>CM061554.1:21757500-24257500 GCA_030864225.1 Capsicum baccatum var. pendulum | reverse complement strand
TTTTATCCATTTTCAGCACAATCTACACCTGAAGAACAAATCTCTCATTTTCAGTTCATAGACCACAAGTCTATCAACAGAAATAACTCAATGTTCAAATGAAAACCCCCTAAAAAAGTTAACAAACATCCCATCGTTAAACAGTTCACTACACAAACATACAATAGCTGAACCAAAATTCAGCATGCGAAATCAAAACACAACAATTGCTAAAAATTAAACTAGTACACCTAATCAAACTAATTTAGCTATTAATATTTCAATTTTCACTATTTCAGCAATCATGTTTTAAAAGAATTTCATGCGTCTCAAAATTGATTTCAATCTAAGTCATTTTCATTTCATAGACCACGGGTCTACGGATAGACCGCGGGTCTACAAACAGAAACAGGTCGTTTTTCAAATCAAAGTGTCAAAACAACTCTTCAAACAACAATTATCCCACCATTCAACACTTCGTTTCTAAAAAAACACGACTAAATCAAAACACCAAATTCGAAAAAAAAAATCCTACTTCACTACGAATCGATTAGCAAAAAAACCATTTAAATGGATTTAGAAATTATCGAAACTTTATTTTAAATAACCTTACGAAGCAATAACCACCTCTTAGCAGCTGAAGAAGAAGCCGAAACGACAATGACATTTTTTGGGAGAAGTAGTTTCAAAAGCGAGAGTTGAGAATTAAAAAGGAGAGAGAGAGTTTTTTTTTTAATATTGGAATAAGTGGAGGGTGTTAGGTGTATTATATTAAATTTGTGAAGTTGTAAAAATGATGAATTGGTCCCTTGGTCCACGTGTGAACCCCATTTTTTTCATTTTTTTCACTTTTTACACCCTAAATCTAAAAAGTAAATCAAAAAAAAAATTAAGTGGGTATTTGATAAATTAGTTTTGGAGGATTCCTTCTTCGCCAATTATTCCCTATTAACTTAGTACGTTTATAATGGAGGCATGCTGAAGTCTTATCCATTACAAGGGCAAGGCTTTTCATTGACAGACACTATGACATCACTAAGCTAACAAAAAAGTAGCTAAGTACTATCACAGGTTTCCAAGTGACCAATAGAAAATACATCAGTGAAACCTCTTTAGCAAATAAAATTAATTGTTGACAAGGATACTGAACTGAAATTAGCCATTGGTTGAGGCGTTTGTGTTTTAGTGTTGTTTTTTTTCATATAACACCACAATCAATTAAATGAAAAGAAAAAAAAGATATTATGAAGAATCCGTTGAGAAGTTTACATGTATCCAAGGTATTCATTCTTACTGTAATACGTCTATATATAGCATTGGTCAAAAGGTCCCAGCAAATGTATTTGAAGTTGTAACAAACTACTCTGTGAACTATTCGTGATACACACTAGCTTAGCCAAACACCACTGATTAAGAAAAAATTGGTCCAGTTCTATTGATCTTTTCTTATAATAATAGAGTTTGATTGATCTTGCGGCAAATTTTTTATAACCTAATAAAAGGATAAACACATATGTACGGAGAACCGTATTCCATGATCTTGGTGGTTTTTAGCTTTTCAGCTGGACTTTGTATCAATAATGATAAATGTGAAATACTAACAGAAAATATATAGAACCTGGAATCATTCTCAAAAAACAAAAGAATATGTGGAACTTGGAAGTCAACACTAATAAGGCTTTGGTGAGCTGGTGCCTATGAAAATAATTTTTTGTCATTCATAAAGATTTAAAATGTAATGTCACCAATTTGTCCTCGAAATAAAAATTTGTCCTCTATCAACCTGGACTATTCTCATTAACTCTTGCGATTCAGGACAGTTGTAATTGGGGGAGCAACGGCCAGAGGCAGAAACAGTATATTTACCACCGATTTAATCAACGCGAAATATAGATACTATGTGTGAACTATGTTAGGTCTTTTTATGACTATAAAAGTAGATGTGAAAACTACAGCCTATGCATTATCTAGGAACATGTGCAAATTGGAGTAACTGGTAGTTACTGTCATGTGTAATCAGGAAAAGATTCGAGTAGACATAGACATAGCATTATTGATCATATTTTGGCTGTTAATGTGACATGTATTTGGCGGTTTTCATATTCCTATTTTATCAAGTTAAGAAATGTAACTAGAATATTAATACATTTTGTTTGCAGGAAAGAGAGCTTGGGAGGCTGATAACGCAGGCTGAGGCTTTTAAGGCAACACACACAAGGAAGAAGAAAACTCCTGGAGATCCTGTGTTTGGGTTGAGCCACAAACTCAACTAACCTATGTAAGCCTCTATTTCTAGTATAATTACTTTATTTTCAAAATTTATATTTTATTGTTATTATCATTAAATTCAGAATCGATATTTGCAATCCATAGAGGATTTTCGCCGGACTCTGCCAGATGATAGTCAAGGCCTTTCACTTTGCCAAGAGCAGAATGAGAGTATGGTTAGATGTGGTTGGTGGTTCGAGTAGGTATGGATATGCTTATGGCTTTCCACAACGAACCTTTCGTGAATTTTATTCGAAACTAGAAGGCCTCAGTAGCTTCTCGGATGATGAGTGAAGGGAAACGATCTTGGCTTTGAAGCAGCAGATAACTAAGTTATCTAGTGAAGCTAAGGCCACACAGGAAAGGGAAAGGCAAAGGGATATATAGTATGCGGGAATGAAAGCCCAATTTGATGCATTACTTTCTTCGGGAGGATTCCCCCTTGTCCTGGTGATACAGTTCGCCCTTCTCGTCCGTGCCAGTCTTTACCTATTTCACATCGAGTATATGGTCAATACAGAGATGTAACTGAGGAGTCCAGCAGTGATGAAGATGATGAGGATTATTATGTGGAGAATACACCGCCGCGTTGTTAAAGTTGAGTGTTGTGTTAGATAATCTAAACTATATACCTTATGATAGTTGATTTAAATTATTAAGTTTTTCTAATGCATGAGAGCTTTGAATTAGTCTAATCAATAGTACTATTGTATAAATAACTTGACTACTATGTTTTTCAATTCAATTTCAAGGTACTCTAAGTTGATTTTCATTTAGTGTTCATTGGATTGTGGTGGTGTTTTGATTGATGTGAGCTCTTGGAGCTCGATTTAGTTGATTAGATTGTACATATTATTGAATTGAATTAAAATGACAGGTATCTGTAAAAATTGTTATTGCCATTTATTATTTTTTACCCCATGAGGTCGGTGACCACAGGAGGTCTCTTTTTGCAATTTTATTTTCTAGATAGTCACCTGATGAAGTATCTTTTAATTAAAAATAAAAAAATAAAATCAAATAGAGACCTTATGAGGTCTCTTTTAATTAAAAAAAATCAAACAGAGACCTTATTAGGTCTCTTTTAATAAAATAATAATAATTATAGAAAATAGTTTAGAGACCTCACGAGGTCTCTTTATGAAAAATTCGAAAAAGAGGTTGCTTTTAAGCGACCTCATGAGGTCTCTTACAAAAAGCAACCTATGTTTTAGAGATCATCCATTGAGGTCGCTTTTGAAGTCTCTTTCTAAGAAAAAGAGACCTCATGAGGTCTCTAAGAGTAATTATATGTTGAAGAAAGATGCTTTTGAATGGAGCTTTGGACTCTTCAACTAATTCGGAGTTGCTAAAGCTTGAATTATGACGTTGATGGTCGTTGTATCCTGGAAGGGACAAGTCAAGAGTGATGCTACTTAATCGGTGTAAATTATGCACAGTGATCTTAAATCTCCTTAAAGAGAGCAGCATATTCATGCATCAGCCTGAAGACACTTTTTATTCATTTTGTTGTTTTTATTTTTCAATTGTTATTGTCTAATTTATAGTATATTACACCACCATATTAATACTAGGTTATATATTTGTTAATATTTCCATAATACGTATATGTTATTTATGTAATTATATATTTTGGTACTTCAATATCTTATTTATAAATTTCAAATATCATACACTATATCGAAAAAAAATTAATATATATAACATATAACACACACACATATATATACCATGGCAAATATCATAATACTGAAAGTATAATATAAAAAAATTTAAATTCAATATGATAATTCAGTACATAATATGTCCGCCCTTAATGTAAGTTGTACTAGCTTAGTACCTCTTTCTCTGTCGACAGTTCACTCAAGTTACCCTATTAATTACTTCCTCCGTTTCAAATTATCCGTCCCAAATTTTCTAATTTGATATCCCATTTTACTTGTCTTTTTGCATTAATCAAGAAGAAATAATAATTTTTTTTTCATATTTTACCTTTTGCATTAATTATTTTTTTTTAAAATTAAAATGTAAACTGTAGACATCATTTAATAGGGGTATTATGGTAAACCAACCATGTTATTTATTATTTTTTTTAATCAGCGTGTCACCTCAATTTGAGACGGGTAATTTGGGACGGAGAAAGTAGTTAATTTCCTTCCATCCTATAATTCCAGAGCAATATACTTTCCGTTTTTTTTCTTATTCCACTTACAATCTGTATCTCCTGCCAATAAATATGTCATATGTCATGTAAGGCATCGTATGATAGTTGGTCAGAATTATACATATATTAATAATATTAGTATAAGATACATGCATTGCACGTGTGATTTACATCAATCAATAAAACTATATACATAAGAATTACATTATTAAAGTATAGTAATTGATGTTAAAATAAGTTCTGTGTCTATTTTAATTGATATTATTAAACATTGCATCTCAAATATGTCATTATTTATTGTTTCTCACTTGATTTTTTAAACGAATATTTAGTTGGTTTATTGCTCTTTTTGGTCACCGTGGTTTTGTGAGTTGATATATATCCGAACTCTCTGTTTAAAAAGTATCTCACCTATATCCTACTATAAAGAAATGACTCACATATACCTTTCTCTTAATGAAAAAAAAAATTATTTTTTTACTTTAATCAAGAAGATTACATCTATCATTTAAAAACAACACTATCCATTAGCAACAAAAGATATCATTTGAATTTACATATGATACTATCCAAAATTACAACCTAATGTCAAATATCATAAACTACCCAATGACTTCAAAGTAAGATCGTGATAAGGATCCACAGGCTATTTGCCTTTTTCCTTCTTAGTGTCTTTTTCCTTCTTAATAATCTATATCTATAATTTATAGTACATTAAAAGTGTGAACGCCTTAGAAATATTATTTGAACTTTTTGTTCCATTAAAAGTCTCTGTTTTAGACAAAATCTAGCTTTTCACTATTTTTCTTAATATTTAAAATTTAAAAAATAATTAAATATATTTATGGTAAGAGTTTTCCTTATTAGAAGTCATCAGAATTTCACCACTTTTTTCTAATTTAAGAATTGAAAATTAATTAAATATATTTATGATGAAACATTTCCTCATTAGAAATCATCAAAATTAATGAAAACATATGAGGAAAAAATAAAAAAAATAATAGAAAATTAATCTCTTATATATAAGATAAATAATTTCAAGAAGGACAACATAAGTGACACGAAAACACCTTTCAAAATGAAAAAAGAGCAATAACCAAATCAACTATCACTATGATAATAGTGATATATAGTGTCACCTTAATATAATAGTGACTATTGTTCGTAGAAATAACAGTTAAGATTAAAAACTACCGAATACCTGTAAAAGAAGTAAAACTTGTGACAATCGAAAGGAGAACCATTGTTCCTTAAAAAATAGTTGAAAGATAAAAAAGATAAACCTTTTGCTATGTTTGTCCAATTTTTTCAGTCTGAAATCACATGTTAAACATGACTTGAGAATTTCACAAAATTAAAAAAGCACAATAAATTAGAGGCAAACAAAACAAAGCTCTCGTTAAAAGATGTAAACACAAAACATAATAATATGCAATTGATTAGATGGTTGTGTGTTTATGATTTATCTTTGTAAATTATAATATACCCACAAATTAGACGGATAATCATTATTGGACCTCTATAAATATCATATGAAAATCATCAAAATCTAACTTTGTAATTTTTGGAAAAAAAAAAAGAGTAACTAAATGAAAAGATATGAATACTTACCTGTTTCAACAACAACAATGCATATGTGCAATAAAATTCTATATAATGATTCTTTGAAGTATTTTTTTCATGTCAAATTTATTCAATATCATAAAAATACACGAATCCATAAAATCATAAATAAGTTAATCAGTTCCTATTATAATTCAAACTCTTACAACAGAAAAGATGAATTAGACTTTTGATTTGTAAATTTTCAAGGGTTACCAAACTCTCCTTATATGCGGCCACATATAAAAAATTTCATTATTGAAGGAATTAAAATACAAAGGGAAATTTTTGATTTAACTTTAAAATAGAAGATAATTTTAGGGAGACTTCTAAAGGAAATAGGTAATTTGTTAGAAAAAATTTTCCTTCCTTTTTTTTTTTCCAGTAGTGCGCTTTTCTTCTTATTTTTGGATTTTTGTAAAGTCCTAAATTTAATATAATTCAAACAAGAAAAGGTCTAATAATTAAATTTAGATGAATTTTAAGTTTTAAGTATTAGGAAAATAGTGAAAAGGCAATTCTTCTATTGCAAAAATTTTTAATGAAGGGCAAAAAGTTCAAATCACTTTTCTAAGGGTGTTCACACTTTTAATATATTATAGATTATAGATAAATATTAATTATAAAGAAATTTATGTACTATTTTATGCATAATTTAGTCACGTGGATTACAAATTAAGCACGATATTAGGTGTGTTCAATTTTATTCATAGCAAAAAAATGTTATCAAATATGATATTACTTATGTAGGATTTAATACATTAATAACTTAGATTTTAATCAACTATCTTTTTGATAATTGGTCTTTTATTAATCACCAAAAGAGCGAACCAATATAAAGCTAAGCTAAGCCTACACAACTCAATACAAAGCTAAGCTAAGCCTACACAACTCGCTTCTCAGGTTTTAACTGTTAATCAATGATTATACTAAAAGCTACATCTATCTAATATATACCTTAAAGGCTCAATAGCTCGCACACAACAGATACAAGAGATTTGCCTTGCTGAAGTGTCAACCGTGCAATCCTTCTTCTCAAAAGCTCATGCATTTCTTTTCTTCCATACAAAATATACGAATTCTGCGTAGACCAATTTCCACAACTGTGCTTGGTGGCTCTTCCCTTTACTCTTGTGAATGATCCAATTATACATAGAATCCCAGGTGGATAGATGAACTTGGTTATGTTGTAACCAACCTAACAGTCGCAACCAAAGTGCATTAGAAAACCTGCATTCTATGAATAAGTGGTCCCTTGATTCATCGTGTTGCTTGCACGTGATAATATTGGATCAACCTGTTTATGCCATTTCAACAATCTATCCACCGTTAATTGCTTTGGGCTTTTAAGTTACGTCAGATGATTGTTCTCCAATCCACCTTTGGAAATACACCCAACAGCTTCAAATATACTTGCTTAACGACACTGGTGTTGGTTCCTGGAATATGTTGCATCAGGTGTAAATTACATTTTTCCCCAAGTACCTTTCTGACCAACTAGCCTGAGTAGGAACAATAAAAAATTTCAGGTTGTGCCCCTTTATATAATAGCTATGCATCCATTTAATTCATAAGTTGTCTTGCTTTTGTTCAATATTCCAGCATAGTTTCAGAATTGTAGCTTTATCCCACAACTTAAGGTTGATCAGATTCATCCCTCCTACTATCTTAGGCAAGCACATTTTCTCCCATGAAATTAGTGCTCTTTTAGTAATGACATTTACTCCAGACCATATATATAACTTCAACAATATGCTTTAATTTCTTTCATCACTTTTGCTGAAATTATAAATAATTGATCCCAATAGGCTTGAACTTCAAAGGTTACTAACCTTACAAGTTGAACTCTTCCTGCATAGGAGAGTTTTTTTGTTGTCTACAAAGAGACTTTAGACAAAATCTGCTCAATTAAAGGCTGTCACTGTAGCAAAGTAATCTTCTTAGTAGATAAAGGCACTCCTAAATACTTGAAAGGAAAGTTACCATAGTTGTATCCAAGCGCTTGTTGTATTGGAGCCTTTACTGTATATTTCACCCCTCCAAAGTATAGAGCACTCTTGGCCAGATTAGCTTGTAGCCCTAATGCTTCAGTAAATATTGTAAATCTATCATGTAGCAGTCTAACAAAGGTATAATCTTCTTTAGCAAACATAAGTAAGTCATCTGCAAAACTTAAGTGGGTGATTTTCAATTTGCTACACATAGGATGATACTTAAATTATTTCTGTGTTCTAGATCATTGAGGTTCCTACTTAGATATTCTATTTTTACGGCAAATAGGTATGGTGACATCGGATCACCTTGTCTTAGTCCTTTTGCTTCCTTAAAAGGCTTAGTTAACTCTCCATTAATTAAAAGGGAGTAAGAAACCGTAGTGACACATTACATCATCCACTCAACAAATTTTTGAGGAAATTCAAGACAATCCATGAACTGCTTCAAATAGTGTTAGTCTACAGTGTCACATGCCTTCTGAATATATACCTTGAGCATGCATTTAGGAGAGACATTTTTCCTGTTATAGACTTTAACTAACTCATGAGATATTATAATATTATCTGTACTTCTTCGTCCTGGAATAAACCCTGTCTGTGATTCTGAAATTCCTGTAGCAATCACTTTTTAAATTTTGAGAGATAAGACTTTAGCTATCAGTTTGTACACCATAGAACAACACACTATAGGTCTACACTCTTTAATGGTTTCAGGATTGTTCACTTTAGGAAGAAGGGTAACTACAGTACAATTACCTGCTCTACATAATTTCCCTATGAAACTCTTTATTATTGATAACACATCTTTGTTGATCATTGGCCAGGCTTTTTTGCAGAAAACAACATTGAACCCATCCACTCCCGACGCCTTATCATTACCTATTAAACACAAGCATTTGAATATTTCTTGATCAGTTACATTAGTGCATAGTTCAACCTTTTGCTGTTGAGATAGAGTAGGCCCCTTTTTCATGTCTTTTTCATGATACACTATAAAAAATGGGTTAAATTGTGGGGGTTAATTTTATGATTTGTGGGAGTTTTAAACCCCCGCAAAATATAATTCTGATGGTTTTTCAAACCCCCACAATACGAGCCGTCACAAATGATTTACGGCAGTTTTTTTCGACCCCCATAATTAATTTGCAGCGATTATTTTGAGGCGGTTGCCACACCCCCCCCCCCCCCATAATTATTTGCGGTGGTTATTGACCCCCGTTATTCTTAATTTAATTCTTTTATAATAAATTTTTATTTAAAAATTGCGGGGGTTTAAAACCTCCGCTATTTTTTTAAAAAAAAAATTAGTGGGGCTCAATAATTTCAATTACTAATTATAGATTCTAATTTTACCTCAAATTCAATTGTTCCTTTAGGCATAACCTACAATCCAATATTTGTTCAATTCATATATCATTAACACAACATGAATAATTAAATATTGTAATTGAAAAATATGTCAAAAATACATTAAACATTAAAATTAAAAAATAAATACTCAACATTAACAACTTCAAACTTCAATTTTTCAATATTAAGTAGTATCTTCAAAATCAAATTTAAACACAAAAGCTTCAGTGTTTTAAGATTCACTCCAACAAAATACACAAATACATCCAAGACATAATTGAATATCCAAGACATGCAATTTGCAATGAAATTAATGACTATTATTAGGATCATAATCATCACGTAGTCTCCTCGTAATGAAATCAATTTTCTACATGCGCTTGTACCTTGGCATATCTACAATATATTGGCAAATATCCACATTTTAGTTACAATTACAAAACAATAAAAGTGTTATTCACCGTGAATGGATTCACATCAAATCAATCAATGTACAATGAGATAATAAACAACGAACAGAAAACTGGTCTGTAGCTTTTCTAAGTTCTTCATCTAGAAGTCATACAAGAATTCCAGTTGCTCTATGTATTGAAACTATCTCTAAGAATAAACTATTTTCAAGAACCTAAAAAATGGAGTTGCAGAACAGTAAAACAAGCAAAGGAACAACACCCACAAGCCAGAATAACAAAAACACTTATGAAGATTCCACTTTTCTGCGTCTTCTGCTGCTAGTCACATGAAACATAAAGCCAACAAGGCTACTATGGCACAGTACAATGCTGATGCAAAGCTTTGTTGACATGTATCTAATATCAGACTCGAAGCTATAGTTTACCCTGATTATTGCCTATGTGAAAGGCATCTTATTTGGTAGTATTTTTAATTTCTATTTTTCAGTGCTCTGGCTCTGGCTCAGCGGTAAGCTTGCTTACCGTGGTGTGCCAGGGTCGGGGGTTCGAAACGTCCCTCCAGCAAAGCTGGGGTGAGGACGCGTAGGTAAGGCCAGGTGGTCCCCCCCTCCCCGACACCTACGGAGTAGGTATGAACCGGGTCGTCCCTTTATTTTTCAGTGCTCACACACCCAGATACTCTGCTGGAGTATTCTATGTGTAAAAGAGCTTTCCTTGTGGAAGCAATTAACGAGTTTTGTCACACATTACAATAATAGACAATGAAAGATGATCAATTGCTTTCATTAGTTTGGTTTATTGATCAGCTTTCACTAAAATACAGGTTTTTACAAGAGTTGGACTTGCAAGAATATCAAGTAGAAGATCGCAAAGGACAGTGGCTTAGTTGTTTTTCGGACAGCTGCATCACCTTTGTCTCATTAAATTTTGCTTGTCTCAAAGGAATTTGGAGATCTTGTAAGATTGGTGGTAACAAAGCTGAGGCTAAATTGCGTCGTGCCTCTTAATGTTCTTCACGGGATTTTACTTCAAACTCCTCAGTTGGTGAACTTGGGGGTGGGATCCTATGCCACTAATCCAATTCTAGACACTTACAATAAACTAAAGAATGATCTTCAGAAGTGTACTTCAATTAGGAGCGTGTCTGGGTTTTTCACTATTGTGGATCCTTGCTGCCTACGTGCTGTTTATCTAGTATGCCAGAGTTTGATATGGATGCTATGGAGAGGTTGTTTGAAGGTAGAGAGGTTGTTTTACATAGACCCTTAGCTCAAGTAAAGCATATAAAAGAAATCAAGTACATATATAGAGGATTAAGACTTAAGAGTAGAGCAGTTAACTCCTGAACTTATAAATCAGTAACGTATGTCCTATACATAGAAGAACGACACTATAGCAAAGAAGGCAAACCACTAAAGTATCATCAGATTAACAGTATTGTCTTAAAAGCAATGTTGTTTCTCACATCCGTACTCACGGTACACCTACCTCCACAATCTCGTCTAGAATTAACTCCTCTTTGGATGAAATATCTATCATCTAAATACAAAAAATTTGGCAAATCCGACATGCATCCATTGACATTTTTTATGAGTCCGAGCAACATAGGTTAAGAACTTAATTATCAAATATTAAAAGATAGATATACCTATATAGTAAGTTGCTGGAAGAGATTCAAGAAAGTGGAAGTTCACAAATTACTCATCTCAGAAATGCAACATAAATACGGCAACAAAACAAAAGCAAATTTTAACGAAACAAACTTTGTACAAAGAAGTGCTAGAAACAAAAGCCTTACCATACAATCGAAAACACCCTCTTCATTCTCTTTAACTGTTTCCGTTGCATCGTTGCTAACATCTTCCAAGCTTATATTAATTTAGTGGTTTCTCTTTCCGGACCATTAATCTTTTTGATACAAGTGTTCCTTTCAAAACTTACATTAATCTATCAATTGCAACACCAGCCTCAGAGTTCATAATCTCGGAATTCAATATGTGCAATGGCCAGTTGGAGTAGCAATGGCCTTCCGATTGCAGTCAATTTGGGAGAAAATAAGAGAAAGGCCAGTATATTTGGGGGGAAAAAATAAAGAGAGTGATTTGGGTGGGGGGGGGGGGGAATGAGAGAGAGATTTTAATTAAAGAGAGGGAAAATGTTTTGGCATAAGCGCCAATTTTTTCTAATGGCGTAAAAAAGATTTCGATTTATAGCGGGGGGTTAAAATCCACGCAATTAATAGCGGGGGTTTAAAACTCCCGTAAATGCATAAATTTTAGCAACAGTTTCCCATATTTTATATAATTTTACAAGGGTTAAATAAGCCCCCGCAATTTTATTCATTTTTTATAGTGATACTTTTACTAACAACTGCAGTATTTTGCAATGCAGTACCCATTAGAGATTTGTAAAAATCAATAATCTTATTTTTGATATCTTTATGCTCTTTTATTTTATCACCTTTTCCGCGAAGTGAGCTCCATTATCTACTTCTTGTTCCTCCTATCTCTCATTTTAGCTGAGAAATATTTGGTGTTAGAGTCTCCTAGCTTGATCCATGAAACCCTCGACTTTTGGTGCATAATGTTTTCTTCAATATGATTTCATTTTTTCAGGCTAAGCAATAATTTTTTCTCCTCCAAGGGCAAAAAATCTGAGTATTGAGTGGATATCATTTGTTGAGTAATCTGCAGCTTTTCTCTGATATGATTTACCTTGATTGTCGTATGTCTATATTGAGTGTTATGCAGCCTCTTCAAAGCAAATTTTAATCCTTTCAACTTAATCCAAAGTTTTTGTAGAGTGCACTGCCGAGGTTCTTTTTGCTAGTGAATTTAATTAAATCTATAACTTCTCATGCTCAGCCCATGCATTGAAGAATCTAAATAGGACTTTGGTAGGCACTGATACAGTGTAAAAGTTCAGGATCATAGGGGAATGATTTGATATGAATGGAATCTGATAATCTATCAACAAATGCCCATAAGCAGTCATCCAATTATCATTTCCCAATGCTCTATCTACTCTACTACAAATTCTTTAGGTTCCCATTTGCTTATTTGACCATGGATATTGCTCACCTTTCTAAGTCACCTCACTGAGAAATAGATCCTGCATATAGTTTTCAAAGTCAATAATTTCAGCTCTGGTAGCAGGGTGTCCATGCAGTCTATCTTGACAGTGGAGTAGGGCATTAATATTACCCCAAATTAGTCAAGGTTTGTCTATCTATCCTGCTATAAGCCCGAGCTCTACCAGTAGAGACTTTCTTAGCTCCATAGCATTAAATCCATTTACTACTGTCATATAACATTCTACCTTCTTGTCTCTACTTGTTTCATGACTATGAATATACTGAGAGCCTTGTGCAAGATGATCAACCTTCATCTCATAACATCCATATTCTCCCATTCATAGAATTATTGTAATTATGCAGCATACTCCAGCCAGGTACTATTTTTTTAGCTATATTTCACTACCAAAAAATTATGTTTAGCGACGAAATATATCGACAGACCAATTTCCGTCATTATATAGCAATAGATTAGCAACAGAACAATCAATTTGGTCGCATGCATAGTAATTCAATTTTTATGTATGCTATTAGCAACAAATCAGTGATGGAATTGTGATTTCATCACTAAATAACTGTGAAAAAAATTGGCGCCTAAATGTAGTGACGGATTAGCAACAAAATATTGATCGCTATTTTAATTATTTCATTGCAATAGATTTAGTAACAGAATATTCGGCGGTACGCTTCAGTTTTTTTAAAAAACTATTTTGTTTAGTGACCAAAATTTTCGTCGTAAGTACTCATTTTAATTTTTAATTAATCATAAAGTGTAAAAAAGGGAGGCTTCTAGAGTTTTCAACTCATTTTAGTCCCCTCACTCTCTTTCTACTGTTTCTCTCTCAAGCATAATTTTTTTGATTTGAAGGTCTTTTTTTTTACTTGAACGCATTTTTGCACGAATTGAAGGCATTTTTGCATGTATTGAAGGTTAAACTTACACTGGTTTGCAAAATTGAAGCATTGAATGTATTTATTTCTACTGTACACTCTCTATCCGAATTGAAACTTGTATTTTCTTTAATTTTTTGAGTCGGTTTTAAGTTATTGTTCACTCTTTATCCAAATTGAAGCTCTAATTAGTTTTAACTTATCAATTTCTTCGAGAAATAATTTAGTTTTGAATGTTTATCCATGATTTTACTTTACAATAGGTGAATCTTGTTATTTTTGATATAATTTGCTTTATCGATTGAGTCTAGGGTGCATGCAACAGACTAAGGTTAGGGTTTCATGGAAGCATTTGGGGCTAGGGATAGTTGACTGTTTGGGGCTAGGATTTATTTCTATAATTTTAGTGATATCTAAGCTTAGAATTTATCATTGAGAATCGTAGATGAGCAGAGCTACTAAAATAAATTGAGAAAAATATCCCCAACACACGGAGACACATGAGCAAAATCGTCCCTCTCTATTCTTGAGCTGAAATAATTAATGTTGAGTGCAACTAATTAAAGAAGAGAAACTGCACTGATTTTTGCTAGTAGGCAAGCAATTGGTTTTGTATAGATGCTCCTCACAACAGAAACATTTCTTTTGGTGGTGGGAATTTTTTTGTTGTAGTTTGTTAGGCATTTTTTTTACTGATCACAATGTTCTTGGGATGTGTTGAAAGGACTCATTTTTGCCATAATAAATAGAGATAGTGTGTAGATGTTCAGTCACTATAACTCTTTTGTAAACAACCTCTATGCCTCCATAAGGTAGAGGTAAGGTCTGCACACATTCTATCTTCCTAGACCCCACTTTGCAGGATTTGAATTTCACTGGATATGTTGTTTTATGTCATTAAACCACCATTTACCCTTTGGAATTATAGTTAGTAAGTGCTATTTAGGTATACTTCTTAGATATGAATGGATTTTAATAGATTCAAAGGAATATTTACAGCCAAAACCTACTAATTTAGATTGATGCATAGTTGATAAATTATCATTTTTTTAATAATGTAACCAGCTTATAACGAATATTTAAGTTTTAAACGTTATTAGTGAAATTATGTTAGGATTTTCACTTTACCCATTGTCATGTCACATGGAGTGTTCCCATTTTTGGGTATAGAATATAGATTTGATAAATGAATATGAAAAAGTTGAAAAAAAAATAAAATTGGAAATGGACCTTTATAGTTTCCATGTGCGTTTAATGAATATTGCATTTACTTGAATTTGGTACTGTCATATTTTGAAAATTGGTGCTTGTAATGATAATATAGATTTTGAATTCAAGTAGCAGTGTTGCTTTCTGTGATTGTGATGCATAGTCTTGTGTTTGCAGTTTTTGTCTATGAAATGAAAACTGTAGTTTTCAGATTGTTGTCTTTTTATACTAGTAGTCGTAGTATAATTCTTGTTGTGTCTTGTACTTTGATGTAAATTATTATTGGGTATCTGGTATTTCTTGTACTTAAACTATCATACTGTTTTGACGTAGTACTGTACTGTTGCTATATGTTGTTTCTTGAACTCCCATATTTATTTTTCTAGACTCTTTTTATTGAGCCAAGGATCTATTGAGAACAACCTCTCTACCTCTAAGGTAGAGTGTCTCTGAGGTAGAGGTAAGGTCCGCATACACTCTACCCTCTCCGGACTCCACTTTGTGGTACTACATTGGGTATGTTGTTATTGTCGTCTTTCAATGGAAAGATATATCTTAATAGAGCTTGGTTATTTTTGGAAGGAAGAAACATTATTGGCATACTTGAGGGAACCAAGACAAGAAGCTTCTACTTCAACTCCTTAGAGAGGTAGATTAGATGGTCTTCTACATTGGGTATTTTTTCTTGTTTGAAGAGTTTGTGTTGAGTGATTGATAAATTTAGAAGTTCATGACATATGTCAAGGTAATCAAGAAAATAAATATGAAGTTAGTTTAAGGAAAGTAACCTATTTAGGTAAATTTTTCACTTGGCATTACAGAGTAGCTAGGCAAGGGTTGGGGAAGGTTCTCATGTCCCTTTCGAATTATTATCTATTGTTTCATAAGAATTTGATAATGATCCCTTCGTTTTGTTTAGGTGGTCCAAATTCTTCTGAAAGGGTTACTAATTTTTGGATTCTTAGTGTATAAAAAATCAACTATATCAGTATGCTTAAGAGTCTTTTTTGTTATTGAACAAGATTATATTGGTAGTTTCTTGATTTTGTTACTGTAAACATATTTGGAAAGTAATGAGATATTTTCTTAATTTTATATGACTGAAAGTTCTATTACTTCTTTTTCCCTTGACCCGAAGGTCTATCAGTGGTTGTCCCTTTACTCCTGAGGTAGGGGTAAGGTCTGCATACGCTCTACCCTCCCATGGCCCACTTTATGGAATTGTACCAAGTATGTTATTGTTATTCCATGAAGGGGGAGCCTTGGAGTAACTGGTAAAGTTGTTGCCATATGACGAGGAGGTCAAGACGGTTCAAGCCTTGAAAACAGCCTCTTGTAGAAATGCAAGGTAAGGTTGCATACAATAGACCTTTATAATTGGGTCCTTCACCGGAGCCTGCGCATAGCAGGAAATTTAATGCTCTTTTACGAGGTTGGATTGTTGGCATTTTCACAGTTATTAAATTTGTGTTTCTATCTAACGACTAGAGAGGATCAGATGCCTATCTTTCCACCTTGGTGTGAATACAAAGGGTGTAGCAGCCCCACTTTTCCTAATATGTAAACTTACCTATGATCATAGATGTCTATATTTGTCTATATAAGGCATATTGTGGCTTTTTAGCTGGCAGAGTTTGCTTAAGATTTAGTGAATTGAGATGTGTTCAATAGAGAGTGAAGCTACTGAGATAGAATCTCTCTTTGATTCCCTAAAGGTACATCAGAGTGGTTGAGCAACCTTCATTCTTAGATGACCTATGAGAGAATCTGGTATTTGATGTGTATTTGTGTATTGGTCAACATAGAGGCTTAACATACATAATATATTTAATATTTTTTTCACTCTTAACCTATAAGAGAATCTGGTATTAGATATGCTTGCTGTTTAGCCTTCATTTTTTTAACATTTTAAGGTGAAGTACTTGAGTTGAAAACTGGTTGGGAACATTTTAACAAGTACTTCACATTTTAAGGTGAAGTACTTGTTATTTGGGAATATACTGATTGTTAAAAATTGGGAATACTAAAAATGTATTGGTTGTTGAAAACCAAGGGTACATATATATCCTCTTCATCTATGCACCTATTTTTTATATGTGTGTAGGTTGGAACATTCTGCAAAATCCTTCAGTTTCATTGCATTATCTTTTAAAAGTGAAGTTGGAAATATTTTGACTATTATTTGTTTGTATAGGGCTATTATAATAGATCGAGATTCAACTACAAGTGAGTTACATTTACGCGTTCATACACATAATCATGATGGTAAATCTTTTGTTGCTGAGCATTCCCAACTTCTCCACGTAAGTCCATAATTTACATTATTATATATACTCTTCTCTTATTTTTCTTTTGTATTGAAATCTATCGAAAGTTCTTATTATAGATGAAAATGAAAGAAGCAACAGGAAGTTGAGTCTATTTTAATATCTCCATTTTTTAATTACAGGAAAAGTATGAAGAAATTGTACGAAAAAAAAGACAGACTGAATCTGAAATTGATCAATTGGAATCATATTATGAAGTTGCGGGAGAAGTAAAGAAGAAAAGATTATTTATCTCGGATATGAAGCTGAAAGTTACTTTGGGAAAAATCTTTTTGCTTGTAATGCCTCCACATCATTAGTACCACCTTCGATTTCTTTACCGACAATAAATTTGGAGTCTGTGAAGCAATTGATTCCGACACTTACTACTCACTTTCTTCCGATAGTTATTAAGCGTGTTGGAGGTATTACAGTACAAGAAGGGGTCGTACTTGATCCTCCTCCTACTAATGATGGTGACATTAATTCGTAGCTTCATAGTATTTGTAGCCCTTCATCATTGCATTAATTTTTGCTAGACTATTTTGTGTGGAAATACAAAATAGCTATGTAGTAACAAATACTAATTTTGATGGATGTGGGTTTGACATTAGTTTATTTTTGACAAAATACTTGAACTTTTGGATGTTTGCACACAATTATGTGATGCATTTTGCTATTCATATATTTTGAACATTCTAATATAAGTAATTATTTATATGAATGTTGGTTATTTTAATCATTCAATAATTTACGCGTTTTAATAATTTTCTAACAAAATTATTAGCGATAAAAAATTAGTGACTAATTTTTATCGTTGCTACTGAAAAACTTTAGCGATGGATTGTGAAATATGAAATTGGTCGCTAAAGACGGCTACTCACTCGACCAAACTATGTTGCAACAAATCAGCGATAAAATATTTTATCATAAATTTAGTCACGACGAAAATAAATTTTGAAAACAGCAACGATATAGCAATGGCATATTTCGTCAGTAACATCTACAACCGATAAGTTCGTCTCGAAACGGTCACAAGTTTTGCGATGGAATTTATTTTTTCGTCGCTAAGAGGTTAGGAACGAGCAATATTGCGACAGACACAAATTCTTCTCTATTTCTGTTTAGCGACGGATTTACATAGAATAACGATCAAATGTGACTGTTGCTAAATGTTTTTTTTTTTTTGTAGTGTTTGTAGCATTCTAAATTTTTACTCTAGTTTCTATCAATTCCACCAACTTTATATATTTTTCCTTGATGTATTTACTAAGTTCTTTATGTTTATAACGTTTATTGATGTCCCTGATATTCCAAGTCATACAAGATAACTCGTGGATGTTCCTCCTCCATCACCTGGAGGATGTAGATCTGCCATCTCAGCACTTGTTTCTTTTAGCACTTCAAAGCCATTCATCATAGGCTAAGTAATAGCCTGCACATAGCTCTTTTACCACTACTAGCTGATGAGTGTTGCTTACCTTTAGTCACAGATGTAAAACCATCTCATGTAAACAATCCTTAGTGAGTTACAACAAACTATTGAAATTATAGTATTTCATCTGCTCATTTTTTTACTTGCCCACTATTAATTTGAGACTATATCAACATGTAAACATAATAAATTTAATGCTTCAAAAAATATATCGAAAAACGACTATACTCGGTAACATAAGTAAAATGACATTTTGAGATTATTATTTTCAATTTTATGGCTAGATTATTAAGAAGAGTTATGTCTTAATCTTGATAAACATGGTAAAAACAAACATGAAGCATGAACATAACATAGTACTCCCCCCGTTCCAAGATAATTGAATTGTTGGAGGATTTTTTAGTATTCAAAATAATTGAATTGTTCATTATTCAAGATATATATTGAAATTCTTTTTCAATGTTACCCTTCATTAATTAAATTTTCAAGTATGAGTTTCAATGATCATTACTAATGTTTTGGAGTTTGAAAAGGACAAAAATAGAAAAACATGACGAATTTATGTCTTTATCTATTTTCTGTATGTCATGTTCTAATAATTTAATTATTTTGGAACAGAGGGAGTTCTTGAATGTGGTTCTCAATGACCCTTGTAGGGTGGTTAAAAGGAAAAGTATAAGTTACACAAGTACCAATGTTTTGTCCTATTTAATTTCTTTAAAAGTAAGTATCCTCTTTGATATTTTGATTTAAAAAAAACATCCTTTAAATTTTGATGGGTAAAATTTATAAATAGCATACTTAAGACCATAATTATGAGATTTATAGCAACACTTTCATAACTTAAACTAGCAACTTGCATATTGTATTTGAACAAACTATTGCTATAAAAATACATATACAAACTGCCCATATTTAACTCAAATCAGTTGAGTTTAATATGGTATAATTAATCATGAATTAAATATGGAGATTCCTTTTTCATTAAAACCTCTTAATTAACATGATTTTCGTTATTTGTTACCAATTGAAATCAAAAGTCAAATTTCAGTTTCACATTATCGTTTTCATCCCCCCCCCCCCACTCAAAAAAAAAAATCAAAATCAAATTCAACTGAAACTTCTTCTATTCAATATCTTCAAAAATTTAAATTAAACCATTACTGTTGTTGAATGTATTTAATCGTAATATTATTTTCTTATATGAATCTCATCAGTTGTTTGAAATCAATCAAAATTTTTTCGTTCTGATTTTTTTTTGAACCATTACTGTTATTTCGTTCAAATTTTTGAGTAATTACTGATGTTTCGTTCAAATATAGTGATCAAAATCAATTTTTCATTAAATTATTTTTAAATATTTTGAGCCATTAATGATTTTTCATTAGAGAGATCAAAATTAATTTTTGTTACGTTGTAGAATTTAACAATTTATTTCGTTAAATTATTTTTGAATATTTTGTAAATAAATTTCAAAAAAAATGTAATGCAACAGTAAATTGAACTGATCGAACAATATAGTGATCAAAATCGCTTTTTCAAACTGCTCAAACTCAATTGTTTTTCTTTTTCACTTTTCTTTTTTTTTCTATTTTTTTTTACTCTTTTATCTCTAACTTTTATTTTAAAAATATAAATATGTATATCACATACACATATACAAAATACATAGCCATATAGATTTGAATATTATTTACAGTACAAAACATACATTTGTATCGCTAATGTATTTACAAAAATACATATCTCACTCATATGTATATATAAACATATAAGACACAAAATCTCTATAAAAAAAATGAACAACTATATACATATACATATAGGTAATCAGAAAATACATGATACATATCCTATATATTTATATATACATGTGAGTCAGATATGTATTTTTGTAAATACATATGCAGATATATATATTACCGTAAACATATATGCAGATCTGTATGTCTATTTATTTTATATATATTTTGAATATGTATATGTGATATGGATATTTGTCTTTTAAAAATAAAAGATAGAGATAGAAGAGTAAGAAAATGAAAAAACAAAAAAGAAAAGAAAAAGACAAAAATGAAAAATAAAAATCTGAAGAAAAAAAAAGTGAAAAGGAAAAAAAAGAAGAAAGAGAAATAAAAACTAGAAATAGAAGTGTAAAAACAAAAGAGATTTAAAAAAAAAAAAAAGAAGAATAAGAAGAAAACGAAAAAAAAATATGAGAAAGAAAAAATAAGAAAATAAAAAAGGAAAAAAAATAAAGAAAAAAACGAAACAGGAAGGAAAAAAAAGGAGAGAAACAGAAGAAAGAAAATAAAGTGGAAAGAAAAAATTAAAAAGAAAAAAATAAAAATAAAAAAATAAAATGATAAAAAAATGAAAAACTAGCAAAAAATAAAAGTTAGAGATATAAGAGAGTAATATTTTAAAATTTTGAATATCATAA
This sequence comes from Capsicum baccatum var. pendulum, assembly GCA_030864225.1. Lineage (NCBI taxonomy): Eukaryota > Viridiplantae > Streptophyta > Magnoliopsida > Solanales > Solanaceae > Capsicum > Capsicum baccatum. The sequence continues at coordinate 24,236,373 of CM061554.1, read as the reverse complement.
TAATAATCTTTATAATTGAGTTTGATTTGAAAACGGAATCAACTAATTTAAATAAGAGTAATTTATGGGAAGGAAAAAATTTGAAAGAAGAATCTAAGAGATTTTAAATAATAAAAGGTAAAGTAAAAATTAATTAAAAAGAAAAGAGAAAGAGAAGTTGCATGAAAAAGAAAATTTTATACATGATAACTTCTCAAAAGCACTAAGTAGTAGACCACACTTAAAATAATAGTAATATATTTGCTATACAATGTAATTTTATTAAAATATTGCTATTTTTCATAATTCTTGTAGTTTTTCCAATTATGAACTCTAACAAATGCAACCTTTTTTCTTTCCCCTTTTCTGGGTCTTTTGCTATTGGTCAAAGAAGTTGAGTATTAGGAAAACCAATTGTTTGTGTGGATTTTTTCTCTCCAAACAATCAGACAATTTTAACAATGAAGTATTAATTAGTTGTTTGTTTACATAAGGGCATTATATTAATTACTTTCTCTATTTCAAAATAATTGAATTGTTGAAATATGAAATAAATTATAGGTTACTTTCACTATTATATTTTTAGTTATTCTTAAATTATTCTCTTAGATAATATGAAATACAAAAGAACCTCATTAAATAAAAAAATAAAATTAAAAGAAATTTTCAATATATCTCTTAACGAAAAAATAATTTATTTATCTTGGACATTAAAAGTAACTCAATAATTTATTTAGTAAAATTCAGAAATAACCTACTTATTCCTTTAATTATGAGTTTCATAGCAACAGTTTCATAATTATATAATATAGTAAGTTGTATTTTGTATTTTTGCAAACTGTTGCTACAAAAATACAAATATATATAATTTTTACTGCCCTTATTATTTATATATATTTTGTATTTTTATAAATTGTTGCTACAAAAATACAAATACATATGATTTTTACTGTCCTTATTATCTATAGATATTTTGTATTTTTGCAAACTGTTGTTATAAAAATATAAATACATATAAATATATATGCTACAAAATATAATTTGATAAAGATATTATTATTTTTTATAATTTGATACTTAAGTATGTTACTTTATGTATTTTTTTTTTTTTAAAATAGAGAGACTAGTTGTTTATAAGGAATCGCATTAGGCTATATGACATCTTGTCAGTAACTGTTTTATTCACCAATACCAAGTCACCAACCCACCACCACGTAAAAAGAGGATTAAAATAATAATCCACTACTAATTATTAATTCAATAACACAACGGGTTACTAGTTAATTTTGTCTTTCCACACTTAGTACTCGTTTGGTAAAGTGTATAAGATAATACTGAATATATTATATTAGTAATATTGAGATTAATAATACAGAAATTAGTAATATTAAGATTATTTTTTATGCAGTGTTTGGTTTGATACATTAAAAATAATATGTATTGTTATATTTTAAGAAGAATATTGTTTGTTTACAAAAATACCCAGGACATATTACAACTTTATGTATTGTTTTTGCAAAAGTTTATTATCCTTTTTTAAAATAAAAAAATTAACAATATAACTAATTATTTACTTTAAAATTTTAAGATTTAATCATTCACTTACAAAAATTATTTTTTATTATTATCTCTCCTTTGTTTGTTCATCATTTGCTTGTTGTTTCCACTTTGTGTTGTTTTTAAGTTGGAGGGAGGTACGTATAACTTTTGGATGATATAATAAAATCAATATTAAAATAAAAGTGTATTCTATAAAATTTTTATTCATGAATATCCTATTTACAAAATTAAAACTTGTATGCAATTTATTTTCGGACTTTGACCAATAAATATTTTTTTGAGTTAATGGAATAGTTTTTTTTATAACTAAAATTATTTAGAGGGATATTATTACTTTGATAAATTGAAAAGAAGTAATTCATATTGAATAAATTGAAAAAGATTTAGAAAAAAAATTAAAGAAATTTGAGGACATTTTTTTAAATAATAATAAAATTTGTAAACTAATTTATTTAAACAAATTTATTAGTACAAATATAAAAAAAAAATTAAGAAAATAAAAAAATATTCAAAAGAATTTGAGGGATATTCTTGTATTTACATATACTAATCTCATGGTATTAAAATCCATGTATTATTAATACCACCATATATAATGTATTAGTAATACACCCTATAATACCGTGTAGGGTGTATAACTAATACATGATATTAGTAATACATTAGTCTAAAATCCTACCAAACATAATATTAATTAATACCACACTTAATACATGAATTATTTCTCCTAATACGACATACCAAACGACCCCTTAGAAAATAAAATATACTACTTGTCCGTCTGTGATATGTTCGAATCTCGAGACTCAGACAAATTTTTTCTTCAGCACTATATTTTTATCTAATTTTTAAATATTTTAATTATTATGACTCTAGTACCATAAAAATTGGAACGGGAAAGATATTATATTAGCATCACCAAATTCCCGTTTTGATTGTTTCAACTAAAGTATAAAAAGGCTTACTTTTAAAAAGAATACACTTTTAAGACTTTTTGGTTTTGACTAAAGGTGTCATGTGGGCCGGATTGGGCCAAATCAGAACCGACCCGTTTAGTTTAACCGGGTTGTGAGCCGGTTTCGGTCTGGGTTGGGTTAGGTAGGCCGGGTCAGTTCTGGGTTCAACAGTAAAAATATTGAAAACAATCCTGAACCGGCCCACTTAATCAAACCCGGTTAAACCCACCTAAACCCGATTAAAAACCGGTCAAACTCGTTTAAAAAAAATGAAAAATCCAATATACACTACAATTATATACACTATAGACACTTCAATATACACTGTATACACTACAATTATACAATATATATTTTTTAAAATATATATAAACAATTACACATATATACGTATCATTCAATATATAATTATATATGACTATACGTACTACTTTAAATAAAACATATACTACAAATCTACAATAGTACAATATATATATATACATATATATATATATATATATGTATATATATATATATATATATATATATAGTTATATACTAATTTATAAAACATATACACATTTATACGTTAAATATATACGCTTACAGAAGATATATACACATATATACGCACCATTCAATATAGATGTACTGCTTTAAATAAAATATATACTACAATATACACATATATATACAACAATATGTATATATATATATAATTACATACTAATTTATAGAACATATACACTTGTATACGTTAAAGATATAGGTCTATAGAAGATATATACACATATATACGCATCATTCAATATATATGTACTACTTTAAATAAAGTATATACTACAATATATATATATATATATATATTTACTACTATATATATATAACAACAACAACAAACCCAGTGTATTCCCACATAGTGAGGTCTGGGGAGTGTAAGATGTACGCAGTCCATACCTCTACCTCTAAAGAAGTAGAAAGGCTGTTTCCGATAGACCCTCGGCTCGAGACACGGAATACTACACAAATACTTAGTAAAGCATGGAACAAGATGGCATAACATAAATACGACACCCACAAGTAATAGAAAACAGAGAAAAGTAAACATATTCGTAATAAAGCATTAAACAAGGTATCATAACAAGAATAATACCCCCACCAAGTAATTCCCTACACTAGCGACCCAAACTGACCCTAACCTTCAGTCCTAATTCCCGTCTTCCAGATCTTCCTATCTAGGGTCATGTCCTCAGTGAGCTGTAACTGCTCCATGTCCCGCCTAATCACCTCTCCCCAGTACTTCTTCAGCCTACCCATACCCCGCCTAAAACCATCTAAAGCTATTATCTCATACCTACGAACCGGGGCATCCATGCCCCTCCTCATCACGTGTCCGAACCATCTCATCTTATTCTCCACTGGAGTCACACCAACCTTCTCCCTGATAGTCTCATTCCGAACTCTTTCCCCCTAGTCAGCCCACACATCCAACGCAACATCCGCATTTCCGCCACCTTCATTTTTTGAATGTGGGAGTTCTTAACTAGCCAACACTCCGCTCCATACAACATGGCCAGACGGACTGCCACCCTGTAGAATTTGCCTTTAAGCTTGGGCGACACCTTCTTATCACACAACACCCCCGAAGCGAGCTTCCACTTCATCCATCCCGCCCCAATACGGTGCGAGACATCCTCGTCAATCTCACCATTACCCTGAATCATGGACCCGAGATACTTGAACCTATCCCTCTTACATACCACTTGTGATTCCAACTTCACTACCACCTCATTCTCCAGCCTCACGTCATTAAACTTGCATTCTAAATACTCTGTCTTGCTCCTCCTCAACCTGAACCCTTTAGACTCAAGAGTTTGTCTCCACACGTCTAATTTATCATTCACACACCCCGCGTCTCATCAATCAAAACTACATCATCTGTAAAAAGCATACACCAAGGCACCTCTCCTTGTTTACGCCGTGTCAGCATATCCATCACCAAAGCAAACAAAAAGGGACTAAGAGTAGATCCCTGATGCAATCCTGTCAAGACAGTGAAATGCTCTGAGTCTCCTCCCGCCGTCCTCACCAGAGTTTTAGCTCCATCATACATGTCCTTAATTGCTCTGATATATGCCATCGGGACTCCACTCACCTCCAAGCATTTCCAAAGCACCTCCCTGGGGACTTTGTCGTATGCCTTCTCCAAGTCGATAAACACCATGTGCAGGTCCTTCTTCCTTTCCCTATACTGTTCTACCAACCTCCATACCAGGTGAATTGCCTCCGTCGTCGAGGGGCCAGGCATAAATCCAAACTGGTTCTCCGAAATAGACACTATCCTTCTCAGCCTCACCTCGACCACTCTCTCCCAAATCTTCATAGAGTGACTCAATAACTTAATACCCCTATAGTTACTGCAACTCTGAATGTCACCCTTGTTCTTATAAATAGAGATCATAGTACTCCACCTCCAAGCCTCGGGCATTTTTGCCTTCTTGAAAATTTCGTTAAACAATCCAGTCAACCACCTTAAACCAGCCTCGCCAGAAAACTTCCAAAAATCCACCGGTATCTCATCAGGCCCCGTCTCCCTACCCCTTCGCATCCTGTGAACAACCTCTCTAACCTCCTCTACCTTAAAACATCTACAATAACTAAAATCCCGACACTCGTCTGAGTGCTCCAGCTCTCCTAACACAATAGCTCTATCCCCTTCGTCATTCAAGAGCCTATGAAAATACGACTGCCATCTATTCTTAATGTGGTCGTCCTCCACCAACACTGTACCATCCTCTCCCTTAATGCACTTCACCTAGTCGAGGTCACGACCCTTTCTCTCCCTAGCCTTAGCGAGTCTAAATAACTTTTTATCCCCTTCTTTCTCCTGTAACCCCGCATACAAGCTCTCAAAAGCTGTCATCTTAGCCGCCGTAACTGCTAACTTAGCCTCCTTCCTAGCTAACTTGTACTCTTTTCTGTTTACCCGCTTCTCTTCTTCATCCTTACTCTCAACCAACTTAGCATACGCCCCTTTCTTGGTCTCCACTTTCCTCTTAACCCCTTCATTCCACCACTAATCCCCCCGCTGATGCCCGGCCCGGCCCCTAGAAATACCCAACACCTTACTAGCATTCTCCCTGATGCACCTAGCCACCCTATCCCACATACTATCCACGTCCCTCCTACACTCCCACACCCCCATTCCCGCCAACTTCTCCCCTATTTCCCACGCATTCACTAGCATTAAGCCGCCCCACTTAATTCTAGGTCTACACTCCTCACCCCTTCTCTTCCTATCCTTCCTTATACCCAAATCCATAACCAAGAGCCTATGCTGGGTCGAAAGATTCTCACTCGAGATGATCTTACAGTCCTTACACAACACCCTATCCCCTATTCGAAGCAACAAAAAGTCAATCTGGGTCTTGGCTATTGCGCTTCGGAAGGTGATCAGGTGATCGTCCTTCTTCGGGAATCCCGAGTTCACCACCACCAGCCTAAAGGACCTCGCAAAATCCAATAGATTAGCCCTCTCTTCATTTCTTTCCCCAAAACCAAAACCACCATGCACATCACCAAAGCCTCCCGGTAACGCCCCGATGTGCCCATTGAAATCTCCTGCTACAACAATCTTCTCCGAGCTAGGCACGCCTCTCACCACCTCATCCAAAGCCTTCCAAAACCGCATCTTCTCCTCCCTATCCAAGCCCACTTGCGGCGCATAAGTACTACACACGTTCAGGGTAAACCCCTCAATGACCAACTTAATAGTCATCAACCTATCGCTGATCCTCTTTACCTCTACTACCTGGCCTCTAAGATCTTCATCTACTAAGATGCCAACTCCATTCCTACGCCTCTCGCTCCCAGAGTACCAAAGCTTGTAACCGTCCACATCCCTAGCCTTAGACCCTACCCACTTGGTCTCTTGAACACACGCAATATTAATCCTCCTCTTTCTAAGAATCTTCACAAGCTCTATGGACTTACCCTGAAGAGTCCCTATATTTCAGGACCCAACCCTCAGTCTACCATCTCTATCCACACGTCTTTCTCTACCGCCCCTTTGAGGCCAAACCTTGGCCTCCCTCCCACCCCCGCCCTTTTCTCTTCCCCTGCCCCCACAACGGCCCCCCGCCCCAACTCCCTCAGACATGACCCTATCCAACCATCAACGCCCACAGCCACTACTACAAGAAAATATAAGAAAATATAAACAATGGTAGTAACAAAGCAGCAGCATGAAATACAAGGCTCACACAAATTAAAAGAAATAATCAAGAAACAAAACTAAACTCAAATAGGGAGAAAAAACAAAACCAAGGTAAGGACAAAACTAACAGTAAAAAAATAGAGCACACTAATGGCCTGGCACCAAGGAAAAGACAAGGAGCAAAATAATATACAGAAATCAAATTATGTAAAGTTACGAAAGGACCAAAGTTTGGATATCACCGGGACGCCTCCGTGCTACTGATCCGGCAATGTTGGTGTTAAAAAGTGTTTGTCGGAATAAGGTCGACGGGAAAGAGGCCGCTGGTTACATCGCCGGATTGTCCCCGAAGATTCGCCGAAGCTTCTTCAGAGACGTCGGAATCTGGACGTCATCAGACGTTGGCCTACCTGTTAGGCCGCTGATAAGTACCTCCCCCGTTACCTGAGTCGAACTGGCGGAAACCCTAGCCCACCGAAGATAGCTACAACGGGAGAGAGAGATCTGAAGGGTGAGACAAAAAGAGGGAGATAGGGTAGATCTTGTACGCTTCCGGTATCTCTGCGCCGTCGCCGGCGTCAGAGTTCGCCGGTCAGTCGAGGTGGTAACGTTAATTAGGTAGGGTTAGCACTGAACTTCGTTAAAGATATAAGTCTATAGAAGATATAATATATACACATATATACGCACCATTCAATATATATGTACTACTTTAAATAAAGTATATATATATATATATATACTTACATACTAATTTATAAAATATATACACATGTAAAATATACACGTCTATAGAAGATATATACACACTATTCAATATATATGTACTACTTTAAAATTAAATAAACTATATACTACAATATAGATGTATTACAATATATAGATAGTTATATTATACTAATTTATAAAACATATACACATGTATACGTTAAATATATACGTGTATAGAAGATATATACACACCATTCAATATATATGTACTACTTTAAATAAAATATATACTATTCTACAGTATACATTTATATATACTACGATATGTATATATATATATAGTTATATGCTAATTTGTAAAACATATACACTTGGATACATTAAATATATACGCTAAATATACATGTGTATAGAAGATATATACAATAATATACAAAACATATACTACTTAATATAATAAATTAATAATACTTGATAGTTAATTAATGAATGTTGAATTTTATTGATTGCAAAATGATCCAAAATTTATAATTTACATGAATAAATATCTACAAACTATGCATCATTTTTTCCAACTCATCCATGTTAATATTAACGGGAACTTGCATAGGATAGTCAAAGTCAATGGGGGTAAACCCATGCATTGGACTTGATTCTGCTGAGTTCTCCCACGAATTCATAATTTCTTCAAGTTTCTGCTCGTCATTCGGCTCCGGTTCCATTCCTTGATTTCTTCTTTCTGCTCTAATCCAATCTCCGAGGCAAACTAGAACATTCATTGCATTGCTTCCCAATGAGTGACGGTTTTCTCCAAGTTGTTGTCGTCCCTGACTAAAGGCGCTCTCTGATGCAACGGTTGACATTGGAACATTCAAGATATCTCTAGCTAATCTTGAAACCACAGGATATTGTGATTCATTATTCCTCCACCAATCCAACGTGTTGATCCGTTGTCTGCGATCCTCTGGCAGAGACCGAAGATAATACTTAAGCTCTTCCCGATAAATTGATGTGTAAGCTCCCTCGTCAACACTGTTCCAACAGGGTAAATCATAAAAGGAATCAGAAAAACCACAATGTGCCGGCCTTTTAGAAAATGATGGCACCTCAGGAGGATGAGGAGCGACAGTTGGACTGATATGTGTTGGTACAGCTAAATCAACTAAATCAGCATAGTGGTTATATAATTTATCTATGTAAGCATTCGCATCAGACGTAGTCGTCCACAAATCAGGTTGTACTTGTTCAAAATCATTGTTAGTATTTATTTCTAAGTTACGATAAATAAGAGTACTAAAGTGGCACATAGTATGGTATATAATGCACGGATTTAGCATAGCACCAACCAAGAAAATAGGGGGAATCAAAAAAAAATATTTTTTAAATTTAGTAAACACGTCACCAACAGCATTTTCATAACCTTCTTTATTTTTATATTCTTTGAGCAAACCAGAAATATTGGTTATATATCCCAAAATATTACAAACAGTAGGATAATAAGCACCAGAAAATTCAACCATAGCTACATAAAATTTTTCCAAAAACTTAACAAGATCATTAATTACAATCCAATTAGAATCAAGTAGCATGCAATCGGCAGAATCAACAAATGAACCATAATGTTGGTTAAAATCTAATGTAATAGGAACTCTATATCTATAACAAGTTTTTAAAAAATCATTAGTAGAATTCCATCTAATATCAATTTCCTCAAGCATCAATATCGGTGCAAGTCCATTTTCTTAACTTTAAATTCTTTAATTCTCGATCTACGATTATTTCCTTGAATAAAACCAACAGCAAGACGGATTTTTTCAATATAAATCTCAAAAAACTCAAGACCATCTTTTACAATTAAATTATATATATGACATGCACACTTAATATGAAAAATTTCAGGTAACGGCGGTGATAGCTTAGATTTCAACTTTGTTGTAGCAGTCTTGTTGTTAGAAGCATTATAAAAAATGATACATAAGATTTTATTTTCGATACCATAAAATGCTGCAACTTTATGTATCGAGTCAGCAATAAATTGTCCAGTATGTTTACGATCTTCATCATATAAAAAAGCAAGAATACGTTTTTGCATCATAAAATTACTATCCATCCAGTGACAAGTAACGGTTAAATAATCATTTTTATTTACAGCACGACCAAGATCAGAAGTTAGGGATATTCTACATTGAATATATTTTAACAATGTAGATAAATAAAAACAATATTGTGAATAAAGCCTAAAAATATCTGACCGACAAGTACTTCTAGAAATGCCATTAAACATAGGATTATAAATTTCTTGAATATAATGAATAAAAGCATCAGAAGAAGGACAACTAAAAGGCAAACAACCTACAGCTACCATTTTTGCTATTTCTCCCCGGTCCCTCAATTTATTATATTTCTTCGTTATGTGACCGGTTGTTGGGTCCATTCTAGTTTGTGTGGGCCCACCAAAAACCTTACACCTTGTGTAATTTTTAACTCTCTTTCGTGTTCTTCAGCTAAATATCTCATTAACGTACCCGTACCCCCTTGTTTGCCTCCTCTTTTATGCTTATATATTTTTTGACAAATGTTGCATTGCACCTCAGTATCTGATATACGTTCAAAAAATTTCCATGCAACACTAGTTTGTTTACGAGCTCTTGGGGCATGGGGAGGGAGATTAACCGATTCAGATCTAACGTTAGCATTTCCTACTTCGGGTGTCTCACCAATATTTTCATCATCTTCACCTAAATCAGCCTCATCTACTTCATTTTCTTCTTCTATGCCATAATTTTCCTGAACCTCTAAATAATCCATATCGTGAGCACCTACACCTATTTCTTTCTCAAAAGGTTGACTAAGTGGTACCGGAGGAGAAGGCACACGGATATATCTAGTACTTGAAATACCTCTACCGCTAGTAATTCGCTTTTTACTACCACTACCACTTCCAGGACTGTAACACCCCGTAATTAATTACGTGCATTAGTCATGGTTATATGTGTCGGAGTATATGTATTGATCATAAGTTAGGTAAATATGAGTTTAAGTATGAGTATTGATTATTTTGAGAAGGTTTCAAGTGTATAACTTGATTATATGTGTATAGGAATCGACTTTATTTATACCGGAATTTGCTCGTCGAAGTTTCTATGCAAAGTTTATCGAGTTAGATTTCCAACGATATAAAGATTTCTGAAAACAGATGAGTATCGGATATAAGCGAGCATGTTCGAAACTTGAAAACGGTGGACGCAATGAACAGTAAATGTGCAGAAATTTTCTGCACACAAAAGTACTGCAGCCAAACAGATTTTTGGGTCGACTTTAAACGATCATAACTCCTTGTACAAAGTGAACTGTGTGAGCTGCTATATATCAATAAGAATCCCCGAGAGTCTTCTTTCTAATGCAATTGGTTTCATCCAAATCCAACATCTGAGGAAGGAGTTATACTCGTTTTACTTCAGCCTCTCAAAATAGATTTTTAGGGTCAACTTCAAACGATCATAACTCCTTGTACAGGACGAACTGGGTGGCCTACTTTATATTAAATGAAATCCCTTTTAATTATATTTCCAAAGATACCAATTTCACCCAAAACCGATATCGGAGCAAAGAGTTATAGTCGATTTACTTTAGCCTATCAAAACAGTCCACCATGGACAGATTCGGATTTACTTAAATTTTTAAGGGCAATATGGTCATTTTCCATTACCTCATGGACGAAAATTGGTCATTATATACATATACTTAGCCTCATATCCATCATTTATCATCCATTATTGAAGAATAAGAAACCCTAGCCAAATTTCAACTCCAATTATCTTGTGATTCAACCGTAGAAAATCCAAATTGATTTCGTAGTTGTGTTCACCGTCTTGAGGGCTTCGAGAAGCACCCCTTATTTGTGCCAACAGGACTTCAAAATCAAAAGGGCCATTTTATGGTAAGGATGTAAATTATGTTGGTGTTATTTATATGGATATGTATATATATGCATGTGAGCATAAGAAGTATGTTATTTGATTGTTGTTGAAAGATGATTGGAAATGATGTTGGATTATTCTTGTGCATGGTTGGATTATGTTGAATTGTGAAGGGATTTGGTGTGATGATGTGGTATTGAAATGATGATTATATATATATATATATATATATATATATATATATATATATATATATATATATATATACATAAACCTATTGTTCAAGTTGGTTTTTGGAATGCTTTGCAAATATTGGTTGTATGGAATTATGGAAGAGAATTGTGGTGTTGGGTTGCTAATACTAGATGCCAAACATTTCATTGTAGATAAGTGATTTGTAAAGGCGGAAAGTTGTGTTGAATTGGTATCCGAATCTACAACGAGGTATGTAAAGCATACTCTAACGATGTTCTTTGGCATGAAAACACCAATGTTCCATCAAGTAAGATTTCGAGGTTGTCCAAAAACATGTATTGTTCTACATTACCAACGAAGTTGTTTCCATTCTATAAAGTGTCAAAATGTTTCATTGATATACCAAAAGGCTCCTATTTCATTGTTGTGATATTGATGATTCTGAAACACATTGTTGATGTACCAATGAGTCTTTATTACATCGTTATTGTATAGAAGGTCTATTACTTGGTTCCTATTGATGTATCATTGTTTCAAAGTATCAAAAATGTGGTGGCGACCGAAATAACAATCTCAAAGATTAATTGAACTAAGTGATGGAAGTTCTCTCTTATCGGGTGGTATCCCAGGGGCATAAGCCTAGCATGGGTCGATCCCTATTTATGTGTTTATGGGTGGTATCCCAGGGGCATAAGCCTAGCATGGGTCGATCCCAGTTGATATGTACTGGAGGCAGCCTAATGGTCACAGTACAGTACAGTAATGATTACAAAGACGATAAGAACGAAGGTAAAGTGATTGAATAAATAAAATGTACAGGTTGTCACAAGTTCTAGTAAGTGTGGTCCACTCCTATTACGATTTATTCACTTGTTTCTGATTTCTATTGAGCTCCTATATCATATGTGATTATCTACAGCTTTACATACTCAGTACATATTTCGTACTGACATCCCCCACGGGGACCTGCATTTCATGCTGCAGGCACAGGTACCTCAGCTCATACACCGCACAAGTAGGAGCCAGGTCATACAGCTATTGTTGGTGAGCTCCAGTTTGCTTCGGAGCTTTCCGAGTCGGTTCCTTATGTTTTGTTATTGTACAGGAGTCATGTGTGGGCGGGGGTTTGTCCCAACCCTAGTTATGCCATGTATATCCTAGAGGCTTTGTAGACGTAAGGAAGGGTAAAGTCATGGAAGTTTATATAGTGATGTTATATTTGTATATGTGGTGGCCCCGACGGCCAAGTATTATATATATATATATATATATATTTGTGCGTGTTGTGCTGATACAGGTAATTAGACCCTTCTATATGCAACGACGTGCTGTCCAAATTTTTGGTGACATGTAAGTGAAAGTACAGGTGTTTGAACGAGTTCTCCCGGGCCTTCTGAGCTTCGGGTGCTAGTCCGGCCCGATGGGATTTTGGGGCGTGACAGGGACAAAATTTTTTGACACTTTTACCGAGGTTTCTTAATTTATCCATAGTATAAATCAAATTAAAAAATATTCAAAATACACAAAAAGTAATAAAAATAAATATTCAACAATTAATACCCTAATTATAAATTAAAAGTAAGAGATGAAACGACAATACCAAATTTTGAAAGTATCCGAAGGTTGTGACTTTAGAAACTTCCACTCGTACTTAGTAATCATAAAATTAAAAAAATTAAAGTGAGCACTTTAGAAATTAAATATATAGAATATTTGAGGTTTGAGAGAGAATGAGATTTGAGACTTGAGAGGATGAAAAATTGTGTGAAAAATGATTTGAAACTGTAGGGTATTTATAGAATTTTTTTTGGGATTCAAAAATGATTTTAAATAAAAAAAACTTTTTTTTTTAATATTTGGGCCCAAACTAGCCGTTGGGCCAACGGCTAGTTTGGCCCAATTTTTTTTTTCTTTTTTTAAAAAAATGGTCTTATCCGGGCCGGACCGAGCCGGTTAACCGGCGGGCCTCAACCGGGTTGAGTCCGATCCGGGTTAACCGAGCCCTTAAAGCCCTTGGGCTTACCGAGCCGGGTCAAACCGGTCCGGTTTCCTTTAATGGGCCGGTTCGGAGCGGTTTGGGCCGGTTAAAACCGACCCATTTGACACCCTTAGTTTTGACTTATAATTCGTGAGATATTTGAATAACACAACGTAATACGTTGGTGTTTATGTTGCTTTTATGAATGTGAGATATACGTATACGCAAAGATTTGAATAAAATAAAACGTGGCTTCAAACATGGTTTGCTTAAGACATATTGGAAATAAGTTTTTGTTTCAAATTGTTTGGTTAGGTGTTACTTGAGTTGATGATTTTCCGAAAATAATCTCTCAATCTCCTCGAATAAGGAGTAATTAATATTAGCATCTACTCTTTCAAATCCTACTTATAAGAATACATTTTGGTATGTTATTGTTGTTGTATTTAAAATAAGTATTTGCACAGTCAACCTATTCAAAAGATATTTATAAGTAGTTTTTGTAAATTAAAAAATTTGTCATCTCAAAAATAAGATTATTATAAAAAAATAAAGATAATTTGAAATTATATGTTGTTTTGATGAGATTCAAATAATATAAACTTTGGTCAATATTCTAAAATATATTCTTTCAAAATATTAATATAAGAAGAATTACAACTTATATAACGAAAATCATTAGACAATATTTTTTTCTTACACATGTACATATATATAAATATTTACTTTTGAATTAAAATTAAAATTATTATTGAGAAATTTCGAATGCTGCATGCACTTCTAATTATTTAGAATGTCATATTCTTGCAACTTCTTATCATACTAGATATTGAGGGGCTGTGCTAGTTATTCTTTTATCTTAATTTATGTGATATAAATAAATTTTAAATAATTAAATATATTTTTAATATGTTTCTAAATATTTTAAGCCGTTAGCTATTGTAATTTATATTACTTTCTTGACGTTATAATTTATTATTTAAGTTGTTAGTTATTCCAATTTATAATACTTTTCTTATCCAAACTTTTGTGATTGATAATCAGTTATATTTTAAAAGCAATTTAAGTTTTAAATTATTATAATTTATAATACTTTTTCTTTTCTTTCAATTTAAGTAACAAAAATATAATTTCGAGAGTCAACTAAATATCATAATTAAAGAAGCGAAACAGACATATCTTAAATGAAAATAATTAAAAGCATTATAACAAACTTGCTATAAAAAATACCTATAAAAAAATTTAAATAAGGATCATATAGAATGTAAGTAAATTTAAAATATAAAGAGTTAATTTACCAACTATTATTAATGAAAGAAAGAGGAAAATTGGCATAAATGATGAACAAGGTGTGTAGGGATAGGCAATATAGGGTATTGTAGGTGAGTCAAATCATCATTATTACTATTGTTTGACCTTTAAATTATGCATGTGAGGCACACCATTAAAAATTATTTTCTCCATTTAATTTTACTTGTTATTTTTTGAATTGATACACTTATTAAAAAAATAATTACTACTATAATTATTTTAAAATAATATTTTTATTAAATGATGTTTGTATTATATTTTAAAATTGATTCAAAAAAAAATTAATATTAAAAGTAATGTAAAAAAATTATCTTATTTTAATATGTCAAAAACAACAGACCTATGTATAAATCCAATTAGAAAATTAGTAGTAATAAATAAAAGTGGAAGGGGGGATTGGGAGTTTCAGCGCAATATTAATGTCATAGTTAATTAATTATTTAAACTTGTAGTGACCTATGGACACCTACTTCAATTTCTTCTTTTTATCCATTTTTTGTCACGTGATTATTTAGTTTGTTTAACTGATATTCGTCGATGGTGTAAATATTTGTTACATTATCAAATAACCTTTCATATCGTATTATATAAATATTTCTTATTTTAAAAATTGTTGATTTCACTTTTTTATATGTAGAGTTATTTATAGATATTTTTTGATTGATTTGATAATATATATTTTTTGAACGAAAAATTATACGGTTTATATATATATATATATATATATATATATGCTTATATACGTATATAACTAACGATTATAATTATTTGCATGATCCATATCATGATATATTTGAGTGGAGGACACAAGTAAAACAAAAAAAAAAGCATATTCCCCACTCTTAAAAAGCAATTGATTCAAAGTTTTACTACTTTAAGAAATAACATTTTGCTCTTTTATTATTCCATTTTGAAACTTTAGGTTTTATATCCCCATATAAGACACTCTTATCAACTATAACAATGGAATAAATGATCCTTCTATGCCCATCTATTAAGAATTTTTCTTTTGATCCGGATGTTTTATTTATATAATTTTTTCAAGAATTAATCTAAATAGTTGTTTACCCAATTGTTTAAACTAAAAATAGTGGCAGATATATAATATATGTATAATTCATGTATAATACATATCACTGTATAATTTATGTATAAGGCTAGAAAAGGTAAACAGTGAATTTGACTGGCTATTAGTGAAAAAAGACCTAAATTTTTTGTGCTATTTTTTTAACTAATATTCTACGTAAAAGATGATATAGCTAAAATAACATTTATAATAGACTGCAACAACTATTACAATAATTACAACATACTCAATTTAATTTCATATGTAAGGTATGAAGAGAATAATGTGTATGATATGTTGTTCTATCTCGTAGAGTAGAGAGCAATTATTTCTAAAAAACCCTCGACTGAAGTAACTACCACTATAGACAAAATTTTGAAGTTTAGATGCATATTTTTTAAAAAAATTCATTTAGCTTTGAGCATTATTATGTAATTTCAAGATTTCTTCACCAATATTTACAAAGCCCCTAGCTTGCAAAAGAGGTGGTACAACGGTAAATCTTCTATGCAACATTATGACTTTGTGTAATGAAATTAGCTTATGAAAATATGATTTTGTGAATTCATTTTATTTTGTAATTCAACTTATTTTGATTAGTCTGAATCAGCTCATATAAAAGTTGAGTTGATTAGGGCTAAATACATAACTGCGATAGACCCATACAAAATTTTGTCAATTATTTTTTAAAACTTTTTTTTTGTTTGATAATAAGTAATATATATATATGGTTATAATAAAAAAGTGAAATCTTGTAATTTGATAAGAGTTGAGTGGGTTGAGCTATATATGATTCATTGATTAGCTCATCTCAACCTAACCTATTGGGTCAATTTTCGAAATATGCTTATTTTAAAATGAATTTTTTGAAAAATATACTTTGGAAAAACAACAGCTCAGATTTGAATAATCAATTTGAAAAACACTTTTGCAGTAGTAGAAAATCAATTTCTGCTTGTCCAATGTCCTAAAAGTGTTATGTAAAAAATTATTTGTTTCACCTTCTGTAAACTACTACTATTATTACGCAAAAGCACATATTATATTCATAAAAACTTGGTCAACACCTCAATTTTTCAAAATAGTACTTTTGGCTTGGCCAAACCAGGGACTAAGCTAGGCTTTCGGTAAGAAGTTCGGTGAAACTCAAAAAATTTGATCCAAATCCTTTATTTATTTAAAAATAAATAAAAATATTTAATTTATAAACTTCAAATTTTGGCTTTGCCCTGTCTCCGTAGCTAATCAACTCAATTTCATTTTGTCTTTGTGGCAGTGTTGGGCAACCATGACTACAAGGGTGATGTAGAGGCACAACTAAGTCCAATCCTTAGAGAAAAGGACTCAAGATGGTTTTGTTTGAGATCCTATCTTATTGATGCAGGTATGAGTTATTACAATAATTATTTGGAAATAAATTAAGATTTTTCTTATCTCATGTATTTAAAGGGAATGAAAACATTTAATGTTTTTCACCTTTTTTCCGAGCAAGATAAATAATTTTCTCTAAAAAAGAGATGCATATCCTTAAATAAAAGTAAATATTAAGGAAAAAATTATGTAACACGGTGAATTAAGGCTCTATTTTTATCTGAAATACCGGTAGTTTCGAAGAATTATATAATATAGTGATAGTTTGAGGTTTAATAGCAGATACATGTTGATTCGTTTACTATCCATGCAGATATAACTACGCAGAAATATATATATTTTACTTTTGTTACACATATTAATGTAGAAATTCAATACTTGAATGAATTATAAATCACTTTGATTCAGTCATACATTTTTGCTAAAGAGAGGCTGTAAATGTATTTCACTATTGTTTATGTTTCGTAAATGAGTAAAATCATAAATCTGAGCACAAATATATTATTTACGAACATTTCTCAAATATTAATACTCTTGCCTTATCTTCTTCTTTTTTGCTTTTTGGGTGAGACAGAAGTTGTGGAATTTTTCTTCATAGACACAACCCCTTTTGTGGATGATTATTTTGCAAATCCTAAAGAGCATACCTATGATTGGAGAGGTGTCTTGCCAAGGGACAAATATCTCAAGGATCTCTTAAGGGTATAATAATACTTTATATAATTGAAAAAAAATTATTTCCTATTTTATTCGTCCTAACTCTTTTGGGGTTTGTAAAAAGGATTTGGATTTGGCACTAAGCATGTCTACTGCAAAATGGAAGATGGTAATTGGTCATCATACAATTAAAAGTGCTGGACACACTACAGAACTTGCTGAACAATTAGTCCCAATAATTGAGGTAATTTATTTACTTACTACCACATATTTCTAGCATTCGGGAGGTCACGAGTTCAAGCTGTGACAAGTTAAGGCTACGTATAATAGATTCTTACGGTCCAAGCTCTCACACAATAAAAGCTTCTTTATAATTTTAGCATATGTAAGATTTGATCCACAATTTTGTAGAAAAAAAATCATAAGTACCCACTTTTGAACTCACTTAATTGTAAATTAATCATTGTCATAGAGTTTTAGATTAACTAATGTCTTTTACATGTGAAATTTGAAACTCCATGACCAAAACTATTTTTCAAAGATAGAATTGAAAAATGACCGATAAATGTTATTTCTACACAATATTTTTGCTTTACTGTTATTAATTTTACGATATTATTATTCCATTTAGAAACATAATGTCGATTTTTACATCAATGGCCACGATCATTGCTTGGAACGCATCGGAAGCGTTGATAGGTAACAACACATCGAGTATACATAACTTATGTCTTTATATATACAGTTCTATACTAACCAAAATTTCATTAATTAATTTATAACTTCGATTTTTGTTCGAACCAATCGATCTATTATTTACTAAATTAGTAAATTGGAGTTTTTAACGTATGGGGCGGATCCAAAACTTGGAGGGGAGACATTAAAGAATGGAATCCGGTGGAATTGAAATTCTATTACGAAGGACAAGGATTTATTTCTGTAGCATTGAACCAAAAAGAAGTTGAATTTGTGTATTATGATGTTTTTGGATATGTATTGCACAAATTTAGTGTGTCGAAGGACTCTTATGTAGATAGTCAATAGATGTAAATGTTACTACTGTTATTTTCAATATTTTCGGGGACAAAAATCTGTATATAGGCACAACAATTTCAACACAAGTTCAAGTCTCAAACAAGAACACCTATGAAGTTCCTTAACATCTTCAACACAAGATTAAAAATAATTTATCCAAGAAGTGTGTTATTTTTCTGAAATAAGATGAAACAGAAAAGTAAAGTCAAGTCCCCCAACTTCACGGAGTGTCCTTAAGGAATAATTTTCCTCACTGTACCCGAGGTTTTAGAATTTTCCTCCCTGGATAAAATGACTTTCAATCCAACAATAGTGGCACCTCAAATTGTTGGATTCGTCGAACTCACTCAACAGCTAATGATTATAACAAGTTTTTTAAGATATGAAGAGTGTTTTTGCTGTCAAAAATTATGTCTATACCTGAGGAATATATCAGGAATTTATAGCCTTTAATGTGTCCTTTTAGAAAGGATGTATTGGTTCAGCAAAAAGGCACCTATTCAGTACAGTCACGTCACCTACGCCCAATCTGTGCTGGACCTGCGCCTGATCTGCGGCCGCAGGTGACACTGTCCAATTTTAGTGGCTACATGCGCTACATCTGCACCCACAGGTCGCGTACATGCATTGCATCTGTGCCTGCAGGTCATGCTATTGCGCAAACCAGTGTACCTTTTGCCTCGAAGGGTCGCATCCTTTCTAGATGCGTTGTGTATGCGTTAGCATGGCATCCGAAATGCGCCCGCACATAGAGAAAAATAATTCCATCAGATTTTTGGATTAAAATTTTACTTGTTCATCAAGATTCAAATAAATTGTCTAAAAAATAGATCTCATCGATCGATCAAATCCGAAGTCGAGCGAGCGACGAAGGCAACGGCGCAAGACACCACCTTGTTCTTGCCTCACTTATCCATGTGGAGATGTATTTCTCAATATAAACACCTTAAAGCTTCTTTCTCCCACCAATGTGGGAGAATTTAGTAAGCTTTTCTATTTTGAGCACACTTTCAATTTTAGTGTAGACTCAATTTTTTTCTCCATTTGCCATTCACACACACACCTTGAACCCAACAATCCCCTACATGAATGAGGAATGACTATCTTTTGAAGAATTTACGGACAAGCATGTGATCATTTAGCAAAGACTGATTGCATCTGGATAAGTGAGTTTCCCTTTGAACTTTTCGTAGTGAACATGCATCAGATGCACTCGGTCAATCAGTAGATTTGATATCTTTGAACCGCCAAGCTTTAATGTACACCTAGACAACACATGTCATACAATCAGCCTTTTACCATTTATGGTTCTCACGGTTTTGTTCTTTTCAGCCATGAACACATTCCGATTTCATGAGAGCTTAGAGAATAGACCTTTACTAACATTTTCCTTGAAGCGGCTTCCACTTCGCCCTCACATAGGTGATTTATAAAGGTTCAATCCTGTAGATTAAACTATTTGGTCAAATTTAGATAATCATTAAAAGACTTCACACCATAAGTCTTATCCTCGTTTCATAAACATTGTTTACATCATGAGAATGGGTTGGGTATAATAACAATGTTGAACTTGCCAGACACAACTTTGTTTGATCTCTTTGAACCTAGATCTTGCGATCTCCAGTCTGCTAGGTAGAGTTACCGCCATGCTGACTTCTTCTTAACTCTTTCTCTAGACAGGCCTTTTGTAAGTAGATCCGACACATTATCCTTTGACTTCACATAGTCAACAGTGATAATTCTACTAGAGAGAAGTTCTCTAACGGTATTAGTAAGTTGAGTAGGTACACAAGTAATCCCAACAAAACTCATTGGATGGCAATGAAAAGAGTTTTGGGTTATCTTAAATACACTCAAGACTATGCTTTGCATTATAATAAATATCCTGCGGTACTTGAAGAATATAGTGATGCAAATTGAATCACCGGATCGAACGAAGTAAAATCCACGAGTGTATATGTAAACACATTTATCACATTCATTTATCTTGAACCCATTTGCCAATATGGTTTGGTCAAACTTCGCATGCCATTATTTAGGTGCTTGCTTTAGTCCATATAACGACTTAATAAGTTTACACACCTTATTCTCTTTTCCTGGAACAACAAAATCCTCAGGTTGATCCATGTAAATTTCTTCCTCCAATTCTCCATTTAGGAATGCTGTTTTTCACATCCATTTGCTGGATTTCAAGATCATATACCGCCGTCAAGGTAATTAACATTCGAATCGACGTTATCCTTGTTACTGGCGAGTATGTATCAAAGTAATCAAGACATTTTTTCTGTTTGAAATCTTTTACTACAAGTCTTGTCTTGTATTTGTCACTAGTACCATCCGCCTTCATTTTTCTTTTGAAAATCCATTTAGAACTTAAAGGTTTATTTCCTGGAGAAAGATTAACCAACTCCCACGTATGGTTGCTTAAGATTGAATCAATCTCACTATTGACTGTCTCTTTCCAAAAGGATGAGTCTGACGATGACATCACATCTTTAAAAGTTTGAGGCTCATTTTCTAAGAGAAATGTTACAAAATCTTATCCAAACGAAGTTGACGTTCTTTGACGTATACTACGTCTTGGATTCTCATCATTATGTTCATTATCACTTGGTTCATCTCGAGGTCACTTAGACCCTCCACTAGACTGTTCATGTCTAGTTTTATACGGATAAATACTTTTAATGAGTTCAGCATTATCTGATTCAATTAACGTATTCTTATTGAAATCCGGATGTTCGAATTTATGAACCAAAAACCGACATGATTTACTACTTTTAGCATATCCTATGAACACTCAGTCTACCATCTTAGGTCCTATCTTAATCCTTTTAGGCATAGGAACTTAGACCTTCGCTAGACACCCCCACACGTTGAAATATTTCAAGTTGGGTTTTCTTCTTTTCTATTTTTCATAAGGAATTGATTGTGTCTTACTATGGAGAACTCTATTGAGTATTCGGTTGGCTGCAAGGATAGTCTCCCCCCAAAAGCTTTGCGGTAAACCTAACATATAAGTAAGGCATTCATCATTTTCTTCAAAGTTTGATTTTTTTCTTTCCTCAATTTCATTAGATTGAGGTGAATATGAGACCGTAGTTTGATAGATAATTCCATTCTCTACACATATTTTGGCGAAAACAGATTTATATTCTCCGCCTCTATAACTTCTTATAGTTTTGATAGTTTTCTCTAATTGATTTTCAACTTCAGTTTTGTATTGCCTAAACACATCTATTGCTTCATCCTTACTATTTAGAAAGTAGACATAACAATATCTAGTGCAATCGTCAATAAAAGTTATGAAATACTTTTTTCCTCCACGTGATGGTGTTGACTTCATATCATAAACGTCAGTGTATATTAAGTCTAAGGAATTGGAATTCCTTTCAACGGACTTATACAGATGCTTAGCATACTTTGATTCCACACATGTTTGACACTTTGATTTATTGCACTCAAAGTTTGGCAAAACTTCTAAGTTAATTAGTTTTCACAAAGTTTTATAATTGACATGTCCTAAACGTTCATGCCATAATTCATTAGAATCAAGCAAGTAAGAAGAAGAAGAACTTTTATTGATTTCATTAGTCATTACATTCATATTATATAGGCCCACAGTGAGATAGCCTTTCCTACATAAACTTCTCCTTTGCTAATTACATTTTTTCCGAAAACAGTTACACATTTGAATCCATTTTTGTCTAGAAGTGGTATGGAAATCAAGTTCTTTCTTAACTCCGATACATACAGGACATTGTTGAGTGTCAACACTTTGCCTGAAGTCATTTTCAAGCATATTTTTCATGTTCCTTCTACCTTTGCAGTAGCGAAGTTTGTCGTGTAGATCTTTTATTCTCCTTGAGCCGGAGAGAACGTTGCAAACAACTCCTTATTAGCAAAAACATGGCGGGTGGCACCGAAATCCATCCACCATTCGCGAGGATTTTTCATCAAGTTGCATTCGGAAAGCATGGCACACAGATCATCCGTTTCTTTCTTGGACTCAACCACATTTGCTTGGTCCTTTTTCTTGCATTTCTTAGGGGCCCGAAAATCTATTGATTTGTGGTCAATCTTGCCACAGTTGAAGCACTTTCCCTTGAATTTTTTCTTGGGTTGATTGCTTTCATTTCCAGCTTTCTTTCGCTTTTTAGAGTTGTTTTGGTCATCTTCTACAATGTTTGCTCCATTCATTGTAGAATTTCCTCTTGACTTTTTTTCCGTAGCTTTATTATCTTCTTTAAAGCGCAGTCGTATAATTAGATCTTCGACTGACATCTCCTTACGTTTGTATTTCAAATAGTTCTTGAAGTCCTTCCACATAGGTGGTAGCTTCTCTATTATTGCTACTACTTGAAACGCTTCATTCACGATAAAACCTACAATGAAGCTTGTGTGAATACTAAGAATATTTTTAAACTGTTCAACAAAGGTATTGTCAAAATCATATCTTCCGCAAGAAGATCATGGATGATCACTTGCAGTTCCTGCGCTTGGGAAATAGCAGACTTGTTGTCTATCATTTTATATTCCAGGAATCTTGCAACGAAGAACGTTTTAGTTCCGGCATCCTCTATTTTGTACTTCCATTCTAGCGTTCCCCATAACTCTTTTGTTGTCTTTGTTCCACTATACACATCGTAAAGGTCATCTTGGAGACAACTCAAAATGTAGTTCCTACAAAGAAAATCTGAGCATTTCCAAGCCTCCACAATCACAAATTGCTCTTGTTCAGAGGTTTTCTCGGGCACCTCCGGAGCTTTCTCAAATGTGAACCTTTGAAGACAAAGAGTTGTGAGGCAGAAAAATATTTTCTGCTGCCACCTCTTGAAGTCAATACCCGTGAATTTTCTAGGTTTCTCCGCTGGTGCCATAGCTTGCGGAGCATTAGTACAACTCGTCGTGGCAATACTAGGTGCCGCCATAGTCATTCCAGCATCATGCACTTGACTATCGGTAGTCATTTTCCTGTCACAACAAGACAGTAACTTTAGTATATCAAAATACAATTAATAAAGTTGCAGCAACTTTAAACACCTCTTGTTTCTAGTTTAATGATGAAATTTTATAACTTTCAATCGTCAACCAAGTGATCTTTAACTTGTGATGAAGTTTTTATTTCTTCAAATCACTAGTTAAGTTCAAACGGAGTAGAAAGTTTAAAACTTTAATCTCCATAAATCAAGCAATACAGATTCCCAAAATTTATTCCGTAAGATTGTTATTTTCAATATTTTCGGGTACAAGAATCTGTATATAGGCACAACAACTTCAACACAAGTTCAATTCTTAAACCAGAACACCTATGAAGTTCCTTAACACCTTCAACACAAGATTAAAAATAATCTATCCAAGAAGTGTGTTATTTTTCAGAAATAAGATGAAACAGAAATGAAAAGCCAAGTCCCCCGACTTCACAGAGTGTCCTTAAAGAATAATTTTCCTCACTGTACCCGAAGTTTTGGAATCTTCCTCCCAGGATAAAATGACTTTCAATCCAACAATAGCGGTACCTCAAATTGTTGGATTCGTCGAACTCACTCAACAAATAATGATCACAACAAGTTTTTTAAGATATGAAGAGTGTTTTTGCTATAAAAAATTATGTCTATACCTAAGGAATATATCAGGAATTTATAGTCTTTAATGTGTCCTTTTAGAAAGGATGTATTGGTTCAGCAAAAAGGCACTTATTCAGTACAGTCACGTCACCTGCACCCAGCCTGTGCTGGACCTGCGCCTGATCTGCAGCCTCAGGTGACACTGTCCGATTCTAGTAGTTACATGCGTTGTATCTGCGCCCACAAGTCACGTACCTGCGCTGTATCTGTGCTCGCAGGTCACGCTATTGCGCGAACCAGTGTGCCTTTTGCCTCGAAGGGTCGCATCCCTTCGAGATGCATTGCGTATGCATTAGCATGGCATCCGAAATGCACCCTCATATGGATAAAAACAATTCTAACATATTTTTGGATTAAAATTTCACTTGTTCATCAAGATTCAAATAAATTATCTAAAAAACAGATCTCATCGATCGGTCAAATTCAAAGCCGAGCGAGCGACGACGACAACGGTGCGAGGCACCACCTTGTTCTTGCCTCACTTATCCATGTGGAGATGTGTTTCTCAATACAAACACCTTAAAGCTTCTTTCTCTCACCAATGTGGGAGAATTTAGTAAGATTTCCTATTTTTGGCACACTTTCCATTTTAGTGTGGACTCCATTTTTTCCTCCACTATTTTTCCTCCATTTTCCATTCAGATACACCTTGAACTCAACAACTACTACGTAAGAGCCAGATCAATGAGGGAGTTAAGTGTACTTTAGTTTATTATTGATTGTTTTTATGAGGGAGTTAAGTATACTTTAGTTTATTATTGATTGTTTTTATGAGGAATTGAAGTATATCTTATTTGATTAGTAGAGATGGATTCAGAATTTGAAGTACCTCAAGTTAATGTTATCATGTTAATTGATTTTATTGCTAAACATTTGTAGATAGTAGATTTGCTTGTGTATATATAGAGTCCGAATAAAAATTATTGAGTTTATGTAAACTCGTAACAAACTTATTGATCTGCCCTATTTATTGTTGATTGTTTTCTATATAATATGGTAATAGTAGGAAAGATTGAGCTCCTGGTCAAAGAATTTGAAATTGAAACTTGAAAGCTTGTGTTTATGTGGTTGCATTTTTGAAAGTTAAAGTTATATTTGAACATATATTTTTCTTAAAAAATATTGAATGAGACAGATTTCCAAAATCTAAATCTAAATCTATGGCAAAACAAATATCTGTGGATGCGTTTTCAAAATTTGATCCAAAATTTATGGTCAAACGTTAGCTAAAATATTTCATAATATCGAGTGAAGTTATGATTTATGGAAGATGTTTGGTTTTTAGCACAAACTTTTCAAATGAGTTCATAAATAAATACTGAAAATAAACTCGGTTTTAACAATATAAATGAATATTTCAAGAAAAGATAGCGGGTACAAATACATCCGTCCATTAAAATTAAATTACACAACTAGAGAGAAATTGATTATGGGCTAGAAAATAATTTTCAATTACATCAATGATTAGGATAATATTTAACTGCTAATTAGCAGAAATAAATTAAGAATAAATAACATAAATATCAAACCTTTGGGAAGTAATTATACCTTTTTCCACTTTTTTAATTACTTTACTCTCTCTCCCTATTAATATACATAACATAGCCGACATATACATAAAATTCTGTGTATATGTTGGGATTTTTGTAATATGTTTAGGGAGTTAGAATTTTTTGTAATATTGAAAACATAAGTTGTGTATTTATGTAATTTTTAGATAAATTAAATACATAATAATATTTTTTTGCTTACATAATGGAATAGAGGTTTTTTGAGGCACTCCATTTATGCAAAATGTTGCCAAAAATGTCAAAGAATTATTAGAGTTTTTGCCCTGATTTTCTTACCAAAATTAAGAATAATTACTTTTTACTTTTTTTGAAAGGAAAATAAAACTTTTTCATATTTGGCTAACCTCTTTCTTGGAGGAAAAGTTTTGGACATCTATAAATAGAAACCCCCTTCTCATACAACAACACAATAATATCCACTATGTAATCATTAAAGAGTTTTGTTTAGGGGAGATTTCTCCCTATAGGTTTAATGTTTTTCGATATTAGATTTTCAATATGTAGGTCTCTTGACCAAAACATATTAATAATATTATATTTTTTATTTAGTTTTCTTTGTCGTCTGATTTATCATCTCATAATTTGCAAACTTTAAGCTTCTGCATGACGCTCTCTCAATTTCGAAACTATAATTAATTTTGAATACTAAAAAAGAGTAGCAATGAAAAAAGATTTTTTTAAAAAAAATAATAAGAATTAGCGATCAATAAATACTATAACGAAATAATAAAATTCATTGTTGATCCCATTTAGAAGTGGAATCGGGACATATTATAGGAAATATCAGTCAGCTACGAGCTATTTAACGATGGAGCAACAACAATATTTGTAGCTGTATATATCTATTACTTTAATTTGTTGAATATGTATCAGATGGAGCAGTCAATGTTTTAGGAGAATAACAAGTTATTAAATTCATGATCCATAAACATTAATTCACGCGGTATAGATAATTTGTTCCTCCCAAGAAATTAATCAAGATGTGTGGAAATTGATTCAAAAATTACATTTGTTAAACAGTCTTTCCATTCGCTTTTACTTGTCACAAATTTCCTAATTGAATTTCTACTTGTCATTTTTGGAATATCAAGAAAAAACTTCTTTTTTCCTATTTTACCCTTAGCATTAGTTATTTTTTTCTAATTAATTACAAGGTACAATGTAAACATCATTTAATAAGGATAATATGATAAAGTAATCATGTTATGTTAATAGGTGTTTTGTTTCAATTTGTGACGAGTAAAATCGAACGGAGTAACTAAATATTAGAAACTTTTTTTACCTGCAAGATAGGAAGAAGCTGGAGTTCAAGCTCCACAGAGTTACCATGGTGTCCAGCACATTTAATGGTATGGTGACCAACCACTATCTTCCATTTTACATTTGATTCTCTTAATGCTGAGTCCAAATCCTATTTAATAAAACGTTAATAATGTTAATACAATAATGACATATTTAATATAATTTTATGAAAGTTAAGAAGTTGTCTCAGAATTGTCACACCCCATTTTTTTTTCACCGCATCCGACCCCCCGCTAGGCAGTCGGTTTTAGAGAAAATGGGTTTTTCCAATTAAAGTGACGTTTTGAAAAAGGGATTATTTTGTTTACAGAGTCGCCACTTGGAATGGAGTTTGGGTGTTCCAAGTCACCCTATTGAATCCCTATTCAAAAGGAAATGACTCTTTAATTTTTATTTTTTTGGGTCTGCGAACTAGAAATCCGGATAAGGAATTCTTTTGATCGAGGGGAAGGTGTTAGGCACCCCTCGAGTCCCGTGGCTCTAGTACGGTCGCTTTAATGACTTACGTCTGGCTTAAATTAATTTTATTGTTTTGGATTTATAATATTTGTTAACCTAAAAGTTGTTTGCCTCTCGCTCTTAAATTCTTTTACATATATTTTTAATTATATTAATGTGTGGCTTGCCGGTAGCAGTACTTTCCGATCATACCACGAATTTTGATATATTTCGCGCGCCTTTGGGGCATTTATTGATCGCATCCATTTTCTCCAAACCTAAATGAGCATTTAGCAAGCTTTAATTCTATCCTTTCCAATTAAATTCAACTTCGATAAATTTGTGAAAAAGAATTTTTTTTTTTTTTCTTTTCGGATAATATATTTTAAAAGTTGATTTGCAATCTAACTCGCATCTTTTCTTTTACTAGGAGTTCACCACAGTAGGAAATGTCAAATTGTCAAACAAAACTGAACATCGAAATAAATATATATATATATATATATATATATATATAAATACTCACAGGAGAAAGTTATCAAAATATGCAGCTTTTCATCTAATTCACACCCTTTATTTCAAAGTACTAAACTATTAGGATATACCTTACCTTGGGGTAAAGTGGTCATGCATTTACAATAAAAAACTACAATAAAATAAACCGAATCCCATGCAAGATACACAGATATACAATTTGAAGATACATAGGCAGTAAACTCCAGCCCAATAATTATAAGTTAGTATCCACACATCAGAAGCTATTATAAGCAATTATTGGTACTTAAACTAGAAGTATTAATTATTAATTAATGATATAAAAATCTGAACAGAAGAAACGGATAATAACAAGTTAGACCCATACATAATTTGAACTACTTCGTAATAATTGAATCAAGTCTCATACAATTATATTGTGAAACTAAATTACATGGAAAGATCGAGGGTTGCCTATTGCGACACTTTATTTTTTAATAGCTAACGTTCAAAAGCCACAAAACATAAACCACGAACAAACCTCAAAGTTTGGGACGTGAGGGATTTTTTTTTCTTTGGTGTTGTCGTAATTGTTGTTGATTTTCTGAAAGTTCTAAGGAGGGAGTAGTTGTTTATTTTTTATTTTTTTTATTTTTTGAGTTTAAGAAACTTCATAATATTGAATCAAGTTTCATACAATCGTTTAAACTACATAATAAAGGAAGATTAAAGGTTACCTCTTTCGAAAATAATTCCTAACAACAACAAGAAGGAGCCTCGAACTTAAACCGTGACCAAAACTCAAAGTCTTTTGATGTGAGGAATTTTTGGTTTTTATTTCTTCTATGTGTTCCTTTATGTGTGCATGTGTGTGATCTTTTTTCTCAAATTAGTCCATATGTGTCTTTTTTTCTTGAGTGTTTTATGTGTGTGTTTATATAGAGAGTGTGTGCTTGAGTGAGAATGGGAGTTGAGGGAATAATGGGGGAAAGATGTAGTGGAGGTAATGGGGAGGTTTAGTGGGAGAATGGGGAAAGTGGAGGTAATGGGAAGTAGGGTAGTTTTTAGTTTTAATGGGAAAGTTAGGGGAATGTTGGAGGTAATGGGAAGTAGGGTAGTTTTTTTTTTAGTTTTAGTGGGAAAGTTAGGAGAATGTTGGAGGTAATGGGAAGTAGGGTAGTTTTTATTTTTAATGGAAAGGTTAGGAGAATGTTGGAGGTAATGGGAAGTAGGGTAGTTTTAGTTTTTTTTTTAAATTATTATATTTTTTCAATATAAAAATAAAAATAATAAAGAATATAAATAAACTAAATGGCTAGTCTTAGAAATATGATTAAGAAATATTAATATCACTAGATTCTTTATTAAAAGTTAAAAGAGGAAAATAACATAATTTAATTAGTTTTTATTTATTTATTTATTTAAAATAATAATAAAAACTTATCTAAAATGTGATTCTATTTTTGTATATTTTTTTTTTTAAAAAAAAATATTAAACGAAACTCAAAAATAAGATAAATTTAAAATGCCTAAAAATAAAAATAAAATAAAATAAAATAAAAATTAATTGAACATTAAAATGGTATAAAAATATTAGGTTTGGGTCAAAAATTAGGTGTTTACAGAATGCCCCTCTTTGCTTGGAAATATGAAGAATTTTCAAGCAAAGAAGTAAACATGACTAATTTTTGGCTCAACCCTTTATTCAATATTAATACGTAAATAAGTGGGAAAGAGGTGTGACCGAGCCCTGGATTTGGGCATCCTACATATCTCGGGTGTCACACCCCTTTTTTCTCGCTCGAGGGATCGAGTCGAAGGGTTTTTCCAATTAAAGTGACGATATTGAATAGGGATTAAATTATTTACAGAGTCGCCACTTGGAATTGAATTTTGGTGTTCCAAGTCACCTTTTTTCTTGAATCCCTAATCAAACGGAAATTACTCTTATTTGGTCTGCGAAAACAGAAAATGGGTAAGGAATTCTGTTGATCGAGGGGAAGGTGTGAGGCACCCCTCGAATCCCGTGGTTCTAACACGATCACTTTTATTGACTTATATTAACTTAAATTATTTTAATAAATTGTGTTAAGGCATAAATCGCTCATTTTATATATCTAAAATCTCATTTATTATTAAATAAATCGGTGACAAGTTGAAAAATATTTATCAAGTAAATTTAGAAAAATATTTACCAAGGTGTATTTTTACATCCTTGAATGATTTTAAAATGTCTCAGGAAGATGCATGCGCTGCATTCTAAGTTGAAACAAAAATTTTAAACGTGCCTAAATTTTGTCTAGCGTTAAAGGAATTTGTTTTGTCTCTTGTAAACTTGAGACAATTCTATCTTATCCATTTTTATTCTTTTTCACATTTTTTTTTTTTTGCAACGAGTTTTGAATTATTTTGTAACTCGCCTCGCTCCTTTACAAAAATGGGCTTTTCCTCTCTTTTCTTTTCCTTTATGAATTATGGATGTTATATATCTATATAAATAAATCTTCCTAAACAGATTAATCTTATGCTTGGTGAACAGAAATATATAGGCTAAACAAAACTAATGAGAAGCAAAATAATATAATCATATGATAAAGTTAATTAATAAAGTTATATTTAACAAAATTACCATAACGAAATTACCAACAATAAAAAAAAAAAAAATCACGTGTTACATTTAACAAAATTTTCATAATTAAACTAACATGAAATATATATATATAATCATGCCAGTTTTCTTTTTAAAATTATACTATTGCTTTTTTTCTTCTTCTATTTCTGTATAGGTAGGTGCATACATTTACAAGGAAAGATGTCATGGTAGATACTTTTGAAGACTCTCTTTTAATTTTTGGAGTGTAACTGACTTTGATACAAAAGAATCCATACCATTTGCATAACACTCTTCTGCACTTTCCGATAATGAACTCCATGACAACAAAAAAAAAACTTTATTCTTAACATGTTATGTGTATTTCATTTTTTTGGTTTTTACATGCATGCATGCATGAATCATTAATTATAGTCTATAACATAACTACATATTAATTTATTACATGTCAACTAACACAAATTTACATATTAAAACACCAATAACTTTTAATAATTATCTCATTTAAAATTTAACACCAATCTAATCAACATTATTTCAATCAAACAAATCATAAACAAAGACATGAGCACCAACTACAATAATAATAATAAATTAGGTACACAAAATAACATAAAAAGTCATTCTAATAACTTCATTCATGATCCCATTTACAACCTTTTCAAAAAAAATGTGAATTAAAGGAATCAAACAGAAACCTGTGTAGTAGAATAGAAACAAGAATGCTTTCACCGAAAAAAAAACTCAAACGGAACCCGAAATTTAACTCAAATCGTCCCTCTTTCTTTTTTTTTTTCTTTCTTTTCTTTTCTAAATTTTGTATGTCTTTGTTTCTAGTTTTTCTCTTGTTTTTCTTTGGTTTTTGGGGTTTTTTTTTTCTTCCGTCTTTTTTTTTTCTTTGTTGTTGCCTTACTTTGCTTGTCCGTATGTGTATGTTGTTCTATCTCTTCTCATTCTACTCAACAAAGAGCTCTTTTATAGTGGAAGAAAAAACATGGGGAGCCAATTGTGGGACAAGGAATGATAACCATTTGCCCCAAATCATGGAGAAAAATCTTGCTTTGTTAGAAAAGGTAGATTTGAAAACTAAAAAAAAAAAGAAGGGATAGTGAAAGTTGATATCCCACTATCTAAAGAAAGAAAAAAAAAAACTTTGATTGTTTTAATGGCACTTAGATTGTTGCTCTTAATCATTGCTTGTTTTTTTTTTTTTTTTTTTTTTTTTTTAGAATTATATATATATTTTTTGAATTATAAAAATAACGAAAAAAAATAATAATAAATAAATAAACAAGATAATAATAACACATAAAATAATAATAATAATAATAATTAATTAATTTTATATTTTAAAAATACAATAAAAGTATAAAAATAGTCAAAAAAAAAATTATATAATTAAGATAGTACAAAAACTACTAACTTATTTATTTAAAAAGAAAAATATTTTATTTTATTATTATTTTTTCCCTAATTTTTGTATTATATTTAATTGATTTAAATATAAAATAATAGTCAAAATAATATATGATTAAATATAAATATAAATATTTAATTATCAATAAACAAGTTAAAATTTAGGGAGGATCAAAAATCATGTGTCTACATTTTTGCCCCTCTTTGTGTGAAATCTTGAAGAGTTTTCATACAAAGAAGTAGACAAGATATGATTTTTGACTCTCCAAAAAATAAAAATAAAAATAAAAATACAAATGTGACCGAGTCCTGTTTTTGGACATCCTACCTATCCCGGGTTATAAGGGAATCAGGTCATGAGTAGTTCAAAAGGTAATTTGGTGAGAGAGAAAGTTAAAGTCGAGTGAAATTCCGTCGAGTTTTCGGTTGACGACTTCTGCTTTTACATTCAACTAATAAAAATCAAAAATAAAAAATATAAGTAAAAATTGCAATCTCCAGAATTTTGATTCAAATCTTCATGACTTGAATCTTGAAAATTTACCCTATTCTTCAGGCGGGCTCCTGAACTTTCTTTTTTTCACCCTGTTCTTCAGGCGGGCTCCTGGATTTATAATTCTTTACCCTGTTCTTCAGGCGGGCTCCTGACTTACAACTTCTTCACCCTGTTCTTCAGGTGGGCTCCTGGACTTTCTTTTCTTCACCCTGTTCTTCAGGCGGGCTCCTGAACTTTCCTTTTCTTTACCCTGTTCTTCAGGCGGGCTCCTGAACTTCTTTTTCTTCACCCTGTTCTTTAGGCGGGCTCCGGAACTTTCTTTTTCTTTACCCTGTTCTTCAGGCGGGCTCCTGGACTTTCTTTTCTTCATCCTGTTCTTCAGGCGGGCTCCTGGACTTTCTTTTTCTTCACCCTGTTCTTTAGGCGGGCTCCTGGACTTTCTTTTTCTTCACCCCGTTCTTTAGGCGGGCTCCTGGACTTTCTTTTTCTTCACCCTGTTCTTCAGGCGGGCTCCTGAACTTTCTTTTTTCTTCACCCTGTTCTTCAGGCGGGCTCCTGGACTTTCTTTTTCTTCACCTTGTTCTTTAGGCGGGCTCCTGGACTTTCTTTTCTTCATCCTGTTCTTCAGGCGGGCTCCTGGACTTTCTTTTTCTTCACCCTGTTCTTCAGGCGGGCTCTTGGACTTTCTTTTTCTTCACCCTGTTCTTCAGGCGGGCTCCTGGCTTGCAACCCTGTTCTTCAGGCGGGGATCCTGAACTCAAAGCAAATAGTGAAACAGAAAAATAACATCCTATTCTTTAAGAAGATCTTGGGCATAAAAATAAATTCCCATTCTTCAGGAGGGTCCTGAGCATAAAATAAATTCCCATTCTTCAGGAGGGTCCTGAACATATAATAAAGTCCCATTCTTCAGGAGGGTCCTGAACATAAAATAAAATCCCATTCTTCAGGAGGGTCCTGAACAGAAAATAAAATCCCATTCTTTAGGAGGGTCCTGAACATAAAATAAAATCCCATTCTTCAGGAGGGTCCTGAACATAAAATAAAATCCCATTCTTCAGGAGGGTCATGAACATATAATAAAGTCTCATTCTTCAGGAGGGTCCTGAACATAAAATAAAATCCCATTCTTCAGGAGGGTCCTGAACATATAATAAAGTCCCATTCTTCAGGAGGGTCCTGAACATATAATAAAGTCCCATTCTTCAGGAGGGTCCTGAACATATAATAAAGTCCCATTCTTCAGGAGGGTCCTGAACATAAAAATCCCATTCTTCAGGAGGGTCCTGAACATAAAATAAAATCCCATTCTTCAGGAGGGTCCTGAACATAAAATAAAATCTCATTCTTCAGGAGGGTCCTGAACATATAATAAAGTCCCATTCTTCAGGAGCGTCCTGAACATAAAATAAAATCTCATTCTTCAGGAGGGTCCTGAATATAAAATAAAATCCCATTCTTCAAGAGGGGCCTGAACATAAAATAAAATCCCATTCTTCAGGAGGGTCCTGAACATAAAATAAAATCCCATTCTTCAGGAGGGTCCTGAACATATAATAAAGTCCCATTCTTCAGGAGGGTCCTGAACATAAAATAAAATCTCATTCTTCAGGAGGGTCCTGAACATAAAATAAAATCCCATTCTTCAGGAGGGTCCTGAACATAAAATAAAATCCCATTCTTCAGGAGGGTCCTGAACATAAAATAAAATCCCATTCTTCAAGAGGGTCCTGAACATAAAATAAAATCCCATTCTTCAGGAGGGTCCTGAACATATAATAAAGTCCCATTCTTCAGGAGGGTCCTGAACATAAAATAAAATCTCATTCTTCAGGCGGGTCCTGAACATAAAATAAAATCCCATTCTTCAGGAGGGTCCTGAACATAAAATAAAATCCCATTTTCCAGGAGGGTCCTGAACATAAAATAAAATCCCATTTTCCAGGAGGGTCCTAAATAGAAAATAAAATCCCATTTTCCAGGAGGGTCCTGAACAGAAAATAAAGTCCCATTCTTCAGGAGGGTCCTGAACATATAATAAAGTCCCATTCTTCAGTAGGGTCCTGAACATATAATAAAGTCCCATTCTTCAGGAGGGTCCTGAACATATAATAAAGTCCCATTCTTCAGGAGGGTCCTGAACAGAAAATAAAGTTCCATGGATGTGCATTTCTAATGGTAGCTGAGTGAAGCGAATTTGCCCCTGTTTCAACAAAGAAAATTTGTCAGATAAAACTTAGTGGTAGTTTATGGCATTTGGCTTTCCAGGCATTTGCTCTAGTGTTCATTCCCTTCATTTTGTTTCAGATTGCTGACACTTGCCCCTGCTTTGTCGTGTCATTGACCCAAACTCAGATCATTAGGTGTGACTCCAAAATAACCACAGTATCTCTGCTTTGTCATACTTCTCAGATAAATTCTTCAAACCTTGGTGTTACATAAGTTGACAATTATGTCTCTTTCGTATGCTGACTTTGTCTTGCATTGTGCAATTGAATAAGTTGGTGGCCGGTTTTGAAATCTTTTCTCACTTTTTGATATGGACACGACTCAAAAACAAGAGAAAAAATGACAATGACTTTTATTTGGACCATTGACTCAAGAAAACAAAATAAAATAAAGAGAAGAAAGAAAAGACAATGAGTGTCTCCATTTCAACAAAGAAATGACAAATTTTCTAAAAATGACAGTCAACTCTAAAGAGTATGCCACGCCTTTTGGATTAGGCTACCCGATCTTTCCATCCAACCTCTCTACCGATTATTGCTGAGTTAATGGCCTTGAAACTGAGTTGTTTCCTTAGACCAATTGCATTCAGACCTCATTCAGCTAGTGACGTTTTGAAGGGTCTTTTCCTTAGCTCAGCCTTGTCTTATGGTGTCTGTGAGGGTTTTTACAAATGAGACTCTCTTATTCTCTTTTCTCCCAACTCGCAATCGTCTCACGGTGCCCGTGCGGGTTTTCACCAATAAGACTCTTTTTTTTTTATCTCTCAACTTACTATCGCCTTACGGTGCCCGTGAGGGTTTTCACCAATAAGACTCTCTCATTTTTATTTCTCTCTTGATTCTTTGAGCTGAGGAAGACAGGTAGTTCCCAAATACATCAGCATATCCCTTGCATGCTTTGCCTTAACATCCCCAAAGATTGATCTGAAGGTCTTTTCTTTGGTTGTAACTTGGCTTTTGGATAGGGTTAGAAAGAAAGAATAGCGTGATGCCCAAACGACACTTGAAGTGGGTTAGGACTTACAACTTTTGAAATCGACTCAGACAATGAGGATTAACTCATGCCCCAGTTTTTTTGACTGGGTGATTCTAAATTATTTATTTGGTTAGACCGAGCCCTTAGTAGGGCAGCCTACGTATCTCACCCTCGAGGGAGGAGAATCAGGTCATGCGTAGTTCTGGCAACTTGTCCTTTTGCTTTGACCTGATTTTTCTCTTTTTTTTTATTCGCTCTTTCACTTCGCGATTATTTTTTTTTAGCTCTGTTTTCTTGACACTCTTTTTTGGAAACATTTTTCTCTCTTTTTTTTTTTTTTTGTATCTCCCTTTTTTTGGTAACTTTTGGCTTTATCTTTTTTTTCTTGACAATATTCTTTGAACTTTGCTTACTCTATCTTGATTTCAAAAGAGGGGTATGAAAGAAAATAACACTGAGGCTCAAATGGGGTAAACAAAGGATGACACAATGTTTGGATAGCAGAATGAAATGCCTTCGTCATATCAATCCTTGAGAATGCAGGTATATAGCATGCAATGTGAGAGTACATGACCAATATCACTTATGACATGCTTTACAACACTAACCTGCCTCGAACATGTGTTTCATTTCTTTTTATATACTTGTCAAAGATACAACTCTACCTTTGTTATGCATCCCTCACATCGAGCAATTATGCTTCTGTGGAGCTGATTATCTTCTTGTTAACCTTGACATAGGGATCACATGTCCACCATTTGACCTAATTGGGACTTGCCTTTCGATTGATGACCAAGTTATTCTTGTGATTCTCAAAATAATTGCCTTAACTTGTCACCAAATATCTCAGCACTCTATCTATTTTCTCATATGCTTTTTTTTTTTTAACTTTAACCCTCCGATTCAAAGTCCAAGCTTAAATTGGACTTTAAGATCTGGCTGAAAATTTCACTAGCATGTCATATCTCTAGAGTTAACACGAAATGCACTATGTAAAGAAAACAAACAAACAACACATATTTAAAACACAAAGAAAAAGGGGACACTTCATTTAGTCAAAACAAAAGATAGAAGGGTTTGAACATAAACAACAAAAGGATAAAACAAGACAGATCCCGAACTACAACCCTGAAATAATTCGGAGAACAGAAAATAAAACAAAACAAGCTACCAGACCTCTTCCTAGTAGGGAGAGGGGTGACTTCTCAATTGCTCAGCCTGACATCTTAGCCACTGGTTTGCATATCAGCATGACTAGAGCTTTCCTCACTGTCAGATCTATACCATGATTGATTTATCTTGAATCATCTTTTCAATTTGTCTTTTCAAAGCACGACAATCTTTAATACTGTGACCCTGAACATCAGAATGATATGCACATCGTTCATTACGATCAAAACTTCTTGAATGTGGGTCGGGAGTATACCCAAGGTGAGGAGTGATCATGTCATGTTGTACCGATCTTTGGAATAAACATGCATACAACTCTCCAATGGGTGTGAAATTATCTCTCGACTTCTGTCTCATTTCATTGAAAACCAGGCCTAAAGGCTTCGGTATGTATGTGGAGTTGAAAGATGACTCGGCAGAGTTGGCGCACGCCAGTGTGGGTAAGATGAAGGTTGACCAGAAGGTTGCCAATTATATACTTGATATGGAGGTGGGGGAATGGGATATAATGAATTTTGGTGAAGATTCAGTGGAGCTTGGGCATAAACTTGGGTTTGAGCCCGTGGGTAACGATGGTGGGGTCCTCTTTCCCATGCCTGTTGTCCAACTGCAATGGCAGATACAGCTTCCACATTCTCATTCCCAGAACTCCCTATCTGTCCTTGTTGGCCATAGCTTCCTTTGTGACTTGGAGCAATATGGAGGACCAGCCAAAATGCCACAAACTAACCACCTCAAACTAACTCGACAAGAGATAGCAAATGGTTAGAGTTCAACAATCTTTCAAAACCTCTCTATTTTTATTTTATTTTATTGTTATTTTTTTAAAAAAAAAAAAATCACCGAACCCAAGAAGGGCGCCTACGTATCTCACCCCCGAAAGGGGAGAATCAGGGGTGCGTAGTTCGTGAAGTCGTGCCAAAATGGCCAATTGAACTCTTTTCTCCTTTTTTTTTTTGAAACTTTAAGGAGAAAAGAAAATAACAAATTGTCAAAAGAACTGACGATTTATTTTTTAATTTTTTTTATTTTTTTTTTGCATTTTTAGACGACTTAATATCCTTATACAAAATGAACACTATGATTAACAAAGAAGAAAAAAAAAACTTTTGTTGTTTTTTTTGAATTTCATAGGAACATGAAACTTGAAACAATTAAAGAAAAATCTTTTTTTTTTTTTGTAGTTTTCTTTTAGAGATGTATATGAAACACTACGCTAAGTGAAGAGTAAAGAAAAATCTTTTTTTTTTGAATTTTCAGATCTCTGTACAAAATGAAATCTACGATTACCGAAAAAAATATTTTTGGATTTTTTTTTTTTTTTTTTTAAAATATTTTGAATTTTATGAAAAAAATGAAACCTGAACCTGTTAAAGAAAAATATTTTTTTTTGTTTTCTTTTAAAGATGTACATGAAACACCTACTCTAAATGAAGAGTGAAGAAAATCTTTTTTTTTTTTTTGAATTTTTTAAATTAGATCCCCGAACCAACAATAGGCTGCTTACGTATCTCACATCCCGAAAGAGGAGAATCAGGGGTGCGTAGTTCGTCCAAATTGGACAATTAATGAATTGACTAACAAATTAACCCCAACTTAAGAGACACAATCCAAAACAAACGAATAGATCTTTTAAAACCAAACGCTCAACCAAGACTGACACCAAAGATGGATTATTTTGTGAAAGAATCTTCGGTCCTATAAAAAGCGGAATTTGTGCTTGTGGAAATTATCGAGTAATTGGAGATGAAAAAGAAGACCCGAAATTTTGTGAAAAATGTGGAGTCGAATTTGTTGATTCTCGGATACGAAGGTATCAAATGGGCTATATCAAACATCGAGAATTCAAGTATTGTATACGTCATAGGCCAAATCGGATGTGTAATTATTGGAATAATTGTTGGAGACTCAAATGATGGATATGCAAGCATGATAACTTATATGCTTTTTTTTTCTTTTTTTTAAAATAAGGTCGTGTCCTGGGAAGGACTTCCTACGTATCTCACAAAGATGTGAGAATCAGACCCTCGTAGTTCATAAAGATTGTAAAAATTATGTTGCCGTATATATAAAGAATTTCTTTATTTTAATTTTTTTTTTCTTTCAAAAATGATCAACTAAATTTGAGAATAAATTAATCTCTCGTATTTTAAAATTGCCTAAAGCCGGTCAACACCCAAATAGCCTTCCAAACAAATATCAAAGAGCACGTAGGATGCATATGTTGGTCTTTATAAATTAGGTCACCTGTCCTAGACAGACCCGACCCCTGTGTCGAGTCCCGCTAAGTCAAATGCATATGATGCAAATAAAGCGGTACCTAGTAGGGATAACCAGATTCTGAGTTTTCAGTTCTTCTAAGTTAAAACCTAATAGGGATAAGTGTCTAGACTGGCTTACCCGAGCGGACACTCGAGCCGGGGAGGGACAACTTGGTCGGTAGCAGGGCAACACCGCCTTCGTTGTCGATCCGAACCCCGCCTAACATGTGTGACTATATCCTTCACCAGGTGCCTTGACACTCCGATTATCTCAAAAAGAAGGTGGTATGCATATGCTGCATTCCCTCTATCCTATTTCAGAGACTCAGAGGGGGTACGCGAGAGAAGACAATATATAATACAATTCAAATAATATCAAAGCAGTAAATGAGCAACAAGTAGCACATAAGACCAATAAACACATTATAAAATAATTAAAGCAAGTAAAGTCAATATCAAAGCTCGAATTTTTATTTGTCCCCAGCAGAGTCGCCAGAGATGTCACACCCCTTTTTTCTCGCTCGAGGGATCGAGTCGAAGGGTTTTTCCAATTAAAGTGACGATATTGAATAGGGATTAAATTATTTACAGAGTCGCCACTTGGAATTGAATTTTGGTGTTCCAAGTCACCTTTTTTCTTGAATCCCTAATCAAACGGAAATTACTCTTATTTGGTCTGCGAAAACAGAAAATGGGTAAGGAATTCTGTTGATCGAGGGGAAGGTGTGAGGCACCCCTCAAATCCCGTGGTTCTAACACGATCACTTTTATTGACTTATATTAACTTAAATTATTTTAATAAATTGTGTTAAGGCATAAATCGCTCATTTTATATATCTAAAATCTCATTTATTATTAAATAAATCGGTGACAAGTTGAAAAATATTTATCAAGTAAATTTAGAAAAATATTTACCAAGGTGTATTTTTACATCCTTGAATGATTTTAAAATGTCTCAGGAAGATGCATGCGCTGCATTCTAAGTTGAAACAAAAATTTTAAACGTGCCTAAATTTTGTCTAGCGTTAAAGGAATTTGTTTTGTCTCTTGTAAACTTGAGACAATTCTATCTTATCCATTTTTATTCTTTTTCACATTTTTTTTTTTGCAACGAGTTTTGAATTATTTTGTAACTCGCCTCGCTCCTTTACAAAAATGGGCTTTTCCTCTCTTTTCTTTTCCTTTATGAATTATGGATGTTATATATCTATATAAATAAATCTTCCTAAACAGATTAATCTTATGCTTGGTGAACAGAAATATATAGGCTAAACAAAACTAATGAGAAGCAAAATAATATAATCATATGATAAAGTTAATTAATAAAGTTATATTTAACAAAATTACCATAACGAAATTACCAACAATAAAAAAAAAAAAAATCACGTGTTACATTTAACAAAATTTTCATAATTAAACTAACATGAAATATATATATATAATCATGCCAGTTTTCTTTTTAAAATTATACTATTGCTTTTTTTCTTCTTCTATTTCTGTATAGGTAGGTGCATACATTTACAAGGAAAGATGTCATGGTAGATACTTTTGAAGACTCTCTTTTAATTTTTGGAGTGTAACTGACTTTGATACAAAAGAATCCATACCATTTGCATAACACTCTTCTGCACTTTCCGATAATGAACTCCATGACAACAAAAAAAAAACTTTATTCTTAACATGTTATGTGTATTTCATTTTTTTGGTTTTTACATGCATGCATGCATGAATCATTAATTATAGTCTATAACATAACTACATATTAATTTATTACATGTCAACTAACACAAATTTACATATTAAAACACCAATAACTTTTAATGATTATCTCATTTAAAATTTAACACCAATCTAATCAACATTATTTCAATCAAACAAATCATAAACAAAGACATGAGCACCAACTACAATAATAATAATAAATTAGGTACACAAAATAACATAAAAAGTCATTCTAATAACTTCATTCATGATCCCATTTACAACCTTTTCAAAAAAAATGTGAATTAAAGGAATCAAACAGAAACCTGTGTAGTAGAATAGAAACAAGAATGCTTTCACCGAAAAAAAAACTCAAACGGAACCCGAAATTTAACTCAAATCGTCCCTCTTTCTTTTTTTTTTCTTTCTTTTCTTTTCTAAATTTTGTATGTCTTTGTTTCTAGTTTTTCTCTTGTTTTTCTTTGGTTTTTGGGGTTTTTTTTTTCTTCCGTCTTTTTTTTTTTCTTTGTTGTTGCCTTACTTTGCTTGTCCGTATGTGTATGTTGTTCTATCTCTTCTCATTCTACTCAACAAAGAGCTCTTTTATAGTGGAAGAAAAAACATGGGGAGCCAATTGTGGGACAAGGAATGATAACCATTTGCCCCAAATCATGGAGAAAAATCTTGCTTTGTTAGAAAAGGTAGATTTGAAAACTAAAAAAAAAAAGAAGGGATAGTGAAAGTTGATATCCCACTATCTATTTTTTTTTGAATTATATATATATTTTTTGAATTATAAAAATAACGAAAAAAAATAATAATAAATAAATAAACAAGATAATAATAACACATAAAATAATAATAATAATAATAATTAATTAATTTTATATTTTAAAAATACAATAAAAGTATAAAAATAGTCAAAAAAAAAAATTATATAATTAAGATAGTACAAAAACTACTAACTTATTTATTTAAAAAGAAAAATATTTTATTTTATTATTATTTTTTCCCTAATTTTTGTATTATATTTAATTGATTTAAATATAAAATAATAGTCAAAATAATATATGATTAAATATAAATATAAATATTTAATTATCAATAAACAAGTTAAAATTTAGGGAGGATCAAAAATCATGTGTCTACATCGGGTTATAAGAGAATCAGGTCACGTGTAGTTCAAATAGGTGTAGGAATGAGTGGATGAATTGGAGAGTCGACTTGAGGTCCCGTCGAGTTTTCGGTTCGTGGCTCTTTTTATTACATCAGAAAAAAAAAGAAAAATGAAACTAAAAATGAAAGATACAAAATCCTATCTATTCTAATTGTCTTGATTCTCTTGCTTCAGATCTTCTTCTTGGATCTTCAGTTATCGCCTCACCTTCTTCTAGTGGGTACCTCGATCTCAAGATTTGATCTTGAAGTTAGGACTTGAGATTTGAACCTGCAACTTGGATTGAGTCATTGACACTCTGTCAAAGAACAGTCCATAGAATACTTTGGATGTTTATTCTCCTTATCAGAAGCAAATAAGATGTCTCTTAAGATGTTAGGCCACTACAGATACAGAGCTGACTCTAACTATCTTCAACCTGATCATTCTTCTATATTCTGACCGGAGATGAAATTCCATTCTTGGATAATCCTGTGCTTCGCAGAAAACCTGCAAGCCATCAAAGAAGACGAAACAAAACAAATAAAATTTTCTGCCCCAGTTTACACTAGGAAAATTTTGTGAGTTATTAGAAAAACTATAATCTAAAAAGAAATGAATGAATGGATAAAATTTTAAGCTAGGAGCGTGATAATATAAGGACCCTATTCTTAATGATGCAACCAAAGGAAGTTATCCTAATGAATGCATGGGAAAGAATTAGGATTTTCGCTTATAAAAATGTGATGCGGGATTGTCATGCCCTGTGAAGACATGAAGAAGAAAAATAGGAAGATTTATTTCCTAAAATGCCAACTAGGGGATGGCGCCCTATGAAGACGAAAAGGATGTCAACTAGGGGGGCGCCCTATGAAGACGAGATAAAGATGTCAACTAGGGGATGACACCCTATGAAGACGAAGTAGATGTCAACTAGGGAATGGCGCCCTATGAAGACGAATAAGATGTCACCTAGGGGATGGTGCCCTATGAAGACGAAAAAGATATCAACTAGGGGATGGTACCCTATGAAGACGAAAAAGATGTCAACTAGGGGATGGTACCCTATGAAGACGAAAAGGATGTCAACTAGGGGATGGCGTCCTATGTAGACGAGATAGGATGTCAACTAAAGGATGGTGCCCTATGAAGACGAAAAAGATGTCAACTAGGGGATGGCGCCCTATGAAGACGAGACAGGATGTCAAATAGGGGATGGCGCCCTATGAAGACGAAAAAAATATCAACTAGGGAATGGTGCTCTATGAAGACGAAAAAAATGTCAACTAGGGGATGGTGCCCTATGAAGACGAAAAAGATGTCAACTAAGGGATGGTGCCCTATGAAGACGAAAAGGATGTCAACTAGGGGATGGTGCCCTATGAAGACGAGATAAGATGTCAACTAGGGAATGGTACCCTATGCAGACGAAAAGAATGTCAACTAGGGAATGGCGCCCTATGAAGACGAGATAGGATGTCAACTAGGGGATGGTGCCCTATGAAGACGAAAAAGATGTAAACTAGGGAATGGCGCCCTATGAAGACGAGATAGGATGTCAAATGGGGGATGGCGCCCTATGAAGACGAAAAAGATGTCAACTAGGGGATGGTGCCCTATGAAGACGAAAAAAATGTCAACTAGGGGATGGTGCCCTATGAAGATGAAAAGGCTGTCAACTAGGGGATGGCGCCCTATGAAGACGAAATAAGATGTCAACTAGGGGATGGCACCCTATGAAGACGAAGTAGATGTCAACTAGGGGATGACGCCCTATGAAGATGAAAAAAATATCAACTAGG
Source organism: Capsicum baccatum var. pendulum (assembly GCA_030864225.1). Classification (NCBI taxonomy): domain Eukaryota; kingdom Viridiplantae; phylum Streptophyta; class Magnoliopsida; order Solanales; family Solanaceae; genus Capsicum; species Capsicum baccatum. The sequence continues at coordinate 24,192,210 of CM061554.1, read as the reverse complement.
GGATGGTGCCCTATAAAGACGAGATAAGATGTCAACTAGGGAATGGTACCCTATGCAGACGAAAAGGATGTCAACTAGGGGATGGCGCCCTATGAAGACGAAAAAGATGTAAACTAGGGGATGGTACCCTATGAAGACGAGATAAGATGTCAACATAGGGGATGGTGCCCTATGAAGACGAAAAGGATGTCAACTAGGGGATGGCGCCCTATGAAGACGAAATAAGATGTCAACTAGAGGATGGCGCCCTATGAAGACGAAAAGGATGTCAACTAGGGGATGGTGCCCTATGAAGACGAAAAAGATGTCAACTAGGGGATGGCGCCCTATGAAGACGAAAAAGATGTAAACTAGGGGATGGTACCCTATGAAGACGAGATAAGATGTCAACATAGAGGATGGTGCCCTATGAAGACGAAAAGGATGTCAACTAGGGGATGGCGCCCTATGAAGACGAAATAAGATGTCAACTAGAGGATGGCGCCCTATGAAGACGAAAAGGATGTCAACTAGGGGATGGTGCCCTATGAAGACGAAAAAGATGTCAACTAGGGGATGGTGCCCTATGAAGACGAAAAAAATGTCAACTAGGGGATGGTGCCCTATGAAGATGAAAAGACTGTCAACTAGGGGATGGCGCCCTATGAAGACGAAATAAGATGTCAACTAGGGGATGGCACCCTATGAAGACGAAGTAGATGTCAACTAGGGGATGACGCCCTATGAAGATGAAAAAAATATCAACTAAGGGATGGTGCCCTATGAAGACGAGATAAGATGTCAACTAGGAAATGGTACCCTATGCAGACGAAAAGGATGTCAACTAGGGGATGGCGCCCTATGAAGACGAGATAGGATGTCAACTAGGGGATGGTGCCCTATGAAGACGAAAAAGATGTCAACTAGAGGATGGCGCCCTATGAAGACGAGAAAGATGTCAACTAGGGAATGGTGCCCTATGAAGACGAAAAGATGTCAACTAGGGGATGGTGCCCTATGAAGACGAGAAAGATGTCAACTAGGGGATGGTGCCCTATGAAGACGAAAAGATGTAAACTAGGGGATGGTGCCCTATGAAGACGAAAAGGATGTCAACTAGGGGATGGTGCCCTATGAAGACGAAAAGAAGATTATGATTTTTTTTCTTTGTTAGAAAAGAAAAAAAAAATGCCCCAGCCTTGAATATGAGGGGTTTTATTATTATTATTATAATTATATTGATATGAACTTAGAATTATAGGAGTATAACAAAAAAAAAAGAAGAGAAAATTCAAGAAAACTTAACTTTGCTATACCTGTTTTTTTTTTCACTAAACTTCACAAGATTGCTTTGCCCCTGTTCAAGCAAAGAAAAAAAAAATTGTGAGTTTTAAACTTGGTAGTTGGTTTGTGGCCTTGAATCCCTTAGAGGTTTGCCTTATCCTTGCCCCAACTTGATATAGTTGACTCAACTAATTGATTGGTGAGCTTGGTTCTTTGTCTTTCAAATTCTGTTGCATCTCTGTTTGTTTCAGTACGAGTCTACTTTTTTCAAATGCTTCACTCGTAACACTTATCTTAACTGGCTCTCTGTCCTTGTAATGGTGGTGAACGCCGAATAATCTCTGCTCAATTTCACTGTGAGCCATGGTCAATTTTGGACGTTTTTCTTTATTTTGTATTTAGTGCGAGACTTACCCAAAAAAAAACGTGTAAATAAGGAAAAATAAAAAAAAGGAATAAAAAAAAATATGTTTGAATAGAAAGTATTTCTACTAGTAAAGTAAAAAACTTATTTGGGGGTGTATAGTGACTTCAATAACGCATGACACACAATTTGGAGTAGATATTTGATCCTTCAAAACCGTCTAATCTCAAATTAGGCTGCACCTTTCAAGCAAATCAAATTATCCTTCTTGGTCTTTGTCCTGTCATGATAAACTTTGTTTGACTAAAGTCATTCCTTCTAGGATTTTTTCAATTGACCTCTATAGTTTGGATTGTCTCGTTCATCATTGTCTTATGACGCCTCTGAGGGTTTTCACCAATAAGTTTTTTTTTTTTTTTTTTTTTTTATATATCTTGTGGCGCCTCCATGGGTTTTCACCTACAAGATTTTTTTTTTTTTTTTTTTTTTTTGGCACACAAGGCTTGACATTCTCAAAAATTGATCGGAAGGTCTTTAATGGACACAGGGAAAAAGTGACAATAGGATTTTATTTCTTTTATATATATATATATATATATATAGAACACACAAGACTTGACATTCTCAAAAATTGATTGGAAGGTCTTTAATGGACAAAGGAAAAAGGATTTTTAAGGTAAATTACATTTTGAGAGCCGTATAAAAGTGACGATAGGATTTTATCTCCTCTCTTTTTTTTTTCTTTTTTTTTTTCTTTTTTTTTTTTAACAAAAAGTACCAAGATTTTTTTTTTTTGTTTTTCTTTTGTCGGACCGAACCCCAAGATAGGGCTGCCTACGTATCCATTTAGGAATCAGGTCGAACGTAGTTCAATGGTAATGCATTATCTTTTTTTTTTTTTTTTAAGGATAAATTACAGCTTGAGAGCCATGTAAAAGTGACAATAGGATATATATCTCGTCTTTTTTTAAAAAAAAAAAAATACCATGATTTTTTTTTATTTTTATTTTGTCGGACCGAACCCCAAGATAGGGCTGCCTACGTATCCATTTAGGAATCAGGTCGAACGTAGTTCAATGATAATGCGTTATCCTTTTTTTTTCGGCTCTAAAGAGGGTAAGCAAGGAATGGTAAATAAGGCTCGAAGGGCTGACAAGGGATTAATGGCATTTGGTTAAGTAGAATGATGGTCTTTCGTCATCTCAACTTGAGAATGTTAAGCACAAGTGTGTCGAATATAATATCTTTTGACTGAATCGGCATTGATAGCTTTTTCTGTCATTTTTCCGTCCAGATCCGCAAGTTGCAAAGCTCCATTTGATAGTACTTGTTTAACTATGTATGGAGCTTGCCAGTTTGGAGCAAACTTTTCTTTAGCCTTTTCTTGGTGTGGAAGGATGCCTTTAAAACAAGTTGGCCGGCCTCGAATTTTCTAGGACGTACCATCTTATTGTAAGCTCGCGCCATCCTCTGCTGGTATAATTGACCAAAGCAAACAGGTTCCGATGGGACCAGCACGGGAGGATTTACCAAATATTCTTTAATCTTATCAAATGATTCTTGACATTCGTCTGTCCATTGGATAGCAGCATCCTTTTTTAGCAACTTAAATATCGGTTCGCATGTAGTGCTGAGCTGAGCAATGAATCTGCTTATATAATTCAGTCTTCCAAGGAAACTCATGACCTCAGTTTTATTCTTCGGAGGCGGTAATTCTCGAATGGATTTTACCTTGGCGGGGTCCAATTCAATGCCTCTGCGGCTAATTATGAAGCCCAAAAGTTTTCCGAATGGAACTCCAAATGCCCACTTGGATGGATTGAGCTTAAGATTATACTTTCGTAACCTTTCGAAGAATTTCCTCAAGTCATCTACGTGATCGACACGTGTCTTAGACTTGATAAGGACATCATCAACATATACTTCTACTTCCTTGTGCATCATGTCATGAAAAATAGTAGTCATAGCTCTCATGTACGTAGCTCCCGCATTCTTTAAACCAAATGGCATGACCCTGTAGCAATAAGTACCCCACGGGGTGGTGAAAGCAGTCTTATCTGCATCTGTTTCATCCATCAAGATCTGGTGATATCCGGCATAGCAATCCACGAAAGATTGGATCTCATGTTTGGCATAATTATCAATAAGGATATGAATATTGGGTAGCGGAAAGTTATCTTTAGGGCTTGCTTTGTTCAAATCCCTATAATCAACACAGACTCCGATTTTGCCATCTTTCTTCGGTACGGGCACCACATTAGCCAACCATGTGGTGTACTGAGCAACCCTGATCACGTTCGCACTCAATTGCTTCATGATTTCCTCTTTGATTTTATCGCTCACGTCAGTTTTAAACTTTCTTTGCTTTTGCTGGACCGGTGAAAAATCAGGGTATGTAGGTAGTTTGTGGACTACCAAATCCGTGCTTAGACTCGGCATATCATCATAAGACCAAGCAAAGACATCCTTATACTCGATCAAAATCTGAACAATATCATTCTTGATATTCTGATCTGCATGAATACTTATTTTTATTTCTCTAACCTCCTCACCAGTTCCCAAATTTATTATGTCAGTGTCATCTAAATTGGGTTTGGGCTTATCCTCAAATTGATCCAATCCTTTTTTGAATTCTTTATCAACTTCACCTTCATCGTGTTCCTCTACCGTTTGGTTTGCTGATTTGAGATTAGACAACTTTTTAGAATCTAAATGTGAACTCCACGTACATGCCATGTTATCGGAGCCAGTATTAACATAACGAAATAAGAAAAATAAAAATTAAAAGAGGGAAGAAAATATAAATTTACTAGAAAACATGAATTTAATTTCATTGAATCGGAAAGGATAGGAGGGTTAACATGAAAGTAGAGCAACTAAACTATGTGGACTACAACCCTGAGAATAGTCCCAAATACAAAAGAAAGAAAAACGAAACAACAAATAAATTACCAAGACTCCTTCCTTGTGGGGAGAGGAGTGGCTTCCCAGTTAGTGAGCTTGATATTTGGCTCGACGGACTGCACATCCGCATGGCTAGGGCCTTCACCTATCTAAACCATGTTTACTTCATAAAATATTTTCTTGAGGCCTTGACATATTTCATCCACATCTTTGTTAGCATATGGGTATTGATTTTCTTCCTTTTGAGCTTTCGTGAAAGATTAGCTAATGTGTGAAACTGGACTTGTCAATTTCCAAGCCTTCTTCTTCTGCTCTTTTGCCTATTTTCTATCTACCGCGGTAGTCTTAAAGCCTAAGCCAAAGGAGTTATGGCTAACACACGGATCTACAGGGTTTATAATTCCTTGCAGCAAAACCCCTAATCCTTTTCCCAGTTCATGACTATTTTGTAGCACTTGGCTAGCCACCATGATTGAAGTAGAAGAGAGATAGGCCCTGGAATTGGCGTACCTTCCATGACTTGATCAGCTGTCACACTTTCAAAGGCTTGATAAATGGGAGATTCACAACCCCCTTTTGTTTCGATACAGGGTACAGAAGGATCTCGATGTATGGGAAGGTCATCCTCTTCACGTACAATGATTTCCTGATTGTCGTGTTCAAACTTAACTACTTGATGCAAAGTAGAAGGTATGACCCTGGCCATGTGGATCCATGGTCTTCCTAAAAGTAGGTTGTAGGAAGTATCCATGTCTATTACTTTAAAGGTGATCGTAAACTCTACTGGTCCAATAACCCAAGAAAGATCTACTTCACCAATTATGTCTCGTTTTGCATCGTCAAAAGCCCGAACACATACATTATTGGAACGAATTCTATCTGGGTTGTTTCCAACTTTGGCAAAGTAGAGAGAGGACAGATATCTACTCCTGAACCTCCATCAATCATTACCCTTTTTTTTAGATCAATTAATTTACTTAAAAGCCGGTCAACATTCGATATGGCATTTCCTATAATGCAACAAGTAGCACACAAAAAGCATATGATGGTCACAAAAGGCGACACCTAACCTAGACGAACCCGACCCCAGGGTCGAGCCCCACAAAGTCAAAAAATACACGTGATATAAGTAAAACACAGTCTATTAGGGATAGCCATGTTTAAGCTCTGGTTATGCTAGGTTCAACCTGGTGGAGTTAGGTATCTAGACTGTCAATAAAACGAGCGGACAACTCGAGTCGGCAAGGGACAGCTTTACCGGTAGCAGGGCTTTCCGGCCTCACTGTTGGTCCCTTTCCGTCCTAAATCATGGGTGACTACAGAATCCTTCCCAGGAGCGTTGCCGCATCTCTGGTATCTCAAGCTCGGGAGCGTATACCGCATCTCCGAATATACAGTATCTCAGAAGACTCAGATGGGTGTGCAAGAGAAGACAGTTTATATTGCAATTCAAATAATATCAAAGCGATAAACATGTAGGCAAAGAACACATTTAGGCCAACAATATACAATATCAAAATTAAATAAAGCCAAAGAAGTCAATATGAAAGCTCGAATTCTGGTTATATCCCCAGCAGAGTCGCCATCTGTCACACCCCATTTTTTTCTCACCGCATCCGACCCCCCGCTAGGCAGTCGGTTTTAGAGAAAATGGGTTTTTCCAATTAAAGTGACATTTTGAAAAAGGGATTATTTTGTTTACAGAGTCGCCACTTGGAATGGAGTTTGGGTGTTCCAAGTCACCCTATTGAATCCCTATTCAAAAGGAAATGACTCTTTAATTTTTATTTTTTTGGGTCTGCGAACTAGAAATCCGGATAAGGAATTCTGTTGATCGAGGGGAAGGTGTTAGGCACCCCTCGAGTCCCGTGGTTCTAGCACGGTCGCTTTAATGACTTACGTCTGGCTTAAATTAATTTTATTGTTTTGGATTTATAATATTTGTTAACCTAAAAGTTGTTTGCCTCTCGCTCTTAAATTCTTTTACATATATTTTTAATTATATTAATGTGTGGCTTGCCGGTAGCAGTACTTTCCGATCATACCACGAATTTTGATATATTTCGCGCGCCTTTGGGGCATTTATTGATCGCATCCATTTTCTCCAAACCTAAATGAGCATTTAGCAAGCTTTAATTCTATCCTTTCCAATTAAATTCAACTTCGATAAATTTGTGAAAAAAAAAAAAAAAAAATTCTTTTCGGATAATAGATTTTAAAAGTTGATTTGCAATCAAACTCGCATCTTTTCTTTTACTAGGAGTTCACCACAGTAGGAAATGTCAAATTGTCAAACAAAATAGAACATCGAAATAAATATATATATATATATATATAAAAATACTCACAGGAGAAAGTTATCAAAATATGCAGCTTTTCATCTAATTCACACCCTTTATTTCAAAGTACTAAACTATTAGGATATACCTTACCTTGGGGTAAAGTGGTCATGCATTTACAATAAAAAACTACAATAAAAACAAACCGAATCCCATGCAAGATACACAGATATACAATTTGAAGATATATAGACAGTAAACTCCAGCCCAATAATTATAAGTTAGTATCCACACATCAGAAGCTATTATAAGCAATTATTGGTACTTAAACTAGAAGTATTAATTATTAATTAATGATATAAAAATCTGAACAGAAGAAACGGATAATAACAAGTTAGACCCATACATAATTTGAACTACTTCGTAATAATTGAATCAAGTCTCATACAATTATATTGTGAAACTAAATTACATGGAAAGATTGAGGGTTGCCTATTGCGACACTTTACTTTTTAATAGCTAACGTTCAAAAGCCACAAAACATAAACCACGAACAAACCTCAAAGTTTGGGACGTGAGGGATTTTTTTTTCTTTGGTGTTGTCGTAATTGTTGTTGATTTTCTGAAAGTTCTAAGGAGGGAGTAGTTGTTTATTTTTTATTTTTTTTTATTTTTTGAGTTTAAGAAACTTCATAATATTGAATCAAGTTTCATACAATCGTTTAAACTACATAATAAAGGAAGATTAAGGGTTACCTCTTTCGAAAATAATTCCTAACAACAACAAGAAGGAGCCTCGAACTTAAACCGTGACCAAAACTCAAAGTCTTTTGATGTGAGGAATTTTTGGTTTTTATTTCTTCTATGTGTTCCTTTATGTGTGCATGTGTGTGATCTTTCTCTCAAATTAGTCCATATGTGTCTTTTTTTCTTGAGTGTTTTATGTGTGTGTTTATATAGAGAGTGTGTGCTTGAGTGAGAATGGGAGTTGAGGGAATAATGGGGGAAAGATGTAGTGGAGGTAATGGGGAGGTTTAGTGGAAGAATGGGGAAAGTGGAGGTAATGGGAAGTAGGGTAGTTTTTAGTTTTAATGGGAAAGTTAGGGGAATGTTGGAGGTAATGGGAAGTAGGGTAGTTTTTTTTTTAGTTTTAGTGGGAAAGTTAGGGGAATGTTGGAGGTAATGGGAAGTAGGGTAGTTTTTATTTTTAATGGAAAGGTTAGGAGAATGTTGGAGGTAATGGGAAGTAGGGTAGTTTTAGCTTTTTTTTTTAATTATTATATTTTTTCAATATAAAAATAAAAATAATAAAAAATATAAATAAACTAAATGGCTAGTCTTAGAAATATGATTAAGAAATATTAATATCACTAGATTCTTTATTAAAAGTTAAAAGAGGAAAATAACATAATTTAATTAGTTTTTATTTATTTATTTATTTAAAATAATAATAAAAACTTATCTAAAATGTGATTCTATTTTTGTATATTTTTTTTTTTTAAAAAAATATTAAACGAACCTCAAAAATAAGATAAATTTAAAATGCCTAAAAATAAAAATAAAATAAAATAAAATAAAAATTAATTGAACATTAAAATGGTATAAAAATATTAGGTTTGGGTCAAAAATTAGGTATTTACAAGAATGATCTTCGGCCAAGTAAAATAACTCAACACATATAGAAAAGGAAATACATAAGTGAAGATATCGTGATGAAAATAATGAAGAAAAGAATAATGTAAAATCAAACAATACAATATTGAAGCCCAAAAGAATCAACAAGTGATAATAAAAATGAAAAATAAAAAATAAGATAAAAAGAGATCACTAGAATAATAATATTACTAATTAGTTGGTTGCATTAGGAATAGTTTTTGCCATATTCTCGGATGAAGTTGATTAACCTTTAGTTGAAGAACATAAATAATTGTTTAGTTACTTTATGTGAAACTTAGGTAAAGTTAAATAATAATATATAAAATCATCTCAAAAATTATCTTTACCTTCAAAATATAAAAAAATAATCTTTACGAGGTACAATATATTTTCAAAAGTTATAAATAAAATAAAGATTGAATAACCATCCAAGATATTATTCCAATTTTTTTTCACTATTTTTTGAAAAGTTGAATAACTTTTTAGTTGAAAAACATTAAAAAAAAAAATTTAAAAAAAAAACTGTTTAGTTACTTTATGTAATTTTCTTATTTCAAAATAGTTTAGTACTTCTTACTTTTAGTTGTATTGAGATAAAGTTAGAATGACTTTTTTGATCAAAAACTAAAGTTGTATGATTTTTATTTAAAAAGTAATGAAATATAAATTGAAATAGCCATATATAAAATTACCTCGAAAATTAATTTTCCCTCAAAAATATTAGAAAAATTATCTTTTAGAGGTAAAATATCTCTTCAAAAGTCATAAATAAAATAAAATTGAACGATCATATGTGAAATCATCCCGAAAATTAATTTTACCTTCAAAACCTCGGAAAGATAATCTTGTCGAGGCAAAATATCTCTCCAATCATAAGTCTGATCTTTAGGAGTTGTGAAATACATAATTTGGAAAGGAGTCCATAAAGAAAAGTTCTGCCACATCTACACAAGCCAGAGAAGGAGGTGAAATTTGTAAGTGGGCGTTTGGACATGGAATTTTTTAAAAAGAAAAAAAAACTAAAATTTGAAAAAAAGTAAAAAAATGATATATGAGTTTTGTTTGGATATAGATATAAATTGAAATTATTATTTAAGTTTTAGGAGTGATTTAAGCGATAAGAGCAAGGTGCGAGTTGAGAACATAATCTTCATCCTCAATGGTGTCACGCCTCAAATCCTGTTGGGGCGGACAGGCACCCGTAGCCGTAAAGGCCCGAGAGAACCAATTCATAACCTTATACTTCCCATGCATGTAACTGTAACAACAAAATGTTCTGACGACATAATATTATGCATCGATGAAATTGAGTACACATGCACTCCCAAAACTGATATGTACAACACTTGGCCGGTGGGGCCACCATGTCTAAAACCAGGACACTACCATAACTTTACATTAGTCTACAAAGCCTCTAAAAGATACATAGACTTAGCCAGGGTCGGGACAAACCCCCGCCCTGCTCTAGACTTACTGTACAATACCAAAATATCTAGAGCAGACTTGGAAAGCCCTGAATCAACCTGGAGCTCACCAATAGTCCCTGAATAACCTGCGCTCCTACGAGGGAGTTGTACGAGCTGAAGTGCCTCTGCCTGCAGCATGAAATGCAGGTCCCCCGTGAGGGACATCAGTACGAAAATATGTACTGAATATGTAAGGCGGAAAGTAGCAACACACTTGATACAAAAGCTCAATAGAAATTCGATACAAGTGTATAAGGAGTACTAGTAGACCACCTTTATAAATAATTGTGGGACAATGTACATTACATTCTTTCTTCATTTGACCTTCTTACTTCATAATCTTTGTAATCCATATAACGCAAATGACCAGCTGATCAGTGGTAAAAAAAAATATAAATTAGGATCGGCCCATGCTAGGCTTACGCCCCTGAGCTGCCACCTATAAAAAGATTGGGATCGGCCCATGCTAGGCTTATGCCCCTGAGCTGCCACCCACAAATAAAGGTATCGAGATTGGCCCATGCTAGGCAAGTGCCCCTGAGCTGCCACTCGTCATTTTACAGATTGCAATACTTAGTTTATTAGCCTTTGAGATTGTTACCTTGGTGGTCATCACATTATGATACCTTGAACCAGTAATACACTAATAAGAGACATGTAAATAGACACTTAACGCAACAACAATGAGCTAGGGAGCTGTTGGCACACAAATAAAGTGTTTAGGAGCTGAAATAACACATGGGTCTTATTTGAACAAACGGAGAACTCCTGAAATTTTCTAGTGAAGATAGACGCGCAGATTTAATAATAAGCACGTATTGAGATATTCTAATGCGTTAGAGAGTGGGAACAAGGTCATTGGATACATGGAGGGTAATGTGCTGCCATTATGCATCACTTTGTTATAGGATAACCTCAGAAAATTGCTTGATGGAACAATTGTACGATTTCATGCCAAAGAGTGTGAAATAGAGTATGCCTTACATACGTGGTTATTTGATTCCGAAACTAACCCAACTTGACTTCTCGCCTTTTAGATAACTTATCTACAATATAATATATGGTAAACTAGTATTAGTAACCAATCAACACATTTAAGGCACTTAATTTCACCCAAAACAGTAACCGGGCAGCAACTATTACTCTATCAAACAAGGGTGTTATTTTAACCCTTTTGTTCCTCCAATTACACCCACATACCAGATAAGTTCTTATAAGGTTCACCAAAACCACCTCGACTTCATTACACATTCCAAACAATACGCAAAATAGATTGGACAGCAAGCATTAGTTCGGTGGTGTATCACCACATCTTTCTTCTATAATTCATTACAAACTCATCACCCCTTTATCCAACTTCAACCTGGCAGCCCATAACATATACATACAAAGCAGTCCACAAAACAGTCCCAAACCCCTTTTATTGTAGTAATCAATTATTGATCTCATCATCTCTTGAGTTCTCAATAACAAGACATCCATAATCCCCTCTCAAATTCATATATAAGAAAAATAAAATGGGGCAGTCACCGTACCTCAATTCAGCAACTTATCCTTTTAATTGAACTCTTCAAAAGTTTGAACTTTCCTTCACACTTAAACCAAAGAAGAAGAAAAAAGTTCCTCAATAACAAGGAAACATGAACAACCAGCTTGTTCTATAATCAGCCATATACATACAGCCAAACACTTATAACTTGTTTCCCTAATCTCCCATGAGATAATTAAACAAAATCTTAAGTGTTTTTCACTTACCTTGGGCTGCAAAGGGGAGGGTTTCTTCAAGAACCCTAGAAGGAAACATAGGGCTGCTGCTCTTGTTGTTTTTAAGAGAGTAGAGAGAATTGCTGAAATATGCTCTTTTTTTGTGACTTAAAAATGAAGTAAAGATACCAGCAACTTGGCCTTTTAAAGGCCCTATCTTGTCCACCTCCTTAGCTGCATTTTGGACCACAAAATTGGTCAAATTGGTCCAAGTAGGTGATGCACCTACTTAAGGGTCTAAGCTGCTAAAACTTCAAAGTAGGTGATGCACCTACTTGCATAATTTCTTGTTGGGCTCAATTATATTTGGGCCTTGGCAGATTGGTGTGTTAGGTCACTTATCCATTTTCTTTGTTTTTGTTTGTTCAATTTGGCCCAAATGAGAATATTAGCATAGACCCAAATCTGATCCATAGCCATGGGTCCATTAATTTGATTCAAACAACTTAAGTAGGTTACTCACCTACTAGCTTAAATAAGTCAAGCAAGCACCTCAATATTTTGCTCCATTTTCAGCTTCTAACCCCTTTAGTCTAACCTTCAACTTATGCACACTTGGTCACTTTAAACTTTAGATTCCAATACTAGCTTGCGATTCCAAGTTTAAATAGTTAACTTAACGTTAGCTTAGTCGTATCACACTAAACTATACGGGCTGTTTCTATAATTCCATCTACACCATTAATAATTGCATAACAAATCTCATCTGTTACCTATACCATATGACCATACCAGGTTCCATATAATTAGAATAAGTACAAGCAAGTTACGGGATGTTACAAATGGCCATCACAAACGTATCTTCAAAATGGTCAAACTCATCAGATTCATTGGATGAATCTCTCAAAGCAATAAGAGCTTGCTTGACAACATAGTTTGTAGCAGCTCTTCTTGTAGATTTTCCTGGGACCCGGCCCCTTTTTTTATCTTTGTCGCCACCAGCTTTAAGATAATCTTTATACTCAACTTTGTACATTAGATAGTCTTTAATGAAGTGACTAGATTTGCCATATTTGTGATAGAGGTTATTTCTATTTGAAGATTTTCTTGCACTTCCTCTTCTTAGACATCCTTCATTCTTTCTTACCACCTTTTGAAACTTTTGAGTAAGATAAGTCATGTCTTCATCTTCTTTACTATACTTTCCTTTAGTAGTGTTAAGAGCCAGCGTTTTCTCTATTTTGGGCTCCTTTTTCCATTTATCCTACGGCTTCTTGAGTTCACTAAAACAAGGTGGAGCAACCATTAAAACAAGATCCTCCCTCGGTGCTAACCATATAGGAAGTACCGCTCTGATACCAATTGTTGGCTGGTATGCATCCACCACAATACTAGGGACCAGGTTTCATACCAGTTTCTTCAGCTAATGATAGAAAAGGTTCTATATGATTTCACCACAATAATGAGAACATGATCCCTCACCAGGTTCTACAATTAAGAACAAAAAGCTGAAGAACAAAAGTGAAGAAGTTAATATTTTACCCGAAAACCTCCTTTCTCAAGGGAGTAAAATCATGACCTACCCCAATAGAATTTCTCAACCACTTCACTAAAACAAGAGCAAAGGTTTAATTACAGACTCATTCTCGTAATCCTATGATTAACCTCTCAACCCAATTCCCTTGTGATAGCTTCGAAACGAGCAACACTACAATAACTCTATTGTAGTCTTCAGTGTCAACGAACTCTAGTCGACCATAACTTGGCTAACTCCATCTCTATTTATCAACTACCTCTAGTTGACTCTCCTAGATAACTTTGCCCAATGAAACAAGCTACAATAACCGAGAGACCTGGTCCCTATGAAATAAGACCTATCTGAGGAATATTGTCCCCTCTAAGAACCTTATTCCCTTTTTTCTTCTGAGATAGGTCTGGTGTGGGTGCCTGATTCTTCACCTGGTCCCTCAGCAGGTTTGTCAAATCAACAAAACAAATAATAGTACCGCAGTAACTATGCATCATCAAAAATCTATGATGAAATAAATATCTAAGGATACATTTTCAAAATCTGATCCAAAATTTATGGTGAAATGTTAGCTAAAATATTACATGATATCGAGTGAAGTTGTGATTTATGGAAGATGTTTGCTTTTTAGCACAAACTTTTCAAATGAGTTCGTAAATAAATACTGAAAATAGACTCAGTTTTAACAATATAAATAAATTATGTATAAATAACATAAATATCAACCCTTTTGAAAGTAATTATACTCTCCCGCTTTTTTAATTACTTTACTCTCTCTCCTTATTAATATATATAACATAGCCAACATATACATAGCATTTTGTATATATGTTGGAATTTTTGTAATATATTTAGGGAGTTGAAATTTTTTGTAATATTGGAAACATAAATTGTGTATTTGTTTAATTTTTAGATAAATATTCAATAAAAAATATTGGGTACAAATGAATATGAATGAATACATCCACCCATCAAAATTAAATTAGAAAACTAAAGAGAAATTGATTATGGGTTAGAAAATGCACAAATTTACAATTGCATCAATGATCAGGATAATATTTAACTGCTAGGTAGCAGAAATAAATTAAATACATAATTTTTCTTTTGCTATTTATTTTCATCATATTTTTTCTTACATAATGGAATAGAGGTTTTTTGAGGCACTCCATTTATGCAAAATGTTGCCAAAAATGTCAAAGAATTGAATCCAAACTTGTGTTTGAGTAATTTGCATAGCCATAAAGCCTTGTCCATCATAGTAGAACTTCATTTCATTTGGATTCCACCAATTAACATCACCCCTCCATGACTTTGAACCCCCTCCACTTGTCAAGAATTGTAGTGGACTGAAAAAATAAAATAAAAATAAATATTAGAATAATAATAACATCATCATTAAAAAAATCCCATTTTAGTTAGAGTTTACCCAAAGATTTAGCTGAAATACGAAAAAAAGAAAGAGTTTATGAAGTTGTGTTGAAAAATAATTTTTGGAACATAAAATTGTATATGGAGTATGAACATGCATTTTACTTAAAAAAAAAATTGAAATTTTTAAGTGAAAGTGAACTTGCAAATTTATTGAAGATAATTTTTAAGAAATTATCAAAGATTTATGAACAAATAATATTTTAAATTAATTTTTCATAAAAATCTACATTCAAACAGGAGCTTTTAGTTTTAATTGCGTAATATTTACCTATCTGCACTGCTGATATGCTCCAAGCAATGGTCGTGTCCATTTAGGTAAAAGTCAACATTGTTTGCCTAAAAAAGCAAAAGAACAAAGAGGAATAAGTATTAGCAACAATGTTTATCACAATCACAAGATAAACCTTTCTAATTTAATATCATTAAAAAGAAAAAGATAGTTATCTAACTATAATTAATTTTGAAACCAAAAAAAGAGTAGCAATGAAAAAAGATTCTTTTCTAAAAAATAATAAGAATTAAACAACAGATAAATTCTATAACTAAATAATAAAATTCATTATTGATCCTATTTAGGGACATATTATAGGAAATATCAATTAGCTACGAGCTATTTAACGATACAACAACAATATTTGTAGCTATATATATATACTTTAATTTCTTGAATATGTCAAATAGAGTATTAGTTAGTCAATGTTTCAGAAGAATAACAAGTTATTAAATTATGATCCATAAACATTAATTCATGTGGTATAAATAATTATTTTCCTCTTGCGAAAATTGATTCAAATATTACGGTTATTAAAAAAAAGTTTGAGACTTCTTTTACCTGCAAGATGGGAAGAAGTTGGAGTTCAAGCTCCACAGAGTT
This sequence comes from Capsicum baccatum var. pendulum, assembly GCA_030864225.1. NCBI lineage: Eukaryota > Viridiplantae > Streptophyta > Magnoliopsida > Solanales > Solanaceae > Capsicum > Capsicum baccatum. Next base: position 24,176,741 of record CM061554.1, on the reverse strand, counting down.
ACCATGGTGTCCAGCACTTTTAATGGTATGGTGACCAACCACTATCTTCCATTTTGCATTTGATTCTCTTAATGCTGAGTCTAAATCCTATTTAATAAAACGTTAATAATGCTAATACAATAATGACATCTTTAGTGTAATTCCACGATAGGATTTGGTTAAAGAATAGTGTGTACACAAGTTTTATTCCTATTTTGTGAATGTATAGGAGGTTGTCTTGGAAGGATCCTCAGTCCAAAAAGTCAACACATATAGAGAAAGAAACACTAAATTGAAGATATCGTGATGAAAATAATGGAGAAAAAAAATAATGTAAAAAATCAAATGTTACAATATAGAAGTCAAAGAAAACGACGGATGATAATAAAAATTGAAAAATAAGATAATAAGAGATCACAATAATAATAATAATAATAATAATAATAATAATAATAATAATTATTATTATTAGTTAGTTGCATTAGGAAAAATTAAAAGAAGTATTTTATATAATTCTTGGATGAAGTTGATTAACCTTTTAGCTAAAGAACATAAAAAGAATTTGTTTAGTTACTTTATGTGATACTTAGTTAAAGTTAAATAAACATATATAAAATCATCAAGAAAATTATATTTACCTTCAAAACATCAGAAAGATAATCTTTATGAGGTATATATAATATCTTTCCAAAAGTTATAAATAAAATAAAGATTGAGTAACCATCCATGATATTATCCCCCTTTTTTTTTACTATTTTCACAAGAATTTTTCACTACTTTTTGAAAAGTTGAATAACATTTTAGTTGCAAAACATTTAAAAAGAAAAAACTTTTTAGTTACTTTATGTGATTTTCTTATTTAAAAATAGTTTAGTACTCCTAACTTTTGGTTGTATTAAGATAAAGTTGAATGATTTTTGTTAAAAAAATATTAATGAGATAAAGACTGTAATAGCCATATATAAAATCATCTTGAAAATTTATTTTACCTTCAAAATACTGAAAAGATAATCTTTTAGAGGTAAAATATCTCTTCAAAAGTCATAAATAAAATAAAATTGAACAATCATATGTGAAATCATCCCGAAAATTAATTTTACCTTCAAAACCTCGAAAAGATAATCTTGTCGAGGCAAAATATCTCTCCAATCATAAGTATGATCTTTAGGAGTTGTGAAATACATATCTTGGAAAGGAGTCGTATCCACAAAGAAAAATTCTGCCACATCTACACAAGTCAGAGAAGGAGGTGAAATTTGAAAGTGGACGTTTGGACATGAATTTTTTTTAAAAAAAAAAAAAAAAAAATCTGGAAAAAAGTAAAAAATGATATATGAGTTTTGTTTGGATATAAATATAAATATAAATATAAATTGAAATTATTATTTAAGTTTTAGGAGTGATTTAAGCGAAACGATTGTGAAAATACTCTTTTAAATTTCAGAAAATAATGTACAATAATTTTATATCCAAACATTTTTTTGTAATAATATTCAAGAAAAGATTGAAAGATATCCATGATCAAACAAACTTTAATTATTAGTGAAATTTAAAATTTTCACCAAAAAGATTAAACTTCCTAATTGGGATTAACTTAATTACCTGTATTAACTATATAAGATCTTAAACAAATCCACCTGCTATCCCTTTGCTTAAGGATGGGACTCAATTGTGCTAAAGCATCTCCTCTATAATCATGGTTTCCCAAAACTGCAAATGAAAAGTATACACAGAAAATAAAATTTTCAACATTAATTCTCTGCAAGTGACATTTTTTTAAATAAATAATTCCATAAGAATCTTTATATAAATAATCGTTCAGAATTAGGTTTTATTTTTTTTGGTGGTATATATACGGTAAAAATAAATAACCAAAAAAAAAAAAAAAAAATAACCAAAGTCATTGTACGTTTTATTTTCATATTACTTTTGATATGTTTAGTTATTGGAGTCAAGGACCATTGAAAACACGCTCCATTTTCACTAGAAGATTGAATGTGTATATAGTATACACCACTCTCTTCATGGCAGTGTTAGAAATTTAGTAAAAATTATATAAATCTTCTTCTCAATAGTGTTAAGCATTTATAAAATTAAATATACATTGATAATAACCATTAAGATTTAACTTTTACAGATCATATAATATTTTAATAAAATATACCTTTTATTTATTTGTTATTTTTAAATAATATAAAAAAAATATTGAAGGATTACTCACCATTATACCATGTTTTTTGTAAGCTTGGAGCATTGTAAACATTGGTAAAAGATTCCTCAAAAGCTGGATCATCTACACCAATTAATCCATTATCATAGAAATTGTCCCCAGTTGATACTACAAAATCTATATTTAATTCCTCTCCAATTATTCCCATCTGCATAAATTCAACAACAAAAGGGCAATATTTTAGTAACTATTAATGAATAGAAAAAAATACTTGCTATTTATTTATTCATTTTCGAGACTTCAACACTCTTGGCCGGCAGAGACATCGAGTCAAAATTTAAAATTTATAAATTTAAAATTTTAATTAATTCATTTTAAATTACAAGATTTTAAGTTAATAATTTAGATATGTTTAATAAATCTTACTTATAAAATAAATACAAGATTTCAATTAAAGCTGTTAAATTTGACCAAATTCATAAAATATTAAGTATAACTTCATAAGTAAAGTCTGAAAAAAGATGACTTTGTGTAGATTTAACTCCTATCTTTGCAGAAAAGTTTTTATATATATAAGATAGAAAATTTGAAATTAATTAATTTTTAAAAAATTAATTTTTATAATAAAATATTATTATTAAAAAAAAGGATAATTACGAAAAGATTTGAGTTCTTTTTGGGTATGATGTGGAACCAAAGCACTAATTAAAATTAGAATAATAAAAAATAAACTAAAGAAAAGGGCATTAACAAGTGAGGTATGAAGCCACGTGTAGTGAATAATTATGTGAATGGACAAAAAGAAAGTTAAAGACGCACGCCATGATTTGATTTACCTTACCTGTCTTTTATGGGACATCCAATAAAAAATGCACTAATTGATTAGGATTAGCTAGGTGGCAATATCAGTACAAGTGAATGATGTGGCCATTCTACCCCAAAAAAAAAAAAAAAAGAATGCGTCCCACAACAATAAGTAAAGAAATTTGTGAGGTAGTTTGATATGTATCTGACTATGCTTTGTTTCACTCTTCAACTATATCTAAAATGACTGAAACATACCTCAACTTAAAAGGAGGTTTTATTATCTTCTACATTAATTAAAAGTATAATTTTAATATTTTTAATACCTATGTGGTACGATATATTGAAAAGTCTATATAGACACACGTAGGTATTAAGAATGTCAAAATTATACTTGTGGGTAATAGAAACTCCGTTAAGTTGAGGTGTGTTTCAACTATTTTGAATATAGTTTTCTAATCACATAATAATAATTTTATTAATTATACCAAAGCCTTTCTTATAAAAAAACATTAAGTATTATAATTATTTAAAACTAATAAATATTTTAAATTATCTTCTTTTTAAAAAAAAATCATGAGAACGGAAAAGACAAATAAATCTGATAGGAATGGATAACTAATGTTAGAATATAATGTAGGTTCAGTGAGTTCCCGAAAGCGAAAGGCAATGAGAGCAGAAATATTATTTGGTACGTTGAATAAGATTATACGTGTGTTTCGTTTGCATTATTAATTTATTTTAGGATAAGTTTATATAACTAATTAAATATGTTATAAATTTATTTAAGTTTAGTTATGAATATTCATTTTACTTTATTAAATTTAAAATTATTTTGTCTCACTTGAAAAATAAATAAATTCATTCAAAAAATTATAATGTTAAACTAATTTAGCCCGCAGTCAAATGATCAAAATTTATAATTTTATATCTTCTCCATCACTTGCTTCTTTCAATTTGCTGACTAGGATTACACTTATTAATTGCATTTCCAGAAAAAAAAAACATAAATTATTCTTTTTTCATTAGGAATATACCTCTATAGACATAAATTTTCCGATTGACAATAATAAGTGCAATTGTTTTAGTTTATGTATATACTTGGATTTGTTAGCAAAATAATTTGGCTCACTTCAAATAGTTATACTCCCTCCTTTTAGAAAGTATAACTTAATTTGACTTAATATGAAATTTAAAAAAATAAAAAATATTTTTGAATCTTATGATCTTAAACATGTAATAGATCATTCTTTTTTAAATAAAGGGAGTAGTTTTCACTTAATATACTTAAAGTTACAAATAAAGATCACAAAAACAAAGATCTTTAATATAGTTTACACAAACATATTTAAAGATACTTAAATATACTTTACATATTTTTAATTTAAGATAAAATCACAAAATTCAAATACGGAAAGTCGCTCAGTGAGTCCCTTGTGTGTGAATCTAAACTAGTTGAACTCCAATGTGAATATCGAAGAACACGTAGGAAACCAAAAAGAAATTTAGACAAGCAAATTAAAACTACCTATATATGGTAATGGTATAAAATAAATACGTACAGTATGATTATTATTTCAAGCAATTTCATTATTAAGAAAGTATAGTATATTTTTGATGCTTACTTGATGAGCAACATGAGATTGATTATAAGTTCCTCTCCTTCCCCAATCTCCGACTACCAAAATGCTCAGCGGGCCGTCGGTATTCCCCGGATGTTTTAGCCGTTGAAGCTCACCCATGGATGCCGGAAATACAAACAAGAACAAGAATGTAACTAAAATGTTGAGTTGAAAAAAAAACTTGACTTTTTTCATGAAAGCCATATGGAAGATCAAGTATTAGGGTTGAAAGTGGTGAGACAGATGGAGAGATTTATAGGGTCCTTTTTGTAGAGTGGGGTTGTGGGGCTGGAGCCTGGAGTGCATGGGTGGGGGTTTAAGAGGAGATACAACAAGTGAGAAGATGTATAGGAAGCTTCCTACTTGATGAGATGTGTGTTTGATTAATGTGCAGCTAAAGTTATAATACTCCCTCTTGTCCTAATGTATATACTACTGTTTGACCATATTTTCAGAAAGTAAATTTTCAAAATGTGGAAAAGTTTTAGCCCCGTTTGGCCATAATTTTTTGGAGTTGGAAATTGTGGTTTTTTGCCATGAAAATTTAGAAAATAATTTCGGTAATTTTTTCTAAAAAGGGAAAACAGACTTTTGGTGTTTTCCCAATTTTTTAATTTCAATTTTTATTATTATTACATATAATCCCAATCTTTTAAATTTTTACATAAAACTCTCCTTATAACATTACTTTTCCAATATTACGTATATAGCAGTTTTAAATAATAAGATAATTATAATTTCAAACTTAATGCTATCCTAATTAATATATATCTCTTTTTCTCTCTTATCATTATTTTTCTCACTTATTTAATTTCCTCCCTTAGTTAAGACATTATTTTACTGCTAATAATTCTAATTACTATAATATAATAATGGAAAAAGCTCAAAAATACCCTTGAACTATCTGAAATAGCTCAAAAATGCCCCTCGTTAGGTTTTTGGCTCAAAAATACCTCTCCCTCTAACGAAATTCAGAAAAGAATAAAAAATATCCCTTAACTATCTGAAATGGCTCAAAAATACCCCTCTGTTAAATATTTGGCTAAAAAATACCCCTCCCCTTAACAAAATTCCACCAAACATGCCACCTAGATAAAAAAAAAAACTACGTGACTATGCCACATTACCATCCACATGTAAAATGTTAGTATGTTTTAATTATATGACATTCCTTTCTTCTTTATTTTTATTTTTATTTTTATTTAAAAACGTCAGTATAACGGACAAAACTGACACGATTTTTTCATTTTTAATCAAAGTAGACAAACGGTGGTTACATAATATTTTTTTTTGAAAAATTTTATTAAATGTAACATCGCTATTATCAAATTTCTTTGATCATTTAAAAAATAAGTTTTTTCCTGTTAATAGGTTTAAAAGTGTGAAACCCAACAAAAAAGTCTTATTAAACTGATAAACTCATTAATTATTAGGCCATTATAAAAGTTAAAATTAAGATTTACTCATAAAAGTAACAAATTTCAAACTAAACTTCAAATTAGTTACTCAAAAGATGTGTTTGGCTTTACTAGCTTTTACTCAAAATGCTTATGTTAAAATGATTTAATAAATACCTCCTCTAATCTAAAATTAATGAATCTTTGAATGTGACACACATCTTCAAAAAGTTAATGAATGACATAATTAAAGAATAATTTATCAATATTAATAATTTGTCAATATTAAGTATCATTTTATTGCTTTTCAAACTTGTTCTAAAAATAATAAGATTATTCATCAAAACTGAATTTAGAAAAATTAATTCATTTCAAATGATTAAACAAGTTTTAAAAGGAATTCATTTATTTTGAAAAAGAATTTGCATGTAGTAAATTCAACTCAATTATTAGTACATCAACATTTGCTAGCTTAAAAGTTAAAATTCTAGCTCCTCCTCCGAGTCAACATCAGATCAAGATCAAGCTGTCCCTCATCCCAAACGACAATAACAAGATAAAATTTAGAACTTTTATAACACTAATGAAAAGGTGTAATCTAGAACTTTTAAAACACTAATGAAGTAATTAGCAAAAGATTGATTTTTGTTTTTTCCGTTTCACTGCTTAGCAAAAAAATAAAAATAAAAATAAAGAAGAAAGGAATGTCATATAATTAAAAAATACTAACATTTTACATATGGATGGTAATGTGGCATAGTTACGTGATTTTTTTTTATCTAAGTGGCATGCTTGGTGGAATTTCATTAAAGGGGGATATTTTTGAGCCAAATATTTAACAGAGGAGTATTTTTAAGTCATTTCAGATAGTGCAGGAATATTTTTGATCCTTTTCCAAATTCCGTTAGTGAGGTATTTTTTAGCCAAATATTTAACGGAGGGATATTTTTGAACAAAAATTCTAACGAGGGGCATTTTTGAGCTATTTCAAATAGTTCAGGGGTATTTTTGAACCTTTTCCGATATAATAATAATAATTTTTCTGTTGTGATACGGACGTTTAAGGAATTATAGTCGTGTAATTAATAATGGATAATCGTTTTCTATATTTTTGGAATTAATAAAGTTGTAGCAGATTAGTTTACCACTGCCACAAATTATTCTCATTTTTAATTTGATTATATATATTATATTGTGTACATCTTTATTATACTATTCAAATATAAATAGTTTACACCATATATATGCTAAAAACATAAATCGACGATACGTTTTTTTTTATAAAAAAATATGTCCAATTTAACAAATTTATATGTTAAACTGCAACTGCTATCTTTATATACCATAATACTTGATATCTTTATACACTAAGTATTATATTTATACTCATAAATATATAAAGTATTATATTTATAACAGCAATATACAAAGTATGTTATATATAAAGTTTATACCATGAATATATCATATACACACATATATAAATATACAAAGTATTAAGAAACATACTAAGTATATTTATAACATAAATATACAAAGTATATTATATATGAAATTTATACCATGTATATATCATATACACACATATATAAATATACAAAGTATAAAGAAAAATACTAAGCATATTTATATATTTATGGTATATGATATAATATACCATAAATATGCAAAGTATGTTTTACATAGAAATAATTTATTTATACACAGTAAATTTTTTCATGTATAAGAAAAATAAATAAATAAATTAGCGACAACCTAAAATTTAATAACAACTCATCATTTTCTATTTTTTAGGAACGGAGAATAAAGGAAATAAATTAAATAAATTTCTACAAAAATAAATTTGTTTGAAAGATAATATTTGTTACCTAAAAAATAGGAAACAGTGGTCTGTTAATAGAATATCCATATTTAAAATTTTCAAATATGAGAAAACGACTATTAATGTAAATATTATAAATGTCATAATTAAAATTCATTAAATATGATTATGTATATGTAATTATTTTTATTAAAGTTGCTAATTGTGTTCTTTTCCCGTTAGTAGATAAATTTTAGTTGGGTGATTTTGATAGTTTGTAAAAGTTGGGAAATAAAATCATATTAAAAAAGTTTTTTCAAAAGTAAGAAAAAAATCAGAAAAGACATGATCAAACATAATTCCAACTCCAAAAAATTTTAATTTTCATGGCCAAATGGCTACTAAGTTTCTGGATGAGGTTTTTGAGTAGAACTTTGATAGGTGAGATGTGTAAGCATCGTGTAAGTATTGCAAGGTGTAATCCATTTTGTCATGATATTCGATCAGAGTATAAAAATTTGATCCTCAAAACTCAAATACTTTTAAGTTTTCAAAAATTGGATTAGAGCAGTTTTTGAAATAATATACCTCCACTCGTAAAACATTAATTTTTTTTCAAATAATATGCATATTTTAATACAATTTTAGATTCGAAAATTCACAGTTTTAAAAATCTTAAATTTCAATTTCAAAATTTATGAAAACGAGAGCTAAGTAGTGTACACCACCATTTTAATTTGTAAATAATCATTGATGTAACAAAAAATTAAATATTTTATTTTTAATATTTCAAATCTCACATTTTTGGGGTAACTAACAGTAGAGTCAAATTTCACATCTAAAGAAACTGACCTAAATATCCTTTGAATAATGAGCTAATGTAAAACATTATTTACGCTATCATTATGTACTATTAGAACTCAGCATTAAATATAGCTAGAACAAAAGGGAAAAACTGGTAGTATATTTTAGAGCCAATGACAGAAAAGCTTTGGATGTCATGATGGAAAATAATACTACTCCAGAGGAATATTGTTCCCTTGCAAATAAAAGAGAATGACATTATTGTTGTTTTTGGAGCCAAATAATCCTTTCTTGATAAGTGACAAATAAAAGTAAAAACTTATTTTTGAAATATTGGGAAAGTAAAGTCAACGAAGACAGTACATAGCACTCGTAGTTATTTCTACAATTACGAAATATTTGAACATTTTAGTAAGCACAATTATGCAAAAATGTGGCTGGTAAAAAGTTTTATTTAGATTTTAAGGATTTGTTTAGTATGGAGAAAATATTTTTTAAACTTTTTCATATTTGGTTAGTGAAAATAATTCTTTTAAGAAGTTTCTGAGGAAAATAACCTTAAAAAAAGTAGCAAAAATAAGTTAAACAACTGTTTGATCATGAAAACTAAAAAATTTTGGAGTTGAAGTTGAAGTTGGAGTTGTGTTTGACCATGTCTTTTTTTATTTTTATTTTTACTTTTGAAAAAACTTTTTTAAATATGATTTTATGCTCCAACTTTTATAAACTATTAAAATCACCGGACTAAAATTTACTTACTGACGAACAAAGAACACAATTACCCACTTTTATAAAAATAATTACATATACATGGTCATATTTAATGAATTTCAATTATGACATATATAATATTTACATTAATAGCCGTTTCTCATATTTGAAAATTTTAAATATGAGTGTTATATTAACAGATCACTGCTTCCTAATTTTTAGTTGACAAATATTATCTTTCAAACAAATTTAGTATCCGTTTGGCCATAAAAATTAAAATTTTCTGGAGTTGGAGTTGAAGTTGGAGTTGGAGTTGGAGTTGTGTTTGACCATGTCTTTTTTGAATTTTTATTTTTTTTACTTTTGAAAAAACTTTTTTAAATACAATTTTATGCCCAAAGTTTTACAAACTATCAAAATCACCCAACTAAAATTTACTTACTACCGGAAAGAGAACACAATTAGCCACTTTTATAAAAATAATTACATATACATGACCATATTTAATAAATTTCAATTATGACATCTATAATATTTACATTAATAGTCGTTTTCTCATATTTGAAAATTTTAAATATGGATATTATATTAACAGACCACTGTTTCCTATTTTTTAGGTAACAAATATTATTTTTCAAACAATTTTATTTTTTTTAGGAATTTAGTTAATTTTTTCCTTTATTTTCCGTTCCTAAAAAATAAGAAATGATGAGTTGTTATTAAATTTTAGAGTGCCGCTAATTTATTTCTTTAATTTTCTTATACATGAAAGATTTTACTCTGTGTGAATAAATTATTTCTATGTAAAACATACTTTGTATATTTATGGTATATTATATCATATACCATAAATATATAAATATGCTTAGTATGTTTCTTTATACTTTGTATAGTTATATATGGGTGTATATGATATATACATGGTATAAACTTCATATATAACATACTTTATATATTTATGTTGTAAATATGCTTAGTATGTTTCTTAATACTTTGTATATTTATATATGTGTGTATATGATATATATATCGTATAAATTTTATATTAAACGTACTTTGTATATTTCTGTTATAAATATAATACTCTATGTATTTATGAGTTAAATATAATACTTTGTGTATAAAGATACCAAGTATTATGGTATATAAAGGTAGCCATTGCAGTTTAAGGTATAAATTTGTTAAATTGGACATATTTTTTTTATGAAAAATATGTATCACCGATTTATATTTTTAGCATATATATGGTATAAATTATTTATATTTGAATAGTATAATAAAGAAGTACACAATATAATATATATAATCAAATTAAAAATGAGAATAATTTGTGACAGTGATAAACTAATCTGCTACAACTTTATTAATTTCATAAATATAAAAAACGATTATCCATTATTAATTACACGACTATAATTCCTTAAACGTCCATATCACAACAAAATTATTATTATTATTATTATTATATTATAGTAATTAGGATCATTAGCAGTAAAATAATATCTTAAATAAAGGAGAAAAATAATGATGAGAGAGAAAAAGAGATATATATTAATTAGGATAACATTAAGTTTGAAATTATAATTATCTTATTCTTTAAAACTGCTATATACTTAATGTTGGAAAAGTAATGTTATAAGGGGAGTTTTCTGTAAAAATTTAAAAGATTGGGGTTATACGTAATAAAAATAAAAATTGAAATTGGAGTTGGAAAATTGTGAAACCACCAAAAACTTGTTTTCCCTTTTTTTCCGGAATTATTTTCAAAATTTGCATGGCCAAACGCCACAATTTTCAATTCTGATTTTTTTTTTCGAAAAAATGAGAATTTTTCATGGACAAACGAGCCCTTATTTTTTTGGAATTTATTTAATTGATTTCTTTTATTTTTTGTTCCTAAAAAATAGCAAATGATGAGTTGTTATTAAACTTTAGGGTGCCGCTAATTTATTTCTTTAATTTTCTTATACATGAAAGATTTTACTGTGTGTGAATAAATTATTTCTATGTAAAACATACTTTGCATAATAATGGTATATTATATCATATACCATAAATATAAATATGCTTAGTATTTTTCTTTATACTTTGTATATTTATATATGTGTATATGATATATACATGGTATAAACTTCATATATAACATACTTTTGATAACATACATGATATATACAGACGTCTGAATCTTAAAAAAAAACAAATGAAGCCGTAGTGTATTGCTAGATTACATATAGAAATTTTTGATAATTTCTTTTTTACTTACTCATCAAACATTAGGGCATAAATAAGAAACCTAAGAAATTATTTTCCTTTGTATCAAAAGACAACCCAAACACGTACTTGTTTTATTTTTAGAAAGTACAAAGATCGATTAAATTGTGTTTTATATGTTCTTGCAACTAGTAGAGTTACTTATGATATAACTATCTGTCCAACGTAATATATAGACAAATACTTTAATTTGATTGTAACTAAACTAAACAATCTCCCAGTTTTGAGGATCATCACAGCTGATTTACTATATCAGTTGAACGCTTTAATTTGCAAAATGATTATCTAAAATATTTATGTGTCATGTTAGCATCGGGTGTCCATGAAACACAATGAAGATCAATTAGAGCATTTCATCGTCATATGAAACTAAATTGATGTGTCTAGATGTCCATTTTTAAAATTTGAATGATTACTTATTAGTTAAGGCTAGATTTAAATATTTATTTGCATTACATGTATTTATTTTAAACCTAAACTCACACAAATTTAAGGCACAACTTTAAAATGCATGATTAGAATCTTGAAGTTTTTTCCTTTGTAAATATCTATTGTGTTTTCCCCCAATGCGAAATTTATATGTATGATGTTATGTAGTACTTCATTCAGCGATTCATTTGTATGATGTTACGTAGCACTTTAGGGAAAAGACATCGTTTTCATCCTAAACTATACCCGAAAAGTCGAAGCGATACCTAAACTATATTAGTGACCTATTACACACCTAAACTATAAAAAAGGGAAACTATTTACACCCTGTCAGGCTAACACCACTTGCATATGGTGTAGTGTTTTACACGTGCTGCCATGTCAGTAAAAAGTATCACTTTTTTATAGTTAAGGTGTGTAATAGGTCACTTATATAGTTTAGGTGTGGATTCGACTTTTCGACTATAGTTTGGGGTGAAAATGATGCCTTTTCCCTTAATGTTTTTAGCCGTTTACTTTTGTTATTTAATAGGCTGGACGCGCCTTAAAATGGGGGTCGCGGGGAGGTAATAATATCACTTTTATATAGTTAAGGTGTGTAATAGGTCACTTATATAATTTAGGTGTGACTTAGACTTTTCTTGTATAGTATGGGGTGGAAATGATGTCTTTTCTTTATTTAGCGATTCATTGTCTTTGTTAAAATTGCATATGGTGTTATATATTTTCTTCGCTCACTTTTACTTATTACTATTTAAATTTTTTAGGGTCAACTTTTGACTAAACTTTGTTGTTAAATTAAATGAGATTGATTCAATATTTTACATTTAAAATTTAGATATTCGAGACTAATTATATATAAAAAAAATACTATAAATTGCAATCCTTCTCTTATTAATATGATAAAAAAAAATATACAAGTTAATTAGCATTGATCAAGATCCAAGTCGTTTGACTTTTAAGAAGTGAACTATAACAAATAAAAGTGAACAAATGAAATATATTATACATAGCGTATTCGAAATTAATGATATAATTAGTCCAATTTGAATCTAACAACTGTTTCCTCTCGTACCTAATATTTCAAATAAATAGCTAGTGCATTTCGTCTTATGTCCAATAAATCTCTCGTGTTTTACCTATATATTTAAACACTATAATATAATTTTTCAACCAACAAATAATGTACATGAATATGATAGGTCTTGGACAAGGATAATGGATCCACCACTAATTATTGGGGCAGCTTGGGTAAATTTCCTCATTTCGTATCCTCAAAGATTTTTTAACATATCATTTCTCATATATAAATTAAACTCATGAATATCCCACAATTATTTCTCTGATAAATTATCAAGATATATATTGAGTAAATAATTAGAGAACATGCATGTAACGTCTAGCATTATTGAAGAAAATAACGTGGATCCACATGCATTTATCTTTGATTCTTGTTGTAAATAAAATAAGACCAATTCGTGTTACAAACAATAATGATGATGACGATGATGATGGTAATAAAAAAAGAAGAGGAAATAGAGTTTATCTGAACTGCCTTAATTGAAAATGTAAGTTATATGTATAAGATTAAAATATTTTTTCTGTATAAGTTACTTTATATGTATATATAAAAGACGTTTTATTTCCTTGATTCTTTACATATTTAATTTTATTATAGTATCATATTAGTATTAATCAATGTGTGTCAACGTAACTAGTTTTGGATCACATATAAGATAGCATGGTTACTTGTTTCTTCCAAGTTGTGATGAAGTTTATACTGAATTAAAAGAAAAGATGTATCGAAAATATATGATGGATATTAAAAGTGTTGGGAGTAATTTTAACAAATTTAAACGATCAAAACTATTCAATGAATACTTAAAAAGATTATTTTAAATCTACCATCCAACATAAAAGATATTTTTCCCTTTTTCTCTTTTTTCTTTTTTAATTTCTCATCTAGCGTCCGATTCATATTAAAGTCCGATCAATTTACATTCGTACCTGATTAGGGCTCTTTTGAGAGTACGATACCTATCAATAATTTTTTCCTATTCAAAACTTAGAATTAATTGAAATATCTAGTTAAAAGAAACAACAATCTCATCCACTAGGATTTTTTATTTTCTCTATTATTGAACATAAAAGAGTATTAAACTTGGAACATGAAATTGGGACCATGCTCAGTGTGGGCAACCTCCTTACTAGTTGGAAGATATATGTAACTACGTGCCGAAAATATTCCCTCTATGATTTGATGAGATGGCAAGGAAATGAACCAATAAAAGAACTACCATATAAGTGACATAAGAGTAAAACCATGTGCAATTCAATATAGGCCGAAAATATATTATTATATATTTTTTTGGATAAATGAACAAATCTTTCCTTACTTGACTTGCCAACAAAATGGTCAAAAACCAATAACCAAATTTATGCCTTTCCTGGAACTCCAACAATTTATTCCTTCTGAAAGAAAATTATTATTATTATTATTATTATTATTATTATTATTATTATTATTTTATAAAAAAAAAAGTCAAAAAATTATAGTCTCCACCATAAAATATTCATATTCTGAAAATCGTGTTTGGTCTAAAAACGTTTGATCAGAATTCAACTTCAAGTTGATTTGAAATTTGAAAAAATGAAAACCATTATCATTGAGGTCAATCACTACACTATTTCTATCATATATACAACATTATACGAAGCGAGAGTGCATGATCATCAAAAATTAAACTCGCACTTCATTTTTTTCATTCACAAAAGTTTTAAAACAATCTCAATTTATATTTATGATCAAACATAACTCCAATTTATGAAATACCATTTTTCACTTTAAAAACAAAAACAAAAACTATTTTTAATTTTCACAATTTTCCTGGTCAAATGGGGACTATATGTCTTGAGCTATATGTGTGTGAATAGTGATTATGATCTGTCATTCCCATATATTAAAATGTTAGCTGTAAAAATCTTTTCCAGAATCTTATATCTTGTTTAAGCAGTATATTATCAAATAAATGACTCTAGTTGAGTAGTATGACACAATTTACAACTCATTTTTTGTCAAATAAATCTAAGCACTACTTCTAGCAATAGTTTTGAAGAAATATTTTCTCTCTTAAAGTGAAATCACGTATAAGAGTTTGTTACTTTGTTTATAGTAAAAGGACAAATGAAAAACTAATAACGAAATTACAAATAGAAGGAAGATAAGCAAATAGAAATATATATTTGTAACAAAATGGCCAAGTCAATCAAACTAGACCAGAAAGAGCTGTTTAACTTTTTGGTGCGACTCTAAGTTAATCAAGGCTAAAACAATCACTGTATCATAGGCCTAATAAAAACCTAAAATAAATATTTAATTCCTATTTTTTCGAATTTATTGATTAGCAAAGTGGAGGGAGCAGGTAGAAGGATGAATCACTAATTTTATTATTTTAATATAATGTATAAAAATTGAAGAATGTTGTGGTGGAAATAAGTCTATCTAGACAAACCATGTTAGTATGTGTAGCATCATTTCCCATTATTTGGAATCAATCATGTGAACTAGACAAGTCTCATTTTTTTTAATTGTTATTAATTTCTCCGTCTTATTTTATGTGATTCCTTTTTTTTTTTAGTTCATTTAAAAAAGAATGTCAATTTATTGTAATTTGAAATAACTTAAGTTTAAAATTTCTATTTTACCGTTAATGAAATGATTTACAGTCAAACAAATATCTAAAAATTATTTTTCAGATCATAAATTTTAAATGATGTCACATAAAATGGGATGATGCAAATATTAAATTAGTTAACAGTTTATTTCAGTTGTATTTTCTTGTCCTTTTCTTATTATTTCAGTTTCTTTTAGTTGAAATATCACTGTCATCATTGAACTCTACCCATACCTCATTTGTCTCAAATACTCAACAAAAAATATGTACATTTCTATCATAATTATCTCCATTGGATATATAGTTTCATTATGGACATGTGAGTAGGATTTTGGATCAAGTTTGAACTATTTTGATCCAGAAAATCCTTGTTTTTTTTTTTTTTGGATTATTTTAGATATGTTTGAACATTTTAATTCAAACTTTTACTTATGTGAAACCTAGATTAAATAAAATATAATGGAGTTACTGGAGACAACTCATAGAGATAGTGTTTACTGGCCAAATTTTCGATTTTGTTTTTATTAAGTAATTACTATTATGGAGTTTCAAATTTCATAAATGAAATTCCAAGACAGTATATTGAATTTTACTTGTTAAATTAAAATATTATAAGAATAACGATTTCTGAATTATAGAAGTTAAATTTTCATACATAGATTTTGAATATGAGTGTCAAAGCACCTCATTTTCGGTGTAAATTCTCATACATAGATTCTTCAAGCTCTTTGTAAAATAAAAAATAAAAAAGTAAATGTCCAATCCAAAATCTTTAAGGTAATGAGTGGAGTGATCCATAACATAATAAACCTCTTTGAATATGCCTACCAACGAGAAACACTAGAATAATTCGTAATTTTCAGAAATTGCAACATACGCACCACACCCAAAAAGTAGACCAGAAATTGCACATTAAAGTTGTACGAGACACCAATAATAGACCAAAAAACAAGCAAAAGTTGTTTTGTTTTTTCAAACAGTTTATGTCAAATTTAATAATTGGAGTTCGTTAATAGTTTTAAGAAATGCTTATTTCTAACATGTCCTAATGCTCAAGATTTATAATGCATCAATCTATCCTTACTTTCATAGGTAATCCCTTTGGCTATCAATCTTGTTGTCTAGCAATACTAGTGTAGGTTATCTCTTTGGCTCAAGCTTCCATAGGTTTACTCTATTTTACAAAATTCCATTGTTCCTCTGATCAATCCATATGGCATAAACAACCTCTACTCCTAGGATGGTGTTGTATATTTGACCTTCTTTTGCCTTGTTGAGTACTCAATTAAACAAACATACTCCAATTTGTTGGGGGGAGATCGAAAGGCACATCCAGATTAATATTCTGTTCCACAAGCAGATGAAGAATCAACACTTCACATATATGTGCTTAATGGACTCATCGTCAATGTACGAGTTTTGTCAGCATTTACTTTCCATTTAATAAGTCTATCAGCAGTTAGCAGTGTCTTGCACAACATGAGCCACATAATAAAGCATGTCTTAGGTCTAGCTGCATTGTCAAACATTAAATATTTTCATTACACTCTTGGCTGATCATTTCCTTCTCTGACTTTGTACCATTTTACACTCATAATTTTTTTAATTATATTCAACTGGCCTATTTATGTAGGGTGCATATAATATCTTATTGCCATTGTTTTATTTTCTATATTATGATGTTGCACGTTTTGAATCAAAATCCTGCTAAAATATTCGAGTGATTTAAATTTACTATTTTTTTAACTTCTAATTTTAGGCCAAACTGGGAAGTTTATACTGTTTGAAGTTCAATTATTGCAGCTTATTAGTAGTTGTTATTACTCTTATTAATCAATGTTTGTCCTTTTTAATATTTCTGGCAATATTTTCATACCTTTTTTCATGAATTCTTTTTAGTATTAGGCCTTGTAAATTGACTTGGTGAATTCATAATGCTAAAGAAAAAAATATGAAAAAGATAAATTGTATATTCGATTTTGATATGTTAAAAGTGACGTGTATAAATAAAAATCATAGTGAAATTATAAATAAGTGAGAGAGACGTGTGGTGTTTTTGTCTGCATCTCTTGGAGACTCTATGAGACCGGATCGAGTAGTGGGGTTTAATAGGGTAGAATAATTATTTGGGGAAAATGAAATTAAAAAAAGAGTAAGCGGGTAAAATTGCGATGATGTCTTGCCGTTAGGGTGAGGGGTATATATAATTCAAATTATTAATGACAGGAATGTAATTGTACTTAAAATATGACAAAAAGTATATATTCTATATTTACCATTTATCATAATTCAGAATATATTTATACCGTTTTCATTTTAAAATGTATAATAGTTCTTCAATATATATATACATATATTAATTTTTTTTTCCTCATTAATGGATGCACATATACCCTCTATTATAGGCTAGCTCAGCCCCTATCTTTAATAATGTTACTTGTTTGCATAGTTTAGAAATAAAATTTACTACCTTTCTTTGTTTTTATCTTAGAAGTGTCACACCCCTTTTTTTCGCTCGAGGGCCGAGTCGAAGGGTTTTTCCCATTAAAGTGACGATATTGAATAGAGATTAAATTATTTACAAAGTCGCCACTTGGAATTGAGTTTTGGTGTTCCAAGTCATCCTTTTTTTTCTATCCCTAATCAAAAGGAAATGACTCTTATTTGGTCTGCGAAAACAGAAAATGGGTAAGGAATTCTGTTGATCAAGGGGAAGGTGTGAGGCACCCCTCGAATCCCGTGGTTCTAGCACGATCGCTTTTATTGACTTATCTTAACTTAAACTATTCTGATAAATTATGTTAAAGTCTAAAATTGCTCATTTTTATTTATATGAAAAACTTGTCTATTATTTCATATTGCATAAATCGGTGAAAGTTAATTTTAGAAAAAATATTTTGCTAAGGTACATTTTTGCATTCTTGAATTTTAAAATATCTCGAAAAAGATGCGTACGCCGCGTTCTTAATCGAGATAAAACTTTTAAACGATTAATCGTGATATAATATATAACAAGGACATAACTTTAATTTTTCCTTAATTATTGTTAGTGGAAGAATAATAAAGTCTTCTCCGTAAGACTGATTAGATTTAATTTATATTTTTATTAAAGGATATAGCCATACACAAAAATCTTTGTAATTATGAAATAAATTAAGGAACGTAATTGCAGGAGTGACTAAAGTATAATTAATTATAATGGCAAAAGAATTGATGAACTTTTAACTAATGAATATTTAATTTAAAAATATAATAGAAGACACGGCCAACACATATTAGATATACCTAAATTGATTTAACATCAAATTAACATGTTTAGAATTATTAGAACTCTATCAAGATGACATTTCAAAATTGCTTATAAGTCATAAGAACAAAACAATACTTTTAACACACAAATAAGTTTCAACTTAATAAAACATAACTGAGAAAAAAAAATTCACTATCACGTTAAATTTTAAATATTCAAACCTTGAGCCTAACCATTATTCTAACATTTAATACTAAAATTCTAAATATGTTTATTTTACATTAACTTAAAACTCAAAATATAATTTTTTTTTTTTAGACAATAATTTATTTATTCAAAATCCATAAACAAACAACCTATACTCTTAACATGATGTGTATTTCATTTTTGATTTTTACATGCATGCATGCATGAATCATTAATTATAGTCTATAACATAACTACATATTAATTAATTGCGTGTCAACTAACACAATTTTACATATTAAAACACCAATAACTTTTAATAATTATCTCATTTAAAATTTAAAACCAATCTAATCAATCATTATTTTTTTTTTACAACAAGTAAATTATAAATAGAGACGTAGAACGTGAACTACATAAAAAAAATGACAAAACTACACATTAAATAATATAGAAGCCATTGAAATAACTTCATTTATGCTTCAATTTACAACATAACTTATAAAATAAATAGAATGAAATTTGATAGGAACCTGCGTAATGAATTAAACAGAGAAAACAAGAAAGAACATCATCACCAAAAACTCAAACGGAGACCCGACCTCCACTTTTTTTCCTTTTCTTTTCCTTTTTTTTTTTTTTTCTCTTGTGTCCGTTTTTAGTGTTGTATCCCCATTTTTTTTTCTGCCGTGTGTATGTTTTTTTTCTATCTTGTGTTGTGTGTGTCATGCCTATATATGGAAGTGGGGGCATGGGATGTGAAGGAGTACGTGTAAGTGGGAGGTTGAGGTGTGAGGGAATAATGGGGAAAGTGGGGGAAGACGTGGGGTTGGGTAATCAGGATAATGGGGTTGAGGGAAATTAGGAATGAGTTGATTTTTTTTATTTTTTTTTATTTTTTATTTTAAAAAAAAAATATTATTATTATTATTTTTAAAAGGAATAAAAATAAAATAATATCCTAAAATTAAATTCATTTAATTACTTATATTATATTAAAAATAAAATAATAGTCAAAATAATATATGATTAAATATAAATATTAATATTTAGTATCGATAAACAAGTTAAAATTTAGGGAGGATCAAAAATCACGTGTCTACAAGAAGGATATACACTTGGTACGAAGAAGCAAAGTTTACAACATAATATTAAATCACCTTTACAAGTGCCTGTTTTGGAAAAATATACACGAAGAAGAACACTAAAGACCAAGGTATGAAAACATGGATGAAAAAGTTATACAATTGAAGGCTTGAAATACGTGGAACATGTTTTTCTAAAAGTGATATCTGTTTTCTCCTTCATGAGTATGAGAATTTACGCAAATATTTTTAATAGATACGAATTTTTTTTTTGTACTAGATAAATAGTGAAAAAATTCTACTGAAAAAACAAGAATTCTCAACTTGATAATTCGGACGAAAAAACTAGAGAAGAAACAGAGGTTAGAGCAACAATGGGGGAACTTTTTCGGTAGAATTTCTACTTAAAGTCCCATCAATATTCTAAAAAATTGGATTTAAATAAAACTAATGGTAACCAAATCATATAAGGATATAACTAGGGCTGGACATATTTTGGTTTAAATTAAAAAAATCGAAAAATTGAACCGAAATTTAATTTTGGTTTGGTTTTTCGGATTAGTTTCGATTTCAAATTTTAAAAATTTGGTTAAACAGTTTGGTTTTTGGATTTACAAAAAAAGAATTCGGATAAATCGAAAAATCGAAATTGTATAAATAATATATTATAATATATATATATATATATATATATATATATAATTTAATATATATGTAAAAATACTAAAAATATAATATAATCTGATATAACATCTAAATATACAAATTATAATCATTTAGAAACCCTAAATCCTAATATACTGCTTTGCTTTAGACCCTAACATTAACGTGAAGGCTGCAACAACGCTCAACCATCCTCAGTTCGTCAATTCATTTGAAATTTCAACATCACCTACGACAGTCGTTTGCTCAGTTCATTTGCTCGATTCGTCACTGTCGTCGGCAGTTGCTGCCGAGTGCGGCCACTGCCGTCACGCCAGGGGCGATGACTCAGCGAGGTCGATATTTATGATTATTTCATGCATGTTGAATTAATTATATTTGGAAATGAAAAATAGATTTGAAAAAAAGATTATTTTTCTAGAAAAATCACCAATTTTAAATGCTCTCTACTTTAATCTTTAAAAGCGAAATAAAAATCCAAAATAACCGAACCGAATTTGTAAAAATCGAACCAAACTGAAATAATTTTGGTTTGGTTATGGTTTTCATTTTCGTCAATCCGAAAATTGAAAAACTGAATCGATATTCAGCAATCAAAACAAACAAACTGAATGCCCACCCCTAGATATAACCCTTCAATTAGTAAACACCTTTTCATTTTAAAAACTTATTATTAAGTTTAATGTTAATGGTAAAAAAAAGCACACCTAAAATATTTTTATTTGGGCTATTAGGTGTGTGAGTTTTCTACCCACTATCATCAACTATTTATTAAAATACATCTCAACTATCAGTTATTCACTTTTCTTACCTGAACGATGGTAATATTTCAAATAAGAAAAGTGGACAATTGATAGTTGATGGCAGGGGCGGCTCTACCCTTTCGAAAAAAAGCGGCCGCCTTAGGCCCCAAATTTGAGGAGCCTCAATTTTTTTTTAGTAATAATAGATTACATATTTTAACAAAAATATATTAAATATTATTTGTAGAAAATAAACTTTTTATATAAAAGCATTTAGAAGAAGTATGATATATCTAGTCCAGAGTAGTATGTCTCAAGAAATATGTAATTTTATAAGAAATATGTAATTTTATAAGTAGACTTTAAAATAATTAACTTTTCTGAAAAAGTTAAGCCTCCGTTCGATTTTAGCCTTAGGCCACAGATTTGCTTGAGCCGCCCCTGGTTGATGGATGTTTTGACAAATAGTTAGTGATAGTTCAGGTAAGAAACTCACGCACTTGATAGTTTGGATACAAAACTCAGAAAGTCGGGATACTTTAGGCGTGTTTTTCACTTAATTTTATTTGAACAAAACTTCAACAGTATCATCTTAAGGCAGCACATTTTGAAAACTTGCATTAGCACAAAGACCAGGAAGCCTATGTATAAATTAGAGTAAAGAAAACATGGATTTGCAACTAAACTGAACTTCAAAAAGCCATTAATTTTATACAGTATAAAATACACTCATTTTTTAGCGATCATGTTCGCGCTCTAGTAATTTGTCCCCAGAAGAGATAAAAGGAAAGTCCGATAATTTCCAGAAGTCTCGGAGTAAACAGCATCGTTCAGAGACTTCTTGTATTTTTTTTCGGTACTCTGCTTTTATATATTGCATATCGATCTCTGCTCGTGTTACTATTATTCTAATAAGAGCTGCATCATTCGTTCCCAAGCCCTTCATAGCCTTATGCAATTGCTGAATGCAAAAAGAAAAAAAGATTAAATTCAAGAATGGTTTTACTAAGTTTAACACAATATAGAGTTTAACGAGAAGAGATAATTGTTATAGTAATAGAAAAGAAAAGAAACATGCATTTAAATGAGATATACTAATAAGTACGCTCCAAAGGAAAAATGAAACTTGGATAACATTATCTTTATGATAAAATTTATATTTCTTAATCAAGCTCATCAAGCAAGTATCACCTTCGAGGACAACTCTGACCCATCACCTGTAAGTATCATCAAACAATTTTATTTCTTAATCAACGCACCAATCCCCCCACCTCACCCAACCCACCACCTGTACCTTGCCATAAGCAATATGTTTGGGTTACCCAACATTATTCAAGGACTTGAGTGATATACTGATAATGCAAAGATCATTTATAGTACATGTAATTTAACATGCATGTTATACAAGTTAGTTACCATTTTTACGAGGCTTCCAATTAAACTATATCATAGAGGACTTCCAGAGTATGTAAACAATACCTTCGCGAAATAGCTTGCTGGATTCTTAGCACATCTCAAGATACTCAAGAGCCCAAATCTAAAGAGCCCTGAGGTTTCTTTTTTTACTGCCTGCAATATTAAGTATATATTCATCAGTGGACTAGAATTATGAAAGTTAATTATACTGATTAGAGAGTAAGGTAAGTGCACTTACAGTTCTCAACTTGTTCTTATACTTGCTCTTATAAACATAACTAACAGCAGCCAAATGTGCAGTGCTGCTTTCACTAAAGATGCGTATGAATATCTTCTCATCCGTACCCCATCTTTTCTCCCCTGCTTTATATAGAGCTTTCGCATCACGTTCCACCATAACATTGTCAACTTCTGGTCCTTCATAGCGTACTGTACGTACATATGCTAAAAGCAACTGTAACATAAAGCAAAGGCATCAATATGTTCTTTTTAAGAAATAACTTTGAAATATGGATGGATCAATTTGCTTTAAGAGTTTAACTTGTGAACGCACAGCGATGGCAGCCAACAATATGTAACGATCTATGCTAATCCTAAACTTGTAACCTAAAATGCAGTAGTTAATTAACTTGTTATAACCGGTTTAAATACACCAAAAGTACAAAGTTATTTATACCGTCCGTATGTATAAAGAAGATAAAGTTTTGACTAGTATAAGAGATGTAAATGAAGAAGTGGTAGACTATTCATAGAGATAACCACTCAGTCACAGAAAATTTCGATAAAAGTAGGGGTCAATTTCACGTATGATTACTGAACTTTATCCACTATAACAGTAAATCCATATAATGATTTATAATCACATACATTAACATACTAATTGAACTTTACCCACTATAACAATAAAACAGGATTGCTTTATTCATATCTTCAAAAGAAATCACCACGAAATAAGATGAACTATATGGACATAACAATGTTGTTTCCTTCAAGAAAATAACTTGTTATAGTTTTTCTCCAGTAGAAATTGACTCTTCCTTTATTCTTTCTTGAATGCCCTCTAAAAATAAACGAGGAAGAAAAATTTCATACAGCAACAACTGATATATAGAAAACAGATACCACAGATGAACCTCATTTCCCAATTGTTGATTGTTAAATCTCCTCTACATAAGTAAAGCGCTCTAGTGCAGCGACAAAGATAGTTCAAAAATGCTTTAGGTTGTCGGTTTGAATCTCATGTGTGGTATTCTTTCATTTTTCGAAATTCCTCTAGTAAAATTCCTTGCTTCGCCACTACCGGAGGGTATAGGATACAGTTACATGACTCACTTGAGCATTCCTAGGTCTCTTTCATAGTTCTTCATTTTTAACAAGTAATAAAGCATAGGAAAAATCAGTACCTTTTTGTGATCATCAGATGTCCGCGACTCAATATCGTGCTCAAGGTAAACCTTGTTCATGGTATAATAGACTTGCTTGAAATATTGTATCTGGGAAGGAGTCCGAGAACATATTACTTCAGTAGCAGCTCTTAGATCAGCAACAACGCCACTCAACGCCTGCCTGACTATAGTCCCATCCCTTACTGCTGGATCGTGCATCCATAGCAAGAATGCTTTCTGAATTTAATCCAAATGACACATACAGTAAGTCAGAAATCCAACTTATGGACAGAGGCAGATCCAGGATCCGCACTCTCTGGGTGCCAAGTAAACTTATCCATATGGTCAGATGCACACCCTTCGTCAGAAAATTATCTAGTGAATAGAGGTTAAATGTTAATCATAATGAGTGTATATTTAATTTTACATACTCTTAACATAGCTGAGAATAAAATTTGCACATCCTTGGCTGAATTTCTGGCTTCGCCACTGCTTATAGATTAAATTAATCAAACTATTCATTTTTTGATATATAGGACAATTAACCATCCAATTAATTAAAAAAATAATAATAATAAAATGACAAAACTTGATCTTTCAATAATATTACTAATATCATAATATAATATTCATAATTCATTTACATGATAGAATGTACGCCTGCTGCCCTGTTTTAGTCAATAATGCTTCATAGAAAATAATTTTGTAGAATATACCCTATTGTCCTGTTTTAGTCAACAATGCTTCATAGAACCTGTTTTAGTCAACAATGCTTCATAGAAAATAATTTTGTAGAATGTACCCTATTGCCAACAAAAAGGGCCACTTTGCCACTTGCACTGCTACAAACTGCATTTGAACACACGACCTATGGGCAACAAAAATGACGCTTTACCACTTGCACTAGATAGTGTTTTGGTATTATGGGTGACAGATTTAATATTTGACTATATCAGTATATATATATATATATACCTATATACATAGAGTTTCCGTTGAAGTTTGCGGGTATCATACCACCCCCACGACCATGAATAGATCCGCCCCTACTTATGGACGACCAAGTGATATGTCTGTTGGGTTCTAGATCAAAAGTGTGAATAGAAAATGGAGGGAACCAAGTGGAGGGAAAAATTGAGATAACACTCAAAAATGAAAAGTCTACTAATTCTCCCACATTGGTGGGAGAAGAAAACTTTCAAGTGTTTATATTAAGGAACACTTACTCCACATGGTAAGTGAGGCAAGAACCAAGAGGTGCCTCGCGTCATTGTCGTCGCTCGCTCGGCTCGGCTTCGGCTTTCAAAATATCTATCTTTTTGTTCAAAATTTATTTGAACAGTCCAAAAAAATAAAGGAAAAAACGCAATCAGTTTTTGTTTGTAGTTTTAAACCTCCATTAACGTGCATACTTCTGCATGCAGAAATGATAGTCGCGGCTACTCGAAGAGACACAACTCTTTGAGTAAAAGACATACTATTTCAGGAAAAGGTATGAATGTTTGGATGGTTTTGGTTGTTCGAAAAAGACACACACTTTCTGATGAACAGACATGACTGTTCAGAAAGGATACACCTTACCGGTGAACCATTGCCACCTTTCGGAAGGGGCACTTAATGGCTATATAAACCTGAATTTTTTCACAGGTTTAGATATGAAAAATTTCCTGCATTAAAAACACTTCTTGTTTTCTGAAATACTTCGTGTGATCATCTAATCGTTGAGTGAGTTCGAAGAAGGTCTGATCGTTTGAGGTACCACTACAGTTGGATTGTTAGGCCATTTTATCCTGGGAGAAAAATTCCATAACCTCGGGTACTTGAGGGAAATTATTTCCTTAAGGACACTCCGTGAAGTCAGGGGACTTGGCCTTTTTCCGTTTCATCTAATTTTTTGAAAAACACACTTCTTTGAAAGGTCTTTTTGATCTTGTGTTGAGGGTGTTACATAACTTCATAAGTGTTCTTGTTTTATACTTGAACTTGTGTTGAAGTTGTTGTTGTCAAAATACAGATTTTGTGTACCGAAAACAACAATATTAAGGAAATAAATAATTTTCAAAATCTGTATTGCTTGATTTCTGGAGATTAAAGCTTTAAGCTTTCTACTCTGTTTAAACTTAACTAGTGGTTTGAAGAAATAAAATCTTCATCACAAGTTAAAGATCACTCCGTTGAAATTGGAAGTCATAAAAACTTCATCATTAAACTAAAAACAAGGGGTGTTTAAAGTTGCTACAACTTTATAAGTAGTGTTTTGATATACTAAATTTACTGTCTTGTTGTGCCAGGAAAATGACTTCTGACAGTCATGTGAATGATGTTGCAATGACTGTAGCAACCGCTAATGTTGCCACAATGAGTCGTACGAGTGCTCCACAGGCAATGGCACCAGCGGAGAAACCCAAAAATTTCACGGGTGTTGATTTCAAAAGGTGGCAACAGAAGATGTTCTTCTACCTTACAACTCGATACCTTCAAATATTCACATCTGAAGAAGCTCCAGAGGTGCTCGAGTGAACTTCGGACCACGAGAAATGTATCGTTATGGAGGAGTGGAAACACTTTAATTTCCTATGCGGGAATTACATTCTAAATGGCCTCCAAGATGAACTATCCAACGTGTATAGTGGAATGAAGACGACAAAAGAGTTGTGGGGTGATCTAGAAAGAAAATACAAGACCGAAGATGCTGGAACCAAGAAGTTCTTCATTGCAAGATTCCTTGAGTTTAAAATGATTGACAACAAGTCTGTTGTATCTTAAGTCCAGGAACTGCAAGTTATCATCCACAATCTCTTCGCGGAAGGTATGAGTTTGATGAATACTTTAGTTGAACATATTAAAAATGTTCTTGATGTTCATATAAACTTTATTGTAGGTTTGGTCGTGAATGAGACGTTTTAAGTCGCGGCAATAATAGAGAAGTTACCACCTATGTGGAAGGACTTCAAGAACTACTTGAAACATAAGTGAAAAGAGATGACAATAGAAGATCTTATAGTAAGATTGCGCATTGAAGAAGACAACAAAGCTGTAGAAAGAAGGTCGAAAGAAAATTCTGCAATAAGTGGAGCAAATATTGTAGAAGACGACCACAACAACTCTAAAAAGTAAAAGAAAGCTGGACATGAAAGCAATCAACCAAAGAAGAAATTCAAGGGAAAATGTTTTAACTATGGCAAGATTAGCGACAAGTCAACGGATTGTCGTGCCTCAAAGAAAGGTAAAAAGAAGGACCAAGCAAATATGACTGAATTCAAGAAAGAAACGGACGATCTGTGTGCCATACTGTCTGAATGCAACTTGGTGGGAAATCCTTGAGAATGGTGGATGGATTTCGGTGCCACCTGCCACGTTTTTGCAAATAAAGAGTTGTTTGCTTCTTTTGCTAGGTTCAAGGCAAAGAAAAGATATATATGGCCAACTTTGCAACTGCAAAAGTTGAAGGAACAGAAAAAGTCTGCCTGAAAATGACATCAGACAAAGTGTTGACTTTGAATAATGTCCTGTGTGTACAAGAGTTATGGAAGAACTTGATTTCTGTATCACTTCTAGATAAAAATGGATTCAAATGTATATTTTTCTGAAAAAATTATACTTAGTATAGGAGAAGTTTACATAGAAAAAGGCTACCTCACTGAGGGTCTATTCAAAATAAATGTAATGAATATTGAAATCAATAAAAGTTCGGTTTCTTCTTATTTGCTTGAGTCTAATGATTTGTGGCATGAACGATTAGGACATGTCAATTACAAAACATTGCGAAAACTGATTAACTTATAAGTTTTGCCAAACTTTGAGTATAATAAATCAAAATGTCAAACATGTGTGGAATCAAAGTATGCTAAGCATCCATATAAGTCCGTTGAAAGAAATTTCAATCCCTTAGACTTAATACACACTGACATTTATGATATGAAGTCAACACCATCTCGTGGTGAAAAAAATATTTTATAACTTTTATTGACGATTGCACTAGATATTGTTATGTCTATTTGCTAAATAGTAAGGATAAAACAATAAATGTGTCTAGGCAATACAAAATAGAAGTTGAAAATCAGTTAGAGAAAAAGATCAAAACTATAAGAAGTGATAGAGACGAAGAATATGAATCTCCCTTTGCAGAAATATTTGTATAGAATGGAATTGTCCATCAAACTACGGCCCCATATTCACCTCAATCTAATGGAATTGTGGAAGAAAAAAACCAAACCTTGAAGGAAATGATGAATGCCTTACTTATAAATTCAGGTTTACCACAAAACTTATGGGGGAAGCTATCCTTACAGCTAACCGAATACTCAATAGAGTGCCCCATAGTAAGACACAATTAATTTCATATGAAAAATGGAAAGGAAGGGAATCCAACTTGAAATATTTCAAAGTGTAGGGGTGTCTAGCGAAGGTCCAAGTTCCTATGCCTAAAAGGGTAAAGATAGAACTTAAGACGGTGGACTGCATATTCATAGAATATGCTAAAAGTAGTAAAGCATGTGGTTTTTGGTTCATAAATCTGAACATCCGAATATCAATGAAAATATGGTAATTGAATTAGATAATGCTGAATTCTGTGAACACAGTTATCCGTATAAAATTAGACATAAACAGTCTAGTGGGAATCTAACTCGAGATGAACCAAGTGAGGATGTATATAATGATGAGAATCCAAGACGTAGTACACATCAAAGAACACCAACTTCGTTTGGATCGGATTTTGTAATATTTTTCTTAGAAAATGAGCCTCAAACATTTAAAGAAGCAATGACGTCTTCAGCCTCATCCTTTTGGAAAGAGGCAGTCAGTAGTGAGATTGATTCAATCTTAAGCAACCATACGTGGGATTTGGTTGATCTTCCTTCAGAAAATAAAACTTTAGGTTCTTAATGGATTTTCAAAACAAAAATGAAAGTGGATGGTACTGTTGACAAATACAAGGAAAGACTTGTAGTAAAAGGCTTTAAACAGAAAGAATGCCTTGATTACTTTGATACATACTCGTCTGTAATGTGGATAACGTTAATTTATATGTTAATTTCCTTGGCGGCAGTATATGGTCTCAAAATTCATCAAATAGATGTGAAAACAACATTCCTAAATGCAAAATTGGAGGAAAAAAATTACATGGAATAACCTGAGAGTTTTGTGGTTCCAGGCAAAGAAAATAAGGTGTGTAAATTTGTTAAGTCACTTTATGGACTAAAATAAGCACCTAAACAATGGCATGCGAAGTTTGATCAAACCATGTTGGGAAACGAGTTCAATATAAATGAATGTAATAAATGTGTTTACATTAGAGACACTCCAAATCACCAAATCATTGTTTGTTTGTATGTGGATGATGTGTTGATCATCAATAGAGATATTCTGATATAAATGCTATGAAATGAATGCTCAAGAGCAAGTTTGATACGAAAGACCTTGGAGTTGCCGATGTGATCTTAGGAATAAGAATCCATAGAACTTCACAAGGGTTGGCATTATCACAGTCTCACTACATCGGAAAGGTACTTGACAAATTCAAGTATTTGAAATTTAGTATTGTCAAGACTCCATTGGACATAAGCTTCGCACTTCAAAAAAATGAGGGTGAAAGTGACTCACAATTGGAATCCGCAAGAGTGTTGGGATGTTTAATGTATATTATGAATTGTACTCGACCAGACATAACATATGCTATTAGTAAGTTGAGTCGGTAGACGATTAATCCCAATAAAACTCATTGGATGGTAATGAAAAGAGTTTTGGGGTATCTTAAATACACTCAAGACTATGCTTTGCATTATAATAAATATCCCGCGGTACTTGAAGGGTATAGTGATGCAAATTGGATCACCAGATCGAATGAAGTAAAATCCATGAGTGAATATGTATTTACTATAAGTGGAGGAGCAATCTCTTGGAAATTATCCAAACAGACATGTATTGCTCGCTCTACAATGGTCAGAATTTATCGTATTAGATAAAGCTTATAAAGAAGCAGAATGATTCTGAAATTTCTTGAAAGATATTCCTTATTGGCCCAAACCATTGGCACCAACATGTATACACTGTGATAGTCAAGCTGCAATAGGTAGGGCAGGGAGCATGATGTACAACGATAAATCTCGTCACATAAGACGGAGACATAATATCGTTAGAGAGCTTCTCTCTTGTAGAGTTATCACTGTTGACTATGTAAAGTCAAAGAATAATGTGTCGGATCCACTTACAAAAGACCTATCTAGAGAAGGAGTTGAGAGGACATCCAAATGAATGGGTTTACGGCCTAGGATAAGTCATCATGACAGTAACTCTACCTAGCAGACTGGAGATCCCAAGAGCTAGGTTCAAGGAGATTAAACAAAGTTGTGTCTGACAGGTTCAACATTGTCAATATACCCAACTCAATCTCATAATATAGACAATGTTTAGTAAACAAGGATAAGACTTATGGAGTGTAGTCTTTTAATGATTATCTAAGTTTGACAGATTTGACCAAATAGTTTAATCTATAGGATTGAACGTTTAGAAATCACCTATGTGAGGGTGAAGTGGAAACCGCTTCAAAGAGAATGTTAGTAAAGGCATATTCTCTAAGCTCTCATGAGACCGAGACATGTTCATGGATGAAACGAACAAAATCGTGAGAACCATAAATGGTAAAAGGCTCGTTGTATGACATGTGTTGTCTAGGTGTACATTAAAGCTCTATAGTTCAAAGATATCAGATCTACCAATTGACCGAGTGCATCCGATGCATGTTCACTGCGAAAAATGGAGGGAACCAAGTGGAGGGAAAAATTGAGATAACACTCAAAAATGAAAAGTGTACTAAAAAATAAAAAGTCTACTAATTCTCCCACATTGGTGGGAGAAGGAAACTTTCAAGTGTTTATATTAAGGAACACTTACTCCACATGGTAAGTGAGGCAAGAACCAAGAGGTGTCTTGTATCGTCGTCGCTCGCTCGGCTCGGCTTCGGCTTCGGATTTGGATTTGAAAAATGATCAATCGATAAGATTTATCTTTTTGGATAAAATTTATTTGAACAGTTCAAAAAATCAAAGGAAAAAACGCAATCGGTTTTTGTTTATAGTTTTGAACCTCCATTAACGTGCATGCTTCTGCATGCAGAAACGATAGATGCGGCTACTCGAAGACCCACAATTTTTCAATTAAAAGACGCACTGTTTTTGAAAAAGGTATGACTGTTTGGATGGTTGTGGCTGTTCGAAAAAGACACACACTTTCTGATGAACAGACATGACTGTTCAGAAAGGATACACCTTTCCGGTGAACCTTTGCCACCTTTCGAAAGAGGCACCTAATGGCTATATAAACATGCATTTTTTCACAGTTTTAGATACGCAAAATTTCCTGCATTAAAAACACTTCTTGTTTTCTGAAATAATCCTTGTGATCATCTAATCGTTGAGTGAGTTTGAAGAGAGTCCGGTCGTTTGAGGTACCACTACAGTCGGATTTTTAGGCCATTTTATCCTAGGAGGAAAATTCACTTTGAGTACTTGAGGGTAATTATTTCCTTAAGAACACTCCTTGATGTCGGAGGACTTGGCCTTTTTCTGTTTCATCTAATTTTCTGAAAAACACTCTTCTTTGAAATATCTTTTTGATCTTGTGTTGAGGGTGTTACATAACTTCATAAGTGTTCTTGTTTTATACTTGAACTTGGGTTGAAGTTGTTGTTGTCAAAATACAGATTTTGTGTACCTGAAAACAACAATGTCGATGTAGAATTTCTTTTACAGTATCAACGTATAGAAGTTAAAATTCTACGTACACCAATACCTTGTTGTCGCCACTAAGCTCTTTGGATAAGCGATTAATAAGCTCTTCAGAATACATAACTCTGTATTCCTGTTTGATAAGACCACGTTGAGCTGCATTACGATGGGCAAGAATGTTGATAACTGCTGCAGTATCACATCCAAATCCTGGTATAACAAAAGAAACTAGTAATTATTTAATCCCATCAGAGCGTCTTCTACTTCTAATAGACCATAAACTAGATCAGAATTATTCTCAACGAGTCCACAAGAAGTTTTTAATGAATTGGCAATGCAAATATCAGCTAATGAGTTATGGTTGGTTTTGGTTAAAGCAGTATAGCATCATATGAACAATAATACTCAACCACTTTCCTACAGCGTGTTCTTGGCGTCCTACCTTACTACTTGTCTAGTACGGAAAATCCCTTTTCTGAATAGATGGCTCTTTTCACTTGTTCGTTACTCGAAACGAAAATTGTAAAGAGTAATCAACTAAGAAAAGGAAACTATATTGAAAGATAAGTGCTTTTAATGTGTTACTAATTGTGAGCCCATAAATATTAAATGGTCCGTCGTCTCTTTTTTGCTGATCCTGATTCTCTATGACATGGACGTCTTTAATTGGATGGAGACATATAAATATAAGAATTTAATCACTATCTGGCTAGCTACATAAACAATTATACTTAAAGAACAACTTATTAGCAGAAAAGTAAACTATAAACGAAATTTACAGAAAAAAATAAAAGCAATCTGTACACAATTTTTTACTATTGAATCCTAAAAATTTATTCGTGCACACTGCCAAGCTTTTGAAACAAATAAGTGTTTTTGGGAGTGACCGAAATTATTTTTAAGAAACTAAAAGAAAGTAATTTTTTTCTAAAGTAGGAATTCTCTTTGTAATAAGTTTCGAGAAGAATATCTCTCCTTTATTCCTAGCACTTTTATTTTAATTTTTCATATTGCATATTTAAAAATTAGAAGATTGAAGGATACTTAGGCAAACAAAATAATTCACTTCAAATTTTGGACCTCAATACCTAGTTGCTCATGCTATGATAGTCTTGGAAATGAACAGAGAAGTTATACATATATATCTTCAATTTAGATTTTGAAGGTCTTATTTATTTTTTAAAACTTCGTATCAAATTAGAACAGACAAACAGATTGATACAGAAAAAGTACTAATTAATCAGAAAGAATTAAATAAGGTGAAATTACTGAAATTACCTTTAAAAGCTTTATGAAGAAGTGTGGCATCATCACGGGGCGAAGTTAAGACAGGAGGTATAATCAGGCTAGCCATTATTTGCTAATTAATCCCCCTTCTGATGATTGTTTCTCTCGAGGTCGAGAAAAAAATATTTTATGATCACTTACAAATTAAATAAAAAATAACCTTTCTCATATTGTTATCTGTTAATTAATCACGTTCTGCTTATAAATATCTCTCTCTCCAACAATCAAAATTGTAAATGAGAGAGAGACATTCAGTAAGATTAATGGAGGCATGCAAAAGTAAATGATTCAGAGAACAGAGAGAATTTGCAAAACTTTGCATGAATGATATAACTACAAATGCGTCTCACCATTAAACATTATGTGCCTTGGAAAATTTTCCTCTCCTCTCTTCACCGGCGGACGATAAAAATTTATGTGAATTCAATATTTATATTAAATTAAAGAATATATATAAATTTTATTAATTCATTACTAATTTTGAAATGGTATGTGTGTTCTCATATTGATACTTTTTAAATGGTAAGTGTACTCTCATATTGATATTTTAAAAATGAAATAAGAATAATGATAACTGTATAAACATATTTTAGGATTTCTATCCATCTATTTCACTATAACAAATTTGATTACACATAATTCCTCACATAAAAGTCATCTGTCACAAATATTTTACTGTGACTGGAAAAAAAATTGTTAATCTATTGTCCCTAATCATGGATTATTAAAAGTATACAAAGACAATTTCATGTTATAGCTAATAATTTTTATGTATTTAAATGGGTGATGTAATTTTCGTCACGAAAAGTAAATAGCCGTTGACGAATTTCATAACGTAGCTACATATCACATTTATTGTATATCTGTATGGTTTAGCAATGTATAGCCTATAGGTTTTGAAGAATCAGGTGATCTTAATGGTAATCACCATGAACAACTAAGCAAGAAAGTAGGAAAGTAAGAAAGTAAGAGAGAAGAGGGGAGAAGAGGGGAGAAGAGAGAACAAGGATGATCATAGAGCATTAGCCGACATTTTAATTCTTTGTATTCATGTTGTTATTCAATAGTACATGATACATATGTATATATAGGAAACTAGTAAGTGAGCTAAGACAACTGTAGGTTAGTTGGTTGGTTAGTGGTGAGCTATAGGTCAGTTATAACTAATTTTACTGAGTCATTGTAGTAGTAATTTGATATAGTTGGAACACCTTTAATTACCTATTTCAACACTCTCCCTCAAAACTTGGCACTAAAGAGATTTATGAAGCCAAGTTTGGACATCAGATATTCATGTTGGACCTTAGTTAAGCCTTTGGTAAAAGCATTTGCAGTTTGATCATGAGTAAATAAATATTCAGTTTTGATCAATCCTTGTTGAATCTTCTCCATTACAAAGTGACAATCTATTTCTATATGTTTGGTCCTTTCATGGTAAATTAGGTTTTTAGCCATCTGTAATGTTGCTTTGCTGTCACTAAAGATGGTAACTAGTAGTTGTAGTGGTACTTGGAGATCCTTGATTAAACCAATTAGCCAAGTAAGCTCTGCAACTGTTGAGGCAAGACTTCTGTATTCTGATTCAGCTGAATTTCTTGAGATAGTTGATTGCTTCTTTTACTTCCAGAAAACCAATGAATCACCTAGTTTAATGGTGAGACCAGTAATAAATCTTCTAGAAAAGGCACAAGCTGCCCAATCTGCATCACAGTGAGCTGTAAGAACATCTTTTCTTGCACTAGATATCAGAAGTCCTTGTCCTGGCTTTCCTTTTATTTATCTGATAACTCTGAGTGCTGCATTCATATGAGATTGCTTTGGATTATGCAAGAATTGGCTCAAAGTCTGAACACTATAAGCTATGTCTGGTCTTGTTACTGTAAGATATAGCAGCTTTCCTATTATTCTTTTATACATTCCCTGGTCAGCTAGTTTTTCATCGTTAGGCCTTGCAACTAATGGAACCTGTTGATCATAGTCACTGGTTATCAGTTTTTCTATAGTGTCACAAGGTGTGGGAGCAGGTTTAGCAACACTAAGACCAATTTCTGAAACCAACTCAAGGGCATACTTCCTTTGGTGCATCGCAATCCCTTGTTTAGACCTTGTAAACTCAATACCTAGAAAGTATTTCAATTCTCCTAAGTCTTTCATCTTAAAGTCCTTGTGAAAAGCTTCCTTTGTCTCCATTACCGGATCTAGATTATCCCCAGTTTCTAGTATATCATCAACATATACTAGTACAACAATTATTCCATCACTGGATTCCTTAATGTATAGTGAATGATCATATTGGCTTTGCCAGAATTTATGGTTGATCGGTGCCTGTGTAATAACCCAAACTTTTTCTAGCTTAAATTCATTCCTATAATATTAAGGGATGTCTTCCAAAATGAATAATATTTGTATCATATAGAATTTTCTAGATTTCGACTTTTCATTGTGTGGAAAATTGAATAAGCTTT
Organism: Capsicum baccatum var. pendulum; assembly: GCA_030864225.1. Lineage (NCBI taxonomy): Eukaryota > Viridiplantae > Streptophyta > Magnoliopsida > Solanales > Solanaceae > Capsicum > Capsicum baccatum. The sequence goes on along the minus strand of CM061554.1, from coordinate 24,140,872 downwards.
CTATCGATACCAAATTTGCCCAAATTTGACACTTGGTGAAGAAGTTAGAAGATTTTTTAAGTTGACAGTGTGCCACTAGGCAGACACCGCGTCGCGGTGAAGAACAATTTCATAATTGCACTTTCCAGTAGACCATCGCGATGTTGGCATGTCGCGGCGAGGTCCAAATTCACATTTGTCAATTTTCAGTGGACCTACACGATATTGGTACGTTGCGGAGAGGTCCATTTTCCCAATTGACAAATTCCAGTAGTCCAACGCTATAGTGGCGCGTCGCGCCGAAGTCCAAAATAGAATTTCTATAGGGCACCACAATGGTGGCACGTCGCATTGAAGTTTCAGGTCCCAATTATCAAAATTTAGTGGGACAACACGATAGCTCCGCATCGCGGAGGTCCCTAATTTTCCCTTCATCAATTTCCAGTGAGCCACCGCGATAGTGGCTCATCGCGGTGGCCCATTAAATCAGGACCTAGTTACATTTTTTCAGCTTCGTTTAGGAGTTTAAAGAGAGTATTTTGGACTTTTTTCCAGCCCCCAAAACCATCCAAACACAAGATTTAAGTCTGTTACATGCATTTTATAATATATTCCTCAAAACTTCTCTCAACCAAAGCCCTAGATTCAATAATCCACCTCAAGAATCTCAAGATTACACCACTCTTTTTCCAAATTAATTCAAGATTCAAGATTCCCAACACAAGAATTTCAAGAACCACCATTCAAGAGCACGAATAGAATTTTAAAAGCAAGCTTATTCATCTAGTTCATCATCCAAGGTATGTGGGGTTTTGAACAAGGATAAACCTTTCATCCTTATGCCCAAAACTTAATTATGGTTTCAATTTTACTGAATATTCTTTGATTTTCCATGAAATTTTAGTTAGGTTGATACCCAAATCCTCATTATTTTAGTTTATGACTTTATTATGATATTTAAGACTCCAATTGCAAGAAATTTACATATATCCATGTTTGCTATTATAAGATTTGTATTATGAGTTATATAACATTATCTTGACTGAGATTTTTGGAAACTTTTAAGATGATTATTGAGCACGAAGTTTAAATCTAATTATTGATGTCATTAATGATGCATTAAAGTTTTATACTTTGAGTCCTAAGTACTATTGACGATTTTACAAGAAGATTATGATCTCAAGTCCTATTGACAAGTTTTGATTTGTTCTTTCAAAAGCAAAGATTGATATTTTGATCCTAAGATAAGATAGGAATCCAAATTATTCATACGTTTTATGATTTTAAACAAAGAGAAGCATAATTGGTTTTAATTACGAACCCTTGTGCTATTTTAAGGTAAATTTCCTAAATGTTCTGAGCAATACGTATGGGAGTAGTATTTAGCACCGAGTTGGGATGATTCCAAAGTCTCATGCCCCAGAACTACGACATAAACCATGTGAGTTGACATGGAGTTACAGCCTAAGACATCTTTGTACTCAACTGTCTTGGTGTTTTTTTCAATCCATATAAAGATTTAATAAGTCTGCATACTTTTTTATTTTCCCCCTGACTTCTAAATCCTTGTGGGATCTCCATGTATATCTCATCCTCCAAATCTCCTTGTAGGAAAACATTGACCACATCTATTTGATGAATGTTCCAATGTATCGCAGCAACTATTGCCAAAACTGTTCTCAATGTGACCATATCACCACTGGACTAAATATTTCTTGGTAGTCTATGCCATCTTTCTGACTAAAACCTTTTGCAACCAGTCTTGCCTTGAATCTTTCTACTTCTTTTGAGGCTTTATACTTGATCTTGTAGATCCATTTTCACCCTATAGGTTGCTTGCCTCCTGGAAGACCAACTACTTTCCAGGTATTGTTGTTTTAAAGTACAACCACTTCAGTTTGCATAGCATCTACCCATCTTGGATCCTTTACTGCTTCTGTATAAGAGGTAGGATCCACATGATTAAGAAAATTAGATAGGTAACATTGATACTTAGTAGATATAATATCATAACAAATATAATCAGATAAAGGGTATAAAACATTGTCATTGATAGTCAATGGCATAAAATCTTTCATCCATACAGGTGGATTTGAACCCCTGGAAGATTTTCTTTGGTCTTGTTGAGTAGACGGTTGTAGTCTGGTTGTGATACTTGTTATGACTGGTTGTTCCACAACCTGCTGTCTCATAAAAAATCTTGTTATTCTTCTTATTGGAACAGGTTGTACATGGTGGTCATGTGCAGTAAGTGGTATTGGTTGACTATGTATAGTACTTGATTAATTTGCAGTGAAGTCACTTGTGGCTTGCTGTTGAAGATCAATATTAGGTTGAGGCCTAATCACTCTAGTGGTATTAAGTGATTCAACTGATCATATGGAGGAAACACATGTTGTAGAGATTGATCTAGATCAGTTATGAATGGAAATATGTCCTCTCTGAACACCACATCCCTATTTACAAAGAAAATTTTGTTAGAGAGATCACAGAGAATGTAGCCTTTATTTGTTTCCAAATATCCCATATGAACTGCTTTTCTACATCTAGGCATTAGTTTATCTTACTCATTGTCAGTTTTAGCATAACATAGACATCCTAATACCTTTAGATGATCTAAAGAAGGTTTTCTATTATACATCCTCTAATAAGGTGTCATATAACCTAATACAGCAGATGAAAGCCTATTAATCAAGTATGTTGTTTATTGTACACAATATTTCCAAAACTTTAAAGGTATATTAGATTGAAACTATAGAGCTCTGGTCACTTCCAACAAATATCTGTACTTTCTTTCAGTCACACCATTTTGTTGGGGTGTATAACAACAAGAGATTTGATGTTTTATCCCTAAGTTTGAAAATAAATTAGTGGATGAGTTGTTAACAAACTCAGTTACATTGTCTATCCTAATGACTTTTACACATGTATCAAATTGAATATGAACATAAGATAAGAAATGCTTCAGAGTAACTATAACATCAGATTTCAGTTTAAGCAAGAATATCCATGTCATTCTAGTAAAATCATCCACAATGGTTAAGAAGGACCTGTGTCCATCACAAGTAGGAACCTTATAAGGACCCCAGAGATCCATATGTACTAAGTTAAAAGCTTTAACACTAGATGTACTGCTAGAAGGAAAGGCTAGCATAGTTTGTTTAGCAAGTGGACAGACTTCACACTTATTTATATTGTCATCTACGTGAGTTTTTGAAATAGAAAACATGTGAGATAGTATCCTAAAAGGAATATTTCTAAGCCTCTTATGCCATAATATTAGATTAGACTTATTTATATTCTGAGTATTGAACACAAAGACTTCTACTTTGCCATGTCCTAGAATCTTTTGTCTCAATAAGAAATATAGTCTATTTTTCTCTCTACCAATCTCCTTCACCTTTCTATTCCAAAGATCCTGAAACACACAGAAGTTAGGAAAGAAAGTTGTAGAATAATTAAGTTGTTTAGTAGCCTGTGAGACTGATAATAAGTTATATTTGAATTGAGGTAAATGGAACACGTTTTGTATAGTGTTCCTATCAGATATACTACTAGAGCCAGTGTGTGTAACAAGTGACATATCACCATTTGGTAATGTTACTTTTTGTGGATGCACTGACTCAGATATTGAACCTTTATTTAGAAGTTCAATGTCTGCTGTCATGTGATTTGTACCACATGTATCAATAATCCACTCATTTGGTTTAATGCTAACCAACATGTCCCTACCAATACCTGTCATGTTTTCTGCAGTGGTAGAGGGAATAGATGCTAAAACTTGATTCTGTTTTTCCAGCATTTTGCAAATTTAATCATACTGTCCAGGTGTAAACATTGGTGTAATCATCCCATCCTTTGGTAAATTTTGTGATGTCTAATAAGCACAATGTGAATGAGTCTATTGAGGTTACAACTTCCAGTCTTCAACCTCATTATTATGAACACTAGAAGCAATCTTTCTCTACTTAATTTTGTTATCAAAGCCATTTCTGAAGTCATTGTTGACTCGTTGATCTCCATGTCTTAGATGACCCGGTGGATATCCAACTAACTTATAGCAATCCATCTTATAGTGACCTTTTATCTTGCAATGATCACAAACAACATATGGGTTATAGGATGAAACATACTTTCTTTTTCCCTTCGGATAACCATCTTGATATCCAGTTTTAGAGTACATTGTAATAATATCAATTGTAATAGGTGAAGCATCAAGAAGACCTGTTCCCTGTACTGCTTGAGCCACAGACTTTTGATTCTCATCACTTATGATCATGGAGTAGGCCATATTAACAGTACGTAGTGGTGTCATTAACAAGATTTTGCTTCTTGCTTGTGAGTATGAACATTCAAGCCCATTAGAAACTGATACACCTTTTTCCTTTGAAGATGAGCTAAGAAATCTCTTGATTTTTCACGGTTACAAGAAGGTGATGAGACTAAAGACTCAAACTCATCACATAAGTCTTTCAACTTAGTGAAATAGACAAAAATATATTGAACACCTTGGGACACAGTTGCAATTTCTTGATGTAAATTGTCAGTTCTTAATCCATCTATTTTATTAAATCTTTCTTTAAGATCCATCCACATACCACATGCCTTCGAGGTATGTCCTACCCTTCCTAGAAAGTTACTAGACACTGAATTCATCGATCACGATGGTACTATTGCATTAACTTTTCCACATTGGTTAGCTAAGTCTGTAGAGAAGATTTTTTTCTTCTAAGAACCATCAACCATTCCAAACTTATTCTGAACTAATAATGCAATCCTAACTTTTTTACTCCATACTACATAATTTTCACTTCCTTGTAACTGAAAATAAAATAAGTGAAGTACCTAAAATGTCAGCAGTTGAGAGATACAGAAGGTAATTGATATCCAGAGTAGTAGTTATAAACTGAAACAAAGTACTGGAATTTGCATTATTCATTGGAGGTACAGTTGAAGTACCAATTCCATCAACACTGGTCTCTATTGTAATTAATTACATGGCATTTGCAGGAAAATGAACTCCCAGATTTTGTAGTTCTTGAGTTCATGAAAAAATGTATTTTTTTCAACTAAGAACTAGGATTGAGTCTCACACACTAATTCAATTTAGTGTAGGCTCTGATACCATAAAGAATTAGGTGATCTTAATGGTAATCACCTTGAAAAACTAAGCAAGAAAGTAGGAAAGTAAGAAAGTAAGAGAGAAAAGGGAGAAAAGAGAACAGAGATGATCATAGATCATTAGCCAAAACTCTAATTCCTTATATTCAAGTTGTTATTCAATAGTACATGATACATATGTAGATATAGTCAGTTCATAAGTGAGCTAAGACAACTAGTAGGTTAGTTGGTTGGTTATTGGTGAGCTAGAGGTTAGTTATAACTAACTTTACTAAGTCATTGCAGTAGCAATTTAATATAGTTGGGACACCTTTAACTACCTGCTTCAACAGGTTTAAACTACCTTATTATTGGAGAAAGAGAGTATCTTTTGGCTTGTTGAGTTTAATTGGATGTGCGAACAAAGTTCTGTAGTTATAATTAAAAAGAAAAGAAAGCTACCGTAAGGTATGGATATACTTTTAATGTTATGACTCCTTTGAGGGAAAGCACATGGAGTTGATCAAAATAGATTATATAGTTCAATGTAAAGAGTATATTTAGGTTATTTAAGCTCAACAACTGATAGTAGATTCAATTATTCGACGAGATATGTACAAGATAGCAAAGTGATGGTGCGGGACTCGACTAAGTACCTTTACCTATCAACCAAACCAGCCAGTTTACTGGCAACCTTTATTTATAGCTTAAGAGATGGATGATGTATGGGCAAGGTGACAAACTATTGGGAAAAATAAAGACACTAACAAAGTGCATGACAAAGTACAAAGGCACTAATAAAGTGCATGACATAATAGCAGTGGAAGAATATTCAAGTTCAAACTTTTTGTTTCAATTTAAATCAAGAGAAGACAAATAAACCCAATCATAATGAGTATATGGCAGCAACTATATCAATCAAATAAATAAATAATAAGACAAAATAAGTAAACTGCATGAGACACCAAAATTCACATAGAAAATCCTTCAGTGTGAAGAGTAAAAATCCACGGAACCAAAGCCTCCACTATAATTACCAAGAGTTACAATAATCTTCTCCAAAATTGCCACCAAACAAGTTTCAAACAACGAGAAATAATTGCTAAAAAACAACACCAAAAATAGAGAATTAAAGGAGAAAATAACACCAAAAATGTAAATACTATTCACAAATGAAAAACAGAAGTTACATGCCACTAAATTCAACTCTAACAGTTCATAATTAAAGATTGAGATGAAAGGAACATGATATTCCAAAATCAGTTGTCACGACCAAAAAATGAGGCCAAGATAGAAATCACAATCCAATCTTGATAAATAATCCAATCAGCCAAAGGTATAAAAATAGGAAACAATAATAAAAAATAAAGCAAGGTGAGACTTCTAGAACATAGCTAGACCATAATATAGATAAATATGAAAGTCTGAAAAAAATACAAAAGATATTCCCAAATCGGATATCATAAGTATAAGAGCATCTAATACATAACCGAATCTGAAAATATAAGGTTTGTCTCTAAAATAGTAATAAAGACAACTTCAACGACAACAATAAGCTCAACTTTTGTAATAGATAGAGCAACACATTTTGCAACATAGATTCCCAAGACATAGCTCTCCCTTCAAAAGTAATCAAGTACCCTGAAGTAAACTTGCAAGTATCAACATCACCAGCCATGTCTAAATCTGTATAATTACAAACTTAGACTAGAAGTGCCATAAAGATATCTCATGATCCATTTCACAATATTTCAATGTTCTCTTCCCAAATTAGAAAGTATATGATAAATAAAACCAATAGTGTAAGCAATATATGATCTTGCACAAACCATAGCATACATCAAACTACCAACAGCTGAAACATTAGAAACTTTCTTCACATCTTTCTTGTCATCATCAATGGAAGGACACTGCTCATGCTTAATTTAAAGTGCATAGCTAAAGGTACACTAAAAACCTTAGCTTTGTCTATATTGAACCTGCGGAGTACCTTCTTAATGTACTTCTCTTGTGATAACCATAAATTCTTGGCCTTTCTATCATGGATAATCTGCATGTCAAGAATCTGTCTTGCTGGTCTTAAGTCTTTCATAGCAAAAGACTTACTCAACTCTTGCTTCAACTTTTGAATGCTGCAAGAATTATGACCAACAACAAGTATGTCATCAACATAAAGCAACACAATAATAAAGTCACTATCAGAAAATTTTTGTACAAAAATACAATGGTCTAAAGTAGTCTTCTTGAAGTCTTGTTGACTTATAAAAGAACCAAACTTCTTGTACCACTACCTAGTTGCTTGTTTTATACCATACAAAATCTTCTTCAATTTGAAAACATAATTCCCTTTTTTCTTGACTTCCAAACCTTTGGTTGCCTATATTAATTTCTTCATCTAAGTCACTATGGAGAAAAATAGTTTTAACATCTATTTCCTCAACCTCTAAATCCTGACTTACAGCTTAGTCTTGAACCACAGGGATGACATCTTTACAACTTAAGAGAATATCTCACCAAAATAAACTTCTTTTTTTTTTGTTAAATCCCTTTACAACTAATCTAGACTTGTATCATAGAACTGGGTTACCATCTTCATGCTTCACCTAAAAAACTCTCATGTTTTTCAAAGTTTCTTTGTCTTTAGATAGCTTAATCAAATCAAAGATATGATTATCATGTAAAGATTTCTTTTTCTTCACTTTTCATAGCCTCATCAAGACTCTCATGTTTATTCTCGTCAATCAAGAGTACATACTCATTTGGAGAATAATGAGATAAAGGTATTCTCTCTCTAGTAGATCATCTGAGAAAACTCTCTAGAGCATTAACAATAATTAATTATTAGACAAATACATTATTTTGAGATGGTGCATCAACAACATCATGTTGGCCATTCTAAACATGACCACCATATTCATTATCAACTTAATTTTTATCATTATGAAGATTTTTTTAAGGTTTAATAGTCAAAGGAATTGGATCAACATCAACTAGGCTCTCAATAATCTAAGAATCAACCTTCTCAGCTTTGTCCAAATCTTCAATTATTTGGTCTTCAAAGAGCACAATATTAAGGCTTCTAACAAGTTTCTTCTCAACTGAATCATAGAAACGTTGACCAAATTCATCTTAACCATAACCAATGAAGATACACTGCCTAGTTTTAACACCCAACTTTGACCTCCCATCTTTAGGAATTTGCAGAAAGTCTTTACACCAAAAGACTCTAAGATGATCATAAGAAATATTATTACTAGACCAAAATCTATCAAGGACATCACCATGCAAAGCAACAATAGGAGATAGATTGATAACATAAGGAATAGTATTAAGTGTCTCTGCCAAAAGAAATCTAGTAGCTTAGAATATGAAAGCATATATATAACTCTCTCGACTAAAGTTTTGTTCATCCTATACTCTAAGTTATTCAATTAAGGAGTCTTTGGAGGATTTTTCTGATGCCGATTACCCTGCTCTCCACAATATCATTAAAAGGAATAATATACTTAGCACACTGTCTCAGTGGACTCATTTCAATTTTTTCCCTATCTGTCTCTCAACCAAGACTTGAAAACCCTTGAACACCTTATGTACTTGATCCTTGGAATTCAAAGAAAACATTTAGAGCTTGCGACAATGATCATCAGTAAAAGTCACAACGTAGAGTGCACCACCATGAGACCTTACTTTATAAGGAATGTACCAATGCCAACAACTCTAGCTTTCTTGAAGGAGAATTGACTTTGTAAAGAATCTTTTTTCTGTTTACTAGCTAAGAAATGAACACATTTCTTCAACTTTGCTTATTTCCCTCCATAAGACAATTTTTTCTTAGTGAAGCTATAAATTGCCTTCTCACTCATATGACTCATCCTTTTGTGCCATAATTCTGATAAAATATAATTCCTTACCAAGTTTACTAAGTCACAACCATCGAACCTCTAGTAAACTTCTACTGTACAGAACCAAGGGTATTAATATAGCCCTCATCATCAAGGTTCCCTATAAATATCAAATTCAAGAAAACACCAGTAGCATGCTTGACATTGTTGAGAACTAATTCCGAACCATTATTACTTTCCAAACAAATAGTCCCAATGCCAAGTACTTCAACTTTATCATTTTGTCCATTTTTAACAACCCAAAACTACCTGGAGTATAAGAAGAAAATAATTCCTTCTTTGGCTTAAAATAAGAGGAAGCACCAGAATCTACAAACCAACTATACTTGTCATAAACAAGATTAAATGAATTCTCACCATAAGCAACAAAAAGATCATCATTAGCAATAATAGCAACACAAGGACTGAATGATTGTAAAATATGATATCAAGCTAGAAATACTGTAGTATGAATCATAGTTCAAAGACCTAAAACTTGGGCATTTCATCAAAATATGTAGTAATCATAAACTTGGATTTGGGAATGCGTTAAACATAAGGCAATAACATGATTACATGGCTAAATTCATAACTTGAGAGTAAATACTGAAATCAATTGAACATGACATGGAAATTGCACACTTAAAGCATGATACGACTCATTCTACTTGAAAAAACATGTAACCATAACTTGAAATTGAATTAACAAGAGATTCATGGATTTGTTTCATCAACAACTTGTATAAACTCATATTTTTTTTGTAAAAAAAGAGGGTTTTGGGCTCCATGGGTGAAAGAAATCCATGGATGAACATCCCAGATACCTCACTAGATGAATTCTTGAAGATTCCTTGAGAATTTATTGAACTTGAAGCTTGAATCTCTTGCTTTCTTGTGAAAAAGTTAGGGTTTGTTCTTGGGATGAAGGATGTTTTTTTTTTAGAGGATTTATGAGTAAACGGGCAAATAATGCTCCTTGGGGACCCCAATCTCATGTTATGGACGAATTAGGTGAAGGTAATGGACCTCAATACCCTTAAAATATTAAGAAACAAACCTGGGAAGAATAGGGAAGGGGACGACGTGGGCCCTGGAGCAGCGGACTACCCCGGGCGGTAGCTATCTTAGAGCGGGGGACTAACCCGGGTAGCACATGCCTTACCTCTGCAAACTGGAGGGGGCGCCGCCTTCCGATCCAGGTGGTTCTTCTATTTTGGTTTTTCAAACACACCCCTACGCTTGTCTAAGAATTCCAAAACTCACATGAGACATACTTTGAACAACCCTAATCATGAATCAACTCAAAAACCAATATCTCGAGGTCGAGAAGGTCAAAATAAAGATCATCGATGTCTAGGGGTCTTGAAAATGACTAAGTTCTCAACACTTCATGAAATTTTCAAGTCTTGGATCCCTTCCACATGAAATCGTGAGCTGAATTGAGCTAGGATCTTATGGGGTATTACAAGTTTCAATTTAAAATTTTAGAAATACGATTAAATGGTTTGGTTTTTTATTTTTTTGAAAAAAAAAATTGTTTGAACTGAAAAATTAAAATACTATAAATATATATATTTTATTATGTATAAATAATACTAGATATACTTTATTATATATATATTCAGTACAAATATAATATATAATAAGTAACTCAAACCACCAAACCTCTTACGAGTTGCTAGTTATGTCCCTAACCCTAAATGATCATTTCAACACTGGTTGTTGACTTGTTTCAGGCTTTCAGCGTTGCCTCGAGGAGATGAGACAACGAATGTTGAGTCTTCGACTGCATTTATATATTATATTAAACTTATGATTATTTCATTTTATTTCATGCGTGTTGAGTTGTTTATATTTGGGAAAGAAAAATAGGTTTGAAAAAAATGATTTTTCTAGAAAAATCACAAATTAGAAATGCCCAGTCATGACAAAGAAATGCTCGTTATTTTAATCTTCAAAATCAAAATAAAAATCCAAGATAACTAAATTGAATTTGTAGAAACCGAACCAAATTGAATTTATTTCAGTTTGATTACGATTGTCATTTTTGTCAATCCAAAAATCAAAAAACTGAACAATATTAAACAACCAATTCGAACAAACTGAATGCCCACCCCTAATAAGGTCTAGAGTTGACTTTGGAAAGTCTAGAGCGGTCCAGTAACTCAATAAATCACTAACTTAATCTCACGAATCAGCCTATGTAAGTCATGTTTATGAAAAGATCTACACCGAAAGGGCACAATAGGAGTGTGTACAGTACATTTGTACGTATTAGTTGTTATAGGCCGATTGAGCAAAGTAGAAAATAAGATAAGTAAAGAAAATACTATAAGCACGCAACTTGCAGGCAAAAAAAGTTCCAAAAGATAGCTCATTTGTCTCTACTAACAGTTCTAATATACATATGTAATAGCAAAAGGAAAAACATTTATGCAAGTATAGATAGAAGCTAAATACACAACAAATAACACATAAAAGCAACACATGATGTGCAAACGCCATGTAATGCATTGCAATGGATAATGGCATGCATAGTTGAAAATCATTGTATGACCTTCTATATACACCTATCAAGACTCAATGCTTTATAAATAGGATCCATGGGGGTTTATAGTATTTCAACACATCTCTCAATCTCGGCGTTTTTCAAAAGTATCTCATTTTCTATCAAAAAATAATATTCCTCAATGGTACCAATATCTCATGAATGTGTATGTATGCAATGAGGATATATTGCACATAATTAAATAGTATGAAGATATTCAATACCTAAAAAAATGAGTTCAGAAATCAACTCAATATGTTAATAGTCCATGATATCAATTCTAGTTGTGCATTGTTGGAATAAACATGCATGTAAGTCATTATTAATGTTATATCAACCAATAACTCAGACATTTTTATAATGATAAAGGCGTATAATGACCAATAAGGCCTATAATATCTATTCAATCCCCCGCATGGACATCATATTAAGAAAGAAGGTAGCCAGATCCATAAACTAAGCCAATGATCTCAAATAAAGCCCTCACACAAGCAATACACAGTGTATAGTATCATAAGACAACACCAATAGAAAATAAGCCCCCACACGGGCATCACACAATATATAATAACTTGAAAAATATATCTTTTAGTTATGTTTCCCAATCCATAGCATGCCTTACTTATTCATTAACTACCCAACTCAGTCTGAAAAAAGTTGACCCATAACCAACCTCAAAATGATAAAATCCAAGCCTAAAGTCCTTCATCTTGGAGCTTTCCCCTTTTCAACGGCCTCAGAATCAACTATAACGATCAAATAGCATCAACGCGTTAAAAAGGCTAATAAGACCCATATTATCCATATTTAGGTTGGGTCTAAAATAGGTTCATAAGTGAAAGGGTAAAATTAAATTTTTATTTTAAAAATACGTTCTCCAGGGTTGAATAAATCTATAGTTGAAATATATGCAAAAAAAAAAAGTTTAAAATGAGGTACAAATTAAATTTTTTTTTAGATTTATAGGTAAAATTCTCAAAATTTCATTTTGAAATCATGACTAAAGAGTGGTTTTTATGATATAAGCAAAGTAAAATAGTGTAACCAGGGTTTGGAGCTTATCCAAGCTCAAATGGTGAAGAAATCCTAAAAAAATGCTCAAACCGGAAGCTCAAAGGTCCAAAAATGGTGAAAATCATGATATGGGGTTTATCTATAGGTTGTCTGCTTTAGCGGCCAAATGACTGATTAACTAGACACCGCTAAAGCAACCCATTGGCTCTTAAGCAGCTTCCGCTCTAGCAATCCGTTGGCACTTAAGCAGTTTCTGCTTTAGTGATCTATTGGCACTTAAGCCACTTCTACTTTAACGACCAATTGGCTGCTTAAGAGGCTGCACTAGTTAATCCCTAACACTTTATCTCACCCTCGAGATTCATTTAAAATCTTATGGACACAAATGAACTATTTTACAAGGCTATTTTTTATGTTCTGGATTCAATAACAACGTCAAGTTTTTAAAAAAATATCATTTTTAATAAATTAACCCCTGGGACCCCTTTAAGGCATATTTTACTAGTTTTTAAGACTGAGGGTCAAAATGCAAACTATAGGCTCTAAACCTGAATAAACCTTGCTACTAACCCAAATGTGACATTCTAGACCTAACAAAACTATTCAAATCACCACTGGAGTCAACTATGAAACTTTCAAAACAACAACATACCCAGTATATTCCTACCAAGTGAGGTCTAAGAAGGGTAAGTGCATGCAGTCCATACCACCACCTCAAATGTGAGACAGAAAGGTTATTTTTGATAGACCCCCGGCTCAAAGTAAAGCAATCTAAGACAAGATAAGGAATAGTAATAGAAAAAGATACAATAGAAATTAACATATTCAATAACACCAAAAGCAAGATACTCCAAGTACACAACAAAACATACAACATCCTAACTCAGACTAACCTTCTACCCTAATTCGCTTCCTCTACAACTTCCTATCCAGGATCATGTCCTTGGTAAGTTAAAGTTGCTCCATGTCATGTCTAATCACCTTTCTCTAATATTTTTTCAGTCTGCCTCTACCTCACTTAAAAATATCCCAGCCAACTCCTCCTACCTCCGCACTGGGGCATTCGTGCTCCTCCTTATCACATGACCAAACCATCTCAACCTTACTTCACTCATCTTGGCTTCTACTGAAGCCACTCCTACTTTATCTCGAATAACCTTATTTCTAATCCTATCTTTCCTAGCACACCAACACATCTACTGAAGCATTCTTATCTCCACCACCTTCATTTTCTGGATGTGGGTCTTCTTAATAGGCCAATACTTTGCCCCAAACAATAAAGACGTTCTAACCACCCCTCTGTAAAACTTGCCTTTTAAGTTTGAGAGGTATCTTTTTATCACACAAGATATCGAAGGCAAGCCTCTATTTGATCTACCCTACCCTAATCTAATGAGTAACATCCTTGTCAATCTCTCAATTCTCCTGAATCATCGACCCCAAATACTTGAAACTATCTCTCTTACTGATAGAATGAGTATCAAGCTTAACAACCACATCAGACTCATGAGACACCTCGCTAAACATACACTCCAAATATTTCATCTTGGACCTACTTAACCTAAACCCTTTAGACTCAAGAGTTTGCCTTCAAACCTCAAATTTATTATTAACACCACTACGTGTCTCATCAATCAAGACTACATCATCCAAAAAAAGCAAATAATAAGGCACCTTATCCTGCATGTTCCTGTGCCATGTCAAAACATCCATCACCAAGGCAATAAGAAATAGACTAAGCATAGATCCTTGATGTAACCCCATCAACTATGAAACTTTTAAATTTCCAAAATACCTCAAACTCTCCCAAAACCCTTTGAGGGCATTGGAAACTGTGCCAATATACCCATACCTCAAAATCAACATGTAGCAACTATGAAGAAGGGAAAATAGTCAAAAATCATAAAAAAAAAGATTTCATACTTCAGGTCATTACAGTATCGACCACTAAGACTCTAGTTCATCCTCAAACAAAAAAGCAAAGAAATACTTGAATCGATAAATAGCTAAGGGTAACCACTACGTATGTCAAATTCGATCTTCCCAGTAGCCTCCTCAATAGGATGGTGTCTTCACTAAACCTTAACTATAAAAATATGTCAAGAATGCAGCCATCTAATATCTATAGCTAAGATGGACACTGGCTCCTGTACAAAGGTCAACCTTTTATCCAACTAAATCAAGTCCCATCAAATCATGTGAGAATCATCTGGAATATAGCGTCAAAGAATAGATATATAAAAAATAGGATGAATGGCAAAAATGTCTTGAGGTAAGTACAACTCATAAAAAACTCCCCAACTATCCAAAGAATCTCAAATGGTTCAATATAACTAGGTCTAAGCTTGCCCTTCTGAATTTCATCAATCCCTTCATAGGCGACACACAAAGAAAAACTCAATCACCAATCCCAACTTCAAGGCACAAAACCTGCGGTCCGCATAACTTTTTTCTCTACCCTAGGATACCCAAAGCCTATGCTGAATCACCCGAACCCGGTCCAAAGATTCACAAAACAAGTTGTTTCCATGGCGTCTAACCTCTGAAGACTAAAATGACCCATAGGAGATTGACAACACCTATCATACAATACCTTAAAAGGTGCATGTCAATGCTTTAATGGTAGTTATTATTGTAAGAAAACTTTGCGAAGCCCGAACGCAACTCCCACTGACCTCCGAAGTCTATAACACAAGTGTGGATCATATCCTCTAAAACTTAAATAGTCTGATCCAACTGACCATAATACCGTCCTTGGTCACCATATGAACTAAGAAAGATGGAATCTAAACCAAAACTCACGTTTGGGAAACTTGGCATAAAAATTCTAATCACGCAACCTATGAAGTACAATCCTCAAATATTTCACATGATCAGCCTTATTCTTAAAATAAACAAATATATCATCTATAATTCAATCATAAAGGAGTTGAGATACGGGAGAATTAGCCGATTCATCAACTCCATAAACATTGTAAGGGTATAGATTAACCTAAAAAATATGACCAAGAACTCATAATGAACATATCGAGTCCAAAATATGTCTTTAAAATAACCAAAGCTTTAATCTTCAACTACTGATACCCGGCTCTCAAATAAATCTTAGAAAACATAGAAGCACCCTAAAGTCGGTCAAAAATATCATCAATACTAGGATGAGAATACTAGTTATTAACCGTCACTCTGTTCAACTGCCTATAATCAATATGCATGCATATAAAACCACTTTTTTTTTTGCACAAACAAGACCGGAGCACCCCTAAGAAGGTACACTACGATTAATGAATTCCCTACCCAACAAATCCTGCAACTGCTTTTTCAATTCTTTTAACTCAACCAGGGCCATCTTATAGAGAGGAAAAGAAATAGGCTTGGTGTCCTACTTTATATTAATAGTAAAATTGACATAACGATCCAAAGGCATACTAGGCAAATTCATAGAAAACACATCTATGAACTGATGAACAACCCAAATAGAATTTATAGGAGTTGGTGAGCCAACACTAGTATCACAAATATAAAAATAAGAAAAATACCCTCTCTTTACCATGTGACGAATTCACAAAAAATATATAACTCCCTTCAGACCCGAATTAAGCGTACCCTTCCAAGCTAACCTTAAGTCTGGTCGCTCAGGCCATTGTACCTTTTGATTATGGTATAGTATTATCATATCCAAACATAGGGCTACTTTATTTGTTCGCCATAGCACATCCAGTGCAGATAAGCTCATGATCTTAGCATTAGAATAAAAAAGATCACGATTTAGAGCTAACCAATCCATACTCAATAACATTAAAATTAACCATATCTAGGTTAATCAAGTCTATTAAAGTCCCATGACCTGTAAAGGTAACCACACAAGATCTATACACTCTATCTATCACTAAAGAATCTCCTATAGGGGTAGAAATACGAAAGGCATAAGAAGGGGATCAGATGCAATATTAAGACTAGAAGAAAAATTTGTAGTAAACTGGAATGATACCTGTAATAACTATTTTAGAATCTTTTCCTCGGGTCTACTAAATATAGCTTAATGATGACCATGCCTATTCCTGAATAGAGTAACCCTATGAACACCATCATGAGCTCCCCTACCTCTATCTCTAGCACCTTTAGCACCACTAGCACCATCCTCGACACTCTATAAACTACCTATCACTACAGATGTTAGAGTAGGGCAAAGTTAAAGCCAAAAATCTTGCTGAATGGGTCCATACATATATTGAGGACAATCCTTGCCCAAATAGAAAACCTCAGCACACATAAAACACCCTCTATGTATTGACTCGATTTGAGGAGGCACAAATAAAATAGGACAACTGCCTTGGCCCGAAGAACTGAACTAGAATCTCCACAAGCATGACATGATGCCTAACCACATAAAACCATAGAACCTAAAGGTATACTACCTAATCCATGTAAAGTATTCTGAATTGACCTACCATGATAGTCATGGGAACCTTCACTCAAGAAATTTCTACTACGGGAGACGCAATCATTAAACTTGACCTGATGGCGTACATTCTTGGTGCCTCCCTAAATAAATAATGTAATAGAATCGATAAACTTAGCATGTTGAATAATACTATAAGAAGAAGCCTTTGAAATGACCATCTGGGTAGTACCCAACTAATAAGGACCCTCTAATCCTTTCACAAACTTATGAATCATCTCTGACTTAGTATAAATAATGGCAATTGAAAACTTAAATTGTAACACCTGAGTATTTTGACATGTAAATAGCGCTAAGAACGAGCCCATGTGACACCTAGATCAAGCATAAACCACTTTAAGATAGGTTTGAATGGATTGGGGGAATTGTTAGATGAGAAAATAGGTCGTGAGAACCCATGAAATGGCCCTGCATAATGAGTACTTCCATGAGAAGTAACTCCCTCAACTACGTAGAGGCCCCTACACCAGAAGAGGGCCAGCTCGCGATGGGGGTTACGCCGCGAGGCCTCCTCCTCATGAAGGGGGTAGTGTCATGAGGCTTCCCTCTTACAATGAGGGTAACATCACAACCCCACCCTTTGTTCATCGATGGAATATAAATTTAAGGATGTTTCAAGGATATTTAGGTCTTTTTACACTCTTAAGTCATTCTAAATTCATCCAATACATGATTAATACCATAAACATGATCCTTTCTCACTCAAATACACTTGTTAATCATTTTTAGCTTAATAGAGGAGAAAACCACCTAGGGTTCAAGTTCCTAAGATCCAAGGATCAACTTACGCCAAATTCTCTCAACAAAGAGGTATATGGAACGATCCTAACACTCATGGACTTAGCATTAGTGTTTTCACAAACTCTAAATTATTTATGTACGAATATGTTATGAGTTATGAAATTATTTAAAGAGCATGCATTATAAACCCTCTTTTTTATGGTAAAAATTATGTATTTGGAAATTTTTGTAGGTTATTAAATAAATATTAAAAAGATTGAGGTTTCAAAATGCTTCTTTCTCAAAATATGTATTGTTTATCTATAAAATTTTAGAAAAGTATCTTTGCACCTCATATGCCCTTGTTTTCTCATGAAACTTGTATGAATTTTTAAGATGATGGCCACCTAAGAGTTAGTATTGAAAGGAAAATGTTTAGTATATATTTATATGTACATTTTGAATTAAGAACTCTTATATGATATTTAAATCATGTTGGTGGTTATTGAAATGATTTTTTGAAAGAAGGGCTAAAGAGAAGAGATGATATGATTTATATGACTTGAAAGTCTTGGCATAACGATACCAAATATAGAAATTGCCTTTTTAGACTTAGAATAAGTTTTTTTTTAAAGAAATATATGTTTTAAAGAACTAAAAATGGGCTCTAAGAGAGTTAGATGGTTACCTAAGAAGACATGAGTTGAAAAACTTATAGTCTAAAACTGTGTTTTACCAATGTGAGGGTGATTTTATTGGGAGATACGAATAATCACCATATACTTGATTCATGCAGTGGCCTACTAGACATAGACATTCCAATCCTTCCGGCAAACTTGAATTGGTGTCTTGGACGATGATTTAATGACAGACCTATATAGCTCGTGGTGTTGTAGACATGTTGAAAATACCATCTAACTCAGAATTAAAAAAAATAAGTTATTTTTTAAGTGACTACTTAGAGACTTTATTTATGCCCAAGTGTTTTGACTTAATATTGTGATTTGATTTCTATACCCACTACTATTTTGTATAAAGTATATGCTATTTTGGGTTGTTCTATATTTCAAGTATTTAGGTGGCTACATTGTCTTATAATGTAGGTTTTAAGGCTCAGTCTCATAGCCCAGCACAACAGTAGAATCTCTTAAAGAATTAAAGTTGGTGAACATCCATCTTTTGGAAAGCATTCTATTTAGATATTTAGTTTTCTTTCAGTTTTATGGTCCCTCCAGGGACCTTGTCCAAGCTTAGATAGTTACTCATTAGTAGAGGATTTAAAGACTAGATTAGACAGATGTTTTGGTTATGATTTTCGGTTTTGAACATTGTTATTAGGACTTTTTTGAGTTTTCTTATATTTTCAACAATTTATGTGAACTATGTTTCTGATAGTATGCTAAGGGGTTCTCTCAGGCCTCGTGGTTCAGGATGTCTATTGTGGTCAGGGCCTCATCTCAAGTTGTGATAAGTTTGGTATCAAATCAAGGTTCAGGGTCCCAGGATTCCTACGGAGTCATGTCAAGTAGAATCCCCTTTATGGGTGTAGCGTGCCATACTTATAAAGGGAAGGCTAGGAGGCATTTAGGAATGTCTCTCTTTCTCATCATCTAGGTTGTTCTAGAGAGTCTATTTGAAATAAAATTCTTCTGACAACTGACTTCTGCAATACAAATCATGCCTCCTCGATGATCAAATGGTCAGATAAACTCAGTTGGAGCCTCCATCCTTACTAGGACAAATATTGAGGAGATCTGCCTTACCCATAGAATGAAGACTTGGTATAGAGCCCGTACTCCTAATTTTACTGCTCTTTTTAGGGTTCTATCTGCCCCAACTAGTCTTCTTCAGGCACCTCGTATCGATATCAATCGTACTTGATCTCCACAAAGAGAGGTCTCAAATGTTGAGTTCCTTCAATCCATTCACATACTTGCTTAGATTATGGCATCGTTGTCTCATCGGACAGATAACAATGGTCTTATACCTAGTATATCCAAAGTCACTTCTATTTGTCAATTCAAGAGGATGAATTCCCTGACTATTACTAGTTCTAAGGTTAAGAAGAATCCTTAAGATTGTATGGATGAGATAGGAAAAATATTCAGAGTTATGCATGCTAGTGATACAGAGAGGATCTAATTTGATGCCTACCAGTTGAAAGGGGTTGTGTACTAGTGCTAAGATGAGTAGGAAGAGTTGAGAGGTAAAAATTCCAAACTAGTTGTATGGGAAGAGTTCTCTGATGCCCTTAACAATATCTTTCCTCAATTGTTGAGGAAATCTAAGACTATAGAGATTGTAAAACTAGAGTAGGGTAAGATAAATATTAAAGAGTATGCACTAAAGTTCACCCAATTGTCTCATTATTCATAAGAGTTGGCGTCAAATATGAGGTCCCTCATGAGAAAGTTTGCATCTAGTCTTTTTGATAATTTGGTATTGAAATATAAAGGGGCAATGTTAAATAGTGATATGGATATATCCAGGTTGGTAGTGTATATGCAAAAGGTGGAGGAAGATAAAAAAAGCAAGTGGATGCAGATGAGATGCAATCTAAGAGAACTAGGCTTGTGGATCAGGATATAAGTCATCAATAGGGCAGCAAATGGGGCAAAAAATTATCAAAAAAGATATCTTGGGGTAATATGCAGTCATCAGTTAGTGCTCCTACACCTAAACCTTCAAGCTATCAGAGATTTAGCCTAGCAATAGAGCGAGGTTTTTGGGAACCCGGTCTCAAGGTAGTATGGCTCAACCCTTCAAGCCATACCCTTATTATAGCACCTATGGAAAGAACCACTCGAAAAATATCAGTATGGGACATAAGAGTGTTATGGTTGTGAACAAACCAACCATTTTTCTGAGAGATTGTCCCTCCGCAAAGGTAACCTTCACGGGCACCAAGGCTCAAGCTACTCTGTCAGCCCCTCTAGTTAAGGGTACTACTTCTGGTATAGGCAGTGGTTACAATGTTTGTACACCATACCTACTCGTCATGACTTTAAAGCCTCACCAAATATTATTAGGAGTATGTTATAGATTACCTCCCATGATGTTTATGTGCTACTTGACCCCAGGCCCACTCTATCTTATGTGACCTCTTATGTGGTAGTAAGTTTTGGCTTTGATACTATAATTATTTTTGACCCCCTCTCTATCTCTCCCTTGTTATTGATTTTGTTATTGTTATAAGAGTTTATAAAAGTTGTGTGGTGTCTATTTTGTCATCAGGATACTGTGGTAGACCTGGTAGAGCATAACATGGTAGATTTTGATGCAATTCTAGGAATGGATTGGCTACACTCTTCTTATACTACCCTAGATTGTAGAACAAATAAGTTACCTTCCATTTTTCTAATGAACCAGTTTTAGAATGGGAAGCAAGTTCTTTGGCACCTAAAGAAAATTCATATCTTATCTTAAAGCCCATAAGCTGATATCCAAGGGTTGTTTGAATCATTTTGTTCAGGTAAAAAATTATATCACCAAAGATTCTTCTCTCCATTCAGTCCCAGTAGTTAATGAGTTTCTTGAATTCTTTCATAATGATCCTCCTAGGATTCCCTAGATAGAGATATTGACTTTAAAATTGACCTTTTACCCAACACTCATCCGATATCCATTATAAAATGTAAAATGTCCCCCGCGGAAGTAAAAAAATTAAATATGGTGTTCAAGCAATTTTTGGACTTATTTGTTATTATTTCTATTGATGATATTCTGGTTTACTCCAAAAGTGAGGAGGATCATGCCAATCACCTTTGAATTGTACTGCAAACTCTCAAGGACAAAGAGTTGTATGCAAAATTTTCTAAGTTTGAATTCTTACTTAATGTTGTAACTATTTTGGGGCATATTATTTCTAGTAAGTGGGTTAAGGTTGATCCACAGAAGATTCAAACAATAAAGAAATAGAGTAGACCATGACTCCAACCGGTATTAGGAGCTTCTTATATCTGGCAGGTTACTATAGGATATTTGTGGAGAGTTTTTCACCTATAGCTGCTCCACTTATTAGGTTGACCTGGAAGAAGGTAATGATTTTATGGTTTGAGGCTTGTGAAAACAGTTTTAAGAGGTTAAAGGGCAGGCAGACTACCGTGCCCATTTTGATGTTTCTTGAAGGTACTGAGATGTTCAATGTGTATTATTATATGTCTTGAGTGGGATTGGGTTACTTATACAACATGGAAAAGTGGTAGCATATGCATCTCGACAACTGAAAGTTCATGAGAAAAACTATCCCACCCATGATTTAGCATTACCAGCCGTGGTATTTATGCTTAAGATTTGGCGTCACTATCTTTATGGAGTGCATGTTGACATTTTTAGCATTCATAAGAGCTTGTAGTATGTGTTCACTTAGAAAGATTTGAATCACATACAAAGGCGATGGCTGTTGAAGAATTATGACATAAGCCTACACTAACATCTAGGTAAATCTAATATGGTTGTTGATGCTCTTAGTAGGTTGTCTATGGGTAGTATTTCTCATGTGGAGAAGAAAAAAAGAAATCTGGTTAAAGATATCCACCGGCTTACTAATTTGGGGGTCCGACTTTTAGACTCCAAGAATAGAGGATTGATCATTCATAAGGTGTCCAAATCGTCCTTATGTAGTAAAATTAAGTAGAAAAAAGCTAATGACCTAATATTGATGAAAATTAAAAAGGACGTTGGCTAATAAAAGGTTTTTGCTATTAAGATCATAAGAGATGGTATGTTAAGGTATTAAGGGAGACTGTGTATTCTGGATGTTGATGGTCTGCAATATAGAATATTAATGAAAGCCCATGTCCCAAGATATTTTGTTGATACTAGTTCCACTAAGATGTATCCTGACCTAAAAGAGGTGTATAAGTAGAATAACATGAAGAGAGATGAAGCTAATTTTGTTGCTAAGTGTCTAAATTGCCAACAAGTTAAAGTTGAGCACTTAAGACAAGGTAGTACCACTCAATATATAGCTTTACCCATGTGGAAGTAGGAAATAATTAATATGGATTATGTTATCGGTCTTCTATGATTTCGAAACCAGTATGATTCCACTTGGCTCATCATGGATAGAATGACCAAGCCCCCTCACTTTTTGCCTGCGAGGACTAATTATTCAGGAAAGGATTATGCAAAGTTATACATCTAAGAGATAGTTTGGTTTCATGGAGCCCTATAGTCCATTATATTCGATTGAGGTATAAAGTTTTCTTCTCAGTTTGGTAATCCTTTTAGAAGGGGTTAGGTACGAAAGTGAACCTTAGTACCATTTTCCACCCTCAAATGGATAGACAATTGGAACATACTATTCAGACTTTAGAGGATATACTAAAGGCCTGAATGATTTAATTTACGGGTAGTTGGGAAGATTACTTGTCGCTTATAGAGTTTGCTTATAATAATAATTATCATTCTAGCATCAAAATGGTTTTTTAAGGCTCTTTATAGTAGAAGGTATAGGTCAGTGATTCGTTGGTATGAAGTAGGTGAAACCCAATTGTTTTTTCCTAAACTTGTGCATCAAAAGATGGAAAAAGTGAAGGTTATTATAGAGGTTTAATACCGCCCAAAGTCTCCAAAAATCCTATGCCGATGAGACACGGAGGGAGTTAGAGTTTGAGGCTGGCGATTGGGTATTTTTGAAAATCTCCACCATGAAAAAAGATATGAGGTTTGGGATAAAGGGAAAAAGTAGTCCTCATTACATAGGTCCTTATCAGATTACAAGAAGGATTGATAGTATTGCCCATGAGTTAGATTTGCCCGCAAACTTGGTTTCAGTGCATCCTGTCTTTCATGTGTCTATGCTAAAGAAATAAATTAGAGGTCATTCTCTTATCGTCCCAATAGAGGATATTGGAGTGAAACACTCTTTATCATACGAAGAGGTTCCCATAGCTATTTTAGACAGATAAGTATGAAAGTTGAGAAGTAAGAAGACAGCTTTGGTCATGGTGTTATGGAGAAATTAGAAAGTACAAGAAACTACTTGGGAGGAGGAGGGTATGAGTGCAAGATATCCCACATTATTCAAATCTTTGGATGACCTCATGGAAGGTAAATCATACTTAACATGTTTTGAGTTATCATTTAGGGACGAATGATCTCAAGGGGGATAATGTAATACCCCGAGTATGACATGTAAATAGAGATAAGAACGAGCCTATGTGACCCCTAAATTGAGCATACACCACTTTAAGATGGGTTTTGATGGGTTGGGGGATTTTTAGAGGATAAAATAGGTTGTGCGTTGTGAGGGAGACCCCACGTGATGGCCTCACGACACAAGGTTTGTCATGAGAGGCACTGCCCAACCACGAAAAGGGACCCACATCACGAGGGGCCAGTTTGTGATGGAGGTCCCACCGTGAGGTTGCCTTCTCGCGATTGGGGTCGCACTACAACCTCCCTCTTTTGTTCATTGATGAAACATAATTTTAAGGATATTTTAAGGGCATTTAGGTCTTTTTACACCTACGTCATTCATTATTAATCCAATACATGATTAAGACCCTACAAATGACCATTTTTTATCAAATTCACTTGGTAATCATTCTTAGCACAATAGAGGAGAAAACCACCTAGGGTTAAAGGTTCCTAAGTTCTAAGGATCAAATTACGCCAAATTCTCTTAACTAAGAGGTATATAGAACGATCCTAATACTCATGGGCTTAACTATAATGTTTTGATAAACTCTAAATTGTATATGTATGAATATGTATGAGTTGAAATTATTTAAAGAGCATGCATTATGAACCCTCTTTTTGATGATACAAATTATGTATTTGGAAATTGTTGTGGACTATTAAACAAATTCTGAAAAGATTGAGGTTTCATAATACTCCTCTATCAAATTCTGGATTACTTATTTATACAACTTTGGAAGAGTATCATTGTACTTCATATGCCCTTGTTTTCTCATGAAACTTGTACGAATTTATGAAAAGATGACCACCTAAGAGTTAAGTCTTGAAGAAAATATTTTGCTTATATTTATATACCAATTTTGAAATAAAAACTCTTACATGATATTTAAATCATGTTGGTGGTCAATGATATGAGATTTTGAAAGAAGGACTAAAGAGAAGAGATGATATGATTTGTATGACTTGCAAGTCTTGGTATGACTATACCAAATGTAGAAATTTCCTTTTTAGACTCAAAATAAGTTTTTAGAAAGAATTTATGTTTTAAAAAACTACAAATGGGCACTAAGAGAGTTAGATGGCTACTGAGAAGGCGTGAGTTGAAAAGCTTATAGCCTGAAATCATAGAGGACCTTTCTATAGCACAACCTGAGACTTGAAAGAAGGGAAACATTTCATAAATGCCCTATAGCCTCTCGAAGAAAAGTACAGATGTCTTTGTACCGTTCTACAAGACTCTACTATACATGGCTTCACAGACACCCTAGGACACTTGAACCTTGTGCTCTTATACCAAGTTTGTAACACCCTGAAAATCTGTACCGAGATTTCACACGGTGTTAAAGATCACAAGTGATCCCAAGCTAATCCATGAACTGGCATACTATTAAGCAACTGAATAAATATGAAATAAATACTGAGTTTACTGTGTGAAAACATAATAATGATAGAATCTGTGAAAATATAATACTGGTACAATTTTATATTCTGATAAAGTCTGAAAAGAGGGACTAAAATTACAAGACTGACTCTAACTGACATATGTGAAGCCTCTACTATACTGAATATAGATAGCTAGGACGCGACCCTAGCTATCACTAATCAATTCATATGATTAAGAAAGTAAAGAACATAAATGAATCTAACTGAAGTCCCCAAAGAGAGTAGTATTTAGCATCAAGTTTTACTCCGATTATGTTCTAAATAAAGATAGTAGCTTCAGATTTTAGCTTTCAGATTTCAGATTCAAGAGTGAGTCCTTCTTACACTTAGATAGTGTGTTTGAAAGAAAGAATGCAAGCATAGTTTCTAGAACTAAATGATATGTCTCACGAGAATTATTAAGTATGAATTGCTTTTATTACTTCAGATTTTAAGTCTTTCAGATATTTTTGCCTATGTGAGTCTTTTTCACTTAGCATGCATTGTTTTTATAAACCATGATGATGAGATGATGTTTTACTTATGCATTTCACCCCCATATACTAAGTACATCCTCAAAGTACTGATCCACATATATTTCTATGTGCTATATTATCTCATAATGTAGGTAAAAGTTTTAGTATGCATATTCAGATTCAGACAGTTGCAGATTCCAGTCAGTAAGATGATGAGTCCTCCTACTTTGGGGACTGTGTGAAATAAATACTAAGTTTACTGTGTGAAAACATAATAATGATGGAATCTGTGAAAATATAATACTGATACAATTTTATATTCTAATAAAGTCTGAAAAGAGGGACTAAAATTACAAGACTGACTCTAACTGACATATGTGAAGCCTCTACTATACTGAATATTGATAGCTAGGACGCGACCCTAGCTATCACTAATCAATTCATATGATTAAGAAAGTAAAGAACATAAATGAATCTAACTCAAGACTCTTCTCTTTAGGAAAACACTTTAAAACTATTTTGAAAACCTTTACTATTAAGCTGTAGGGAATTCTTCAAAGATTTAGGGAAAATACTTTATATGAAAAGTTGTGTATCTTTTACTAGCAGGGAAGTTATCTTAACCGACATAAACCATGCGAGCTACATAGAGTCCAACATCTTACCCAAGTTGGGGAGAGTCCCACGTCTTATCCTCCTAAGGAAGAAACCTCACGTTGGGGAGAGGTGTCATACTCTTGCAGAGAGTATAACCTGAGCTAAGTGATTACATCTGAGTCATCCACGTAGAAGTGCGAATAATTTGATAATATGTACGTACCTTGGCTACGTAGTTCCGGGGTACGAGACCTTGGAATCATACCCAACTCGATGCTAAATACTACTCCCTTTTTTTTATTTGTCTCGCTCATCTCATTAGAAATCCATTTTTTAAAATAATCTAATGGTTTATAACAAAACCAGCTGTAAATCTGGGGAGCTAAATTTGTAAGTCTGAATCTGTGAAGTGAATTTCTTTATCTTTAGCTTAGGACCAAAAAGGTCAAATCTTTATCAAAATCTGAGGATAATCTCATCATGGGGTAGTCATAGCACAAACATTCTTCAAACAACAATCTTTAATTAGGGTCTAATGACCCAGGCATCAATCTCATGTTAAAACATCTCAAAATTCAAACTTAGTAATGTAAGCATTCATAAATTATCTTAAAAGCTAGAAATTTCAGCAATACATATGGAAAAATAAACATAGTCATGTAATTCAACTCTTAAATCATGGGAAATCTCATAATCATACAAATATCAACAATGGGTATAAATCCCAACTTAACTTTTATGGAAAATCATATATATATATATATATATATATATATATATATTTCAGAAAATTCATAATTAAAATAAATCTTTGGGCACAAGGACGAAAGAATTATCCCTGTTCAAACCCCACATACCTTAAGAGATGATTTTTGATGAATTGAATGCAAAAGCTTGAATCTTTTGAATCTCTAATGGTATTCTTGAAACTTCTTCTTAAAGTTCTTGAATAAGAAAGCTTAGATTCTTGACTATCTTGAAGGAAATTTGATGGAGTTCTTGGGTGTTCTTGAGGGGGGATAGGTTTTATTGGAGAGAAAAAGATGAATGAGAATGTACCTAATGCTTTTAGGGGCTGAAATTTAATGTTATGGACGGATTTGGGTGAGGGGAATTGACTAAAGTGATCCTAGGCCCTTTTGGAATTGAATTATCATATAAAATAGCTTTGGATTCGCGTTAGGTTTTGTGTCGGGGCGCAGTCGACGCGACGCGTCAATATCGCATCGGCTTACTCCCTCACACAGAAAATGTCATAACTTTTTACTTGGTTATCGAATTTTTGTGAAATTGGTATCGTTGGAAAGGTAATTCAACTATTTAAAATTTTATGGATCTTGAGATTAAAAATTCCACATATATAAAAAGTTATATATGTTTAAAGTAGACCCTTGTAGAATCGAATATCAAATGTTGGATAAATCAAAGGATCTTAGCTTCACTAGGCTCTAAGTGACATCTATGAACATT
The DNA here is from genome assembly GCA_030864225.1 of Capsicum baccatum var. pendulum. Lineage (NCBI taxonomy): Eukaryota > Viridiplantae > Streptophyta > Magnoliopsida > Solanales > Solanaceae > Capsicum > Capsicum baccatum. The sequence continues at coordinate 24,113,062 of CM061554.1, read as the reverse complement.
TTTCACCTCAAGTCAAATCAAGTATGAGGGTAACGATCATTAAATTCATATTTTCATGGGAATAATTTAGATTATATCTCATACACGTAGGAACAACAGTACAAAAATTAATCCAAAAATGCGGGGTATTACATTATCTTCCCCTTGGGAACATTCGTCCTCGAATGTGGCTAATTAAACTGAAAGTACTGAGGAACCTAAGGCTATAAGCTATCATGCACAACTGAAATAAATTGAATAGCTAAATCTTAAACATAATAAGCTACTGAATTGATCTGCGAGTGCATGAATTCTAATGAAAAAAATGCTATATGGCTGAGATGGAAACGAGAGTGTCAACTTATGAGTAACCATTACTTTAGATTGGATCTGATTTTGCAAGAAAAAGATAATAGGTTTATGAAATGAAAATTTAGGATATTACAATATCCTCCCCTCGAGATCGTTTGTCCCCAAATGATACTGATTTTGTTGAACTATTAGGGAAAGATTAAGATGATACATAGGAAACTTACAAATTCAATCATGACTCAATATCTGAAACTAAAATAGATGCGTGAACTGAGCTAAATTCATAATTTACACGGATGCAAATGCATTACCTCTTGGAATGGACATATGCATGATACTGCGGATAGTAAGACTAGATAGAAAATTGGGTATCTAAATGAGCTTATCTGATTGATTGCTAAACAGGATTGTAGGCTATAGGGACTGGATCATACTGCCTGCCTAAACTCAAATAGAGTGTTTCTTCAGCACTCTTCTACAAAATTCTAATAATATTAGGGAGCGGAGAATTTTGGGCATAATCTGAACAAGACATCTGACTAAGAAATCAGAACATTGATACAACTCTATAGCTTGGAACATAGACATATAGATTATAAGCTAGGTTAGAATTTTAAGGCCTTAGGCAATGCAACTTCTTACTATCAAGCTTAGCAACTCTTCTCGAATACTCCCTCAACTATACTATTCCCTTTATTTACCTACTAACTTGATTAAATTTCTAATTCTTACATGGAAATTGATAAACCTATCTATGAAGGTCTAAACTAAACTAAGTCCTCTCACCATGGTCAAGCCTAACTCAAAATCACGGGGTGTAACATATAATACCATAAATGAACTGGACTATTGATACGATAAGTGACACGCCGCGTTGCTCCCTACCAACGTGATACATGCTGCGCCGCAGATATATTGCGTTGCCTCACTGTTTTTACCATCCAAATAGGCCTCAAACCTCGCCCGAAAAATCTTAAACTTACACGAGATGTGCTATTGACAACCTCGAACATGAATTCACTTAAGGATTTACATTCTAAGGTCGGGAAGGTTGGAAACTAACGCGCACTATATTCACCCTCTTATACACCAACAACTGTTCAAGCTTAATATCTATTGCTAAACATGATTTAACATCCCACCATACATATAATCTTCTCTTGGAAGCTATAAAATAAAGCATCGAGAAACACTAGTCCACTAGAACTTTATAACAATAATAATCGATCATAATCATATGGCCTATCCTATCATAATCCATTAATACATCCTCCTTATACCCATCATTACTATTTACCCTTCTATACATCTAAATTACTATCATAGCTCTATAAATTTCAGCTAAACTCCCTTTTTTTCGCAACCTCAAGGGAAGCCTAAATTAATGATACTAAACCACCAAATACTTTAGTAATATCCTATACTTTTCAATCACAATAAAATACCATCAATAACTCCTTCCGTACTTCAAGAAAATAATAATTTATCTTAACTAATAACTCTCTCTCTATCCTCCACCAACTAACACACAATAACACATCAACATAATGCAAAATCTATAGCATGCATAAATTTGTCTTTATACTTTCTATCAATCATCATGCTCACTCTTCTTGCCACTACACTTCTATACCTATACTTCAAACTATAATAAGGTTCCACTATTCATAGATCATAATACGGAGGTTCATAACATCCCTCGAATGCACACTACATTTAACAGTCTAGGTTCATACTATCTCATCTCAAGAGCATTATCTGCTTAAAAAGGGTCAATGGGCAATCTGAATACATATCTAACTTTGTCTCAACTGAACAACTCATAAGGAAGAGGACATAACTTTCAAATTGAGGGACTTATGACACACAAGAGATCTCCTCTCAAGCCCTATGTGTGACTTCAGAAATTTCTGTTAGTAAATCTAAGAGCATTATCTGGGGAAATATAGATTAACATTACGGATTCTGAGGAAAGATCTGAAAGCACATTTTACTTGGGCTTAGTGAAATATTTTCATGAACATGAATGAAGTTCTTCAAGTTCGGAACTTATGAGATACTTTTAAGCCTGTGTACAATCCCGTAACTATCTGTGGGGGCTGTTTGAGAAAGCTCTATCTGTAAAGATTTAAGCTTGACTATTTCTATTACCTTAAAAATATGGCAGAGATAGTCTAAATAGCGCAAGACAAGAATCTATATAAGTTTCTTAGAGGACCTTTCTATAGCACAAAATGGGACTTGAAAGAAGGGAAATATTTTCTAAATGCCCTGTAGCCTCTCGAAGAAAAGTACAAATGTCTCCATACCTTTCTACAAAACACTACTAAACATGGCTTCACAGACACCCTAGGACACTTGAACCTTGTGCTCTGATACCAAGTTTGTAACGCCCTGAAAATCTGTACCGAGATGTCACACGGTGTTAAAGATCACAAGTGATCCCAAGCTAATCCATGAACTGGCATACTATTAAGCAACTGAATAAATATGAAATAAATTCTGAGTTTACTGTGTGAAAACATAATAATGATGGAATCTGTGAAAATATAATACTGATACAATTTTATATTCTGATAAAGTCTGAAAAGAGGGACTAAAATTACAAGACTGACTCTAACTGACATATGTGAAGCCTCTACTATACTGAATATAGATAGCTAGGACACGACCCTAGCTATCACTAATCAATTCATATGATTAAGAAAGTAAAGAACATAAATGAATCTAACTGAAGTCCCCAAAGTAGGAGGACTCATCATTTTGCTGACTGGAATCTGCAACTGTCTGAATCTGAATATGCATACTAAAACTTTTACCTACATTATGAGATAATATAGCATAGAAATATATGTGGATCAGTACTTTGAGGATGTACTTAGTATATGGGGGTGAAATGCATAAGTAAAACATCATCTCATCATCATGGTTTATAAAAATAATGCATGCTAAGTGAAAAAGACTCACATAGGCAAGAATATCTGAAAGACTTAAAATCTGAAGTAATAAAAGCAATTCATACTTAATAATTCTCGTGAGACATATCATTTAGTTCTAGAAACTATGCTTGCATTCTTTCTTTCAAACATACTATCTAAGTGTAAGAAGGACTCACTCTTGAATCTGAAATCTGAAAGCTAAAATCTGAAGCTACTATCTTTCTTTAGAACATAATCGGAGTAAAACTTGTGAGCCTTTGCACTTAGTTTTCTAAAATCTTTTCTGTAAGACTATTCTCTTTAGGAAAACACTTTAAAACTATACTGCAAGGAAAATACTTTAAAACTATTCTGAAAACCTTTACTATTAAGCTGTAGGGGAATTCTTTCAAAGCTTTAGGGAAAATACTTTATATGAAAAGATGTGTATCTTTTACTAGCAGGGAGGTTCTCTTAACCGACATAAACCATGCGAGCTACATGGAGTCCAACGTCTTACCCACGTTGGGGAGAGTTCAACGTCTTGTCCTCCTAAGGAAGAAACCTCACATTGGGGAAAGGTTTCATACACTTACCAGGGAGTATAACCTGAGCTAAGTGATCACATTTGAGTTATCCACGTAGAAGTGGGAATAATTTGATAATCTGTACCTACGTTGGCTATGTAGTTTTGGGGAACGACACCTTGGAGTCATACCCAACTCGGTGCTAAATACTACTCTTTTTCTCCATTGGAAATTCACTTTTTAAAATAATCTAATGGTTTATAACAAAACCAGCTATAAATCTGGGGAGCTAAATCTATAAGTCTGAATCTGTGAAGTGGATTTCTTTATCTTTAGCTTAGGACCAAAAAGGTTAAATCTTTATCAAAATCTGAGGATAATCTCATCATGGGGTGCTCATAGCACAAACAATCTTCAAACAACAATCTTTAATTGGGGTCTAATGACCCAGACATCAATCTCATGTTAAAATATCTCAAAATGCATACTTGGTAATGTAAGCATTCATAAATTATCTTAAAATCCAAAAATTTCAACAATATACATGGAAAAATAAACATAGTCATGTAATTCAACTCTTAAATCAAGAAAAATCTCATAATCATGCAAATATCAACAATGGGTATAAATTCGAACTCAAATTTCATGGAAAATCATATATATATATATATATATATATATATATATATATATATATATATATATATATATATATTTCAGAAAATTCATAATTAAAATAAATCTTTGGGCACAAGGACGAAAGAATTATCCTTGTTCAAACCTCATATACCTTAAGAGATGATCTTTGATGAATTGAATGCAAAAGTTTGAATCTTTTGAATCTCTAATGGTGTTCTTGAAGATTCTTCTTGAAGTTCTTGAATTAGAAAGCTTAGATTCTTGACTATCATGAAGGAAATCTGATAGAGTTCTTGGGTGTTCTTGAGGGAGGCTAGGTTTTCTTGGAGAGAAAAAGATGAATGAGAATGTACCTAATGCTTTTGGGGGCTGAAATTTAATGTTATGGACGGATTTGGGTGAGGGGAATTGACTAAAGTGACCCTAGGCCCTTTTGGAATTGAATTAGCATGTAAAACAGCTTTGGATTCACTTTAGGTTTCATGTTGGGGTGTGGTCGACGCGACGCATCAAGATCGCGTCGGCTTACTGCCTCACAGGGAAAATGCCATAATTTTTTACTTGGTTATCGTATTTTTGCAAAATTGGTATCGTTGGAATGCTAATTCAAATATATACAATTTGGTGGGTCTTGATCTGAAAAATTCCACGTATATAAAAAGTTATACACATTTAAAGTAGAACCTTGTAGAACCGAACATCAAATATTGGAAGAATCAAAGGATCTTAGCTCCACTAGGCTCTAAGTGACCTCTATGAATATTTTTCACCTCAAAGTCAAATCACATGAGGGAAAAGATCATGAAACTTATATTTTCATGGGAATAATTTATATTATAGCTCATACATGTAGGAATGACGGTTTAAAGACTTGCCCAAAAATATGGGGTATTACATATATTCGTCAACTGATGGGTAGTATAAGCAACTCGGATCCAAGATTATATAACTTTTCCTGGAAGTCAATCAGAAACTCATAGGCATCATCGCCAATCACTCCACTCCTTTTGGTAGAAGCCAAATGCATAAACCTGTTTTGATCATCAAAAGACATCATTGTACCCAAAGAAACTGGAGAAATTGTAATTCTGACAAATACTGAATCTACACACGGGGGTATCGTAGATGATGATTGTACCCTTGAAGTAGGAATACCACAAGCAGATGTCAGTACAGATGGCAAAACACCACTCTAAGTCTAAGAAAAATCAAGTACACACAATGGAATACCCTTCAAATAGCTAAAAAAACGAATAAATAAATCTTGAAGCACTGGGTACAAATTAAACTTTGTAGAACCCCAGCTGGCCTCGCACCCCCTGTCTAACAATCATATCTGAGGTACACAACCTCAGGATCGGAAGAGGCCTCCTTACCATATCTTCTAGATGGGATAACTTTTCACGCCAGTCCTCTATCTCTGGGTCGGTCACGACCTCTGCCTCATCCCTTAATCGAAATCTCTCATATCGAGTGTCAACTCATCATCCCTAGCACCCCTGAACCTAGTCCTCACCATCTGTGCTGAAAGAATGAAATATTGGCTTAGAACGTTGGGTATGAACCACCCACATGATAAGGAATCAAATTAGAGAAGTTCTTTTTTAAAGATATTTTATAGCCTCTCAAAGATAGATACGAGCATTTATGTACTAATCCGCGAGATTCTACTAGACATCCTACTCTTATACTTATGAGATTGGTGAACTTAGTGCTCTGATACCAATTTGTTACGACCTAAAATGAGGTCATAATGGTACATATCTTGACCTAACCTTGATAAGTAAGCCAATGACCTAGAGATAAAGAAAACGGGAAACAACAATAAAAAAACAAAATAAGGCGACACTTCTAAAGCAAAGTCAGACCCTAATATAGATAAATGCAGAATTCTAAACAAAATACAAAACCATCTAAGAACCTAATGTGATTAGTCTAAGAGCATATGATACATAACCAAATCTTAAAATGTAAAGTTTGTCTTTAAAATAGAAACAACGACAACTAATAGATAGAGGAGGTCTAAAGTCGGCTTTGAAAAGCCTGGAGTAGGCCAATACCTCAAGAAATCATCAACTCAACCGCATATATCAGCCTCCAATACCTCAAGAAATTACCAACTCAACCGCATATATCAGCCTCCGTGAGTCGTACTCGTACTAGAATCTATACCAAAAGGGCACAGTAGGAGTGAGTACAATCCTCTTAGTAGGTATCATAGACCGACTAAACAAAGTGAAAAATAAGATAATTAAGAAAATACTATGAGCACGCAACCTGCAAGAAGAAAAAGTTCTCAAACGGTAGCTCACATTGTCTCCACTAACATTTCTAAAATACATATATAAAAGTAAAAGGGCAAGCATATACGTAAGTATAGATAGAATCTAAATACATGACAAATAACACGTAAGCAACACAAAATTTCTAAATGCAATGCAATGAAAGACGGCGTGCATAGTTGAAAGTCATTGCATCACTTTCTGTATACACCTATCGAGCCTCAATGTGTCCAAAATAGGACCCACGGGGATTTGCAACCGGTATACTATCTCAATTTTTTACCAATCTCAATCTCATGTCTTAATCTACCCAACCAGCACATCCCTCGATCTAGGCATTTTTCAAAAGGGCCTCATTTTTTTTTCAAAAATCAATGTTTCTCAATGGTACCGATATCACATGAATTTATATGTATGCAATAAGTATATAAAGGTACAATCAAACAGTATGAAGATATTCAATTCATTCAATACGTATACAAGTGAGCTCAGAAATCAACTCAATATATCCATAGCTTATGATATCAATTCTAGTTGGGCACCATTGGAATAAATATGCATGTAAGACATCATTAATATCATATCAACCCATTACTCGAGCATTTCTATCATGATAAAGGAATATAGTGCTCAATAAGGCCTATAATATCTATTCAAGCCATTGCACAAAGATCACATAAGAAATTAGGTAGGGAAAGCATAAATAAAGCCAATGACGTCAAATAAAACCCCCGCATGGAAAATACACAATATAGAATATCATAAGCCAACAACAACAGAAAATAACCCCTACACGGATATCACGCAATATAATAACTCAAAAATTACATTTTATAGTTATTTTTCCCAACCATAGTATGCTTTACTTATTCATTAACTACTCAATTCAATCTGAAGAAGTTAAGTCATAACCTACCTCAAAACGACGAAATTCAAGTCCAAAGTTCTTCAACACAAAGTTTTTTCCTTTCGAACGACCTCGAAATCAACTATAAGAATCAAATATAACATCGACGCGTTAAAAAATTCAAATGATATTTATATTATCCATACTTAAGTCAGATCTAAAATGGATTCGAAAATAAATTTGAAAGAGAAAGGGGTAAAATCAAAATTTTATTTTAGAAATATTTTTTTCAAGATTAAAGAAATCTACAGTTGGAAACTCACGCAAAAATTAGTTTTAAATGAGGTCCAAATCAAAGAAAATCATTTTAAAGCTTTACCGACAAAATCCTCAAAATTTCATTTCAAAATCATGATTAAAGATTATTTTGATGATATAATCAAGGTAAAATAATGAACTATATCTAAGCTCAAATGGTGAAGAATCCTCAAAAATTACTCACACTCAAATCTCAAAGATCCAAAAATGGTGAAAAATCATGAAATAGAATTTACATACAGTTGGCTGCTAAAGTGACCAAACACCTCTTAAGCGGTCACCGCTAAAGAGGATTTCACTTTAGAGACCAATTGGTCCCTTAAGCGGTTGCACTAGACGATGCCTAGCACCAGCAACTTAGCAAGAAGGCTAAGTTTTCGATCAGACCCTCGGAATTAATTCAAAAATTTTGTGGAAACAAACGAATTATGCTACTAGGCTATTTTTAATATTCTGGACTCAATGACGACGTTGGATTTTCAAGAAAAGATTATTTAAATTAACACTTAGGGCCCCTCTAAGACATATTTCACTAAATTTTCAAATGGAAGATCGAAATGCAAACTAAAGGCTCTAAAGTCAAATCAACCTTGGTACTAATCCAAATGCGACATTTCAAACTTAATGAAACTGTCCAAACCGTCATCCGATGCTTAGAACATCAAATATTGATCGAAGTCAACTATGAAATTTTTAAATCTCCAAAACATCTTAAACTCTCCCAAAATCCTCCCAAGGGCATTAAGAACCGTGTCAACCATATCATACTCTAAAATCAACATGTAGCAACTACGAAGAAGGGTAAAATAATTAAAATATAGAAAAAGCAAGATTGCATACTTCAGATTATTACATCAACTCAATCGAACAAGAAATAAAACGGGAATCATAATTTGAAATTTGTTGTTAGGGCTGAAATTTAGGTGTGAAAATTTGCACTCTTCTCTCTATATGTGGCTGTTGGAACTCTCTTTGTGGATATGTAAAATAAGACCCACATAGAATTTATATATGATTCATAGTAATGTATCTATAGACAAAGTGACTTGGTCTAAGTTAGGCTTTTTTTATCCACATAACGAGAAAAACAGACTCATATTCCAACACATACCATGAATCTCTAAATTTGCCCATGAACCTTGGTAATAAGCACATAGAATGTATATTGTTGGGTCTGAGAACAAAAATATATAGGGAAAAGGACACTCTATAGCCTTTTTAAAAAATAATAGCCCAAGTTTGGGCATTTGGACATATAATATCCAGTCGGGTAAACAAATGTCATTTTATGGTCATTTCCTAATCTTTCCCAATTTGGGTCATTTTGGTCCACGTAGTCCATATACAATACTGATACAATCTATATCCAATACTGATACAATATTCAACTTGCGCAATTTGGCCCTTTCAAAAATATTTCAAATTTTTTTTGTTATAAATTTTTTAATTGATCAAATATTCTACTTTTTTTTATTGTTTAGAAATAATAATTAAATTATATAAAAATAATATAATTATTAAATAGAATATGTATCTATATAAGATATATGTATAGAAATTGTATAGTTCTATCAAATATGCATATATACAAAATATATATAAAAAATATATAGAAAGTGAATGAAAATTATATAATTATTGTATAAAACGTGTATAAAAAAGTACAGTTATTATATAAATTGTGTATTAAAACTGTATAATTTTCGTATAGAATATTTATATGTATAAGATTTGTATAGAAACTGTATAGAAGGTGTGTAGAAACGGTATAAAACAAGCCAATAAATTGAAATGGCTAGAAAGTGAAATTTAAATTTCATGGTCATTTTCATGAAAATAATTTAATTTGAAGTGTCGTTTTTGTTCTTTCCCCAAATATATATTGATAACTAACAAAATAGATATATGAGATATAGAGATACTCTTAAAGGTGGGCCTTTTGAAAAAAAAAAAAGAGAAAACAAATAAAGTAACTACTAAAGTTGTCCCAAATTTGTGAGTAGATATTTAAAGTTTGCAGGAGTTTTATTACCCAACGAAATCATTTTTAACCAAAATAAATACACCTTTTTTTGACGAATCCAAATTATCAAAGAATATGTGCAAAATTTCACACCAATTATTACTTGCCGCGTGTAAAATCAAATTTAACTCATTTTCCTAATTATCTTTTCTATTTGTTTCTCCCCACACGCCCGCCCCCCCACCCCACCCCCCACACCTTTTTGTTTAACTTTTCTTTCTCTTTCTTGTCCACCTTAATTTTCCTTCAAGCTGCAACCACCATCATAACTGCAACTACCACTAATTTTTTTCATAGATCTTTTAAATAGTTTTCAAATCACCAATAATTATTATTTGAAAAGCAAAATCACCAAATAATTAAAATATAGAAATTAAAATTTACCATTGAAGTAAAATTTAAAATATAAAATTTAAAATTTAAATCACCATGTTCTTAGTTCCTTATTCCCAAATTTGCCACCTCTTTTCGGTCTCTTTACTTTACCACTTTTAATCTCTATTTTTAGGAGGTGGGTCGCAATAATTAAAAAATATATTTAATAGTTGAACAATGTAAGGTAATGAGTGTTGAAAATGAGAAAAAAATATTGGTCACTACTTTATGTTATTTCCTTCCCCCAGAAATTATACAAATATATTTATGCTGAAAAAATGATCAAGAAACTTTACTTCACAAGCGATTGAAGCCACCATGGCTAACCACCCTTGTTCTATCATTTATTTATCGTTGGTAAATAATTTTGCGTCATTCAAAATGGGGTTAACAAATCATCTTTCTCTCTATTTATTGCTTTTACCTCTTCAGTATTTTCATTAGAAAATAAATCTCGTTAGCAATGACGCCCACACCAATAGCCTAATAACGAAGAAGAAGAAAGGGAGAAGCTAAAAGAAATAGAAAAAGAAGAAGAAGAAAATAAAATAAAAAGAGAAAAATTCTTTTAATTTAAAATTTTATTAAAACAGTTTTTTTTTTTAATTGTTTTTCTTGTTCCTCACTCTCCCTAAGAGGGTGAGATAAACTTACTATGTCATGTGATGGGAAAAGATGTATTTACACTAGCTTAAAATTATTTAGAAAGATAATAGGACCTCTACAAATTTTAATTGTCTACTAATAAATTTGATCCAACTTTAGAAGGTACTTTATGTCTTTGGTCAAAAAAAAATTGTGAGGGTTTGACCCGAAATACATAGTATCACACCATATTAAAAATATATTTTTAGACTAGCTTAACCAAATATTTACTTTCTGTGTTTTATTTTATGTGTCATAATTTGACTAGACACAAAGTTTAATAAATAAGAAAAGATATGATGATTTTCATCAAATTATCATTTATTAAAAAATATATTACTACTATCTTTAATTAAATGAGACCTTATAAGTGGAGAAAATTAGGTAGGAGGTGACAAAAAAAAATTTTAAAATTAAAAATGGTGACAACTTTGACCAGCTAAGGTCAAAGTTTCATTTAAATTATGATTAAATTAATTGGGGTGTAATTTAAAAACTTTTAAATTTTTTAAAAGTCTTCCAACTCCAAATTTTAAATTTTAGAATTTCCCTCCTTTTTCTTATCTTTTAATCTTTCTTTTTTTTTCTTTCTCTCTCCAAATTGCTTTTTCTCAACTTCTTCTTCTTCTTCTTCTTCTTATTATTATTATTATTATTATTATATTATTATTTTTTCTCTCTAGATTTTCCTCTTCTTCCATCTTTTCTTCTTTTTTTTCTTTCTCTTTTTATTTCGTTCTTCTTTCTTTTTTAATTGGCAAAATGCTCTATTGGATCCCTGTACTATGCCAGTTTTATAAGTTGAACACTTCTACTTACATATTTGTCATCTGAACCCCTGAACTCACGAAAAAATTACATTTTAAACACTTTTTTGGAGAGTATAACACATTCTCCCATGTTAGCTGCCACATCAGCTGCCATGTGTGCCATGTCGTTTGTCACGCGTGCCACGTCATCTGTCACGTCATTTAAAAAAAAATAGAAAAATTATTACATTAAATTCCAAGTCATTTTTAAAATGCTACATAACAAATTAAATATTAAAATTAATTTAATTAAATAAGAAAAATTTATAAATTGTAGAAAAATTTGAATAATCATGCTTTTAAAATTTAAAAAATTTAATTAACAATTTTTTAAATAAAAAAATAAAAAAAAAGTATTACATTAAAATTAATTAAATATTAAAATTATTTTAACTAATTAATTTAAATTAGTAAAAAATTAATTAATTAAAATTCTAAACCAATTAATTTATTCAAATTAATTAAATTTTAAATTAATTAATTTATCAAATTTAATATTCTTACCTAATTTAAATAAATTTTACTTAAATAATTAATTAATTTAAATATGATTAACATATTTAAAATATTTAATTTAAATTAATTATGGAGGGAGGGGCTGGGGTGGGGGGCTGAGTGGGGTGGGGGCTGGGGAAGTGGGTTGTGTGGGACTACATAGGGTGGGGAGGGGGCAGGGGAGGGGTTGGGTGGGGTAGGGGCTGGAGGAAGGGGGTTAGGTGAGGTGGGGGGCTGGGCAAGGGGTTGCGTGGAGCTGGGTGGGATGGGGGCTGGGGATGGGGGAGGGGTTATGTGGGGCTGGGTGGGTTGGGGATGGGATGGGGTGGGTGAAGGACTGGGGGAGAGGGGTGGGTGGGGTGGGGATGGGCTGGGGCTGGGGTGGGGGTGGGGGAGGCTGGGTGGGGTGGGGAGGGGCTGGAAAGGGGGTGGGTGGGAATTTTTTTTTAAATTTATTATTTTTAAATTTTTAAAAGTACTTTTAAGTGAAAAAGGATGGACAAAAAAAAAGGAGCGGCTGGGGGGTGTGGGGAGGGGGAGGTTGGGTGGGGTGGGAGGGGCTGGAGTGGGGGTGGTGTGGGAAAAAAATTTGAATTTATTATTTTTAAATTTTTAAAAAGATTTTTAATTTTTTAAAAATATTTTAAAATTAAAAAAAGGATGGAGGAAAAAAAGACGGGCTGGGTTGGGGTGGGGTGGGGAGGGAAAACATATTTTTTAAATTTTTTTTTTAAAAATACTTTTAAAATGATTTTTAAATTTTTAAAAATATTTTTAAATTAAAGAAGATGGAGGGAAAAAAAGGATCTTTGTTATATTTTTAAAAAAAAATTAAAAATATTTTTAATTTTTTTTTAAATCTTAAAATTATTTTTAAATTTTTAAAAATATTTTTAAATTATTTTTAAATTTTTAAAAATATTTTTAAATTTTAAAAGATGGAGGGAAAAAAAGTACTCTTTTTAAAAAAAATTTAAAATTTTAATATTATTTTTTTAAAAAATTATTTTAATATAAAATTGGCCAAAAATTGACCTCGACTCGCACCCCTAGGCGAGTGGTTACACTCTCTTTGTCCTAGTCACCATGACCTTTCCACATAGGCAAGGTCAATGGTCAAAGAGTGGGAAATGTTGATTTTTGATGGGTTCAAGGGTACAGATGACAAACATGTAAGTAGTAGTGTCAAACTTACAAAACTGACATAGTATAGGGGTCTAATAGAGCATTTTGCCTTTTTAATTTTCGTGGACTATTTTAAAAAAAAAATTGAGAAGTTTGAAAAAAAAATTGATTTCTTTTAAAAATAATGAAGAAATAATTCAGCAAATTCAATAACTACGAGAGTTGCATCAACAACTACGATAATTGTTGCAACAACTACTATTAGTTGTTGTGTTACAACAATTATCGAAGTTGATGCAACAACTATCGAAGTTACTGCAATAACTATCGAAGTTGCTGCAACAACTATTGAAATTGCTGCAGCAACTTCAACTATTACAGAAGCAACTTCGATAGTTGTTGCAACAACTTTGATACTTACTTAATTTCTTAAAAAAAAATCTGATTGGAGGAAGAGCCCACGAAAAATTAATATCTATGGTAAAAATGGAGGTGGTGGTGGTGACGTCGAATAAGAAGATGACATTTATTGTGGTGTTGATAGCGATGGTGGTGGAAGAGAAAGAAGAAAATAGACGATAGTTATGTAGAGAGAGGAAATAATGGTGAATCTGGAAGAGGTGGCAATGGTAGTGATAGTGATAGTTGGGGAAGAGGAGGTGGCGGCGGCGACAACAAAAAGGGTGTGGAGGAAGAGTGGTGGTGATAGTGTAGGGATCTTTGTGTAAATATGGTATAAGGATCTTTGTGTAAATAATAAAATTTGAGGGTTTTAAAATTAGTGTCGTTAACACTAATCTTAAAATTGTCACCTCTACTCAATATTTAAAACTTGTGTCACTCTTTTTAGTTTTGAAATATTTTTGTCACCCTTAATTAATTTGCCCTTATAAGTGGGACCAATAAGGATAAAAGTGAAATTGTATTTTTAAAAAGTTACCAAATAAGAAAAGGTGACATTCTTTTTGGAAAAGACAAAAAAAAATGACGACACATAAAATGAAACGAATGATGTGTCACACCCCCGTTTTATCAAAAAGAATATTCGATTTTATGTTTGAAAAAGGTTTTATTATTAAGTGATAAAAGATAAAAATTATTTCGAAAATGATTCATTTTATAATCAACTCAGAGTCGCCACTTGGCATAATCGGGTGTGCCAAGTCACCTTTGGAAATTCTTTTTCAAAATTATTTTTGACTCTTTTAAACTAGTTTGCGAACAGAGATTCCAGCTAAGGAATTTTGTTGATTGGGGGAAGTTGTTAGGCACCCCTTGATACAAGATCAAACACAAACAAGGAAATCAAGAGATCTACAAGACAATAACACTAGAGAATCAAAGGCCCCACTCGACTTTTCTATGTTTTCAAGACAACAACCACAATATTCAACAAGATAAATAAACAACACAAGATTACAATGACTATAGTGAATCGAAAGAGCCCTACACGACTTCACTATATCGACACATAAACAACAAGATTACAATAACAAGAAAGTCACGGGTACATTAACAATAAAAAAGGAACCAACAGATACATCGAGATACAAGATAAATAGTTAGACCAAATGAAGGGCCAATCTTAAGAACCCAAGAATTGTTACACTCTTGGACCTTTAACATTACCCACGACATAAATCTAACTCTACGTCGATACAAGAGAGTCTTTACCTCCTCTAAAAACCAATGTTTCAAGCCAATATGCAAACACAAGTGAATCTTCACTTGTCTAGCCCTAGTTTTAGTTGGGGCTTCTAAAGAGAGAGGCTAAAATGTTACAATGTTTCAAGTCTTGAAAATGATCAACCAAGACTCAAAAACCCTAAGTTGGTGTATTTATATTACAACACAAAATAAGACATAAATGTCAAAAGTGCCCTTTTAATTAAAATGCTCTAATGGGCTGCCCATGGAGTGCATACATAGGGTGGTTTTGGACTTCATTAACACTTAAGTTCGGGCCTTCTCTCGGTTGTCTTTGACATGCTCAAAATATGTCCATCTACGAGGCCGTACTCGTATCATCCTCTCCATCTTGAAAAGAGTTTGACCTCAAACTCACAGCTTCATTAACCTTACGGCTCCCCCATAGAATCACCTCCTCGTTTTTTGTCCCAAAGCTTGGAGGCTTAGACAAGGACTCCTTGAGTTCATCAATCATATTTTTGTTAGAAAGTTGCTTGGCATCTCCCCTGGGAAGCATAAGATCATGTACCTGCACATAAGCAAAGACGGTACTAGGCAAAATGCTAGTACCTACGTTAGTGAGAAGTAAAGGATTTCTGAGGGTAAGTCCCAAAAGTGAGGAACCCTTGTCTCTTTACTCTTTGATTCCCTCTTCTTCTCCTCTACTCCCACTATCGGTCCTTCCCTTTCTCTCTTTCTTCCTTCTTTCTTCAAACTCTCTAACGTGTTGACTAACTTTGGCCACTTGTATCGGTGAGAGAGAGTGGAGTGTATACTTTCGGCCATGGTGCTCCAAAGTGAAGCTATTGGCTCGTCCATCATGCACGGTAGCTTTGTCATATTTTCATGGTCTTCCCAACAATAGGTGACACGCTTGCATAGGAATAACATGACATAACACCTCGTCAAAGTAGTTTCCTACCTTGAACCATATCACCACTTGTCGATTTACCTTTAACTCCCCGCACTTATTTAACCATCGAAGGTTGTAGGGGATGGAATGACGAATTGGGGGCAGCCTCAAAACATCAACCAAGGTACTACTAGCAATATTGGCACAACTACCTCCATCAATAAGTATAGAACACACAACCCCCTTAATAAGGCATTTGGTGTAAAAAAAAATTTCCCTTTGACTGGGATCACCCAAAACCTTAATAATCATAGCATTTCTCACTACAAAATATGGCACTTCAATATCACCTTCACACGGCCAAGCATCCTCCTCCTCCCCTTCCTTTGGTTTCTTGGGTTCTATCCCCTCTCCACCTTGAGATTGATCATCAATCTCCTTCAGTTCAAGTCCCACCTCTTCCCTAAGAAAATATAATTTTCCCTCCCTTAAGATCACATTCCTCCTATTTGGACACTCACTAGCCTTGTGTCCCCAACCTTGGCATTTAAAATATTAAAAACCCTTAGAATTAGGAAAGGAATACAGTTTACCTTCATTTCTCGGAGGGTACCTTTGAGGTGTCTGGTTTTCGTATTGGAAAGCCTTGGATTTGGGTTGCTCCACTTTGGAAGAATCATTCTTGTCATGGTTCCAACCTGAGAATGATTGGACTTTAAACTTGGACCCCGATTTCTCCCGTAACTCTCTTTCAATTTCCAATGCAACTTGGAAGATGGCATCAAGGGTGTCGAACTTGTGAAGTGTCAAACGTGAAACAATATCTCTATTCAACCCTACCTCGAATCGGATGATGTCATGACTCACTTGTTCCTCTCTATGATCAAGTTTCAAGATGAGTTGTTGGAACTCATCGTAGTAAGTCACGACACTTTTATTTCTGTAATGCCCCAAAAAATGGGTCTCGGAGCATCACACGGTGTTTGAGGCTACGAGTAGCCCCAAGCTAACCCTTTGAGCCATTTTCATTCAGTTCAACACGAATCAACGGGGTTTCCATAAATAACCCTCAAATATCAACAGCATAATCATCATCCAAGAATAAAAGAATTTTAGAAAGATAACAAAATACGACTTATTAGTCAACTCCCAACATCTATACTAGTCTGACAAGCCTCTAAGAAAATCAATAAAACTAGCGAGCCATTGAGACATGCCCCAACTGACTCATACTCAGTTATCAAATGTAAACAATTTCATGAAACCAATATCAGACATCACGTCCTCGAAACATGAGGACTCACCACAACAGAGGATGTGGAACAGCGTGCCCAAAGAATCACTATCGAACTTGGAACTGAGCACCTGAACCTACATTCCGAGAAAATGCAGCCCATATCCAAAGATGTGGGTCAGTACCATGGAAAGGAACCGAGTATACTAGGGTGTATGCAGTTTTATAAACATCATCATCATAAATATTTATAAGAAATATGCTGGATGTATGAAAGACTCACATAGCCCGAAGAAAATCATCATAATCATGAAAGGATGAAATAAGTACAATAACACATGTGAGTCATCATATAATTTGTCAATCAATTTCAGTTCATAGAGAATATCAATTCTTATAATGTAAATATCATTTAAATCTTTCGAAAGAATAACTTTCACAATTCCACTTTCAAATCACTTCACCATTCACCATAGACACAAGGAAACACACACACGCTAGGAGATCCTATAACCGACATAAACCATGTGAGCTACATGGAGTCCAACGTTCAACCCACGTTGGGGAGAGGCTGTCCTATCTTTGCCATCGGAGTAGGACTTCCACTATCAAATCCACACAAACTAGTGATCACTATATAAATCAGCCTCATGCTCACTCCTACAGGGGCACGTAGTTCTAGGGAAGTATGGTCGCTTTATACCTCCCACTCGGTGCTAAAGATTTCTCTCGAACTTAGCTCAGATCATTTCAAAGACAATCCATGATAAAACAATTTCAGTAATATATAAATATACATCGGGAGCCATCATGCTTCCCATCTATCAAAATATACCACGTTGTGGATTTATTTCACACTCGAATTCAAAATAACTCCATTAAGAACAAAAGGTCAAATCATTTGAAATATCTCAAATATTCAACATCAATGTGCTTATAACACACACTTTCTAAAAAAACACAATTTTCAATAGGGATTCACGACCCAAATATCAAAATCATGATAAATATCGTTCAAGATTCATGTTTTATATCTCCACACATGTAAATTCATCATTCAAAATCATAAATATCAAGATATCATAATAATCATCATAAGATATGGATTCATGCTTCAAATTCGTAAAAGTCAAATAAAAATCATGCCTTTGTAAAGAAAATTACTTTTGGGTACAAGAACGAAAGAGAGTTCTTGTTGAAAATTCCCACATACCTTTAATGATGAACTTTAGATCGATACTCATTTTTGAGATGTTAATCGGGCCTTTGAATGATGGTTCTTGGAGTTCTTGAACTAGGAACTTGGAATCTTGAATAAATTTGCAGAATTAATGGTGAACTTTGGAGGTTCTTGAAGTTCTTGAACTAGGAACTTGGAATCTTGAATAAATTTGCAAAATTAATGGTGAACTTTGGAGGTTCTTGAAGTTGGATGTAGGAGCTTAGGGTTTTCTTTTTGAGGGAATTTGATGAAATATAACATATAATGCTTCTAATAGGCTTTAATATAGGGTTTGGACGGATTTTGGGTGAGGGAGAATTACCAAAACGCCCCTAAAAATCAAATAATTTTCAAATCTGTCCTTTGGTGGACTGTTTTGATAGTCTGAAGTAGATCAACAATAACGTTTTACTCCGATATTCAAATTGGATGAAACCAATTTCATTAGAAAGAGGACTCTCATATATTATATATAGTATCTCACCGAGATCATTGTGTACGAGGAGTTATGATCGTTTGAAGTTGACCCAAAAATTCGCTTTTGATAGGCTGAAGTAGATCGACCATAACTTTTTGCTCTGATAGATAAATTGGATGAAACCAATTTCATTGGAAAGAGGACTCGCAGAGCTTTCCGTTGATATATAGTAAATTACGCAGATCATTATGTACAAGGAGTTATGATCATTTAAATTTGGAGAAAAAATACGCCAGGCCTCATTACTTTTTCCTGTACGTTTTACTGTTCACTACTATTCACGGTTCGATCGAAATGTTCATAACTCGTCGCTCGGGTGTCTGTTTTGGATGATCCACATATCGTTGGAAAGCTTATTCGATACTCTACGCAATGGTGGGTCATAATCTAAGACATTCTGCACAAAAAAATTTATAATTTATTCTAGAAGATAGAACCCAACACGTTTACGCACAAAATTTCAACAAAAAATTTCCCGGGGTATTACATCATCCCCCCCCTTGAAAACATTCATCCTTGAATGACGCGAGACATACCAAGATTAGATAGGGAATAAAGCATACAGCTGAAAACATTCGTTAGACTCATCATCATATCGTTTCTCACTCCAAATACAACATAGAATGCATAAATTCAAGAAACTACAGCTGAACACATAATAAATGACAGCTGAACTGCTGCAAATTTTATCAAAAGTGCATGATTTAGGAAAGAACGGTACCTTCAGATTGATCGGAGTTCGCGGAAAATAGGTGTGGGTACTTGGATCGCATATCCGTCTCAGCTTCCCAAGTTGCACCCTCAATAGATTGGTTTCGCCACAACACCTTGACCAAGGGAACTTCTTTGTTCCTTAGTCTTCAGAAATTGAAATCAAGAATCTCAACAGGAATCTTATCAAAAGAAAGATTTTCTTGAATGTCAGCACTCACAGAGGAATCCACTACCACAACATCGCTAATATGCTTTCTAAGCATGGAGACATGGAATATTGGATGAACAGAGGACAACTCAACCTCATAAGCTACCTTACCAACACAGCTAAGAATTTTGTAAGGACCAACATAACGGAGACTAAGCTCCCCCTTCTTTCCGAATCTCTTCACCCCTTCTCATGGGTGAAATTTTCAAATACACTAGGTCACCAACTTTAAACTCAAGGTCTCTTCTTCTAACATCCGCATATGACTTCTGACGACTCTGCGCAGTTTTCAACCTTTTCCTAATCAACTTAACTTTTTCCATAGCCTCAAATACCGAATCAGGACCACTCACAGCCGTTTCACCCACCTCGAACCAACCTATGGGTGATCTATACTTCCTCCCATATAAGGCTTCAAACGGAGCCATGCCAATACTAGAGTGGAAACTGTTATTGTAAGCAAACTCTATGAACGGTAAGTGATCATCCCAACTTCCCTTAAAGTCAAGTGTACAAGCTCTCAACCTATCCTCTAAGATCTGGATGGTCCACTCAGCCTGACCATCGGTCTGCGGATGAAAAACAGAACTCAAAAGCACTTGGGTACCAAGACCCTTCTGAAAAGCTTTCCAAAATTGCGAAGTGAACTGAGTACCCCTATCCGAAATGATAGACAAGAGAACTCCATGCAGTCTGACTAGCTCTTGGATATACAATCTAGCGTAATCCTCAACAGTATATAAAGTATGAACAGGCAAGAAATGAGCAGACTTAGTCAACCTATCACCCACAACACAAATGGAATCATAATGGCGTCGGGAAGGAGGTAAACCAATCACGAAGTCCATATTTATCTCTTTCCACTTCCAGGTGGGAATACTAAACTCTTGCATTATACCACCAGGTCTTTGGTGTTCAACCTTAACCTGTTGGCATGTTGCACACTTAGCTACAAACGTTGCTATATCTTTCTTCATGCCACTCCACCAATATATTTCCCACAAGTCTCGGTACATCTTGGTGGCACTAGGATAAATAGAATATCGCACCCCGTGCACTTCAGCTATAATCCTCTATCTCAGATCATCAATATTCGGGACACACAATCCACCCTACAATCTCAACACACCATCTCCCCCTTAGGAGAAAACCTCTACTTTTTGGTCCTTGACTGACTCCTTCAGTCTGACCAAACTAGTATCTAAGTATTGTTTTTCCTTTACTTCCGAAACCAAGGAGGATTCGAAACTACTCTGAACCCCTATACTACCTTCAGCAGAGTCAAACAACCTAACCGCCAATCTAGCCAAACGATGTACATCAAGAGCCAACTCTTTCTTACCTTCTACCACATGCGAAACACTACCCATGGACACTCTACTTAGGGCATCCGCCACAATATTGGCCTTGCTCGGATGGTACAGCACACTCATATCATAGTCCTTTAACAATTCTAACCATCGTCTTTGCCTAAGATTCAATTCTCTCTAGGTAAACACATACTGCAGACTCTTATGATCAGTGAAAACATCAACATGGAAACCATACAAATAGTATCTCCAGATTTTCAAAGCAAACACAACAGCAGCCAACTCAAGGTCATGGGTGGGGTAATTTTACTCATGGGGTTTCAACTGTCTAGAAGCATAAGGTATCACCTTACCCTTCTGTATCAATACGCAACCCAACCTAACTCTCAAAGCATCACAGTACACCAAAAAACCATCAACACCATCAGGCAAAGTTAAAACAGGGGCTGAAGTGAGTCGAGTCTTCAACTCCTAAAAACTCTTCTCACAAGATTCGTACCACAAGAACTTCACTTTCTTTTGGGTCAACCGAGTCATAGGAGACGCTATAGAGGAGAAACCCTCAACAAAATGGCGTTAATAGCCAGCTAAACCAAAGAAACTTTGGATATCAGTCGAAGAAATAGGTCTAGGCCAATTTCTAACAACTTTGGTCTTTTGGGGATCAACTCTAATACCCTCGGAAGAAATAATATGACCCAGAAAAGCAATTGACCTTAGCCAAAACTCATACTTACTGAACTTGGAAAACAACTTGTGATCTCTAAGGGTTTGCAAGACAGTTCGGAGATGATTAAAATGTTCATCCTTACTACAGGAGTACACCAGTATATCATCGACGAACAGTATGACAAACATATCCAGATATGGTCTGAACACTCGATTCATGAGGTCCACGAAAGCTGCTGGGGCATTAGTTAGCCCGAAAGACATAACAAGAAACTCAAAATAGCCATAACAAGTTCGGAAAGCGGTTTTTCGGATGTCACACTCCCTAACTTTGAGTTGATGATAGCCGGAACGAAGGTCTATCTTTGAGAAATAACTTGCACCTTGCAATTGGTCAAACAAATCATTTATTCTCAGAAGGAGGTACTTATTTTTTATGGTGACTTTATTCGGTTGGTGGTAATCAATGAACATATGCAAAGAGCCATCTTTCTTTCCTACAAACAACACAGGAGCACCCCAAGGAGAAACACTGGGCCTTATGAAACCCTTATCTAGTAGATCTTTGAGTTGCTCTTTCAACTCCTTAAGTTCTGCAGAGGCCATACGGTAAGGAGGAATAGAAATAAGCTGAGTATTGGGAAGAAGATCAATCCCGAACTTTATCTCTCTATCAGGAGGTATCCCTGGGAGATTATCTGAAAAGACATCAGAAAACTCATTGACGACGTTAACAGACTGGAGAGTTGGAGTCTCTAACTTAGTGTCTTTGACTCTAACCAAATGGTAAATACACCCCTTGGAAATAATCTTTCTAGCTTTGAGGTAAGAGATAAAATGACTCTTGGGTGACACAGAATTCCCAGACCACTCAAACACGAATGCACCCAGAAACTGAAACTTGACCACTCGGGTCCGACAATTAATAGAGGTATAAGAAGAATACAACCAGTCCATACCCAGAATCACATCAAAATGTACCAGGTCTAACTCAATCAGATCAGCCAACAAGACTCGTGGAGGCATATTTCTGAAAGAAGAGAGCACGAATCAATACCATGTCTTGTAGCCTCTTGCTCATAGATGTGGCACGCTACACACCGATGATCAAGACTCTACTTAACGCAGCTTGTCAGACTCCCTAGGACACCTTAAAACCTTAGGCTCTGATACCAAGTTTGTAACGCCCCAGAAAATGGATCCCGAAGCGTCACACGGTGCTTGAGGCTACGAGTAGCCCCAAGCTAACCCTTTGAGCCATTTTCATTTAGTTCAACATGAATCAATGGGGTTTCCATAAATAAGCCTCAAATATCAACAGAGTAATCATCATCCAAGAATAAAATAATTTCAGAAAGATAACAAAATACGACTTATTAGTCAACTCCCAACATCTATACTAGTCTGACAAGCCTCTAAGAAAATTAATAAAACCAGCGAGCCATTGAGACATGCCCCAACTGACTCATACTCAGTTATCAAATATAAATAATTTCGTGAAACCAACATCAGACATCACATCTTCCGAACATGAGGACTCACCACAATAGAGGATGTAGAACAATGTGCCTGAAGAATTACTGTCGAACCTGGAACTGAGCACATAAACCTACATTCCCAGAAAATACAGCCCACATCCGAAGATGTGGGTTAGTACCATGGAAAGGAACCAAGTATATGGGGGTGTATACAGTTTTATAAACATTATCATCATAAATATTTATAAGAAATATGCAGGATGTATGAAAGACTCACATAGCCCGAAGAAAATCATCATAATCATGAGAGGATGAAATAAGTACAATAACACATATGAGTCATCATATAATTTGTCAATCACTTTCAGTTCATCAAGAATATCAATTCTCATAATGTAAATATCATTTAAATCTTTTGAAAGAATAAATTTCACAATTTCACTTTCAAATCACTTCACCATTCACCATAGACACAAGGAAACACATACACGCTGGGAGATCCTATAACTGACATAAACCATGTGAGCTACATGGAGTCCAACGTCCAACCCACGTTGGGGAGAGTCGTCCTATCCTTGCCATCGGAGTAGGACTTCCAATATCAAATCCACACAAACTAGTGATCACTATATAAACTAGCCTCAGGCTCACTCCTATGGGGGCACGTAGTTCTAGGGAAGTAAGGTCGCTTTATACCTTCCACTCGGTGCTAAAGATTTCTCCCGGACTTAGCTCAGATCATTTCAAAGACAATCCACACCAAAATAATTTCAGTAATATATAAATATACATCGGGAGCCATCATGCTTCCCATCTATCAAAATCAATCACGTTGTGGATTTATTTCACACTCGAGTTCAAAACAACTCTATTAAGACCAAAAGGTCAAATCATTCAAAATATCTTAAATATTCAACATCAACGTGCTTATAACACACACTTTCTAAAAAAAACACAATTTTCAATGGGGATTCACGACCTAAATATCAAAATCATGATAAATATTATTCAAGATTCATGCTTTATATCTCCACACATGTAAATTCATCTTTCAAAATCATAAACATCAAGATTTAATAATCATCATCATAAGATATGGGTTCATGCTTCAAATTCATAAAAGTCAAATAAAAATTATGCCTTTGTAAAGAAAATTATTTTTGGGAACAAGAATGAAAGAGAGTTCTTGTTGAAAAATCCCACATACCTCGAATGATGAACTTTAGATTGATACTCATTTTTGAGATGTTAATCGTGCCTTTGAATGATGGTTCTTAGAGTTCTTGAACTAGGAACTTTGAATCTTGAATAAATTTGCAGAATTAATGGTGAACTTTGGAGGTTCTTGAAGTTCTTGAACTAGGAACTTGGAATCTTGAATAAATTTGCAGAATTAATGGTGAACTTTGGAGGTTCTTGAAGTTGGATATAGGAGCTTAGGGTTTACTCCGATATTCAAATTGGATGAAACCAATTTCATTAGAAAGAGAACTCTCATATCTTTCCTTTGATATATAGTATATCACCCAGATCATTGTGTACAAGGAGTTATGATCATTTTAAGTTGACCCAAAAATTTACTTTTGATAGGCTGAAGTAGATCGACCATAACTTTTTGCTTCGATAGACAAATTGGATGAAACCAATTTCATTGGAAAGAGGACTCGTAGAAATTTCCGTTGATATTTAGTAGATCACCCAAATCATTATGTACAAGGATTTATTGGAGAAAAAATACGCCAGGCCTCAGTACTTTTTCCTGCACGTTTTACTGTTCACTACTATTCATGGTTCGATCGGAATGTTCATAACTCGTCGCTCGGGTGTCCATTTTGGATGATACACATATCGTTGGAAAGCTTATTCGATACTATACGCAATGGTGGATCATAATCTAAGACATTCCACATGAAAAAATTTATAATTCATTCTAGAAGATAGAATCCAACACGTTTATGCACAAAATTTCAATGAAAAATTTTCCGGGGTATTACAATTTCCTTAATTCAAGTTATATAACTTGGCAAGAAGCTCTTGATAATATCTTTTGGGTAGGTACCTTTGTCTCATAAGGTACCTTATCCGAAACCAAGGAGGGGGCTGCCTCTTCTACCAAAATGTTGTCAAAATGCTTAACATACTCCCACCATGTAGTAGCATAACCCTCAAAGTGAGCAATCACATAGAAACTCTTCTTCTCCTAGGTAAGATTATTGACTTGGAAGACCCTCTCACATGCGGATTCCCATGTAATAAACTCTTTGGGATCACTCTCACCCTTGAAGATTGGAAGCCCCATTTTGATGGTATTTAGTCCTACTTCACGGTTCTGCTTCCCTTGTTGGTTCCAATGACCAACTCTTCCTTCTCAACCATGAACCTCCCTTCGATCAACATGTCTAACCCGTACCTCTTCCCCCCTCATGTAACCATCATCAAAAGGACAATACCCCTCATGTTGGATAGGTCTATTCGGGTTAAGTGGAGCTTATAGTGGTGGGTTTGGATTTGGTGGATAATAAGGTCTTTCGCTAAGTGGAGTTTGGTTTGGAGGACTCGGTTTGTGACATTGTATGGTTGTCTTGGTGGATGGAACATTTGGTGCAAGGTCTCAAGAGTAGTGGTCGGGGAAATGTTTTGGCGGGTGGATGGTCGACTCTTTTGACTTTCCATGCGCTCTAATCTACCACTAATTGATACCACATCCGTATCTAGTTTCTCAAGACCCACATTCAACCTATCCATATCTCGAGACATAGTTTCAAGGCGATCCAAAATGAGATTGATGGCATTACTATCAATTGTTTGAGCATTTGAAGCCTCGGGTTCCATTGTGATGGTATCGGGATTAGTCCTTCAAGTTATGGTCCAACAAGTAACCAAATCAATTCACTATGTCATACACAATAATACATCACAAAACCTACAAAACAAACACACGTTAGTTCAAACAACCTCACTATTCTCTCACTCACATTGTGGCCTCACACTTGATGTCATAAATTTTTGCAAGTCGACTTGTAGTTGTGGTGAGTTGAAGAGTAAGTCTACTCCTTAGTCAGAATGGATTCTTTGTTGGATGACTCAAGTAAGTGATGTTCGAACTTGAACCAAGAAGAACTATGATTATAAAAATGGCAAAAGCACAAAAAAACGTAGACACGAACAATAGATTCAAAGGACTAAATAACAATCTAGTAGGAATTTACTAGTTTGTTAATTAGTTCTAGGATCAACTAATGAAACCAAGAATCAATAGTTAGAAACTAGAAAAATCCAAATTTGAGCTTAATTATTGACGTGAACTGTAGCAAGTAGTGACGTGACAGCATGAAATTTGTCTCGGGCCCACACAACTTAGTTGCAAATTTGAAATTTTCAACCTTCACACAATTTAGAATGAAAGACAATTGGTTTTGGGGGGGGAGTATAAGTCTTGAGTCTTTTAAGTTATTCTCAAAAAGATGATTTTGACTTGTACTAGTTCCACCAAAAAAGGCTCCCTGATTTAGGGATAGTAGTAGAAAAAGTAGATGTCAAGTCTAGGAAGTGATGCTTCAAGTCTTCTCACAAACAACTTTACAACTTTTATCTTCACCCCTTTTGGATTTATTTACACTTTTTGTTGGTTATATTGTAAGACTAGGTGAAAAACAAG
Organism: Capsicum baccatum var. pendulum; assembly: GCA_030864225.1. Lineage (NCBI taxonomy): Eukaryota > Viridiplantae > Streptophyta > Magnoliopsida > Solanales > Solanaceae > Capsicum > Capsicum baccatum. Next base: position 24,086,255 of record CM061554.1, on the reverse strand, counting down.
ATGAACATACAACAACAACTTCAAGAACACCACCACCAACAACAATGTTCCACTCCAACTCTACAACAACATCACCATTCATCCAATCTTGCAAGTTCACAACAACAATGCATCTTTTAAGCTCAAACTTTAGATTTACACACTTGTAGTGTTGGTGGAAAAGAAACCAACACTTGAAACACTCTAAACAAACAAAATGACTACCAAATATAGATACACAAACATCAATCTCGGCCAAGACAACAACACAACACAAATTTCTTGACCAAGAACAAAATGGACAGATTTCTCTCTTTTTTTTGGGAATTTTCAGATTTCAATAATTTTTTTTTCTTAGCAAGAAAGCCCAAGATTGGTATTGTAAGAATAAAATCAAAGATGGCTTTGATACCAAATGATACAAGATCAAACACAAACAAGGAAATCAAGAGATCTACAAGACAATAACACTAGAGAATCAAAGGTCCCACTCGGCTTTTCTATGTTTTCAAGACAACAACCACAATATTCAACAAGATAAATAAAGAACACAAGATTACAATGACTATAGTGAATCGAAAGAGCCCCACACGGCTTCACTATATCAACACATAAACAACAAGATTATAACAACAAGAAAGTCACGGGTACATTAACAACAAAAAAGGAACCAACAGATACATCAAGATACAAGATAAATAGTTAGACCAAATAAAGGGACAATCTTAAGAACCCAAGAATTGTTACACTCTTGAACCCTTAACACTACCCACGACACAAAAATAACTCTACGTTGACACAAGAGGGCCTTTACCTCCTCTAAATACCAACGTTTCAAGCCAATATGCAAACACAAGTGAATCTTCACTTGTCTAGCCCTAGTTTCGGTTGGGGCTTCTAAAGAGAGAGGCTAAAATATTACAATGTTTCAAGTCTTTACAATGATCAACCAAGTCTCAAAAACCCTAAGTTGGTCTATTTATATTACAACACAAAATAAGACATAAATGACAAAAGTTCCCTTTTAATTAAAATGCTCCAATGGGCTGCCCATGGAGTGCATACATAGGGTGGTTTTGGACTTCATCAACACTTAAGTTCGGGCCTTCTCTCGGTTGTCTTTGACATGCTCAAAATATTTTCCATCTACAGGGTCGTACTTGTATCACCCCTCGATCTCGTGGTTCGATCACGGTCGCTTGGTGGAGCATATCGGCTATTTTAACACTATGATTGCATAAACCACACAAAACACACAAGAAAATCAAACAAACAACAAAACAAAACATGTCCAAAAATATAATGTCTAGTCCAATTATTACAATCCGAAATAAAAAGGTAGTGAAAAGTAAACCTATACTAATCGTAAATTACATTCCAATGCTTTACCCAATGCCTCAGACCTTCATCACGAACGTCCTCTCGGTACAAGATACTTCGGGGCATTCCCCGGTGAATGAATACGAATGACCACGGGGCATTTTCCGGCTAAATGAATACATTTCCAAATGCGAGAAAAAGAGAATCATTCAACAAACATTCCACATTACTCAACAATCCACAAATTCTAAATTTGCATACCCGAGCCTACTGTTTACCTATCCCGTTCTACCTATCATGGCATTATCACATTCAATGACATCAACAAATCAAAATAACTAACGCTAGCTTTTTATCAATTTTTTAATTTCTGCCCCCCATTAGCCGACTTTAATTCTCAATCAATGATTAACTAATCCTTAGACTATAGACTTAATTTTCATAATTCAAATACAACATCAACTAACATTCATGATTCAAATATCACAAAATCAAATAAAGCAAGATCCACACATTATCAATTCGCCACACAAAATATTAAAATTTAAAATTACTCGAGAAAGGGATAAGAAATGGACTTTATGATGCTTTTCAATCAAATATTATTCACTTAGACAAGATGAGTCCACGTCGAGAACCTTGAGTCAACCTCATTAAGAAAACACACAAATCGAACAACCCGATCCTATATTTGTTAGTTCAACTCAAAATTACTGAAAGAGAAAGACCCGCACCAAATTTTATACGAACGGGCCTATTTTCGATCGTGTTACAATGAATTTGATCGGAAAAGGGTCAAGGGGACTGGTCGGATTGAAAAGGGGGCTTATTTCGAAGGAATTTCACCAGAGAGGGATGGACAGACTTTATGATGAAACACTATTTCGGTGATGACTTCACTGGAAAAAGTTGTTCTTCTCTCTACTCCGTTCACTGTTTACGCCGGTCTTTCACTGTTCAGGCCCATTTTCTGTCGATTTTTGCTCTCTCCCAATTCTCTCCCACGATTTTCTCTCATTTTGTTGTGTGTGTGGATCGTTGTTGTTTTCCCCCGTACCAATGAGTGTGACTACTGTTTATGTATGAAGCTAGGTGTGTGCGTCTTGTGGTCTCTGTTTTCACTACCTATATCCTTCATCCATGTCTACTGTGAGTGTGTATATGGATTTTTTTGTGTGTTTTTCCGTGGAGGAGCTGTGAGAGTGAGAGATGTATGTGTGTAGAGTGAAAATCGAAAAAAGTGGAGGATTGGTGTGTGTGAAATTTTTTGTGTCCTAGTGAAGAAGATACCCCCTATTTTTTCTCTTTTCTGTGTGACCAGTGTGTGTTTCTGTGATGGTCCAAGATCAGTAGTATGTTGTGTGTATTTTCTCTTATATTGTGTGTGTTGTCTATGTTGTGGAAGAATGGTGTATTTTTGTGAAATATGTTTCAGTGAGTGCTGCCATGTGGGCCCCCAACAGAAAGAATAAAATGTGAAATAAAGGGTAGGGGTAGGGGCACGTGGGTGGGGGGTAGGGTAGGAGTGTGAGGTGTGAGTTGGTTGAAATAAAGTTTGTTAGGATAAGAAAATATTAGGAATTTAATTTGTTAGAGATTTATTGAAATTTTGTTATTTTTGTGGGGTATAATTATATGGGTGAGGATGTATGATAACGTGAGGTAAAAATGGATGAATTAAGTTTTTGTGAGCGACAAAATTAGGTTTCTACATGATGTAGCTATTTCAAAATTCTATTAATTAAGAAAGTCGTGCATTGCATAAGCTCGTGGATTGCTTATCAAAAACTAGATATCAACTGTCTGTACTAGCACCGGCCAAATATATGTTAAGTAGTATTTTTTACCTCAAATTATGTGATATAAATAGAATCTAGATAATCAATCATTAAAATAATTTATGATTTTAGTTATCGTGATTTATAATACTTTTTCTTCTATTTCAATTTAAGTGTCACTGATATAATTTCGAGAGACAGCCAAATATTTTATATCTTTTAAATTTTTTGAGTTGTTAATTATGTGATTTAAAATTTTTGTTACATAATTTTTTAATAAGACTCTCTCTGCCCCGTTATGTGACACAGATAAAATTATGACAGTCAATCAAAATTTATATATATATATATATATATATAAAGTTCTGAATTATTGTTATTTACAATACTTTCTATCTTATTTTAAAATATTATATATTCACTTTATGTCTTCCTCTATCTCATTCCAACGTGTGAGTGGCACTAATATAATTTTGATAGTGAACCAAATTTTTTATGTTAACATATCATTTTATGTCTATTTTACTTTTTTATGAAATATTATTTTTTTAATACATATGACCATAATAATTAATTATGGGTGATATAGTAACATCACGATTAAGACAGCGAAGCACGCATGTCTTAAATGACTTATGATAACTAACTAGAAGTGATATGACAAAATTACTATAAAAAATACTTGTGGAAAAAGTTTAAGTAGTCTTCATATAAGATGTCAAGTTAATTTAAAACATGAAGAGCTAATTTATTATTTTATGTCTATTTTTTTTATACCGATAGAATTTCGAGAGTCAATCAAATATTTTTATGTTTTTCAAATATTTAAAGTTATTAATTACTGTGATTTATATTACTTTTTACATAATAATTGTCAAATATATAGTAAAATATCTTAAATTACTAATTATTTTTATTTATAATATTTTTTAATATAATTTAATAAAATAAATAAATTAAAATATAAAATTTTCTAAAGTAAATCCCTATTCTGAACAGGAATGTCGACAAAGTGGAATTTGCCTGAGTAGCTCCACTCCCACTTCTTATAATTGGATGATAAGGCATTCGTCTCTTTAGTTTCATGTGTGTTTGTCGACTTTTTTTTTTACTTTGATAAGTGATAGTCATAAACTTATTTATCAAATCAAAAGTAGTAATACATATAATTTTAGTCATAATAATACTCTTCTGTCCCAATTTTTATGACATAATTTTTTCAAATTATTTCAAAAAAATAACATATTTTTTTATATTTAGTAACAATTTAAGTTTAAATGTCTACTTTGCCTTATTGAAATGATTTCTAGCCACACAAACTTCTATCACTCATTTTAGACCACAAACTTTAAAAGTTTTTCTTTCTTAAACTTCATTTCAAGTCAAATTACCTTATATAAATTGGAACGGCGAAAATGGTAAATTGACTAAATTCACAAAACTATTTCATATCATAATATTACTTTCTTCATCCATCTTTACTTGTCCACTTTTCTACTAACACGGGGATTAAAAATTAGTAAATGATGGGGATAGCTTTGCCATATTAATTCTTGAATAGAATAAATTAAATATTTTGAAAAATCTTTTAGATAATGAATCATATTTAATGTCAGGAGGAAAATGGATAGAAATACATAATTATCTTTTGGTTTTATAAACTGGACAAGTAACAATTAATTTTAAGACAAAAACTCACTTAAATATTCAGTGAATTTCTCTCTCTAGACGCACGTTAGTGCTAAGGTGTGCCTTCATCGAGGTAGAGAGAGGAAGGCCATGGAAGAACTCGCATAAGCAACAAGCGGAAGAGATTCGACGTAGTCTCGAAGAAGGTACAGATATAGTGAGGAGTGGGGTGAAGACAATAGCAAGACCGAGTGAGGTGTAGCCACAAACTTCGGAAGGAACTGTAAAAATCTCATCGGCTAAATCGACAAACAACAAGGTAAAGTAATCACAAGTCCAATGGCCTGCCCTGCCTAGCTCGAGTAAACAATCTACTCAGATTTTCCCGATCCCAAATGTTAGCAATGGACCAGTGAAAGAGGGCACTGCTCAAACGATGCATCTGGTAAATTATTGTTGCCGGAGATGACACCGATAAAAGAATGGGAACACTTGTTTAGTACTAATCGTATTGCCTCTAAAGGTATAAATTTGTCATTCATTCCACCGACAATTATGGATGGTGAAAAAGTAGTGAAAATCTCAACTGAAGATGTAGCTAGTAAGGAAGTTAAGTGGAAAGCAGCTATAGTCCTTTATGCTGTGAGCACGACCCCATTGATGGGAGCTATGGATAGGTTTATCATGCCGCGGGTAACTTATACAGTCAAATCAACGGTGCTTTATCATACGGGTGGGTATTTTGTGGTTCATTTTGCCTGTGAAGGAGAAAGAGATGGTGTACTATGTTTTGGGACATATTATCTGTTAAAGCGACCAGTACTTATGAAGCCTTGGATGTCAGAGTTCAATTTCAAGGAGAAGATATTGTCTACCATTCCCCTATGGATAAAACTTCCCAACCTCCCTTTAAATTGTTGAAATGTTGTTGCTTTAAGTAAAATAAGGAGTAGTTTGGGACAGCTGTTGTGTTCTGACGAATGTACTACTCAGGCTAGTCAAATCTCATATGGCCGAATCTTAGTAGAAGTCGATGTTACACGAGAATTGCCTACGAGCATAAAGGTGCAAGACCCCAAAGGAAACATATACGAACAATAGGTACGGTATGATTGGAAATCTACCTTTTGTCAAAAATGCTTACAAGTAGGACATGTTTGCAAAGAGAAATCTACAGCCCCTCCACCTTTTAAGCATAAAAATACATAGAGTGATCAGGCACCTGTAATGAAACAAGCATGGAAGCCAGTAAATGATGGGAAAAATAAAGTAATTCAATGAACTGAGCATGTTCTGGAAAGTAGCACAAATGAGGTTGGTCCGTCTGTACAATTGATAAGTCATGACCAAGATGGGTGGAAACTGTGAAAAGAAAACTAGTGTAAAAGGAAAGGAGAAGCAACACCTGGAGTCTGAGCTATATACTCATAATATCCTCTCAAAGGCAGGGTCTAGTGGTAGTAGAGTGCGTATTGAAACCCCAGGTGGTAAACCATCGGACCCCTGTATATAATATGATCGTTGCCTGGAATGTACGGGGCTTCAACCAAAAATTGAAGCAAAAAGAAATAAAGTTGTTTTTAAGAAGAAATAAAGTCAGTATTATTACTATAAGTGAGCGTAGAGTTAGAGATGATAAAGCCGGTTCTATAATAAATAAAGTGATACCTGGATGGTCCTGGACTATTAATGCTACAACTACTATTAGGGGTAGAATTTGGATGGTATGGGACCCTATGAAAGTGAGTTTCACAATGCTTGAGACAACTGAGCAATACATACATGGTGAACTATCCAGCCATGCAAGAGATGGAAAATTCTTATTTACAATAGTATATGGCCTACACACCATCGCTGCCAGGCTTCCTTTGTTGACAGCTCTACGAAATATTCATGTACAGGTCTAGGAACCCTGGTTGATTATGGGGGATTTTAATGCCATCTTCTCTCTAAAAGATAGAGCGATGGGTACCCAAGTACAAGATTATGAAATTAGGGACTTCAGGATGTTTACAGAAGAATGTAATATCTCAAAACTGCCTGCAATAGAGAGATATTTTACCTGGACAAATGGGCATATGCATAGCAGGATTGACAAAGCTTTATTCAATGCAGAATGGTTAATGAACATGCCTCTTTACTAGGTACAAGTTTTGGAGCCTCAGTTCTCAGACCATTCACCAATCAGCTTATCTCTGGAGGAGGTATAAGATAATAGGCACAGACCTTTTAAATTCTATAATTGTATTACCCAGCACCCTAAGTTCAAAGTTACAATACAGGTCAGGTGGGTATTACATGGACAGGGGCTAAGGGGTATATGGCAAAACTTGAAAGGGGTGAGACAAGCAATGCAACAATTAAATAAGAAGGAATTTCTGGGGGCAACTAAAAGAGTACATAACATAAGGAAGGATCTACTCGCTAAGCGAAGTCTCATGACCAGTATACCCGTAACAGGTGAACTGTTTGCTGAGGAGAAAGAGCTGCAATTATAATTAAACAAATGAAGCCAAATAGAGGAGAGTATATACAGACAAAAATCAAAAGTGCAATGGATCAAATTAGGGGATTCTAGTACAGCTTATTTTTTTTGCACAAATGAAGGGGAGAAAGCTTCACAACCATCTTAAAATACTCACTACAACCACTGGTACTGTTATTAAGAACCCAGAAGAAATAAAGAATGAGGTAGTGGGCTTCTATAAAATGTTGCTAGGTCAGGCAACCACTCATTTGCTTGTGATTCACCCTACAGTGATCAGGAATGGTCCAACTCTCATAAAAACTCAGTAAATGCAACTTATCCAACCTTTTAATATTGGAGATGTTGAGAATTCCCTCAAAAGGATTTCACATGACAAAGCCCCTGGAATTGATAGTTTTAATTCATATTTTCTTAAGAAAAGCTAGTCACTTATAGGTTAAGAGGTAACTGATGTTGTGCTCCACTTTATTGCAACCGGTGATATGTATGCATCTATTAATAGGACTTATGTTACTCTTATACCCAAAATCAAGCACCCGGTGTCAATCAGGGACTATAGACATATCTCTTATTGCACCACTATATACAAAATTATCTCCAAAATGCTTGCACACAGGCTACAACCCCTTATGGACTATCTTGTAGATAAATCCCAAGCAGTGTTTGTTTCAGGGAGGATGCTTCATGAAAATGTACTTCTCAGCCATGAACTAATAAAGGGCTATAGAAGGAAAGGTATATCTCCACGATGTATGTTCAAAATTGATATCCAAAAGGCGTATGATTCCTTAGATTGGTTGTTTCTTGAAGAAGCAGTGTTGGGTATGAACTGTCTTAAGAAGTGTGTGGACTAGATAATTTACTATGTCAAAACAGTGAATTATACTATTCTTATTAATGGTTGTCCAACAGAGCCCTTCCATGCAAAAAAAACGTGCGATAGAGAGACTCTTTCTCGCCCTATCTCTTTGTATTAGGAATGGAGTATCTTACAAAACTACTTAAAAATCTAAACACTAACCCGAACTTCAATTATCACCGAAGATATCAAAGATCATAATCATACAACTGAGTTTTGCTGATGATCTACTATTGTTTTGTAGAGGTGATTTAATCTCAGCTAAGCTACTCTTTGATTTCTTTCAATAATTTTTTAAAGTATCTGGTTTAACAGCAAATGCAACAAAGAGTTGTGTTTATTTTTTAGGTGTAGCGGCTGATGTTCAAAATAATATAATACAGCAACTAGGACTCACTTTAGGTTATCTACCATTTAAATAACTTGGGGCACCTCTGAGTCCCAAGAAACTATATATAAGTCAATGTCAACCACTTATCGATAGGATGATTGGAAGAATCACTTCCTGGACTACTAAATACCTTTCCTATGCAGGCAGGCTGCAATTAATCCACAGTGTGTTGTGTGCAATTCAAGTTTTTTGGTCTTAAATTTTTTCTATGACAAAGAAGGTTCTAAATCAAATTGAGACTCTTTGCAAAAGATTTCTTTGGATAGGTGACATACAAATCAAGAGAGAGAACCTGATAGCCTGGGAACAATTATGCTTGCCAAAGTCAGCTGATGGCCTTAACATTACCGATATATTCCTCTGGAACAAAGTAGCCATACTGCAATATACTTGGAGCTTGGCAATAATGAAATATAAGTTGTGGATTATATGGGTGTATAGTTACTATTTGAAAGGGAAGAGGTCGTGGAAAGTGGAGATTAAGCAAGCATCTTGGATTGTGAGGAAAGTACTACAGGCTACCCAATGGATCTCCAAAGATGGACTTAATGTGAATGAAGAGATGGGAAAAAAATCTTACTCTATCCAAAAAATATACAATCAAATGAGAGGAAAACACTCTAAAGTTTTGTGGCGGAGACTAATGTGCAACAACAAGGGGAGCCCAAAGTGAATTTTTATCTTGTACTTAGCTATTCAAAAGAGGTTATATACCAAAGATAGACTAAGTAATTGGGGTATTAACACGGATATGCAGTGTTCATTCTGCGTTGTAGCACCTAAAACTCATCAACATCTGTTCTTTATTTGTGTGTACACAGTTGGAATTTGGCAAAAGATCCTACTATGGAAGGTATCAATAGACCTTGCCTGGGATGGGATGCAGAGATAGTATGGGCATCAACACACGCTAAAGGGCAAAACACAAATGCAAAAATCTTTAGGATCACACTGGCTGCCATAGTTTACTGTGTATGGATTGAGAGAAACCAAAGAATTTTTCAGAAGAAGTCGGCAACTCAAGAAATGCTTATCAGGAAGATTATCCAAGATATTCATTGCCAAGCAAATTTGTACACAAGGCTGGCAGGACACATGAACAAATTTAACTATTACCCCTAACAGTATGTAATTTTCGATAATAAATTGATTGTAGTATTGACCTACGGTTGGGGCTATGTCCAACACTAGTCTACTCTTATTTGAATGCTATATCCATTAATAAAAAAATTCAGTTACCAAAAAAATCTGGACAAGTATTATTGAATGTTTTTAAACAGAAAAGTGGATAAGTAAATATAGACGGAGAGAGTAGTATTGATCTCTTGATTTTATATAAAAACCTCAAGGTGACAAGTCATTTACTCTTTAACTTTGGATCTTTGATAGAATGGATAAGAAAAAAAATAATATATGTATTAGTTTTGATTTTACCTATTACCTTATTTGTAGTATTTTTGACGTATGTATAACTAATACACAACAACAAATGGTATTAACAATATTACAGTTACTAATACATGCAGAAGAATAGTTAAAGAGAAAACTGTCCTTGAGTATACCGAATCAAATAGTAGATAAGATATATTCTCAGGATTATTGATCTCAATATAACTAATTTTGATAAAATTAATACACCCTATTTAGAAATATTCTTATATACCCTATCAAATGACTCTTTAATATTTAAGGTAAATTTGATGGTAAAAAAAAAATCAAATTTTAGACTAAGTAGCATTTGGTCATCAAATTTGCGACCTCAATTTGAAGTTTTGATCTAAAATCAACTAGTGTTTGTTTATGAAATCTGCACAAAATTTTAACGTCACTTTCAAATCATGATTTCAAATTTTCAGTTCTCAAAAAAAAAACAAAATAGGATTTGAAGTTTCAAATTTTTGAAATATAAAACTCAACACATAAATTTATATTTTTTTTAATAAAAAATTCATAATTTTAAATTTTGCAAAAAGAAAATATCATGTTCAATATGAAGAGATTGTTCATACCATGCGGGAAGATTTCATAAAAGAATAGCTAATTACTATCGCTATCGATCTAGTGGTTCGAGGAATCTTTATAAAATTATGTTATTTGAAAAATTACAATAACATGTAGTCGCAAACATTTATTTATAAAAAGAATGTTGAGATCGTAATATATTAGTTCGGGGCCTTAGGTTATTTCAATACTTTGTTATGAACTGCTCCCATTGTCATAATCTATTTATTTGACTTTGACTTAGCACGGAGTTTAAGAAAGTTAATAAGCTTTTGAATCTTAAAGACATGTGGAATGTACTAAAATATCATTTAATATTGTGATTTTAAGCATATTAGGTGAACAATTATAACTAAAGAGTTTCCTAAAAAGGAAAAGAAACATTCTTTGTGAAACAGATTAAAAATAAAAGTAAAACAAACTAGAAGTGTGATTTTTTTATTTGGTATGATAGTTTTCATGGAATTTTGGACTAAAATGGTGTTGAATGGAAAACAAATTCCATAACTGCGTTTGCCAAAAATTTTTATGATCAAAATGGTGAAAACGCATGAACAATGGAGCATCTTCAGTGTGCAATTTTCACGTTTAAAAACAGACGCTTCGTTAAATATATTTATGCTAAAGGTGCTCTATTCATAAGCCTTCGGTGAATCTTTTAAATTTTAAAGAAAAGTTCATTTCTATCGATGCACCTTCAATATTAATTTTACTATTCAAGAATCTGAAAAGGCCCTTATTTTCTGAACTAATGGGACAATAAAAAATAATATTGCTACATCCTAAAGGCCTATCTGCATCAATGCACCTTCAAGCAAATTATTTCTTCATCAAGCTCATTTGCTCCCTTAAAATTATTTATTTTATTTATTCTTTGACTATATTAGTGACACTTTGTGCTACAAATCATTTATTATTATTTTAGTACTAATAGTGATTTTATAGGCTAAATGTTTATTTTTTAATTATTTGGCACTGTATTTTGTTTGTTAATATAGTTACAATTTTGTTGGTATATATTTTATTGGCCTGCTATCTCAATTAACTACACTTCCATATTAAAGAGTAGAAGAAGGAAGTTGAATTAGAAATCACATAAAGAAAGTAAACATTGTTCCATACATTCTTTTCTTTGTAAATTGTTTGAAAATAAACATTGCTTCATACCGTCGTTTTAAATTGCTTGAAGGTGCATTGATGCAGATGGGCCTTTAGGCTATAGAAAAATTGTCTCCTATTGTCCCATCAGTTTGAAAAATGACAGTCTTTTCATATTCATGAATAATAGAATTAATATTGAAGGTGCATTGATAGAATTGAGTTTTTCTTCAAAATGTAAAAGATTTATTAAAGACCCATGACTAATAAAACACCTTTAGTGTAAATATATTTAACAGACCGTCTGTTTTTAAACATGAAAGTTGCATACTAAAGTGCTCCATTGTTCATGCGTTTTTACCATTTTCATAATGAAAAATCTGACAAACTTATTTGTTAGATTTGTCCCCCCATTCAACACCATTTTAATCCAAAATTCTCATTGAATTATGAGATTTTCATGTCGATAAGAAAAAATATAATTTAAAAATTGCTTTCGAATAAGTTTTTAATTTCAAATCATTGTTATTTTAAGAGAAAATGGCCAAAACAAACTCAACCTTTAGCCCAAATCCCAACTACACATCGTATGACCCCCTAAACATGTTTAAAATGAAACATTAATACCCCTAAAGGCTGACATGGCAAGAGGGTGCATTTCACTCTCTCTTGAGAGAGTGAGAACAACGAAAATTATATATTAAAAAATTATTTTAAATATCTTTTATATAAATATATATAATTTCAATTATTATTTTTTCTTGTTCTTTTCTTTTGTCTTCTTCTCTTTCTCAAAACAAAAAATTCCAAGAACCCATTAATGGTGTTCCTCATCTTCTTCATCTCCAATTTCATTATCTTTCTCTATATTTCTTGAACTCGTTAATAAAAATTATATTATCATCACTTAAATTTTTCACTGTCAGTACAATTACTAATGAAATTATAACTGTTAGCAAGTGGATTCTTCACTTTCTGAATCTTTCAACCAAAAATATCAAATTTTTACTTCAAATTTTTCGTAGAAAAATGTCAGGTGGAGTTGGTCCATCTAGTGACATTAGTTTGCCCAAAGATGAAAATTTCCATCACACCAAATCCCCTAGTCACCAACAATATGGAGGAATTTTCAATTTACGACATCTTAACATGTTGGCCATCATAATTGTGTTTTCTTTTAGTGACATGGTTAGACTTGAAGATTTTGCCTTCGTATTATTCTCCCTTATTTACATCTTCTTCCTCTCCAAAATTGTCTTCCCAAAATTTCATCTCAAATAAATCCTCTGATTTTCAACAACAAAATTCTAAATCTGTACGTTTCAATTGGAGCCCTTATAGGATTATTCCTCCCAATAGTTTATATATTTGAAGAAATTTACGAGGGCGATAAAGAAGGTATCAAAGAAGCAGCACCACATGTTTTCTTGCTTGCCAGTCATGTTTTTATGGAAGGTGTTACTTTTAATGGTGTATTTTTGTTGGCCATAAGAGTTTTTGTTCTGGTTTTATATAATTCGAGAACATTAAAGTATATACATGGTGAAAATAAGATGGATACTTCAATTTCTTGGGGCTATTATGACTATTTCTTTCTATATGACCAAGATCTCCACAGCGGTAACACTTGTTCATCATCTCCAATTTCATTATTGGTGGCTCTCCGGTCGTCGGAATAATGAAAAACGGGAAATTTACAGAAGGGGAAAAGAGAAAAAAGAATGGAAAAGGGAAGAGAAAAGGAAATTATTAAACAACAACAAACCTAGTGATTCCCACCTAGTGGGGTCTGGGGGGGGGGGGGTAAGATGTACGCAATCCATACCTCTACCTCTAAAGAAGTAGAAAGGCTGTTTCCGATAGACCCCCGGGTCAAGACACGAGACACCACACAAATACATAGTAAAGCACAGAACAGGATTTCATAACATAACATAAATACGGCACCCATAAGTAATAGAAAACAGAGGCAAGCACCCAGATTCGTAATAAAACCTGGAACACGGAATCATAACAAGAAATATTACCCCCACCAAGTAATTCCCTACACTAGCGACCCAAACTGGCCCTAGTCGTCTGCCCTAATTCGCGACCTCCATACCTTCCTATCTAGGGTCATGTCCTTGGTGAGCTGTAACTGCTCCATGTCCCGCCTAATCACCTCATCCCAGTATTTTTTTGGCCAACCCCTACCCCGCCTAAAACCATCCCACGCTAGCCTCTCACACCTACGAACCGGGGAATCCATACCCCTCCTCTTCACATGTCCGAACCATCTCAATCGGACTTCCCGCACTTGCACTCCACTGGAGTCACACCAACCTTCTCCCTGATAGTCTCATTCCTGACTCTATCCCCTCTAGTCAGCCCACACATCCAGCGCAACATCCGCATTTCCACCACCTTCATTTTATGGATGTAGGAGTTCTTAACTGGCCAACACTCCGCACCATACAACATGGCCGGACGGACTACCACCCTGTAGAATTTACCTTTAAGCTTGAGCGGCACCTTTTTATCACACAACACCCCCGACGCAAGCTTCCACTTCATCCATCCCGCCCCAATATGGTGCGAGACATCCTCGTCAATCTCACCGTTACCCTGGATCACGGACCCGAGATACTTGAAACTATCCCTCTTGCATACCTCATGTGATTCCAGCTTCACTACCACCTCATTCTCCAGCCTCACTTCATTAAACTTGCATTCCAAATACTCTGTCTTGCTCCTGCTCAACCTGAACCCTTTAGACTCAAGAGTTTGTCTCCACACCTCTAGTTTGTCATTCACACCCCCTCGAGTCTCGTCAATCAGAACTACATCGTCTGCAAAAAGCATACACCAAGGCACCTCCCCTTGAATACGCTGCGTCAACACATCCATCACCAAAGCAAACAAAAAGGGGCTAAGAGTAGATCCCTGATACAATCCTATCAAGGCAGTGAAATGCTCTGAGTCTCCTCCCGGCGTCCTCACCTGAGTTTTCACTCCACCATACATATCCTTAATTGCTCTGATATATGCCTGCGGGACTCCACTCACCTCCAAGCATCTCCATAGCACCTCCCTGGGGACTTTGTCGTATGCCTTCTCCAGGTCGATAAACACCATGTGCAGGTCCTTCTTCCTTTCCCTATACTGTTCCACCAACCTCCGTACCAGGTGAATGGCCTCTGTCGTCGAGCGGCCAGGTATAAATCCAAACTGGTTTTCCAAAATAGACACTATCCGTCTCAGCCTCACCTCGACCACTCTCTCCCAAATCTTCATAGAGTGACTCAATAACTTAATCCCCTTATAGTTATTGCAACTCTGGATGTCACCCTTGTTCTTATAGAGAGGGATCATGGTACTCCACCTCCATGCCTCGGGCATCTTTGCCGTCTTGAAGATTTCGTTAAACAATCCAGTCAACCACCTTACACCAGTCTCTCCAACGAACTTCCAAAACTCCACTGGTATCTCATCCGGCCCCGTCGCCCTACCCCTCCGCATCCTGCGAACAGTCTCTCTAACCTCCTCTACCTTAAAACGTCTACAATAACCAAAATCCCGACCCTCCTCTGAGTGCTCCATTTCCCCTAACACAATAGCTCTATCCCCTTTGTCATTCAATAGCCTATGAAAGTACAACAGTCATCTACTCTTAATGTGACCATCCTCCACCAACACTCTACCGTCCTCTCCCTTGATACATCTCACCTGGTCGAGGTCACGACCCTTCCTCTCCCTAGCCTTAGCGAGTCTAAACAACTTTTTCTCCCCTCCTTTCCCCTGTAACCCTGCATACAAGCTCTCAAGAGCGGCCGTCTTTGCTGCCATGACTGCTGACTTAGCCTCCCTCCTAGCTAACTTGTACTCTTTCCTGTTTACCCGTTTCTCTTCTTCGTCCTTACTCTCAACCAACTTAGCATACTCCCCTTTCTTGGTCCCCACTTTCTTCTCCACCTCTTCGTTCCACCACCAATCCCCCCGATGATGCCCTGCCCGGCCCCTAGAAACACCCAACGCCTCACTTGCATTCTCCCTGATGCACCTAGCCGCCCTATCCCACATACTATCCACGGCCCCCTACACTCCCACACCCCCATTCCAGCCAACTTCTCCTCTATCTCCCACGTCTTCACTGGCGTCAAGCCGCCCCACTTAATTCTAGGTCTATCCTCCTTACTCCTCCTCTTTCTATTCTTCTTTATGCCCAAATCCATCACCAAGAGCCTATGCTGGGTCGAAATATTCTCACTCGGAATGACCTTACAGTCCTTACACAACACCCTATCCCCTTTCCTCAGCAACAAAAAGTCAATCTGGGTCCTGGCTATCGCGCTTCGAAAGGTGATCAGGTGATCGTCCTTCTTTGGGAAGCCCGAGTTCACCACCACCAGCCCAAAGGACCTCGCAAACTCCAATAGAGTAGCCCCCTCTTCATTTCTCTCCCCAAAACCAAAACCACCATGCACATCACCAAAGCCTCCCGGTAGCGCCCCGATGTGCTCGTTGAAATCTCCTGCTACAACAATCTTCTCCGAGCTAGGCACGCCTCTCACTACCTCCTCCAAAGCCTCCCAAAACCGCATCTTCTCCTCCCCCTTCGAGCCCACTTGCGGCGCATAAGCACTACACACATTTAGGGTAAACCCCCGAATAACCAACTTAATAGTCATCAACCTATCGTTGATCCTCTTTACCTCTACTACCTGGCCTCTAAGCTCTTCATCTACTAAGATGCCAACTCCATTCCTACGTCTCTCGCTCCCAGAGTACCACAGCTTGTAACCATCCACATCCCTATCCTTAGACCCTACCCACTTGGTCTCTTGAACACACGCGATATTGATCCTCCTCTTCCTAAGAATCTTCACAAGCTCTATGGACTTACCCTGAAGAGTCCCTATATTCCAAGTCCCTACCCTCAGCCTACCATCACTATCCACACGTCTTCCTCGACCACCCCTGAGGTCACACCTTGGCCTCCCTCCCCCTCCCGTCCTTTCCTCTTCCCCCGCCCCCACAACAGTCTCCCGCCCCAACCCCCTCGAACATGACCCTATCCAACCATCAACGCCCACAGCCAGTACTACCAGGAAATACAAGGAAATATAAACAATGATAGTAACAAAGCATCCGCAAGAAATACAAGGCACACCTAAATACGACGGAATAATCACGCAACAAAACTAGACTCAAATAGAGAACAAACACCAAGTCAAGATAACCCAACAACAAGCAGTGCAAGAAACAACAACAGGCAATATCGACAAATCAGACGCAAGTCAATATACAGCAGATAATACTGGAATAATACAAAGAATGAAATATGAAATAATGAAATAACAAAGGTTAGAAGTCACCGGTTTACGCTTGTAGACCAAGTACTCCTTTCCTGCGCGGTATGTTTGATCCCCGCAAAATTATGCAGAAACAGAAACTGATCACCGGGGTATTATCGTCAAGGCTTCGCCAGTGTGCCACCGGAGTCTGAGCCGGTACTGTACACTCGGAGACTGTGTAACCTTCGGATGCCCCCGCCGGAATCGGTTGCTTCTGACCGGAGCTGGGCCGCCGGCGTAAGGAGGGGGACTACTAACTGCTGGGTCCGTCAAAGGGCTGTTGGTACGTACGTCTCCGGTACGTCGCTTCGCCGGAGTGCGCCGGCCGGAACCCTGAATCGAGACGGAAGTCGAGCCGGCCGGAACCCTAGATCGAGCCGTCTGTTGCTGGAAATCGAGTCGGCCGGGACCCTAAATCCGTCGAGGGAGATCTGGGAGAGAGGGAGATCTGGGAGAGAGGGAGAGGGAGAGAGAGAGAGAGAGGGAGATCTGGGAGAGGGAGATCTGGGAAGGGAGAGAGAGGTACGACCTTACCTTCTCCGACCCAATCGTCGTCGTCAACGGCAGCGGCGTCAGAAGTCGCCGGTCAGCCAAAAAGGGAGGGGTGGGGGTGGGGGGTGGGGGGGTTATATGTGTACGTTAAAGTGAACGTTAGTAGGAGAGAGAACAGAGAGTGAGAAAAAAATAATTATTTTTTATAATAAAAATCAAAAATTACGTGGCATTACATGGCACACGCGTGGTGCTCACTCTCCAATACACATGTGGGTATGAGTTTTTAAGGGGTTAATAACTTCACTTTTAAATAGTACAGGAGGGTCATAGAACCCTGCAAAGTACAAGTGTGTAGTTAAGATTGGAGGTAAAGGTTGGAGGATTTTTTTTTTACCATTTTCTCTTATTTTAAATTATTATTTCGTATCGTATGTACAAGTGATCCAAAATAAAGTATTCAAAAAGAAATGTTAAATAAAGATTGTCCTCAAAATGCTCTCAGACAGATATCCAAGAAGTTGGATATTTTTGTAATAGCAAAAAGTCAGATTCTTTTAAGGTGGCACGTGGTGTACACTAGCTATTTTATAGCATCAAAAAATAGTTATAATACAGTTGCAAAGATCTGCTACTACTTGATCCAGATCTCTTCTTTTCTCCCTCTCTCTCTCTCTCACACCTTCAAACAAGTCAGCTACACACATCCAGGTAACATCCTTGTACAAATCAAATCATCTCCCATGTTTAAAGTTTCTTTACTTTCTTCAAAAATTTGCATTTGTTGTGTGTAATATTGATGATGTTTGTGCTTATTTATGTGATTGATCAAGAATTGTCTTGATTTGGTGATGTGGGGTTGTTGAAACTTCCATAAATATGTTTGATATTGGTGCTTATTTATGATATTGATCAAGAATTTACATGATATTGTGAAGTGGGGTTGTTGAAACAAGGACATAAATATGTTTGATTTTCTTTTTGATGTGTTTATTTTACCTACCAAGATGATTTGTCCTGTACGGGGTTGTTTGGTTCGCGGACTAAGTTACCGTTGGACTAATAATCTTAAGTTTGATGGCATAAGGTTTGATGTTTCAGGATTAATCTGCGATAAAATTTATATTATGTTTGATTGACAGTAAATTTATAGTCTTGGAATTATAATCCTTGGACTAATAATCTCAAGTTTGATGGGATTAGGTGAGATGTCCCATGATTAAGCTCGAGATAAAATGTATACTGTGTGTAGAAGATTGCTAATTGTTAACCTGTGGGGCCAGATTAAGCCTGGGATGAAATTTATAGCCACAGCATAATGTTATCCCAGGCTTAATCTGAATAGTTAGCTATCTTTTATCTAATCAGATGTGGGATGAGGATCGAAATTATGCTTGATTTGGTGCTATTAGTTTTTCTTTTGCCCTTGTTAATATACTCCCCCAACCCCTATTTGTAGTAAAAAGGAACTTTGTAATGGAATCGCGTAGGTCCAACGCAATCCTCCTAACAGATGGCCAAAGATGGGCAAGGACCATTTGGTTAGTTAAACAATGTTGATGTTGAAGTAGAAAGAAGGCTAATAAGTAGGAACATGAATCGGGGAATTCTAACTCTGAACTTGTCCCTGAGACTTCCTTTTTATTTGGTAGGGCATGCTAATTTTGAGTCAGTAAGCTCGTGATTTAGGGCTTAATTAGGCCAACTTCAGGTGAAGAATTGTTAATGATGAGAGTCATTCTCATTTGCTTTGGGTTTCCGTGATCCCTTTTCCCACCCTTAACCCCGACAACCCCCCTTGAAAACACCTAGAATAGAAGACTCATGCTTCGATTGCTTCCCTACTTGTCTCTCTAGTGATCGCAAGACCAGGCTACTTTCCAGCCATGTCGTCTGTTGATGATGTGCTGTCTTGTGTATTTTAATTTTTTTTTGCTGCCTACAAGAACTATAGTACTTGTATTATGACCACTTTAAGACCAATTGAACATGTACTAGGTTGTCGAAAAGCACTTGCTAAGAGGGGAAGCCAAATTTCATAATGCTTATACCATAACAAAAATTGGCTTAGCCTAAAAACAGGATCATGGCACCAGCTTGTGGTAAAAGTGATAAAGTTTATTAATAGATTGGTTGATAATAGTGAACCTTGGAACCTAAAATGAGATAGAAAGTACTAGTACCAGTGAGAATCCTTTCGACAACAACATACCCAGTGTATTTCTACATAGTGGGGTCTGGGGAAGGTAGAGTGTACGCAGATCGTGCCACTACCTCAGGTGAAGTAGAGAAGCTGTTTCCAATAGACCCTAGCTCAGGACCGATAACAGTATAACAAACACAAAACATAAATGCAAATAAACTAACACTCCTAGCTAATAAAAGAAACAATACAGCCACAAGATAATACTATAAACTATCTATTCGAAATCATAGATATCACTCCAACACCACGAACAAGAAACTCCAGACACAAACAAAGTACTCTCCTCTACTGTTACCGACGCACTCCTTACCTCCTAACCCTCTACCCTAATCTGCGTCCTCCACACCTTCCTATCAAGGGTCATCCTATTGTAAGCTGTAACTGCTCCATATCATGCCTAATCACCTCCCTCCAATACTTCTTCTTCCTACCACTACCCCGCCTTAAACCATCCATAGTGAGAATCCTTTCTTATTACGAAAAATGTGGTGCTAGTGATTGAACTCTTTTCTATAGTTGAGTTTTTCTCTAGCTGGACAGAGTATATTAATTAAATTTTAGCTGTTGTGATCTTTCTCTTCGTCATTGTCACAGAAAGTTAAGGGTGTTGGTTGGAGTCCTATATCTCGTATATTAATCTAATGATAATCTCATGAATGCCGTTTATGCAAACGTCCTACTATCTCAATTTTGACTGAAGTTATCAGAGATAGAGTTTTTACACATGTAAGTTTGTCCTGCCACTAAGGTCCTTTCTCCATGTTCCAAATTTACCCTTCTGTCATTTCTTCTTTGGTTCTCTCTGACTAGAACTTGTGAGCTAAACCTCTTCGGCTCCAGGTAAGTCACAAAAAGCTCTAAAGCAATAACACTATCGTTATTCGTTTGCTTACCCCTGTAATGCACGTTGATGGTTTAATTAGTCCAGCAACCTAGCATGCCACTAACAATATCCACAAATCCCTAACATTTTGGAATTAATCCATAGGGAATTTAAGTGTTATGTTAACACTATCGATAGAAAGACATCAATTTTCTTGTATTCTAGCTTTTTTTGATCCATACTAGCATTCGACATTAAGAAAAATGATCATTTAAGTGATGCAGACTAAAGGAATCTGGTTTCTTTTCTTAACACAAGTAATACAAATCTATCTTTTATTCCTTGTAGGTGTTTTACATAGGATGGCCTTGGTCACCACTGCTGAAGTTTGCGATGCAAATCCACAGCTCATTGTGAGTGGTGAACTACGTGCACTGCAGCCAATCTACAAAATATATGGCAGGCGCCAAGTCTTCTCTGGACCTGTTGTCACTCTGAAAGTATTTGAAGACAATGTTTTGGTTCGTGAGTTTCTCGAGGAGAAAGGTAACGGGAGAGTTCTTGTTGTCGACGGGGGTGGTAGTCTGAGATGTGCAATTTTGGGTGGTAACCCTGTGGTACAAGCTCAAAACAATGGATGGGCTGGGATTGTAGTAAATGGTTGTGTAAGAGACGTGGACGAAATCAATGGTTGCGATATCGGAGTCAGAGCTCTGGCTTCTCATCCGATGAAAGCCAATAAGAAAGGTATTGGAGAGAAGCACGTTCCAATAACCATCGCTGGGACTAGAATCTGCGATGGTGAGTGGCTTTACGCAGATACCGATGGAATTCTCATTTCAAAAATGGAGCTATCTGTTTGAGAAAATATCCTCATGCCTAAGTAAGCGCATATCAGTTGTGAACTACTTTTTTCATGGAGCTTATGGTCTATAACTAGTGCTTTACTTGTATGGGAATCGCGAGCTCCGTTAATCTATTGTATGTTGTAAGTTTTACTTAATTTTACTCTATTTTGCCTTAAACATGGTTTCTTCAGAAATGCAAGAGGTAAAGTTGCGTATAATAGACTCTAATCTAACCCTTTCCCCGAACTCTGCACATAAGGGGAGCTTTAGTACCTTTTTATAGCAGTTGATGAGTAGTTCATAAGGAATCATGAAAGTGATTACTCCATGGTAACGCTCTTATAAATAGTTGAAGTTTCTAAACATTTACAAGTTGAGCCATTTTGGACCAACTTCACACATACATGTATGATGTTTGGCGTGCCAAAATCTTGTCACACCCTTTTTCCGCTCGAGAGCCGAGTCGAAGAGTTTTTTCAATTAAAGTGACGATATTGAATAGGGATTAAATTATTTACAGAGTCGCCACTTGGAATTGAGTTTTGGTGTTCCAAGTCACCTTTTTTGAATCCCTGATCAAAAGAAAATGACTCTTATTTAGTCTGCGAAAACAGAAAATGGGTAAGGAATTCTGTTGATCGAGGGGAAGGTGTGAGGCACCCCTCGAATCCCGTGGTTTTAGCACGGTCGCTTTTATTGACTTATCTTGACTTAAATTATTTTAATAAATTGTGTTAAGGCCTAAAATTTGCTCATTTTTATTATACCAAAACTATTTAAAATTCTTGTATTGAATTTATGAAAAATTAAGTTTATAAAAATATTTATCAAAGTACATTACTGCATCCTTGAATTTTAGAGTGTCTTGGAAAGATGTGTAAGTCACATTCTTAATTGAGACAAACATTTTAAGTGCGACTAAATTTCCCTGTCGTTAAAACATTGATTTATTTATTTTTATTTTTATTTTGTAAAATTGTAACAATTTTATTTGTTTGAAATACTACTATATCTAATAACATTCAAAAATAATATTCAATTAAAACTATTAATTAATTTAATAAATAATTATTAAGCTTCGTGAAAGAATAAAAATAGAAGTCAAAAACACACTTTATAACTTCAAAAATCAAATAATGAAGATTTTTTCTCTTTTTATTTTTATTTCATTCTTTGTTATTTTCTATCTACTATTTTTATTATCTTAACTAGTAAGAGAGATGATATTTAACAAATTCATTTTTTTTTTTTATATTAAAGTTACACATGAGACAAACATAACAAAAATAATCAACAACACAAATAAAACTAGTATTTTTAAAGAGCTTTATCGGAGCATGAAGAAACTCCGGCCAGATCTGATAAAAAATTGGCCGGAGAAGACGCCAGTGACGGAAAGGGGTGCTGTTGTAGGGAGAGGGGTGAGGGATGACAGGCTCGGGGAAAGGAGAAGACGGGGCGGCACCATTGTTAGGCTTCGCCGTTGGCCGGAAATAGAGGAGGGACGGCGGTGAATGGTGGAGGTGCGACTTTCGCCGTTCATAGTGGCTGATCTGGCGAGATACATCCGGCGATGGGGATGGTTGGCAATGTTAGATCTGGTTGTTTCGGACGGCAAAACGGCGACGGATCTAGTCGATGTTATCACCAAAAAAAAAACTGACGGAAAAATCCGATGCGGAGATCCGGTCAGATCTCGGGTCGGCGACCGATGACAGTGAACGGCAAGCTAGTCGGCTGACCGACGCGTTGCGACGGAGATCTGGTCGATGTTACTGTTGTCACCGGAGAGAGAGAAGGAAGGCGGCGACGAGTTGCGGCGGAGATCTGGTCGGATCAAACCGACGCGCCGCGGCCGGATTTGGTCGTGAGCCGGCGTCGCGGTTGTTCCGCCGACGGAGCGACGAGGGGAACGGGAAAGAACCGGCGGCGCTGTTGATGGTTGGTTTCCGACGATAAGCCGCCGAAATAAATAAATAAATAAATATTCTAATCTGCTTTTTCTTTCTCTTTTTTTTTACTAGTTTTTCCATGTTTGTTGTATTGTGTAAGTTATGTAATGTGTACAAATTGATGAGTTACATATAAATGTACAGTGTGTAAAAGACGAACTCTGTGAATACATGTATGTCCTGTGAATATTATCATCTATATGAACAATATTCTATACTGTTTTTGTTATATACAGATGAAAAGTGAGACATGCTATTAATTTTTATTATTGACAACATGTATAAAATACAAAAATGATAACAAATTCATATAATGTTAATTCATAAATCATCAAAACAATCATATTATCATCCAGTCTATAATGAAAGTTATAAAATAAAATACAGGATTACAAATAAAACTTGTGATAAAATGAAACAGAAACTTTGAATATCGTCCCGTAAATAAAAACTTCACCCTCTTTTGTTTGCTATTTTTTTACTGATTTTCTCAACTTTCTTTTTTCTTTGTTTTTTAGTTTCACTATCCTTCTCCTTCTGTCTTCTGTCCATGTGTGTGTTGTTTGTAATATATAGGAGAGTGTTGTGTGTGCATGTGTGCAGTTGAGGGAGTTTGTGAGAGAAAAATAGGGTGGTTTCAGGGTGTGGGAATGGGTAGTTTAGGTTAAGGGGAATGGGGATATTAGGTAGTTTTTTTTTTGTTTTTTTTTTTTAGGATAAGATAGGAATTTTTATTTTTTAAGATAATAATAATAACAAAAAATAATAAATAAATAAATAAATAAGATAATAGTAACAAATAAAATAATAATAATAATAATAATTAATTAATTTTTATATTTAAGAAAATACAATAAAAATCAAAAAACAGCCAAACATAAACTATATAATTAAGATAGTACAAAAACCAACTTATTTATTTAAAAGAAACATATTTATTTATTTATTTATTTTTAATTTTTGTATATTTTTTTTTATTTGAATAAAATAAAATAATATCCTAAAATTAACTTCATTTAATTATTTTTATAATCTAAAAATAAAATAATAGTCAAAATAATATATGATTAAATATAAATATAAATATTTAATATCGATAAACAAGTTAAAATTTAGGGAGGATCAAAAATCACGTGTCTACATTTTTGCCCCTCTTTGTGTGAAATCTCGAAGAGTTTTCATACAAAGAAGTAGACAAGATATGATTTTTGACTCTCCAATTATGCGAAAGGTAAAAATAAAATAAAAATAAAAATATGACCGAGTCCTGTTTTTGGACATCCTACCTATCCCGGGTTATAAGGGAATCAGGTCATGAGTAGTTCAAAAGGTAATTTGGTGAGAGAAAAAGTTAAAGTCACGTGAGATTCCGTCGAGTTTTCGATTGACGACTTCTGCTTTTACATTCAACTGACTAATAAAAATCAAAAATGAAAAAATACAAGTAAAAATTGCAATCTCTAGAATGTTGATTCAAAACTTCATGATTTGAACTTGAAATTTTACCCTATTCTTCAGGCGGATTCCTGAACTTTTAATTTCTTCACCCTGTTCTTCAGGCGGGCCCCTGAACTTACAATTCTTCGCCCTGTTCTTCAGACGGGCTCCTGAATTTTCTTTTTTTTCACTCTGTTCTTCAGGCGGGCTCCTGGACTTACAATTCTTCACCCTGTTCTTCAGGCGGGCTCCTGGATTTATAATTTCTTCACCCTGTTCTTTAGGCGGGCTCCTGGATTTATAATTTCTTCACCCTGTTCTTCAGGCGGGCTCCTGGACTTCTTTTTTTCTTCACCCTATTCTTCAGGCGGGCTCCTGGATTTGCAATTTCTGCACCCTATTCTTCAGGCGGGCTCCTGGATTTGCAATTTCTGCACCCTGTTCTTCAGGCGGGCTCCTGGATTTATAATTTCTTCACCCTGTTCTTCAGGCGGGCTCCTGAGCATAAAATAAATTTCACAAAACACACATAAAATTTTGCCCCAGTTTGTACTGAAAAAATTTATGTGTTACTGGATCTTAATATATCTCGCAAAGAATAAAGTTTATCATGACCGAGATCCAGTATCGGATGTTGTAATCATGCTTCTTGCATTGAATGAAGTGTGAAATGCATCCTTTATCTGAAAATAATCATTTCATCTCTGTTCCAAACAAAGAAAAATTGTGAGTTTTAGAACATGTGGTGGTTGGTTTGTGGCATTTGGCTTTTGAAGTGGCCGCTCTCGCACTTGCCATGCTCAACTCTTTTCCAATCCATGATAATCTTCTTTGAATTGTCATATTTTTGACTCAGAATTCTGACTACTGAGATCCTAAACTCAAATCATATTTCTGTTATATGATGCTTCTGAGTTTAGCTTCCAATACATCCCTTAGATTTTCACGAGTTTAAAATTTTCAAATCACAATCATCTTGAGTACCTTACTTTTACTTTGAAATATTGTCTCTGTACATCGACCCTTTGTCTTGCTTTGTACCCTTAAAGGAGTTGGTAGCGAGTTTGGAGTCTTTTCTAACTCGACCTGATGTGAATTTGACTCAAAAGACAACAAAGATTTTTGTTTGATGACAAAAACACAAAAATCAAAAAATAAAAATAAAACAAAATACAAAGACAATAGATATCTCTTTTTCAAAACAAAGAGAAAACTTATCTGAATGTGGAAATCGATTCTGGTGATTATGACATGCATTTTGAATGAAACAACCAGATCTACCCACACCAATCATTACAACTTTTTTCCACATATTGAGCTTGAAATTAAGCCAATCTTGAATTTGTTCCTTCTTGATAACAACTTTTCTTAAGCTAGCGGCACCTCAATGGATTTTTGCCAACGAGCCTATCTCCTTTTCATCTTCGTCTCAGCTCACAGTCGTCTTATGATGCCCGAAAGGGTTTTCACCAATAAGACTCTCTCATTTTTATTTTTTCATCATTTTTTTTTAAATAAACACCCAAAATATGAAATATCATGCACTCATAATATGTTTAGCCTTGACATTCTCAAAGATTAATCCGAAGGTCTTTCTTTGGTTGTAACTTGGCTTTTGGATAGGGTTAGAAAGAAATGTAGGCATAAGGCTCAAAAATTTATATAACATTGGGTGAAACATACAACTTTTGAAATCGATTCTTTTAAAAAAAATAAATTTTTGCCCCAGTTTCATTTTATTCTGGGTAATTTGAATTTTTTTTTCTAGTTAGACCGAACCCCGGAGTAGGGCTGCCTACGTATCTTGTCATAGCAAGAATCAGGTCAAACGTAGTTCATGAAACATCATTCTTTTGTTTGATTTTGAATTTTTGATTGATTTTTTTTTTTAATTTGATTCCAAAAGAGGGGTTCGAAGAAAAATAAAAGCTCAAAGGGGTAAGCAAAGGTTTATATATTATTCAGATAGTAGAACAAAATGCCTTTATCATTTCAATCTTTAAAATATAAGTACAAGACATACATAATATAATTGTACATGAATATCATATATAATATCTTTTAACTGCATCAGCATTGACCGGCATTCCTTTCATTTTTCCTTCTACATCAGTTAGATATAATGCGCCATTAGGTAACACTTTCTTTACCATGAATGGCCCATGCCAATTAGGAGAAAATTTGCCTTTGGCTTCAATCTGATGAGGAAGGATGCATCTTAGTACTAACTGACCAACTTCAAAATGTCTGTGACGCACCTTTTTATTATATGCTCGTGCCATTCTCTTCTGATATAGTTGTCCATGACATACTGACGCCAATCTTTTTTCATCAATCAAGCTTAATTGTTCCAAACGAGTCTTGACCCATTGATCTTCATCAATTTCAGCTTCCACAACTACTCGAAGAGATGGAATCTCAATCTCTGCAGGTATAACTGCTTCAGTTCCATACACTAACAAGTAAGGAGTTGCACCAATTGAAGTCCGAATTGTAGTACGATAACCCAACAAAGCAAAAGGTAACTTTTCATGCCATTGTCGGGAACCTTACACCATCTTACGAATTATTTTTTTTAAGTTCTTGTTGGCAGCTTCTACAGATCCATTCGCCTTTCGACGATAAGGAGTTGAATTCCGATGCATAATCTTAAATTGCTGGCACACCTCTTGCATCAGATGGCTATTGAGATTCGCAGCATTATCCGTGACAATTATCTTTGGAATGCTGAAACGACAAATGATATTGGAGTGAATAAAATCAACCACAACTTTCTTGGTCACTGACTTGAAAGTCGCTGCTTCTACCCATTTCGTGAAATAATCAATGGCTATCAAGATGAACCTATGTCTATTCGAGGCCTTTGGTTCAATTGGTCCAATTACGTCCATTCCCCAAGCCATAAAAGGCCATGGAGCAGTCATTGTATGCAACTCAGATGGAGGGGAATGTATCAAGTCTCCATGTACTTGGCATTCATGACATTTACGAACGAAATTGATGGAATCTCGCTCCATGGTGAGCCAATAATAACCTGCTCGGAGTATTTTCTTTGCCAAAACATACCCACTCATGTGTGGTCCACAAATCCCAGAATGTACTTCAGTCATGATTTTTGAAGCTTCTTTAGCATCTACACACCTCAGGAGTCCCAAATCAGGAGTCCTCTTATACAAGATTCCTCCACTTAAGAAAAATCCACTAGATAAACGTCGAATGGTTCTCTTTTGATTACCATCAGCATGTACAGGATACTTCCCTGTCTGAATATATTCTTTGATATCATAGAACCAAGGCTCCCCATTAAATTCTTCTTCAACCACATTACAATATGCATGTTGATCATGAATCTGTATATGCAAAGGGTCAATATAAGTTTTATCGGGATGTTGAAGCATCGAAGATAAGGTCGTCAAAGCATCAGCAATCTCATTATAAGCTCTGGGAATGTGTTTGAACTTTACTAATACAAATCGTTAACAAAGATCTTGCAAACAACTTCTATATGGTAGGAGTTTCGAATCACGAGTCTCCCAATCTCCTTGGATTTGGTGGACTAATAAATCTGAATCTCCTAATACCAACAATTCTTGGACTCCCATGTCAATGGCTAATCTCAATCCTAGAATGCAAGCTTCGTATTCTGCCATATTATTGGTATAGTAGAATCGAAGTTGGGCTGCTATGGGATAATATTGTCCTGATTCAGAAATAAGAACCGCTCCTATTCCCACTCCTTTTATATTAGCAGCTCCATCAAAGAACAACTTCCAACCTGAATGTCAATCTTCTGAAACAAACTCATCAACATACAATACCTTTCATCTAGAAAATAAGTCTTCAATGGTTCATACTCCTCATCAATAGGATTTTCAGCCAAATGATCCGCCAAGGCTTGAGCTTTCATTGCAGTTCGTGTAACATAAACAATATCAAACTCTGTAAGCAACATCTGCCATTTTGCGAGTCTGCCTGTGGGCATAGGCTTCTGAAAAATGTACTTTAAAGGATCCATACGAGATATGAGGTAAGTAGTATAAAATGACAAGTAATGTTTCAGCTTTTGGGCTGCCCAAGTTAAGGCGCAACACGTTTTCTCAAGAAGAGTGTACTTAGCCTCATAAGTGGTAAACTTTTTGCTGAGGTAGTAGATGGATTGTTCTTTTCTTCCTGTGACATCATGTTGACCCAATACACAGCCAAAAGAATTATCTAAAACAGACATATACAATATCAAGGGTCGTCCTGGCTCTGGAGGAACCAAAATAGGCGGATTCGACAAGTGTATCTTAATTCTGTCAAATGCCTCTTGACATTCTTCAGTCCATTCAACTTTAACATTCTTCTTCAACAACTTGAATATTGGCTCGCAAGTTGTCGTAAGCTGATCAATGAATCTACTGATATAATTCAACCTTCCAAGTAAACTCATCACCTCCGTTTTATTTTTTGGTGGAGGTAAATCTTGGATAACTTTTATTTTTGAAGGATCTAACTCAATACCACGTCGACTGACTATAAAACCCAAAAGTTTTCCTGACGGAACTCCAAATACACATTTTGCTGGATTAAGTTTGAGATCATACTTCCGAAGCCTTTCAAAGAATTTTCTCAAATCTTTGATATGATCAGATTGCTCTCTCGACTTAATGATCACGTCATCCACATAAACTTCAATTTCTTTGTGCATCATGTCATGAAACATTGTGGTCATTGCCCTCATGTAAGTTGCCCCAGCATTCTTTAATCCAAAAGGCATAACTCTATAACAATATGTTTCCCATAGAGTAATAAATGATGTCTTTTCCGCATCTTCTGGATCCATAATGATCTGGTGATACCCCGCATAACAATCCACAAAAGAAGCAAGATCATGTTTGGCACAATTGTCCAACAAAATATGAATATTGGGAAGTGGAAAATTATCTTTCAGACTTGCTTTATTTAAATCGCGATAATCAACACACATCCGAACTTTGCCGTCCTTCTTTGGAACAGGGACAATATTTGCCAACCAAATAGGATACTGGGCCACTCGAATGACTTTAGCCTCAAGTTGCTTCGTGATTTCCTCTTTAATTCTTACACTCATGTCAGTTTTGAGTTTTCTTAACTTTTGCTTGACAGAAGGAAAAGCAGGATCAATTGGCAACTTGTGAACTACCAAATTAGTGTTTAAACCGGGAATATCATCATAAGACCACGCAAAGATGTCTTTATACTCATGCAAAGCTTCAATTATAGCTTTCTTTTGTTGTGGTTGAACATGTACACTTATCTTAGTCTCCCTAATATTTTCATGATCTCCCAAATTGATCGGCTCAGTTTCTTCCAAATTGGGATTTGTCTTATTCTCAAACTGTTTGAAATCTTTACTTATATCCTCAAATGTTTCTCCTTCATCGTATTCAACCTCCTTATTCATTATTTCAAAATTAGATTGGGTTCTTAAATCTGGTTGACAATTCGTCCTGCATGTCATATCATTAGAATCGGCATAGAAAGAACAAGACTCCTTCATAATAGGGAGAGGAGTGGCCTCCTAATTGTTGAGCTAGACATCAGGGCTGACAAACTGCACATCTGCATTGCTAGTACTTTCCCCAATTTCAATCGTATCAGCTTCAATGAACATATTCTGAAAAAGATCAATCAACTCTGTACCATCATCATTCATTGATTCTGCAGCAGGTAACTTGGAGGATCCAATAACACTGAATTTGATGAAAGACTCATAAAGTGGTCGTATAGGCTTGGCAAGTGACCACGACTCTTTCTTACGCTTTTTAGCCTTCTTTATATCTTCAGCAGTAGGCTCGTATCCCAGACCAAAAGTACCAAAGTTTTCATAGAGGTTTACTGGATGAACTATGCCTTGCAAAAACATCCCTAAACCTTTTCCTGGTTCGAAGCCATGCTTCAACATTTCATTCACTACCATAACAGATGCAGAGGACAATTGTGGTCTTGCAATGAGATTCCCCTCGAGGATATACTCAACAACCACTACCTCAAAAGCTTGATGAATTAACATATTGGAAACATCTGCTTCTATGGAAGAAACAGAGTAATCTTTATACATTGATAAGTCTCCTTCACCATGAACCACTATCTCTTGCCTGTCACATTCGAATTTGACCATTTGATGCAACGTTGATGCGACTGCTTTAGCCCTATGAATCCATGGCCTTCCCAATAACATATTATATGAAGCATCAATGTTCAGTACTTGAAAATCCAATGCAAAATCCATAGGCCCAATTGTCAATATGAGTTCTATTTCACCAATGGCATCAGTTTTTGATCCGTCAAAACCTTTGACGCACACATTGTTAGGTCGGATTCTTTCCACATTAACATTCAACTTTTGTAAAGTTGACATAGGACAAATGTTAGCGCCTGATCCTCCATCAATTAACACTCGAGTGATGATGGAATGTTCGCATTTCACAGAAATGTACAAACCTTTGTTATGCTCCGTACCTTCTATAGGCAATTCATCCTCTGAAAAAGTAATTTTATTTGCTTCAACGATCCTTCCAACAACTTTTTCCAGCTGATTTACTCTAATATCACTAGGAACACATGCTTCATTAAGAATCTTCATTACAGCCTTGCGGTGTTCCTCTGAATGTATCAATAAAGACAATAAAGAAATCTGTGCTGGTGCCTTCTTCAACTGTTCTATAACAGAATATTCTAGCAATTTCATTTTCTTTAAGAATTCTTCAGCTTCTTCATCAGTGACAGGCTTCTTGACTATCATTCGTTCTTCACCACCTTGTTTATTCTTTCTTAACTCTACTGGAGCATAACATCTTCCAGATCAAGTTAATCCCCCTACTTCATCTATATTTTCAGTCACTTCTTTCCCCTTGTGCATCACCACAACGCGATCATAATTCCAAGGGACTGCCTTGGTATCAACCATAGGCAGCTGTGACACTGGTTTAATAACAATATGAGCTACAGGAGCTCCTTTTATGATTAAAAGAGGATTATTGGATTTTTTGGGAATAATGAGTTTCGGCTTTATTTGATTTGACCCAATATTTTCTGAAATCTCTTTCCCCATCACCAAGGGATCATTTGATGATTCGGGTTCTATCACCACCTTCGCTTCTGCAGGCTTTTCTTTCGTTAAATCTACAGCATTTACTGATTTTTCCGAATCAGTTTTAATTTTAATGATTGGCTTAAAGGGAATCGTAGCATCTTCACCACTGAGTATCACATCGAGTATGTTTGTTTCATTATGATCTGGCAGCGGATTTTGATTGACATTTGGAGTGCCTGGACTTTCTACCATAATCTGTTGGGTATCAATCAACTCTTGAATGGCTCTTTTCAGATACCAACATTTCTCTGTGTCGTGCCCTGGGGCATCAGAACAGTATTCACATCTTCTAGAATAGTCCAAATTCTTCGGATGAGGATTCGGGATCCTTCTCTCAATTGGGTTTAGAACATTCATTTTTCTGAGTCTATGAAATAAACTAGTGTAAGATATTCCAATAGGAGTGAAATTATCTTTTACCATGTTATCCCTTTGGAATTCTGCTCTAGGCCGAAAATTAGACCTCGGAGGGCCTCTTTGAACTTCCGGGGCTATTGGATGATTTTGGATTGCTGGTGTACGCCACTGCGGGTAAGAAGGACCTCGAGCATATGGTTGTGTATTGTAAATAGGATATTGGGGAGATGGAACAAAATATAATGGATTCTACGTGTATGGTTGACGCGCACCTCTCCAATTTTGTCGTGGACCTGTCATGACATTTGTTACATCCTCTTTTCTTTTCTTTCCTCCAAAACTTCTTGTACCACTTTGAATTGCCTGTGTTGTTGCTTTTAAAGCGGTCTGGCTGATGATCTTTCCTGATTTGATTCTATTTTCTACCATCTCTCCAACTTTGATAACTTCTGCAAATGTGTTTTCGATAGTAGAGAGCAAATGATGGAAATAATCAGGTTCTTGTGCTTGCAGAAAAATATCAATCATTTCATATTCTTTTATCGATGGTCTAACTCTTGAAGCCTGCTCTCTCCATCTGACGGCATATTCTCAAAAACTTTCAGTCATCTTTTTTCTCATGTTGGCAAGCGTAGTGCGATCTGGCACTATCTCAATGTTATACTGAAATTGTTGAACGAAGTCTCGAGCCATGTCGTCCCACATGTGCCAACGAGAAATGTCTTGGTCAATGAACCAATCAGAAGCTATCCCTGTAAGGCTTTCTCCAAAGTACGCCATCAATAATTCTTCTTTTCCTCCTGCTCCCCTTAATTGATTGCAAAACTTTTTCAAATGAGCTACAGGATCGTCGTGTCCTTCATATTTGTCAAATTTTGGCATTTTGAACCCTATCGGCAAATGGACATCAGGAAACATACATAAATCCTTGTATGAAACACTTTTTGGTCCACCTACTCCTAGCATATTTCTCATACTTTGTTCCAGACTTCTAACTTTCTAGCCATCTCCTCTTGTTCTTCATTCTTAGCAATCTTCTCAATCACGATAGGAGTATCGCGTTGATGAACATGATAATGTGGATTTTGTGATTTGAAAGTCATTTCAGGAGGATATAACATATCATGATTTGGTTTTCCCATATTCTTTGGTATTATCGGTTGAATACCCGCAGTAGCTGGCGCTACAGAAGTAAAAAGTGGGTTATTTGCGATAGATGGATTTGGTGGGCGCACGGTAGAAGTACCAGCAACTCCAGACATATTAGCAAATGGGCCAAATCCGGGTGGGTAAAATGGATCACTAGTTTGAGTTGGGTCAGAATTTGGATCATTTGAAGTTGAAAGTCCAGGGATTGAAGAAGGCGGGGCTTGTCCATTCAACTAAGCTTTGTACATCTCCGCCATCTGTTGTTATAATGACTTTATTTCTTCCATTGATGTTAATTCCTGCGAAATCAACTGATTCTGCTCTTCTTCACTATCAGACCCTATATCTTCTCTGCGAGTCATTCTTCTTTTACCCTTGTATCTGGTGTTATACGGATGTGATGCCAGTTTAAACCACAAACCAACCACCAATTATTTTATCTTTCTGTGATCAAGTAGCAAACGGGTGA
This sequence comes from Capsicum baccatum var. pendulum, assembly GCA_030864225.1. NCBI lineage: Eukaryota > Viridiplantae > Streptophyta > Magnoliopsida > Solanales > Solanaceae > Capsicum > Capsicum baccatum. The sequence continues at coordinate 24,052,529 of CM061554.1, read as the reverse complement.
GTGTTATATATTTAACACATTATAATGCCACGTTATATGTCATGTTTCTATATGCATTTTCCAACCTATCATGGAAGCTTTGTGTTTCATCCCGACTTTTCTAGGCATATTTTCAAAAATTATGATCGAACCCTTTGGAGGGTTGCCTACGTATCATGTCAAGACATGAATCAGATCTTGCGTAGTTCGGGAGGAATTTAACAAAATTATTTTGTCTTTTTTTTGCTTTTTTTTTTATTATTATTGAGGAAAATAAACAAAGTAAATGAAGTAAAACATATGTAATATATATAGAAATAAACAGTCAACTTTATTACATTCTACGATAAAATGACTGACCCAACTCCTAAAATAAAACCTACTAACTGACATCTGAAAACTAAAAGACATAATATCTAAACAATAAATTTTTAAAACTGAAAAATGAAAAATTATGCCAAAGAAAACAACGATCCATTCAAGGAGATTTCGATTTAATATGTCCTCCTAAACTCAAATATATGTCCTCCAATGAAGTAGTGAGTCGTTGTGCGAAAGCTGGTACTTGTGCCAAAAAGTCCTCACAATCCAACTGCTGATAATCTAAACCCATTCTGGCAGTATCCTGCGCTACACGGTGGACCTTCCCTCGAAGAGAACTGAAAGCCTGATCCCATTCCTGGGCCTGTCGATCTCGGAAATCAACCATCTCTCTTGCACGTTGTTCACGAGCAGAAATAACCTCCAACTGTTCTCGCAATATTCCTTTTTCACGAATCCACTGAGATCTCTCTCGATCAAATTCTTCATGCATATTCTTTTCAACTTCTTGAAGTTGTTGTCGGCGAGATGCGGCAAGTTCTGCAACGTGTGACCCCCTAGCGGTAGCAAACTTGATTTGTCCCCAAAGTTCAACCTCAATAGCTGCTGACTTAGCTTTCTCTTCAGAAAATTCTCTTTGTTGTTCGTCTATTTTTGCCCTGGAATGCTCTAATTCTTCTCTCAAAACTTGGTTGGCTTCATGATGTTCTCGCATGGCTCCTTCAATTCCTATCCTGATTGCAGCTTCCTGATCTATAGGTCCCTTAACCGATCTTTCTGGTCTGACTGGAGGACTCGACTATTCTTCAAACCATTCCTGGTAATCTGGGTGCACTTCTCCTTTCTCACGCTCTATGACCATCGTTTCAATTCCCATAATACGGCGACCCTCCCAAATCTGCTGGGCCAAATCTTCTGGAAGTGAAATCTCTGGTCTGACCTCAAATACGAACTCAGCCATGTCTTCTGTTATGGGAATTATTTGACGCCTGCCTAGATGACGTAAAACTCTCAATGGAACATACAGTTGAACACCTCTAATACCCATTAATAACAAGAACAGACGAATGACAGAACTATATATGACTTGCCTCCAAGGGAACCAATGGAGATTTCAAGTGATTTTATCTGTTGTCAAAGAACGAAAAAGTTTAACCCAATCTCTAATTTCTTTTGGACATTTATATTTCTCCATTTTTTCCTCGTAATCGTTGATGCGATTAAATCGCTCGGGATTGAACCTTGTCAATGTAGGACGTTGATAAAGATGCTCCACAATCCACATCTGTAACAAGATATTACATCCCTCGAAAAAACCTTTTCCCTTCTGACAAACAGTCAGAGCACGGTAAATATCAGCTAGGATCATTGGTATCATAGTGTAATCTTTCTTAATCAGTATCTGTACCACTCCCGCTAAACGAATATTAATTGTTTCTTCTCTTCTTGGGAAGACCATAGTGCCTAAAAAGTCTATCATGAATGCAAATCGTCTGTGAATTTTCCAAGCCTCAAAACTTCCCTTATTACAAAGTTCTTTACCGTACTTTTGAAATTCTTCTTGCCTTTCGTATCTGTCATACAAAAACTGCAAGGAAACCCAACCTTTTTTCATTGATTCTTCTTTTGTGTTCCTTATGTTCATGAGCTTGCAAAATTTGTTTATCGAAATAAGTCTTGGGGCTATAAGTTTCTTCCGATGCATATCACCATATCCAACACAGCCTGCTATCTCTTCTAAAGTAGGTGTCAACTCAAAGTCTGAAAAGCGGAATACATTATTCTTCGGGTCCCTGAAACTCAGTAATGCAACAATCACCTCCCTATTAGGGTTGATTCTCATGATACTCGTCAAAAAACCCAAATACTTATGTATTTCGCCATAATCGAATGTATCCATTGCATTCCACCATAACCAAAGTTGCAGAGGAGTACAATCCACAACCTGAAGCGGTACATTCCCATCTCTCTTTCTCTTTGGATGCTTTCCACGAACAGGGGGGACATTTTATACCTGTTGAAAGGGACATAAGATTAATAAATATCTAGACTTAGACAAAACTTAATTTATTAATTTTGAAAAGAATTTATAATTTAACTTGTAAAACTTAGTGCGACCATTATTTAAACTTAGTTGCAAAGAACAATTTTATCAAAATCAAAGTGAGAGAAACAAGATTGATAATATTTTTTTTTTATTTAAATTGACTCTATCAAAAACTTTGCTATAACAGACTTCTAGACAATTTTATCTATATGTTTGAAGACAATATTCCCTAAGTACAAAAATAAAATAAAAGGACTCAGAAATAAAGAAAAATAGAATGACCGTTTTATGTATGAAGTTGTATAAAATTTTCAGTTTCACGACCCTAAAGGTTCAGGACTTGTTAAAATTGATATATATATATATATATATATATATATATATATATATATTTTGTAAAAATTTAGCCTCATGATCCTTGAAGATTCCGGGCTTTTGAAATATATTGTTATTATTATTATTATTTTTTAATCTTAGCCTCATGATCCCTAACGATTCAGGGCTGTTAAAATATATAAAAATTGGACTTGAAAATTTGAAAAACAATTATGAAAATAATCGTATTTTCAAAATATTTTCCATTAAATCTATGAACAATTTTTTTAAAAGATAAGGTCGTATCCTGGGAAAGACTTCCTACGTATCTCACTAAAATGTGAGAATCAGACCCTCGTAGTTCATAAAGATTGTAAAAATTGTGTTGTTGTATACTTAAAAAAAAATTCTTTATTTTAAAAATAAATTTTTCTTTCAAAAATGATCAACTAAATTTGAGAATAAATTAATCTCTCGTATTTTAAAATTGCCTAAAGCCGGTCAACAAATAAATAGTCTTCCAAGCAAATGTCAAAGAGCACGTAGGATGCACATGTTGGTCTTTATAAATTAGGTCACCTGTCCTAGACAGACCCGACCCCTGTGCCGAGTCCCGCTAAATCAAATGCATATGATGCAAATAAAGCAGTACCTAATAGGGATAACCAGATTTTGAGTTTTCAGTTCTTCTAAGTTTATGCCTAATAGGGATAGGTGTCTAGACTGGCTTACCCGAGCGGACACTCGAGCCGGGGAGGGACAACTTAGTCGGTAGCAAGGCAACACCGCCTTCGTTGTCAATCCGAACCCCGCCTAACATGTGTGACTATATCTTTCACCAGGTGCCTTGACACTCCGGTTATCTCAAAAAGAAAGTGGGATGCATATGTTGCATTCCCTCTATCCTATTTCAGAGACTCAGAGGGGGTACGCGAGAGAAGACAATATATAATACAGTTCACATAATATCAAAGCAGTAAATGAGCAACAAGTAGCACATAAGGCCAACAAACAAACACAATATTAAAATAATTAAAGCAAGTAAAAGTCAATATCTAAAGGTCGAATTCTAGTTATTCCCCAGAAGAGTCGCCAGAGATGTCACACCCCTTTTCCGCTCGAGAGCCGAGTCGAAGGGTTTTTCCAATTAAAGTGACAATATTGAATAGGGATTAAATTATTTACAGAGTCGCCACTTGGAATTGAGTTTTGGTGTTCAAAGTCACCTTTTTTGAATCCCTGATCAAAAGAAAATGACTCTTATTTGGTCTGCGAAAACAGAAAATGGGTAAGGAATTCTGTTGATCGAGGGGAAGGTGTGAGGCACCCCTCGAATCCCGTGGTTTTAGCACGATCTCTTTTATTGACTTATCTTGACTTAAATTATTTTAATAAATTGTGTTAAGGCCTAAAATTTGCTCATTTTTATTATACCAAAACTATTTAAAATTCTTGTATTGAATTTATGAAAAATTAAGTTTATAAAAATATTTATCAAAGTACATTACTGCATCCTTGAATTTTAGAGTGTTTTGGAAAGATGTGTAAGCCACATTCTTAATTGAGACAAACATTTTAAGTGCGACTAAATTTCCCTGTCGTTAAAACATTGATTTATTTATTTTTATTTTTTTTAAAATTGTAACAATTTTATTTGTTTGAAATACTACTATATCTAATAATATTCAATTAAAAATATTAATTAATTTAATAAATAATTATTAAGCTTCGTGAAAGAATAAAAATAATAAACTTCTAAAGTCAAAAACACACTTTATAACTTCAAAAATCAAATAATGAAGATTTTTTCTCTTTTTATTTTTATTTCATTCTTTGTTATTTTCTATCTACTATTTTTATTATCTTAACTAGTAAGAGATATGATATTTAACAAATTCATTTTTTTTTTATATTAAAGTTACACATGAGACAAACATAACAAAAATAATCAACAACACAAATAAAACTAGTATTTTTAAAGAGCTTTGCCGGAGCATGAAGAAACTCCGGCCAGATCTGATAAAAAATTGGCCAGAGAAGACGCCAGTGACGGAAAAGGGTACTGTTGTAGGGAGAGGGGTGAGGGATGACAGGCTCGGGGAAAGGAGAAGACGGGGCGGCACCATTGTTAGGCTTCGCCGTTGGCTGGAAATGGAGGAGGGACGGCGGTGAATGGTGGAGGTGCGACTTTCGCCGTTCATAGTGGCTGATCTGGCGAGATACATCCGGCGATGGGGATGGTTGGCAATGTTAGATCTGTTTGTTTCGGACGGCAAAACGGCGACGGATCTAGTCGATGTTATCACCGAAAAAAACCGACGGAAAAATTCGATGCGGAGATCCGGTCAGATCTCGGGTCGGCGAACGATGACAGTGAATGGCAAACTAGTCAGCTGACCGACGCGTTGCGACGGAGATCAGGTCGACGTTACTGTTGTCACCGGAGAGAGGGAAGGACGGCGGCGACGAGTTGCGGCGGAGATCTGGTCGAATCAAACCAACGCGCCGCGGCCGGATCTGGTCGTGAGCCGGCGTCGCGGTTGTTCCGCCGACGGAGTGACGAGGGGAACGGGAAAGAATCGGCAGCGCGGTTGATGGTTGGTTTCCGACGATAAGCCGCCGAAATAAATAAATAAATATTCTAATCTGCTTTTTCTTTCTCTTTTTTTTACTAGATTTTCCATGTTTGTTGTATTGTGTAAGTTATGTAATGTGTACAAATTGATGAGTTACATATAAATGTACAGTGTGTAAAAGACGAACTCTGTGAATACATGTATGTCCTGTGAATATTATCATCTATATGAACAATATTCTATACTGTTTTTGTTATATACATATGAAAAGTGAGACATGATATTAATTTTTATTATTGACAACATGTATAAAATACAAAAATGATAACAAATTCATATAATGTTAATTCATAAATCATCAAAACAATCATATTATCATCCAGCCTATAATGAAAGTTATAAAATAAAATACAGGATTACAAATAAAACCTCTGATAAAATGAAACAGAAACTTTGAATATTGTCCTGTAAACAAAAACTTCACCCTCTTTTGTTTGCTATTTTTTTACTGATTTTCTCAACTTTCTTTTTTCTTTGTTTTTTAGTTTCACTATCCTTCTCCTTCTATCTTCTGTCCATGTGTGTGTTGTTTGTAATATATAGGTGAGTGTTGTGTGTGCATGTGTGCAGTTGAGGGAGTTTGTGAGAGAAAAATGGGGTGGTTTCAGGGTGTGGGAATGGGTAGTTTAGGTTAAGGTGAATGGGGATATTAGGTAGTTTTTTTTTTTTTTTTTTAGGATAAGATAGGAATTTATTTATTTTTTAAGATAATAATAATAACAAAAAATAATAAATAAATAAATAAATAAGATAATAGTAACAAATAAAATAATAATAATCTAATAATAATAATAATTAATTAATTTTTATATTTAAGAAAATACAATAAAAATCTAAAAACAGCCAAACATAAACTATATAATTAAGATAGTACAAAAACTAACTTATTTATTTAAAAAGAAACATATTTATTTATTTATTTATTTTTAATTTTTGTATATATTTTTTTATTTGAATAAAATAAAATAATATCCTAAAATTAACTTCATTTAATTATTTTTATAAATTAAAAATAAAATAATAGTCAAAATAATATATGATTAAATATAAATATAAATATTTAATATCGATAAACAAGTTAAAATTTAGGAAGAATCAAAAATCACGTGTCTACAAACCTAACTTCAAATAATTTGTAAGCAGGCAAACTTCCAACATATGCGTCTAAAGGTCAAACTTTTGACAGTTTTGTCTGAAGTTGTAGGATTATTGGCAAGAAAAAATTGAGTAACTGAACTTTAGACATATATGACTGAAAGCATTAAAGCATTTGCACAAATCTTCTCCCACTATGCTATCCCTGAGGCCATAAACGCTACCTACTTGTGTTTAGTCCCCAAGGGATTGTTTGGTTTGAAAATAAATTATGTTGAGATTAGTACAAAATCATCCGATAATGTATCTACTAGTTATCCAGCCTTGAACGTTGTTACTGTTTGATCACCTCCTCCAGATGTGATGAACTTTTTGTATGCGGATAAAAGAGGAGACTTTGCTACTAGACGCGTTAAGAGCGTGAGAGTTTGACCGCCTAGTACTTCTGTACATATTCCTAGTACTGCTATGTAAGGAACTAATGGATGGTTGTAAACATTGCACAAAGTGCAGACACTATGGTGGTAGCGCTACTGAATCGCTCTCTGTAGTATTTTGTTAAGACGCTAATATAAGTATCCTAGTTACCAAAAAAAAAGGCATTAAAGCATTTCTGGCATGTATAAGCAGTTCAATAGCTTTTTTAAAGCCACTATTAGTGACACGTTTTCATCATTTTCCTAATTGGACGAAGTTTGAGGCATGTTAGTCGGCTCACTCGAGGGTGAAACTAGTAAATCGTATGCTTAAGTCTTCTAGATTTTGAGGTCCTAAAAATATTTTAATAGTAAATTTGATAATTTTAATTTCACTAAAACAATAGTGAAGATTATAAAAAATAAAAGGTACAAAATTTAAATAAAAAGGAAAGAAAGAAGAATTATCTACTTTCTAATCAAAAATATTTTAAAATTTTGAATTAAACAACTCAAATCTTCATATTAATAAAATAAAGTTTTTATAACAACATTCAAGGTAATGCATTGCCAACAAACAGTTAATATTTTATTAACTAGAATTAATCCTTACTTTTATAAATAATAATAGTACTATGTAAAATTAAATGTTTAATATCTTTTAAAAATACTACATGTAGTATATAAAAACAAAAAAGACAATCCTAAATTATTATTATTATTATTATTATTATTATTATTATTATTAGTAGTAGTAGTAGTAGTAGTAGTAGTACTAGCCAAATGTGTGTGATTTGCATGTGTGTTTCATGTCAAGTCATATGTGAAGTATTAATATCTTGATCGTCTCCTACGATGTGAACTATCACATCACGTCTAATAACAAAAATAATAGATAGTAATAGAGCAGAAATTACAACAAAACAAATTGATTAAACCTAACCTTTACACAAAAATTTCTCATAGCTTGACCAAATATTCATCTACCACTATAAACTCAATAAAACAATATGATAAGCGAAATATCATAACAATGTAATTAAACCTTAAGAAAAATCGTTAAAGCCAGACCAAACGTTAATCTATCACTTAAAAAAATAACAAATAGTAACAGCACAGAAACTACAGTATTCGAGAATATTACAACAATACATCAAACCTAACCTTAATACAAATTTCTTAAAGTCTGACGAAATATTCATCAACAACATAGATTGGAACACAACAGAAAATAATACGATAATAGGGATATTAGAACAATATCAATAAACCTAACCTTTTGTGATTAATGTTGATGACACTTTAGAGCTCATAGAAAACAGTAATTAGAATATCTCTGTCACTAAATTTTACATTATGGATGTTATTATATTATTATAGAAAAAAAATTCTCCAACACTTTTTTCTACAAAAAAGGATTATCTAAATATGGGAGATTTTTATTTTTATATTGCGAAAGGGAAAAAAATTAATTATGGTATCAAATTAATACTACAACACAACTTAAGGAAATTCAAATTTTTTTCCTCAAAATTTTAAAGTAACGTATTTTTATTTTTTCCTTAAAAAATTAAAATAACTTTTTTTTGGAAACTTTAGGGTAATTTTTTATTTTTGTGTTTTTTAATGAAAAAATTTCAAAAATTATTTTTGTAATCATATATTATAGAAATTCTTAAATTTAAATATTATAATATAATGATATATTAATTGAAGAAAAATAGTAAAAAATAATTTTGTCTAAAGCACAAATTTTTAATAATGAGTAAAAAGTGTATACCACTTTTTTAAGGGTCTTCACACTTTTAATATATTGTAGATGTAGATAGATGTAGATGTGTGTGTATGTATGTATATACGTACGTACGTATCTATAATTTATATCTATATCTATATTTATAATATATTTAAAAGTGCAAAGACCCTTAAAAAAATAATTTGAACTTTTTGCCCTTCATTAAAAGACAATTCTTCAGACAAAATTATCATTTACTATTTTTATTATATTTAAAAAATAAAAAATCTCATTATTTTTTGCTAAATAGATATATAATAGGATTTTTGTAAACTAGATATATAATAAGAGTCCTAATAAACATTGTCTTATTTTTGGCAAAATAAAAACGTATAAGTTTTTCATTATTTTTGGCAATCTAAGAATTATATATATAGTAGAAATCCAAAGATATTGTTTTTTTGGCAATACAAACACGCAGGTTTGCAAAAGTAGAACACTACCTTTTTCTGTGGAAATTAAAAAATTTCCATTTATATTTTTGGCAAAATATTTTCAATTTGCAGAATAAAAATGGAAGTGAGAGTCCTTTTTTACCATTTTACAATTGATAGTATCCTAATACTGTTATAAATAAATATATTTACATTATAGTGAATGTCAAGATCTACTTTGATATCTATTAGGATTTGAAGCATCCGTCTTTTACTCCAACTAGGAGTAAATTTCTCCTATAAATAGAGGGATTTTGTTCATTGTATTGATAATCATATAATCTCTCATCCTCAAGAAAAGAAATAAGAATTACTCTCTATTCTCTCTCTACTCTTGTTCTTTATTCTTTCTTACTTTACCGTCTCAAATTTGAAGACTAAGGCTAAGATAGCAAAAGAATTGTTGTTAATCATCTGTCGATTCAGATATGCAATATTTGTTCGTCTAATAACAAATCTCACTTAATACTAATCTGCTTTATGACTTGGAGTCTATATATTTATCTAGTCTTAAAACATTGGTTTTCATCCATTACCATTAGCAAAGTATATTAAAGCCATCAAGTCAAAGTTAAAAGTAGTTTTCTGCAAGAATTCAATTATTATCTTGATATGATAAATCTTTACCACTGTTAGTTTATATTAACCAATTAATGGTTAAGAATTCCTATGTACACCAATTATGAAAAAGTAACAGCAAATAATTGTTAAAGCATCTTAAAAGTCCATTACCTTCTCATTACACGTGCTCCTATATTCTACGTGAAAAATTATATTTTATGTCCTTGTGGTTTAATCTAACCAATCATCTTTGATTTTCTCTTGTTCAGTTTTGATGAGTTTAAATATATATGACATCACGAGTTTATTACTAAATTAATATAACTCTATTGAATTTTTTGGATCTAAGGAAACCTAATTGGTTCAAAATTATTTATGCCTTATATTTGTTCTTGAAACAATATTGTTAAAAGTTATGATGATCTATTTAAGTCTCATGCACCATAATGATAAGATGTTGGGTTCAAGTCCCATCGATTTATGCCTAAGACGCTTTTTTATATGGATAAGATATTGAGTTTGAATCTCAATATACCATACTGGTGATAGTATGATGGCTAAGGCAAAATAATGGGTGTTTAATGAAAAGTCATGAAATTCGACCCATTGAATATGCTCTATTCCATGAAGTGAATGTGATAGCAATATATGATAAGTCTGAAATATGACAACTTACTTCATTCTTGAGGTGTATGTGGTAGCAGTGCATAATATGTCTGAAAGAAGACAAGTGATTAAATGCACGAATATACGCGTGGAGGGATAATATGATTATGATCATCAAAAGTGATGATATTTTCACACGCATATTATGATCATAAGATATGATAGAGAAAAATTCTCCACATCATATGTATACCTCGATTTACTTCTGAAGTAGCAAAATCTTGAAAGAGATTATAAGCTATCATAATTTGAAAGGCTTAAGACACGATTATATTCCATTCCTGGTGAATGAGAAGCTTATTAATGCAAACATGTACTTGATTGTGATGGTATCACAACTCACCTCTGAATGAGGCAGAATAACTGAGAAGAGTTATTTCGAAATCTACTTCTAAAGTAGTAAATCTGAAATTTATTCATATAATAGTAAATCTGAAATTTACTAAAGAAAAAAAGTGCATGTCATGGTAAACTTGGAGTTTACTAGAATAAAAGTTCATAAATTGATATAAACGATTGTGACATCTCAAAGATGTGCATATTGAATATTAGACATGTATTGAAGAACTAAAAGATTCTTCGAGAATTGTTTATGTCATTTGTTCTCATAATAATTTGGTTGGACCAACTAAAGTTGGGATTGAATTCCTTAAATCTGAAAAATATAAAAGGTGAATATAGGCCCGTTCACCTATCATGTGATATGTTGAAAAGATGCATCAATAAGATGATCACATGTACATTCATTGTCAACCTGCAGTTTGACATTCATAAAGTTGCTTGCTCAATAAAATTGAGTTAAGAACATAATTTTCAGATTGTGCAATCAAGAAAGTTATCTTGATGATGATGGTTTGGCATTGAATGCCTTCGATAAATAGCTAAACCATTATTAATGAGAACAAAACTTCATGTATTGGTCTAAAATATGATATATTGCAATAGCATTTGTATGCATTAGACCAATAAATTATGATTATTTCTTCCCTCTTAATTAGTTCAAGGTCGAGAACCAATTATTCCATCTAATAATTTTGATGAGCGGTATACGATTAATGAATATACCATAATACACAATGATGGATTCCTCTAAGAAGTAGAGGATGTATGTTAGTTTTTCTAACATAGGGGGGAGATTATAAGCGCTATGAAATATGTTAGGAATTATCGCCAGATCCTCATCCAAAAGATAATTCAAGTCAAATGCCGAAAGCATCTCATATTAAGCGCAAGTGCTCTTATTTGTGTTCCTAAAGAACAAAGTCTATGCATGCGTGAAGCGTCGTAGACTGATCGGTTCCAAATGAAATAGTCCTTGAAAAATAAGGAGCAAATAATCATAATAAGAAGGCAATGAGCTCTTGAAGAGCCTACGACATAACACTTCATGAAACCTTATGAGAGGTTCATGAACCTGAAAATAATGAAGTGATTAGATCTCAAAATGTTATGTCGCATTGTGAACCGATACAAAATGATATATCATCAATATCTTTGACACAATATTGGCGCAAAATTGTGAAAGATTACGAGGATCTGAATTCTATGTTAATTTAAGCATGTTGACGTAGAAATATTTATCAAGTGACATGAAAGGATGCATTTTGGTAAGTGTAAAACTTATTTGATTTGCAGTCCAGACACTTGAAGATGTCACTCATGAAATGTTGAATATTGTCACTTGACAAAACTTATGTGAAAACTTTTAAGGATTCAAACTGCTTGAAGCATATAAAAGTTTCTGGAAAACTTATTTATAATCCTTATATTGTATAATCTTATTGCTTAAACATCATTGGAACTCTTGGAGAGTTTTCAAAGCAATAGATTATTTGCTGAAATTCGAAATATATCGAATTGGATTGGTTATGAAGTATCATATCTTAGTGCAATTGATGCACTCATGTACCTTGCAAATACTACAAAGCCTATAGCCTTTTCAGTCAATTTGTTAGCAAGGTATATTTCTGCTCCTACTATGAGACATTAAAATGGGATAAAACACATGAGCTTGTTTTATTCTAAAGATTGTAGTCCCGATCTTATTGGTCATGCTGATGTTGGGTACTTATCTGATCGGCATAAAGCTCGGTCTCAAATAAGCTATGTGTTCATATGTGGTGGTACTGTCATATCTTGGAGATATACAAAACAGTCTATCGTAGCCACTTCATCAAATCGTGCTAAGATAATATCTATTCGTGAAGCAAGCCGAGAATGTGTATGGTTGAGGTCTATGATATATCTCATTCGAGAAAAATATGGTGTGAAATATGACAATCTATCCATAATTTTATATAGAGATAATTCAGCATACATAGCACATCTTAAGGGAGGATTCATAAATGGAGATAGAACGAAGCACATTTTGCCAAAGCTTTTCTACATACATGAGCTACAAAAGAATGATGATATTAACGTACAACAGATTCGTTCAACTGACAATGTGACTGATTTATTCACCAAATCTTCTCCAATTGCAACTTTCTAGAAGATGTTGCACAAGATCGAGATGCAAAGCTCAAGGATGTTCTCATTAGGGGGAGTTAATACGCGATGTCCTCTTTTTCCCTTACGAGGTTTTGTCCCACTGGGTTTTCCTTGTAAGGTTTTTGATGAGGCAGCCGAAATGCGTATTATTAGAGATGTGTACTCTTTTTCCTTCACTAGAATTTTTTCCTACTGGGTTTTTTCTAGTAAGGTTTTAACGAGGCACATTATCTACCAATTAGACATTCAAGGGGGAGTGTTATAAATGTATTTACATTATAGTGAATGTTTATCAAGATCTATCAAGATCTACTTTGATATCTATTACGATTTGAAGCATCAGTCTTTTACTCAGATTAGGAGTAAATTTCTCCTATAAATAGAGGGGTTTTATTCATTGTATTGACAATCATATAATCTCTCATCCTCAAGAGAAAATATAAGAATTACTCTCTCTTCTCTCTCTACTCTTGTTCTTTATTCTTTCTTGCTTTATAACAAATACAAATTATATAGTAGGAGTTAAAAATCTTTTTTTTTTTTGGTTTATGAATACTCCTTCTATAAAAGAAGTTGCTTTGTGTAGTGATTAAATTCTGTGAGTAAGAGGTACGTAGGAATAGTTATTTTCTTCTCTTAATGTTTTCATTATTTTGGATTAATTTTTGTGCAACTCACTTTATCATTATGTTGTTAATTGTGTATTTGGATTGATAATCAATTTCTCACAAATTCAACTCCAAATTAATGATTAGCTTAAATTATTTAACAATGAAAAATGGTTGGCTTTGTTTGAGTGATTGTGATCTATTATATTATATTATATTGTGTTCTTAGTTAAAATACAATATTTATTTTGATTGTTATTTGTATTTTATTTTATCATATTTGTCATAGATCTGAATCACTAGACCCTTTTAAATTCATTACGAGATTTTTGAGTTAAAAAATAGACGTAGACGTACTTAATGAATTAATGTCTCCATTCAAATTAAAATTATACAAAACTTAAATTTATTTTAACCTCAATTTCTCTCTTAACTTGACTTTTAGAAGAATTAATATAGTAGTTCTTTTCGTCAAAAAAAGTTGATAAGCTTACAATATTTTTCATAAGTGATTTAGGTATGATATTAAAACCTTGAAATTTGAATTTTAGAAAGTATTAGTGTTCATATTAGTTCTTATATTTGGGCCTGAATATTGGATAGGAACTTAAAAATTAAAATAGCAAGTTCTCAAATTATTTCTAAGTATTATTACTTAAATTTTATTGTCTTTCATTACGAGATTTTTGAGTAGAAAAAATAGTTGTACTTAACGAATTAATGTATAGATCTTTCAAATTAAAAGCAAACAAATGAGGTCAAAATCATCATTTTGATTTATTTAACCTCAATTTCTCTTCTAGCTTGACTTTTAAAAGAATTAATAATAGTTATTCTTTTCGTCAAAAATAGTTGATAAGTTACAATATTTTTCTTAAATGATTCAGGTGAGATATTAAAATCTTGAAATTTAAATTTTATAAGGTATTTAATTGTTAATATTAGTTTTTATATTTGGACCTAAATATTGAATAGGAACTTGAAAGTTAAAATAATAAATTCTCAATTTATTTCGAAGTTTTAAACAACAAGAAGTCTATAATTTCTTAAAAAGAGATGTGTAATTAAACTTCAAAAAGTTAAACTATTTTAGCAACTTAAAGTTTTTCATTGATATTTCATTGATATATATATATGAACTTGTTACAATGTGACGTTCGGATCTTCGGTCCATAGACAAATAAATGTGAGTAATAAACAAAGAACAAAAAAAAAAAAATGACATAACAACACAACTATAAGCAGCAACAATCTATCTAAGAGAGTCAATGTCCAGTCCACCAACTCCTTAGAAGGATTACTATATGATAGCAAAATAAGATTTCCTTGTCAGTTTTTTATTTTCCTTCCCCCCGGCCCCCTCAAAGTTGTTAGGCCATATAATTTTATATAAAATTTAATCGAAATTTAGCTTTTATATTATCAATTGATTAAAAGAATCCTAATTCTATTTATATGTGTATTTTAGGACTTCTTAATTATTAGTTCTCTTATCATATATTTTAGGGTTCCTTAATTGTAAATATTAATGATAATTAATTAATAATTTGAGAGAATAAGTGAAAAGGCTATTTTGTATATTGTGGAGATTTTTAATGATGGGTAAAAAGTTCAAATCGCTTTTTTTAAGGATATGATTTTCAAATTTTTAATATATTATAGAGTATAGATATAAATATAAATTATAAATTATAGATTATTATATGCTTGTTCATATACTATTAAGAGACGGATATTAAGGATTTTCTTTGTGCTAAAAGTTCTCGATCAAAAAAAAGCACATGCACTTTTCACCTTTTTAGTATTTTTTTTTTCCATTTCTCTCTCCGTAGTGCTTTTTTATTTTGTAGTTTTGATGGATGATATCAATGATAACAACTTCTTGCACATGTCATGCCTCTGGATAATATATTTGTCTTGCTGGTAATTCCATAGAAGAGAATTATTGCCTGTCGTTAGCCTTCATGGCAGAATCAATGAGGGACTTGAGAGGTGGTGGTTTACCTTACGGTGGGTGTTATCAGTTCAAGTCCTCTTATATTCAATTCTTAAACTTAGCTGATATAAAGTTTTTTAAAAGCATTCAGTTTTTCTGATCCGGTGATTCGATCTATAATTTGTCATTTTTTTATGTTGATAAAATCCATCCATGTGGCAACTTCTTAGGATGGAAAAGAATTAGAAGTGAAGAATGAGGTTCAAATGAGGAAAGTTTTACGGTGGATACCTAGGCAATGAGAGATGAGGAAGGATGTAGTAATCGACGAGATGCTTTGGGAAGTTGAAAATAAGCATAGATTCAAAAATTTCTGAATAGGGCAATCTTTCAAACTGATGCTGAATCATGATAATGCATTTGTCTTGCAGGTAATTCCATTGAAAAGCTTCATGTTTGAGTTTGAATTTCATTCAATTGCATGCACTTATATTGCTTGAAGAAAGGTAACTTTAATGAGGTAAATTTGTCTCTTTCTCTCTATCAACCCTAACATACAACATATTTAGAATTGCATGGTATAGTTTGCCTCACAAAATATTTAATTAAATCACGTATTAAATTTCAAAACTGTTTCTGATGAGTGATGGCCAAGTTAAAAATTAACTATCTAGATCATACTCAAATACTTTGTTAAAAAATTACATTGTATAGCTAGGTAAAAATATTATATGTGTATAGATTTTTCAATTCATTAGGGTTATCTCATCCTTAATCGGTGTAAAGACCCTTAGAAAAGCAATTCGAACTTTCTTCCCTTCATTAAAAGTCTTTACTTTAGACAAAATCTTCTTTTCATATATTTTTCTTAAATTACTATGATATTAAATTATTATTCTAATATTTAGTATTTTAAACTTAATTCAAGTACCTTTTTATCAAGTTAAGAAATCACATTATTTAACACTTTTAAATCCGTTAAACTTTACCTTAAATAATAATGGATTCCTATAATTCTATTTAAATAATATTTATAGAACAACAAACAACTAATTAAATGTATCAATTTGAATCATATTTATGATATGATTAATAAAAACTTTTTATAAATATAGGTGATGCTTTTGTTTTCAAATTAATATAGATACTTTCTTTTTAAAGAAATTTGCTTGCTGATTTATATCTATAATATTTCAAAATATGCTATAGATAGGTTTTTTAAATTTGTATCTAGTCCTTATCTCAAAGTGTATGTTACGATCCAAATGGCCATGAGTGGCACCCACACTAATCCTCCTGTAGGAGAATCATCTAAATCGAACCATTAGTCAATCACTTAGTTAATATTCAGATGATATTATTATAAAATCAACATAATAACAATAATCCAGAACTAATCATTATTAAAGCGGAAGTCAAACAAACTACTTACTAAAATTTTCAAGACCCGAAAGTCATCGTACAAGAACTGCTAACAAAGATCATGTCTAAGGTGATATCCAAAAATAAAGTAAATAAAGAATGTCTCATGCCCGAAAGATGGACAAGAACAAATAAGATGACCCATGAAAGCCTGGAGACGGAGTGCTCACCCTTGGATCAAGATCCGCTATCAAACTCTAGAGGTGAGGACATGTCTTAGCCTCTAGAACACTTTCTGCACTCAATAAAAGAAGAGTACGGGGTAGTATTAGTACAAACCACTATGTACTGGTAGGTATCATAAGCCAACTCAATTTAATAGCATGTACGCAACATAAATTAAATAATAAGTAGACAGGCTTATCAAATAACAAATACTCAATTAATCAACAATGCAGCAATCACAGGTCAAACAGTGCTCACAAACAAGCCACATAATCATCAAGAGTATCAATCATACTGTAAACATTCACAAAAATCAACACAATTATGTACACACATGCTATGGGACTTATTTTTGCCCAAATAGTCATAACCTGCAGGGAACAATCTATATTCATGTATCATACTGGCGTGGTACCCAATTCAACATATAAATATCCATACCGACGTGATACCCGATCCAACATAAATATATCCGTACCGGCGTGGTACCCAATCCAACATGAACATATCCGTACCGGCGTGGTACTCTATCCAACATAAACATATCCATACCGGCGTGGTACCCGATCCGACATATACATATCCGTACCGGCGTGGTACCCGATCCAATATATACATATCTGTACCAGCGTGGTACCCGATCCAACATATACATATCCGTACGGGCGTGGTACCCGATCCAACATATACATATCCGTATCGACGTAGTACCCTATCTAACATATAAATATCTATACCGACGTGGAACCCGATCCAACATACACATATTCGTACAAAGTTTACAAGTATACTTAAACTCATAAGACAATTCCATCAAGTAAATTTCCAATAAACATTTATACACACAGCAACAATCCAAACATCAATAATTTCAAGCATGTCCATATACCAATCAACAAGTATTCAATTTAGGAGCATACACACAATTAAATCGAGTCTAAACTCCAATTAAAGCGTAACTTACCTCAACCAAAGAACTCGAAAGCAAGCTACTGTGCGAGGGTCTTGCCTTTTCGTAAAGCTTTCAAATATTTTAAATCTGTTCAAATAGTAATCCCAATAAAAGTACAAATCTAGTGACACCCATTTTACATATTTTTACCCTAAAAATTTAAGACCTAAAGAAATAATCAAAACAGTCTCTCCTGTTGATTCAGAGAGCAAACAATATAATATGTTGATTCAAGAGTCAATATTGAGTAAATCAAATAGCCAAAACAGGAACATCGAGTCCAATCCAATCAAATAGCCATGAACGAATTGTTTAGCTAAATAAAATATTCATTCTAGTCGTATCTACCAACGAAATAGTAAAAAGATTATTCCCATTAAAATTAAATGATACCAAACAGCTAGTGCAAAATAATTTATCAATAGATCACATATATATAACCATAACCCAAAACATATATACTTTGATAACATGTTAAATTATATAATCCATCCATATAAAGCACGAATATGAAGAATATCTCATATCTCTCATATTACTATTTTAATATTACTTTTTATGGTCAACTACACCAATAATTATAGGAAATCACTACACAACATTTATTTACTAGTTTCAAATCAAATTCTAAAGATGTTAGAAAGCAACCTTGTAAGAGGTCACGAATTTTCTTTAAAGCGGTGAAGACAAAATATGGCTGCTAACCGTCGGTCACCCTTTCTTGTGACCATTTTCTTCTATTATTATACCCGATAAACCCTTCTAACTTAAATTTATTTTTGTATTGACCCCATAAGTAGTTAAATTGTGGGTTTTGAACCCATTAAATCACTAATTAAATTAATTATCTAAAATACCCAACTAAGGACTTAACTCACCTGGAACACATCAAGAATCGATACTATCTATCTCCGTAAGTCATAAATTACGTATACAAACTACGGGAAGAGTTAGAATAGAAAAGATGAGAAAATTTCACAAACGACTGAGAGGATCGTTACAGTGTATTTTTCAGATTCATGTTTCTTCAACAACAAAAATATTATATGGGACTGACTATTCTTTATGCGCTCAACATAAAATATGTGGACATATTAATATCACTCATATAGATTTAAGTGATCATCAAACCCTTAAAGTTGTCTACAAAATTCACATGTTACACGTGCGAGGCACATGCGTTTAAACTAGTATACTATTAAAAATGTGAAGAGCCTTAGAAATATTGTTTGAACTTTTTTTCCTTCATTAAAAGTCTTTGCTTTAGACAAAATTATCTTTTAACTATTTTTCCTGATATTTAAGAGTTAAAATTAATTAATATATTTATGATAAAACCTTTCCTTATTAGTAGTCATCAGAATTAATGATAAGTAATACTTTTTTCACTAGTTTAAGAATTTTAAATCAATTAAGTTTGATTTTAAGAAGATTTGAAGAACCTATAAATAAATTAAGAATGTATCAAATTTTTAAAAGTTCTAAGTAATAAGAATGTAATCAGTGATTTTGTAAAGATTTGATTTTAAAAATAAGAAGAGATTTTAAATATAGAAAAAAAAAATTGTACCACAAATATAGTTCAAATTGATGTGTCTCTCTGACAGCAAAGAAAAGAGGTACTGTATGACAAACGCAAAAGAGATGATTCATCAACCACTTGAAACTTCTGGTGGTAAAATATATGTGTGTTTACACTAAAACATATGTTTATGTTTGCATTATTATATTAAAGTGTGAAGAATCTTTGAAAAGTGATTTAAACTCTTACACTTAATTAAAAATATCTGCAATGAATAAAATCATTTAATTTTAAATAATTAAATATCACATGTGCATTAAAACTAGTATGTGGGGTGGGGGTGGAGGGGGGGGGAGATTAACAGCTAACTAATGGATGTTTTAGGATTTATCAAACAGAATAATATTTGTACAGGCTAGTTTTAATATTATAATGCAAATAGAAAAATAAAGAATAATAAACAAGATGTAAAAATATTTTTTCCAAAAAAGTGAGGTGGATCAGGCCTCGCATCCAAATTAGGAGGAATTGATCCATTTTGCCTTAATGGGTTGCAGCCCAACTCTTGTGTCCACGAGCCCAATTAATTTCTTGCTCTTTACTCGCATAAAATTGCATGTTTTGTTTCTCAAATAAGTTGGTCTTTAATTTTGTTTTTCAAATAGTTGATTTAATCTTCGGCCTTCAGCAATCGAACATAAGTTTTTTGAAAATTGAAATCATATCGCCATAATTTGTGGATATTATGATACAAAAATATAAACTTACGTCCTATTTTAACAAAAATGGTTCCTTAGCTTTGTTGAGAAGTGAAAATTAAACTAAATACTAGGGCAAAATAGGGGCAAAAGTGCAAAGGACCCCTTTACAGTCTAGTAGGAGGTCAATATATAGATTTTGAATTTTAAGGTGAACTTCCAGAAAACAAATGTCACATAATATTTTAAATTAAAGTCATTACAAAAATTTGAAGAAAAAAAATCCTATTCAAAGAAAATCAACAACATAACATACCTTGTGTATGCCCAGCGTGGAATATAGAGAGGGTAGAGTATAAGCAGTCCATACCATTGTCTCAAAAGCGAGGTACAACAACTATTTTCGGTAGACTCTCGATTTATATATATTATTTCCATTTTATATTATCCAAAAGGTTCATACCTTTAGGGTGGCTGAAAAATAATCCAATTAGAGAACACTGTCCTTGGAAATTATTGTCCTTCATATTGCCAAACTGCATCTTTACTGTGATAGGAAACTGTACTTGGATATGCTTATTACTTTTTAAAATCCAGCCAAAAAGAAGATAGGTCCATTGAATTTAACCAGTATCTGGTCTCAATTGTTAGTCTATATATCTTATAGCATACATGATACATCTATATCTGCCAAATTTACATCCCATCACAAAATGAGTGCCCGTCATTTAGTTACTTGTTGCTCTCACATTTTCTCCTCCTTAAGTTACAAATTACATCACCGAAGTTTGTACTGAAATGATAAGTATTTCTTCATTATTAGCTAGATGTCCGGAGGTCGAGTGCTAGACATATGGAATCGTATTTGATAAAGAGCGATTTATCTTTCATTGTGGGGCGTAAGGGGCTGAATCCAAATTAGTCGAGGTTCAAATTGAATATGAACACTAGATAGGAACACTAGATAGGAAACCAAAAAGTTGCAAACACTAGATAGGAAATCAAAAAAAATTATAAATTACAACTAATTGTAATTTGTCTCTTTCTCAACGAATCTTATTGGTTACTTGCTATTTCATCATCAATACATGTACGAGTAACTCAATCCATCAAGTTTTGAAGATAAATACTCTCTCCGTCTTATTTTATCCGTCCCAAAATTGAGATAGCATAGTTATTAAGAAAATAATGATTGATAATGTAACTTTATCATTTTGCCCCTCTTAATTGTGTCTTGTTGTTAGTTTCAATATTGATGGATGGTTAATACCAAAGCACCATTTATATTTTTAATGGTACTCTTCTTTGCAACATTTTTCAAAGAATACTAATAACAAGGAGTAATCAATTACACTAAGGGTGTAAAAAAAAAAAAAATTGTCTTGTCTTGATAAGTAAAATAGAATAAGTAAAATGGGATATCAAATTAAAAAATTTAGAACGGATAAAATGAGACGGAGGAGTATCACCTAGTATTTTTTTTGTCTCCACTAAAATTTAAACCTCAAACATCATGCTTCATCGACTACACACCCACTATTTCCTATATTAAATAATTCATTAAACTTATTCATATTATGATTTTGTTATATATATGTTGCTTCTTGTTTAATTCGTTATAGAAATGGTTGAATCCTAAATGTTTTGGATTTAACTCCTTTGTCTTTTGATATGGTCCCTCAACACTTATTTCGATAATTTTTGCATGACACCTAATAATAACATTTTTTTATTCATTTTTATCAGAAAAAGACTTGCTAAACCACTATTGGTTAGTCAATATTATTAATGACGATTGTGACGTGATGGATGATTGGAATTTTTTCACCTTGAATCAGAAGTCTTTAAGTTTAAAATTAAAAAAAAAAAAAAGAAAGAAAATTAAGAGTGGCATTTCCAAAAATGACAAAAATAAATTTTGTAATGTCTGAATTAGGATATAATTAAATTTTAATTTAGATACCGAATACATAATTTTTTAAAAAAAAATGATGATGGTGATGATTATTCTATAGGGTGTCCACATATCGACCCACTATTTTCTACATTTAGTATTCACTTTAATTTTCATTTTAGAAATTGATAGATAATGTTGTACTCAAAAGTCAGTTCTAGTATTTTGTAATACTCCTATCTTCTTATTGCAATCAATGTCTTCACCAAACTTCTATTATTTATCTTTGTCTTATCTGGAAATTATTTAATTAAATTTGAAAAGCTTTATTAAACTTTTAATCATTATTTCCTCGAACTTAATATACTTTGTTTAGTTAAAATCGTGGGGTATGAAGGAAATGGGTCAAATTAGCTCTATTTCTAATTTTTTTTGTATTATATAAGTATTACTTATTATTAATTACTAAACCTGCTCCACTAAGTTATAGCACACGAGTGTCCCATTTGTCATGCATGTTGTTAATTATATATCAATGTTTCTCTAGCTTTTTAGAGAGAAAAATAATCTTTTTAAGGATCCAATATAATTCATTTATTTTTAGGATAATTATATAACTTAGTCAATATTGACTTCTAATTATCTTATTTAGCCTAATTTTAATTAATTACAATTAATAATTTCCTCTTGCCTATTATTTTTTTATAATTACAATTCATAGTCTCTCTCGTATATTTTTTATTTTTCACTATTTTCTATTACAATCCTTTTTCAGTTTTTACCTTCATTTTTTCTTTTCCTTTTTTTTTCTCTCTTTCTTTTCTTTTTCCATTTTTTTTTCATTTTTTTTTCCTTTTGTATTTTTTTTCTTTTTATTTTTTCTCCTTTTTTTTTTGTTTTTTTTTTGTCTATTTTCTATTACTCTTCTTTTTTCTTTTTCTTCGTTTTTTCTTTTCTTTTTTTGTTTTCTCTTTCTTCTTTCTTTTTTCAACTTTTCTTTTTCATTTTACCTTTTTTTTCCTTTTCTTCTTTTCCTTTTTATGTTTTATCCTTCTCTTTTGTTTTTGTTTTTTTTCTATTTTCGATTACTCTCCTTTTTTTGTTTTTTTTTCTCTTTCTTCTTGTAGACATATTATTTTTTATCCTCCCTAAATTTTAACTTGTCTATCAATATTAAATATTTATATTTATATTTATATTTATATTTAAATATTTATATTTATATTTATATTTAATTATATATTATTTTGATTTTTATTTCTATTTTTATTTTAATTTTAAATAATATAAAATTAAAATATATATGTTTTCTTTTATAAATTTTAATAAATAAATTAATAATTTAAATATTATTTTATTATATTTGTTTTTGTCTATGTTGTTATTATGTTTTGTTAAATATAAAATTAATTAATAATTATTATTATTGTTTTATTTATTTTTATTTTGGTATAATTATTATCTTTTCTTTAAAAAATAAAAATAAAATAAAATAAATAAATAATTTGAAATTTGAAATTTGTTTTATCTGATTCCTTATCTTGTTTGTAACTGTTCCCACCCCATTTTCTCCCCCAAAGTCCTGTATTTAAGGACTCCTCTCTACCTTTAACGTACACATATTCATCATCAGACAAAAACATTAGAACCAGATACTGAGAGAAACCAGACTTTTGACATCAACAATATCAGAGAAAAACAAAAAAAAAGCAGTAAAAAGAGAGAAAAGAGTATAAGTGAATTCAAATTCCATTGGAGTTTTCAGTGAGAACGTGTCTGTTTTCATATTTATTCAATCCATCTACACAGAATTTTTATTTTTTTGGTATTTTATATTAAATTAATTTTATGATTTCATGTATTTTTCATGTAAGAGTTGATTATTTATTGGAATTTAGTATCATGAATCATATTGTATACATTGTTAATCAAATATGTTTGTTGTATAAAATAATGAATCAAAAAGTAAATTAGAGTTTAACTTTTATAAAGTGAATATTAAAAGATTATAAATATGTTTGTACTGATAAACATGTATATACTGATATATGCACACACACCTACTGAAAATCTCATGCATAATACACTCTACTTACATATAATTTACACAACACACGTTACACACACTTGACATACTCCTCCATTGATTTTCTTCCACAATTCTCATACCCCTCAAAGCAAAAAGAATATGATTTTTACAATATCATTCTTTGTCAATTTTTTATTACTATTTTTTTCTACTCTGTTCTCCATCAATACCGATGCATACACAGTAGTAAAGAAAAATTTTAGTAGAAAAAGAAAAAAAAGAAAAAAAGAGTAAAATGGTTTGAATTAGTTTTCCGATGAGGAGTTCACCGAAAACGGTTCCCTCACCGAAACGCCTCACCCCACGCTCTCCTCTCATTCCGGCTATCACTGGTATTGCAGGCGTGCCTCCTTTTCTCCCCTTTTTCCTCCCCACGAACTGTTGCTCTACTCGCCGGAGATTCCATCAGATCTGTCGGCGGCGCCTCTCCGTTGTTCTACCATCTCCCTTTTCCATCGCCGGCAGTCCACCAGCCGTATCTTCTTACGTCGGCGACACCCCCTTCTTCCCTTTTCCCACCACTGCTCGCCGACGAAGCCTCCTTCCACCGCGCACCTTTCTCCCTTTCTCCGATGTTGGCCATCAAAATAAAACTCCATGTGTCACCCTTCTTTTCAGTCAGTGGAAAATATCAAGTTAGATCTGTTTTATCTTTGTTAACAAATCACAGCATCCCTTTATAAAAATAAAATTTTTGTTTAAAATGAATATGGATAGTTTGTTGTTGAAATTTTATTTACGTTAGTGTGCTGCAAGCAAAATTTTGCTATTAACAAAATTTTAAGTGATAGATATGGATGGTTTTATGTATATCTTTGTTTATTTTATTTTTATTTTGTTTATTTTAATTATTTGTTTTGTTTAATTCACTGTCAATAATAAAATTCGATAATTATTTTATTAAATTAATTAATTGTCTTAATTAAATATAATTTATAAATATTATTAAAATTAAGTAGTATTTCAAATATATAAATTATTACAAATTTACAAAAATTAAATCAATGTTTTTTTAACATTTGACAAAAATTTTAGACACATTTTTTAAAATAATATTCGTCTCAATTAAGAATGCGGCACACACATCTTTTTTAGACATTTAAAATTTAAAGATGCAACAATGCACTTTGACAAATATTTTTCTAAAATTAATTTTTTATCATTTTTCTTAATATAAGATAATAGATAAATTTTTGGTATAATAAAAATGAGCGAACTTAAGCCTTAACATAATTTATTCAAATAGTTTAAATCAAGATAAGTCAATAAAAGTGACCGTGCTAGAACCATGGGACTCGAGGGGTGCCTCACAACCTCCCCTCGGTCAACAGAATTCCTTACTCGATCTTATGTTTTCGCAGACCAATAAAAAGAGTCATTTCCTTTTGATTAGGGATTCAAAAAGGTGACTTGTAACACCATAACTCAATTCCAAGTGGTGACTCTGTTAATAAATTAATCCCTATTCAAAATCGTCACTTTAGTTGAAAAAACCCTTTTCTCGACGCCTCGAGCAAAAAAAGGGGTGTGACATCTCTGGCGACTCTGCTGGGGAAATAACAAGAATTCGAGCTTTTTATATTGACTTATACTTTCTTTAATTATTATTGATATTGTGTTTGTTAGCCTTACATGCTACTTGTCGCTTATTTACTGCTTTTATATTATTTGAAATGTATTACATATTGTCTTCTCTTGCGTATCCCCTCTGAGATAGCCGGAGTGTCAAGGCACCTGGTGAAGGATATAGTCACACATGTTAGGCGGGGTTCAGATCGACAATGAAGGCGGTGTTGCCCTACTACCGACCAAGTTGTCCCTCCCCAGCTCGAGTGTCCACTCGGATAAGCCAGTCTAGACACCTATCCCTATTAGGCTTAAATTTAGAAGAACTGAAAACTCAGAATCTGGTTATCCCTATTAAGTGTATGCATTTGATTTAGCAGGACTCGGCACAGGGGTCGGGTCTGTCTAGGACAGGTAATCTGCTTTATAAAGACCAACATGTGCATCCTACGTGCTCTTTGACATTTGCTTGGAAGAATATTTATTTGTTGACCGGCTTTAGGCAATTTTAAAATGCGAAAGATTAATTTATCCTCAAATTTAGTTAATCATTTTTTTTATCTTAAGAAAAAAATTTTATTTAAAAAAAAAATAAAAAAAATTAAATATACAACAACATAGTTTTTACCATCTTTATGAACTACGAGGGTCTGACTCTCACGTCTTAGTGAGATACGTAGGAAGTTCTTCCCAGGATACGACCCTATCTTTTAAAAAAAAATTATTCATAGATTTATTGGAAAATATTTTAAAAATATGATTATTTTCATAATTATTTTTCTAATTTTCAAGTCCAATTTTTATATATATCTTAATAGCCCTAAATATTTAGGGATCATGAGGCTAAAGTTTTACACAAAATAATAATAATAATAATAATAATAATAATAATAATAATAATAAAAAGAAAATATGCATTTTAACAGCCCAGAATCTTTAGGGATCATGAGGCTAAGTTTTTACAAAATATATATATATCAATTTTAACAGTCCTGAACCTTTAGGGTCGTGAGACTGAAACTTTTATACAACTTCATACATAAAACGGTCATTCTATTTTTCTTTATTTCTGAGTCCTTTTATTTTATTTTTGTACTTAGGGAATATTGTCTTCAAACATATAGATAAAATTGTCTAGAAGTCTGTTATAGCAAAGTTTTTGATAGAGTCAATTTAAATAAGTGTTTTTCTTAAAAAATACTATCAATCTTGTTTCTCTCGCTTTGATTTTTGATAAAATTATTCTTTGCAACTAAGTCCAAATAATGGTCGCACTAGGTTTTACAAGTTAAGTTATAAATTCTTTTCAAAATTAATAAATTAAGTTTTGTCTAAGTCTAAATATTTATTAATCTTATGTCCCTGTCAATACATATAAAATGTCCCCCCCTGTTCGTGAAAAGCATTCAAAGAGAAAGAGAGATGGGAGTGTACCGCTTCAGGTTGTGGATTGTACCCCTTTGCAGCTTTGTTTGTGGTGGAATGAAATAGATACATTTGATTATGACGAGATACATAAGTAATTGGGTTTTTTTGACGAGTATCATGAGAATCAACCCTAATAGGGAAGTGATTGTTGCATTACTGAATTTCTGGGACCCGAAGAATAATGTATTCTGCTTTTCAGATTTTGAGTTGACACCTACCTTAGAAGAGATAGCAGGCTATGTTGGATATGGTGATATGCATCGGAAGAAACTTATAGCCCCAAGACTTATTTCGATAAACAGATTTTGCAAGCTCATGAACATACGGAATACGAAAGAATAATCAATGAAAAAAGGTTGGGTTTCCTTGCAATTTTTGTATGACAGATATGGAAGGCAAGATGGGTTTGAAAAGTACAGCAAACAACTTTGTAATAAGGGGAGTTTTGAGGCTTGGAAAATTCACAGACGATTTGCATTCATGGTAGCCTTTTAGGCACTATGGTCTTCCCGAGAAGAGAAGAAAAAATTAATATTCGTTTAGCGGGAGTGGTACAGATACTGATTAAGAAAGATTACACTATGGTACCAATGATCCTAGCTGATATTTACCGTGCTCTGACTGTTTGTCAGAAGGGAAAGAGTTTTTTCGAGGGATGTAATATCTTGTTACAAATGTGGATTGTGGAGCATCTTTATCAACGTCCTACATTGACAAGGTTCGATCCTGAGTGATTTAATCACATCAACGATTACGAGGAAAGGATGGATAAATATAAATGTCCAAAAGAAATTAGAGATTGGGTTAAGCTTTTTCGTTCTTTAACAACAGATAAAATCACTTGAAATCTTCATTGGTTCCCTTGGAGGAAAGTCATACATAGTTCTGTCATTCGTCTATTCTTGTTATTAATGGGTATTAGAGGTGTTCAACCGTATGTTCTATTGAGGGTTCTACGTTAGTTAGGCAGACGTCAAATAATACCCATAACGGAAAACATGACTGAGTTTGTATTTAAGGTCAGACCAGAGATTCCACTTTCAGAAGATTTGGCCCAGCAGATTTGGGAGGGTTGCCGTATTATGGGGATTGAAACGATGGTCATAAAGCATGAGAAAGAAGAAGTGCACCCAGATTACCGTGAATGGTTTGAAGAACAATCGAGTTCGTCAGTCAGACCAGAAAGATCGGTTAAGGGACCTATAGATCAGAAAGCTGCAATCAGGATAGGAATTGAAAGAGCCATGCGAGAACATCATGAAGCCAACCAAGTTTTGAGAGCAGAACTAGTGCATGCCAGGGCAAAAATAGACAAATAACAAAGGGAATTTGCTGAAAAGAAAGCTAAGTCAGCAGCTATTGAGGTTGCACTTCGGGGACAAATCAAGCTTGTTACCACTAGGGGCTCACACGTTGCAGAACTTGCCGCATCTCGCCGACAACAGTTGCAAGAAGTTGAGCAGAATATGCAAGGAGAATTTGATCGAGAGAGATCTCAATGGATCCGTGAAAGAGGAATATTACGCGAACAGTTGGAGGTTGTTTCTGGTCATGAACAACGTGCAAGAGAGATGGTTGATTTTCTAGATCGACAGGCCCAAGAATGGGATCAGGCCTTCAGTTCCCTTCGAGGGAAGGTCCGGCGTGTAGCACAGGATACTGCCAGAATGGGTTTGGATTATCAGCAGTTGGATCACGAGGACTTTTTGGCATAAGTACTAGCTTTCGCACAGTGACTCACTACTTCATTGGAGGACATATATTTGAGTTTGGGAGGACATATTAAATCGAAGTCTCCTTGAATGGATCGTTGTTTTCTTTGTCATAGTTTTTCATTTTTAGTTCTAAAACTTCTTGTTTAGATGTTATGTCTTTTGGTTTTCAGATGTTAGTTAGTAGATTTTATTTTTAGGAGTTGGGTATGTTATTTTGTCGCATTTATATTATAAAATTTAATGAAGTTGACTGTTTATTTCCATATATATTACATAAGTTTTACTTCACTTACTTTAAATATTTTCTTCAATAAAAAAAAATGGACAAAACAATTTTGTTAAATTCCTCCCGAACTACGCAAGATCTAATTCATGTTCTGGCATTATACGTAGGCAACCCTCCAAAGGGTTCGATCATAACTTTTGAAAAAATATGCCTAGAAAAATCGGGATGAAATACAAAGCCTTCCATGATAGGTTAGAAAATGCATATAAAGGCATGATATATAACTTGGCATAATAATATGTTAAAATATAACACTCACCCGTTTGCTACTTGGTTACAGAAAGATAAAGTAATTGGTGGTTGGTTTGTGGTTTAAACTGGCATCACATCCATATAACACCAGATACAAGGGTAAAAGAAGAATAACCCGCAGAGAAGGTATAGGGTCTGATAGTGAAGAAGAGCAGAATCAGTTGATTTCGCAGGAAGTGGCATCAATAGAAGAAAAGTCATTAAAACAACAGATGGCGGAAATGTACAAGATTGGTTGAATGGACAAGCCCCACCTTCTTCAATCCCAGGACTTTCAACTTCAAATACTAGTGATCAATTTTACCCACCAGGATTTGACCCATTTGCTAATATGTCTGGAGTTGCTGGTACTTCTACCGTGCGTCCACCAAATCTATCTGTCGCAAATAACCCACTTTTTACTTCTGTAGCGCCAGCTACTACGGGTACTCAACCGACAGTACCGAAGAATATGGAAAAACCAAATCATGATATGTTATATCCTCCTGAAATGACTTTCAAATCCTAAAAATCCACCTTATCATGTTCAACAACACGATACACCTATCGTGATTGAGAAGATTGCTAAGAATGACGAACAGGATGAGATGACTAGAAAAGTTAGAAGCCTGGAATAGAGTATGAGAAATATGTAAAGAGTAGGTGGATCAAAAAGTGTTTCATACAAGGAGTTATGTATGTTTCCTGATGTCCATTTGCCGATAGGGTTCAAAATGTCAAAATTTGACAAATATGAAGGACACGGCGATCCTGTAGCTTATTTGAAAAAATTTTGCATTTAATTAAGGGAAGCAGGAGGAAAAGAAGAATTATTGATGGCGTACTTTGGAGAAAGCCTTACAAGGGTAGCTTCTGAATGGTTCATTGACCAAGACATTTCCCGTTGGCACATAAGGGACGACATGGCTTGAGATTCCGTTCAACAATTTCAGTATAACATTGAGATAGTGCCAGATCGCACTACGCTTTCCAACATGAGAAAAAAGATGACCAAAAGTTTTTAAGAATATGCCATCAAATGGAGAGAGCAGGCTTCAAGATTTAGACCATCGATAAAATAATCTGAAATGATTGATATTTTTCTGCAAGCACAAGAACCTGATTATTTCCATCATTTGCTCTCTACTATCGGAAGCATATTTGCCGAAGTTATCAAAGTTGGAGAGATGATAGAAAATGCAATCAAATTAGTAAAGATCATCAGCCAGGCCACTTTGAAAGCAACAACACAGGCAATTCAAAGTGATGCAGGAGGTTTTGGGGAAAAGAAAAGAAAAGAGGATGTAGCAACTGTCATGGCAGGTCCACGACAAAATTAGAGAGGTGCGCGTCAACCATACGCACATAATTCATTATATTTCGTTCTATCTCCCCAATATCCTATTTACAATACACAAGCATATGTTCGGGCTCCTTCTTACCCGCAGTGGCGTGTACCAACAATCCAAAATCATCCAATGACCCCGTAAGTTCAAAGAGGCCCTCCGAGGTCTAATTTTTGGCCTAGAGCAGAATTCAAAAGGTATAACATGGTAAAATATAATTTCGCTCCTATTGGAATATCTTACACCAGTTTATTTCATAAGCTGAGAAAAATGAATATTCTAAACCCAATTGAGAAAAGGATCCCGAATCCTCCTCCAAAGAATTTGGACTATTCTAGAAGATGTGAATACTATTATGATGCCCAGGGCACGACACAGAGAAATGTTGGTATCTGAAAAGAGTCATTCAAGAGTTAATTAATACCCAACAGATTATGGTAGAAAGTCCAGGCACTCCAAATGTCAATCAAAATCTGCTGTCAGATCATAATGAAACAAACATGCTCGAAGTGATACTCAGTGGTGAAGATGCTATGATTTCCTTTAAGACGATCATTAAAATTAAAACTGATTCAGAAAAATCAACAAATGTTGTGGATTTGATGAAAGAAAAGCCTGCAGAAGCGGAGGTGGTGATAGAAAAACCTGAATCATCAATGATCCCTTGGTGATGGGGAAAGAGATTTCAGAAAATATTGGGTCAAGTTAAATAAAGTCGAAACTCATTATTCCCGAAAGATCCAATAAGCCTCGTTTAATCATAAAAGGAGCTCCCATAGCTCCTATTGTTATTAAACCAGTGTCACAACTGCCTGTGGTTTATACAAAGGCAGTCCCTTGGAATTATGATCGCGTTGTGGTAATGCACAAGGGGAAAGAAGTGACTGAAGATGTAGATGAAGTGGAGGGATTAACTCGATTTAGAAGATGTTATGCTCCAGTAGAGTTAAGAAAGAATAAACAAGTCGGTGAAGAACGAATGACGTTCAAGAAACCTGTTACTGATGAAAAAGCTGAAATTTTTTTAAAGAAAATAAAATTGCCAGAATATTTTGTTATAGAACAGTTAAAGAAGACACCAGCACAAATTTCTTTATTGTCTTTATTGATACATTCAGAGGAATACCGTAAGGCTATAATGAAGATTCTTAACGAAGCATGTGTTCCCAGTGAGATTAAAGTGAATCAACTGGAAAAAGTTGGTGAAAGGATCCTTGAATCGAATAAGATTACTTTCTCAGACGATGAATTACCTTTGGAAGGTACTGGACATAATAAAGGTCTCTACATTACTGTAAAATATGAGCACTCCGTCGTCACTCGAGTGTTAATTAATGGAGGATCGGGTGCTAACATTTGTCCTATGTCAACTTTGCAAAAGTTGAATGTTAATGTGGAGAGAATTTGACCTAACAATGTATACGTCAAGGGTTTTGACGGATCAAAAATTGATGCCCTTGGTGAAATAGAACTCATATTGACAATCGGGCTTGTAGATTTTGCTATGGATTTCCAAGTGCTGAACATTGATGCTTCATATAATATGTTATTGGGAAGGTCATGGATTCATAGGGCTAAAGCAGTCGCATCAATGTTGCATCAAATGGTCAAATTCGAATGTGGCAGGTAAGAGATAGTTGTTCATGGTAAAGGAGACTTATCCATGTATAAAGACTACTCTGTTTCCTCCATCGAAGCAGATACTGCGAATGTGTTAATTCATCAAGCTTTTGAGGTAGTGGCTGTTGAGCGTATCCTCGAGGGGAATCTCATCGCAAGACCACAATTGTCCCCTGCATTTGTTATGGTAGTGAATGAAATGTTGAATCATGGTTTTAAACCAGGAAAAGGTCTAGGGATATTTTTGCAAGTCATAGTTCATCCGGTAAACCTCTATGAGAACTTTGATACTTTTGGTTTGGGATACGAGCCTACTGGTGAAGATATAAAAAAGGCTAAAAAACGTAAGAAAGAGTCATGGTCACTTACCAAGCGTAAGAAAGAGTCATGGTCACTTATCAAATTCAGTGATGTCGGATCCTCCAAGTTACCTGCTGCAGAATCAATGAATGATGATGGCACAGAGTAGATTGAACTTTTTCAGAATATGTTCATTGAAGTTGATATGGTTAAAATCGGGGAAGGTACCAGCAATGCAGATGTGCAGTTTGTCGACCCTGATGTCCAGCTTAACAATTGGGAGGCCACTCCTCTCCCTATTATGAAGGAGTCTTGGTAGTTTGTTTGTTTTTCTTACAATCTTAATAGCTTGTTTTTCTTTCTATAATTTAAATAATTTCAGGATTGTAATTCATACCTTTACCTTGGTATTTTAGGTTAAAACTCTTTCTAGCTTTGTTTTTAATAAAGTGCAGTCTCCTTTTGTTTTATTTTGGGTCTGATGTTTATTTATTTATTTTCTATCATACAGTTCTTTCTATGCCGATTCTAATGATATGACATGCATGAAGAATTGTCAACCAGATTTAAAAACCCAATCTAATTTTGAAATAATGAATAAGGAGGTTGAATACGATGAAGAGGAAACATTTGAGGATATAAAGATTTCAAACAGTTTGAGAATAAGACAAATCCCAATTTGGAAGAAACTGAGGCAATCAATTTAGGAGATCATGAAAATATTAGGGAGACAAAGATAAGTGTACATGTTCAACCACAATAAAAGAAAGATATAATTAAAGCTTTGCATGAGTATAAAGATATCTTTGCGTGGTCTTATGATGATATGCCCGGTTTGAGCACTGATTTGGTAGTTCACAAATTGCCAATTGATCCTGCTTTTTCTCCTGTCAAGCAGAAGCTAATAAAGGTCAAAACTGACATAAGTGTAAAAATTAAAGAGGAAATCACGAAGCAACTTGATGCTAAAGTCATTCGAGTGGCCCAGTATCCTACTTGGTTGGCGAATATTGTCCCTGTTCCAAAGAAGGACGACAAAGTTAGGATGTGTGTTGATTATCATGATCTAAATAAGGCGAGTCCGAAAGATAATTTTCCACTTCCCAATATTCATATTTTGTTGGACAATTGTGCCAAACATGATCTTGCGTCTTTTGTGGATTGTTATGCGGGGTATCACCAGATCATTATGGATCCAAAAGATGCAGAAAAGACATCATTTATTATATTATGGGTGACATATTGTTATTGAGTCATGCCTTTTGGACTAAAGAATGCTGGGGCAACTTACATGAGGGCAATGACCACAATGTTTCATGACATGATGCACAAAGAGATTGAAGTTTATGTAGACGGCATGATCATTAAGTCGAGAGAGCAATTTGATCATGTCAAAGATTTGAGAAAATTCTTTGAAAGGCTTCAGAGTTCAGAGGTATGATCTCAAACTTAACCCAGCAAAATATGTATTTGGAGTTCCGTCAGGAAAACTCTTTGGTTTTATAGTCAGTCGGCGTGGTATTGAGTTAGATCCTTCAAAAATAAAAGCTATCCAAGATTTACCTCCACAAAAAAATAAAATGGAGGTGATGAGTTTACTTGGAAGGTTGAATTATATCAGTAGATTCATTGCTCAGCTTATGACAACTTGCAAGCCAATATTCAAGTTGTTGAAGAAGAATGTTAAAGTTGAATGGACTGAAGAATGTCTAGAGGCATTTGACAGAATTAAGAGACACTTGTCGAATCCACCTATTTTGGTTCCTCCAGAGTCAAGCCGACCCTTGATATTTAATATGTCTGTTTTAGATAATTCTTTTGGCTGTGTATTGGATCAACATAATGTCACAGGTAGAAAAGAACAAGCCATCTACTACCTCAGCAAAAAGTTTACCACTTATGAGGCTAAGTACACTCTTTTTGAGAAGACGTGTTGCGCCTTAACTTGGGTAGCCCAAAAGCTAAAACATTACTTATCATCTTATACTACTTACCTCATCTCTTGTATGAATCCTTTAAAGTATATTTTTCAGAAGCCTATGCCCACAGGCAGACTCACAAAATGGCAGATGTTGCTCACATAGTTTGATATTGTCTATGTGACACGAACTGCAATGAAAGCTCAAGCCTTGGGGGATCATTTGGCTAAAAATCCTATTGATGAGGATTATGAGCCATTGAAGACTTATTTTCCATATGAAGAGGTATTGTATGTTGATGAGTTTATTTCAAAGATTGCCATTCAGGCTGGAAGTTGTTCTTTGATGGAGCTGCTAATATAAAAGGAGTGAGGATAGGAGCGGTTCTTATTTCTGAATCAGGACAATATTATCCCATAACAGCCCAACTTCGATTCCACTGTACCAATAATATGGCAGAATATGAAGCTTGCATTCTGGGATTGAGATTAGCCATTAACATGGGGGTCCAAGAATTGTTGGTATTAGGAGATTCTGATTTATTAGTCCACCAAATCCAAGGAGATTGGGAGACTCGTGATTCAAAACTCCTACCATATAGAAGTTGTTTGCAAGATCTTTGTCAACGATTCGTATTAGTGAAGTTCAAACACATTCCCATAGCTCATAATGAGATTGCTGATGCTTTGGCGACCTTATCTTCGATGCTTCAACATCCCGATAAAACTTATATTGACCCTTTGCATATACAGATTCATGATCAACATGCATATTGTAATGTGGTTGAAGAAGAATTTGATGGGGAGCCGTGGTTCTATGATATCAAAGAATATTTTCAGACTGGGAAATATCCTGTACATGCTGATGGTAATCAAAAGAGAATCATTCGACATTTGTCTAGTGAATATTTTCAGACTGGGAAATAAAATCTTTCAAATATTTTAAAGATTTGAAATGATGAAGGCATTTTATTCTACTATTTGAATAATATATCAACTTTTGCTTACCCCTTTCAGCTTTTATTTTTCTTCAAACCCCTCTTTTGGAATCAAATTAAAATAAAAAAAGAGTTGAAAAAAAAGAGAAAAAATCAATCAAAATCCATATTCAAGCAAAAGAAATGTCCTGAACTATGTTTGACCTGATTCTTGCCATGACAAGATACATAGGCAACCCTATTTCGGGGTTCGGTCTAACCAGAAGAAAATTCAAATTGCCCAGAATGAAATGAAACTGGGGCAAAAAAAAATATTTTTCTTAAAAGAATCGATTTCAAAGTTGTATGTTTCACCCAATGTTGTATAGAGTTTTGAGTCTCATGCCGACCTTTCTTTCTAACCCTATCTAAAAGCCAAGTTATAGCCAAAGAAAAACCTTCAGATCAATCTTTGAGAATGTCAAGGCTAAACATGTTATGAGTGCATGATATTTCAAATTTTTGGTGTTTATTAAAAAAAATGATAAAAAAATAAAAATGAGAGTCTTATTGGTGAAAACCCTTTCCGGCACCATAAGACGACTGTGAGCTGAGACGGAAATGAAAAGGAGATAAGATCATTGGCAAAATCCCATTGAAGTGCCACTAGCTTAAGAAAGGTTGTTATCAAGAAGGAACAAGTTCAAGATTGGCTTAATTTCAAGCTTAATAAGTGGATAAAAGTTGTAATGATTGGTGTGGGTAGATCTGGTTATTTTATTCAAAATGCATGTCATAATCACCAGAATCGATTTCCACATTCAGATAAGTTTTCTCTTTGTTTTGAAAAAGATATATCTATTGTCTTTTTCTTTTGTTTTATTTTTATTTTTGATTTTTTGTGTCTTTGTCATCAAACGAAAATTTTTGTTGTCTTTTGAGTCAAATTCACATCAGGTCGAGTGAGAAAGGACTCCAAACTCGCTACCAACTCCTTTAAGGCTACAAAGCAAGACAAAGGGTCGATGCACAGAGACAACATTTCAAAGTAAAAGTAAGGTACTCAAGATGATTGTGATTTGACCATTTTAAACTCGTGAAAATCTAAGAGATGTATTAGAAGCTAAACTCAGAAGCATCACACAACAAAAATATGATTTGAGTTGAGGATCTCAGTAGTCAGAATTCTGAGTTAGAAGTATGACAATTCAATGAATATTATCATGGATTGGAAAAGAGTTGAGCATGGAAAGTGCAAGAACAGTCAGTTCAAGAACCGAAAACCACAAACTGCCACCACATGTTTTAAAACTCACAATTTTTCTTTGTTTGGAACAGAGATGAAATAATTGATTTCAGATAAAAGATGCAATTTCACACTTCTCTCAATGCAAGAAGCATGGTTACAACATCCGAAACTGGATCTTAGTCATGATAAACTTTATTCTTTGCGAGGTATATTAAGATCCAGTGACACATAAATTTTTTCAGGACAAACTGGGGCAAAAAATTTTATTTGTGTTGTATGAGAATTTACTTATTGCTCAGGATCCTCTTGAAGAATGGGAATCTATTTTATGCTCAGGACCCTCCTGAAGAATGGGACAGGACCCTCCTGAAGAATGAGAATTTACTTATTGCTCAGGACCCTCCTGAAGAATGGAAATTTATTTTATGGATAAGACCCTCCTAAAGAATGGGAATTTACTTATTGCTCAAGACCCTCCTGAAGAATGGGAATTTATTTTTTGTTCAGGACCCTCCTGAAGAATGGTATGTTAGTTTTCTGTTTCACCTTTTATTTTGAGTTCAGGAAGATATTTGAAAAATAAGAAATTGTAAGTTCAGGAGTCCGCCTGAAGAACAGGGTGAAGAAATAGCAAATTCAGGAGCCCGCCTGAAGAACAAGGTGAAGAAATTGGAAGTTCAGGAGCCCGCCTGAAGAATAGGGTGAAGAAGCTGTAAGTCCAGGAGCCCGCCTGAAGAATAGGGTGAATTTTTAAATTCAAGTCGTGAAGGCTTGAATCAAGATTCTAGAGATTGCAATTTTTTATATTTTTTTCATTTTTTATCTTTATTAGTCAATTGAATGTAAAAGCAGAAGTTGTTAACTGGAAGTTATTAGATTAATTTTATGATTTCATGTATTTTTCACGTAAGAATTGATTATTTATTGAAATTTAGTATCATGAATCATATTGTATATATTGTTAATCAAATATGTTTGTTGTATAAAATAATGAATCAAAAAGTAAATTAGAGTTTAATTTTTATAAAGTGAATATTTAAGGATTATAAATATGTTTGTACTGATATACATGTACATACTGATATATGCACGCACACCTACTGGAAATCTCATGCATAATACACACTACTTACATATAATTTACACAACACACATTACACACACTTGACATACTCCTCCATTGATTTTCTTCCACAATTCTCATACCTCTCAAAGCAAAAAGAATATGATTTTAACAATATCGTTCCTTGTCAATTTTTTTATTACTATTTTCTTCTACTCTGTTCTCCATCAGTACCAATGCATACACAGTAGTAAAGAAAAAATTTAGTAAAAAAAGAAAAAAAAGAAAGAAAGAGCAAAATGGTTTGGATTAGTTTTCCGATGAGGAGTTCACCGAAAACCGTTCCCTCACTGGAACGCCTCACCCCACGCTCTCCTCTCATTCCGGCTATCACTGGTATTGCAGGCGCGCCTCCTTTTCTCCCTTTTTCCTTCCCACGGACTGCTGCTCCACTCGCCGGAGATTCCATCAGATCTGTCACCGGCGCCTCTCCGTTGTTCTACCATCTCCCTTTCCCGTTGCCGGCAGTACACCAGCCGGATCTTCTTACGCCGGCGACACCCCCTTCTTGCCTTTCCCCACTACTGCTCGCCGGTGAAGCCTCCTGCCACCGCGCACCCTTCTCCCTTTCTCCGATGTTGGCCATCAAAATAAAACTTCATGTGTCACCCTTCTTTTCAATCAGTGGAAAATATCAAGTTAGATCTGTTTTATCTTTGTTAACAAATCACAGCATTCCTTTATAAAAATAAATTTTTTGTTTAAAATGAATATGGATAGTTTGTTGGTTGAATTTTATTTACGTTAGTGTGCTGCAAGCAAAATTTTACTATTAACAAAATTGTAAGTGATAGATATGGATGGTTTTATGTATATCTTTGTTTATTTTATTTTTGTTTTATTTATTTTAATTATTTGTTTTGTTTAATTCGCTGTCAATAATAAAATTTGATAATTATTTTATTAAATTAATTAATTATCTTAATTAAATATAATTTATAAATATTATTAAAATTAAGTAGTATTTCGAATATATAAATTATAACAAAATTACAAAAATTAAATCAATGTTTTTTTAATATTTGACAAAAATTTTAGGCACATTTTTTAAAATAATATTCGTCTCAATTAAGAAAGCGGCACACGCATCTTTTTTAGACATTTAAAATTTAAAGATGCAACAATGCACTTTGACAAATATTTTTCTAAAATTATTTTTTTATCATTTTTCTTAATATAAGATAATAGATAAATTTTTGGTATAATAAAAATGAGCGAACTTAGGCTTTACCATAATTTATTCAAATAGTTTAAATCAAGATAAGTCAATAAAAGCGACCGTGCTAGAACCACGGGACTCGAGGGGTGCCTCACACCTTCCCCTCGGTCAACATAATTCCTTACCCGATCTTCTATTTTCGCAGACCAATAAAAAGAGTCATTTCCTTTTGATTAGGGATTCAAAAAGGTGACTTGTAACACCATAACTCAATTCCAAGTGGCGACTCTGTTAATAAATTAATCCCTGTTCAAAACTGTCACTTTAATTGGAAAAACCCTTCGACCTCAACGCCTCGAGCGGAACAAGTGACACTTCTCACATTTTTTTCTTCTTTTTTTGTTTTTTATTTTTCTTCTTTTTTTCATTTATGCGAACTAGCAAATACAAATACAAGTGTGAACTATGTTTCAATTTTTTCTTTTTCATTTTTTTTTCTTTTGTATTTTTTTCTTTTTCTTTTTCTTTTTTATTTTTTCTCGTTTTTTTATTTCTTATCTATTTTCTATTACTCTTTTTTTTTTCCTTTTTTTGTTTTGTCTTTCTTCTTTCTTTTTTTCATTTTTTTCTTTTTCATTGTCTTTTTTTCATTTGTCTTTTTTTTTTCTTCTTTTCCTTTTTATTTTTTTTTGTTTTGCTCTATTTTCTATTACTCTCCTTTTTTTTATATATATTTTTCTCCTTTTTATCACATTTTTTCTCCTTTTTTTTTCTTTTTATTTTTCTCCTTCTTTTCGTTTGTGCGAACTATCAAATACAAATACAAGTTTGAACTATAAAATATAAAATATAAATACAAATGTTAATTATAACACATAAATACAAGTGGAAACTATAAAATACAAATGCAAACTATAACATATAGATACAAGTGTGAACTATCATTTATATTTTTTAATTATTGGAAATAACGATTGATTTTATTTTTACGAATACTTGTTTGTATTTATTTATACGAGTTGTATTTATTGATACAAATAAATACAATTCAATTTTTTGTAAAAATACAATATATACAAATACTATATGTATTTGTATTTTTAAAATCATTGTTTCATTTGTTTGTAGCTGTATTTGTACCAAGTGATATTTATTTATTTATAAATATGAATAATAATTTTGACATACAAATACAAAACGGTACATTTGTATCAAATAATACATTGCATATTTATATATTTTAGAATCAAGAAAATACAATTATTGCATTTACTTGTTTTTATACAAATATAAATGATAAATTGTACATAATCACGGCTAAATATAATATGCAATCAACTTACAAATACAAATATAAAATAATTCTTTAAAAATAAAAAGACATCGACGAAAATAGAATACAAATACAAATATAATCTAAATATACAAACACAATAAAATCATAATACAAATATAATCTAAATATACAAACACAATAAAATCATAATACAAATATAATCCAATATAATATACAGGCAATATAAAATACAAATATAAAATAGTTCTTTAAAATACAAGTGTGAATTATATAAAATATAAATGATGGTGTGAATTATATAAAATATAAATGATGGTGCGACCTAACAAATACAAATACAAGTGTTAACTATAAAATACAAATATAAACGCGAACTACAAAGTATAAATACAAGTGTGAACTTTTAAATACAAATACAAATACAGTTGTATCAATGAATACAAAAATATAAAGGACGGCGTGACTACAAATAGATAAACAATTTGGTATTTACGTTATCATCAATGACTTATGATCGAGTAGTTATATTTTTAAAAAATACAAAAAAATATAAAATAGAACAAAAAAATAATAAAGAAAATAAGTACAAAAAAAAGAGAGAGAGAGAGAAGAGAGAAAAATATATAAAAAAAACAAAATAAAACGATAGGAAAAATTTAAAAAAAGAAGAAGAAAAATCGAGGAAAACACGAAAAAGAAAAAAATATTTTAAAAAAATGGTAGTGTTTTTGACAAGATTAAATATGTCGTGTATTTATGTTTTTACGAATACAAATCACTGAGTAAAAGTGAATACAACGGTTGTGAATCGAATACAGCAGCAAAATGGTACTGTATTTATATTTTATATGAATACAGACTATTGATAAAATCGAATACAGCGGGCGTAAATTAAATACAACGACTATAAATGATAATTATATAAAATATGGCTATAAAAAGTGAGTTTTCCAGCAAAATGTGGCTATTTTTGAAACATCCCTTTATTTTATACCATAGTTATTGAATGGACATGAGACATCAGAGTTGTTGGCATCTCTATTTATTGATGTTGCATTACTTCTTCTAATCTTTGTCAATTTATTTCTGATAATTAAATTTGATCTAAATCACGATGTTTGCAAAAGAGAAACTAAAGTTATGAAAATTAAATGCAGCCACAACAAAATATTATAAAAGAAGAATTTTTTTTATCATTATAATTATGGACATACAGTGAATATATATAATGCTATTTATCTCTTGATTTTTCTTCTCAAATTATTACAGTTCTATTTATCTCTTGATTCTTCTTTCTGAATTATTTTTGAGTGATGGAGCAGCGTGTTTCTCAAACGTAGAATGATGTTAATGTTCTCCGTATTTCGTGGTGATCT
The DNA here is from genome assembly GCA_030864225.1 of Capsicum baccatum var. pendulum. NCBI lineage: Eukaryota > Viridiplantae > Streptophyta > Magnoliopsida > Solanales > Solanaceae > Capsicum > Capsicum baccatum. The sequence continues at coordinate 24,010,957 of CM061554.1, read as the reverse complement.
TTAGCAAAAACGTTTATTAACCACTTAAACTTTGAAAAAGACATTGTTTGATGTCTTCATCTTCTTGTGAATATTTGATTTTATGATACTTTCATGGTGTCTCTTCAAACTAAAAGAATGTGTATTCCATTATAAGTAGGCATGAACTTGAATTTAGGATACAACAACCTCCAAAATAGACATTATTTGAGCTTGATCAAGACATGAATTTGACTTGTCCTTAAGAGTTCTGATTTACATCCAATAAATTTTTAATGTCTACGTACGAGTGTGAGAATAATTTTTTCAAATATCATCTGAAAGAATATTTGTATCCAAAACATTATCTTAAAAAATATGGAGTAACAAAGGCATTAATATAGGTACCTTTAATTTAGAACCTATATATATACCTGTGGAAATAGCTTTGAGGTCCATTCATAAAGAATGTTACTAGCTCATCAATTTATTAGTTTGTCCTCTTTTTAAATTTTACTTATAAATGTTCAAATACATCACTATGAATGTTGGAGAATACTCTGATTTGATTTGCACTGAGAATACGATCATCATCATTTAGAGGATATTTAGGGTTCATAAGTATGTTCAATGATCGATAATTACTCAATTCCTGGCCGTTGTTGAACATGTATTATTTTTAAAATAGAATTCGTACTTCTCCTAAGTAAGTAAGTAATAAATATATTCGGACATGTGGACATTATGTATAATTTTAACATATGGATGTTTTAAATTTGTTCAATGAAGGTTGTCACTTCATGAAAATTAAGAGATAGGACATTGTGGAATTGGATATATAATGTCAGAAACATTCATAAAGAATCACAGTGCATGTGTTATGAAAATTGAATGAAGCAAAATGCATTCGGTAAACATACAATGGTAATGTCCTGACACAACAATATCTAACTAAAGGTTATAGGATCCTTTTCGTCACGGATAATTTTTCACTTTTTCGGAATAACATTTTTGGATCATGTTTGAATAGGAATTTTTTTATTTGGAATTCAATTTTCTTAAATATCTATTTTTCTATTTTTATTCCAAATCACTCAGAAAAATTCAACATTTTTCTAATTAGTTCTATTCGTATCTTAAAATAACTCCAATATTATTTCCAAGGTTTTTCCAGATACAAAAATGCACGAGGGACTTGAAATTATGTCTGTTGGAAAACTAAATTTGATATTTTAAAATATATAGGTACACACAAGGACCACCAGATAGCCATAATTGAATATAACTACCAAAGAGAATATTGAAGTAAATTAAATGAATAAATTCTACTTTTGGGGGGGTAGTTGAGCTAACAAATTAAAGAAGGATCTGGGGTGTGTTTGGTATGATGGAAAATCCATGGAAAATGTTTTCCAGGAAAATATTTTCCAGATAAGTTATTTTCTACTTATTTTTTCATGTTTGGTTAGTGAGTGCAAAATATTTTCTGAAAAATATTTTATGGTGTTGGTTGGTGGGTAGAGACTATTTTTAAGAAAAATATTTTCTAGTGTTTGATTAGTGAATGAAAAAATATTTTTTTTAGAAAATATTACTAACTGGTAAATAGTATATCTGTGTCTTTAGCAACTCAACAATTTGTAAGAACTAATTTAAGCATAACAAATAATATCAATATCGAATACTAAAACATTACAATCACTAAATTTAAGAAACTATTAATTAGCAAATATAGGAGACATTTTTCAATATTTTGTAAGGACAACCTCAAGATAGTACTATCAACAAAAATATAACGGAACGACAAGCTTATTCAACCTCGTGAAACAAGTTACATCGATGAAAAAATGAAATATGCAATTAGCAAAAGTAACATAGGTAAGTTTTCTTCTATGCATATGAAAATAACAATACATTCAACGAATATTGAAAATGGGAAAAAATCGGACTTCACTATTTTTTATTTCAAGCAGTGAAAAATTGAAGTAAAGCACAGTGAAAAATATTTTCGAGTAATGTAAATTTTTGAGAAATATAAATTTTTTGAGTCATGTGAATATGAGTGTTGTTGGGGTGGGAAAGAAGGATGCGGGTGGGGTCATAAGTTACATTGTCATTTTCTGGAAAATGACTTTCCTTGAGGGAAGTCATTTTCCCTCAAATTGAGGAAAATGAGTTGTTATGGAAAATATTTTCCAGACATTTTATTACAATCAAACAAGAAAAAATAATAAAACATTTTTCAAAAAACATTTTCCATCATATCAAACACACCCTTGAAGATAGTTTATTTTCTCCTATTCAAGTATTACTCTATTATATAAAGGGAATAAAAAGAAAATTTGTTTTTTTATCCAAAGAAGATGTGGTTAAACTATTGGAAGTGTGGAAGCTATTAGTTGCAAATTATCGTAGTGACAATTAAACGACAAAGAAAAACATACGAAAAAGCATATTATTGATGTAATTTGGCCAAGTGACCTACATATTGAAAACTAATATCAAAAACATTAAAAACTATTGAGAGAAATTCTCCCCCTAAACGAGACTCTTTAAACGACTACATTGTGGATGTTACTGTGTTTATGGTATGAGAAGGGGGTGTTCTATTTATAGAGTTCTAAAACCTTTCCTCCAAGAAAGACGTTAGCCAAATATGAAAAAGAATTATATTTTTTCTTTCAGGAAAAGTAAAAGTAATTATGGTAACTTTTATTTTCCTTCTAAGAAAAAATAAAACTTAAATATAGTAAGAAAATCAGGGTAAAAACCCTAACAAATCTTCCCTTTTTAGCTTGATTTTCTTCACTTGATCCGTTTCTCTTCATATCACGTGCATGAACTTCGTTCTTGATATAATATTCATAACTGTTGCTTGTCATGGTTAAAAATAAGATTTAAAATATCACGGTTAAAATTTGGTTTAAAAGTAATATTTTATTTTTATTTTTAAAGATGCAGCAGCAGGAGTGTTGAAAATATGGTTGAAACTTGTTCTCCACGTGTAGTTCGACAAAAATCTTCATTATCATCCAAATTGTTGCAGCTTGATTTTGAAATCGCTTTGAACCTGTTTAATCTCGTCTCACCACACCATTGGACCATTGAACCGTAAGCTCTGATACCACTTGTTGGGTTTGAAATCGAGAGGGCGTCATGCGGAAGCTATTAGTTGCAAACTATCGTAGTGATAATTCAAACGACAAAGAAAAACATACTAAAAAATATATTATTGATGTAATTTGGTCAAGTGACCTACATATTGAAAACTAATATAAAAAACATTAAAAACTATTGGGAGAAATTCTTCTCCTAAACGAGACTCTTTAAACGACTACATTGTGGATGTTACTGTGTTTATGATATGAGAAGGGGGTGTTCTATTTATAGAATTCTAAAACCTTTCCTCCAAGAAAGAGGTTAGCCAAATATGAAAAGGAGTTATATTTTTTTTTTCAGGAAAAGTAAAAGTAATTATGGTAACTTTTATTTTTCTTCTAAGAAAAAATAAAACTTAAATATAGTAAGAAAATCAGAGCAAAAACGCTAACAAGGAGCACATTTAGAATCTCAAATTTATGGGTTTTAAATTTACATATATACTATTTGGACAAAAGATACTAAATTCGCTTGAATTTATATTTAGTGTTTTAATTTCGACCATAATAATTTATCTAGAGATTAGGTCTAAAAGTGGTTGTCTTTTATTTCTTTACTAGTTCACGTGACATGGATAATATATATATATTCAGAAGAATGAAATTACGCTCTTACAAGTTTTGATAGCAAAACTTAACTATATATTGTACGATTTTCACTCTACCTATGCTGTTAAATTATTTACAGAACTTCTTTTTATCTTATGACATGTTATGTAAGGGGGCATAGGTAATTTGGTACCATCTATATTACTTATCTTCTTAAATTATTCATAATGTTTATCTGACATGTTAATCTCGTTGTTGTTCACAACGTATGCTAGATGGAGTACTCTAACTTTGGATTTTGGAATAACTTCATTCTACACATTTTGTTAAATTATCTACTAGTTAAGCTGAATTGACAAATCTTGCATTGTTCACACAAGTTATGTTGGGTTAATTTTAATACAATCTTCATTCTACTTGTCATGTTAAATTCCTCATAAGTCTTCTCAGATGACAAATGTACTTGTACTATATTGTTTAATTATTTAATTTACAAGTTTTACTAACAAGCAAGATTTAATTTTGTATTTTTTTTTTTCTGTTTTATTTTTCTTATTAAATTGTGTGCAAGTTGTACATATCAAAAGGATAAACAATATAGGGCATAACTGAATTATATTAGTTATATATGAGGGAGTTTGAGTGCGTACTGAAGCAGGCAGCACGTCCATATGCCTGCTTCAGCTGTATTTTTATTGTATTATTCTTAATTAATTGTTATCAGTCATTTACGTATTATAAAAATAATAATATTTAATATAAATAAGTAAAATAAGCATTTCTAACATGTCTGTTTCAGCTGTTTCAACCGTAATTTTGTCATATCATCCCTAATTAATTATTATAAGTCTTTTAAGTATTAAAAAATTAATAGTATTTAATAAAAAAAATGAAATAGACATAAAATAATAAATTAACTCGTGATGCTTAAATTAGCTTGACGTCTTATATGAGGTCCACTTAGATTTTTTTTTCACAAGTAATTTCCTTAGGTATTATGTTATATCACTTCAAATACATGTTTACTTTGCAGCTTCAATCGTGATTTTATTATATCATCCCTAATTACTTATTATGGTTATTTAAGCATTAAAAAATTATATTATTAGTATTCCATATAAGAAGTCATAATAAGCAGTTGAAACAGGCTGCTCATGGTCAACATGTCTGTTTCAGCTTCTTTAATTGTGATTTTACTACATTATCCCTAAGTAATTATTATAAGTCATTTATGTATTAAAAAATTAATAATATTTAATAAAAACCTAAAATAGATATTTGTGACATGACTGTTTCAACTACCTCAACCGTAATTTTACTATATTATCCATAATTAATTATTTTAAGTCATTTAAGTATTAAAAAATTAATAATATTTAATAAAAAGGGTAAAATAGACGTAAAATGATAAATTAATTTTTAATGTTTTAAATTAACTTGACGTCTTATATGAGACCACTTAAAAAAAAAATTCACAAGTATTTTTTGTAATAATTTTATTATGTCACTTCTAATTAGTAGAATAGAAGAAAAAATATTATAAATCACAATAATTAAAAATTTAAATTATTTAAAAAATATAATTGACTATCAATATCACAAAAGTTTGAACAACTTAAAATATCGTTATATAAATTTTAACAATCTAAATATAATATTATATGCCTAACTTACAATTTATCAATCAAACAAATGAAACTTTTAATTAAATAATAAAATTATATATAACGTAGAATTTTTAAGGTTCAACATTGGGCCGTGCATAGCACGGCGTCAGCGGATTAGTTTTTGTTATAAAAATCAATTTAATCCTGACTTTGACTCAATTGAAAATTAATTAAATAATACCAATCATATATCTTTGATATGGTTGCATGACTCAACAGAAAATGCAAAAGAACCTTCATTTTCAATATAATAATAATTTAAGAAAAGAGACAAAATAAAAATATTGGACCCATATGAAAGATTTTCATAGTATTTTAATCATCAACAAAATATGATATTTGAGAAAACAAAAGGTTTTGGGTCCATCAATATATTCTTTAAATTAGGGAATCTGTGTGAAAGGAGAGAAAAGAAAGAGAAGAATAAAGAATATGTTTGCCTCTACTCAGGTAAAATGCAAAATTAAGCAGAAAACAAAATGAGATTTTAGGATTCACTTAATTAAGATTTGCATTACGTAAGACTCATTAAAAGAGAAAGTGTTGATCTACCATAATATTTATTTTAGAATTAGAATTGAAGTTTTTGATTAGAGATGAAGAAATCTTATTCATTCCACAATCGTCATTATGCGGTGATCATTTTTTTTTTGGTCCCTGAGAATACACTTTGCCAAGAAAATATTTTTCTAATCTTTTAATTAGACTAAGTTGGAGAATTTTTACTTTTTTCATTAATTTTTTTATATATTTACTTTTATATTTAAAATCTTCTTTATGAAATTTATACCTTCATTATTGGATAAAGATGACTGAATTCAGTTAGGTCCTTTTTTTGAAAATCATGAAATAATGGAAGCTTAGTGTATTTGACTACTAGTAGGATATGTTCGTGCTAAGCACGAGCCCAATAGTAATGAAAAAATTGTAATAGTAACGAAAAAATTGAAAGCAATGAAGATAATTAGGTAGATTTGTAATGATATTATTGTTGTTAAAAGGGAAAAAATATAAGAAGTCTCCTCATTCGAAGTATTCATCAAAATGTCACAATTAATTTCGTCAATCAATCAAATATGTTATATCAAATAATTTCGAGTCAGTCAAAAGTTTTCATCAAAGTATCACAATTAATTTCGTCAATCAACCAAATATGATATATCAAATAATTTCGAGAGTCAATCAATTATTTTATATCTTTAAAAAATTTGAAGTTGTTAACTGTACTATTGTGATTTATTTATTTATTTACATCTTTTTTTTAAGTATATAACAGATTGAATTTTTTGTTCAGATATTTCAAGTTGTTAACTATTGTAATTTATAACACTTTTTTATATAATTTTCAAATAATACATGTTACTCTCTTTGTCCAAATCTAGTCAATTATATTTTTAAGTATTTCAATATAAGTGACACTAATATAATTTCAAGATTCAACCAAATATTTATATCTTTTAAAATTTGTAAGTTGTTAATTATTATAATCTATAATATTTTTTATGTATTTTTTTTTGTAATATATAACAGATTAAATTTTTTAAATATTGTAATTTATAATATTTTTAAAGTAATTTTCAAATAATATATGTTACTCTTTTCGTCAAAATTTTTGTGGCATTAATAGTCAATTATATTTTAAAAATAATTTAAGTTTTTAATTATTGTTATTTGTAGTACTTTTTCTTCTATTCCAATTTAAATGACACTGATATAATTTTGAGAGTCAGTCAAATATTTTATATCTTTAAAATTTTTAAGTTGTTAATTATTGTGATTTACAGATTTTTTTTGTATTTTTTGAAATATATAACAAATTAAAAAAAATAACACAAACAAATTAAAATGGATGAAAAAAAATGAAGGCAAGGAAAGGATCAATGAAGTTGTGTCAAAGCAGACAAATTGACCTTTAAATTTTTTAAATTGTTAATTATTGTGAGTTATAGTATTTTATTACGTATTTTCTTAAAAAATTTAAAAAATTAGATATTTAAATGTGTTATTGAAATTTATAATACTTTTTATGTAATTTTTAAATAATATATATTATTCTTCTTGTTGAATTTTTTGTGGCATTGATAGTCAATTATATTTTTAAATAATTTAATTTTTTAATTATTATGATTTATAATATTTTCTCTTTTATTCCAATTTAAATGGCACTAAGCTTAGATGGACATGTCATTAATTAGGAGTGATATCGTAAAATCACGATTGAAGCGGCGAAACAGACATGTCTTAAATGACTTATAAATAGTAACTAATTAGAAGTGATATAACATAATTACTATAAAAAAATACTTGTGAAAAATATTAAGTGAAACTCATATAAGACGTCAAGTTAATTTAGAATATTATAAAAAAAAATTATGCTTAGATGACTTTATAAAAAAATTTAATATTGATTTTGTAATACCTAGATGACTTATAATAATTAATTAAAGGTGATATAGTAAAATTACGGTTGAAGCAGCTGAAACAGATATGTCATAAACATCTATTTTACTTTTTGTAGTTAAATATTATTAATTTTTTGATACTTAAATAACATATAATAATTAATTAGGAATGATATAATAAAATTACGAAGCAAGCAGGTGAAGTAAGAAGGACGTCGAGAAGCTGCTAAACTGTGGCTTATTAATAAGGAGAAAATCTTTTCTTTTCGGTTGTTGGTTCAAATAAATATAATTAAATTTCGTTATAACAATCATATGTTATAACAATACGTCATTATAATCATTTAATTTTCTTCAAATCGATTTTTCATATTATATTTCACTTATCCATAACAATACATATAACAATAGTGACATTAGTTATAGCGGTAAAATACCCTCTGTAAAATTATTCCTCTATAATAGACATAATTAAATATTGGTAATAATATTTTATAAAAAGTATATTTTATATATATAAGGTAATCATCATTAATATCATACTAAACTTCACTTTTAGCACATTTTAGCTTGGTCTATTTCATTCTAAGTAACTTTTGAGTGGATCATGAACTACTTACTAATTCAGCAAATTTTAATTCATTCAAATTTAACTCACTATGCTCATTTGACACTTTTATACTATGCTCTCTACGTCCATGTATGATCTTTTCATTTATTAGTCCGGCCTTTTGTGATCTACTACAGTATATCTCGCTTATTTGACGCCCCTACTCTATTTTTTTCATCAGGTTAACTTGTTTTTTAGCTATTTACAAGATAATAATAATAATTTTATGTCTTTTTGATTAGAGATTTTCACATTTTACACATAGGAGATATAAAGATATCATTTTCTTAATTTCTAGTTGTGAAAGGTCAAGAAATCTCATTTCCTCCTCTCCGTCCACCCCTATCGAACCAATTCCGTCACTAAATACATACATACAAATTAAATATACACGTAGAACATATGTATTATTATGTATTTGTGTTACGTCAGTCCGTCGTGTTATATAGTTGAAATGATATGGTAGGGCTTGTCCTTAATTATATTATTCATAACAATTACTACTTAATAGTAATAGTTTATTACTTACTACATATCTATTTGCTTTAAATTAACCACCAACTAATCGTATTATTCCGTCCTAATCTATCAATTAATCACTAATAATTATTCATATCAAATATATATATGTGAACACGTAAGAGGATAAGAGTGAATTAAATATAGCAGGTGAAGTGTCTCTATTCCAATATCAAATCATATTGTACCAATACATTAATTAGGTTGCCGTGGAATTGTTGCGATCTCTTTACCCCTAATTAAACATTTCGAATTCGAGTCTTTTGGAATTAAAAAAGCTCAATTGAAAATATTGCCCCAAAAAATGAACTTTGTAATACATGTTATGAAATTAATCGACTTTCAATATAAATATTGGATAATGAGTGAGAAAAATTGTCAAATCATATAGCTTTATAAAATAAGTGGTTGTAGTAACAAATCAGTATCATTGTTCCAACGCCCTGATTAGATATCACTTAAACAAGGGGAATAGGGAAAAATAATAATATACCAGAAAGTTCAGTTTTTATTCAGTTTTTATTTTTATTTTTTTCAAAAAAAAAAAAAAAAGATAATTTGTTTGTTTGTCAAGGAGGTACGTGGAAAGGAAAAGAAAATGGAAATTACGAGCATCCCATATGATTAAGAAATAAGAGCTTCGATGAACAATGCAAGTATATTATACCTAGGGAGGGATTAAATTTTAAGTTTATAGATTTTAAATTTATGATTGGGATTAAATTTTAAGTTTAGAGATTTTAAATTTATGATTGGAGTAGTTAGTGTGTTTGGGACAGGTTATGTATTGATTTATTTATATACTAGAGACAAAGTTCGTGTAAGTATGGGTTCAATATTTTTTTATTTCAATTTATGTTATAGATAAATTTTAGAGAGTCAGCTAAATTTTTTGTATGATTTTAAATATTTTAATTTATTAATTATTATGATATATAATATTTTTTATATAATTGTTAGACAATATATATTACTCTCGTTGTTTCAATCTATGTGGTTCGGATCAGATGTAATTTGGATAATCAACCAAAGATTTATATAGTTCTTCGTAGATTTTTATATAGGTATTAAATATTTTAAGTTGTTAATTATTGTAATTTATAATATTTTTACATAATTTTTAAATAATATATGCTACTTTATTTGTCTCAATTTATGTGACATTTATGAAATTTAGAGAGTTAATCCAATTTTTCATATACAATTTTACATATTCGAGTTGTTAATTATTGTAACTTATAATACTTTCTATTAATTTTCAGATAATATATGTTACTGCTATCCCAATTTATGTAACTATGATAATATATCGAGAACTAATCAAATTTTCTATGATTTTGAATTTTAAGTTGTATAATGTTTTTTACATAATTTTTAGATAATATATTTAACATAATTTTACTCTCATTATAATTAAGCAAAAAATATTATAAATTACAATAATTAACAATTTAAATATTTCAAGGCACATAAAAATATTTGATTGCCTCTAAATTTTATAAGTGCAACATAAATTGGGATAGAGAAAGTTATATATTATTTAAAAATATCGTGAAAAATAATATAAATCACAATAATTAACACATTAAGTTATTTGAAGCATGTATGAGAAATTGGTTTGACTTTCCAAATTCCATCAATAATGTCATATAAATTGAAAAATTACGTAGAAAGTCGTATAAATTAATTAACGACTTAAAATATCTAAAAACTATATAACAAAATTGATTTACTTTCTCAAATATCCCATCAGGTTCATATAAATTACGACAGAAAGAGTAACATATAGTAACTGAAAATTATATAAAATATTATAAATCAATAATTAACAATGTAAAATGTTTAAAAATCATAAATTTGGTTGACTTTCAAAATTTTCTCTGTATCATATAAATTGAGATAAAAAAATTACATACATTGGACTCGTGCTGACATGAGCTCCAATATTTTGTAATAATAAGTATATTGTTAAAAATTAAACTTGTAATGTTGAATATAGTCAAAAACATAGAATTTAAATATGAGTAAAGAGTCAAAACTGTATCTAAACTGTTAGTTTTTCATGAGTTTTACATTTCAATTATCAATTATTTTCTTTTACTATTAGAATTATTATCATTTGTGTATTAAAACATATTTCTAAGCTGATTCCTACCTAAACCATCTATCAACTAGGTGTCTTTGAATTAATTATATATGGATAGTTCAGATAGCAAAATAAAATAACTGATGATAATTTAGGTAGGAAAAAATAGATTTATATTTGAAATGTGACTTGCAAATGTATTTTTGATCATTCTCTCTTTAAATATTGAATTTAATTTGATAACAATAAAAGTTTCAGGTACGCCCGCATTTAATTTGTACTTGCTAGCTAAAAATATTAACTCATTGGTTGAACATGTGTACTGGTCATATCAATGTTTTACAACATAAAATAAGTAATATGAAACTCTGGGGAATAAACTTTTCATTATTTTGCATGAACATAATAAGCAAAATGAGTTGGCATTTGGTCAGGTGTTTGTTGGAATAAGAAAATCAAAACATTTGAAAGTTCAAAAGTTTTACAATTAAAGAACTTTACTTGGTCAACATATATAGCTAAGTACCTAATAAATATGTAGACCATCTGGCCGGATTGGTTGGTTGATGGAGTTCTTTAATTAATGCATATGAAAATATAAAAATAATAGTATAGTAACATACACAAAAATAACAAATATCATGAAGGATTAAAGTTATAAATACTGATGATAATAATAAACGGTAGATTGTGGCCATTATACTCTATTTGGTCGGAGTGGTGCTTCTTGGTCGAAGAGCACAAATACTCGATTTTAATATCACTATTTAATTCATCAGTGCAAAATTGCAAGTCTATTTATTTTGAAAAAAAATTGCAAAAATGCGGTGATAAAATTAATTCAAGCAAAAATATGTAAATTTTAATTAAATAAAACTTCAGACAACACAGTCACGGGTAGACAAGCAGAAAATTCTAAAGATTTGATACAATAAAATAGCAGTGTTTAAATAAAGTATTGGTTAAAATTTTATGTTCTTTCTGGTGAAAACATGCTTGAGATATTCTATTTTATTTCATTCATTTCAAGTCATGCGACGTAGTTGAAATTTTGAAAATCAATCAAATTTTTCTTTGACCATATTTTCTTATATGTTTTTCAAAAGTTATAAATTATTAATTATGGTGATTTATAGCACATTTATGTCATTTCCAAATATATAAATTTTTTTTTTAAAAAAAATAGAATTCGTTTGATCATGAAAATTATATTTTTTCGGTGTTGGAGTTGGAGTTGAAGTTATTTTTAAAATTTTGTGAGAGAAGTAGGAGTGAAAACAAGTTTTACTTATTTTTACTTTTTCAAATACAATTTCAAACTGTATTTAGAATTCTCATGGTCAAACCTTATTATTTCCACTTTTTTCGCTAAAGCAAAATAATTTTTCGAAAAAAAAAATGAAAAAATTCTCATGGTCAAATGGCTACTTAAAGCTTTTGTATCAAAATTTACAGTTAAATTAGATTTAATTTTTGAAATTTCAAATAAGTCATATAAACTGAAACGGAATTGTGACTAGAAGGAGCTACGTGTCGGAAACAATGTGTTGAAATTAAAGAATAAAGTCTTACAAATAAATTTGGTGAAAATAGTATGATAGATAGCCATAGGACATAAAAAAGGTTATCGTTCCATGTCGCAATTCAACACTGACCAAAGCAATTATAAATGCATTTTTAGGTCATTAAATAATAATGATAACTTATTAATATTATAAGACCCCATTTATAGATGGGACAACAGAGTATAATAACAAAATGAATCCAAAAGTAACAACCAATTAATCATGCATTATCTCATCCTACAATTAATCTGGTCGAATTTAAAACATTTCATGGTAGGCCACGAAAACCAACTTCTTGTTGCATAATTATAGAGAATAATTTGTTTTATAATTGTAGTGTCTAAGTTTAATCTACATGTACCTTAATTAATTTAGCGAAATATTTGTTATCTCTCAGACTCTCACAAACACAATTGTAAAATAATTTCATCTATCAAAATTTAAAAATATGAGAAGATATCACTTTATTTTTGTCCTAGCTAAAATTTAAATTCAAAATTTCACAATTTTCAACCCATTTTATTGCCCACAAGATCACTCTCTTCATTGCAATTTGTCTTCTTTTTTCTTTCTGGAGCTATTGATTCAATCTTTTATGAACACACACATGTATATAGTGATGATATAAAGGCATTGTTGGGTTTAATTGGTGTGAACAGAAATGAAAAGTTGCTTGGAAGGGACACAACTCTTCGAGTGAAAGACACATTATTTCGAAAAAAGGTATGACTTCTTGGATGGTTGTGGTTGTTCGGAAAAGACACTCTTTTGAATGGACAAACATGACTGTTCAGAAAGGATACACATTTTCGATGAACCATTGTCACCTTTCGGAAGGGGCACTTTATGGCTATATAAACCTGCATTTTTTTTTCCACAGGTTTAGTATGAACAATATCTACATAAGAAAAATATTCTCTTGCTTCTAAAAACTATGTGTGATCATCTCCCGTTGAGTGAGTTCAAAGAAAATCAGAAAGTTTAAGGTACCGCTACATTCTATTTGTGAAGTCATTTTATCTTGGGAGGAAAATTCCGCAACCTTGGGTACTTGAGGGGAATTATTTCCTTAAGGACACTCCGTAAATTCGGAGGACTTGGCATTTTTCTGTTTAATCTAATTTTTCTGAAAAAATACACTTCTTTGAAAGGTCATTTTGATTTTGCGTTGAAGGTGTTGCATAACTTCATAAGTGTTCTTGTTTTAGACTTGAACTTGTGTTGAAGTTGTTATTGCCAAAATACAGATTCTTGTGTACCCGAAAACAACAATCTTAAGGAAATAATTGAAAATATTTTTTTTTTGCTTGTTTGTTGAAATTTTCGTTTCACTAAAGTTTTTTTTTTATGTCTGTATTGCTTGATTTCTGGAGATTAAAGCTTTAAGTTTTCTACTCCGTTTGAACTTAACTAGTGGTTTGAAGAGATAAAATCTTCATCACAAGTTAAAGATCACTCGGTTGACGATTGGAAGTCATAAAAACTTCATCATTAAATTAAAAACAAGGGGTGTTTAAAGTTACTGCAACTTTATAAATAGTATTTTGATATACTAAAAATTATTGTCTTGTTGTGACAGAAAAATGACTACTGACAGTCATGTGAATGATGCTACAACGACTGTGATAGCAACTAGTGTTGCCACAATGAGTTGTACGAGTGCTCCACAGGCAATGACACCAGCGGAGAAGCTAAAAAAATTCACGGGTGTTGATTTTAAAAGGTGGCAACAGAAGATGTTTTTCTACCTTACAACATTATGTCTTCGGAGATTTATATCTGAAAAAGCTCCAAAATTGTCCAAGGGAACTTCTGACCAGGAGCTATTTATTGTTATGAAAGCGTGGAAACACTCTGATTTTCTATACAACGTGTATAGTAGAATGAAGACGGCGAAAAAGTTGTGGGGTGCGCCAGAAAAAAAATACAGGAATGAGGATGTTAGAACTAAGAAGTTCTTCGTTGCAAGATTCCTTGAGTTTAAAATGATTGATAGTAAGTTTGTTGTATCTCAAGTCCAGGAACTGCAATTTGTCATCCACGATCTCCTCGCGGAAGGTATGAGTTTGATGAATACCTTAGTTGAACATATTAAAAATATTCTTAATGTTCACATGAACATAATTGTGGTATAGTTATGAACGAGGCGTTTCAAGTCGCGGCAATAATAGAGAAGTTACCATCTATGTGGAAGGACTTCAAGAACTACTTGAAACATAAGTTAAAGGAAATGACAGTCGAAGATCTTATAGTAAGACTGCGTATTAAAGAAGACAACAAAGCCGCGGAAAGAAGGTCAAAAGAAAATTTTGAAATAAGTGGAGCAAATATTGTAGGAGAAGACTACAACAACTCCAAAAAGCGAAAAAAGGTAGACATAAGAGCAATCAACCTAAGAATAAATTCGAGGAAAAATGCTTTAACTATGGCAAAATTGGCCACAAGTCAACGAATTATCATGCCCCAAAGAAAGGAAAAAAGAAGGACCATGCAAATATGGCTGAATCCAAGAAAGAAACGGACGATCTGTGTGTCATGCTGTCTGAATGCAATTTGGTGGAAAATTCTTGAGAATGGTGGATGGATTCCGGTGCCACCCCTCACATTTGTGCATATAAGAAGTTGTTTGTTGTTTTTGCTTCTGTTTAAGGCAATGAGAAGATATATATGGCCAACTCCGCAACTACAAAAATTAAAGAAACAGGAAAAGTCTGCCTGAAAATGACATCAGGCAAAGTGTTGACTTTGAACAATGTCCTATATGTACCGGAGTTATGGAAGAACTTGATTTCTGTATCACTTCTTGACAAAAACGGATTCAAATGTGTATTTATTTTCGAAAAAAAATGTACTTAGTAAAGAAGAAGTATATGTAGGAAAAGTCTACCTCACTAAGGGCCTATTCAAAATGAATGTAATGAATATTGAAATCGATAAAAGTGCAGTTTCTTCTTACTTACTTTAGTCTAATGATTTGTGGCATGAACGATTAGGACATGTCAATTACAAAACATTGTGAAAAATGATTAACTTAGAAGTTTTGCCAAACTTTGAGTGCAATAAATCAAAATGTCAAACGTGTATGGAAACAAAGTATGCGAAGCATCCGTATAAGTCCGTTGAAAGAAATTTCAATCCCTTAGACTTAATCTACACTGACATTTGTGATATGAAATCAACATCATCTCGCGGTGATAAAAAGTATTTTATAACTTTTATTGACAATTGCACTAGATATTTTTATGTCTATTTGCTAAATAGTAAGGATGAAGCAATATATGTGTTTAGGCAATACAAAACAGAAGTAGAAAATCAGTTAGAGAAAAAGATCAAAACTATAAAAAGTGATAAGGACAGAGAATATGAATCTTCCTTTGCGCAAATATGTGTAGAGAATGGAATTGTCCATTAAACTATGTCCCTGTATTCACCTCAATCTAATGGAATTGCGGAAAGCAAAAATCGAACCTTGAAGAAAATGATGAATGTCTTACTTATAAGTTCTGATTTGTCGCAAAATTTGTGGAGCGAAGCGATCCTTACAGCTAACCGAATATTCAATAGAGTGCCCCATAGTAAGACACAATCACTTTCATATGAAAAATAGAAAGGAAGGAAACCCAACTTGAAATATTTTAAAGTGTGGGGTGGTCTAGCAGTTTCTATGCCTAAAACGGTAAAGATAAGACCTAAGACAATGGACTGCGTGTTCATAGACTATGCTAAAAATAGTAAAGCATATCGATTTTTGGTTCATAAATTTGAACATCCAAATATCAATGAAAATACAGTAATTGAATCAGATAATGTTGAATTCTTTGAACACATTTATCCGTATAAAATTAGACATGAACAGTCTAGTGGGGGGTCTAAACGACCTCGGGATGAACTAAGTGAGGATGTACATAATGATGAGAATTCAATACGTAGTACACGTCAAAGAACGCTAACTTCGTTTGGATCAAATTTTGTAACATTTCTCTTAGAAATTGAGCCTCAAACATGTAAAGAAGCGATGGTGTCTTCAGATTCATCCTTTTGATAAAAGGCAAACAATAGTGAGATTGATTCAATCTTAAGCAACCATACATGGGATTTGGTTGATCTTCCTCCACGAAATAAATCTTTAGGTTCTAAATGGATCTTAAAAAAAAAAATGAAAGCGGATAGTACTATTGACAAATACTAGGCAAAACTTGTAGTAAAAGGCTTCAAATAGAAAGAATGCCTTGGTTACTTTGATACATACTCGTTTGTAATGAGGATAACGTCAATTTAGATGTTAATTTCCTTGGCGGAGGTGTATGGACTTGAAATCCATCAAATGGATATAAAAACAACATTCCTAAATGGAGAATTGGGGGAAGAAATTATCATGGAACAACCTAAGGGTTTTGTGGTTCCAGGAAAAAAGAATAAAGTGTATAAATTTGTTAAGTCACTGTATGGACTAAAACAAGCATCTAAACAGTGGCATGTGAAGTTTAACCAAACCATATTGAACGAGTTCAAGATAAATAAATGTAATAAATATGTTTACATTAAAGACACTCCAAATCATCAAGTCATTGTTTGTTTGTATATGGATAATATGTTGATCATCAATAGAGACATTTCTGACATAAATGCTTCGAAATGAATGCTCGAGAGCAAGTTTAATATGGAAGACCTTGGAGTTGCGGATGTGATCTTAGGAATAAGAATCCATAAAACTCCACAAGGGTTGACATTATCACAGTCTCATTACATCGAAAAGGTACTTGATAAATTCACGTATTTGGAATTTGGAATTGCCAAGACTCCATTGGATGTGAGCTTCGCACTTCAAAATAATGAAGGCGAAGTGACTCACAATTGTAGTACGCAAAAGTGTTGGGATATTTAATGTATATAATGAATTGTATACGACCGGACATAGCATGTGCTATTAGTAAGTTGAGTCGGTACACGAGTAATTCCAACAAAACTTATTGAATGGCAATGACAAGAGTTTTGGGGTATCTTAAATACACTTAGGACTATGTTTTGCATTATAATAAATATCCTGCGATATTTGAAGGATATAGTGATGCAAATTGGATCATCGGATCAAATGAAGTAAAATCTACAAGTGGATGCGTATGTACAATAGGCGGAGGAGCAGTCTCTTGAAAATCATCCAAACAAACATGTATTGCTCGCTCTACGATGAAATCAAAATTTATCGCATTAGATAAAGCCCGTGAAGAAGTAGCATGGCTCCAAAATTTCTTGGAAGATATTCCTTATTGACCCAAACCATTGGCACCAGTATGCATACACTATGATAGTTAAGCGACAATAGGTAGTGCAGAGAGAATGATGTACAATGGTAAATCTTGTCACATAAGATGGAGACATAATACCGTTAGAGAACTTCTCTCTAGTGGAATTATCACTGTTGACTATGTGAAGTCAAAGGTTAATGTGTCGGATCTTGATAAGCCGTTAATTTGACTACTTGCTAGCACCTTTTAAGCCTAAATTATCATTCTTTTTAATTGATTTGATGGTACTCTTAATTAATGCTCATTTATGTAGGTAAAAGTAAAAATGTAAGATGGGCAAGTCATTCAAGTCATAAAGAGGCCAAACATGAAGGAAAGAGTCATCCGCTTCATATTTACTTTGGAGCTGCTAGCCATCTGCTCTCCATCCACTTTGGATTCGCTCAAGCAGTTCAAGAGCAAGGTGGAAGTTTTGTAATTTTCAACAAATGTAGTATGGGAGTTTAAAAAGAGGATTTTAGCTTATTTTTCAAGACCTAGCTTTCATCTTTTGAACATAGCATCTCTCTAGCTTTTTAGCTTCTCTCTTCTTAACTTAGCATCTATCTTTTCATCTTAAAAGAATTTTGTACTAAGCTTGAAAGAAAAAATATATGTTAGTGATTTTATATTGAGGAATTATTGAAACTCCAAGTTTGGAACTACATTCTCTCTATTTCTCATGGATGAAGTCAATGATAACTTTGGTATATTTTTACCCTTTTTTTCTATGGTTAGCTAATTCTAAATCTTGGAGTTATACTTGCTTAGGTTGTGGTAGTGCATGAATTTTAGTTAATTATTCTCCTAACGGAAAAGGGTCAGAAATACCCTTCAAATATTGGAATTGGTTCTATAATACCCTCCGATTACTTATCAGGCCAAAAATATCATTCCATCTGCCTTTTTGGGTCAAATATACCCTTATAACTAGCAAAAATTTTGTAAACCATAATTAGAAATTCTATTAAACACGTGGCACCAAATTAAATTTGAATTCAATCAAAATACCCAACCTAAACCCGACCCAAACAATTGAATCGCCCCAACCTGTTAAGCCAAAAGGGGATTTTGAGAGCTAAACCTAATTCCACGACCAAACAACTGAACTTGGCAAACTCATGTTTGCACAATTCTCTAAACTTATCAGTGAGTATTTAGTGGTTGAATTTACCCGTGGATAAGATATGATATTATTTTTGTGTCACTAAAAATGCAGCTTGAGTGAAAGAATCTTCAGCATACTGTGGAAGAAATGCAAAACAATCTATGTGTGTATGGGGTGACTCAAAAGCCTAACACATGACTAGAAGTACACAATTAGATAGTATACGCTATATATCCAACTACACTTCAGTGTCTATCTTCTCCTTGTTCAAAAGGAGAATCAAGCCTAGTACATCTCACGCGGAAACTTCCTGGAAAGACATTTTTCAAAAATTAGATTTAGGACTATATCACGCAGCTGATGATGCAACAAGTATCTTGTAAAGAATACAAAGCATTGGTGTCTTTTGGATTAGCAAAAATAATTATTGGAAAACCTTGTCCTCTATTCCTTAATACCTTGAAAGCGTCTTCATCGGTTCAATCATCTCCAATATATATTGGAAGGACATTATTTGAATTTCCAAATCCAAGATTTTCTAATAAATATTCCAATGCATGACCTTTGTCCCACGCAATATTTGGCAGTATCTCATACACTTTCTTTCCCGTTGATACAAGAAAGTTTTGGTATTCTTTTAAGATAACAGAAATGATATTCTCAAGTGTGCCAAGTTCCTTCAAGTGAACATGCCTAAAGTGTACAGAAATGCAGAATTTATTATCTTCAATAATGTCGTCTTTAATATCTTTAGTTCTCTCGCTCAACATATTAAGAACCTTATCTTTTTCAGGCAAAAACTTCTTTCACAGATTGGTACAGCACAACTTTATTTTCCATTTCATTAGGATCTGTATACTTTAAAGAATTCAATGGAGCTTCAATATCTAGCCCATGACTTCCAACATAATAAACATTCTTCAATTGTACAAAATCTTGTACCCTTTCTCATTTTCGTCCACTAATAATTATTGTAGGAAATCGATCAGCAACTTCACCTAGCACCATTATCATCTTATCGGACATAGAAGATTCTTCAGGGATGGGCACAATATCAGATAAAGTGCCATCATAATCTAAAAAAATTATAATTTTTTTCCCTTTTGCTATACTTTTCATCTCTTTAAATTTATCCAATGCACAAGGATGCTCCAGCAGCCAAGAAGTATACTCAATTGAGAACTAATTTTGATCACCTTCAGTAGATGAGAGTCTTGCTAACCCCATTTATATAACCTTTATTTTTACGAGAAGGGTTGCATTACATTGGGTTGCCTTTGAATCTCACCGGGAGAAGGAATCCTAGCTTGGATGATGGTTTCAAAGGTGTTGAAATTGCAATGGCCTCGTATTGTTCTGAACTCCAATTCCTTGCGAATCCAGTGACTAACCAATGTACAAATTGCTGAAAAACACAACCAAGATGTCAACTCATTAGGCTTAATCTACACTCGATTTTGTACTCGCAGTGGCTCGGTAGACAGTTGGCCTCTGAATCAAATTTGGAAGACTAAATTTTACCAATAGAAAGGTGCCACATGTTTAATAGAATTTTTAATTATGGTTTAAAAAATTCTGTTAGTTATAAGGGTATATTTGATCCAAAAAGGTGGATGGAAGGATATTTTTTGCCCGATAGGTAAACGAAGGATATTATTGAACCAATTTCAATACTTGAAGGGTATTTTTGACCCTTTTCCGTTCTCCTAATTAGTTAGTTATGATGAATTTTTCATTTATTTCATGATTTAACTAAGAGTTGGGGGTTGCAAACTCCAACCACCCTAGAACCCATGTCATTCTTGAAAGAGGGGACATGGGTGAGAAATAAATGTAACCAATAACTTGATTAATTTCATTTAATGACATCTTTTAGATATAAGGATGTCAATTGAGGTAATAGATGTGGAAAATTGTCACACTTGTGAGGTGTTCGAAAGAACCCATTTGTGAAATTTGGTGTTCTAATTGAAAGATTGACACTAATATATTGACATCTAGCCTACCCATGACTTTTAGCTAAAATTTGGATAAATTGCCAAGTACCCATGCATGAACCCACTCCTAGAATTGCATAACCCCAAGGCTTATTCTCAATTGAATTAACTCTTAGCCATTTTCAACGCCAAGTTAGTGTACTAACATTGAAGTAGTTGTTATTTATAAATACATTCAAATTAAATCGCCCATTTTACATTTATCCTTGCTTTATTCACACTATGGGTCTTCTTTTAGTAGACTATCAATACTCTTGAGTTTTGAAATCCATGTTTTCACTCCTCGTGGATTCGACTCCAACCTAAGTTGGGTTATTATACTGAAAACGATCGCTACTCCCATTTAAGAGTGTAATTTGACTGTTATCAAATCCACTTACAAAGGGCCTAAGTAGAGAGGGAGTTGAGAGAACATCCAAGGAAATGGGTTTACGGCCAAGGACAAGTTAGCATGGAGGTAACTTTACCTAATAGACTGGAGATCCCAAGAGTTAGGTTTATGTCACGTCTCAAATTCTATTGGGGCGGACTGGCAACCGTAACCGAGAAGGCCCGGGAGAACCAGCTCATAACCTTATACCTCCCATGCATACCTCTATGACAACCCAAAATTTGGACAGCATCATGTCGCATATAAAAGAAAATAATCACCTGTATAAGCTCGAGCACACATATATATGTATATACAATACTTGGCCGTTGGAGCCATCACGTCTATTAACAAAATACCACCTTGACTGTACATTAGGTCTACAAAGCCTCTTGACAATACACAGAGTTTAACTAAGGTCGGGGCACACCCCGCCATATAAATAACTTCTATACAATACCAAAAGTGACTGGATATGACACGGAAAGCCCCAAAGAAAACTGGAGCTCACCAAAAGCAGCTGGGTATCTTGGCTCCTACTTGTGCGGTGTATGAGCTGAGGTACCTGTGCCTGCAGCATGAAATGCAGGTCCCCGTGGGGGACGTCAGTACGAAATATGTACTGAGTATGTAAAGTTGTAGATAATCACAGATGATATAGGAGCTCAATAGAAATCAGAAACAAGTGAATAAATCGTAATAGGAGTGGACCACACTTACTAGAACTTGTGACAACCTGTACATTGTATTTATTCAATCACTTTACCTTCGTTATTATCATCTTTGTAATCATTACTGTACTGTACTGTACTGTGACCATTAGGCTGCCTCCAGTACATATCAACTGGGATCGACCCATGATAGGCTTATGCCCCTGGGATACCACCCATAAACACATAAATAGGGATCGACCCATGATAGTCTTATGCTCCTGGGATACCACCCGATAAGAGAGAACTTCTATCACTTAGTTCAATTAATCTTTGAGATTGTTATTTCGGTCGCCACCACATTTTTGATACTTTGAAACAATGATACACCAATAAGAGACATATAAATAGACCATCAATGCAATAACAATGAAGTAAGAACTCATTGGCACATCAATAAAGTGTTTTGGAGTCATCAATGCCATAACAATGAAGTAGGAACTTATTGGTATATCAATGAAACGTTTTGGAGTCATTAATAGCACATGGATCTTGTTCGAGTAACCGGATAACTTCTGACATTCATTAGTGCAATAAATATGTAAGATTTAGAAAACAAGTAAGTATTGGAATGTCTTGACATCTTGTGGGGTGGAAACAAGTTCATTGGTAACGTAGGACATCATACAAAATCATTATGGATCACATGTTACTAAATAACTTTGGAAACTTTCTTAATAGAACAATTGTTCACTTTCATGCCAAAGATATGGTATAGAGTATGCTTTACATACCTGACTGTCAACCTTCAATACTAGTCCCAAATGGACTTCTCGTCTTTTCGGATTACTTATCTACAATGAACATATATAGCAATCTAGTATTAGCGACCAAATGTCACAATTCAATTATTTGAATTCACCAAACTAGTGGTTAAGTAGTAAGCCTTAATTGCACCATAAAGGGTGTCACTTTAACCCTCTTATACTCCAATTACATTCACATGCCATGCATATTCATACAACATCCTTTAATATCAAGTTTGGATTCATTTATCCTTCCAACCAATCCATTAAACCAAATTGAGCCATAGACATAAATAATCATCAATTCAATAGTATATCACCATATCCACCTTCCATAACTCAATTACCATATCCATCTTCCACAATTCAATACAACCAAACCATGCAAAATAGTCCATAACCCTATTTCCATCACTTTTCAATAACAACCAATACATATAATCCTCTATCACACATATACATATGGAAGAGAACAAAGGAAAACAATATTCATACCTTAGAATTCACCTCTTGATTATGCAATCCTGTTTGCACAAATTATAGGTATCGTTCGAAGCTCTCGAGATGACAAACACAGTTATCGGATTACTTTGGAATTTCTACGGTTGAATCAAAAGTAATTTAAAGGTCAAATTTGGCTAGGGTTTGTTCTTTCTCAATGATTGATGATGAAAATGAGTTTTTGAACTCATATACATGTATATATACACATATTCCCGTCCATAATATCATAGGGAATGACCAAAGTGCCTTTAAAATTTAAATAATGTCAAATCTGTCCTTTGGTGGACTGTTTTGATAAGCTAAAGTAGATCGACCATAACTCTTTGCTCCGATATTGGATTTGGGTGAAATTGGTATCGTTGGAAAGATAATTCAAAGGGATTTCATTTCATATAAAGTAGGCTACCCAGTTTGTCCTGTACAAGGAGTTATGGTTGTTTGAAGTTGACCCTAAAAATCTGTTTTGAGAGGATGAAGTAAAACGAGTATAACTCCTTACTCATATGTTGGATTTGGATGAAACCAATTGCATTGGAAAGAAGACTCAAAGATCTTTTTTTCATAGATCGCAGGTATCCCAGTTCATTATATTAAGGGAGTTATGATCGTTCAAAGTTGACCCAAAAAATTGGCTGGCCTCAGTAGTTTGTGTGCAGGAAATTTTCCTGCACATTTACTATTACCAATATCCCGGCCACCGTTTTATAGTTTCGAACGTGCTCGATTATATCCGAAACCTATCCATTTTTGGAAATCTTTATATCGTTGGAAAGCTTATTCAATAACCTTCGCATGGAACCATCGACGGACAAATTTCGGTATAAATAAAAAAAATAATTAATTTCATATAAATAAGACCAATACACATACTTGAATACGCCAATATCAAACAAAGTTGTGTCTGACAGGTTCAACATTGTCAATATACCCAATTCATTCTCACTATGAAGACAATGTTTAAGAAATAAGGATAAGACTTATAGTGTGAAGTCTTTTAATGATTATCTAAATTTGGCAGATTTGACCTAATAGTTTAATTTATAGGATTGAACGTTTTGAAATCACCTATGTGAGAGCGAAGTGGAAGCAGCTTCAAGGAGAATGTTAGTAAAGGTCTATTCTCTAAGCTCTCATGAGATCGGGAAGTGTTCATGGCTGAAACGAACAAAATCGTGAAAATCATAAACGATAAAAGACTGGTTGTGTGACATGTGTTATCTAGGTATATATTAAAGCTCTACGGTTCAAAGATATCAAATCTACCGATTGACCGAGTGCACGTTCACTACGAAAAGTTCAAAGGGAAACCCATTTATCCAGATGCAATCAGTCTTTGCTTGATGATCACATACTTCTCCGTAAAATTTTATAAAGAGTAGTCATTCCCCATTCATGTGGGGGATTGTTGAGTTCAACTGGTGTGAATAGAAAATGAAAAGTTGTTTGGAAGGGACAAAACTCTTCGAGTAAAAGACACACTATTTTGGAAAAAGGTATGACTGTTTGGATGGTTGTGGTTGTTCGGAAAAGACACACTCTTTTGAATGTACAGACATGATTGTTCAAAAAGGATACACCTTTCTGGTGAATCATTGTCAACTTTCGAAAGTGGCATTTTATGGCTATATAAACCTACATTTTTTTCTACAGGTTTAGTATGAAAAATTTCTTCATAATAAAAATATTCTCTTGCTTCTAAAAACTCTGTGTGATCATCTCCCGTTGAGTGAGTTCGAAGAAAACCAAAAAGTTTGAGGTACCGCTGCATTTTGATTGTGAAGCCATTTTATCCTAGGAGAAAAATTCCGCAACCTCGGGTACTTGAGGGGAATTATTTCCTTAAGGACACTTCGTGAATTCGGAGGACTTGACATTTTTCTGTTTTATCTAATTTTTCTGAAAAAACACACTTCTTTGAAAGGTCATTTTGATCTTGTGTTGAAGGTGTTGCATAAATGCATAAGTGTTCTTGTTTTAGACTTGAACTTGTGTTGAAGTTGTTGTTGTCAAAATATAGTTTCTTGTGTACTCGAAAACAACAGGCATAATACAGAACTATGCTTTTTAACTTGTCCTCAATCAATAGTTATGTTTTTCAATTTTGGGTGTGCACAAGTAGACACTTAAACTTGTATAAAGTTGATAAGTAGACACATGCGTCCTATGTGACATCCTTCGTGATAAATTTATGTTCTACATGGCTTAATTTCTATGTGTATTATGTAATACAGGACATGTGCGTTTACTTGTTCAATTTTATACAAGTTTTAAGTATTCACTTGTGCACATCCAAAGCTGGAGGCATAAATATCAGTTGAGGACAAGTTAATGATCACATTTATGTATTATATCTAGTATAATATATTTATTATACTAACATTAATGTTTACATGATATAGTTAGATCCGTCGATATAGGTTAGGCACGTTGGGATAATTCAATCCAATCTTTAATTTGATAGGATTGGACTATGATCTTTACAGCCAATATAAAAAACAGTGCTTTTTAGCCTACCCATATAAACGCGTTGGTCCGTGGAGCTTGAGCAATGTTAGTTGGTCCGGCTCGTGGGCCAAACAAAAAAAATAAAATTAAAAATAAAATTGAGTACTAAATTA
The DNA here is from genome assembly GCA_030864225.1 of Capsicum baccatum var. pendulum. Taxonomy (NCBI): domain Eukaryota; kingdom Viridiplantae; phylum Streptophyta; class Magnoliopsida; order Solanales; family Solanaceae; genus Capsicum; species Capsicum baccatum. Next base: position 23,985,105 of record CM061554.1, on the reverse strand, counting down.
AAAAGAACAAAAGGGGTCCAAACTCAAAGTCTAATTAAGCCATCATATATATGTAAATATTAATTATGCTTATAAAGCAAGTAAATAATCAAATACAAAATCCTAAAATTTTAAGTAATCATTATTTACTATTTAGAATTTAATCGCTTCTCACTCTCGACGGTGGCAACCATCTTCTACTATGTAGCGCAAATCTTAGTCATTGCAATCTCATTCTCAAATATTCAAAATTTGACTCATCACTATTAGGCTAATATTTATTTTTAACTATTTATATTATTACTCATTAACTGTGTAGTTTGCTTATATATATATCTGTCTTTGGTTTGAATAGTATCATGTTAAAAGTTATCCAGTTCTACACACCATTAGGATTATTTTCTTTATAAATTTGAGACTTGATTAGCAAGTAGTAACAATATATAATATTGTCTTGTAAATATTTATATTATTGATATTTTTAAATTAAAATTAAAATTTAAAAAATTATAAAAAATATCATATTTTAAAAAGTAGATTGATCCGTCAGTCCCACAACTCACAAAGTAATAGGTTGACCTTTTTGTTTTCTGACCAGTCATCTTGATGGGCAGCTCAACCTGACTCATCAAATTTCAAAGTTTGTGTAGACTAACTCGAATGAACTGAGTCACTTTATATTGACAGCTCTAGATATTCATGTATGGTGACCAACCTGTACACACCTATATGAGATATCTGGTATGCAGCATCAACACACGTACGTCGGAGTACTTTATTCATCAAGATTTTAAAAAGTATAAAAAATCACTTAATATATTTATGCCTTTGCTGAAATTAAAGTCTAAAACCTCTTGATTTCTATTCATTTTATTGACCCAAAATCTACCTTAATTACAATTTGTCTTATTTTTTCGAGTTACTGACATTTATTTATCAAATTTAAGTAGCATGGTAACATAAAAAAAACTTCAAGTTGTCAATGTTTAGAAGTTATTTTCACTAATTATCCCTCTAAATTTTCTCTTTAATTCCTTATATTGTCGGCTTCGTAATTTTCTTTTAAAAAAAAGAAAAATTTAATCCTTTCTATTCTCAATGAGGACAAATAAATAAATAAATAATGTATAACTTACAAAAATGAGGCATAATAAATAACAATAGAAAATTCTTTACCACCTGAAATTATATTTTAGTAATCATGATTGGTGGAGAATCATATGCTTAATCATTTTAATCACACTATTTTAACTTTACAACTATTAATGATTAATTAACTCAAACACTTTTCAAAAGAATACTCTTCAGAGAATGATAAACCAAACAACACAATTCAATAATTTTAGTTTGGACTTTATATTTATTTTTAAAAAACTCATTTAATACGTACAAAGAACTTATGAACAACATAATAAGTGAAAAAAATTTATAGTTTAAAAATCATAAATTTCGAAATCTGAATTCTATCTCTGAACAAGATAGTCATTACTAACATTTACTAGAAACTAGAAATAATAATTTAATTTAAAGGAAGTTAAAAGGGAGAGAACTCAAAAAGTGATTGGTACAAAAAAAAAAGTAATCTAACTTTAACAATAATCATATGTTTAATGTTTATGATGCCTTCGAAAGTAGGAAAATAATTGCATTTACCATAAACTTGGAACTGTTTTTTTCCTCTTCTATACCAGCATTTTACACTTACATCGAACGATGAAATAAAAAATAAATTTTGTTACAAATCAAATCAAGAAAAAGTTTAGGCATATATCTATTTGTGTGATGTGATAAGTAACTATTTCCTTTGGAGATTTTCCTTTTTCTTAAAAAGAATAAAAAAAGTCAAAGCATATTTAGTTACTTTTTTAAAAAAATAAAAAAAAATTGATATTATCTTTTTTGTTAACAGACTTATATTTAGTGAATGGTAGTTTTCTTTGAAGTTAGATCAATTTTAAAAAATATCACTTGACTTTAAAAAGTATCTTAATTATTTTCTTTACTCCTCCATATCCGATCCAAATGAAAAAAATTATTTTTTTTTAATAATTTAGTATGTTAATGAAAATGGTAAATATACTCTATTTATTAGACAATAAGGATATATACGCATCATTTTAGACGAAGAATATATACATTCATCACTTTTTAACGAGGTGTATATCCGATTTAAATCGCAAAATTGAGATTATATTTGCCCTATCTCCCTTTAAACAATGTGGGGATTTTTTTTAAAAAAAAATTCATATTATTTACTCTTTTTATAATTATTTGGTTAAAAAATAAAAATACAACATATACAAAGACATTTATTCTTGCATCATAAACTAAAAATACACCTTGTTCCATGACTAGCAGGAATAGATCATATCTTTAAGCTTTTTTTCTCTCTCCAAGTAGCTTCAAAATAAATTTCTTCTTTGAAGATTTTTTTCTTGGTTTTGAATAAGCTCGTATTTATATATACTGTGTTTATATCTTTATCAAATAATGTGACGATTCAAACGTTGTGATGCTAAAATAGAGGATAGAATCTTCGACTAAAATTGTGAAATTCAGGACTGACCTAATTCCAAGCGTAATTTAAGTGTGTCGTAGTTTAAGGAAATATGAGAATTATTAGAGTGTTGATTCATGTTTTTGATTGTATTTTATGGTTGATGACGAGTTTAGAAAGTTGTTGAAACTTTTGCTGCATGGAACGAGTTAGCAGAACTTCCATTGTAGCGATTATAGTTAGAGGATCAGGTCGTAATGTCAAAATTCGAGAAAATATTGTGAAATGGCCAGAGCTGGGCCCGAGTCCCAAGCTATTGGTTTGGGGTAGCTATAGCTATGAACTGGTGGAAATTGATGTTATTATCAGTCGTTATTGTTTCTAGGGTGTTAGAAAGCACTTTTCATTGTAGAATTCATGATTGTAATCATAAAATATGAACAACTCAAAGATTTTAACACACTGTTTGGATCGTGGTTTTTCATGGTATGGTATAGTATGGTTACTAAAATAACCATGTTTGTTTTAATTTTTTTTAAAATGTAGGGTATGATATGGTTTAATTTCATGATTTGATAATCATGAAAATCCTCACTTTATGTAACCACCGATTTGGTAGTATCCCATGATTTGTTTATTTTTATTTCCAATTTTACCCTAATATTATATAATTCTATTTTACCCGTTACCCTATATTATTTAACTCCACCTCCTACACCGACCCCTCCCCTCACGAGCCCCTCTCTCCCCACGCTCAAACATAAATTATTTTTAGAATTTATTTTTAAAAAAAAATTTAAACTTTTTTCTTATCCCATCTCCTACACTAACCCCGACCCTACCCCTTACCAAATCTAATTTTCTTACCCCACCTCCACCCCTACCCCTACCCCTACCTCTACCCTCGATCCCCCACTCCACTTCTCCACTCTCAAATATTTTTTTTAACAAAAAATTCATAATTTTTTCTTACACCACCCCTTTTATCCTATTCGTTCTCATAGTTTTGTGTTAAATATATACAAATATTTTTTAAAAATATTTTTCTATTTGTGTAACAAACACAAGAAAATGAGTAAGAAATAATTTATTATTCTGGATTTTTTTATATTTCATACCGAACACACTATAACATACACAAAAGATGCATTCAAAATTTTTACTTGTCGTTGGTGGTCACGTTTCAAGACACCAAAAGAAAATGAAATTTGTTACTATAAAAAAGGAATCTGATTACATTTAGTTTGATTTACTCTTGTATTGATTTTCTTAAAATTTACATGAATTTGATAACTTAATATATTTACATGGCATAATTTGTGAGAGGTTAGCAGGAAGAAAATAATTTTATTAATAATTATTGATAAATTCAACATTTATAATAATTAAGGACATTTTCGTAAACTTACCAATTACGATATAGTATCATACCGTCAAATCAAATAATAAAATTGTTATTAAATAATAGTGAACAATATAGTCCATTCAAACATTATATGGTACTATACTGTCCAGTACTGCATGACGTTCAGGGGTAGTCTCGGGACGTTACAGTCACTATCCAAACAAAGTATTACGGGTAGAAAACCCTGAGATGATGAACTAGGTTAATGTCAGTAGTTAGTTAATTTGATGAATGTTTGTTCCTAATGCTCAGGAAGGGTGAATTATTATGTTAAAGTCTGTGCAATTATTGTTTATAGATCAAGAACATATAGAAATTAAAAAAAAAAAATAGTGGCAAATAATATTTCGGGCAAGGAATCGAGGTAGGTTATAATTTAGTAATAATAAAGACTTACTTGATTCTATGCTTATATATAAGTTGAATGTTTGTGATTAGCTTTCGGGCATTGCCTGTGTCACGATCCAAAAATGAGGGTCATGATGACACTTGTCTCGGCGTACCTTGACAAATAGGTCTATCACTCAAACTGATATAAAAAGAGGAAAGACAGAAATATCCCAAGGTAAGGATTCTAAAATAAAGCCGAACCATAATTTAATCATAACAATGCGGAAAAGACTATCCAAAATACCGATCATGCCCAAAACCATGTGTCAATAGTGTAAGAACTACTAATACAATTCAAGGGTTAAATACATCAGCAAAATACCCACAAAGTAATAATATTTGTCTCTGAATACTAATAAAGACATAACTACTATGGAAAGATAGAAGTGAACTTCGGACGTATAAATGTCCAACCGCTACCTTGGAAGCTCCAGCAATTGCTCGAATCAAGTAAGCTAAGGCTCACTTGAGCTGGGACCTGCACCCGAAAGGGCGCAGTAGGCATGAGTATGGTTCACTTGTACTCAGTGGGTACCATAGGCTGACCAAGCAAAGTAGTAAATAAAGCATACAAAATATACACTATGGGCACGTCACCTGCGATCAGAAAATGTCCCACAATGGTAGCCCATGCCACTTGCACTAACAGTTCTAATATATCACATATATTGCAATATCACAACAAGATAGAACACAAGTATGCATTATATCACATATAAGTAGAACAAGAGGGAACATGCATATACAAGATCATCAAATACAAGTAAAAAAAGATAAAATAATTACACAAATGACAAGTTAATATAGCAATACAACACAATATAAACACAATAAATGAAGTGCAATGTATATGATGATGATGATGATGACGATGATGATACACGAGGTCGTCACACAACCTCCGAGATATCGCATAATCCCCGTATACACCTACGGAGGCAAGCCTCCCAACGCAGGATCTATGGGGGTTCATCAACCCGTATACAATCGACATATATCATATCTTCTTTCTGGCACATCCCTCGAAAAGGCATTATCAGGTGTTGCCAGTGTTTCTCAAATGTTGCCACATGGTACCAATGTTTCATGAATGAGTATGATATGAAGATGCAATGCTCACAACCAATCATAATGAGTATTTTCACAACCAACCACATGATATATTTTCATAACCAACCACAATGATACATTTTCACAATCACATGAGTCAATATCCACTCATTATTTTCATTTCATCCATGAATTTTTATATGTCTCATATGTCAATAAAGTATGAATATAAGCACGATACAATAATGGTACCACATTAAGCATTTTAACAACACAATACAATTATTCACATGTATTCAAGGCTATCAATATCACATAGGAGCCCACACGGTCACACATGTCACATAATATCTCAATTTTGATAATTATATCACATTAGGCCCCCACCCGGGCACAACACACACATAGCCATTTTCATGATTAGTTCCCACTATTAGCATGAATTTTGTATCATCATTTACTACCCAACCTAATCTGAAAGGGTTAAGCCATAACCTACCTCAAAAGTTGAAACCGGTCTGCTACAATTTGAACCTACGATCTTACTTTTCACGAAAAATCTTTAACTCCACTAAAAACATCAAATATGAAATCTATGCATCAAAACAAAACCAACGATACCCAAATTGACTACTTCTAATTCGGGGTCAAAACGGACCTCCCGAAACGATTTTTCAAAAAAGAAGAGTAAAATTGAAACTTTACTTTAAGAACATGTTCCTCATATTTTTAAGAATTTACATCTGAAATCTCAAGTCAAATTGAGTAAAAAAATGAGTTTTAAATCGAAGAAAACCCATTTTTGAGCTTTACCGGATAAAATCTTTGAAATCTGGGTTAAAATCAAGAATCAGAGTTGTTTTAAAGGTTAAATTGATGAAAAAATAATTATTTATAAGATAAAAATATTATTTAAGTGAAAAGGAGTGAAATTGATTTAAAATCAAACACTAAGATTTTGGGGGTTTTGAGAAATTAATCAAGAAATTACTAAAAATTGATGAATTCTTACCTTAAATCCGTAATAGAATCAAGAAATATATGTTAATCTAGCTTCCGAACTCCACGAACTTCAAGAAGCAATATGGAAAAAATGAGCAAAGTGACCCCAAACAACTTTAATATTGCAGAAATCTGCACCAGCTTAAGAAAAGCTGCTGTTTTTTTTAAATCCACCTCGGACTTTGATGGGTTGCTCGAAATTCGTTCGGAGTCCAATACATGCAAGCGAACTATGCAACCATACTAAATGCGACGTTTCAAACGTGATGGCGATATCATATTTTCAAAAAATATCATTTTCACAAAGTTGACCCCCGAAACTCGAAATTATAATTAATCAAATCGAGGGTCGAAATGAGATTTAAAAGTCGTAAAATCATATCAAATATGCTAACACCCTAATATTGATATTTCAGATCTGCTGGCGGAGTCAATTTTTTCATCCGGGTCGTTTCGACCAAATATGAGTCCCACACCTATATTTTTAATTTTTCAACTTTCCGACCAATATGTCGAATTGAGCTCAGGTGCACCGGGATCCGAACCAAAGGTCTATCTAGCCTAAAATTGATATTACGTAGCTTATGGCGCAGTCCGTTCGACCATCCATCGTACGGATAAAAATATATTCATATAAGTCCAAAATAAGACTCTCGAAGCCATCAAAAACCACAATATCACATAAATGATATCAAAATGCATCGAAAATCATGTCAATCACTCCACACTTCAGAAATACCATAATGCAACTACGAGGGGGGAGGGGAGAGTAAAATAGTCAAATCACATAAAATCATAAATTTTACATATTTCATTAAATTTTTAAGTCGTTACAACCTGTGACTGTTGAATGTATCATGCATTGAATATATGGTTTTGAAATGTTACTGAGACGATATACGGATTGGTTGTCACACCGATACAGTAACATGAATTGGGTGTCACTCCAACATTGTTATTGAAATAGGTGTTACACGGACACTGCTACATACACCGAGCTTGTCCCCCGCAGGTCATAGCCGAGAGACCCTGGTGACTCTAGTATATGTGTACATTTTGCATGCATGTAATAATCACTTTATTTTGCTTATATTTGTAATGACTATTGTTGAAGGAATCTCTCTAAGCGTGGTTGATTACTGTATACTTGTATCCTGTTGAGATGAAGTGTTATGACTGTAGTTGTTTGTCAACTAATAATGAATTGTGGTTTGATTGTTGTTCCTTGCATTTCACTTGTACATATGTATGGTGTTGAGTTAAGCGGTCGGTGATGCATATCAATACTTAGTTGTTGTATTAATCCTACTTGTACTATTCTTTTTGTTGAATGCAGAGTGTGTTTCAGCGTTTGAAACGGTACCCTTACTCTAGTTCGTGACTCCAACATCGATTCAAGGGTGAACACCATATCCAGACAGTCATTGGATCATCTCTATTTTGATTATGTCCTTTGTTTCAGGACAATGACACTTTTTTATTTAGCATTCTGGTTAACATTTCAAACTTTGCTTTGGATACTATCTAGATGCTCTTGTACAATGACTTTCGGATCCCTGGAGTTGTAATAATTAGAGATACTTCTACACTCTATATTTTGGATATTAAATAAGTTAGAAATGAATTGATTTTGATTAATATTGTGTTTAATGGGTTAAATAGTAGTTATTTAAGAAAGATGACTTGTAAAAGTCTGAGATAGTTGGTTAAAGGTTGGGATGGATGGTTCTCCTACTGTAGAGTTAGAGTGAGTGTCACTCATAACCGATTGGAACTTTCGGCCTTGAAGTGTACATCTCAACAACTGGATCACTACTGGATTGCGCTATGAGATAGCAACTATATATTCTTGTTGTATAATCACGCGCTATGTGGTGCGTGAAGCTCTTATGAGTTGCGATCAGTACAACACCCAAATTTAAGGAGAGGGGCGAAACTGCAAAGTTATTGTTTTCTTAATTTCATAGTAGTATTTTTTTTATTCCACGTTGGAAACTGGATGTCACATGGATTATAAGTTTCCGTTCGATCACGAAAACATAATTTTTTAAAGTTGAAAATAGAGTTAGAATTGAAGTTCAAGTTGAAGTTGTGTTTAATCATAAATATAAATTTAAGTTGTTTTTGAAATCTTGTGAGAGAACTAGGAGTGAAAAAAAATGAAAAAGCCAAACACTATTATTTTCACTAAAGTGAAATACTTTTTCAAAAAAAAAAAAAAAAATCTTGACCAAATGGATACTTATAGTAGTATATATTTTTTTGTTTGATGTTTAGTATTTGAATTAAAATTTAATTAATATGAATTTAATGAATTTGGACCGTAAGACCTATTTGGATAAATGTTCTCTACTAAAAACTTTTTTATACTCAAGATTTAAAATTGAGATTTTTAATTGAAAGATATAACTTCATCCGTCGAACCACATCATACGATGATAAAATTTATACGCTTCAAAAGAAAAAAGTATTTAAATATAATATATTATTAATGATCCCAAAAATAACAACGTAAACTCACTCTTGACCAATACACGATAAAATTCTTATTAGTGAATTGTGATCCATGTTCTTGTCTTGCATGGATCATGCCTCAAGCGTCCAATTTATGAAATATATTCCACAGTATTTATGCAATCGTGTGTAATTAATCTTGTACATCAAAGCGATCTTCATTGATATAGCTCAAAAATTGAGAATGACGCAATTAAAATAAGAAATCAAGTATAAATATTCAAAGATGTGGCCCGATGGTCAAACAAAATAGGAGAAGACTACGAAATATTTTATTCTCAACTATCCAAATCTAGACAATTAAAGTTACTAACTTATGATTTTTTTTTTTTACAGAAAATGGGTAAAATTTCCCCAACCTTTAGCTCAAATCTCAACTACGTGCGTATACTTTGCGGGATACTATAATCCCCCTGAACTATTTTAAAGTGAAATTATTATCCTCTCCCTCCCCCGAAAATTGACGTGATGCACGCGCCAACAATATTCTTACACGTGTTTTTTTAAAAAAAATTAATTTTTATTTATTTTCTTCTCCATTTTTATCACTTTTCATCATTTTTTTCACAATTATTTTTTCAACATTACTTTTCATCTCTTTTCCTTTTCAAACTTAAATAATTTTTCGATGACCTTGAAGTGAGAAATAATGGACAATACCGAATTTGAAATTTTCAATGATTTTGAAGTCGAAAATAATAAACAACATCGAATTTAAATTTTTCGACAACCTTGAAATGGAAAATAATGAACAATATCAAGTACTAAATTTCTGACGATCTTAAATCCGGAAACAACAAACAATATCAATTTCAAAATTTTGGACGACCTTGAAGCCGGAAACAACGAACAATACCGAATTTAAATTTTTTGATGACCTTAAAGTCGGAAATAATAGAGAATTTTAAATTTTTCAACGACGTTAAAGTCGGAAACAATGGACAATACTCATTTTAAAATTTATGATGACCTTGAAGTCGAAAATAATGGACAATATCGATTTTAAAAATTTCGACGATCTTGAAGTTGGAAATAATAAAGGACATCAAATTAAATTTTTTTGACAACCTTGAAGTGGTAAACAATGAACAATATCAACTATTAAATTTCCGACGATCTTAAATTCGGAAACAACGAACAATACCAATTTCAAAATTTCCAACGGTCTTGAAGCCGGAAACAATGAACAATACCGAATTTAAAATTTTCGATGACCTTAAAGTCGAAAACATAGAGAATTTTAAAATTTTTGACGACCTTGAAGTCGGAAAAAATGGACAATACTCATTTTAAAATTTACGACGACCTTGAAGTCGGAAATAATGGACAATATCGATTTTGAAATTTCCGACGACCTTGAAGTTGAAAACAATGAACAATACACATTTTGAAATTTTCGACGAACTTGAAGTCGGAACCAATTATTTTTTGTGCTTGGAGATGAGGAAGATGATAAATTAGTCTTGAAAGTCATTGATGAGTTCTTGAAGTTTTTTATTTGTGAGAAAGAAGAAGAAGAATAATTAAAAATGAATAAAGAAAATAAAGGAAGATTAAAAATAATTTTTTAATAAATAATTCGCCATGTCAGCTTTCAGGGGTAATAATTTTATTTTAAAATAGTTTTGGAGGTCATAGAACCCCGTAAAGTATAGATGTGTAGTTGAGCTTTGGAGTAAAGATTTTTTTTTTTTTGATCATTTTTCTCTTTTTATTTTTTTAAAGAAACCTATAATATCACATATTCTCCACTAAGTTAAAGAGAGGTTTGATGTACCTCTCTGGAAAGAGACCTAATATCACAAATTCTCCACTGCAATACAGTGAGTTTTGATGGACCTCTCAAAACTTTTCATGTCTAAACTTTTGTTAAATATTCATTATTATATCATTTATTATTGAGTTTAATTTATATATACCAATAATTTGGGGAATATTTTCACTCATCAAATTACCCGAAGGTTAAAATATCTTGGACGTACAATCCATAAAAAATGAAACTTAGCAATTCTGAAACTAATCCCTAAGTGCATGCAATTGCAATTTTGTATAAATTAAACTGCTAACAAAGTTTGCAATTTCAGAACTTCACTAATAAATACCTCGTAAGATAGAGATAAAATTGTGCATATTTTATCATTTGTAAAATTATATTGAGTATGCTATTATTATTTATTTATTTTTAGTTTAATTGCACTCGAAAATTTCGATGGGTATATTACATTTTTGTCAGCTTCTAATCATGTTCAGACTTCTATAGGAAAAAAACACCTAAAAACTGAAAGAACAAATGTAACGGCTACCAAACAGGGCCGGCTCTAACCATTGTAAAAATAGGCAACCGCCTTACACCTCCAATTTGAGGGGCCTAATTTTTCATAATAACAAATTATAGATTTTTATAAAAAAATTATTAAGTATTATTCATAAAAAAAAAAAATCTTATATAAAAGTAAAGAATTATTAGAAATTTGATGTATTTAAACTTTAAAATACTATGTCTCAAGAGAGATTAAATGAATAATTATATTAACTGAAAAAGAATTATTAGAAGAAATCGACTGTAAAAAATATTAACAATTTTTCATATAAATTTTTTTAAAATATTGACTTTATAAGGAAATACATATTTATTTTTTAAAAAAAATTTAAGATCTCTATTTAATTTTTATTTTAGGACATCAAAATATTTGAACAGCCCCGGCTAACAAATAGAATAAAAATATCCTTCTAAAATCTAATCCTTACTGCATGCACGCCATGGAAGATAAAATAAATTAATTATGCTACTAGTAAACAAAATAGATGAATAGTTAATGCAAGCACTTGACATTCACATATAAGTGTATATATTATATTAATAAATCAATAAGGGATTGTTTGGTGTCGGGATAGGAGTAATGAATTTTACAATAAGATAGAGAATCATTTTGTCTTGTATTTAGTAGGACATGGAGTATTACAACTTATTCTGAAAACAGGATCCTCGATATAAAGGTGTCAAAAACATAAATTAAGATCGAAGATGATGCGATTTAAAGTAGAAAATTAGTAGGAAGCAGTGCACCCATATTAATGGGTATGAGCGTTTTATTTTGTTGTTCATAGTATACGTTGTCGTTTCTTGTTAATTCTTGGAATTAGGTAATGTTCGTTGTTTTAGAGATCGATTGTAGTATTTGTTGCAGTACTCTTGGTTCTATTATTATCACTATCTATTATTTCTTATTTTTATGTTACGTCTTTTTTAAAATTATTTTTGCCTCGAGGTAGGGTCTGTTGAAAACATCCTCTTCATCTCACCTCTAAGGTTGAAGTATGAATTGTATATACTCTTTCTTTTTCAAGCTCTTATTTGTGAAAATATAAGGGGTATATTGTTGTTGAGAATTATTTTGTATTTAGTTATTACTCCTTTCGTGTCAAAATAATTGGCATGTAGAGATCTTACATATAATTCTAAAGAAAAAATTAATTAGGATTATAATTCGGTTAATATATTTCTTAATAATTCAAGTCTTCATCTTTTAATGTGTCTCTTAATTTTAGAACAATTATTACTTAGGGAATAGCTAAAAAAATGATTATGTTAAGTACATATTAGAGACGGAGGAAGTTGTATTAATTAATCTCTCTCTACAATATCATTATCCATCCCGTCTTGGTAACCTAATAACCCAGCGGTTTGCGCCAGAGTTGTAAAATAATTTTCTCTCTCCTTAAGAAGTGTCTTAGTTCAAACTTTGAATGTGAAATTTTTTACTAGTATTTGATCTTAGATTTTAAATTAGAGTCGATTTTCTTTTAAATATCTTTTAACCCTGAAATTTAATCAAATTTTGAATTTTTTAATGTTCAAACTTTAAAAAATTGAGATAAGTTTTTTGAACTTTTGAGACTTTTACTTAAAAAATTCTATTTTATTTTTTAAATAAAATGTACATCTAATACAACATCAATCAAAATCTTAAATCGCAAGTTTCAACTTTAAAATTTATCAATAAAAATGCTTAGCATTTTACCTTACACATCAAATTTTCACTGAAAATCTAAATAATTTAAACACCAAAAGTGAAACAAAAAACTCCACCCATTTCATTTTACTCGACTCCTACAATAATTATAGATGTGTCATTGTCCATTTTAACAAACTAATAAGAGAGTTTTATTTTTCTCATGTTAGTATTAAATAATTACATAAAATAGTAGTAGTCAAGTTTAAAGTTTCAAAATAATCATTAGTAAAATTAGTTTAGTAAGATACATTTTTAATTAAATTCTTATTAACACGTGTGTCACGTTAACATCAACAACAATAATACTAATAATCTATTTAGTGTATTCTCGCAAAGTGGAGTCTGAAAAAATAAAATATTCGTAAATTTTATCATGTCTAATAGGCAAAATTTGTTTTCAATAGACTGAGCTATTTTATATATTATTAATTTAATTTATCATTTTACAATTTTCAAAGCCAATAATCAAATTAATAAAATATTTTTTAACAAAAAAATGCTCATAAAATATCCTAGCGATTCATAAAATATCCTAGTGATTCATAAAAAAATGCTCATAGATATTTTTTAACAATTTATTATCCTAGCGATTCGGTTTTTAATTTTACTACAAAAAAATGCTCATAAAATAAATATATCACTTCTCCAATAATTTAATACAACAGATCAATAATGTAATTTTACAAAATACATAAATAACAATTCTACCGACCTATATATTTGAGTAACTAATGTCATATACACCAATAGGGATTGTGGTGCAGTGAATGAAACTGCTCCACCTTAATCAGAGATTGAGGGTTCAATCTGTGTATAGAGAAAACTCTGTTTGAAGCGTTACCACTTTAATGAGTCCTGCAATACATGATCTGAATTAGCTGGGGCTCTAATGTGGACATCGAACACCCAACAAAAAAAAACTAACATCATATATAGTTTTCGTGACAAAACCCTTCTATGCTTTATTTTACCGAACTAAATCACTAATTTTGTAGAATGTGCAAACTCTAATATAATTAGGATAATGTAATAATTTTCGTATACTCTTTGAGCTATGAAATTATCCAATAATCAATATTAAAAATTAGAAATTGAATCAATAACTCAATAAAAGTCAAATAAAATCAAAGGGAAGAGTGGCTGTAGCAAATACAGAACATTTCAAGCTGTTGAAACATCACTACTCACTTCCTCCTCCTTCCTCACTCACACACACACACACACACACACACACACACAACCACCATTGAAACCCGCATAGATCCGTTTGCATTGCCGCATTTTAGCCCCACCCACTTACCCAAAATAGTACCTCTTTATCTTCTTTACTACTCTCCATTTCTCTGCTTTCCTTCCAAAAAAAAAAAAGAATCCATTTTTTCTCCTTTTCTTCTTCTTGTTGTTGTTTCTTGTCTTTTTTGTACTTTCCTTCCTACCCACTTCAACCACTTCTCTTAAATCCTATTCTTTTTGTTTCAGTTCTTGAAGTAAAAGCCAAAAAAAAAAGAGGAGAACAAAAAAAACAAGAACCATATAGAAAAAACTGAAGTGTAAAGTTGGAGTTTTGGTAGTTGTTAGCATGGTGGGGTATGTTAAAATTTGAGGTTCTTGGTGTATGGAAACTTCAGATCTGATGTTTAAAGAAAGGAAAATGAAGATACAGAAGAAGAACAAGTGTTGTTGCTGCTTACACAGTTCTTTCTTTACTTGTAGTTGACTCCAACAAGTGAAAGTAAAAGTGACAAACTAGTTTGAGCTTTGAAGGAAAATTCTTCTAGGCTTACCTTTTCTTGGGATATTGTGTGTCTTTTGGTTAAACGGGTGTTACTGTTGTAATCATTCATCAATAGTGAAAATGCTGGCTTTTGGAATTCCTAGTAGTAATGCTCTCAGTACAAACTCTACTTGCCACTCATTACTTCGAGAACTACAGGTCTTTTTTTCTCTGTGTTGCTTTACTTTACACTTCTTTACTTTACATAGACTAAAATGTTTCTGTCTATGGGGAATTTAGTTGTAGTTCTTGAATTCTTGTTTTTGTTCGTATTTATTAAAAAAAAAAAGAAGCTGCACTTGAGCACGGGGTCTTTCAGAAATAGCTTCTCTAGCTCCACGAGGTAGTGTTAAGGCCTGCCATCTGCGTACACTTTGCCCTCCCTAGACACCACTTGTGGGATTTCGTTATTGTTGTTGGTACTTATTAAAAAGGATATTTTGTTTTCTTGGTTTTGTTCTCTTCATTTCGCTTTGCTTTTGTTCTCTTGTTTCTTGAATTTTGTTTTTCTTGGTAATTATGAAAAGGGTATTTTGTTTTCTTGGTTTCCCCTTGACTTTGGGAAAAAGATGGGGACTTATACTTGATTTGAGGTGGGGTTTTGGTGAGTATGATGAATAATGTTTCTTAAAGCATAGAAATTAAGAAACTATTCATTACTGTGTGATTTATTTAATGTTTGGTAGTTATCATGGTTGCTCAATTAAATTGAAGTGGTTATTCTGTTGTTGAGTTTCTTGGTTTTGTTCTCTTCATTTTCCTTTGTTTTTGTTCTCTTGATTCTTGAACGGATGGTCTATCGGAAACAGTATCTCTACCTCTGAAGTAGGGGTAAGGATTGGGTACACACTGCCTTCTCCGGACCCTACTTTGTGTGATTATACTAGGTGTGTTGTTGTTGTTCTGTTGGTTCTTGAATTTTGTTTTTCTTGCTACTTATGATAAGCGGATTTTGTTTTCTCGATTTTGTTGTCTTCATTTTCTTTTGTTTTTGTGAAAAAAGATGGGGACTTTTACTTGATTTAAGGTGGGGTTTTGGTCAGTATGGTGAGTAATGCTTCTTAAAGCATAGAAGAAACTATGTACTGTGTGATTTATTTAATGGTTTGGTAGTTATCATGGCTGCTCAATTAAATTGAAGTAATTGTTTCTTGTTGTTGGGTTTTATGTAAATTGAAGGATAATTAATGGTTTTATCATGTGATATAATGGTTTTTTGTGTTTACCAACTTCGCTTATATGACTTATTCTGGGATTCCCTTTGTTTTTGTCTTTCTCACTGCAGTTCATAAATGCTTAGTTCAAGTGTGATTTTTCAATTGGAATTTTACAAAAATTAGTGGAAAAGATGTCATTTTGTTTCCTAGATTTCATGTAGTTCCTCTGTAGAATTTTGGGGTGAATATGATGGGAATCTTACAGGGATTTCTGGCAATATTGGTCCCTGATTTATGTAATGTATATTGACTCTTGTTGGCTGTGATTTCCAGAAAATATGGACAGACATCGGAGAGAGTGAAGCTGATAAAGACCGTATGCTGTTGGAGCTGGAAAGAGAGTGTATGGAAGTCTATCGAAGAAAAGTTGAAGAAGCTGCCAATGCAAAATCACGTCTTCATCAGTCTGTTGCAGCTAAAGAAGCTGAGCTTGCAACTTTAATGGCTGCTCTTGGTGAACACAACATTAATTCACCGGTAATGAACACTTCTCTACGTGTGGGTACTTCCTTGATCAAATATGTCAAATATCTATAAACTGATTGCTTTCCTGTAGCCTTAGCAGCACCTCAGTTCACGGAAAGTGGGTATTTTAGATGTTATTGTTACTTTTGCCTTATGGCTTAACAGTTCTTCTAGGCTGTAAATGTTGTATCATTTCTTAAGAAGCTAGCGTGATTCCTGTTATCTTCCAAATAACAAGAATTTCACAAATGGGAAGGCAAAACTGCAAAGTTTTGTTGGTGTAGAAATATATCGGATGATCCTCATGGTTTCTTTATTTCATGTAATCATGATTTATCAGTGAAGCAAGGTGAACTCTAAAGATAATTAATATTAAGGAGTTGGAGTTTTATATTCTGTTAAAGGTTTATGGTAAAGCAATATAAGTGGCCTGGATTTAGTTGTTTCTATTTTTCTTGGATTTGGAGCAGAGAGTGGAGTGGATTAGCTAATATTAAGAGCTTACTCCTACTGTTTGAATGAATGATTGCTCATATTGTCGAACACAATAAAGTCTCCGATTTCACCTTGGAGTGTCTTCAACTTCTAATCTTTCTAGTTTCCGCCTAGAAGATTCACCCCCCTATGAAGTTTGCTCATCTTCTCTTAAAATTAAGTTTTGAGGCAGTTTACTGCGTTGTTTCGCATTTGGAGTCCTTTCCAAATATGCGGGGTTGTTGTTACTTATCGCACATCTACTTCGCATGCCAAGACATTATTCTTTTCCGTGGAATTTGTTTCGAGTTCCATTTTTATTCCGGAAAGTAATTTTAGAACTTCTTGGAAAAAGAAGTGTTCTCATTAAAGGTTTTTGGAAAATAGTTGTATTTGTAATAGGTGCTTCTATAACAGGCATTATACTTGCAATCTGTTTGCATAAAGACATTTCTAACATGTTAAAAGGAGGGGAAAATGTTAGTGTTGGTTTGGTTCCAAAGTGAAGACAAGACTTGTTTTTCTTTTTTTCGTATTGGAAACCAAAATTGTTCTGGATGGAACCAAACAACTTCAGTTTTGTGTTTTGAAAGTCTTTCTGGAATAATCTCGAACAGCTGATCCATAATTTTGCTTGTTAATTCTGCTTTTCTGGTTACAACAGACGCAGTCAGAAAAAATGTCAGTTTCATTGAAGGAGCAGCTTGGGTTAATCATGCCTCTTGTTGATGATTTAAAAGCAAAGAAAGATGAGAGAGTTGAGCAGTTCGCAGATATAAAGTCGCAAATTGAGAAAATAACTAGCGAGATTTCAGGAAGTTGTAGTATTGCCAATTCTCTGAGTACCTTAAACTTGGAAGAACATGACTTGTCGACGAGAAAGCTCTCAGAGTGCCAATCACATCTACATGCTCTCCAAAAGGAGAAGGTATGTGTGAACTAAATTAAATTTCGTTCGTATCTTGTTTCTTGGTTACTTTTACTCCCTCTTTTTCAATTTTTAGTTGGCATTCTTTCCTAAGTAGTCAGTCCCGGAAAGAATGACAGTTTTCCTATATTTAATTGTAACGATTTTACTTTAAACTTCTCATTCCCCCCCTAATGAGATAATTTATGGCTACAAGTTTCAAGAGTATTCCTTTCATTCTTAAACTCCGTGCACAGTCAAACACCATCACATAAATTGGGATGGGGATGGAGGGAACAATTTTCTTTTTTGCTGGAGCTTTCTCTGAAACATTGTGAGAGGCATGTTCTTTACGTTACAATATTATAGTTACCCTCAACTGAGGATATTCTTCTGATAAAGGCCACCAGAAGCTAAATCTTCAGATGCTCACCCCCAACACCCCCTTCTGAAAGGCTTCTTTGATTCTTTCCTAGTGTTCACTGGTATCTTTTGAATTATATCTAGATGTTTGTACATCAAGATGATTCTTTCCTAGTGTTCACTGGTATCTTTTGAATTATATCTAGATGTTTGTGCATCATTGTTCTCTTGATGTATAAAATGCTGGAAGTAACCTTGTCAATTTGGTCCATGAGATGGAGCTTATCTCCCGTTTCTGTTCTGTTTCATTAGTCCACTTCTATTAGGATTTAGGTCATCTTCAGCACTTTGACAAACACTGCAGTATATAACTGGAGATCCTTTTTCACGTTTATGTGGTTCAGCATGGCATTCTTAACCATCATGAAAAAAAAAAAAAAGGGCAGCCCGGTGCACTAAAGCTACTACTATGCGCGGTGTCTGGGGAAGGGCCCCACCACAAGGGTGTATTCTTAACCATCATGAATTATGCATTTTTGGTTTATCATTAGGTAGCTATCTTTCTTTTAGCAAATTTAATAATTGATGATTGCTTCTGCATGCACAGTCTGTGCGGATCCAAAGAGTTCTGGACAGTGTGAATGAGGTTCACACATTGTGCGGTGTACTTGGGCTGGATTTTGGTGAAACTGTAAGCAATGTGCATCCAAGCTTGCATGAGATTAATCCGGGACAGTACACAAACATCAGTGACATCACATTGGAAGGTCTTGACCAGGCCATCCTTAAATTGAAAACCGAAAGAAAAGTTCGATATCAGAAGGTATTATTTTCCTAGATATGGTACCGTCTTTTCTTTATTCGCTGTCTAATGTCATCAATAATGCAGCTAAAGGATGTGACGGGATCTCTGTTTGAGCTTTGGAGCTTGATGGATACAACGAGAGAAGAAAGGCGTAAGTTATCAAGAATCATTTCCGTTCTTGATATTTCTGAATCAAAGGTTGTGGAACCAGGTGCACTTACATTGGAGGTTATTCAGCAGGTGTGCCTCTTAATTTCTTTCCATCTCTTGTTCTGTTCTTCTTTTCCCCCTTAATTTCATTTCCCTACACAAACAATGATTCCAATGAGAGGGAGTATTGATGAAGAGAGTGCATATACCAGTTTACTGGGCTGATTCTGCTGAATTGCAAACACTATTTGTGTCTATATATAGACTCACTAGAGAGATATAATATTGTTTTTACATTGATAGCTATCAGCAGAAGTTGAGAGGCTTACCAAACTGAAAGCAAGCAGGATGAAAGAGTTGGTGATGAAAAGGAGGGCAGAACTAGAGGATTTGTGCTATAAAACCCATATACAACCTGATTCAAGTACGGCTGCTGATAAATCTAGTGCAATGATAGACTCTGGTAAGACGTCTGACTTGGACCCGTTAAGTGCAATGTTCATCTGAACTTCAATGCAGGGAAATGAGTTCAATCTCCATTTGTAGGTCTCGTGGACCCTTGTGAACTCCTGGCAAATATTGAAGCTCAAATAAACAAAGTAAAGGATGAAGCTTTAAGCCGGAAAGAAATTATGGATAAGATAGAGCGGTGGCTTTCATCATGTGATGAGGAAAACTGGCTTGAAGATTATAACCTGGTAAGTAAAAACTACTCCTATTCAATTTCCTTTAGCCAATCTCCGTTTCCTACTAACCCTTCTAGTAACTTTAGATTTTATTGTTGACCAAAGTTTTACATCAGCTATAGTTTGATTAGTCTTAAATTGTCAGGATCATACACGGTACAGTGGTGGAAGAGGTGCTCATATAAATTTAAAGCGGGCAGAGCGAGCAAGAATTACAGTGACTAAGATTCCAGGTATTCTACTCTAGCTTTTTCAGTGGTGTCATTTTAGTCTGGATCATTGGCACGAATTGAACTCCACGGCTTTTTATGCTTTTAGGTATGGTTGACAGTTTGATTCACCGGACACTAGCATGGGAAGATGAAAATCAGAAATTGTTTCTGTACGATGGGGTGAGTTCTTTTGCAGCTAAGGAACTTTTAGATTTTTTCTTTCGTTCTGCTGTTGGTCAAGTGAAACTTGGCTTTACTTGTAGGTGAGATTGGTTTCAATATTGGAGGATTACAAAGTGAGTCGTCTTCAGAAAGAAGAGGAGAAGAAACGAGCCCGGGTACTGTTAATACCCTCATTTACTAATAAAATGCTGAATTGTTATATGAGACATGTATCTTAGGGAATGCACGATATCAAAAAATCACTGGAATTCTTATGTTGTATAATAACAAAGTACTACTTTCTCATTTGTCCTTGTACGACACGAGCGCTTCAGTTGAGTCTAAAAGATGAGGAAATGATATTAGCTAGGGAGCATCTTAGCCCGTCGATATTACAAGTAATGATCTAAAAATATATGTTATTATCTGTTCTTTTACAGGATCAGAAGAAACTCCAAGAAATGCTGCTGGCAGAGAAGGAATCGATATATGGTTCTAGACCTAGTCCGAGAAGAACCAACAGCTTTAGGAAGACAAATGGATACCATACAAATGGAAATGGGTCAGTCACTCCCTCGCCACGTCGGAGGAACTCAGTTGGTTGTGCAACTCCAGAGCTTCAAACACCCCGTTCTTACTCTGGGCGGCAGAATACCTATTTCAAGGAAATGAGAAGACTATCTACTGTCCCTCTCAACTTTGTGGCTGTGGCAAAGGAAGATACCATATCATTTTCTTCTATTGGTGGTTCTGAGCCTGAATCTCCTCCTCAATTAGGCTGACTTCACAACTTGAGTTGGTAAGCTTGTCCCTTTTGTTTGCTACATTTTTTTGAACCCTGAAATTTGAGCACGTAAAATTCCTCTATCACACTTTGGGACTTCAAGATCATCTTTTGAGATGCTTGAAGATAAAAATCACCTGTGTAGGTTCTTTTGCTTTCTCTATAATTTCCCCAAAATTTATTGATTCACAAATCACTATTTAGATATATATTTTGTGGTTTTCCTTTGGGGATGGATGAGGGTGGGGATGGGGATGTAGAAGGGATGAGTTTCGCCAACTTAGGCGAACAAGGAGTAACCTCGGGCTCTGCTCTGGTGGTAAGAGTGCAATACACGATGGTTAGGCGCATGTCCCACGAGTTCTTTGTTGTAGACAGCCTGGTCTTGAAGTGGAGAAGGATAGAGAGGCGACCCCATTATCCACTCAGTTTTGAACTGTGCGCTCCTGGCCCTTAGGATTTCTCATTTATCCAAAAAGGAATGCAATACCTGGTGCATTTCGTTTCCTCTTCCGTGATCCATGTTTTATTACTTAATGTTTTGCTTTATACTTGGATGTCTTATTTCAACCTTATATTGGTTGTACCTCACCATGTATAATTGTCTTTGCAGGGAGACGACCACAAAATCCATGGCCACATAACCTCATAATTTGTGAATACTGAAGGGGAGTGTACACTACTGTAATGCTGTAATGTGTTAGGCAGTTGTAGCACTTTGTGACTTTTTTGTTAGTGAGACTTCTACTGGTGCTATAAGCTGGTTACTATAGATATTGTTTGTGGATATACTAGTGACATGGAAGTTCTGTTTGAATAGATGTTCACTGACCAATATGTACCTTGAGCCTTTCCCTTCCCTTTTTGGTGATTTGCATGCATGTACATATAGTGAAATGCGATTGCTCTGAATTGATTAAGGATCCTTGTTTTTCTAGGATTGTGTAGACCTCTAAAGTTTCTAGCTCTCAATAAAGTTTGTAACATTCAAATGCTGATCTATCATTGTTCTCTTGTTAGTTGTTTCAAAATACACAGCCAAACCAAAGAAAATTTGAAAACTAAACTCAGGACCATGAAGGGATTGCCAAGATTACTTAAACTAAACAAACACAAGTACTATATCTATGATACGTAACAATAGCTTTAAAATAAAAAAAGGAAAAGCAAACTCGCGGTTCTCACCTCTCTATGCACTCTCCAGTCCACTACCGGCTCCTCCCCTTTCCCTTCCTTCTTCGGCAAATGACTCATCTCTCTCTCTCTCTCTCTCTCCCTCATTCTCTACCGTTGACTCCTTCCCTTTTCCCTTTTCTGATGAATTACTACATGAATTGAACAACAAAGTCCATCGCGTTTCTTTTTCAAGATCTGACAATGTGGAAGAAGAGAGGCCAAACAAAGTTGCGCCATGGATGAAGGAAAACAATTTTTTACCTTATTGTCGCTGTTCGACTATGCGACTTGTTGCTTGTATCTTGTACTAGATTGTACATGTGCGCATCTGGAATTTCTTTTTGGTTATATCTAAGAATGTAGTGATTTTTGAAGTTGTATCTGGAATTATTTTAGTCTGTATCTGAGAAAAATGTTTGAATTGTGTCACTATATCCAGCAAAAGTAAGTACTTGGTTGTATTATATCTGAGATCCAATGTGAATTTTACAACTTTTGCCACATATTATAATTATTAAAAGTATATCGTTCTCTTTTTCCTTCCCATTACTATTATGATTAGCTTTACTTGAGCGAACGTCTTTTGAAAATATCTACTTTAAATATAACATCTGCATAAATATGCTTCAAATATCGAGTGTATCTTAGATATGATTAAGGGTGTAGAGCCAAATCACGAAACCAAATCAAACCGCGAAACCAAGTTAAACCTCTAAAAAATAAAATCTGGCTAGTAATTTGATTTGGTTTTATGAAAAAGCCCGACCTTTCTTCAATTTGATTTGATATTAACTTAAAAAAAAAGTTAAAAATCCAAACAAACTAGCATAATACATATAATTTACTTACCTAATACATATAAAACTATTAATTATAATTTACTTTGTAAATATTTTTAAAAGTAGTCTTAGATATACTTTTGCCGCTCCAATTGGGAAGATTATGAAAATGGAATTAGTTCATGAAAATTTCTCCATTTAATTTCCAGAAAATGGAATAAAAACAGAAGAATCTCGTATTCCGGGTCGGGTCTCCCAACAATGGTAACTCGGCATCGGATATTCAACAAACACCTAATCACTGCCGCCGTTACCACGGCCGTCACTTTCCAAACCCTAAACCCTAACTCCACCAATTCCCCTTTCATCAACAGCATAATTCGCTCCACCCGAGCTCTCACCACGATCATTTCAACAATCATCGACTACAAGTATACATTATCATGCTTCAATCTCAGTACAGACGAGTATCGGCTCGCGCTGACCGAGCTGCACCTACGCTCCGCAAAGCGGATACTAAAAATGTGTGAGGCAAATAAAGGTATTTACATTAAAGCTGGACAGTTTGTGTCAGGTGTTAAGCAAGTACCAAAAGAATATTCAACGCTATTGTCGTCATTACAGGATCAGTCTGTTCCTTATAAATTCGAAGTGATTGAACATGTGATGAATAATAATTTTGGTCCAAATTCTTTATCGGAGGTGTTTTTATCTTTCGATGAGGAACCGATTGCTGCCGCATCTATTGCTCAGGTACATCGTGCTGTTTTGAGGAACGATCAGGATGTAGCGGTGGAGGTGGCGGTGAAGGTGCAGTATCCTGGATTGAAATTTCAAATGAAGTTTGATGTGTTGACAATGTCTTTGTTATCGAAATTTGTTGGATGGAGTTTCCCTGGATACAGGTTTCAATGGATTGTATCGGAATTTGAAAAATCAATTGCTTCTGAGCTTGATTTTATTGTAGAGGGTAAGAATTTGGAGAGGATTAGGGAAAATTTTAAGGATAATTCGATGGTTAAGGTTCCGAATGTGTTTTGGGATTTTACGACTAGGCAGGTTCTAACGATGGAGTTTTGTGGAGGTCGTAAAGTAGATGACTTGAATTTTATGAAGCAAAGAGGAATTAGTGAAGTTAAGGTTGCGAAAACTTTGGCGGAAGTTGTTGCAGAAATGATTTTTGTTCATGGTTTTGTACACGGGGACTTGCATCCTGGTAATATATTGGTCTCTCCTGAAAGGAAGAATGGATTTTGTTTGGTGTTGTTGGATTTTGGGGTTTGTAAACAATTGGATGAGGATTTCAGATTTAAGTATTGCGAGCTTTGGGAAGCATTGGTAGTTATGGACTCGAACAAAATTCAGGAGATTGGAGAATATTTTGGTGTTGGAAGGTATTCGAGGTATTTTCCTGTCATATTTACAGGAAGAACTATTGACAGTAAATCGTCAATTGGGAGAGGAATGTCTGTTGAAGAAAAGAAGAACTTGAAGCAGGAATTGAAGTCTCTTAAAATGGATGACATATCTTCCTTCATGGAATCTCTGCCTACCGATTTTCTCACAGTATTGCGGACCGATGGACTCCTAAGATCTCTGATCAGCAAGTTTGGTGCTCCCGTGACTGTTCGGTTACTAGCATATGCTGAATATGCATTGTATGGACTTTCATTGAAGGCGGACTCAAAATCTGATTCTGCCTTAGGAGTCATGCTCTTTAGATTCAAGATTGGCCTCCGATATGTTCAAGTAAGACTCCTGTTTGGGATACTTGGGCTTGTTTCATGGCTTGAAAGCATCAAGCACACGTCAACTAGGAGGCTTAAAGATTTACTCGCTTCAGCGGGTTATGTGGTAAGGAACTTGTACCGTCCTTTATTGACCGCATAATTTAGTCGCCAGTTGTAGACTTGTAGTAGTGAAGAAACTGTCTCATTTACATTCATTCACTTCTTAAGAAGCTTTCTTCGAAAAAATGTACGTCTCCAAGTGGTAAACTATAGGGAGGAAAGTTGTTTCTACAAACTCCATCCGATCATCTGCAAGTGTTCTGTCATGTGTAGTCTAAAAATAGACGAAAACCTGTAAAGTTAATTGCAATTTCATAGTAGATCCTTCTTCTCCTTCACAAACTATTGGATCTCATTGGCATCCGTGTTCTAATATCTGCCAGCACAATATGAATTGCCTTTTATGAAAAATCCAACATCCCTACGAGCGTTTGTCAATGTTGTTATTTTTTGTTAATGCGATTCTACTCATGATTTTTTTCCAATTACAATTTACCAGTACTATTCAGCAATATTTTAGACAATCTTTTACATCAGGAACCTTTGACCCGTTGTCTTTAACTGCACTCTGCAGAACACAACTAGATTCTTGACTCTCACACCATATGCATTTTGTAGAATATAACTTGTCATGGTCGATAATATATGCGTCACAATGGGATTGGGCTTGATGACAATACCCAAGAATTATACCGAGGGAAAATACGTAGAATAGTGTTTATTATGCACCATTTGATAGATTATTATTGGAGTTATGAGGTTTTTGCTTTAACAAATACTGCTAGAGGCCGCGGGAAAGTAAACAGTTTTCAAGAAAACTGACGGGCTCGTGAATTTTAATAGAATTGGACTTGAAGGGCAATGTAATTTACCCTTCCATACTACTCGCTTCGTTCCACTTCTTGTGAACATATAGCGTGTTTGACCAAACTTTTGGGAGGTCCAAAGTGCTTGTTAATTTGTTTGTTTGTGTTCCTTTTCCCCCCCTCCTAAATGTGAGGTGTTTGACCAAGCTTTCAGGAGAAAATAGTTGTTTTAGGGGAATAGCAGAAACTTTTGTTCATAGCTTTTCTCCAAAAATATTTTCTTGAAAATCATATTTCAAAATAAGTTGATTTTGGAAGCTTGATCAAACAAGCTAATAGTTTCTTTTTTAGTCCGTTTGAAAAATAATGATACACTTCTAAATTTCGATATAATTAACTTTATACTTCTCATTTTACTCCAAATGTGTGAAGCTTTTATAACCACTCAAAAATGGTATGACCTGCTTAAGGCTACAAGTTTCAAAAGTTTTATAGGCATGCAAATGCTATGACATTTGTTTTAGACTACAAGTTTCGAAAGTCTTCATTTCTCTTTTAAACATCACGCTGATTCAAACAATAAATAAACTTTGGTTCTGTGATAAAGTCTATTTGTGTATCTTTGTATAGTAGTAGTGATTGGTATGTCCATTATGCAGGTTCCTGCTAAAACTTTAGGAAGTTTTTGATAACACAGTTGCTGCAGTTTCCCGTAATGCAGCAACCTTTGTATAGCAGTAGTGATTGATAAGCTTCTACTTATGTTATTATGTGAGCTTCCTTGAATTATTTCTAACTCAATCTAATTGGATTACTCTTGTCATTTTCACTAGCTTTAAATGCGACTTGTTATTTCGAAACAATGTGTTCCAATTGGGATTTTTTTGTCCGGCCATTCTTTAACTTCTCTGATCATGACTCCATCCCTGTGATCCTTTGCTGTCTGTAAGTGTTGAACTAACTTTTGCACCCTGGAAATACCTCAAGGTAGTGGATTGGCCTTGATTCTCGTTGAGAATTCGTTGTAGCACCCTCCACCATGTGAGGGGAGATTATGAGTTCGCTTTTGAATAGATCACATACTTGCGCTGCTAATACGCCTCGGTGCATTTTGGTATGCCTTGTCCTGGACTCGTGCAAAAAAACACCTTTTAAAACATTGATTACACTTCATTTTTATTGTTAGAGCCTAGAGGTAACTGTGTTAATGTTCAGCTGTATTTTAAGAAACAAAAAAAATAGTGCCATCTTGTTTGTGATATTATTCGATTTGCTGTCACAGATTGGAAACTACCATCCCAAATTATCCGTACCAAATTGAGATGACACATTGATTAAAAAAAATAATTAATAACATGCCTAGTTTACCATAGTACTCATGTTTACATTTTAATTTGAAGAAAAAATAATTAATGCAAAGGGTAAAACATGATTTCTTTTTTGTCCCTTCTTGATTAATGAAAAAAGACAAGTAAAATGAAAAATCAAATTAGAAAATTTGGAATGGAGGGAGTTTAAATACGAAAAATGGCTTAAAATGCTCTTCAACTATGTAAAATGGTGCAAAAACGTCCTCCGTCTATATATTGGGCCTAAAATACCCTTTTCGTCTACCTATTGGGCCTAAAATGTCCTTCCACCTACCTATTAGACCAAAAATGTCATTCCCATCTAACTGTTGAGTCTATTTTGCCCTTTTATTTAGGCAAATTATATGAAAAAGCCATCCTTAAGACTTAATTTCATAAATAATAGTAATACTTTTTCAATATTACAAAAATAAAAGTTTTTTTTTTTTACATATATACCCATCTAAAAAAATTAGAAAAGATAATTATAATTCTTAATTTAATGTTATAACTAATTATCAATTCACCATAATTTAAGAGATATATTTTCAATCTTTAAACTAAAAGTGGAAAAGATAATCCCTGCTTTCAAATCCTTCTCTCTTATATTCAAAATTCAAATATTTTAAAATAAACTAACTATTTCATTATTTGCTCGTGTATATTTTTTTTTTTTTACGTATTTTTAACATTAATTTTTTTTGTCTAATATAATTTTTTCAGCTTTTATCTTCATTTTTAGTAGGTGATATATGAAAAATTATGAAAAAGATTTTCTTTAAAAACATAGTTACATTTTAGGATATGTTTTTTTTTATTTAATTATTTATTTTTTAAATAATAAGAAAATTTTCATAAAATTTATTTTTCTCTTAATTTAACTTAATAGATAAGCTAGTAATTACATTATTCTCATAAACATATTTTATTTAATCTAGTTATAAACTTCTTTTTTTATATAGGTAGCTGAATATTTTAATTATTACATTATATATATATAAAGGAAAAAAAAAACAAACACAAACATTATCCTAATCTACCTACATCCAAAGAAAAACTACCCTCACCAATCCTCACCCCATTACCCCCTTCCCTTACCCACGTTCCCTCATATAATAACTTTTCATGCATACTAATATATATATATCTACACATGTACAAACAGAGGAGATAAGGGATAAGAGGGAGAATGGACAGAACCATACGAAAGAAAAGAGGAAAAAGAGTTAGAGAGAAAAGTGGAGAGGACAACATAGAGTTAGAAACAAAAAGGAGACAAACGAAAGGAGAAACAAAAAAAAGAGATAAAGAGAGAAAGAAAAACAACACTGGAGAGAAAAAAGAAAGGAAATCTTAAAAAAAATTTTAAAAAATAGAGAAGACAGAGGAGAAAGAAAGTAGAAAACATAATAACACCAAAGGCAAAACAAAAGAAAAGAAAGCGTAGAAGATTTGAATAAAAAATAGAAACAAATAGAAAGGTGATACAGATCGAGATAAGAAAGATGGAAACCAAAGAGAATAGATGAAAGATAAGAGATAGAAGATAGACGATAGGTAAATTGACATAAGAAACTATAAGAAATTAAGAACCAACGAGTGTATCAAACTCACCTCATTTGCCTTCAATCTTGCCTTTTGAGGAAGAAGCCGCTAAGGAAAGCCTTCCAACCATAATGCCTCCATGGACGGGCGGCGTGCTCTATTCTTAGTATTGCATAGTTAGTCCTGCATGAGTAGAGGTGCTCAGGCAAGCGAATAGAGAAGTAGTCTTTCTCCGCGGCAAGCATATTCAAGTACCGAACAGTCCGAGGAGCCCTTAAAACTATAGATTCAAACACCAATTTCTTACGGTGACCGCAAATGAGATTAGATTCGCCTTACAACCATCGTTTCTAAGCAAGGTTCAACAAATTCTTTTCTAAGCACTCAACACTCCCATGGAGTCTCATGAATACATCATGTAAAAATAATTATCAAATACTAGCTAATGAAATGTCTAAAACGCCTATTTATATTAGTTGCCTTTGCAAAACTAGCCTATTACAAAAGTAGTCCAAAAGTGGCTATTTGGGAAATAACCCACAAGGGCTCTTCAAAACATTCTCCAAGACCCAAGCAATTATCCACATGTGGAATTGTGGGTTTAGGAGCCCAAAGGGGTCCTCCAAGTGCGTTCTTGATCTCTTTGCTTGATCATGGCTTGAACCTCTTTGTATTGGCCTCGAATGATGTAATCAAAAAGCTATAATGACTATTTGGCTCGTATCATTCTCCCCTTCTTGAAAAGGATTCAACCTCGAATTCGAACCTTGCAAAATCAAAGAAAGGACAACGAACACAAAATCCTCATGGCATGAGGGTTAGGGTTAGCACAATAAGTCCCCTCAACATGCCAAGGTTGCACATACTTAAAATATAACCAAGGATCCATCATGTAAAATATAAAAAACTCATTGAAAATGCACAAATGATTTGGTTATTGCAACCATCAAGAGATAAGGAAACTACAAAGTCCCTAATGACATCAATTAATCCGAAAGTAGAACTACCTTCACCTTATCATCCATAAGACACAATTGCTACTTTATCTCTTCAACAGACCACACCAAGGGTGCTGCCTTAAATGGTTCTAAAGTCCACAAGATCCATATAGCCAGTGACGGAGACAGGATTTTGGTTAAGGGTGTTCATACTTTTAGAAAAAGAAGCGGGTCATAAAAGAATATTGTAAATCGTATATTGAAGAAGAAGAAGAATCTTTGAACCAAACTAATCATAAAAAAATATATTGGATAACAAGTTGAGACGTATAATATAAGAAAATGAACAAAGCAAATTCTATTAATAAAAACTTGATTAGAAAATATAATTACAAGTGCATTCAACGACACTTCATCCCTTGAAATGTTTTTATAATGCACTCATTAGAAATATTCTTAAATACTCTTTTTTCTACATAAGGTACTATGCAACCATCTAAGAATTCATCATCCATTTGATTTTGCAAATCATTCTTGATATACTTCATTGCAGAAAAACTCTTTCAACTGATGCAGTGGCAAGGGGTATGTCACGACCCGAACTAGGGCCTGGCCGTGACGGACATCCCGAACCATAAAGGCCCGGATGTCCTACTCTATCTGGTAGTCATGCACAACATTCCTATAATAAAAGAAAATGCGGAATTACGATCTAATACGTAAACTTGGTCATACTTTAGATTAAGTTTAACAATAAGGAATGAAATCCGAAAATCACTAACAACATCTGGACCAGTCTGCAAAATCTCTACTACATGAAAATCTGACAACTATCTGAAAACTGGGACAAGGCCCCCAGTAGACCAAAACTGTAATAGATGACATAATCTGAAAGGACAGGCCCTCTAGAATAGAGAAGGCTCACCACTGCATAATCTGATCTGTTGTCTGAATTATCTATTGCATATCTAGACTCCTAGACTGAGCCTCAGAACCTGAGAGGTAGGGGAGGGAGGTCAATACAGATGTATTGGTACACAAAGCAAATCCAAAATAATCATTTATATTCAACATATATGAGAGAAATTTAAAGCAGTTCATAAACATATCATATAGTAAAAAATCACATGGGCATTTTAAAAGACTGTGAAAACATCTGGAATCAGTGACACTCTTTGTCTTACTTCTGCGCTAGGTGGTGTACCCTACAATTTGTAATCCCACGGGCTATATGGGATATACTATTAACTCGGTAGCCAAGACCCCAACCCAAGTGTATCGCAAGGGTCGGAGTCTCTGAATCTACTACGCCACACGACCGTCGCTAGTGTACAATAATAATCTACCCGTATCGACAAATACGATTTCAAGCTAAGAGTTACTTGAAATCCTGCCTTCTTCGGGTAACCACCTAACCCTCTTTATGCCCATTTTTAGTTATTTAAACATGCATGCTCTGGAAACATACTCTGAAATCTTTAACTCTGTCATAGCATATACACATATATGGTATCGTCATACCATTGACTTGCAAGTCACATTTTCTGAGCCGTTTATAGCAATTTATATCTCTATTTTCAAATCATGAAATTCAAGACCACCATAACAACAATTCGTTCAAGGAACTCATGCTTTAAAATTCATGTAAAACCATGCAAACAATTGTCTTTATCAACAATTTAACAAACAATGGTGGTTATGTCCAAAGTCTCTATCTCATGCAATTCTTCTCTTTAACACAAAACATAGTTATCTCAAGACACCCTCTCAATAATTCTAAATCAATGTTTTAAATACTATGACATTGAGATAATATCTTTCAAATCACAGACATGCATTTCAACTCTTTTCCAACAAAACCAAAATCTTTAATTTATCACAAGAGAGAGAGTCCATAATTTATACTCTCCAACAATCTTAAACATCAAATTTTATACATATACGTATACATGTAAATCAAATTAGGGGGAAAGGCCTAAGGGACAAATCAACAATACATTTAAACATTCATAATGCATAATAAAATCATGTATTTCAAAACCCCTTTTCTAAAATCATGCTTGAAAATCTTTAAATCATGTTCTAGTGTTTCCAAGCCCATGTAGTTTTTAGGTTAAACCCCACATACCTTAAATTATAAGATTTGAAAGATGGAACCTAGATCTTAATAGATGAAACCCGGATCTTGATTTGTTTCTTGGAGATATTGAACTAAAGGCTTGATTTTCTTGAATTTCTTATTCTTGGAGAAAACCCTAATTTGATCTTATTATGAGAGTGAAAAGTAAGTTTTTGATATTTTAAAACTGATAATGATTGATTAATAACACTTAAGGGGTGGTTTAATTTGTGTGAAAGGTTCTTGGAGTGAGGGAAAGACCAAAATACCCCTATGAAATCACTTTTCAGTTGCTGAAATTCTCAGCTGACGACCAAGGCTGACAAGCCGTCAGATCAATGACAAGCCGTCAGCTTTTGTCGTCACCTGGGAGCTGAAATTGATGGGTTTCTACCTAAGGATGATGACATATTCTGACAAGTCATCAGATTTGTGACAAACCGTCAGAATTGTTGTCACTCAGTTGCCAGACTGATATGCTGGAGTAAAATGGATATAACTTTTTCTCCGATATCAGATTTTGGCAAAATTGGTGGCGTTAGAAAGAGTACTCAAAGACCTTTCATTTGATATATAGTAGGCCACCTAGTTTTTCATACACAAGGAGTTATGGCCGATTGAAGTTGACCCAAGTTTCTATGCTCACTAAAACTCGAACGATAGTAAAGCTTTCAACTAGTCCTTGAGTTAAGGGACCTCTATGATCTCGACTCATGCTCAACTAAATTCACACCCTACATAATTGATTAAAACACTATATGTACATCGAATTTATGGCTTTTGGAACATCTACGCGAAGGAATGGCGGTTTTTGTTCTAGCCCAAAATGCGGGGTGTTACATTATCTCCCCCTTGGGATCATTCTTCCCTGAATAATGGGTAGAAACGTTGAAACTTAAAGGTATGGAATAAATTAGATATGATATGTCTTCTACGAAAGTATATAACTGATCTGAACCATTTAAACTTTTATCATGAAACTGAATTCTGAGTTGACTTGACTTTACTTTCTTCAAGGAGCTGATTCATGCTGAGAGATTAGGATTTTCTTGGAGTGTTCATGATATAATCATACATATTGAATTGAGGAGTGATAACTTATGCAAGTATGAATCATGAGACAACTGAACTTAGATCGGATCAGGGTATTATACTGTCTGAGCTAAAATACTTGGGAAAATTTGGGATTATGCGCTGAACTCTTATGAATTGAGTCATGACTAAATAGCTGAATCTGAAACATGATTCTTGGACTGAACTAGATTTGCAATTTACATGGATGGAATAGATTATCTCTCAACACTCTTTCTAAAGAAGTTCTAGTAGCATTAGGGAGCAACGGATTTGGGCACAAATTACACCAGGCATCCAACTACGGAATCACAACATTGACACTATTCTATAGCATGGAATATGGACATGTAACTCATAAAGTAGGATAGAATTACCAAACCTTAGGCAATGCAACTTCTTACTTTCAAGGTTAGCCACACTTCTAAAATACTCTTTCAGCTATACTTTCCCCTTAAACACCATGCTCATTGATTCCACTTATTTTTCTTACAGGGCCGCTGATATTTCCATCTACCAATGTCTAAACTGAACTAAATCCCCTCACCATCTTCAAGCCTAACTCAAAATCACAAGACACACCATATAAAAATGTAGTACTAGTTTGAATCATGAATTCAGTACACCCTGCATTTCACAATTCCTCATCTCATGCATAATTCTTATTGCCACTCCAACAATCACCTTCAAATTTGCATTAGACATTCAAAAACACTCAAAGCATCCATTCATATGTATACAGACATGACATTCAAGCCTATCTTCATACCCACATATGCACTCCTAAACAAACACTCATAAAGAATCTTTCTCAAATTCTCTATTACTTTTATCCATAACAACTTCCCAACACTATTCAAATCATACACATAAAATATTCTCAACTAACCAAGCCATACATGAAACTTCACCTCAAAATTCTTTCAACTTATGGACTTACATAAAATAAGCACACAATAATTTTTCCCAAATATAACACATAAAACTTCAACTAACCTTGACATGTATCAAAGACTTGGCCTCAATCTTACTCCAAAATTACTACCTTAACTCAAATAAGCACACAACCATCTTTCATCAATAAGAAATGTTTACTCTTTTCCATCTAGACAACTATTTATCATCACTATCTCGACCTAAGGGAAAAAGGTCACTAAAAAATTGGAATACCGAAATCTGGAACATGAGGGGAGTACTAATCATAACTTGATACCCTACCGAGGCGTGAGGAATAGAGAACTCACGGCATGGACTCATTAAAGAGATCTGATCTGAGGGCGTACCTGATATAAATCTGAATTTTCGCTGATCGTTAAGTGTATCACATGTGCACAAGAGTCATGAACTGCATGACCTAAAGTTTTTTGGAATTCATAACTTACGGAAAGTGATTCTGACTGCTGAACAAACCGGGAACTCATCATACTAGGAACTAGGAGAGTGCATGATTCTTTATCATATGCATGAACACAGACTATGATCATGAAGCTGAAATATAAAGCATGAGTATGTATAGGAATAACTGAAGTAAATTGCTGAAATAAGAATAGATTGGGCATCGTTCTTTCTCATGGCCAATTCCACAACTTACTAGCACATCTATTAGCATCTAAAAACTTGACTTGGTTACTTTTTCTATCATCTCCCCCTTGGATTTAAGCCATTACTCTAAGTCTGTGAATCACTATATACATTCTGGTATAAACTGAAATCACTTTACTCTAGAGTCGGGGATATAACAATACACATAAAACTAAACTTACCCTGTAGGTTGGTATCTTCATGTATAACAACCAATGCTAATACCTCCTTCTAAGATTCAACCCTTAGGTTTCTATAGCCCCAAAAGTCATCATATAACAACTTAAACATTCACCAACTTAGATTCTTCTAACACTTAACATGGATATCTCCAAACTTTTGACGGACCATACCACTTCTGTCATAGTCTACCAGTATCATGCCTGCAAACTTATATTTCTAAACCATGAGAATCGAGATTTTGCAAAAAAAAAGCTTAACATCATTAATCATAACTCCATAACTTAGCTATCAAGAACATCACATATTATCTAACTAGTCTTTCTCCGCCTAGCAACTCAGTACTACTAACCACACAACATGCTATGATCCTTGAAAATAATGCAGCCCCAAGAACCTTGGGCGTACTTCTACATCATACTTACAAATCAAACTTGATTATGAATCAAATAAACTTAAGCTTTTGTATACACTGTTCAAGCCTACTAGATCACTTTCACACAACTAACACCCACCACAACAATCATTATATCCACCTTAATCACCATTTACTATTCCAACTTAGTGTCTAGTTCTAGCTATGATGAACCATAACTTCACATAATTTCCTTACATGACAAACATTTGAAAACATTAATCCGCCAAAACTTCATAACAGTAAGGATCAATCACAATCCTATGATTTATCTTATTTAAAATCCATTAATACATCCTCCTTTTACACATCATTACTATCTGCCCTTTTATACAACTATACTTAGTTCATAGCTCTATAAGTCCCAACTAAACTCCCTCTTGCAACCTCAGGGGCATCTAAATTAACAACACTTATCCACCAAGTACCTTCATTAATAACCTATAATTTTCTTGCACGACAAACACCGTCAACAACTCTTTTCATACTTCAAGTAAACAACAATTCGCCTTAACTAATAACTCCTTCTCTACCTTACCTTCTACTAAACTAACACACAGTGGCGTATCACTTCATTACCAACTCAATCTCATGCAAAAAGATTCGGCCATACATATATTCAATAAACCGCCCTTACCACTTTTCTTGCCACTACGCCACTAAATCTCCAGTCCCAACCAACACAGAAACAACAAGATGAACAACAATTTGCTAGTGAATCGAAATAGGCCCCATACGACTTCACTAGAATTTGATTTTTTTTTTAAATAAGAAAATGAGATGAATGACAAGGCAGCTATGATTGTGAATTGAAAGAGACCCACACGGTTTCACTAGACTTTTGGTTTCAACAACACAATGATAACAAGATTACAAGAGATAGAAACTTGATACACAATATTCAATGATCTAAGAATACACATATTACCCTGTATAAATAAAAATCTGAGTCAAACACTTTCCCCCACAGAATACCATACAATCCACACATGCTACTAGCTACCACATTTGCCTATCACTATAAAAGGGTAAATCATTCTCAAACATCAGTTATTCAACTAAATTATTTATTCACACAAAAGTCACCCTCACTCAGACTTCTAACTTTGTCACTTCATATCACCAGCTTCTTGGTCTAATCTCACTACCAATAGATTATGATACCGATACTTTAACTTATACTACTACTCAGGTGGAAATACAGTTCCAATATTCAGCTACACCTCATTCCCTCTTAAGAATGACATCTGCAACATAAATTTTTGAAAAGGACTGCATACCCTAAATACCGCAGGCTGAAAAACACGATTTCATCAGAACCAAAATTCGCACTAGAATCAATCCACTCTGAAGCACTAACGGACTCTTCTCAAGTCCTTGCATAATTTTTTAAATCTTATATGAAATCAATCAAAAAGGACCGTATCATTTAAATTCTAAACTTCTGCACTTGATTCACCGCAATAATGAGATATATAGGAGCCCATCAAAGTAAGAAAAGAATTGGGATAATTTTACTTTCGTATGGGCAACATCATAGCACGAATTAGAGTATAAAAGAGGAACATTCTGACTCCATAGCACGAACTAGAACATGAAGAAAAGGAAATATTTCTAAATGCCTAGTAGCCTCCTACTTATAAGTGTGGCACGCTACACACTCATAACAAGACTCTACCCGACACGATTTTGCAGTCACCCTGTGACCATGAACCGTGCTCGGATACCAAGTTTGTCACGACCCGAACTAGGGCCTGGCCTTGATGGATATCCTGAACCATGAAGGCCCGAACGTCCTACTCTATTTGGTAGTCATGCACAATATTCATACAATAAAAGAAAATGCAGAATTACGATCTAATACAGAAACATGGTCATTCTCTGGATTAAGTTTAGCAATAAGGAATGAAATTGAAAAATCACTAATAATATTTGGACCAGTCTGCAAAATCTCTACTACATAAAAATCTGACAACTATCTGAAAACTGAGACAAGGACCTCAGTAGACCAAAACTATAATAGATGACATAATATGAAAGGATAGGCCTTCTGGAATAGAGAAGTATCACCACTGCACAATCTGATCTATTATGTGAATTATCTATTGCATATCTAGACTCCTAGACTGAGCCTCAAAACCTGAGAGGTAGGGAAGGGGTGTCAATACAGATGTACTGGTACGCAGAGCAAATCCAAAATAATCATTTATATTCAATATATATGAGAGCAATTTAAAGCATTTCATAAACATATCATTTAGTAAGAAATCACATGGGCATTTTAAAAGACTCTGTGAAAACATCTGGAATCTGTGACACTCTTTGTCTTACTTTTGTGCTAAGTGGTGTACCCTACAATCTATAATCCCATGGGCTATATGGGATCTGCTATTAACTCGGCAGCCAAGCCCCCAACCCAATGTGCCGCAAGGGTCGGAGTCTCTGAATCTACTATGCCACACGGCCGTCGCTAGTGTACAATAATAATCTACCTGTATCGGCAAATACGGTTTCATGATAAGAGTTATTTGAACTCATGCCTTCTTCGAGTAACCACCTAACCCTCTTTATGCCCATTTTTAGTTCTTTAAACATGCATGCTCTGAAAACATACTCTGAAATCTTTAACTCTTTCATGGCATATACACATATATGGTCTTGTCATACCATTGACTTGCAAGTCACATTTTTTGAGCTATTTATAGCAATTTATATCTCTATTTTCAAATCATGAAATTCAGGACCACCTTAACAATAATTCATTCAAGGAACTCATGCTTTAAAATTCATGTAAAACCATGCAAGCAATTCTCTTTATCAACAATTTAACAAACAATGGTAGTCATGTCCAAAGTCTCTATCTCATGCAATTCTTCTCTTTAACACAAAACATAGTTATCTCAAGACACGCTCTCAATAGTTCTAAATCAATGTTTCAAATACTATGACATTGAGAAAATATCTTTCAAATCACAGACATGCATTTCAACTCTTTTCCAACAAAACCAAAATCTGTAATTTATCACAAGAGAGGGAGTCCATAATTTATACTCTCAAACAATCTTAAATCTCAAATTTTATACATATACGTATACATGTAAATCAACTTAGGGGGAAAGGCCTAAGGGACAAATCAACAATGCATTTAAACATTCATAATGCATAATAAAATTATGTATTTCAAAAACCCTTTTCTAAAATCATGCTTGAAAATCTATAAATCATGTTCTAGTGTTTCCAAGCCCATGTAGTTTTTAGGTTAAACCCCACGTAGCTTAAATTATAAGATCTGAAAGATGGAACCTAGACCTTGATAGATGAAACCTGGATCTTGATTTGTTTCTTGGATATATTAAACTTAAGGCTTGATTTTCTTGAATTTTTTATTCTTAGAGAAAATCCTAATTTGATCTTATTTTGAGAGTGAAGAGTAAGTTTTTGACGTTGTAAAACTGATAATGATTGATTAATAACACTTAAGGGGTGGTTTAATTCGTGTGAAAGGTTTTTGGAGTGAGGGAAAGACAAAAATACCCCTACGAAATTACTTTCCAGTTGCTGAAATTCTCGGCTAACGACCAAGGATGACAAGCCATCAGATCTGTATCAAGCTGTTAGCTTTTGTCATCACTTGGGAGCTGAAATTGATGGGTTTCTGCCTAAGTCTGATGACATATTCTGAAAAGTAGTTAGATTTGTGACAAGCCGTTAGAATTGTCGTCACTCAGTTGCCAAGCTGATATGCTGGAGTAAAATAAGCATAACTTTTTGATATATAGTAGGCCACCCAGTTCTTCATATACAATGAGTTATGGACGATTGAAGTTGACCCAAGTTTTGACGCTCATTAAAACTCGAACGATCGAAAAACTTTCAACTAGTCCTTGAGTTAAGGGACCTCTATGATCTCGACTCATGCTCAACTAAATTCACACACTACATAATTGATTAAAACACTATATGTACATCAAATTTATGACTTTTGGAATATCTACACGAAGGAATGACGATTTTTATTCTAACCTGAAATGCGGGGTGTTACGGGGTAGAAGCAAAGAAAACTTCACTAATAGAAATACAAGAGGATAGCTTAAATGCTTCTTTGTCTCAACCAACTTTCTTGAAATTTACCCAATTCCACCTAAATTGGAGAATCTTTTATCAATATCAGGAACATCAATAATATAACTAACAAGTTGATTCTCAAGAGCCCTTATCTTGAACTCATCAAAGTCATTAGGATATAATTTAGCCATCACCAATATCCTTTTGATGTCGAAACTTGAAAATGAATCAATTGGATTCAAGAAAGCCACACCATTAAGCAAATCACTTGTCCCCTCTTTAGAGCGGTCATGAAGTTCTTGTAGCTGCCAATCAATAATTTTATAAAACACATCCATACGATAGTGATGCAAAGTAGTATAATCAACAACTTTACGTCGTGATCTCCCAGAGTTAGCATATGGCTCATCATAATTGGGCAATAGAATACTATACTTGATACAAAATGCCTCAACCTTTTCTTTGAGCGAATCCCAACCAACATTCTTATTTTAAAAGAGGATCCCATTCATTATCTAGTAATGCTTGCAATCTTCTCTTTGCTACTTTTACTAGAATCATGGCATTAGCAATATCCTGTTTCTTTTTCTATAATGACAAATTAAGATCATTTGTGATTCCTAAAACATCAGTCATCAAATGCAATAAGAAATAGTCTCAAAAGTTTGACAACTTCTGAGGAATCCCAATGAGCTAGTTTTTTCCTCCAAAGTACTTGCATTTTCAACAAGAGAATCAAGTACATCAACAATGGAGGCAAAGTTACTAATAAAGTTTCCAAACGATTGGTAGTGAGATCCCCAACGAGTGTCACCAGCTTTAATAAGACCAAGTTCATGATTCAAACATTTACCCATTTCTAGTTCACCCATATCTAATGCCTCTTGGAGTTTTTCTTTTTGAGAATCTCGAAATTCATCCACACATTTAAAGAAATCCCCCAACACATTAAAAATATTTGAAATCAATAATACAAGTTCTCCTACTTGAACACACCTTTTAAAAATCGCAACAAGAGTCAATTGAAGTTGATGAGCAAAACAATGAACTGAGTGAGCCGATCTACTTTCTTGTATAATTAATGTTTTAAGACGACCAAACTTACCTTGAATATTGCTTTCCCCATCATAACATTGCCCTCGTACGTAAGATAAAGTTAAAGAATGGTGAGAAAATACATCCACAATTGTTTTCTTTAGAGATAAAGCACTAATTTCTTTAACATGAACAAGTCCAATGAATGCTTCCACCACAAATCCCTTTTATCAACATATCGTAAACAAATAGCCATTTGCTCTTTGTGTGATACATCTCTTGATTCATCAACCAACAAGGCAAAGTAGTCACCATCTAAATCATTTATTATAGCTTTGATTGTTTCAATCCTACACGCAGTCATAATATTTTTCTGAATATCACGAGAAATCATTTTATTATTTTTGGAGCTTTTTCTAACACATAAGGTTTAAAGTCATCACATCTATCCACAAGCCAAGAAAGTGCTTCAAGAAAATTACCTTTGTTCAAGGATGATTCGCTTTCATCATGACCATAGAGTGCTAAACCTTGATTTAGAAGAAATCGGACCACATCAATTGAAGAATTTAACCGAACTCAATATTCATTCTTACTTTTCTCGTCCAACTTGTAAAATGCAGCCTCAATAGATTGTTCTTCCCTCATAAGATCTTCACACGTTCTTTTTGATTAATTATGAATGCTATTCGGAGGACCAATGTGTGTTGTAAAACTATCTTTTCTGTGCCAATTTCTAAATCCATTCATAAAAAATGTATACCACCACCTTGATCAATGCTTTTGCCTTGAAATAAATAACAAGGAAAACAATAAGCTGCATCTGCACATACACTATATTCTAACCAATCAGAATATTTGTCAAATCATTCAGAAAAAAAATGGCGTGGAGTTCCAAAAAGGTCTGTTTGGGAAAACTCATGATCTCTAGGTTGGCAAGGACATTTTAGAATGTATGCCCTTTTTATCTCATCACGAATGTTCGGAGGATAACTCAAAATCAGAGGTCTTTCAGCGGGGTCAGTCTTTAGATCGTTTACATCAAATTTTTATCTCTGATAAGAGTGAGCTGGTATTTCTATCTGATCAACATCTTCATCTCAGAGTGGTTGATTTTGAGACGATGAACTTATTTTTGGAACTTTACGAAAATACTTTCCCAAGCTCATTAAAACCTCAAACTAAAATAAAAGTCAAGCGCATCACACTTATTATTCTATTTCGAAAAATAAAAAATCATGAATACTTGAAACATTGTCTGATTCCCCCAATTAATATTAACTAGAAAGTTATCTACTAGATAAAACTAGAATATTAACTTTACTTGGTCCAAAATAAAAAAAAATACACAAAAGCAAGTTTAAGGGGCAAAAAAACTAAACTAAAAGATAAGAAGAATTAAAGAATACTTTTTTACAATTCACACTCCAATAGTCGTTGAAGAAAAATTATAACGATAGATCATTGAAGCTTGAAGACTTTAACACCAAATTGTTGATTAATTAGTATCAAATATAGTAAAAGGAGTAAAGAATTTTTCTTTTTTTTTTTAAGAATAAGGTAGAGAAGATTGTGGTGAAGGGTTAGAGAAGTATAAGAGTTAAAAACTAGGGTTTACCTATTATTTTTTTTAAAAGTATGCATTAATTTAAAAGTAAAAAAAATCAGTTTTCTTGGGCACAAAGCTGGGCAAAACAACAATGTTTTTCGTTTATTCTCCTTTTTTTTATAATTTTAAGTTGGGCTTCATGTCCTTTAATTAAAAGGAAATTGGGTCAATTTTACGTTGGGCTGCATGCCCTTTTATTAAAAGGAAATTGGGTCAATGACCCGGTCCAAATACTTAAGGACCTGCTCCCAGTTCCCTTTTTAAAAAGGGGAATAAAAGAAACTGCAGCTAGTGGGGATCGAATTTGCGTCGCTGACGAGAATTTGCACACCTTTGACCACTAGGTTGTGCATCTCTAGGTTGTTAAGGGTGTTCAACAATATGTATATAACCAGATATATCTATATTTAACCTATATACCCGATTTTTTTTCGACGAATGGTGTTCATCTAACCACCTTTCAGTGGCTGTAGCTCTACCCCTGTATATAGCATTATCACTCACATAAGTGGACAAACCAATAATTTTCCTACCTCTACATAAAATAAATCCAAGATTAACATTGATATTATCATAAGCAAAGAGGTATTATAGAAAGGAATCGAGTGTAAAGGCATCATCCAAGGTGCTATTATCTATGAGAATGCCAATTTACTCAAAAGACTTAGCACATAATGCACACAAGGATGGGATCTAAACATTTAAGGACATGCAAATTCTTTCTT
The DNA here is from genome assembly GCA_030864225.1 of Capsicum baccatum var. pendulum. Classification (NCBI taxonomy): domain Eukaryota; kingdom Viridiplantae; phylum Streptophyta; class Magnoliopsida; order Solanales; family Solanaceae; genus Capsicum; species Capsicum baccatum. The sequence goes on along the minus strand of CM061554.1, from coordinate 23,943,070 downwards.
TCAAACAACTTCCCAAAAAAAGGGATTTCATCAATGGAGTCATGCTACGGTGGTGGTTAGAGAATCTACTATGCAACAAACCAATTCAATACAAGTAGTTCTCCTAAGAAGTTTGTTTCCCTCTATTGGTAAAGTTAAGCATGCTCCCAAAAGCCACATAAGATTCTTCAAATTGTCCAACCCTATGAAGGTGACAAGCAATCCTTAACTTCCATGGGCTCTTCCACAAACAAATTATCAACTTGGCATCCACAAGTTGGGAAGCACAACTGTTTCAAGCAAGGATGCAAATTTATAAGCAACACCTAAAGGATACAATGATACATTTGCCCTCGGTTTCACAAGAATGATACCACCTTTGAAAGGGAGGTCATCAATTCCACTCAAGTATTGAAAAAAGGGTATCACATGAATGGAATTCATCTAAAGTAGTTTCAATAGAAAAAACTCTTCTTGACCTACAAGTAGGGAAACCTTGGTCAAGGGTGGAAGCACACAATCGAGAACTCTCTTGGAGCTTTTCATTACTCTTTTCTTTAAAAAGCTCTCATATTTGCCGGAGATCTTTCCCTTACACAATGTTAGTCCCTCAAGTGGATTATGAGTCCCCGAGAAAAATTTTCCATTATAGGGAAGGACACCAACATCTTCATTCAAATTTTGCTTGGCGTGTAAACCAAGCAACAAGTTGGGTGTGTGGAAATTACCATATTCAAATTTGTCACCGGGGTTAAATGGATAGAGTGGCCATAGACATAGGTCTAGGCAACACTCTTTTTCCCCATAGGCTTCACCCAAATAAAAAGACATACTCTCTACAAAAATATAAACATCATCAAAGGAAAGTAGAGAGTAGAGAAAGGTATCACTCAAGTCCACTTCAACTAAGGTGTCATTATGTAGATACTCACTATTAGATTCAAGATCATTATCATGAGTATTCTCAATAATATAAGCACACAAAGTAGAAGAGGAAGCAATTTCCAAATAATGGATACTTTCTCTTTCAATGGAGGAATCCTCAGTTTCTCTTTCAATGGAAGAATCCTCAAGTAGACACACACCATCATCAACATCAAAGGGGTTATTGCTTAGGTCTTCACAAGAAGCAAACAATTCATCCTCATAAGTATCAAACAAGGGTGGAGTGTCGTACAAAGGATAATAACCAAAACCTCTTCGTAGGAACAATCGATAATTGGGTTTCTCAAATATCCAAGCAAATCAAAGCTATCATCACCCAATTGATTATTCTTTTCCAAGACTACACTTTCCTTACCCTTATAATTACTCTCATCTTCCAAGAAGAGATTTTCATATTTAGGAGGAATATTGTCACACCACATTGGGTTGTCATATGGAATGTAGCCCTTAAGATGTGCTACATCAACAATGCTATCCGCACCACTATGTAATTCTCTAGGAGTGATTTCATCATCTTCAAATAAGATTAACTCGGAGGAAGATTTAAAACTTACAAGTTCACTCTCTTAAAGACAATTATCAAGTTCCAAAGAAGCTTCAAACACATAATCATCCCTAAGAGAAAGACCAAGAGTATGGTATTCACTAAAGGTCATGCTGGAGGGGTCACTCCTATTCACTTGATCACTATTTTCAATAACATCACACACTTGAAATTCATTAATCATATCACACACATCCTCAAGTGGTGGGCCAATTTCGCACATACGTTGATCAACACAATTTTCACAAGAAGATGTACTTTCATTCAACACAACAACTTCAACACTAGGTGGACACAAATTAATATTACAAGAAGATTCAATTCGGTCATCAATAGGATCAACTAGGGTATCCACACTCACAATGGCTTTAACACTAGGTAGACACAAATCAATCTTACAAGAAAAGTCAATTCGTTCATTAATAGTATCAACTAGTATATCCACTCTCACAACATGTACATCATCAACAAGAAGAGGCAAAGAATCAATAGCCTCATATGTAGGTAAGATACTACTCACACTCAATGGGCTACTAGCGACACAATCATCATTCACATGCACAAAAGTGTAAGAGTTAGCTATTTTACCTTGAAGTTCTTGAGCACATTCTTCTTTTCCTTGATGTGAAGGTCCTCCACAAGATTTGGACTCATCTAAGATTGTCGTCGTCAAATCTTCAAAGGGAATTTTTTCTTTTGGCACTTGTTTTCCTCCGCTTAAGGTAAGGACAAACGATGTTAGCTCTGGTTGGTGGCAACCCCTTTACTTCACTCCTCAGAACCTCTTCTTTTTTATCTCTTAGGTTGCCACCTTGCACTTCCTTACTCCTCTCAATATTTTGTCTCTCATTTTCCTTTAGCTTGGAGTAAGTGATCACATTGCCTTGAGATTTGGGAAGGGTAGGTGGAAAGATATGGTTCCCCCATTGGTATAATACAATTTGAGGCCAATTTTGCACATTTGGAATTTTATGTCTTGTAAACCAATCGGCACCCAACCATAGTTGTTTACATTCTAATGGAATGATGTCACACCATACCTCTTCATAGTATTTATCTCGAGTGAAGAAAACCTTCACTTTCTCGTAGACCCTATAGCCATCTAGGTAATATGAAGAGGATAAAGATTTTTGAGGTATCCCTAGATGGTCAACCAATGAAGGGGTGATGTGATTTGCATGATACCCATCATCTAGGAAATGATCACATCTCGAAACTCCATAAATTTCTACCCATGTTGATCCAATTCGTCTTTTTGCATCACTATTATAAAGCTTTGTGTAACCCTTTGGTACATAGATTGACCTCAAGAACTCTTTCAAGGCACCCCATGTCCGAGTGGTACTTATTTCAAATTCACACCATCTTAAAGTAGGACCTTCAATGTACTTAAGGGCATATGTAGCTTGTTTGGTTTTGCTCATGATATAATCCTTGAAGACTCTTTCACATTGCCATTCCCAATCAAGGTAAACTTTGGGATCCTGTTCTCCTTTAAAGATAGATATAGTAGGAAGACATTGACTCCTACTATACCCTCCATTCATACCTTGGCTCCTGCTTCCAAATATTCGGGCACTAGAATAAGATACTTGAGATGTAACACCCTTACATCACCTTGTACCTACAAAATGAACAAACAAGATTAGTAGTCTCACCTTTGTAATCCTCACAATTGTAGCCGCGAATGTTGAAAGTTTCTTATAGTCAGATAGTAATAAGGTGTCAATCACTACTTTGCGGCCAGAATGATTCTTTTTTGATCGACTCAAGACAGAAAATAAAATCTACTTACGAACTAGAATCAAATAAGTTATGACAAATTAAAACGAGAAAAGTACACAAAGAAAAAGATGACGAAGAAAACAGACTCAAAAACTAATTCACAACTAAGTAGGATGATTACAAGTTGCTAATTAGTGTTTAGAATCAATAAAAGAAGTCTAGGAATCAAAGAAAAGAAACTAGAAATAAAAAAGGTGAGCTTATGAAATTTTGTCCAATTTGTTGACTTGGTTGACGACTATGATTGTAGTCGTCACTGGGTTGACGGCTTATCACTTCTTAAAAAATTCTAGCTCGTGTTCAATCCTTTTCCCTTTGAATACTTGTGTATTGATTCACCAAAAAAGTGGAGAATCACCAATTAAATCGCCTCAACAATCCAGAGAAAGGTTGGAAACTCGTCGGGTGAAGGGACGCTGTGTAGGATCGCCAAGTCATTGAAGATTCATCAACGAAAGTTTCAATTTTCTTTTTCTCCAACTTGAGGTATTGTTAAGTGCTATGGATGAAAAAATACAAGGAATTGAGTCTCTTCAATAGATCTTTCAAGCTCAAGAAAGTTTGAATTTCTTGTGGTCCCCTCCTTTGTATTCTCTTTTGTCTTCTTCTTGGAGAATATTTCTTTTTGATGCTTTTTGATCCTTTCTCTTTTTGGAAGACTTGGAATATTCATTGGAATAAACAAATACCACACCCCTTTCTTAGCTCCTTTTTGGATCAAACACTCTATTTTTGAATGTTCTTCTTCAGCAATATATGAAGAACATGAAGAACACCAATAACATTCAAACATTGACCCTCTTCAAATGAACCCGAAATTCGATAAAATTTGAACCCCAAGCTCACTTCAACATTCTGAGCACAACCCACACGAAATTAAACTCAAAATCTCATCAACCAGCACACGATTTGAGAACCCACCTCAAATTAAGTTTCTTCAAAATCAAACTCCAACAATGGTAGATTCCTCAACTCACAACGAAATAAGCTCAACTTTTGAATTTTGAGTCAAATAGTGTTAAAGAACATAAATTTAACACTAGAAACACAAAAAGACAAAAAAAATCAAAAACTCAAAATTTGAAAAACCGTAAAAATGTGAACAATAACTTTTTTTCTTATTTTTTTTTATTTTCAAGATAACAAACCCAAGATTGACTTTGTAGGAATGAAATCAAGCTCGACTCTGATACCAAATAATACGGATCAAGATAAGAAAGATGGAAACTAAAGAGAATAGATGAAAGATAAGAGATAGAAGATAGAAGATAGGTAAATTGACATAAAAAATTATAAGAAATTAAGAACGAACGAGTGTATCAAACTCAAAGACCCTTAACACTATAGATTCAAACACCGATTTCTTACGGTGACCGCAAAGGGGATAGATCTGCCTTACAACCACCATTTCTAAGCAAGGTTCAACAAATGCTTTTCCAAGCACTCAACACTCCCATGGAGTCTCATGAATACATCATGTAAAAATAGTCTTCAAAAACTAGCTAATGAAATGTCTAAGACACCTATTTATATTAGTTGCCTTTGCAAAGCTAGCCTATTACAAAAATACCCCAAAGATGGCTATTTGGGAAATAACCCACAAGAGCTCTTCAAAACATACTCCAAGCCCCAACCAATTATCCACACGTGGAATTGTGGGTTTAGGAGCTCATAGGGGTCCTCGAAGTGCGTTCTTGATCTCTTTGTTGACCATGGCTTGAACCTCTTTGTATTGGCCTCGAATGATGGCATCAAAAGCTATGATGATCATTTGGCTCGTATAAAAAGGAAAGGAAAAGAAGCAGTGAGTTTGAGTTCAAGTTTTGTTCGAGTTTTCGGTGAGTCGTTCGTGCTTCTCTTTTGGATAGTTCATCATATAGGTTCTTATCAATTTTGTACTATTTATTTTTATAGATTTCATTGTGAATCAAAGTGTGAATGAAGTTACTTCAATGACTTCTTATATTGTTTAGTATGCTTAGCTTATTATTTTTATTTAGTTCATGCTCTATCCTTTATTTATAACTCATTCACCATTCCGAAATAAAGTTAATTAGACTAGTTTTAAATTTTAAATGAGATGATTGTGAAAATTATTAGCGTTAAAAGATGTAACATTACACTTGGTTGACATGCGATTAGTGTAATTGCATTATAAACTAGAATTTAGAACCATGCGTGTGCGCATGTAAATACAAGGAAAAAGACGGATGGAAAATGCATTATTTACACATAATCATGCATATGCATAACTGTAACGACTGCGTGGGTTTTAGTTTTTCTATGTCCAGTAATTGAAGTGGTAGTGAGTTGATCAATATTTTGAAAAGGGTCACTGTTACCTTCTATTTTCATGTAATTAAGGTTCAAAAAAAGATAGAAACAAAGTAAAATACACACGCACACATGTTCGACTATATAACCAAGCGCAACGTACACATGAAGCTCAAGGCAAAGGAGAGTTAAGAATTGTTCTGCGTATCATGTCCTATTATGGATTATGAATGATTTGTGCCTTTCACTACTAAAAAAAAAGGGCAAAAACCGACCACTAGTGGTCAGATTTTTTTTTTTTCTCTTAAAAGCGACCACAAGTGGTAGTTTTTTTATTTTAAAAAATTAAAATAATTATTAAAATAATTTTAGTATTAATTATTATTTATTTTGCAAATGAAAAAAATAAAAAAATAAAAAAATATTTAAAAAACCGACCACTGGTGGTCGGTTTTTTCAAAAATAATAATTACAATATATATAAAAAATCGACCACGAGTGGTCGGTTTTCCGATTATTTTTTAATTATTTTTGTTTTAAAACCGACCACCAGTGGTCTGATTTTTTTTTTTTTTTTATTTATGATTTATTAAATTATCACAATTTAATTTCAATTATCATAATTTTTAATTGTCATGATTTTATTTCAATTATCATAATTTTATCATAATTATCATAATTTTATTTCAATTATCATAATTTTTAATAATTAATTCATTTATGATTTATTAAATTATCATAATTTTTAATTATCATGATTTATTAAATATATTAAATTATCAATTATTATGATTTATTTTTCAAATATATAATTTTATTTCAAAAATTTAATTCGCGATCAAAATTAAACTCTACTAATATATAAATTAATAAAGAGACTGAAAAATCAAATTCGATGGGCCTATATTACTATTTTTCAGATAACAAGGGCTCAGTATATGTTATTTTTTGATCTGAAACAATGTGATCCAAGTAGAATTCAGATAATCAATCATACTTTTAATATGTTTTTAGATATTTTAAGTTGTTAACTATTGTAGTTTATAATATCTTTTTTTATTTTCAAATAATATATGTTACTCTCCTTGTCCAAACTTTTGTGGCGTTGATAGTCAATTATATTTTAAAAATAATTTAAATATTTAATTATTGTGATTTATTATACTATTCTTCTATTCCAATTTAAATTCCATTGATATAATTTTGAGAGTCAATCAAATATTTCATATCTTTTAAAATTTTTTAAGTTGTTAATTATTGTGATTTATAATATTTTTTACGTACTTTTTGAAATATATAACATATTATTTTTACTTTTAGATATCTTAAGTTGTTAACTATTGTAATTTATAATACTTTTTATGTAATTTTCAAATAATATATGTTACTCCCCTTGTCCAAAATTTTGTGGCATTGATAGTCAATTGCATATTTTAAATAATCTAAGTTTTTAATTATTGTGGTTTATAAAACTTTTCCTTATATTTCAATTTAAGGGGCACAGTGCTTATACTATAATAATTAATTTGAAGTGATATAGTAAAATTACGATTGAAGCAAAGAAACAAACATATATCTTAAATTATTCACAATAACTAATAAGAGGTGATATTACAAAATTACTACAAAAAGTACGTGTGATTTTTTTTTTTTTAAAATGGGCCTCATATAAGACGTGAAGTTAATTTAAAACATCAAAAGTTAACTTATTATTTTATATCTATTTTATTTTATTATTAAATATATATTTTTGTAATATTTAGATGACTTATAATAATTAATTAGGATGATATTTAGTAAAATTATGATTGAAACAGTTGAAGCAGACATGTCATATATGTGTGTGTATGTATAGGTATATATATAGTGTATATACATATAATATAGTGAACGTATATTAATGACATAAGATAAACCGACCAATAATTCAATTGACTATTTGTGAATGACGTTACGTTGTATATTATTATGGGGTAGTAAAATCGGGTGCGTAATGTATATAGTATGTATTTGAATGGTGATAGCCAATTGGATATATATATATATATATACGTATATCTCGTGTAGTGATGAAATAGATATACTACTTTGTGTCAATACAATATTGAGACACGTATATTATTGAAGTTGTAATAATATAAGACAAGCATTACGAGGTATATATACATATATCTCGTATAGTGACATATGCAGTAATCGAAAGCTCAATAATTGAATCTATATATCAAAATATTTTGAATAATGCACTGATATCATATTATTGAGGAAATAGATATACTATTTTGTGTGAATGTAGATACACGTATATTGTTGAAGTTGTAATAACGTAAGACAAGTAATCGATAATTTATCTGATTAACACGTTGTACTATGAGGTATATATATTTAATTAAAATCGATAATTTATCTGATTAACACGTTGTATTATGAGGTATAATATCGTAATTAAAATTTAATTAACTAAAAATTTATCGTAATTTGCAAAATTCATTGATATTATCATATGATTGAGGAAATATACTACTCGTGTTAATGTGATGATAAAATAACTGAATATCTGATTTATATATATTTATATATGCATTGTATTAAATTAATTGGATATTGTTATAAATATTATAAAATTTATTATACGTAGTCTATTTTAATAACGACATTTTTATTACATTTCCTAAAATATCAACCCTAATTCAATTCAGTTTTCCCAATTCATTTACTTTCTAGCTACATTTTATATATGTCTATGTCAATTTTAGCCTAAATTCATTTTCAATTTGACCTCAAATTAAAATTCTCAATTTCAATTTCATTTGACTCCTCTCAATTTTAATTATAGCCATTGATCTCATACGATCAATGGCTGAGATTAAATCCACAATTTATCACACTTTTAAACAAAATAAGTCAAATCCTAATTCTTTTCACAAAAATAGCCACACCTTCTCCCTCTTCCTCTCTCTTCGATCTCCCTCTTCTTTTCTCTTCGATCTTCGATCTCCCTCTTCCTTTCTCTTCGATCTCCCTGTTCTCTCTCTCTATCAACGAAGACAGAACCCAGTGCCGCCAACCATCGACGAAATCCTAGCACCGCCAGTAGCCATCTCCACCAACGTCGGTAGAACCACCAGCCGATGAAGCAGCCGTCCACCATCCATCCGACAACCTCCGTTTAAAGGTAAACTCCATCTCATTACTACCCTTAAAAAAATTTCATGTGTTTGACCCAAAAAAATGAATCATTCTAGTACGTGAGAAGGTGTATTGTAGACCTAACATAAATAAATAATGGTGTTCTCCCTTAAATTTGAACTCTTAGAGTTGGTCACATAGTTCAATGTTCCTATGCTTATTGAATCTTCTAGGTAGAACATAGAGGTTTAACTAGTTTTTTAATTTTACAAGGATTACAATTCCTAAGTTATTTAGGACTATAGTTCTTTGAATCTCTTTTACTTGTAAAAGAAGAACTTAATAAATGGTAAAACCTTCACCATTAATGATATTTGTCCTTGTCTTTCATTTCAATTTCAAAAACTTTAAGGGTTTGCTAATATTAGCCCCTTGATAGTCTTTTCTCTGAGTTTCTCTTCTATAAATTGGGGCCACGACAGATGTCTATACAACACACTTGATACAGATACACACAAAAAAATTATCTGATAAAAAAGATAAAAATCTAATATTAATTAGGAAAACAACATGAATCAATTTAGAAGCCCGTCCAAATATGCTGCAATGCTTCCTCAATCAATAATAACAAGTCCCAAATAACAATGATGAGCCTATAAGCTCCCAGTCATGATTACTTGTCTTTTTAAGGTTCCTAGCGTGATAAATTTAAATACAATATAAATATTAGTCAGAGATAATACAATGTCGACATTATTCTCTTGCTAGTTCATTCTAAAAAAAAAAGAATTAACACAATTTTATATTTGAAAACACCTTAACTTTAAAGTTTCTATTTTATTCTTAATACATTTTTTCTTAACCACACAAGTGATGCGGTATGTTTAAGATCACAAGTTTAAGATCCGTTGAAAATGGAGTTGTGCATCTTTTAATTTTCTAAGCTCATTATTTTTGATATTGCAGTTTTTCGTGAGAGAATCTATAAGTAGATTGAAGCTGCCATTTTGAAATATCAAGAAATTAAGAAAAATATCAAAGGTATGTGGACATAGTGAAGCCGTGTGGGGCCTTGTGAGATTCACTATTGTTGTTATCTTTCTTTGATTGTTCATATTGAAGTCTAGTGAAGCCGTGTGTGGCCTTGTGCGATTCACTAGCATTGTTCTTGACATCTTGTTGGTTTTGATGTTGCTTGAAAATTGTATTGTGAACTTGATCTTGAATGTTTATGGACTTGGTAGGTTGAAAATGATTTGGTGACTTGGTAGGTTGAAAATGATTAAGTGTAGGGACTTTAAGGGTGACACTGTAGGTTGAAAGTGGCTGAAAGTAGGAACTTTGAAGGGGATTTGTTGTTTTGAATGTGACTTGTTTGACGACTTAGTAACTTGAAAATGGTTAAGTGTAGGGACTTTGAAGGAGATTTTTTTGTTTTGAATGTGTTTTTGTTTTGATACTTAGTTGCTTGAAAATGGTTTAGTTGGTGACTTTATTTGTTGAAAATGCTTTAAGTGTCGGTGACTTTAATAGTGAACTTTTATTTGGAAGGTGATGTTGTTGGTTACTTTATTTGTTGAAAATGCTTATTAAGTGCCGGTGACTTTAAAAGTGAAATTTTGTTTAGAAGGTGATGTTGTTGGTTACTTTATTTGTTGAAAATGCTTAAGTGCCGGTGACTTTAATAGTGAATTAGTGTTTAGAAGGTGATGTTGTTGGTGACTTTATTTGTTGAAAACGCTTAAGTGCCGGTGACTTTAATAATGAATTAGTTTCGTTGGTGCCTTTGTTAGTTGAAAAAGCTTAAGTTTTGGTGACTTTAATAGTGAACTAGTGTTTAGGAGGCGATGTTGTGGGTGACTTTATTTGTTGAAAATGCTTAAGTGCCGGTGACTTTAATAGTGAATTTTTGTTTGGAAGGTGATGTTGTTAGTTACTTTATTTGTTGAAAATGCTTATTAAGTGCCGGTGACTTCAAAAGTGAACTTTTGTTTAGAAGGTGATGTTGTTGGTTACTTTATTTGTTGAAAATGCTTAAGTGCCGGTGATTTTAATAGTGAATTAGTGTTTAGAAGGTGATGTTGTTGGTTACTTTATTTGTTGAAAATGCTTAAGTGCCGGTGATTTTAATAGTGAATTAGTGTTTAGAAGGTGATGTTGTTGGTTACTTTATTTGTTGAAAATGCTTAAGTGCTGGTGACTTTAATAGTGAATTAGTGTTTAGGAGGTGATGTTGTTGGTGACTTTATTTGTTGAAAATACTTAAGTGCCGGTTAAAGTGAATTAGTGTTTAGTAGGTGATGTTGGTGGTGACTTTATTTGTTAAAAATACTTAAGTGCCGGTGACTTTATTAGTGAATTAGTGTTTAGAAGGTGATGTTATTGGTGACTTTATTTGTTGAAAATGCTTAACTTTTGGTGACTTTAAAAGTGAACTTTTGTTTAGAAGGTGATGTTGTTGGTGACTTTATTTATTGAAACTTCTTGATCTAATTAGTTGAATTTGATTGATTGCGTAGATGGAACCTGATTGTAGCTAGATATATCACCGGAACAATGCTAATAGAATGGGTATTAGGGAGGAATTTGTTGAGGGTGTCAAAACATTTGTTGAACATGCTAAGACACTTGATGTATGAACACGTTTTGGGGTTATTCGTTGTCCTTGTGTTAGATGTAATGGTATAAATCTTCTAAGTGAAGACGATGTAAAGGAACATCTTTATAGAAAGGGGTTTCACAAGGACTTCTTAAGATTGCGTGGTATTCATGGCGATGTTGTGCAAAATAACTTTGTTGTTGGAGAAAGTAGTAGATCTGTAGGGCATAGTGAAAATCAAGATACTAGGATGACAAAAATGGTCCATGATGCATTTGGGATGCAACACGGGGTTGACTTTAGGGAAAATGTTGAAGATGTTCCTAATAGCGAAGTGGGCAATTTCTACGAAGAATTGCATGCTGCTAGGCATCCTTTTTTTGACGGGTGTTTGCACTCTCATTTTTCTGTTGCTGTTAGATTATTAAGTATTAAATCTGACTGAAATATTGCGGAAGGAGGAATGGACTCAATTATAGACTTTATTAAAGAGTTAGTTCACCCCGGCATGGAGGTTCCTAATTCTTTCTATAAGGAAAAAAGATTGGTGTGAAAGTTAGGTCTCTCCTTGGTTAGAATTGATTGTTGTGAAAATGGCTGCATGTTATACTTTAAGGGAGATGTTGACCTAAAGTTCAGTTTTAATTCTTTGTTTCTAGTTTTATTTTTTTATTATTTGAACATGGATAATTTTTTCATATGCAGGAAAAAGAATAGGGTAGGAAAATACTAGCTCCAGAGGTATTCGTGCAGACTCATCAGAAAAAGAAAAAGAACCCGACTGATAAAGATGTCTGGGTTAAAGATCGTGCAGAAACTTGCCATGTAAGAAACAAATTTTGAGTTTATGAATTTTTTTGTCATAGTTGTTATTATTCAAGTATAACTACTTTACTAATGTTTGACTGTTAGTATTAACTTTAATTTGAATATAGGTCAATTTTACGCGTCTTGTTTCCGAGTATCGTAGTACTCTGCCTTCTGAAAGGCAGGGTGACCCAATACCCGTGCATGTCCAGAATGAGTTATGAATTAACGTTGTGGATCCTACAAATAGAGGTCATTACTACAGATACCACACAGAATATTTTGACAAAAATATTAGGAGTTCATCCGGCACTACATACTCTACCTCTTCGATTGACACAGAGACCATTGACAGACTAAAAAATACGGTCTCTCAACTGACTGCAGATCTCGCTGAAAAGAAAGAGGGGTATGCTGAACAAATTGCAAGGCAAAAGAAGACGGAGGAGGTAACAACATCACAAATCAGGATACTGCAGCAGCAGTTCAGCTGTTTCATTTAGACGCAAGGAGCTATTCCTCCGTGTCCTAGTGATGCAGTTCGGGTAGCGAAAGGTCTATCCCCATGGATGAATTCGGCATGGACGATGATATGGAAGACGAGGATAAATTCGAAGATGATGATGACTTTTAATTTTGAGATTTTTGTATGTCTTCTACTTTAAATTTGAACATTTTATTGTTTCAAACTATTGTTGTTTTTTCATACAAACTTTTGTTGCACATACATTTTGTATGTTTTGTACACTTGTGAAAGTATTTATATTTGGGTTTTTGTTATTGGAAATGCTGTATTTAGATTTTCATTTGGTGGTGCTGTTAGAAATGTTGTATTTAGATGTCCAGTTTTTTTTTTTTTTTTAAATTCCCAGAAAAACCGGCCACAAGTGGTTGGTTTTTTGATACTTAACCTCAGAAAACCGACCACTTGTGGTAGGTTTTTAATTAAATTAATTAAATAAAAAACAAACCTACCACAAGTGGTAGGTTTTTAATAATATACCGACCATAGGTGGTCGAATTGTTTATTAAATTAATTATTTAATTTAATAAAAAACCGACCACATGTGGTCGGCTTTTTTTTATCAAACAATATTTTTTAAATTTTAAAAATATTATAACAAATTTTTAAAAAATATAAATATTTTTTTAAAATATCGACCACTCGTGGTCGATTTTTGAAAAGCCACCACTGTTTTTCCGATCATGTTTTTTGGTCGATTGTTTGGTGGGAAATTGGATAAAATTGATCACCTGTGATCGGTTTTAGTGGTCAGTTTTCTCCTTTATTTTAGTAGTGTTTGTTTCGTTTAAAATTTAGTTAGGCCTACACTTATGTTTAAGGCCCATTTATTAATTAAGGTGAGAATGAGCAAGATAGGATACAAATTTATTCTAAATTCCATTGCATAAGAAAAAAGAGAGAGGAAAAAACTATTTGCAAGGGAGAGAATTTATAAAAGAACGATTTAGGTATTTAACCTCTAGAAAATTAAAGTTTAACATAAGTGAAAATTAACGATGAAGTTGGAAAGCCCTGCTACCGACCATTCGTTATAATAAAAATTAACATACTATTTTAAAACCGATCTAATTGGGTTGGATAGATTTTAAACAGACTAAGTGCTTACTTAGACTTGGAAAAGATGAGAATGATTCATAAATGCCTCAAAGGCGCGAAAAATATATCAAAACTCGTGAAAAGGTCGAAAAGTACTGCTATTGGCGATAAGCCGCACATTAACATAATAAGATAGTTTTAAATTTAAAATAAATAAAAGCATAATATATGTAATTTTAGGCTAACAAATATTTTATATCCGAAAGAAGATTAATTCAAGTCAGACATAAGTCATATTAAAAATAAATAAAATCAGAATATAAGTAATTTTAGGCTAACAAATATTTTATATCCGAAAGAAGATTAATTCAAGTCAGACATAAGTCATTAAAGCGATTGTCCTAGAACCACGGGGCTCGAGGGGTGCCTCATACCTTTTCCTCGATCAACAGAATTCCTTACCCGGTCTTCTGCTCTTGCAGACCAATAAAGAGTCATTTCCTTTTGACTTGGGATTCAATAAGGTGACGTGGAACACCATAACTCAATTTCAAGTGGCGACTCTGTAAATAAAATAATCCCTACTCTCGTGAACCCATCTGAGTCTTTTGAGATAATTTATATTCAAAAATGCGGTATACACTCCCGAGCCTTGAGATACCAGAGATGCAGCAACGCTCATGGGAAGGATTATTTAGTCACACATGTTTTAGGATAGGAAGGATCAACGGTGAGGCCGAAATGCAATGCTACCGGTAAGATGTCCCTGCCCGACTCGAGTTGTCCGCTTATTTTAAATCCAGTCTAGACACCTACTCCATCAGGTTAAACCTAGTAGAACTGAAAAGTTGATATGGTTACCCCTATTAGGCTCCACTTTATTTGCATTATGTGCATTTAAATTAGCGGGACTCGGCACAGGGGTCGGGATTGTCTAGGACAGGTGTCCCTTCTTATAATGGTTAACATGTGCATCCTATGTGCTCTTTGATATTTACTTGAAAGGCCCATTCGATTGTAGACCATCATTACTAAAATAATATAGAGTGTTTTTTCCCTCCAATTTTAATAACCATTTTCTCAGAAAAATATAATTTTTAGAAATTAAAATTTAAGTTTTATAATCTTCATGAACTATGCACACCTGATTCTCATCTTGATGAGATACATAGGCAAACCTTATCGGGTTCGGTGATATTCTTAAGAAATAGTTTTGAAAATGTTGAACCCGAACATATTTATTATCTCCAAAGTCAAAATAGTACTGAGGTGGTTGGTTTATGGTTAAGCTAGCATCTCATCCATACGATATCAGGTCCAAAGAAAAAGGAAAAATGACACGCAATGAGGGTATAGAGTCTGACAACGAAAAGGATAAAAGTCAATTAATTTCACGAGAATTTGCATCAATTGAGGAGAATAGGTTATTGAAACAACAGATAGCAGAAATGTATCAAGCTTAGATGAATGGGCAAGCTTCGCCTTCCTCAATCCTTGGACTTTCGAATACAAATGATCCAATTTCCACTCAAGCCTAAACTGGCGATCCACTTTGCCTACCTGAATTCGACCCATATACTAATGTGTCTAGCATTGCTGGCACTTCTACCATGCACCCTCCAAATTCATATCTCACAAATAACCCACTTTCATTTCTGCAGTGCCAACTAATGCAGGCCCTCAATCAACGATACCGAATCCTGCCAGTGAGCCAAATCATGATCAATTCTATCCTCCTGAATTGACTTTCAAACCCCTAAATTCATATTATCCCACTCATCAGCATGGTTCCCCTATCATGATTGAAAATACTGTTAAGAATGAGGAACAAGAAGAGATGACCAGGAAAGTACGAAGTCTAGAGCAAAATATGAGAAATATGCAAGGACTGGGAGGGCAGAAGAGCATTTCATATAAAGATTTATGTATGTTTTTCGATGTCCATATTCCTCTAGGGTTCAAAACTTCTAAGTTTGACAAGTACGAGGGGCATAGCAATCCTTTAGCTCATTTAAAAAGGTTCTGTAATCAACTAAGAAGAGCAGGGGGAAAAGAAGAACCGTTGATGGCTTACTTTGGCGAGAATCTGGCGGTAAAGCTTCGAAATAGTTCATTGATCAAGCTATCTCTCGTTGGAACATTTAGGATGACATGACTCGAGATTTTTTCAAACAATTTCAATATAGTATTGATACAGTGATTGATCGTACCCCATTGGCCAACATGAGAAAAAAGACCATTGAAATTTTTTGAAAATATGCTATTAGATGGAGGGAGAAAACTGCCAGAGTTAAGCCAGTAGAGGAGTCTAAAATGATTGATATTTTTCTTCAGGAACAGGAACCTGACTACTTTCATCATTTGCTTTCTACTATTGGAAATACATTTGCTGAGGTAATTAATTTTGGAGAGATGATAGAAAATGGAATTAACTCTGGAAAATCATGAGCCAAACTTCTTTGAAAGCAACCACGCAGGCAATTCAAAATGGCTCTGAAAGTTTTGCAGAAAAAAATAGAAAGGAGGATGTGGTTACTATTGTATCAGGACCGCAACAAAGTTCAAGAGGTCCACATTACCGATACACGCAATCTTACTCCCAAATTTATATTCAAGACCCATATAACTATCCATGATACTATGTTCTTCTCCAAAATTTATTATATTCCAGTCCATCTCCTCAGTATCCTATTTATAATGCACAACCATATGCCCGAACCCCTTCTTACCCACAATGATATTCATCAACCCCTCAGAGTCTCCTCTACCTCTACAAATATACCAAAGTCCCTCCAGACTCAATTTTTTATCCAAGCCAAATAATGAGAAGAGGCAGAAACAAGAGATAGTTTTACACCAATTTAGGAATCATACACCAATTTATTTTAGAAATTGAAACAATTGGGCATGATCACTCCTCTCCTTGGGTATACTCCTGATCCACATTCAAAATTTTTTGATTCTAATGTACGATGTGTATATTATTCTAATGTTCAGGATCATAATACTGAAGATTGTTGTACTTTGAAAAGAGAAATAGAAAGGATAATTTAAGATAAATTGATTATGGTGGAGGACATTAACACTACAAGTGTATCACAGATTGTATTGCTAGTACACGATAATGCACAATACATGAGAAGTAATTAGTTAAACATAGGAACCCAGAACTTATCTGCTGAGGAAAATGTACTTGACGGTGGTGAAAGCTCTAGTCATGCTGATGTGCAGCTCAGTGACTAAGATGTCAACCTCAGTAATTGGGAAGTCACTTCTCTCCTTACTAGGAAAGATGTTTGGTAGTTTTTTTTTATTTTTTTCTGTTATCCGAATTATTTTATGGTTTTAGTTCGAAATACAATTTGTTTTGTTTATTTGTCGTTTATGTTCAAACCCGTTTATCTTTCCTTTAAGCAAAATGTAGTGTTCTTTTCTACTTTTTATTTTATGTTGTTTATTTTTTCTCTTTACACAGTTCATTTTATGTTGGTTTTAGTGATATGACATACTTGTGTAATTTTCAACCAGATCTTAAGATACAGTTTAATCATGAAACACTGAATCAAAATGTTAAAGTTAGGAAAGTGCATATGAGAAAATAGAAAAAGTGTTGAGACATTTAATGACCAAGTTAAAACCTCACTTGTATAAATCTAAGCAATTAACGAGCGAGTTAAAAAATGACTTGGTAATCAATGAGAAGGTTCATCTTAAGCATTTTGAATGGGATCAATCAGAGGATAAGTAATCTCCACTCTCAGGAGAAGAAGCAAAAAAGAAAAAGTTATCTCCAAAAGGGCATGAGTTATCCATTGTGAGGAAAGTACAATACAATATAAGTGGACCTGTATGTTTCACAAGCATATAAGAAATGACAAAGGTGCATGTGCTTAGTCAAGGTTAATGTTGAAAAAAATATGTGTGATTTTCATGTTCTACTCTCAAATTGCATGTTATGTACTTACATTTTAAGGATTGATATGATAAAGATATTTTATTCTGCTACCTAAATATTGTGTCATCCTTTATTACCCTTTTTGAGCTTTAGTTTTATTTTCTTTCGTAACCTTCTTTTTGAAATCAAAATAGAGTTTGAAAAAAAAAAGAGAAAATAAAAGTGTCAAATACAAAAAAAAAGAGTCAAAAATAGAAATAGAGAAAAAAAAAAGATCTCAAAAAGAGAAAAGTAAAAAAAAAATGTTAGAGTAAAAAAAGAGAAGGCAAATAAAAAAGAAGCAAAAGAATGATATGTCTGAACTACGTTCGACCTAATTCTTGCTATGAAAAAATATGTTGGCAGCGCTACTTAGGGGTTCGGTCTAATCAAGTGAAAGTTCAAGTTACCTAGTATTAAATAAAACTGGGGCAAAAGTTATTTTTTTTTATGAGTCGATTCCAAAAGTTGTAAATCTCACCCTATGTTATGTATATTTTGAGCCTCCTGCTACTCTCTCTTTCTTACCCTATCCAAAAGTCAAGTTACAACTAAAAAGAATATCTTCAGATCAATCTTTGAGAATGTCGAGGTTAAGCATGTTATGGTCATATGATGTTTCACAATGTGGGCACTATTTTCCTTCATCAACATAAAACATCTAAGAGAAATAAAAAAGAGAGAGTCTTATTGGTGAAAATACTAACGGACACCATATGGTGATAGTGAGCTGAGATAAATGAAAAGAAGAGAGTTCTATTGGTGAAAACCTCACGGGTACCATAAGGCGATGGTGTGTCAAGATAAATGAAGAAACGAGAGAGTATTATTGGTGAAAACCCTCATGGACACCATAAGATGACAACAAGTTGAAAAAAATTAAAAATAAGAGAGGGTTGTTGGCGAAAATCCTTTGAGGTGCCACAAGTTGAATGAGGTCTTTGAGTGCAATGAGATTAAGGAAGCAACTCAGTTTCATGTTCATTAACTCAACAACAATTGGCAAAGTTGATAAAATATTTAGGGTGGAGAAAATTAGGTTTCTTAATCCAGATACATGTCATAATCACTAGAACCAGCTACCACACTCAGATAAATTTTTCTTTCTGACATTTTTGATAAAGGGTTGTCTATTATCTTTTTCTTTTCTTTCTACATTTTTTTCGTGTCTTTATTTTCAAATGGAAAATCATTATCATTGTTTTTCTCATTTTTTTGAGTCAAATTCACGTCACAAAAAGTGAGAAAGGATTTCAAAACTTGGTACCAACTCCTTTAAATGCACAAAGTAAGGCCAAAAGCCCTTACATAATGACGACATGATCCAAAGTGAAGCAAAGTATCTGAAGAATTTTCACCAGCTGGCAGGTTATGAAATCATGATAATACAAAGTCTAGTGTGGAGATACCGTGGGACAGAGATACTATTTTTACTTGATGAGTTACGATCAATAGTGCAACAGGTTAATGACAATGATAGTTTGAAGAAAATTAAATATAACAAGTGCAAGAGCGATTGCCTCCAAAGCTAAAGCCACAAACCAACCACCGTGTTTTCGAACTCACAAGTTTTCTTGGTATGAAATGTGAACATGTGGTACCTTCAAATCAAATACTTCAAAAACTAAATATTAAAAGCTGCAATTCACAACTTCTGCAAATGCAAGAGGCAATATTGCTATACAAATTTGGTAATCACAATAATGGTAAAAACTCATCATTCTAAACCTCTAGAAGATGCACTTCCTTGTTTGGGTATTTCAGTTTCGTTCGTTAGGTAACGCAGTTCCTAACTTAAACTTTTACTTCTAGAAGACGCATTTTCTTGTTGAGTCGTTCCATTTAACCCCTAGGAGACGAACTTCCTTATCTGGGTATTTCAAATTTTCATTTGTTAGGTGACACACTTTCTAACTTGAACCTTCAATCCTAGAAGACGCACTTTCTAGTTGAGGCATTCTATTTAACCCCTTAGAGGCATACTTCTTTGTCTGGATATTTCAGTTTTGTTTGTTAGGTGACGCAGTTCCTAATGTGAACCTTTACTTCTATAAGACACACTTTCTAGTTGAGGCATTCTATTTAACCCCTAGAAAACATATTTTCTTGTTTCGGTAATTCAAGTTTTTATTTGTTAGGTGATGCACTTCCTAACTCAAACCTTAACTCCTAGAAGACGCACTTTCTAGTCGAGTCATTCCATTTAACTCTTAGGAGACACACTTTCTTGTCTGAGTAATTCAAGTTTTCATGTAGGTGACGCAATTCCTAACTCAAACCTTAACTCCTAGAAGACACACTTTTTAGTCGAGTCATTTCATTTAAACCCTAAGAGACACAACTCAAACCTTAACTCCTAGAAGACACACTTTTTAGTCGAGTCATTTCATTTAACCCCTAAGAGACACACTTCCTTGTCTAGGTAATTCAAGTTTTCATTTGTTAGGTAACACACTTCCTAACTTGAACCTTCACTCCTAGAAGATACATTTTCTAGTCGAGTCATTTTATTTAACCCCTAGAAGATGCACTTTCTTATTTGGGTAATTCAAGTTTTATTTGTCAGGTGAGGCACTTCCTAATTAAATATTTACTCCTAGAAGATGCACTTTCTAGTTAGAATCCTCCATGTTAACTCTTAGGAGACATACTTTTTAATTTTGGTTATCAGTTTTACTCTGAAGAGATGCTTTTCTTTATCAGGGCCTTGATTCACCCTATTTACTATACTTTTCAAAAAGTTATGATCTGATGAAACTCACAAAATTTCCTAGTACAAACTGGGGCAAAAATTTTGTTCGTGTTATTGGAATTTTTACTTTCAGCTCAGGACCCTTCTGGATAATGGGACTTTACTTTCTGCTCAGGACCCTCCTCGATAATGAGATTTTATTTTTCATCTCAGGACCCTCCTAGATAATGAGATATTATTTTTATAGTTCACTTTTAAGTTGAATTTAGAAACATGTTTGGAGAATCAAAATTATTCTCAGTTTTGAAGTTCAGGAGCCCGCATGAAGAATAGGGGGAAAAATGCAAGTTAAGAGCCCATCTGAAGAATAGGGTAAAGATTTTAAATTGCAAGTCAGGAGCCTGCCTGGAGAATATGGTGAGAATTTTAAATTGCAAATTAAGAAGCCTGTCTAGAGAATAGGGTGAAGATTATCAGTTGCAAGTTCATGAGCCCGCCTGCAAAATAAGGTATAGATTTTTGCAAGTTTAGGAGTCAGCCTGAAGAAAAGGATGAGGATTATTAGTTGCAAGTGTAGGAACCCGCTTGAAGAACAGGGTGAAGATTTTCAAGTTCAATTTATAATTCAACTCAAAATACCGACTGTCTCACCACTTGAGAAGTCATGAAAATTCAAGTCAAGATTCCAGAAAAGCTGCATAGATAGGATCATTCACTTGTATCTTCATTTTGAACTTTTGTTTTTTAGTTGGATGTAAAAGCAGAAGCCACAAACCTGAGACTCAACGGAACCTTACTTGAACTCTAACTCATCGTCTCACCATTTCCTCTCTTTCAAGTACATGCGACCTGATTTCCTTATAATCCAGGATATGTAGGCGATCCAAACTAGGACTCGATCACATATCCTTATTCTTTCTTCTACCCTTTCGAATAATTGGAGGGTCAAAACTTATTTCATTGTCTACTTCTTTGTATGAAAATACTTGGTGTATTCAAACAAAGAGGGACAAAATGTAGATACGTAATTTTGACACTCCCCTGAATTTTACATATTTTTAATATCAAAAATTTATTTTTTGGCTAATATAATTTTTTTCAGCTTTATCTTCATTTTTAATAGGTGATATGCATGTGAAAAATTGTGAAATTTTTTTTCTTTAAAAATAGAGTTACATTTTAGGATATGTTTTATTTTTATTTAATTATATATTTTTTAAATAATAAGAAATTTTTCATAAAATCTTTTTTCTCTTAATTTAACTCAATAGATAAGCTAGTAATTTCATTATTCTCGTAAATATATTTTATTTAATCTAGTTATAAACTTTTTTTTATATAGATAGCTGATTTTTTTAATTATTACCTTATAATATATATATATATATATATATATATATATATATATATATATATATATATATATATATATTCTTTTTTATTTTATTTTTTTCTAGAATAAAAAGAAAAACAAACAAACACAAACATTATCCTAATCTGCCTACATCCAAAGAAAAACTACCCTCACCAATCCCCACCCATTACCCCCATTTCCTTGCCCACGTTCCCTCATACAATAACTTCTCATGCATACTAATATATATATCTACACATGCACAAACAGATCGAGGGGAGAAGGGATGAGAGGGAGAAAAGAAAGAGCCATACGAAGGAAAAGAGGAAAAAGAGTTAGAGAGAAAGGTGGAGAGGACAACACAGAGTTAGAAACAAAAAGGAGACAAACGAGAAGAGAAACAACAAAGAAAGATAAAGAGAGAAAGAAGCACAGCACTGGAGAGAAAAAATGTAAGGAAAACTTACAAAAGAAATTAAAAAAAAATAGAGAAGACAGAGAGAAGAAAGAAAGTAGAAAACGATAACAACACCAAAGGCAAAACAAAAGAAAAGAAAGAGCAGAAGATTTGAATGAAAAATAGAAACAACTAGAAAGGAAAGGAAAAGAAGCGGTGAGTTTGAGTTCGAGTCTTGTTCGAGCTTTCCGTGAGTCTTTCGTGCTTCGCTTTTGGATAGTTCATCATACAGGTTCTTATCAATTCTGTACTATTTATTTTTATAGATTTCATTGTGAATCAAAGCATGAATGAAGTTACTTCAACGACTTCTTATATTATTTAGTTTATTATTTTTATCTAGTTCATGCTCTACGCATTTATTTATAACTCATTTGCCATTTTGATGTAAGGTTAATTAGACGAGTTTTAAATTTTAAATGAGATGATTGTAAAAATTATTAGCGTTAAAAGATCTAATATTACACTTGGTTGACATGCAATTAGTGTAATTGCATTATAAACTAGAATTTATAACTATGCATGCACGCATGTAAATACAAAAAAAAAGGAGGAATGAAGAATGCATTATTTACACACAATAGTCATGCATATGCATAAATGTAACGACTACGTGAGTTTGTAGTACTTATTAGTTTTTCTCTGTCCTGTAATTGAAGTGGCAGTGAATTGATCAATATTTTGAAAGTTCACTGTTACCTTCTATTTCCATATAATTAAAGTTCACAAAAAAAAAAAAGGAAGGAAAATACACATGCACACATGTTCAACTATATAACCATGCACAACGTACACATAAAGCTCAAGGCAAAAGAGAGTTAAGAATTATGTTGTGTATCCTGTCCTATTATCAGAGGCAGATCCAGAATTTTAAATTTGTGGGTTCCTAATAAAATAAAACAAATGGTCGTTCTAAGGGGATTCGAACTGGGGTATAACATGTGAGGCATTGATACGCCCAAATTACAACTCTCTTACAAGAGTGTAATCGGTCGTTGTCAAATATATAACCTAATTAGGTTGGGGTTGAATCCCACAGGGAATATGGTGCTAATTAAGTTGTATGCAGATTAGTTGACTTTTAATAATTCATTTCTGTAAAACAAAAAGGGGGAATTTGATTCAATTCACAAATTAATGGTTTCAGTTTAACAAGATGAGATATGTGTAGTAGTATTCGAATTCAGAGAAATAGCAAGCTGGGGTTATGTCCACCTTGTAGTTTTCAATACTTTCTAACTATGGGCTTTACGAATTCATACATGTATCATGCTTACAGAGAAACACATTGTATTTAATAACATAATCCTAGTGTTTCTCAACCATCAAGGACTAATTCACTTTAGTGCTCTCGAATCAAAAGTGTTTACAAAAATAATACGAAATCTCCAAGTAGTTAATCCTGTTAAAGCATTAACATATGAAATAGGGGTTGGAAATTCTATTTTCTTGTCACTACTCTCTTTTCCGAACCTCAACCTTTCTATCGAACAAGTTGAGTTTTAAGGCACATCCTCTATGTTTGCAATCACGAGAATTCAAGATAAACGAAGAGAGTATGATATAAGCAGATCAATACATGATGAATTCAAAAATCCAAAGTAATAGATTGTATGTTACAAAGCTTCCATAACCCTAACTAATAAACTTAGCTACTTATGAATAAAACGGGAATCACAATAGAAATCTTCATCATACCAAAAACTAGAAGATGATCTTGATGTGTGAATAGTGAAAACAAGAGAATTTTTTTTCTCTCTCTCCCAAGCTAAGCCGTCCTTCTCCTCTTCAAAAACTAATACAAAATAATGAATAATTCTAAAAAATTCAGCATCAAGTCTTTTTAATAATCTTTTCTCTCATAATTGCCTTCTAAGTCCCTGAGCTAATTATAAATAACAAATTAGTCTTGAGCATAGTTTCTAAGCACCATATTTGATCCAAACTGCTGCTCTCTCTTGTGTCATATGCCATCCGCATTCCATAGTCCCAATATGTCTCCATCTACCTCATTAATACCTGAAATCATGCTAATCACATCAGTTAGCTCAATCACATAGAAGTAGAGTAAAAACATAAGAAACTAGACACTTTGTTCTCCAAACTTAGCTAAAATATGGGTAAGTTATGGTGCTTAGGCGTATAAATGCACTCAAGATCAGGCATTTCTTCAAGCCTCTTTTGAACCAATAAGCCAACTAACAACTTTGTTTATGGGTTCCTCACTTATAATTCTTATATATTTAATATATTTTTAATATAATTACAAGGTATACGAAAATGCTTGGAGGTTCCCGGGAACCCCCATCCGTAGTGCTACATCTGCCCCTGCCTATTATGGATTATGAATGATTTGTGCCTTAGTTTTCTTTTAAAATTTAGTTCGGCCTACACTTACATTTAAGGCCCATTTATTAATTACGGTGAGAATGAGCAAGATGGGATACAAATTTGTTCTAAATTCCATTGCATAAGAAAAAAAAAAAAGGAAAAATCTATTTGTAAGGGAGCGAATTTGTAAAAAACGATTTAGGTATTTAACCTCTAGAATATTAAAGTTTAACATAAGTAAAAATTAACGATGAAGTTGGAAAACCCTGCTACCGACTATTCGTTATAATAAAAATTATAACATACTATTTTAAAGTCAGTCTAATTGGGTTGGATAGATTTTAAACAGACTAGGTGCTTACTTAGACTTGGAAAAGACGGAAACAATTCATAAATGCCTCAAAGGCGCGAGAAATATATCAAAACTCGTGGAAAGGCTGAAAAGTACTACTATAGGCGATAAGCCACACATTAACATAATAAGATAGTTTTAAATTTAAAATAAATAAAAGCGGAATATAAGTAATTTTAGGCTAAAAACGATTTTATATCCGAAAGAAGATTAATTCAAGTTAGACAGAAGTCACTAAAGCTATCGTGCTAGAACCACGGGACTCGAGGGGTATCTCATACCTTTTTTCTCGATCAACAGAATTCCTTGGTCTTCTATTTTTGCAGACTAATAAAGAGTCATTTTCTTTTAACTAGGGATTCAATAAGGTGACTTGGAACACCATAACTCAATTCCAAGTGACGACTCTGTAGATAAAATAATCCCTACTCTAAAAACATCACTTAAATTGAAAAAACCCTCCGACCTCACGACGAAAAAGGGGCGTGACATTAATCATTCAGTATTATTTCATTATCGTGTATTTTTTAATTCTAATGTAATGGGTTAACCATAATTTTTTATGGATAAATATTCATGAAATAAAAATCATTATGTTGGAAGCATAGTTATACCATGCATTTTTGTTATATAAATATAATCTATGTCAAAGTCAAATTTTTATTATATTTTTAATATAATATATAAGATAAATATTCATGGTATATTTCATTATGTCTAAAATACTTCTCTTGTTAAAAATTTATTTACTAAATATAGATATATATTATAAACTTTTTATAGCTAAAATATGCCATATATGTTTATGATATAAGTATAATTTATATGGTATAATATATCATGTATTTATGGTATAAATATAATTTGTATGGTATAATTATACGATATATTTTTATGATATAAATATAATTTGTGTAATTTTTTTTTAGATTGATATTGTTTTTTTTTTATTATTATTAAAAGTGATGGCAAAGTCACCATAAAATGAAAAAACAAAGTCCAAAATATAATTTGTATAATATATCAATATATCATGAATTTTTATGATAAAAATATACCATATATTTTTGTAAGAAGGCATCGTGAAAGCAAACAATAAAAATGATAAACATAAATTTTTGATATAGTATATAAAATATGAATGAACAGAGACTTTCTTAAAAATAGGCAATAAATAAAAAATATGAGAATTTAATATATAATTATTTTCTTATATATTAGAAGATGTTATAAAAGTAAATATTTTATATACTATATTTGACAACCAACTATTATGGTTATGTATATGTAATAATTTCTTAAAAATGACTATTTATGTTGTTTTTCCTTATTTATCAAATTAATTTAGAATGATAAAATATTGATTTGTGCACTATTTATTTGGTTAATATTAATAAAAAGAAAAGAAATTTTATGTAGTATAATAAAGATAAGTTGTGATATTATGTAATTTTTTCTTAAATAAAAGGACAAAATAGTCTAATAGATTAGGTAGACGAAAAATATTTTCACACCATGAATATTTTAGATCCTTTTCCGTATTAAGTATATGGTTGAACGGTAATTTTGGAACACATTCGAGGAACAAGATGTTGTGATAATTCCAAACTAGTTCAACATGTATTATCTACAAGGTAATATATCTGGATTTATTGAATGGCATTGTTGCCCACATGATGCAAATATGTGTTATTTAAACTTGCTTATTAAGCAGCTCTTTTTGGTCATAAAAATTATTTTTTTAAAAAAAAATAAAATTATTTTACTGTAGTAAAAAAGTGAAAACAAAATGTGTTTGGCCATGAAAATTTCAAATACAATTTTGGAATTGTATTTGAAAAAGTTTTCACTTTTTTCACTCATACTTCTCTCACAAAATTTTATAAATAAATTTAATTTATACTAATTTATTCGTACGTGCGTTGCACGAATAACCTTGACCATTTGTAAATTTAATATGATAATAATATGTAGCACAACAAATTGTTATAGTTATGCATACGGCATATAATGATAAATAATGCAAGTAGAAAGTAGGAAAACACGAATGAATGAAAGAAGATGATCTAAACCAAAATTAAAATAAGAAAAAAAGGTAAAAGTACTTAATTGTATACAAGATATTATAAAACACAAAGAAAATTTCTCAATTAGTAATTGTTTATCAAGAATATACGATTATTTATTATTATAAACTTGAAGAACAAACTAAAAATTTTAAAAAACTTAACTCAAATTACAAAAAAAATTAATCACTTTGATCATAGATATTAGACCTATCAAAATTTCAGTTGATAAAAAAATTTAAACCTAAACCTATCGTTCATCCTGGGACAACTGTTAAAGAATGGTGCAAATCTAAATAAATAGACAAGCAACATAAGTAATATTTAATGAATTGGTAAAAGAACTCTAATTTAAGTGATATTATTAATGCTACTCTAATTTGTAGCCCATTGCACGCAAATTAATTGGTAAAAGAATCCTAAAAGAAAAAAAATCATATATATATTAGGGCTACAAATTTAACATATTGTTAGAATTGGAGAAAAAAAATAAAGGTTAAAGAAGTAAATATTTTGGTCAAACATAAAAAAAATTTAATTTAAAAAACAAAAGTTAGGGTACCCAGCTTCTCATTTTTTGTCCTTTTTAATCTGTTTTTAGCTTCTTTTAATTTTAACAAATACCTACAAAAAAGCTAAAAAAGTAATTAAAAATTGATTTGACCCTATTTTAATCTTATCAAAACAAGCTCTTAAGCTACACTTACTACATGTGTTATTTTTACATAATTTTTTAACTACTTTTTATCATATAATTTTAACACCTTTAATTTTAAGAAAATGTCTTATCATATATTTTTGTCCAATATCTTATATTTTAGGAGATAATATTATGAAAATAATTAAATAATAAATTGATAAAAAAAATGAAAAAATAATTTTATTTATTGTAAAATTTTTTAATGAAAGGCAAACCGTTTAAAAATATTTTTAAGATCCTTCATATTTTTAATATATTATAAATATAAATTACAGATTATAGATATAGATAATAGATTGATTATAGATATAAAATAGATTATAGATTTACTTTACCATATATTATAAGGAAGAATATGATATTTGGTCGTCCTCACAGTCAAGTTTTTGCACTTATTATGGCTTTTATTTACGTGAATGCCACTTTAGGCACTAGAGATGGGCCACCACAAATATATTTCATATTCTTATCTCATCTTGTACTTTCTGGCATGACTCATCCGTGAAAATCAGAAATAAGTCAGTAGTTAACTATGGGTGTGTTTGGTATGATGGACAATATTTTTTATGAAAAATATTTTTTTAGAAAATATTTTTTTAAAAAATAAGTTGATTTTTTACTTATTTTCTCATGTTTGATTGATAAATGAAAAATATTTTTTGAAAAATATTTTATGGTGTTTGGTTGGTGATTAGAAAATATTTTTTAGAAAAATATTTTCTAGTGTTCGATTAATGAATGAAAAAATATTTTTTAGAAAATACTACTATCTGTTAACTAATATATCAGTGCCTCTAGCAACTCAACAATTTATAAGAACTAATTTAAGCATAACAAATAATATCAATATCGAATATTAACATATTACAATCACTAAATTTAAGTAACTATTAATTAACAAATATAGGAGACACTTTTTAATATTTTGTTAAGACAATCTCAAGATACTACAATTAATAGAAATATAACAGAATGATAAACTTATTCAATCTCGTGAAATAAGTTACAACGATAACAAAATGAAATATACAATTAACAAAAGTAACATAAGTAAGTCTTCCTCTATGCATATGAAAATAACAATATATTCAACGAATTGAAAATAGAAAAAATTCGGACTTCATTATTTTTTATTTCAAACAATGAAAAATTGAAGTAAAGTACAGTGAAAAATATTTTTGAGTAATGTAAATTTTTAAAAAATATAATTTTTTTGAGTCATGTGAATATAAATATTGTTGGGTTGGGAAGAGGAGTGAGGGTGAGGTCATAAGTCACATTTTGTCATTTTCTGAAAAATAATAAAAAATAAGTTGTCTTGTAAAATATTTTCCTAAACTTTTGTTGCAACCAAACAAGGAAAAATCGAAAAATATTTTCTGAAAATATTTTCCATCATACCAAACACACCCTATGACTCATCAGTTTATCTGAAAAAGGGCGGTGATTGTACTTTCTATAAAGTTCCAAATAAGTCTGATTACTTCCTCCAGAGCTTTGGTGTTCATCTTGCTTAGGTAAGTTTTTTTTTAATTTTTTGATAATTTTGTCAAATTTCGTCTAGGTTGTTGTATTATGTGCGAAAATTCGAAAAAATTTATTATGTTTTGCTGATTTCTATGATTATGTGGCATGAAAAAATATGGTATTTGCAGATTATTTAGTGTTTTTTTTTTAAAAAAAATTTATGGTAATTCTGCCAAATTTCTTCTTGGTTGTT
This sequence comes from Capsicum baccatum var. pendulum, assembly GCA_030864225.1. NCBI lineage: Eukaryota > Viridiplantae > Streptophyta > Magnoliopsida > Solanales > Solanaceae > Capsicum > Capsicum baccatum. Next base: position 23,913,841 of record CM061554.1, on the reverse strand, counting down.
GTATTATGTGCGAAAATTCGAAAAAATTTACTACGTTTTTCTGATTTCTATGATTATGTGGCATGAAAAAATATGGTATTTGCAGATTGTTTAGTGTGGCTGTAACATTTGATATAAATTTTGGGAATTCTTGGGTACCCACTTTAATACCCACGACGTGTTTGATAAAAGTTGTAAGTGAAACATCCATTCCCCTGGTTCAACTAATGGTGCCTCCTTAACAATCTCCTCTTTCTTGAATCTTTAGTCCCATTTTTGTTATAACCATTTATAGTTTTGTGCCCACCAGTAGTATTAATTCTCCCGTTTTACTTTAGATGTGAACCCCTAATAATCAACTTCTAGAATTAGAAAATTGAAATTTAAGACAAGTCATTCATGGGAACACAACTCTGGATGGTGTCTATATAACTCTGCGAATGCGTCTTCGATGTCAAATATTCAGAAATGGGAAGGCAATGCCTGGAAAGGTGTTCGATGTCCTAAATGAAGTTGTATTTGATCGTGGTTCTAACCCTTATCTCTCCAAAATTGAGTGTTATGAACATGACCGCCTCATTACAAAGGTGCATATTCGTAACTGGCAGCCACCCCACTGCCCCTTGAGAAGAACAAAAGAATCCCATTTTTCATATTTCAGGCTTTATGGATCTTCGTATTTATTTCAATAAGCATCCACTTGATTAGGGAGCTAGAGAATATGAAGATACCTTACTCCATTTATGTTATTTGGCAGGTGCAAGCTGATGAGGTTATAGTAGCCACACCAACTGGAAGTACGACTTATTCTACGGCTGCTGGAGGTTCCATGGTACCTATTATAGCCTGAAAGATGTGAAACTTTTTAACCTACATGAATAGTTGAACAAATGTGTGCTAAAAATGCCACAAGGAATGAGTTGTATCCACAACAAAGAATAAGCTAAAGCTGAATTATACAACAGTTGTAAGTTGTGAGGGTTTACAGCTTGAGCAGTTTGTTGTGGCAATAATGAACTGCTGAAAAAGCAGCAGTACACTACTCCTTCCCCTCTCTAGACGAAATAAGAGCAGAAGAGATAGAAAACAAAGAAGACTGCATTATGTACTTAATATAGTAAAGATATATAAGTTTCATGACATATTTTACAGAGCTGTTGGTAGAAGAGTGATTCCTCATGTCAATAGTTAACTCTTGATGTGGAAACGGAGGGATGCTGTCGCATTTGGGTTCCTGATTAGAAACCTACTATTGATTTTTCTGGAAAAGGTTCAAAACCCATCATTGATTACCAAAAACACCAATGGCAAGACTTCTTTATATGGTTCTGTATTCAATGGTATTGATGTTTATGGTTCTTAGCTGCTTTACATAATCTCATATTGATCAAGTTGTTTACTTCTTTTCACTTCCTATTTCTTATTCATGATAAAGCAATAAATGCATAATCTTGTCTTCAGCTCATATTTGGTTTACTGATTGAGAACAGTGGAGATCATAAAATTATCTCATAAACTGGCACTCTTAGTGTTAATGTGTGCAATAAGGCCATAAACTAAAGCAGTCAAATCACGTTGTCAGCAAGTATGAACTGTTTTTCGGCATCAAAACCAAATTGGATGAACTATGTGCATGGTTGACATTCTTGGGCGTAATGGAATCTGCTTTCCGGCCTAATAGGAGACACATGCATTTTGGTTAAGGTGACTGGCACTGATTTTGGTGAAGTAATTGATTAGTTGTAAAGGTGACTTTAATTCTCTTATATGAATTTGATTATGATTTTCAGCTGGCTAGACATGTTTTCATTGTATATTTGTTGTGTTGACTTTAGCTGATAGTCTGAATATGTTTTATTTAAAATAAGAATTTTATATACTAAGTATGAATTTGTACTCACACGTGTCTTTTCTACAGCTTATTATGCAGGTTGTGAATCCAGCTCTTTGGGTCCTTAAATTTGAAGATTCTAATGTAGTATCTTCATATTAGGGATGTTCAAGTTGGTCTCCTTTTGTACTTCATGCTTTATGATTTGATTATCTTTTGTTAATTTTTTTAATTAAAATTTATTATTTAATTAAATTTTGTAAATGAAAATAGTCTTAACAAAATTAATATTTTATATAAACTTTTATTTAAAGTAGATTAAGAAAAAATATATATTTTGACCGTGGAGAATTTTTTTCTATTTCTATAAATAATTCATCATTTTTTCCTTCTTTCTTATTATTAATCTTTAATAATGTATTTTCCATAAGAAAAAATTTTGTGCAAATAATGTGGGTATGAAGATATATTTTATTTCTATCGAATTGAATATGGTTCTGATGTATTTTTTAATTATCTTTTATAAATTGAATAATTTTTTTGGAAAATTTTGTTCACTGCTTTTTAAAATATCAAAACATATTTATATTCTGAAAATTAAAATTATTAATAATTCTGGTCAATTGTAAATCAATATTTTTAGCAACAACTATAGAGAGAATTAATTGATCTCGATGTTCGTTTTAGTGAGTCTAATTTTTTTTCTTAATTTAGTATAAAATTATGCTTAAAGCACCACATTTAACTAGCATGAATTTTTGTTACATGAAATTATAAATAAAATTATACATTTTTCATCACACACAAGAAGTCTTGAGTAAATAATTGATTTTGAATTGAGAAATTAGAAAAGAAATTAATTATATGCTCATAAATTAGTTTACTAATATTTTTCAATTTTTATGATCTTTGCAAGTTATAATTATTTTTTATATATATTTTAAATCATATTATTCATAAAGTATCAAATTACTTGAGTTTGAGCTCGAGCTTCACACGGATCTTATAAAACTAGATTATATATAAGGGAGAACCTCTTATTTTGGTAGTCTTCATATGACTGTATTTTGTCTATTTTATTTTTGATTAAGTTTTAATGAGCTTTTAAAATCTCATTCATTATAATAAATTTAAACAATTACATGGGCATTTAAAATGCTATACAAAAATAATAATCATAAAGAAGTGATAGTGACACTATAAAATATCTATTTATCTAACTAAATTTAAAATTAATTTAAAATTTTACTGTCATCTTTTATGTGGGATTATAGTAATTTAATTAAAAAAATATTTTTTTAATCCTCACAAGAAATTTGTGAAGCTTTAATAAACTTGTAAGGAATCATTGAAGAAATATCTACAAAAAGTATTTCACTGAATCTGACTTTTAATTATTTAATTTATCATAAATCATACAATAGTTTGTAGCATCAAATATTTTTATATTAATCAAATATTATATTATTTTTTTTAAAAATATAAATTAGCAATGTAAAGTTTAATTGAGAAAAAATAATGAAATTAATTATACATAAGGTAAAAATCAATTTAGATCGTTAAAGGCTTTCATTCAAAAACTTTCAGTAAAATAAAAAGGAGAAAAATTTTTGTGTGTGCATTTATTTGAAAATTAAAAGAAAAGACTAAAATATATCATAAGAGAAATAGTTATTTTTTAACTTATAAAAAGCTTTTACTTCCTCCGTTTTAATTTATTTATTTGATTTTGACTTAACACAAAGTTACAGAAAAAGTAATGAATATTTTTTAATTTTATGGTCTTAAACTAAAAATATGTAGAAAGGACCAAAATATTTATTGATCTTGTTGTCCTAAACATGTCACGCGGACAATTAAAATTAATCCAAAAAAGAAAAGAGACATTTTTTTAAAAATGAATTAAAAAAAATAGGACAAAAATTGAAACAGATATATAATTATAACATTTTCAAAATATTAAAAAATAATCAAACTAGACCGTTAACTAATTTAATGGTACAAACAGCAAAAATAGAAAGTTAAAAAAATTATAAATATAAATGTTAATGTAGTTTGGGCTCGCACTTAGCACGGGCTAAACGACACTAGTAGGGGTGTACAAATCGAACCGTTAAGTCAAACCGAGCCGATGAATCAAACCAAACCGAGGAAAAAAATTGACTTATGATTTGGTTTGATTGGTTTGATGTTAAAAAAAATCGATCATTCTTGGTTTGGTTTGATATTAGTAAAATTAAAATTAAACCGAACCTAAATCAAACCGACATATTACATATGTAATTTTAATTTTTTATACGTAAAAAAATATTACTTATAATCTACTTTCTAATTACTTTTATAACTTTTTTATATTCAGAAAATAGATATATATTCTTGGGCCTTTAGTTGTAATATTTAGGAAAAAGGACATGAATTGACCGTTTTAAAAAGAAATGACCCACACTATGAAAATATGGACAATTGGAGCCAGTCGGCCTAATTTATTTTCTTTTTTTAGCCACTTGACCCAAAACCACTCTTCTTACACAATTAAGGAAATTAAATGCTCTTTATAGTTGTTACACTTAAAACACTTTTCTTTTCTAAATATACTTTCTCAAATCTTCTTTTTTTTGTCCTTTATTATGCATCGATTAATCTACTGTATTTTCTGATCAATATCAAAAATTGATTTATTGTTTTGCATTGGAGCATTGAAAACTATGAACATGAAGTAAAAAATAGGAAATAAAGGAAAGTTAAAATTAACGGGTAAAGCGATCAATTTTGACCTCAAATTTGTTGTTAATGATGATTATTTTACGGAATCATTACATACAGGTTTGTACTTGAAGCAATGTCATAGTTCTTTAAACTTGAAGAAGAAAAAAAATAAAATAATGAGGTCTCAAGGTAAGAGAAAAGCCATGTCTTGGTCCATGTTCTTCTCAGAGGCTGATTCAATCACGGTGAGTCGGAGATGTTCTTCTTAGAGGCTGATTCAATCACGGTGAGTCGGAGATGTTTTGATGCATGTAAAAATAAAATAAAGAATATGCCAATAGATAATCTTTTATACCAGATTGATACACATTTTTTAAAAGAGCGAAGAAAAACCTTTGCATGCACATACAGTCTCTATACCCAATTGATACTCTTTAATATCAGTTTGATACACTTTTATACCACATTGATACACTTAAAAAAAAAAGAGAAGGAGAACCTATGGATGCATATACAGTCTTTATACCCATTTAATACATTTTTATGTCACATTGTTACACTTTTACACTACATTGATATACTTTTTAAAAAAGGGAGAGGAAATTTTTTGCATGCACATGCAATCCCTATACTCAGTTGATACTCTTTTATACCACATTGATATACTTAAATTCAACATCAGATATCCACTGACCTCCGTATTTTATCATTATTGAAACTAAAATTGAAGTTGAAGCCATTATTTTGTATCAATTTTGAGCAAATTTATAATGGAAAAAAATTATAGGAAGCTAATTGAATGCAGATTTTTGGAGATTTTATACAAAATTTATGGAATAAGAAAGATTAATTGAAGTATCGAAAAAGGTAAAAGAATGGAGGTTTGAGAGTTTGAATGGAAAGGAAATTGTGAATGAAAAGGAAAGAAATAAAAAGAAAGTTACTTTAACGGCATTTTCGATTATGTTTAAGCGTATGATAGTGAAGGTTAGCTAGTGAAATTAGTTTGTGGCTATTTATAGGGTATTTAATTTTGAGTGCTATTTTTATGATATTATTTTAGTTTTAGGTGCTATTTCTGTCCTTTTCCCTAATATTTATTCATTAGTAACAGATTAAGACAAAATCCAATATTAATATAAAAACCTATAACTCTTCAATTGCTTTACTTTACATTTTACTTTCCAAGTTTTCAGAGAGTTCTCATTATTTTCTCATCTTACTTTTCTCATTCTCCTCGTTCGTCAAGTTTTGATTTAGGTTTGTTTCTCTTCTTTCTCTTTTTTCTTGTGGAATTATGTTATAGTTAATTATTTTATGGAGTTAAATTTTTAATAAGTTGTCTCCAATTCTTCATTCTTCTTTATGCTCACATTTTATGTGAAGGAAACTTTCAGACAAGCCATTGTGACTAGTGACTTACAAATTGAACCACTGAGTATCCACATAATATTTCTTTGAGAGATAATAGTTTAAACGTCTTAATAATTTGCCAACTTAATTTTAATTGGAACTACTCTATGATCATTATTTATTTTTTTTTTTTAAAAATCTTTTTAGTGAAAATATTTTTTTTTTTTCAATCATATTATAATTGTAAAAAAATCGAGAAAAAAACCGAAAAATCGAAAAAATGAAAAAAACGATTAAAATTGAAATATAAAAACCGATTGTATATTGGTTTGATTTGGTTTATAGATTTAGAAAATCGACATTGTTGGTTTGGTTATATTTTAATGAAAAATCGAACCAATCCGACCTATGTACATCCCTAGACACTAGTATACATATAGATATAGATTATAGATATAGATTCATGATCGAACACAACTCCAATTCTAATTTTAATTTTAGCTACACTTTTAATTTTAAAAAATTATAATTTTCATGACCAAAGATAGCGAGTCTACAAGTTCAAAGTTTCATCATGATGGAAATCAACATGTATTAATTTTAAAGGTTAAAATTGGTGTATTTGATATTATAATGCATGTCTACTCATCAACAATGTTGGTATTATTTTAATGGTTAAAATTAGTGCATTATAATGCACGTCTGCTCAATAATCTTTCCCAAGTTAAATTACGAAAATACCCATTAAAAGTTACTTCGTTCATTCATTTTTATTTGCCACTTATTTTTAAAATGATTCACTTTTTACTTATCGATTTTGACATATTAAGAAATAACAATAATAAATAATAATAATAATAATAATGATAATAATCATAGTAATAATAATAATAATTATTATTATTGTTTTATATTTTATTCTTAGCACTAATTACTTATTCTTTAAATAATTTTTAGATTTACTCCGTTCGTTTTGTATTAGTTGATGTTCTTTCTAAAAATGTTTATTTCAATTTAGTTGTTAAAGTTCTAAAATCAAGAGTATTTTATTCATATATTTTTTATTTTACCTTGATAGAAATATTAAATACCTCTATAGTTTTTAAAATTATTCAATGATGCATAAATAATCTCAATTCTCAAACCAAAGTTAAATATCACTAATTTCAATTATAAATAGTCAATGTTCTAGACATAATGCATGAAATAAAATAATATGTAATGAATTTTAATAGTTAATCATACTGTAAAAAACATACAAGAGTAGATATGAAAAATGCATCTTGCACTCCAAAAGACATACAGCAAGAGTAGATCTATTTATTAATTTTTTAATAGGTGTGTTAAATTTTTAGGGAGTGACTAATATAAAATAGAGGAAATAATACTAAACATTAATTAAAAAAGGATAGTATGACAAAATATTCATATCAATCATTAATTTTTTTAGTTGATGTGTCAAAATAGTTATATTAATTATTATTTTTTAATTGGTGTGCCAAATATAAATCTTACAAGTAGAAATGAACGGAGAATAAATGTGGCAAGCAGAAATGGAGGGAAAGTATCATTTTGCAATATAAAATATGTACTATTAAATATTTTGGGACAAGATATGCATATTTTGTCGGAAAGTGCAGCACCACGCGTATGACTTCGGAGCATATGACCAAACCCTTAAAATATCCACTTCTATAACTGGTATAATTGATACTCCTAACTGATCTCTTTTTTTCATCATCAAATCTCATAGACTTTTAGTTCATTGTCTAAGAAAAATTGAATCCTCAAACCCCTTTTGGTCCCATGGAGATTAACAGTGAAAACAATGAAGTAAAGAATGAAGTAGTTGTAGTAATTGTTCCATTTCAAGCTCAAGGCCATCTGAACCAACTTCTCCAATTTGCCTGTCTAATTTCCTCTTATGGTCTCTCTGTTTACTATGTTTCTTTAGCCAGCTACAACCATCAGGTCAGGGTTCAAGCCAACGCCTTAAATCCTTCGTATATATCCAAGATCCACTTTAATGACCTACCAAGTGAATTTAGGATGATTCTACACGAGCCCATTGCTTCCTTCGTTTGTGATATCTCCTCAAAATCAATACGAGTTGTTGTTCATGATTATTTGATGTCTTATAATGTTCAGGTTGTTTCTTCCTTACCCAATGCTGAATCTTATATGTTTAATTGCATTTCAGCTTTCACTACGTGCAGTTTGAAGATGTTAGACATCCAACTTGAAGAAGAATTGCTTAAAAAGCTACCCTCCCTTGAAGGAATTTTGTCAGACGAATTCAGGGAGTTTTCAGATTCTCAGCTTCCGTATATTGATATTAGATTAGGTGACATCCATAATACAAGTAAAGTAATTAAAGCCAAGTATCTTAATATGATAGCACATGCAGAATTTACTCTGAACAAGAAACAATGGGCAATTGCACCTATTCTGCCTACTAAACTCCATCATAGGAACAATATATGTTTTGAGTGGCTGAACAAACAACCTCCAAGCTCAGTTCTTTATATATCTTTTGAAAAAACTTTATTTTTCGATAGACAAATCAAGGAGCTTGCGATGGGATTAGAACAAAGTAGACAGATGTTCATATGGGTATTGAGAGAAACTGATGATGGAGATAGAAGACTTGAGCTGCCAGAAGAGTTTGAGGAGAGAGTAAAAAATATAGGTTTAGTGGTAAGAGAATTGGCACCACAACCAGAGATCTTGGCTCATTCTTCCACGGGTGGGTTCATGAGTCATTATGGATGGAACTCTTGCATAGAGAGTATTACTATGGGAGTGCCTATAGTTGCTTGGCCTATCCACTCTGACCAATCAAGGAATGTTTTCTTGGTCATGGAAATATTGAAAATTGGCCTGATTACGAGGGAGTGGGAGAAACGCAAGGAGCTAGTAAGTGCATTCACTATTGAGAATGTTGTGAGGAAGTTGATGGCATCAGAAGAAGGTGATGCAATTAGGAGAAGAGCTGAAGAAATGGGAGAAGCCTTACGACGTTCCGCTGAGAAAGAGGGTTCTTCTCGAAAAGAATTGGATTCTTTCATCGGGCATATCACAAGATAGACTTGCTTTTCACCAGAATTTGTCAAGGCAGACGATTCTAGCTCGCTCTTCTTTGATTTTCTCTTTTAAAGTAGTTTGGTTATTGTTCAATTTTCTTTATGTTGGATGCTGCATTTGTTACAACTATAATTTTCTGGAATGATTAGTTGTTTGGTTATATAAGGACTCTAATAATTAATTTAGTAGAATATTCAGTTTCTTAATTTTAGTAAGAGTCTAGTAATTTAACTGTAAAACAAATCTACAACTTTGTTTATGTGCCTATATAAAGGCTTATGATTAATAAAGTTAATATGAGAAAGTTTTTCATTCGTATTTTTTATTTATTGTTTACTTTTCCCTCCAAAAATCATAACACTTTAAACCTGTTATTTATTTGTTTCTTGGTTGAGTATGTGAAACTTTTTATGGCTGTCAGTGAAATGATTTCTTTGTATTTCATTTTTCTCACCGAAGACCATAACTTAACAGATAATTAATTTGATTCTAATCGAATACAGGGTTTATGTGGAGAACGATCTTTGTATACAATTCAGTTGTTTGCATATGCTAAATTAGATTTGGAAATCCTCTGTTAATCTTTGAATTATTTAGCCTTTCACTTTTTAATGTTTTTATTGACGTTCCACTTCGACTGACCGACAGATTCTGACACCGGTGCTGGCGTCGATGAGCCGAAGAAGGTAAGGTAGACCCTCTTCTCCCTCCTCAGATTTATCCCCCCCAGTTCCTTTTTATATCCGCCCTCCATCTCTTATCCCGTCGCTGCTATCACCGACGATTTAAGGTTTCCCGCCAACTCGACTACGACAACGGGGAAGGGTTTCATCGGCGGCAAAATAGGTTGGTTTGACGTTCGCCTACGTCTAGCCCCCGACAGGATCCTGAAGCCTCTCAGGCATTGCTACGACGACATACCTGCAGCCGTTTTATCGGCGACCCTATTCCGGCAATAAATTTTTAAAATCAAATTGATGGACCCAGCAGCTAGCAGGCATACCGATGACTTTAAAACTTTTATTTAGTTAGCCACTTCATATATATTTTGATTTATTTATATTATTTTGCTTCTGTTTCCCTGTATTTTGTTTCTGTTTCCCTTTTCTGCGTCTTTTTCTTGTTGCTTATGTGTGTAGTGGTGACTGGTTGCTTTGTTTGGAGATTATTGTTATGTTGTTCTGACTTAGTTGCTAGGGATATTAGTGTACTGTGTGGGTGCCCTCTCTTACTGTCTTCATCCTTTTACTTTGTTCGTGTGTCTGTTGATTTGGGACTTTATTTTGTTTTTTAGTAGTGGCCGGAGGGGTTGATGGTGGATTAGGGTCATGTCCGAGGGGTTTAGGGGTGAGGGCTATTTTAGAAAGGGATGAGAAGGGGAAGGTAGGGGTGGGTGAGGGTTATAGGTGTTAGGGCAAGTTTGGTAAGGGGTGTTAGAGGTGGGCGAGAGATGAGAGATGATAGGTTGAGGGTAGGGTCTTAAAATATTAGGACCCTTCAGGATAAGTCTGTAGAGCTGGTAAAGATTCTTAAGAAGAGGAGGATTTATATAACGTGTCTTCAGAAGACTTGGTGGGTAGGATCTAAGGCTAGGGATGTGGATGGGTACAAGCTGTGGTACTCATAGAGTGTGAGGCGTCGCAATAGAGTGGGCATTTTAGTGGATGGGGAGCTTAGAGACCAGGTGGTGGAGGTTAAGAGGGTCAGTGATAGGCTGATGAAGATTAAGTTGGTAATTGAGGGATTTTTTGCTGCATGTGTGTAGTGTGTATGCGCTGCATGTAGGCTTGGAGGAGGAGGTGAAAACGAGATTTTGGGAGGAGTTGGACGAGGTGGTGAGAAGCGTGCCTAGCTCGGAGAAGGTTGTCATAGCAGAGGACTTCAATGGGCATATTGGGGTCCTTTCGAGAGGCTATGACGATGTGTATGGAGGTTTTGGTTTCGGTGATAGAAACGGTGAAGGAGCTGCTCTGTTGGATTTTGTGAGAGCCTTTGGGCTGGTGGTAGTGAATTGGAGTTTTCCGAAGAAGGAGAATCTCCTGATTACCTTTTGAAGCGCGATAGCCAAGACCCAGATTGACTTTCTTCTTCTTAGAAAGGGAGATAGGGTGTTATGTAAGGACTGTAAGGTCATTCCTAGTGAACATCTTTTAGCCTAGCACAGGATACTAGTGATGGAATTGTCTATCAAAAAGGGTAGGAAGAGAAGGGTTGGGAAGGGTCGACCTAAAATTATGTGGGGTGGCTTGATGCCAGTTAGTGCACTGGAGATAGGAAAAAGGTGACGAGTATGGGGGTGTGGGAGTGCAGGGGGGACGTGGATGTTATGTAGGATAGGGCTTTCAGATACATCACGGAGATTGCTAGAGAAGTGTTGGGTGTTTTGAAAGGTCAGGCAGGTCTTCATAAGGAGGACTGGTGGTGGAATGAAGAAGCGAAGAGGAAAGTGGAGACCAAGAAGGAGACGTATGTTAGGTTGATTGAGAGTAAAGATGAAGAGGAGAAACGGGTGAATAGGGAGGCTTACAAAGTAGCTATGAAAGAGGCAAAGTTAGCAGTTACGACTGCTAATTCAGCAATATTCGAGAGCTTGTATGAGGGTTTAGAAGAGAAAGGCAGGGAAAAGAGGTTGTATAGGTTGGCTAAGGCTAGAGAGCGGAAGGGTCATGACCTCGATCAAGTAAAGTTCATTAAGGGGGAGGATGGTAGTATTTTGGTGGAGGATGCTCATATTAAGAACAGATGGCATGAGTACTTTCATAGCCTTTTGAACGAGGAGAGGGACAGAGGTGTTGAGTTAGGAGAGCTGGAGCACTCAGAGAAGAGTCGTGATTTCTTTTACTGTAGGTGTTTTAAGGATGAGGAGGTAAGAAAGGTTATTCGTAGGATGCGGAGGGGTAGGACGATGGGGCTTGACGAGATTTCGGTGGACTTTTGGAAGTATGCTGGTGGGGCTGGTTTAAGGTAGTTGAATGATTTATTTAACAACATTTTCAAGACTGCGAGAATTCCTGCGGCTTGGCAATGGAGTACGATGATCCCGTTATATAAAAACAAGGGTGAAATTCCAAGCTGCAACAACTATAGGAGTATTAAGTTGTTGAGTCACACTATGAAGATTTGGGAGAGATTGGTTGAGAGGATATTGAGAAGGGTCGTGTCCGTATCAGAGAATCAACTTGGTTTTATGCCTGGTCGCTCAACGATAGAGACAATCCACCTGGTGAGAAGACTAGTAGAGCAGTACAGAGAAAGGAATCAGGATTTACACATGGTGTTCATCGGCCTGAAAAAGACATATAATAAAGTCCCAAGGGAGGTTCTGGAGATGCCTGGAGGTGAGGGGGGTCCCGGTGGCTTATATTCAAGCTATTAAGGACATGTACGATGGAGGGAAGACCCAGGTGAGGACGGCTGGAGGAGACTCTGACCATTTTCCGATCAAGATAGGGTTGCATCAGGGTTCGTCCCTTAGTCCCTTCTTATTTGTGTTGGTGATGGATGTGTTGACGCAGAGTATTCAGGGCAAGGTGCCTTGGTGTATGTTATTTACGGATGATGTAGTGCTGATTGATGAGACGCGGAGGGGTGTGAATGACAAATTGGAGGTTTGGAGGCAAACCCTTGAGTCTAAGGGTTCAGGTTGAGTATGTCCAAGATGGAGTATTTGGAATGCAAGTTTAGTGACTTTAGGTAGGTGATGAGGAGGGGCGCAGATGCCTCATTTCATAGGTGTAAGAGGCTTGGTTTGGATGGCTTCAAGAAGAGTAGAGATAGGCCAAACAAATATTGGAGGAAGGTGATTAGGCACGATATAGAGAAACTTCAGCTTACTGAGGACATGACCCTAGATAGAAAGGTGTGGAGATTGCGGATAAGGGTAGAAGGCTAGTGTTTGTATGTGGGGTGTAGCAAGTGGTTAGGTGAGACCTTGTGTTGTTGGGATAGTAATCTTAGGAATCTTAGTATTCTTAGGTGTCTTTGGTATGTGCGAGTATGTTACAACTAGGTAGGTGTCCTTCGTATTTTTTTGCATACTTTTTATTTTCTCTCTTTCGTGTTGCCCTTATTTATCGTATGTCATATTTTCTCTATTTTCTAGTGACATTATTTCTTATCACGGATTTTCTGTTGTGTCATTCATCCCCTTGTTATTGTTCTGTATCTTGAGCCGGGTGTCTATTTGAAACAGCCTCTCTACTTCTTCGGAGGTAGCGCTATGGTATGTGTACATCTTACCCTCTCCAGACACCACTTTGTGGGAATACATTGGGTTTGTTGTTGTTGTTGTATATGCTAAATTGGTTGTACCCATATGTCCTATATTAGATTGTTTTATGATATGGTTCCATTTCTAGAACGGCGAGTTTGATGCATACACAGACTGGTATGGAGTTATATACGTTGATGGTTGGGTTAACTGGTCAAATATTACAAATGCTAATTAAAATTGGTACACTCTCTTTTCCATTTTCATCTCTTCCTTTTCTTGAATATGTTGATATTAGCATGAACCATCTCTCTGACACCATCCTACCTGAAATAGTTAAGCTTACCAATTTGTCCATCTTGACTTGTCGATGAATTAGAGTGGGAGAAAAATCCCACTGCAAATCGGCTGTAGTCATGGTTCCACGTCCATGACAATTCCATCTCAACCACTTTCTACACATCTCTAAGCTCATGTGTGTTTACAATATCCCTTTCTATTATGTTGGAACCACTATTCACATTCAACAGGCGACAACTTGGGTTCATGGTTTGGATCCTCAAACCATGACGAACTTTTATTTCCATGGTTTTGATTTAACTTTTTGCAGTTTGCTATCTCTGCTAGACAGTTTTCTCCCTAGTACGCAAACTTGCTAGTACTAAACATAACAAAGTGGTTGTTAGTTATAATCATTTGATGAGTTGGTGTTGGGTTCAAAGTATATGAAAAAGTGTGAAGGAAAAATAGAGAAAAAATGGTGGAGAGAAGGGAGACACTAATTTAGAAAGTGTACTCCCAAATTGGAAAGTTCACTCTTTCTCCCACATTGGTGGAAGAAGAGAACTTGTGGGTGTTTAAAATAAAAAACACTTACGCCACATGGTAAGTGAGGCAAGAAATAAGAGATACCTCGCGCCGTCATCGTCATCGCTCGCTCGGCTCGGCTTTGGCTTCTTTTTCGAATTTGGATTTGGATTTGGATTTGGAAAATGATCGATCGATGAGATCTATCTGTTTGGATAAAGTTTATTTGACAGAAATTCAGTTCTTTTTGTGTTTTGATACTCCATTTATATGCATGTATACAGATTCCGAAATAGTGTTCTGAAATAGTGCAGTGCTGAAACAAAGGGATGCAACCCTTCAACGAAATAACACACTGATTCATAAAATGGTATGCCTGTTCGGAAAAGACACATTCTTTGGACGAACAGACATCGCTTTTCCAGAAAGGTCATACCTTTTAAGTGAACCATTTTCACTTTTTAGAAGAGGCACATGTTGGCTATATAAACTTGCTTTCATCCACAGGTTTAGGTACGAATTTTTCAGAAATACAAACTCTCTTCTTGTCTTGAAAAACTTTCTGTGTGATCTATCAAACCGTTGAGTGAGTTTGCTGAATCCAATAATTTGAGGTACCGCTATTGTTCGAATTGAAGACCATTTTATCCTGGGAGGAAGATTCCAAAACCTCGGGTACAGTGAGGGGAATTATTCCTTAAGGACACTCTGTGAATTCAGAGGACTTGGTCTTAAATTCTGTTTCATATCTTTTCTGAATCTTAACACACTTCTTAGCCAAGAACTTCAAGAAAAGCCTTCAAGAACGTTCTCAAGGCTTCCAAAGTCAACTTGTTTCATTGAATCAAGCCAAATAAGGTATGTGGGGTTATGAACAAGGATACTTCTTTCATCCTTGTGACCCAAACTAGTTTTTAAAGTTAAATTTACATGAAATTATACGATTTATAGTTTAGGGTTCATACCCAATTATCATTATTTGATGATGTTGATGTTACAAGTGATTAAATATTGAATTACATCTTTATTCTTGCATGTTTTTGCGTGTGGAGTGATTTTATATACATTGAGAGTTGAATTTCACTATCCAGACTAGACTTGTGCAAGAATTTCAAGATTTTGATATTGAGCATGACTTTATGATAATTTGGCTAGAGTTTGAAACATGGGTTACTAAGCCCTAGTTTGAATCTTGATATTTCAAAGAAGATGATGTTTAAGTATCCTATGATTAGTTTATACTCAGATTTTGAATAAGGTTTGATCTTTTGATCTTCAACTAAGATATAGAACCCACTTCACAGTTTTGATTATACTTTTGATTACAGTTTAAAGTAAATAGATGCATAACTGATTTCATTGTAAACCCTTATGTTGGTTTTAAAGTGGATTTCCTACAGAATGAGAACACAAATTAAAGGAAATAGTCTTTAGCACCGAGTTGGGTATGTGTCCTAATTCACATGCTCCAGAACTACGAGCCAACATAGGTATGGATTCAGATTATTTCCATTTATATGGATGCAGATACAAATTGTGATCACTTAGCTTAGGTTATACTCCTTGGAAACAGTATGACACCTCTCCCCAATGTGAGGTTTTCCCCTTAGGGGAACATGAAGTTGGACATCATGATATCTCACATGGTGTATGTTAGTTAGAAGAACCTCCCTAAGCCTAAGTCCTAAAATAGAATAACAGAACAACTTTTAGAAACTAAGTGTAAAGGCTCACAATTTTATTCAGATAGTGTTTTACATAAGTTATTAGCCATGATATTTCATCTTTTAGTTTGAAGATACGAAGTTGAGTCTTTTTACACTTAGCCTGTATGATTTAAAAATAGACTTAACTTCAGTTATACTTATTCCACTAGCAGAAAGAGTAAAAGTACAACTTTTAGAACTAAGTGTTATGGCTCACAAGATTTATATAGTATGCTTTATTATTCATGATTTATGATTTTCAGCTTTCAATTATTCAAGCCAATGTGAGTCATTTACACTTAGCACACATCTTTTTACAAGTTTATATAAATATTGAGATATTGTTTTACTTATTCATTCAACCTCACATGCTCAGTACATTCTAAAAGTACTGATCCATATATATGTCTATGTGCTACATTGTTTAATAATGTAGGTACAGTTCAGTTATAGTTCATATATCACGATCAGACAGTTGCAGATTCCAGACAACAGATGATGAGTCCTCCTACTTTGAGGACTTCAGTTAGATGTTATTTATGTACTTTATTTTCTTACTCATGTGTATTGATTAGTAGTAGTTGGAGTAGCGTCCCAGCTACCTATAGTCAGTATAGTCGAGGCTTCATAGACTATCAGTAGAACTAATGTATTTGATTCCATTTTTGTTTTGTATAAGCAGAGTTGTAATCATATTTATATAGCTTTGTATTGATCGGATTCAGAAAAGATTGATCTTTCGCTTATTTCATCCATATTTATGTAGTTTATTCAGTTGCTCATGATTTATGCCAGTACAAGGGTTAGCTTGGGATCACGTGTGGTCCTAAGCACTGTGTGATGATTAGGGGGTAGTCTCGGGTTGGTACAAACATTCAAGCCTATTTTTACGACACCACTTTATGGATCTCCCAACTAAAAACCAGCAACCTCAATCACTATCACAAAGATTTTCACCACATCTCTCCGTCCTAACTATTTCACATAATGAAAGTTAACCTCACTCTCCCCTCTTCATTTGTAACCTTAGTCCGAGTATCCACACACAAAATTTTAATATTAAAAAATATCCACTCCCTTATCTAAAACATTACTCCGCTACCACTATCACTATCATCCCAACACATGGAAGGTCATTGAGGGACTAGAGTACAAGTATCAGGGATGAGAGTGACACTATTTAATTATGACTCCTATTTTTCGTACTACTCATAGTGATACCTGGGAAGTGAGCTACGACACAATAGGCACTAAATACCTCATAGAAACACCGAGATCATACATAGAGCGTCATTTGGGAATAAACAGAACGTAGCATGAGTTCTTCAGACTGGGCATAGTGAGAAACATGAATGTGTGTATCATGAGACATATAACATAAAACTGAGATTTAAATATTCAAGGAATAAGACAAGGATTGCCACTTGAAGCTATTGCTTCTCTTTCTAAGAACTGAGCATAATCATGAGTACACATAGATGGAATCACCTTGGGCTGAGACATGACATAAAATGAGTTGTTAACATATAAAGAGTATAGTTTCTTAGAACTAAGTATGATATGAGTAGTGGCAGATCCAGGATTTTGTTTAAGGGTGTTCATACTTTTAGAAAAATAAGCGGGTCATAAAAGAATATTGTAAGTCATATATTGAAGAAGAAGAAGAACCTTTGAACCAAACTAATCATAAAAAAACATATAGGATAACAAGTTGAGACATATAATACAAAAAAATCAACAAAGCCAAATTCTATTAATTAAAGCTTGATTAGAAAATATAATTACAAGTGCATTCGGCGATGCTTCATCCCTTGAAATGTTTTTATAATACACTCATTATAAAATTCTGAAATAATTTTTTTTCTACATGAGGAACTATGCAACCATCTAAGAATTCATCATCCATTCGATTCCGTAAATCATTCTTGATGTACTTCATTGCAGAAAAGCTCTTTCAACTGATGCAATGACAATGGGTAAAAGCAAAGCAAACTTTACTAACAGAAATACAAGAGGATAGCTTAAATGCTTCTTTGTCTCAACCAAATTTCTTGAAAGTTCTCCAAGTCAACCTAAATTAGAGAATCTTTTGTCAATATCACAAACATCAATAATATAATTAACAAGTTGATTCTCAAGAGCCCTTATCTTGAACTCATCAAAGTCATCAGGATATAATTTAGCCATCACCAATATCCTTTTGATGTCAAAACTTGAAAATAAATCAATTCAAGCAAGCTACATCATTAAACAAATCACTTGTCCCCTCATTAAAATAGCCATGCAGTTCTTGTAGCTGCCAATCAATAATTTTATAAATCACATCCACACGATAATGGTAAAAAGTAGTATAATCAACAACTTTACATCGTGATCTCCCAGAGTTAGCATATGGCTCATCATAACTGCGCAATGGAATACTATGCTTGATACAAAATGACTTGACCTTTTCTTTGAGTGAATCCCGACCAACATTCCTTTTTAAAAGAGGATCCCATTTATTATCTCGTAATGCTTGCAATATTCTCTTTGCTACTTTTACAAGAATCATGGCATTAGCAATATCCTGTTCCTTTTTGCTGTAATGGCACATTAAGATCATTTGTGATTCCTAAAACATCAGTCATTAAATATAACAAGAAAACAGTCTCAAAAGTTTGGTAACTTCTGAGGAATTCCGATGCGCTAGTTTTTTCTTCCGAAGTACTTGCATTTTCAACAAGAGAATTAAGTACATCAACAATGGAGGTAAAGTTACTAATAAAGTTCCAAATGATTTGTAGTGAGATCCCCAACGAGTGTCACCAGCTTTAATAAGATCAAGTTCTTGATTCAAACCTCTACCCATTTCTAGCTCACCCATATCTAATGCCTCTTGGAGTTTTTCTTTTTGAGATTCTCGAAATTCATCTACACATTTAATGAAATCCCCAAACACATTAAAAATATTTGAAATCAATAATACAAGTTTTCCTACTTGAACACACCTTTTAGAAATCGCAACAAAAGTCAATTGAAGTTGATGAGCAAAACAATGAACTGAGTGAGCCGATCTACTTTCTTGTATAATTAATGTTTTAAGACCACCTAAATTACCTTGTATATTTCTTTCCCCATCGTAACATTTCCCTCGTACATAAGCTAAAGTTAAAGAATGATGAGCAAGTACATCCACAATTGCTTTCTTTAGAGATAAAGTACTAGTATCTTTAACATGAACAAGTCCAATGAATGCTTCCATCACAAATTGCTTTTATCAACATATCGTAAACAAATAGCCATTTGCTCTTTGCTCTTTACGTGATACGTCTCTTGATTCATCAACCAACAAAGCAAAGTAGTCACCATCTAAATCCTTTATTATAGATTTAATTGTTTCAATCTTACGCGCAGTCACAATATCTTTCTGAATATCATGAAAAATTATTTTATTATTTTTGGAGATTTTTCTAACACATAAGGTTTAATGTCATTCACATCTATCTGCAAGCCAAGAAAGTGATTCAGCAAAGTTACCTTTATTCAAGGATGATTCACTTTCATCATGACCACAGAGTGCTAAACCTTGATTTAGAAGAAATCAGATCACATCGATTGAAGAATTTGATTGAACCCGTTATTCATTCTTTCTTTTCTCGTCCAAATTATAAAATGAGGCCTCAATAGATTATTCTTCCCTCATAAGATCTTCACACTTCCTTTTTGATTGATTATGTATGCTATTCGGAGTACCAATGTGTGTTGTAAAGCTGTCTTTTCTGTGCCAATTTCTAAATTTCTTCGTCGAAAAAATATTACCATCACCTTAATGAATGCTTTTGCTTTGAAATAAATAACAAGTCAAACAATAAGCTGCATCTGCACTTACACTATATTCCAACCAATCAGAATATTCGTCAAATCATTTTGAAACAAAATGGCGTGGAGTTTCAAAAAGGTCTGTTTGAGGAAACTCATGATCTCGAGGTTGGCAAGAACATTTTAGAATGTATGCCCTTCTTATCTTATCACGAATGTTCGGAGGATAATTCAAAATCGGAGGGTTTTCAGCGGGTTTAGCCTTTAGATCATTTACATCAATTTTTTTTCTCTGAGAAGAGTGAGCTGGTGTTTCTATTTGATCAACATCTTTATCTTGGCGTGATTGATTTTGAGACGATTAACTTATTTTTGGAACGTTACAAAAATACTTCTCCAAGCTCATTGAAACCTCAAACTGAAATTAAAGTCAAGCGTATCACACTTATTATTCAATTTCGAAAAATAAAAAATCATGAATACTTGAAACATTATCCGATTCCCCCAATTAATATTAACTAGCAAGTTATCTACTAGATAAAACTAGAATATTAAATTTACTTGGTCCAAAATAAAAAAAATGCCTAAAAGCAAGTTTAAGGGGGGAAAAAACTAAAATAAAAAATAAGAAGAATTAAAGAATACCTTTTTACAATTCACATTCCAATAGTCGTTGAAGAAAAATTATAACGATAGATCGTTGAAGCTTGAAGACTTTAACATCAAATTGTTGATTAATTAGTATCAAACATAATAAAAGGAGTAAAGAATTTTTTTTCTTTTAAGAATAAGGTAGAGAAGATTGTGGTGAAGGGTTAGAGAAGTGTAAGAGTTAAAAACTAGGGTTTACCTTTTTTTTTTTTTTAAAAAAGTATGCATTAATTTAAAAATAAAAAAAATCAGTTTTCTTGGGTACGAAGCTGGGCAAAACAATAATTTTTTCCGTCTATTCCCCTTTTTTTATAATTTTAAGTTGGGCTTCATGTCCTTTAATTAAAAGAAAATTGGGTTAATTTTAAGTTGGGCTGCATGCCCTTTTATTAAAAGGAAATTGGGTCACCCAGTCCAAATGCTTAAGGACCTATTCCCAGTTCCCTCTTTAAAAAGGGGAATACAAAATATTGTAGCTAGTAGGGTTCGAACCCGCGCCGCTGACACAAATTTGCATACCCTTGACCGCTAGGCTTTGCATCTCTAGCTTGTCAAGGGTGTTCAATAATATGTATATAACCATATACTTAACCTATATACCCAAATTTTTTTCCGACGAAGGGTGTTCATCTGACACCCTTCGGTGGATGAAGTTCTGCCCCTGGATATGAGACATGGATTTAAGGATAACAAGCATCATAACATGGAGCTTGAATACTTGAAAACTTGGATTGCTGAGAGACATTATTGCTTCTAGTTTGAAAGGCAGAATATGGACATAAGTTGCCTACAGAACTAGAACCTTAGGAATAGGCATGACTTGAATACATAAGACATTAGTAAAATATTCTATTAAATTGAAGTAGGAGGAGTTTACTAGAATAGGAATAGATTTATCGTGACTCTTCACTAAAACTTTCCACCGTAAGAAAATCAAGAACTACCTTAGTCCATCATATCCCCTTAGATAAAATTCAAAATCCTAAACTTGTGGGCATATCTTCTCATCAAATCTATAACCACAACTCTCAACACAATGGGTGTATCACTATACACATGAACGCTGGACTCACTCTGATAAACCATATAGAAAAAATGACTCACTCTCATAAACCATATAGGAAAAATACTAACTTCTTGCTAAGACATTTCTTCGAGGGGCAATACTCTTAACTTTCTTTCTCCTCCAAATTTTGAGCCCTAACCTTAAAGCTCTCAAGTTGTGTTTTCGAAGTACAAGATAGCCTTTTTAAAAAGATTTTTGCCCTTTTTAAGGGCTTAGGAACATAATAAGTGTAGAGGGGATGTTATACTAGGTGTCAAAGGACCCAAATACCCACCAAATAAGTTTAACAACATTAATCCATTGACGAAGGGGAGGGGTTTCACAGTGCAGACCCAACACAGAGACCTAGCCTCGCGGTGCAGGGCCCATTGCGAGACTCTTCTTATGTGGTGTGATGCCTGGCGCAGATGTGAGGCAGTGACCCCTCGTGGGGTGCCTCGCATCTCGGGGACATCGCGAATTGACTCCCTCACGATGCACAACCTATTTTCCTTGCATAAATTCCTCTATTGCATTTGAATCTATCTCGGGACATCCTAAATTCAATCTAGGGACCACGTAAGCTCATTTTAATCTCGATTTACACTCCCCAATCACCCAAGGTGCTATAATTTTATGGCCTCAACACTAGCTCTCACACACATCACAATTATCCGCTCAAACTTTTCATAAGTTATCAGCCTACGATCTTTGAAACATCAAATCAAGCCTACAAATTTAATCCCATAAATCTCGTATCACTGTCCTCGAGCTAAAATTCTTATCATCACAGTCAACATCTAAAGTTCAAGCTTAACATCTATTACCGATCATGTATTGCCAATGAAACATCACACATACTATACCAGTCCATCAAAATATATGAAGCATTGATCAACCCAACTTTTTATTTCACTTAATTACGGTCTACAACACATCTTCGCCACAACAATATTACTACACCTTAAAATTGACTACATATCTTCTCACCTACTAGACAGGCTTACTTACTAGATAAAAAAAGGGATTCTCGAATAATCGATCTTAATCTTATAACATAATCTATTATGGTCTATTATCATATTCTCCTTCCTCACATCACATCTACTTACCCATATGCACCTTCAAACTGCCCTCACAATTCTATAAACACCTCTGAGTTCCTTTTTCTTAGATTTCCCAATTGAATACTACGTTATAAATTACAACCCAATCTATTCTTCCATTCATATCCTTTGATCAATATTTACTACTACAATAACTAGCCATTATGAGCTCTTTCCCTATTAGATTTAAATTCTAAATCACAATATCCAATCACTTTCTCTACTAACTACTACAAATCTAAAAGTATTTCTACAACCATAACCAATCACCATAAGAATATACCACCCCCAATACTTGCTTAATAATTACATAAATACAAACACCCTTTTTATCTCAAAAGTTATACCCACTCTAACTTTTAAACTTATGGAATCATATCACTAAACTTGGGATCATCCTACGTCTCGTAGGCCACAATACCCCAATTTATACTACCTCTTAGGTGGAAATACTATGCCAATATTCAGATACATACTTTCCCCCATAAGCGAGACGTCTGCAATAAAATTTGAATGTGATTGAATACGCCTCTTCCTTCTGGCTGAAACACATGATTCATGAAGAGAGAGGTACATATTTGAATCCATACACTTTAATGCACTAATGGAATTCTTTCAAGTCCTTGTGCCATTACAATACCTTTGATGACTCAATCAGAAAAGACCATATCATTAGGAATCTAAGCTTTTGCACTTGTACCGCCTCGATAATGAGACACATCCCACAATATTAGAGCAAGGAAAGAATTTTGATAACCTTCATATGGCAACACCATTACATGATCTAGAGTATGAAAGAATGGAAAATATCTCCTAAATGCCCATTAGCCTCCTGATTATAAGTGTGGTGCACAACACACCCATAAACAAGAATTTACTATACACAGCTTCGTAGACATCCTGGAACCCTGAACCGTGCTATTATACCAAGCTTGTCACGACCCAAGCTGAGGCCCTATCTATAACGCGAATCTCAAACCATAAAGGACCAAAAGACCCCTTACCATACTATCATAAGTATAGTTCATATGAAATATAAATGCGGAAGATATAATGAAATTTAAAGAAAACTTAAAATCAGACTATATCAAATAAAGTTATGACGATACAATAATTGAATCTCTTCTACAAATCCTCTACTGAATACTAACTGTCTATGATGGGACAAGGCCCTAGACTGGATCATAAACTAAAAGAATTCAACATATGAATAAACGTCTTTCAAAATATGGATGGCTCAACAACTCTGTCATACCCAAAGTTTATAACTGATGTGATGGATAATGGGATTGTACCTCAGAACCTACATTATGATACAATGCAACCTCCACAAGGATGATCAATACTTGGAATGTATTGGTATGCAAAATAGTCCAAAAACAACATATATTTTATATTGAATGTATTGGTATGTAGAACAATCCAAAAACAACATGTATTTAATATATAATAATCGAGAGCGTTGTGTAAACAATCTAACATAATAGAGATCAAAACACATGGGTATACCTAAAAACTTCAATCACCTTGTAAAATATAGACTTAAATCTTTTCTTTAACTCAGATCTAGATGGTACACCCTATAAATATAGTACCCATAGGCTATATGGGCCCGCCATTAACTTGTCGATCAAGCCCCCAATCTGAGGTGCCGCAAAGATTGGAGTGTCATGAAAGAGAAGATATGCCCCCTTACCAATATACCATATTATCCTACTTACCAGATAATAAATCATAAAACTGGCATCGACAAAACACGATTTCTAGCAATAAGTTATCAAAACTTGTGCCTTCTTTGGGTAAACATTTAAATCTCTTTAAGCCTATTTTATTCTCTTAAAAATGCTTAAGGACATTTATTTCTTTCATGCTAAGGAAATTTCGTGATAGGTATCGTCATACCTAGACTTGCAAGCCATATCTTATCATATGTATCCATATCCCTTCTTATTCAAAACATATTATTGAAAAAAAGACTCGAAGATCTTTCATTTGGTATATAGTAGGCCATATAAATTATTTTATTCTTGGAGTAATGGTCGTTGAAAGTTGACCCAAGTAGGGACGTCCACTAAAACTCAATCGGTAGAAAAGTTCTCAACTCGTCTTTGAGCTAGGAGATTTTTGTGACCTCAATTCATATCCAAATATGTTCCCGCACTAAAGACTTGAACATCGTACTTATATTGATATAGAATCATTGGGTTTGGGTCTATACACTTAGGAATTATGGTTCGAATTCTATTCCAAAAATGTGGGGCGTTACAAAATTCTGGCCCAAAAATGAGGGGTGTTACATTATCTCCCCCTTGATCATTCATCATCAAATGATAGCTAGGGACTTAACAATGTTCTATAAGCATAACATAAGATCTGAAACTTTACCTTAAGAATTTGCTTTTAACTCACTTCACCAAGATAGTTTCATGAAATGTAAAGCAATTCGGTTAAGCACGAATCAAGAGAAGAATGAGATTTAGCATAGATATGATATAGGACATGCGTTCTATGGAACATGATCATATCAATGTGAGGCATGAATTTTCTGAAATTATTGGTTTGATTAATACTAATAAAAGACATGAAATATGATTTTCGTAGGACATAAGGATATAAACTTTCTCCCCCTAAAATAATACGTCTAATAGCCCTTAGATTTAGCAACGCTTCTCAATGATAGTTTCAGATACGAGTACCACACTTCATCATTTCAATCTTATAATTCCCCCGTGAAACACATAACTACAAGAGCCTGAGTCTTACTACATATTCCTTCCATGTTAAAGCCTAACCTGGAGTTAAAATGTGCCAACCTAAATTACTGGAAAGAATGCTACTCCATCTTATCACTAAACTCAAACAAACTCAAGCTCTAATCAAAGAGTACTAGCCTCATAGTATCATAATCTTCATATCTATCAGTCATAATATTCAAGCTTATTTTATCACACTCACTTTATGGATCTCTCCATCAAAACTAACAACTTTGATCATTTTCGTATGGATTTACGCCACATATCCCCTTCCTAACCAATGCACATAATGAAAGTTCATCTCGTTCTTCCCTCTTCACCTATAAACTTCACCCAACTTATTACACCATAATGTTTACAATAAGGAACATACACTCTCTTATCTATATCATTACTCCACTATCATCATCACAACATATAGAGGGTCGCTAAGGTACTAGAGTACGAGTTTTAGGGATTGAAGTGACACTATGCAATTATAACTTATATTTGTTGCACTGCTCAAGGTGGGGCTTGTGATGTAAGATATAATACAATCGGCATGAAGTTCTTCATATATCAAACACCTAGATCATAAAGAGAGGATCATTCGGGCATAAACATAACATAACATGAGTTCCTAGGAATGGGCAAAGTGAGAAACATGAGTGCATAAATCATGAGTTGTATAACATAAAGTCGGGATTCATATATTCAAGAAATAAGACAAGGATTGCCGCTTGAAGCTATTGCTTATCATTTTAAGAACTGAGATTGCTCACTAGTTTGCATAGATAGCATCAGTTTGGGTTAAGACATGACATAAAATGAGTTGGTAATATATAGAGAGTATAGTTTCTTAGAATTAAGCATAAAGTGAGACATGAGTTTATGGATCATGAGCGTCATAACATAGATCTTGAATACTTGGAAGCTTAGATTGTTGAGAGATGTTATTGCTTTTATTTCAGGGGTCGGAGCATGAACATAAGTTGCATTGAGAACTCGAACCTTAGGCATAGGCATGATTTGTATACATAACACTTTGGTTGAATTTTCTCATAACTAAAGTAGGAGGAATTTACGAGAATAAGAGTATATCTCATCATGACTCTTTGCCAAAATTCACCACCATGATAAAATTCAAGATTTGACTTAGTTCATCATCTCCTCCTTATCTTAAATGTCACTATCCCCGACTTATGGACATATCCTCTAATTAAATATATAAGCACAACACTCAACATAAAGGGGTATCACTATATACATGGACGATAAACTCACCCTGATAAACTATAATATGAAGACACAAACACTAATCTTAACCTTTTGCTAGGTTCTACTATCATTACCCTATAACTATATCTACATTCACTAACACATTTACAATTCATTTTCCACTCCTTAGATACTAGAATTAAACCTTTAATATCATATCCTCACTGCTTAAGAAAACTGTTAAAACTGTACCAAGAGTTCACATCGTCTATCTATATTTCCCTCAATTCAGCTCTAAAGAACACCACCTAAGAACTCTCTAGTCTTCTCCATACTAAGAAATTCAAGAACGTGAACTAGGTATAATGACACTTATAACTCAAGATCGAGTACACCTTATTCTTATAACTTAGGGCTTTTATCAATCTAATGATATAGCCACAAGCCATCGTTTCAACACTAGTCATCATGTATATATCACAATTATCCACTCAAATTTTTCATCAGTTATCAACCTAAGCTCTTTCACACATCAAATCAAGCCTACTAATTTACTCCCATAAATCTCGCATCACTATCCTCGAGCTAACATTATTATCACCACAATCTACATCTAAAGTTCAAACTTAGGGTCTATTATTAATCATGTACTACCTATGAAACATCCCGTATACTAATCAAATATAAAAATCAACCTGAATTCCTTATTTCACTTAACTACGGCCTACAAGAACATCTTCTTCACAATATTACTACTATACCTCAAAATTTACTACACATCTTCTCACCTACAAAACTGACTTACAATAGCTAGATAAAAATCAAGGGAATCTTGATGTAGTAAAACCACATAATTAGGATAGTTAATCTTATAACATAAGCCATTATGGTCCGTTATCACATTCTCCTTCTTCACATCACATCTACTTACCCATGCATACATTTAAACTATCTTTAAAATTCTATAAGCATCACTGAGTCCCTCCTTTCTAAGGTTTACCAATTGAAATGCTAAATTTATAAATTATCAGCAAATCTATCCTTGCATTCACAACATATGATTAGTTTTACTACTACAATAACTAGTCACCATGAGGTCATTTCCTATTTCAACTAAATACACAAATATTTTAACTAACCATTTTTTTTCTATTGACTACCATAAAAAATTGCTAATTTTGGTACACCTTAACCAACACCATAAGGGCATACTGCCCCCAACACCCACTTAATGATTACACAGATACAACTAGCTTTTCACTTAAAAGTTACCTTTACTCTGATTTCTATACTTATGATTTCATATCACTAACCTTAGAATCATCTTACTATTCATAGGTCATAACATCCTAATTTATACTATCTTTAGGGGTAGAAATACTATCCCAACATTCAAATACATATCTTAGCCCTTTAAGCGTGACGTCTGCAATAAAGTTTTTTGAGCACTAACGGACTTCTCTCAAGTTCTAATGCAGTTTCATAATTTTTTTGATGACTCAATCGAAAAAGATCACATTGTTGGCAATATAAGATTTTGCACTAGTATCACCTGGATAATAAGACAACCAACAAAATTACAGAAAGAAAGGAATTTTGATAACACTATTGCACGATCTGGAGTATGAAAGAATGAGAAATATTTTCTAATTTCCATGTAGCCTCCTAATTATAAGTGTGATGCACAATACAACGATAAGAAAGATACTACTAGACACGTCTTCATAGACACCTTGTGAGCCTAAATCGGATTCTGATACCATGTTTGTCATAATCCAAATCGTGGATCTGACCATGATGGGCAGCATTACATCTTAAGCATAGTTTTCATTAAAGTGAGGAAAATAGACCCATAAGTTATGAAGTTCAAAGGAATAACCAATCAAAATTCAAGTCTAGTAATTTGACATGAAAATAATTATTTGACTTAGTCTATCCTATGCCTTGATATGGCCCCGACAAATACAATAAAACTAAAATAAACTAAGTGTAACTGAAAAATATAAATATGGCCCTCTGAAAGAAGGATAGCTTATCACTCGCTAGCTGTCGTCTCGAGTGTAATCCTAATGCTGAACTGGATCGCAAGAATAAGCTTCGGAACCCATATCTTGAAAGGATGTAGCATCTGAGGATGGTCAGTATGATAAGTACTGGCATGCAACCCACAGAAAGGAGAGAAACATTTCATAAAGCAAGTCATAAAACTCATTTCATCATTTATAACAGAAAAGTAAGGGATTGGTATGTAGAACATAAATACATAACCATTTAAAATATAGTTCTGAGCTATGTAGGTTTTCACCGTTATCATATAATCCATGGACTATATGGGTCTGGTACTCTGCAACTAGCGGGGTCTTAGTCCATGTTTGCCACAAGTACTGAGATTACGCTAAAGTTACCAATAGTATCAAGCTACCATATTATCCTCATGTTAAGGACACCATTCGTAGTCCAATTAGGGCACAACATTCTCATGTAAGAAAAACATAGGTTTTGGGTTTTGGTCACGAGGACGTGCGCCTTCTATATGAACTACATAATTATTCCCTTTAAGCCCAATTAAAACATGTTTCATAACCCTTCATCTATGGAGTCTTCCATTATGGAATTCCTACATTGCTATCGTCATACCAAGACTTCCAAGCCATTCATAGCATGCCAAACCATTTTCATATAACATTTTAGACTCCCAATTCCATCTTCAATATCCGTTGACATAGCCCCCATAGAGATTTTGAAGAGTATTAAACCTTTCAACATTTAATGCCATATATTATTTAAAAGATGGAATAAAATCATAATCCTCATTGAGAACAAGATTTTACAATGGATTGAGGGTTATATTTTTATCATGCATAAACTTAAAGGTTGTGAATCTATGTTACCAAACTCACCATTTTCATATGATACATTTTTGTCTCAAAACCCATTATTAACACTTACAAAACTCTTAAAACAAGAGGAAAAAATCAATATTAAGCTTTTTCACAACAATCCCCTCAACCCTAGTTTCAAATAATCATTAAAGAACATATAATTACCAAGTAAATTGATACATTGTAACAATATTTAAAGTAAGTAGTGCCCAACATGCCGTTTTGATGAAGAGCTAGAAAAGAAACCGTGACAATTAACTATAGTCCTTGCTTCTTGAAGCTTTGAGAATTCTTGGACTTTGAGAGGATAAGCGGGGAGTTTTTAATCCGATTTAGGGCAAACCTCAATTAGAAAGAATATTTGGAGAATCATCTTGATCTTGGGAGCTTTAGAGCTTGAGAATCTCATATTAGAGTGACTTTTGGGTACTTAAAGTGAGTTGGGGGAGTTATAAGGGAAAGGACTAGTTTGCCCTTGATTTAATAAGAAAATACCAGAATTTTTATGTCTAGGAAGGGTAGTGGTGCATCGCACGGCACCAACTGTGCGCCGCACGAACAATTGCGCAACACGAGTTGTGCCTCGCACCATGGATAGTGTCTCACTAAAATTCTCATAACTTTTTACTCTGAACTCGAATTGGCGAGTGATTGGTTGCGTTGGAAAGAAGACTCAAAGGCCTTTAACTTTGTTGGTAGTAGGCCGCATAAATTGTTATACTCTAGCGTCTATACATGTATGAAGGAAGGTTTAAATTCTAGTCCTAAAGTGTGGGATGTTACATGGAGTTGGAGTTGAAGTTGACGTTGGAGTCGTGTTTGGCCATGAATATAAATTGGAGTGGAAAGAGTGAAAACAACTTCTTGGAATTTTTCAAATTCTGAACTTCAAGTTGAATTCCAAAATTTTCCAAAATTTTATAGCCAAACAAGTTTTTCGAAATTCAACTCTGGAAAAAAACAAATGATATTCATGGCCAAATACCTACTTAAGCCTGTCAAACAGGCCAGGATGATCCAGCCCAGCCCGACCCACGAAGCAAACCCGGCCCGGTATGACCTGGCACGGTCAGCCCATAGGCTGTAGGATACCGAGTCCCGGGCTGGGTTATGTTTTGGTTTGGGCCCGGTTAACCCGGCCCGGACCAAACCCAGTTCGGGCCCGCCGGTTAACCGACCAATTTTTTTTTCTAAATTTGGATTTGGTCAAAATTTAATCGTTGGGCCAGTTGACCGTTGGGCCCAACGACTATATTACCATTTGGGCCCTTAAAACGGCTCAATTGGCCTTTTTTAGTATTTTTTTTTCAATTTAAATATTTTTTTAATCCAAAAAAAAATTCTATAAATTCTCTATACTCTCAAATTATTTTTCACACAAATTTTCATTCTCTCAAATCTTATTCTCTCTCAATTCTCAAATATTCTATATATTTAAATTCCTACAGTGCTCACTTTAATTTTTTAATTTTGCGATTACAAAGTACGAGTGGTAGTTTCTAAAGTCGCAACCTTCGGATACTTCTAAAATTTAATATTATCATTCTATCTCTTACTTTTTATTTTTAATTAGTATATTAATTGTTGAATATTTAATTTTATTATATTTATGTTTTGAATTTGTTTAGTTTAATTTATATTATGGATAAATTAAGAAACCTCGCCACTAAAGGTGTTAAAATTTTTTATCCCAGAAGTGGTAATGGTAGCAAAAAGTGAATTACTAGAGGTAGAGGTACTTCAAGTAGTAGATATACCTGTGTACCTTCGCCTTCGGTACTCCTTGGTACACTTTTTGAGGAAGAAATATGTGTAGGTGCTCACGATATGGATTATGTAGAAGCTTAGAAAAATTACGGTATAGAAGAAGAAAATGAAGTAGATGCAGTTAATTTAGATGAGGATGATGAAAATATTGGTGAGACACCCGCAGTAGAAAATGCTAATGTTAGATCCGAATCGGTTAATCTCCCTCCCCGTCCTCCCCGTGCCTTAAGAGCTCGTAAAATATCTAGTAATGTATGTCAGTTTTTTGAACGTATATCAGATATTGAGGTGAAATGTAATATTTGTCAAAAAAATATATAAGCATAAAAGAGGGGGCAATAAAGGGGGTACGAGTACATTAACGAGACATATAGAGGATCTTCACAAAAGAGAGTTACAAATTGTAAAAGGAGGTGAGGCTA
The DNA here is from genome assembly GCA_030864225.1 of Capsicum baccatum var. pendulum. Classification (NCBI taxonomy): domain Eukaryota; kingdom Viridiplantae; phylum Streptophyta; class Magnoliopsida; order Solanales; family Solanaceae; genus Capsicum; species Capsicum baccatum. Next base: position 23,882,544 of record CM061554.1, on the reverse strand, counting down.
TTGGTGGGCCCACATAAGCTAGAATGGACCCAACAACTGGTCATGTAATTAAGAAGTATAATAAATTGAGGGACCGGGAAGAAATAGCAAAAATGGTAGCTGTGGGTTGTTTGCCTTTTAGTTTTCCTTCTTCTGATGCCTTTATCCATTATATTCAAGCAATTTATAATCCTATGTTTAGTGGTATTCCTAGAAGTACTTGTCGGTCTGATATTTTTAGAATTCATTCACAATATTATTTTTAATTATCAGCATTGTTAAAAAATATTCAATGTAGATTGTCCCTAACTTCTGATCTTGGTCGTGCTGTAAATAAAAATGATTATTTAATCGTTACTTGTCACTGGATGGATAGTAATTTTGTGATGCAAAAATGTATTCTTGATTTTTTATATGATGAAGATTCTGAACATACTGGAGATTTTATTGCTGATTCGATTGTTAAAGTTGCAGAATTGTATGGTATCGAAAATAAAATCTTATGTATTGCTTTTGATAATGCTTCTAACAACAAGACTGCTCTAGAAAGTTAAAATCTAAGCTATCTCTGTCGTTACCTAAGATTTTTCATATTAAGTGTGTGTGTCATGTATATAATTTAATTGTGAAAGATGGTCTTTAAGTTTTTTGAGCTTTATATTGAAAAAATCCGTCTTGCTGTTGGTTTTATTCAAGGAAATAATCGAAGAAAAAAAATAGAGAATTTAAAGTTAAATATCAAGAAATGGACTTGCACCGATATTGATGCCTGAGGAAATTGATATTAGATGGAATTCTACGTATGATTTTTTAAAAACTTGTTATAAATATAAAGTTCCTATTACACTAGCTTTTATCCAACATTGTGGTTCATTTGCTGATTTTGCTGATTGTATGCTACATGATTCTGATTGAGTTGTAATTAATGATCTTTTTAAGTTTTTAGAAATTTTTTATAGAGCTACGGTTGAATTTTCTAGTGCTTATTATCCCACTGTTTAAAATATTTGGGTATATATAGCCGATATTTCTGGTTTGCTCAAAGAATGTAAAAATAAAGAAGGTTATAAAGAAGCTGTTGGTGCCATGTTTACTAAATTTAAAAAATATTTTTTTTCGATTCCCCCTATTTACTTGGTTGGTGCCATGCTAAATTCGTGCGTGAAATATAATACTATGTGCTACTTTAGTACACTTATTTATGCTAACTTAGAAATAAATACTAACAATGATTCTGAATAAGTACAACCTGATTTGTGGACGGCTATGGCTGATGCGAATGCTTACATAGATAAATTATATAACCACTATGCTGATTTAGTTGATTTAGCTGTACCGACACATATCACTCCAATTGTCGCTCCTCATCCTCCCGAGGTGCCATCATCTTCTAAAAGGCCAACACATAGTGGTTTTCCTGATTCCTTTTATGATTTACCTTGTTGGAACAGTGTTGATGAGAGAGCTTACAGATCAACTTATCAGAAAGAGCTTAAGTATTATCTTCGGTCACCGCCAGGGGATCGCAGACGACGGATCAACACGTTGGATTGGTGGAGGAGTAATGAAACACAATATCCTGTTCTTTCAAGATTAGCTAGTGATATCTTAAATGTCCAACGTCAACCGTTGCATCAGAGAGCGCTTTTAGTCAAGGATGACAGCAACTTGGAGACAACCGACACTCATTGGGAAGCAATGCAATGAATGTTCTAGTTTGCCTCAGAGATTGGATTAGAGCGGAAAAAAGAAATCAAGGAATGGAAGCGGAGCCAAACGACGAGCAGAAACTTGAAGAAATTATGACTTCACGGGAGAACTCAGCAGAATCAAGTCCAATGCATGGTTTTGCTCCCATTGACTTTGACTATTCTATGCAAGTTTCCGTTAATATTAACATGAATGAGTTGGAAAAAATGATGCATAATTTGTAGATTTTTCATTTATGTAAATTATAAATTTTGGATCATTTTGCAATCAATAAAATTCAACATTCATTCACCCTTAGTTCTTACTTTGTAATTTTTTTCATTTAATGATTTAAATTGAATTTCTAGTTTAAATTAAAAATTTACTTTTAATATATTATTAATTTACTATCAAGTATTATTAATTTATTACATTAAGTAGCATATGTTTTGTATATTTGTGTATCTATCTTCTATAGATGTGTATATTTAATGTATATATGTGTATATGTTTTATAAATTAGTATATAACTATATATATATTGTAGTATATATATATATATATATATATATATATATATATATATATATTGTAGTATATGTTTTATTTAAAGTAGTACATATATATTGAATGGTGCGTATATATGGGTATATATCTTCTATAGAAGTGTATATTTAATGTATACATGTGTATATGTTTCATAAATTAGTATATAACTATATATATATATATATATATATATATATATACTACAATATATATATATATATATTGTAGTATATGTTTTATTTAACGTAGTACATATATATTGAATGGTGCGTATATATGTGTAGTGTATATATCTTCTATAGACGTATATATTTAACGTATACATGTGTATATATTTTATAAATTAGTAATTAGTATATAACTATATATATTGTAGTATATATATATATATATTGTAGTATATGTTTTATTTAAAGTAGTACGTATAGTTATATATACTGAATGTTACGTATATATGTGTAATTGTGTATATGTGTATATATTTTTTAAATTCTAATGTAGTATATACTATATATATAGTGTATATATATATTTTTTAACGTATTTAAAATGTATATTGATGGGTATATATAGTGTATATTGAAAGAAACTTTTTTTTTTATTTTTGATCGGGTTTGACCGGGTTTAGGTGGATTTGACCGGGTTGGGTTAAGTGGGTCGGATTAGAGATATTTTTAAATATTTTACCGTTGAACCCGGACCCGGCCCGGCCAACTTAACCACAACCCGGCTAAAATTAATGGGTTGGTTCTGGGTTGACCCGACCTGGCCCACTTAACACCCTTATGCCTGCTAAATGTCAAAATGATGAGTATCAGAAATTAATGTAGTATAACATCTAATGCAGTTTCTGCAGCATTTGAAGTATGTTAGTATATTCATAAGGAAAATAAAGACCTCTTGGAAGGATGAAATTGTTGATTTCACCAAAGACTAGACCTCCATTTGTTAAAAGTTAAACTTTCGTGCAAATTATCTTGGAAAACATTTATTCATATTAAAATCATATTATCTGTCAAGAGAGAAATACAAAGCAAGCATCAAACTTATAGGCATAAAAGTTAAAGATACTGAAAATACTTCGTCTATCTTGTGATTTGCGCGATGAAAGAATCCAACTCCGCTCGGGAAGCTCGCCTTTTCTCTGTGGACTACCTTACAGCTTCTCCCAATTCTTCTGCTCTTTTTTTAATCTACTATTATTTAATTTGTATGTATTGCTATTGCAAAGGCAAAAAATAAAATGAAATAAAAAGGAAACTCAAGCCGAGATGGGTGGCACGAAGTTGATTGAAAACATAGAAAGCGTGATGAGTTAAATTTTTGTGGATTTACCTCCTCTATCTCTTCTCATTCCACTTCATTTATCATTTCTAAGCAAATAGTTACTATCTATCTCAAATCTTTTTCAAAGTAAGTTGAAAAGAACCAATACTACATGTACATACCTAAATTCCGTTCAAAACCCCCTCCCCCCCCCCCCCCCCCCCCCCCCCAAACATCATAATCCCATCCGTTAAAGGCCATCTTCACGTTAATTTTGGCCATCTTCTCATTAATTTACCATGATTGTATTAGAATAATATGTGCATGACCAGAATTCTCAAAAGAAAAAAAAAATTCCCTCCAAACGTTAAAAAAGTCTCTATCCAGCAATATTCTCACATATCATGATGTCTTCGATCCAAATGCATCACTAATGCTATTCCCCAGCCCTAATAGTTCTAAGAAGATCAATGATATTTTTTCTACTGTCACTATTCGGCCTATAATTGCTATGACTAAGAAGGGAACCAAAAAGAAACTAAATAAAGGAAAAAGATGATAAAACATAAAAGAGAAAATGATTCTTAATCGGAGAGAATTGTCACACTTTATGTAAAAAGATAAAATGAGATTTGCAGATTCAGTTGCCCTTCTAGGTGACTATAATAGGGAGCTTAAAAAAGATGAAAAGAATCAAATTATTAACAAAAATTTAGCCAAAAACAGAAAAGACTTATCAATTTCCTACTTAATTATTGTGACCTTTGGTACGTCTTCATCAGTCTACTCAAAACACCAAAGATAATAAAATAGGGCTGGCTGCTGATCTTTGTATATGTCCTATATTAGATAGTTTTATGACAAAAGAATTTTTTCATAGATTAGTACATGCCACCAAAAGTTTAAAGTACGGATCTTCCCTTGCTTTATATATTGTTTTATTTATGCATAGTTGATTTCTCACATCTTCACTCAACTAAGAGTTATTATTACAAAAAGTCACTTTCTTTCTTAAGAGACCAGAAGAATTATCCCCTGTAGGTCCTGACTAAGGGTCCGTGCCGATCCTAGTATGTGCGTACACTATTCTTTGGCATGCATTGATTCATTATATTGTTGCATATCATCGCATACATGATTGGATGATGGCCGGACTGACTATGTGTAAGTGAATTGATATGAGCAATGAAAGACGGATTGATAAAAAGAGGGATAACCTGTGGTTTTGTAAGTTTATGTATTTGTAAATGTGTATTGTAGGTAGGTGTGAATAGAAGGTGTTAGAGTTGTGACTCGAATTTTGTTGACCCGACCCTGAAAGTTTCGTGGTGCGATCCTTGTTTGTGACTGGGGTATGTGGTGGTAGCGTACGGATCGGGCCGATAGATAAGAAATTTGTCTGTTGCAAGTGGGTATTTAAAAAGAAAGAAGGAACATAAGGAGTTGAAGAAGCTAAGTACAAATCAAGACTAGTTGCTAAAGGCTACAGTCAGGTTCCAAGCGTTGACTTCACAGATGTGTTTTCTCCAGTTGTAAAGCATAGTTCGATTCGAGCCTTGCTTGGTAATGTGTCCATGCATAATCTTGATCTTGAGCAGTTGGATGCCAAAATTGTATTCTTACATGGAGAACTTGAGGAGGACATCTATATGCAGCAACCAGAGGGCTTTGTAGTTTCAGGAAAGGAGGACTATGTATGCTTACTGAAAATGTCTCTTTATGACTTAAAACAGTCTCCCAGACAGTGGTATAAGTGGTTTGACTCTTTTATGAACTCTCATATATTTCGGAGGAGTAGTTATGATAGTTTTTTCTACTTCAAGGAGGTAAGTGATGGTTCGTTCATGTATTTTCTCTTGTATGTTGATGATATGTTGATTGCAGCAAAGGATATCAGAGAGATAATAAAAGTCAAAGCCCAGCTCAGCATAAAGTTTGAGATGAAGGCTCTAGGAGCAGCAAAGAAGATTCTTGGAATGGAGATTATGAGGGATAGAGAGAAGTGTAAGTTAACTTGAGTCAGAAAAGGTATATTGAGAAAGTGCTTCACAGGTTCAATATGCAAAATGTCAAACCTGTCAGTACTCTATTGGCAGCTCTTTTCAAACTCTTGGCCATGTTATCTCCAAAGACAGATGATGAGCGTGATTATATATCTCGAGTTCCATACTCTAGTGCCGATGGGTCTCTTATGTATGCAATGGTGTGATCCCGACTAGATGTATCTTATGCAGCTAGTGCCGTTAGCAGATACATCAAAAATCCTAGAAAAGAACATTGGAAAGTAGTTCAATGGATTTTCAGATACTTGCATGGATCTGCTGATGTTTGTTTGCAGTTTGGGCGAAATAGAGATGGAGTAATCGGTTATGTTGATTCTGATTTTGTAGTAGACCTTGATAAAAGGAGATCCTTTACAGTCTATATTTACACCATTGGTGGTTGTGCTATTAGTTGAAAAACTACTTTACAAACTACGATTGCTTTGTCAACTACTAAGGCAGAGTACATGACTATTACAGAGGCTTTCAAGGAATCTATTTAGTTAAAGGGTCTGTTTGGTGAACTTAGAAAAGATTTATAGCTTACTACGGTCTTTTGCAATAGTCAGAGTGCTATCTTCCTTATGAAAGATCAGATATTCACTAGAGGACAAAGCACATTGATGTTCGGTATCATTTTGTGTGTGGAGTTATTTCTCATGGTGATATTATGGTAAGCAAGATTAGTACCCATGATAACCCTGCTGATATGATGACCAATACACTACCAAGTGCCAAGTTTGAGCATTTCTTGGACTTGGTTGGTGTTAACTGTTAAGATATGCCCTTAGGGGCTTTTGTGGAAGAGGTGGATAGTTTGTCTTGAAATGGATTTGAGTTCTGAATTAAAATTTGTGTCAAGGTAGATATTGTTAGAATTGTGACCCGAATTTTATTGATTCAACCCTGAAAGTTTTATGGTGCGACCCATGTTTGTGATTTTCAATGGGATCAGTGGTGGGCTCCGGGATCGAGCGGTAACGCACATACTATATAAGTGCAATTAATGGGTTGGTTTTGGATATTCAAAAATTACGTCGTGCTCCACCTTGAACTCCTCTCCTTTCACAGTAAAATTCCTATGCCTCTTCCCATGATTTTTTCCCGCAAGGATTTCTATGTAAATCTGTGTGTTCTTATTTTTTTTCCTTCTTGTGGTTTACTATATTTTGTATGATTTATAACAAATTGGTATCAAAGCAAGTTTTGATTATTTTCTCGGGGATAGCAACCATGAAGTATGATATTTCGTTGTTGGATCGCAATACCAAATTTTTGTTATGACAGGTTAAGATGCAAGATATCCTCGCGCAGATGGATTTGGATGATGCTCTATTAGGACTTGATAAGATACCCTCATCGTGGACGGAAGAGGATAAATAACGTACGAAACGAAAGGCTCTATCTCAGATCCACCTTCATTTATCCAATCAGATTCTACAGGATATTTTGAAGGAAACCACTGCCGCTGTGTTGTGGTTGAAACTGGAATCGTTATATATGATGAAGATCCTAACAAGTAAATTGCATCTCAAACAATGACTTTATTCCCATCATATGTCTGAGGGTGCGTCCTTGGAGGATCACCTATCTAGCATTAAGGAAATCGTCTCTGATTTAGAGACTCTAGAGGTTAAGTACGATGAGGAAGATCTAGATTTGATTCTGTTGTATTCACTGCCTGCATCATAATCGACCTTTAGGGATACGATTTTATATAGTCGAGCTACCCTAACCATAGATAAAGTCTATGATGTGTTATGCTCTAAGGAGAAGATGAAACATCTTATGAATGGGTCGGAGTCTCAAGGAGATGGTCTCATTGTTCGAGGAAGGACTCATGAGAGGAACACTGGAGGTGATAATAAGAATAGGTTGAATTCCAAAAATAGAAACAAAACCTATAATTACTACAAGAAAAAGGGCTATATCAAATCCAAGTGTTATAAGTTACAGAATAGAGAGAAAAGAGAAGCCCCAAAACCGAAGAGAAACCAACCAAAGAAGTCCGGTGAAGCCAATTTTGTTGAAGATGATGGTAGTGATAGAGAAATCTTGGTAGTTTCTGATGGTAACTCCAAACCCTGTGAGGATTGGATTCTTAATTCAGCTTGCACATTTTATATGTGTCGTAATCAAGATTGGTTTACAATATATGAAACAGTCTCTAAAAATGCTGTGTTGATGGAAAATAACACACATTATAAGATAGCTGGTATTGGAACAATCAAAATTAAGATGCTTGATGGGGTTGTGAAGACACTTGGTGATGTGTGGTATGTCCCAGACATGAAGAGAAATCTTATTTCCTTGAGTACCCTTGATTCGAACGGATATAGGTACACTAGTGAAGGTGGAGTCCTGAAGGTTACTAAAGGTGATCTTGTTGTGATGAAGGGACAGAGAAAGACTACCAATTTGTATGTCTTGCAAGGCTCTACGATTATAAGTAATGCAACTATTTCTACTTCTTCTCTATCAGATAGTGATGTTTCTAAACTTTGGCATATGTGCTTGGGGCATATGAGTGAAAACGGGATGGCTGAACTAAGCAGGAGAGGACTTCTTGATGGGTAGAGTATTACCAAATTGGAGTTTTGTGAGCACTGCATTTTTGGGAAGCAGAAAAGAGTCAGATTCACTAAAGGCATCTATCACACCCCTTTTTTTTTTACCAAAAAGATTGATTTTATGTTTGAAAAGGGTTTTATTATTAAGTGAAAAACGATGAAAATTTATTTTGAAAAGGACTTTTAACAATCAAAACTTAGAGTCGCCACTTGACATAAATCTGATGTGCCAAGTCACCTTTGAAAATCGTTTTTCAAAATATTTTTTGACACTTTAAAATTGATCCGCGAATAGAGATTCTGATTAAGGAATTCTGTTGATTAAGGGGAAGGTGTTAGGCACCCCTCGGTCCCGTGGTTCGACCACGGTCGCTCCGTGAACTGTATCAACTAGTATGATAGTATGAAATGTATATACCAAAAAAAATATGCAAATAAGAAAACAAACAATCAAACAACTCAAAACTTCAAAATATTGTAACGTTTAATTTATTATAGACCCAAAATAAAAAAGGTACTAAAATGTAAACCTACACTAGCTTACACTAATCATAAACTACGCTCCACCCGGTACTTCGGGCCTTGATCACGCGCTGTCTTTGAGTACAACTCCATCGGGGTATTCCCCGAATAAAATAATACAAATGACCTCTAGGTATTTCCCAGCTAAGTGAATACAATTGATCCTAATGCGATAAGACAAACCATTCAACAAATATTTCAAATATTCAATATTCCACAAGTCCTAAATTTGCCTACCCCAAACCTAAGATTTTCCTATCGATTCTCGACCTAAAATATGATAGTATTGAGTTCAACAACATTAATATTTGTTCCGAATTAAACCACTAATAATGAATCAAAAACAAATCCATATTTACAATTATCAATTTTTCAATTCCCTTTTCCCAAAGTTCATTCCCGATTAATCGTGATTTTAATTCCCAAATAAGATGTCATTTCATCATATATTCCATAATCGAGTGAATCAACAATGCATAAACCCAGGAAATTATTCATCACCAATAGGGATCAACCAACACACAGTATTCAATCCAATGCATTGAATATCATCAAACAATGAAATAAAAAGGAGGAAAAGAGTAGAATTGGACCTCAATTTGATGCTTTTAAACTCAAATATTATTTGAATGAAAAAATGGAATTCACATTTCGAAGCTGCGAGTTGAACTTGAACCTCGACCAATAAACCCGCAACTCAATAAAATACCAATAACCACAGCCTAACTCGTAGCACCGTCAAGTGGCGCATCCACTGTTGCGACTATTTTTGGTCACTGTTTTGGTATTTTTTGATGAATTTCTCTGGAGCAACGTGGTTTTAGGCAAGTTGACTTTTTTTTCAGTGGGTCTTCATCGAATCAAAGCTGGATTTGTTTTCTATTTTACCAGAGCTCTGTCGAGCTCAGACGGTGGTGGGAACCAGAGAATGGGTTAAATTTTTGGTAGCGATGACGTTTCCAGGCTAGAATTTGCCAGAAAATTACTTTTTCGTCGTTACTCTCCTTTTCCCCCTTTCTCTCAATGTCTGACTTTCAATTTTCTCTTCTCTCTCGAGATTTCTCGCTCTCAATCTTCTTTTTATTTTCTCCTCTTTCTCGAGATCTCTCCCACTCAATTTTTTTTACTATTTTTTTTCTCATTCCCGTGTGTGTGTACATATATTAGTGTGTGTATGTGAGTATTCTCTTGTGGTGAATGAGAAAAAAATAGAGTGTCTGCGTGTCTGTGTGTAATGTTGTGTGTCTCTGGCGAATCGTGTGTGTTCGTACATTTTCGATGGCTATGTGTATGTATTGATGTCTGTTATCGTTATGTGTGTATTGATGTGTGTTGTCATTGTGTGTGTATAAGAGTTGAAAGATATGTGTGTGTATATATTTGTATAGTATTATGTGGTCATGTGTATGGCAGTGTATAATGTGTATTATGAGAATTGTTATTGAAAAAACTTGGAGTGTGTAAGTGGGTGTGTGCAGAGGGTTGTTGGGAGTGGGTGGATTAAGTATGGGTAGGGTATAGGTAGGGATAGGATAGGGAGAGGTAAATGAGTAGAAATTAATTTTTGGGGTGGACAAAATTACGTGTCTACAACATCCACTCAACTAAAGGCACACTTAATTACATTCTTTCTTATCTCTGGGTCCTTCTAGAGTACCTTCTAGAGGAGGTGATAATTACTTGTTGACTATTATTGATGACTATTATAGAAAAGTTTGGGTGTTCTTCCTGAATCAAAAGAATGATGTGTTACCTACTTTCAAAGAGTGGAAGACTATGATTGAAAAGAAAACAGGGAAGCAAGTAAAACACCTTTGGACAGATAATGGTTTAGAGTTCTGTTCAAATGAATTTAATGCTCTGTGTAAGTCAGAAAAAATTGTGAGGTACTTACAGTTCTTCAAACTCCGCAGCAGAATGGTGTGGCCGAACAAATAAATAGGACTATAATGAAGAAGGTGCATTGTATGCTCTCTAATGCTGGCTTGTCCAAGTCTTTTTGGGCCGAAGTTGCTTCCATAACTTGTCTTCTTATTAATCACTCTCTCTCAGTCGTGATCGATAAAAAGACTCCATAAGAGGTATAGTCTGGTACTCCTGCTAGTTATTCTGATTTGAGGATATTTGGATGTCCTGCTTATGCTCATGTTTATAATGGAAAGTTGGAACCTAGATCTTCCAAGTGCTTATTTATGGGTTATAAGCCTGGTGTTAAAGGTTATAAGCTTTGGTGTCCAAAAAACAGAAAGGTTATAATTAGCAGGGATGTTTTGTTCAATGAAATTGCCATGCTTTGGGCTTTCTCTGAATCTAGTGCTCTCCCCAGATGAGCTTAGTGATATGAATCAACAAAAGTAAAGCACCCACATTGAATTACGGATTGGAGCAGAGTCTACACCAGTGCCTACTTCTCAATCTAGCTCGAGGATACTGAGTGATACTATTTCTTCTTCACCACCAGTGACGCCACAATATTCTATTGCTAAAGACAGGCCTAAGAGAGATATTAGACCTCCTCAAAAGTATGCTGAAGTTGATTTGGTTGCTTATGCATTGAATGTAGCAGAAGGTATTGATTCTGGTGAAGAACCTTCTTCTTAGTCAGAGGCAGTTAGTTGTGATGATTCCGACCAATAGATGATTGCTATGTAGGAGAAGATGGAATCACTTGATAACAATGGCACATGAGATCTGGTGAGATTGCCTAAAGATAAGAAAGTTGTCCGTTGCAAGTGGATATTTAAAAAAAAAGAAGGAACATCAGGAGTTGAAGATGCTAGGTATAAAGTAAGACTAGTTTCTAATGGCAACAGTCAGGTTCTAGGTGTTGACTTCACAGTTGTGTTTTTTCCAGTTGTAAAGCATAGTTTGATTCGAGCCTTGCTTGGTATTGTGGCCATGCATAATATTGATCTTGAGTAGTTGGATGTCAAAACTGCATTCTTACATGGATAACTTAAGAAGGACATCAATATGCAGCAACCGGAGGGCTTTGTAGTTTCAAGAAAGGAGGACTATGTATGCTTGCTAAAAAAGTGTCTTTATAGCTTAAAACAGTCGCCCAAACAGTGGTATCAGTGGTTTGACTCTTTTATGACCTCTCATATGTTTCAGAGGAGTAGTTATGATAGTTGTGTCTACTTTAAGGAGGTAAGTGATGGTTTATTCGTGTATCTTTGTATTACCCCACACTTTCTCCTAGCTCAATTTAGCTCCTAGAATGTCAAAGCTTAGCTTGAAATTTGAATAACCTTTGATACATATAGAATTTTCCAATTCTAGACCCTTTAGTGTGCAAAAAATTGAATTAGCTTTCCAACGATACCAATTTTGCTTCAATTTGATAATTAGTTGGGAAGTTATGACACTTTTAATGAAGACAGTGTCCCAAATTGAGAAGCACCGCATCGCGGTGACATGCAGAATGTCAATTGTCAATTTCCAGTGGACCTCTGCCATTGTCCCGTAATGTGTTGATGTCCCATTTCCTAATTGTCAAACTTCAGTTGTCCAACGCTATGGTACCGCGTCGGGATGATGGCCTAAATAGCATTTTCAGTAGCTTACCGCGATAGCTCCGCATCGCTTTGATTTTTCAGTTCCCAGTTGTCAAATTTCAGTGGGTGCAATCGAGGTGGGTGGCCAAATCGGAAATTTCTTTCTTTTCCAGTTCCAGTTAAAATTTTAAAAGAGGCAATTTGGTTAATTCCCAAGCCCCCAATTCGTGGATAACACAAGATTAAGTTCATTCTAAGCACTTTATGCTTACTTTTCATCAATTCTCTCTTAAAATAAAACCCCAGATCTCAAAACTTACTCCCCAAGAAATTTAATTTCCTCCATTCTTCTTCCAAGATAACTCGAAATTAAGGATTCCCAATTCAAGAACTTCAAGAATTCATCTTCAAAAGCTCAAAATAGGAATTCAAGATCAAGCTTTTTATTCAATTTCATCAATTAAGGTATGCGGGGTTTATGAACAAGGATATTATTTCATCCTTGTGCCCAAAACTAGTTTCAATTACAAATTTACATGATTTTGTATTAATATACATGAGTTTCAAATTAGGGTTCATACCAATTATTGTTATTTGCAAGATTATGAGATTTCAAGTGATTTAGAAATTGAATTGCATGTCTATTTTTGTATTTTCATATGTATTTTAGTAAATTTCAGATTTTGAGTTGAATTATCAATATTTGTATTATCAAGCATGAACATTATGATGTTTTAACATGAATTTGATGCATGAGTCATTAAGCCATGATTGGATATTGCTATTTCAACATGAACATTATGTTGGTTTTTGTAATAAACCACTATACTAGATTTTTAAAGTGGATTTCTAGCAGAATGAGCATATAGATTAAAGGGAGTAGTATTTAGCATCGAATTTGGTATGTTCTTATGCCCTAGAACTACGAGCCAACATATGTTCAGGTTATCAGATTATTTTCATTTCTATATGGATGATAGATACAGATGTGATAACTTAGATTAGGTTATACTTCTTGGCAAGAGTATGACACCTATCTCCAACGTGAGGTTTTCCCATAAGGGAACTAGACGTTGGACACTATGATAGCTCACAAAGTGTATGTCGGTTAGAATAACCTCCCTAATAGCAAAGCTTTACAGAAAGTTTTTTAAAAGAATTTCCTGCAAAATAGAGTAATCCTAACAGTAAAGTCTTTAAGAATAGTTTTTTTTTGAAGTATTTGCCTAATAATAAAAGCAAATAAACAACTTTAAGAAACTAAGTGTAAAGGATCACAAATTTACTCAGATATTGCTTTACAGAAAGACATTAGCCACAGACTTCAGCTTTCAGATATAAAAGTGAGTCCTTTCTACACTTAGACAATATGATTTACAGACAGAATACTAGTACAACTTTTAGAACTAAATTCTATGGCTCACTAGATTTATAAAGTATGGTTTACTACTCATGATTATGATTCTCAGATTTCAGATATTCCAGCTTATGTGAATCATCCACATTTAACATGCATTGTTTTACATGTTATGATGATGTTGAGACATTGTTTTATTTATGCATTCACCCCATATACTCAGTACATTTTCAAAGTACTGATCCACATATACGTCTATGTGCTACATTGTCTCATAATGTAGGTTCAGGTGCTTAGTTCCAGTAGTGTGAGTGATTTCGAGCATCTCCATCTACATCCCGACAGTTGGTGAGTCCTCATATTTTGGGGACTTAGTCTTTCAGTTTTCAGCTTATTAGTATAGATGATTCAGACAGTTTGAGTCATTTCGGGGTTTGTCCCAGTGACTCTCTAGTTATTAGTAGTAGAGGCTTCTCAGACTGCTAGATATGATCAAATTATTCAGACTATTGAGTCTAGTATTTTTCAGAGATTATATTCAGATATTCTTAATTAGCCCAGATAAGTTTCTAGATTTAGTATGATTTTTATATCTATATTCCCTTGTTATGAGATTCAGACGTAGTAGAAGGTAGACAAGGTTAGCTTAAGGCCACTCGTAGTCTTGAGCACCGTGTGACATCTCGAGACCCATTATCAGGGTGTTAAAACCTTCTCTTATATATTGATGATATGTTGATTGCAATAAAGAGCAACAAAGAAGATTCTTGGCATGGAAATTCTGAGGAATAGAGAGAAGTGTAAGTTATACTTGAGTCAGAAAAGCTATATTGAGAAAGTTCTTCACTGGTTCAATATGCAAAATGCCAAACCTTACTCCATTGGCAGCTCACTTCAAACTCTCATCCATGTTACCTCCAAAGACAGATGATGAGCATGACTATATGTCTCGAGTTCCATACTCTAGTGCCGTAGGGTCTCTTATATATGTGATGGTGCGTTCTCGACCAGATTTTTCTTATGAAGTCAGTGCAGTTAGCAGATACATGACAAATCCTAGCAAAGAACATTGGAAAGTAGTTCAGTGGATTTTCAGATACTTGCATGGATCTGCTGATGTTTGTTTGCAGTTTAGGCAAAATAGAGATAGAGTAATCGAGTATGTTGATCCTGATTTTGCAGTAGACATTGATAAAAGTAGATCCCTTATAGGCTATGTTTACACCATTGGTGGTTGTTCTATCAGTTGGAAAGCTACTTTACAGACTACAGTTGCTTTGTCAACTACTGAGGCAGAATGCATGGCTATTACAGAGACTTTCAAGGAAGCTATTTGGTTGAAGGGTCTGTTTGGTGAACTTAGCAAAGACACGGATTACTATAATCTTTTGCGACATTCAGAGTGCTATCTTCCTTATGAAAGATCAGATGTTTCACGAGAGGACAAAGCACATCGATGTTTGGAATCATGTTGTACGTGAGATTATTGCTCATGGTGATATTGTGGTAAGCAAGATTAGTACCCATGATAACCCTGCTGATATGATGACCAAGACACTACCAAGTGCCAAGTTTGAGCATTGTTTGGACTTGGTTGGTGTTAGCTGTTAAGATGTGCCCTTAGGGGCTTTTGTGGAAGAGATGGAGAATTTTCTTGAAATGAATTTGAGTTCTGAATTATAATTCGTGTCAAGGTGGAGATTGTTAGAGTTTTGACCCGAATTTTGTTGATCCGGCCCTGAAAGTTTCGTGGTGCGACCCATGTTTGTGATTTTCAATAGGGTCAGTGGTGGGCTCCGGGATCGGGCGGTATGGACCTTTATGTTTTTGGTCCTAGGAACTATTTGTACGCACATACTATATAAGTGCAATTAGTGAGTCGGTTTTGGAATTTAGAAATTCCGTCATGCTCCACATTGTACTCCTCTCCTTTCATAGTGAAATTCCTCTGCCTCTGCCTGTGATTTTTTCCCGCAAGGGTTTCCACGTAAATATGTGTGTTCTTGTTTTTTTTTTCTGCTTGTGGTTTGCTTTATTCTGTTCAATTCATAACATATGTCTTGAACTTTGAATCAATCTTATTTATCTTTTGTATATATGTGTATCTATATGGAGTGTATTGTCGTGTCTTCTTTTGCGAATTACTTGTTGTCTTATTTACTTGACTTGGTGGTTGCATTGTCAACGTGTAATGGTAATAAAATAGTGAGTAAGGATTGTCATGATAGAGGATTAATGAGAGAGGAGCATAGAGCTGTTTTAAGGAGTGTGTAGAGATGGATTAGGTGGTTCCATGGAATCGCATCACTTAGTTGCTCTACGGATAAAATGAATAATGTTATAATAAGAGGAAAGGCGGTAATGTTGAGAACTGAAGTATGTTTAAGTATATCAAGTGGCACTTAAGCACGTTAAGTATGTTAAAACTTGATAATTGTCTATTGCCATGGTCTCTTCTTGATTGATGTACGTTGGTATATATTTTCTAACCGTGGTCGGGTGATGATACCAATCAATAGTGTGGTTGTACTGATACTACACTTATTATATCTTTATTTTGAGAGTATAGCCATGGTTGCAGGTCAGTTGAAGTTTTTGTAGGTGCAGCAGTGATCATTCTTCAGTAGCTCCTGTCATTCTACTCTTACGTGGAGGTTGTGTCTTAGAGTCGGCTTCCTCGAACTTAGTGCTCTTAAACCTATTTAGACTAGGTTCTAAAAAATTTATTATTTAAATTTGTGCAATGTATTTATTATAAAAAAGTTTGGTTTTAAATAAAAGGATTATTATGCTTAAGGTTTCAAAATTGTTTTGACGTTAAAGGTTGGGTGGTAAGAGTTTTTCTATCTAGCGTAAAATTGGGTAGGTGCCCACACAATTTCGTGATTTGGGTCGTGAAAATTACAGTGAGAAAGTTTATACTTGAAGTCCCGAGTACAATACTCCAAAGACCACTACACACTCAAAAGAATTAATCCTCTTTTGATTTTCACACACCTCACTACAATACCACTAACACACTTTATTTTTCCTCACACTATTTGTCAAATGCTCTCCACAGCTATTGAGTTTCTTCTCTCTCTGTATGATGAAATGAGAGAGAAGAGGCTCTCTATTTTTAGCAAAATGGCCAATCATTTCAGCCGCGCAGAAGGCTTGTTGGGCGTTGCAAGTTGTTGCTGCAACTTGCCAATTTGCATTGTTGCTATTTGTTACCAAAACAAGTTTTTGGCCAAAACCTTGTTTAGCCATTGAAACTTGTCCCTTTTATATTTTTTTGTTTTCCTTTAACGGGTATGGATCCCATCAATCTCCCTTCCAAAATAGATATATGTAGAGGCGGATTCAGGATTTCAAACTTGTGGGTTCCCAATAAAATAAATAAAGTTGAAAAAAATTACATGGGGAAAAAGGACTTCTAAAGGGGTTTGAACTCATGATTAGCAATCATGCAATGCATGCATCTCAAGTGTGCCCCTCCTACCCACTAAGCCATCCAATTATTTAGTTGTGAGTTCCCACCTGTTAATATTTAAACCTATTGAAAATTTTTCTAATGTAATTATATGCCTTAAGGTAGTGGGTGGGGGTTCCCGGGAACCCAACCCCACCCTATACATGCCAGCAAGTTCGTTGCATAATTTGAACTTGTCCCTTGTAACCGTTACCTTGGCCAACATATCTGCAAGATTCTCACTAGTGAAAATCTTCTAGACTTGGATAGATCCATCCTCTATATTTCTCGAATCCAATGATATTGCACGTCGATATGCTTTGCCATTGCATGATACATGATATTTTTCTTGAGTCGATTGCACTTTAACTGTCACAATAGACAACATTCTCCTTTTGATGCAAGCCAAGATCTTGACGGAACTATTTCAGCCATTTCAGCTTTAGCAGCAGCAATGTATTCTCCTTCGGTTGTAGAAATTACAACACACTCTGCGTCCATGATACAGCCCCCCTCCCCCCTGCCCCCTCCCTACTAAAAAAAGAGAAAAGGTAAACAAATATCACATACCCGATCAACATCTGCATTGTCCTTCAAGATTGGTTCAGATTTTCAAAACGCAAACAATTTCCAGAGGTACCTGAGTATCTACTTGAATGCTTTCCAGTGTTTTTTTAAGGATTTTCCAGGAATCTGCTAACAACACCAGCCGTATCAACCATATTTGATCTGGTACATATACCATTGCATACATTAAACTACCAAGTGTCGATCGGTAAAAAACTTGGACATATTCTCTTTCTCCTTTGTTTATTGTGGGATACATCTTCTTGATCAACTTCATACGAACATCAAGAGGTGTGCAAACGACTTTAGAGATCTTCATGTTGAAGCGTTCTAGTACACGTTCAATGTACTTTTCTTGAGATAGCCACAACTTTCTGCTTGTTTGTTCTCTGAACAATCTTCATTCTTAGAATTTGTTGTAATGGGCTCAAGTCCTTCATTTCAAATGACTTGAAAAAATCTCCTTTCAACTTGGTAATAAATTCCTTGTCTTCCTGCAATTAACATGTCATCCACATAGAATAACAAAATAATAACGTTGTTGTCAAAATTTTTTTTGAAGTATACACAGAGAGATCAGAATAGGTCTGTGTAAGGTTGGCTTTTCATGGATGAGTCAAACTTCTTATACCACTGCCTTGGTGCCTGTTTCAACCCATAAAGATTCTTATTCAATTTGCACACCATGTGTTTCTTTTTGGTTACTTCAAATCCTTCTGGCTTCTCCATATAAATATCCTCGTCCAAATCTTCGTGAAGAAATGCACTTTTTACGTCCAAGTATTCTACTTCAATATTTAGGCTAACTACTTAGCTTAAAATGCTCGAGTGGAAGTCATTTGACAATAGCTGCGAAAATTTCATCAAAATCAATACATTTCTTCTGTTCGAAGTCTTTTACCACCAATCGAGCTTTGTATCTGAGCAGCTCTCCGTTCCCATCTTTCTTCAGTTCAAACACCCACTTGCATTTGAGTGGTCTTTTACCTTTTGGAAGGTTCAGCCAGCTTGTAGGTGCCATTTTTCTGCAGAGAAGATTCATCTCTTTTTGCATGACTTTCATCCGGTGGCTCTTTCTAGAAGGTATAACACCTCCTTAAACTTTCTGGATCCCCTCAATCATTGACGAGGACACACTCTGATGAAAGATACTTGGATGACTCTACCAAAAATGATGTACACTCGTGTCGGATCCTTAAAAATGAGCTTTTTTGAAGGATCCGATACACATCCGTTAACGTTTGAAAGAGTCCGCGCAACACAGTTTTTTGATTATAACTTTGAGGTAGTGAATATTCCAAGAATGACAAGTAACATGGTATAATAGGTTAACTTTGCATTGATGGCATTAAAATTTTTATTACTGTGTATAACTTAAAACCGCTTTATATACCTACAGTTTATGGTTAATTATATCAACAAGAACAACAACAACAAAGCCTCCTCCTTTATCTGGGCATGGGACCGGCAATATGTGAATGAACTCACATAGGCAGAGTTAAATTCCATGTTAAACACGTCAAATTCCATGAAGATAATTAAAAAAATACTAAGTTGAGACAAGATCTGCATATTTTGTTTGATTCTGTTGGAAAGTGCACCATCACATGTATGACTTTGGAACATGTGACCAAATGCTAAAGTATCCATGTCTCTAACTGCTAATTGATACTACTGATTCTTTTTGTTCACCATCAGATCTCATAGACTTCAGTTCATTGCCTTAAAAAGATTGAATCCTCAAATTCCTTTTGGTCTCATGGAGATTAACAGTGAAAATCTTGCAAACAATGAACTAAAAAGTGAAGTAGTTGTAGTAATTGTTCCATTTCAAGCTCAAGGCCATCTCAACCAACTTCTCCAATTTGCCTGTCGAATTTCCTCTTATGGTCTCTCTGTTTACTATGTTGGTTTAGCCAAGTACAATCATCAGGCTAGGGTTCGAGCCAATGCCTTAAATCCTTTGGATATAGCCAAGATCCACTTTCATGACCTTCCAAGTGGTAGAGGCGAAATCCCAACATTTTGGGATGCTTGTATGCTCCTACGCGACCCCACTGCTTCCTTCGTTCGTGATATTTCCTTAAAATCAAGACGAGTTGTTGTTGTTCATGATCCTTTAATGTCCTATAATGTTCAGGTTGTTTCTGCTTTGCCCAATGCTGAATCCTATATGTTTAATTGTGTTTCAGCTTTCTCTTCGTACAATATGATATGCTTATTTTTGAGGTTGTGTGTCCAACATGAAGAAGAATTGCTTAAAAAGCTACCCTCCCTTGAAGGAATTATGTCAGACGAAGCCAGGAACTTTTCAGTTTCTCAGCTTCCGCATATTGATATTAGATCAGGTGATATCCATAATACAAGTAAAGTAATTGAAGGCAAGTATCTTGATTTGCTGGCAGAAGTAGAAATTTATCAGAACAAGAAACAATGGGCAATTGGACCTATCCTGCCTACTAAACTCGATCATATCTCAAATTGGAACAATATATGTTTGGAGTGGCTGAACAAACAACCTCGAAACTCAGTTCTTTATATATCTTTCGGAACAACAACTTCATTTTCTGATAGAGAAATCAAGGAGCTTGCGATGGGATTAGAACAAAGCAAAGAGAAGTTCATATGGGTGCTGAGAAACGCCGATAGAGGAGATATCTTTACTGGGGAAGCTAGAAGAGTGGAGCTTCCAGAAGGGTTTGAGGAAAGGGTAAAAGAAGTAGGCTTAGTGGTAAGAGAATGGGCGCCACAACCAGAAATCTTGGCTCATTCTTCCACGGGTGGGTTCATGAGTCATTGTGGCTGGAACTCTTGCATAGAGAGTATTACTATGGGGGTGCCTATAGCTGCCTGGCCTATGCACTCTGACCAACCGAGTAATAGTTTCTTGGTGACAGAAATGTTGAAAATAGGCCTGGTAGTGAGGGAGTGGGAGAAACGCGAGGAGTTAGTAAGTGCATCCACTATTGAGAATGTTGTGAGGACATTGATGGCATCAAAGGAAGGTGATGCAATTAGGCAAAGAGCAGAAGCATTGAGAGAAGCTGTAAGGTGGTCCATAGAGAAAGGGGGAGCTTCGCAAATGGAGTTGGATTCTTTCATCACACATATCACAAGATAGTTTTTTTCTCTCCAGAATTTGGCAGGGAGGTCGATTCTACCGTTTTCTTCTTTGATTTTCGTTTCTCCAAGTAGTTTGGTTACTTTTCATCATGTATTGTTATTTCTTTTTCCATGCGGTGGCAGTCATCCTTTTTCTTATGTTGAACATTCCAAATTAATTGAACATGTATTATCTGCAAGGTAAAAATAGCTGGACTTATTGGATATATTTGTTGCCCACATGATGCAAATATTTATGTTAAACTTGCCTATTATATTGGATAACATGTCTACAAGTGCAAGTTTCATAAACATCGAAGTCAACATGTATTATTTCAAAGGTTAAAATTGGTGTAATTGATATTATAATGCATTTCTGCTCATCAATAAAGGTGGTGATGGTCGATGGAAGTTGAAGTTAACCAAATTAATTAGCAAGTTTGAATTTCACATGTTTGCATCACATTAACCTTTTAAACGTTATATGTATAAACCTGGAATAAATTTCATCAGCAAGGCTGGAAAGTTAGGATCTTGCTCGTAATATGTGCTTTCAAAATTATCGTGGAACTTTATATTTAATTGAAGCATAGTTTATAATTGGTGACAATTTAAGTAATATCATCAGCAGGCAAGCACCATATATACTCATTTTTTAAAGCCTTATGCGAAGATTTTTCATAGCTTCCACTCCTGAATCTTGAGCCATGCCGAAAAACACCATATTTGGTATCTTTATTATTGCCTTTTGCCTCTGCAGTATCGACTCTGCATCAGGTTCTGTTCTGCCATGGGAATAACGGTTACCATCTTCTGGGTCACAATAACAGATGTGGTTGCACTTGTGACGCATGTCCAGGAAGCTGTGAAATATATTGAAACCTTGAAGGTTTATACTGTTGGTGTTCAAATATTTTAATGATTGACAACTATATTGCAGGAACATATGAAAAACTTTCAAATCAAGATCACAAGAAGACATGTTAGCTGTACAAAAGAAACAAATAAAAAAGGAAGGAGAGCAGTAGGCAATCCCGCGTCAAAGGCACACAAAACATGGAAATTGATTTTCATCTTTATACAAGCTATATTCACAAGGAAAGAAGTAAAAGCAAATATACTGCAAAGGAAAGGCATCTATCAGAGGAAATTAAATATCCTCCAAAAGGAAGAAGAAGATTTTCAAGGAGCCAAAATATGCCACATTTATAAGTCAGTTTTGACTCACCCTATTCTTGGAAAAGGGATATGTTATTGGATTTTTTTCAAGGATCAAATCTCTTGGGCTGTACCTCCTTCAAATGATCATCATCTTTCTATATAAAGGACCACAAAGGAAGAAAGAAAAATATACTTTTAGTCTTTACCTTCTATTATTCTTTGCTCTACTTTTGAAGAAGTGTTGTAATTCTTTTAGATTTGTTGCGTAACCAAAAAAAAAAAGTAGAGAGAAAAAAAGACGGTGAAGCTATTGTATCAGAACAATTGAGAGAAAAGCAAGAGAGTTAGAAAAAGAAAGAGAGAGTAGACTCAAGAGTTGTGTAAGACCTCAGAAATTTGCGACTAATTTATTTTGAACCCTCCTGCTTGTGTAATGATAATTTTCGACTTGAATCATGATAGGGGATGTTAAACGGGTGTTTTGAAAAAGTTTAAAATTTTTAAAAGGGGTTTGGGGTCATTTTGGGACCCCGAGACAGTGAGGGTTTGCGATAGTGGCATGCCATGCCACCTAAGTTTCGCGATAGGAGCGTGACATGCTGGCTAGTCACTATAATAGCGTCGTGCCATGCTGTTGGGCAAATTCTGCCTAGCTTTGCTTTTTTTAGTTTGAGATGAGGGCTTTTTGGTCCTTTTCACTTTAAAACGATTTAAAAACACCTTATTGACCCCTTACCCTTCAGTTATTAAGCTCATACACCATTCTCCTCCTCTTTAACTTTCAAACCAAGAAAACACAAGGGTTTACAAGAATTTATTACTGTGGGCTCTAAACTTCAATTCCTCTTCCAATTCTTCTATATTCTAGGCATGTTGTACACTCCCTAACTTGAGTTTTATATTATTACATCAATTTATCCAATATTTAAGTGTTTTAAATGACGGGTTTGAACTAGGGTTGAGGATCTTTGGATTGTGATAATCTTGCATTGTTATATCTTGATCTAAACGGTTAACTCATGTTTTATATAATGATTTTGAACTAAATTTGGTGCATTGTTATAATGGTTGAAATTGGTGACTTGAGTTTCACAAAGTTGATAAATTTTTGGTATGATAAAGGCATTAACCTCAACCCATATTTTCAATTTGGTTTTGAACATGGATTATACATGATTTACTTATCTTTTGAAAACGTTGCATTGTATTAAAGGAGAAAAAGGATAAAAAGAGGTTTAGGAATGCCCTTGAGGGATTTGGTTTTACATTTTTAAAAGGGAATTGGAGTCTAAATAGATTATGGTTATGGTTTGACATAAATGGAATAGCTTGCAAGCTTATTGATATGACGATACCAAGTTGGAAATGCCTAAATATGAGCCTCTATGGTTAATGATTGATTTATGTGCAAATTATTTTTAATTTGGGATTAAAGGAAATTGTATAGTTCACCGAGAAGGTGTAGTCCCAGGGGGACCAATACTGAAAATCATGTTTACCGATGTTGAGGGTCTATGACCCCTGTATCGATTTGCATAGTACATATTGGAAGACTAATTGACTATTAGTGGCTTTAGCCTATTTCTCCGGTACATACGACTAACATGGACTGAGACCTTTTCTACAGGGGGAGCCGAACCCATATAGCCGGTGGGTGCCTTTAGGTCGGTACGAACTACACAGTTCAGGATTAAATCTTTAAACGATTATGTTCATGTTTTTGCCCCTACCCCGATATCCTATATATAAGTATAATTATTGTGCATGGAATTTTGGATTATTTTTGATAAATGTATTATTTTATTCTTTTTCTTGGGTTGCATGCCAGTAATCACCGTATGACTGTCCTTGGATGCTATATTATTTTATGATATAGGGTGTGAGGTATTTTTTAGTGATCTTGTGCAGTGTTAGATAGTCTGGTGATACAAGAATAATCATGGATATGGACTTATGAGAGTGCCTGTTGTACCCGAGACTTGGTATGTGCAATTGAAGTGTAAAAGATGGCCAAAACACACCAAAATCAGTCCACTTATTACACTTGATAGATACCTTACTCTTGAGGGGTATTATGGATATTTTAGTCTTTCATTTTGCAATAACTATATAAGGAACATGTTAGGGATTCTCTAATTAGATTTTGAAGATGTTGTAAGTTATAAGACCAAGAATCACAAGTCCTCTCTTATCTTTAGGAGGCAACCCAAAACTAGGACAAGATTTAGTGTGGAATCACTAGTTATTATGTTTTCCTGGAAACGTCGGCGCTAGAGAGGTGGAATCTAATCTTGTGTCACATAGGAGATATGTGAATCATTATGTGTGGTGTTAAGGGTCCAAGAGTGAAATAGGCTCTTGGATTCTTAATATTATACCTTTGTGTAGTCTATCTATCTATCCTTTATTTTCGTTTTAATCTTATAGTTTATTTTCTTGTTATTTAAACTGTGTATTGTTGTTATTTTTATAACATTGTTGTTGTTCTTCATGTTCTTTATTTTTATGTCATTAATCTAGTTTGTTGTCTACTGAAATAGGTGCTTGGTCTATCTATCTATCCTTTTATTTATTGTAATCTTGTCACCGTTTGTTCTTGTTATCTTGTTCATCATTTTGTATTGTTAACTTAGTTTGGTTTGTTGGCTGGTTTGGTGTGACAACACACATTTGTATCTCGTTTCTTGGTGTATTTGTTGAATTCGAGAGTTGTCACTAAGAGAGTCCTTGGTACTTAAACTTGTGGACTAATTTGGGTGTATGTTTCATGTATATCCTTGTTTTTATGAAATCATTTGGTATTAGAGCATGCTTGATCTTGTTTCTACAAGATCAATCTTGGGCTTTCTTATTAGAAAATTCAAAAAAAAAAAATATGTTAGAAAATCTGAAAAATAAAAAAGAAGCAAATCTATCCATTTTGTGTTCTTGGCAGAAATTGTGTTCTTGCGGTGTTCTTGGTTGATATTTGTTCTTGAGTCTAGTTCTAGGAGTCTTTTACTTGTCTTGTATTTTTGTATTGTTAGTATTGTTCTTCACTAACACTTTGAGTCGATCTTAGTTTGAGCTTTGTTGTGATATTGTTGTTGTGAACATTGTTGTGGCCGTGTGGTATTGATCTTGTTGTTGTGGATTTGAAGTTGGCCATGTGAATGTTGTTGTAGTTCTTGGTGGATGTTTTTGTTGTCCTTTAAGTTCTTCACAACCCTCACCTCTTGCTTAAATTGAAATACAACACTAAAGAGCCTTGGCCATTTGTTGGTGATTTTATTGTTGACCTTGTTGTTGTGGAGTTGTTGTTGTTCTTGGGAGATTGTTGTTGGTTGTTCTTGTTGTGGTTGTTGTGTTTTTGAAGTTCTTCACCATATTCATCACCTTGTTAATGTTAAAGTGAACTTAGATCTTCAAAAGGTGAAATACAAGGTGTGGAACTTGTTAAGTCTTGAAAGACCCCAACCATCAAAAGACTTTACATCACATCTCCACCACTTTTCCATAAAACAACGGTCCATGTTTTAAGGAGGAGTACAAGTCTATTCAAAGACTTTTGAGTCTTGAAATTTGAATTGAAAAAGAAGCTCCAAAGACTAGTTTGTATTTCCCTCCATTGAACAATTTCTACCAAAGTCCAAATTATAAAATTGATCAAGACTTCCAAATTTGGAAAATAAAATTGTTGAGAACCGAGGCCAATCACGGACTGCCACATTACCAATTACTGTTCACACGATAAATTTTTGGCTCAAATTTTGATCTTTTAGTTTCATTTCGTGTCTTTAGTTTAGTTTGTTGATTCCAATACTAATTTACAAGCTAGTGACCATTTATTAGATTGTAAATTAGTTTTGAAACTGGTCTTCGTGTTAACTTTCCTTTGTGTGTCTTAATTCTTTTGAACCATTGTAATATGTCCTTGTGTGTTTTCCTTACTCTTTGGTGTCATTATAAATGTTGGATTCACCTCTTAACACCTCTCGGAGTACAAGCAAGCTCACAACACTTTTGAGATTGAGTGTGAGGGATTCGAGAGACAAGAAATGAAAAGAGTGAGTGAGGATATTTTTGTACAACCAATATGTTTTTTGTTTTGTAGGTAACTTCTTGGCCATAATGGAAACCATTTTGGCCCACTTTGTTGCTATTTCCCGAGACATGTCTAGGGCGAATGCAGGTCATGAAAAATTAGTCTCGGATATGTCTACTATACTTGAGAGGTTGGATCGAGTGGAGAGTCGAAGGAACTCTCGTATTTCTACTCCCAAAACTTTACCTCAAACAATCAATCCTCTAAGACCACCACCAAATGACCTATACATAAGCCAAGCCACCAAATATCCTCAAACCCAAGACCTAAATAAGTCACTTCCCCCTCAATTCGATCAAGTCCAACAAGAAGGACTTGGAAGCCAATTCTCTCCCATTTAAGCTCCACAATCGAATATCAACCTTACCAAATCATTACTCTCAATCGAAAATCCACTTTACAAAAACTGATATATCCATGTAGAGAAGTATGGTTGAAAGGAACATGAAATACATGGAGTCTACAATGATGCTTATATGATGGAAGAGAAGTTGAGGGGAAGACGTAGAGATCCACAAGGAACCCGCCACCAAGAAAACATGTGGGATGTGTTTCAGATGAGATTGAAGACAAGGCTCAAGATGGAGAGGAAGCCGAGGTTCAAAATAAAGATGTTGGTCGAGATTTATGTTATTGAGCTCTCGGGTTCCTCATGTTTTTGCGGACTATTTTGTGCCATCTCATGTTATGTGGGCTATTTTAAGTAATTCCTTTTGAAGTGGTCCTTGAACAAGGTGAAGCCGTGAATTTATGGTCAAATTCCTCTCAAGATGGAGAGGATTATACAAGAATAATCATGAATATGGACTTATGAGAGTGTGTGTTGGACCTGAGACTTGGTTTGTATAATTAAAGTGTAAAATATGGCCAAAACACACCAAAATTAGTCCACTTATTACACTTGATAGACAACTCACCCTTGAGGGGTATTATGGATATTTTAGTCTTCTATTTTGCAATAGCTATATCAGGAATATGTTATGGCTTCTCTAATTATATTTTGATAATGTTGTAAGTCATAAGACACAAAAAAACATAAGTCCTCTCTCCTTTGAGACACCAAACATAAAATAGGTCAAGAGCTAGTGTGGAATCACTAGTGATTGTGTTTTGCTTGGAAACGTCGATGCTTGAGTGGTGGAATCCGATCTTATGTCACGTAAGAGATATGTCTTTATTGTGTGTGTGGTGTTAAGGGTTCAAGGGTGGAATAAGCTCTTGTATTCCTAAGATTATACCAACCATTGGTCTATCTATCTACCTATCCTTTTGCTTATTATAATCTTGTAACCGATTGTGTCTTATAATTCTAAGCTGTTTGGTTGTTGCTGCTGTTTCACATTGTTGTTGTTATCTTATTCATCATCTTGTACTGTTAACTTAGCTTGGTTTGTTGGCTGGTTTGGTGTGACAACACACCTTTGTATCTCATTTTTTGGTGTATTTGTTGAATCCGAGAGTGGTCACCAAGAAAGTCCTTAGTTCTTGAACTTTTGGACTGATTTTGGTGTGTGTTTTATATAGATCCTTATTTTTATGGTATCATTTGATATCCTTGTTAATCAGTTGTGAAGTGGTGAGCCTCTATCCTTTGGAAGGCCTAGTCATTTCCTTAGTTTTCTTTATATTTCTAGTACTTATGGATTTTTTTGGTCAAAGTCAGAGACATATCTTAACTTAGTTGGTATTTTTTGAATTAGAGGATTTTGTGGACTGTATTAGGATATCATTATTGTTTTGTTTTGACTCTTAGCTATTTTTGGTTTATATATTCCTCCTTTATCTATGTTGGTTTCCATTATTTATTTTTATTGTGGTCTTGAGATAAGGATAAGGGGTTCGTCTTTGGCCCTGGTTGGCTTGGGATGCCCGTCAGGGCTAGGTCCTAATTTGAGTCATGACAAGCTTGGTATTAGAGCACGGTCAAGGGTCGTTAGGTGTCCACAAATCTGTATCGAGTAGAGTCCCTTTTATGGGTGTGTAGCGTACCAAACTTATAAGGGGGAGGCTACAAGACATTTAGAAATGTTTCCCCTCTTTGTGTTCTATTTCGGGCTATAGAGTCTAGTTATCATGAAACTTCTCTGACTCCTGGCTTACTCATATTTTAGATCATGCCTCCTCGAAGATCTGATGGTCATAGAAATTCATTTGGAGCCTCTGTTCCACATGAGACAAATATAAAGGAAATTTACCCTACTCATGAAATATAGACTTGGTCTAGGGCCCGTACTCCTGAATGCACTACTACATCTAGGGTCCACCACTCCCTATTAGTCCTTCTCGAGCTTTTTGAGCTGGTAATGCTTATACTATGTCACCTCATCGAGGTATTTCAAATGTGGAGTCCGTCAGTATATCCACATGCTTGCTTAGATTGTAGCATCGTAGTCTCGATGGTCTGATCTTATTGGTTCTATTACCAATTCATCTGTGGTCTCCCAGGTTGGCTGGTTTATGAGACTGGATCCCCTAACCTTTACAGGATCTAAGGTTAAGGAGGATCTTCAAGGGTTTATTGATAATATGTAGAAGATCTTTAGAGTGATACATTCTACTAATTCAAAGGGTGTGGAGTTTATAGCTTACCAGTTGAAGGAAGTGGTGTTTCAGCAGTATGAGGAGTCTGGGGAGTTAAAGGGTGATAATGCTGAGCTGGCTATATGAGAAGATTTCTCAGGTGCTTTTCTTGATCATTTCTTTCCTCAAGAGTTAAGAGAAACTAAGGATGAAGAGTTTTTTAATCTGAAGCTGGGTAAGATGAGTATTAAAAAGTACACTTTAAAGTTCACCCAACTGTCCTGTTATGCTCTGGAGTTGGTGTCCAATATAAGGTCTAGGATGAGAAAGTTTTCTTTGGGTTTGTCCTATGATTTGGTGTTAGAATGTAAGTTCGCTATACTGAATAATGACATGGATATATCGAGGTTGGTGGTCTATATACAACATGTGAAAGATGAGAAGAAGTAGGTAGAAATGGAGGAAAAGTATAACAAAAAGTTTAAGTATACAGAGCAGGGGACAAATTGGTAAAACAGTGGGAAAGATGGTAGACAATGGCCTAATAAGAAGAATTAAGGAAATTCTTCTTCGTCAGCTAGTGCTCCATATTCCAAGCCTTAGGTAATTGTCGTTTTTATTCCGATAATGGTCCTCGAGCTCAGGGTGCTCAATCTCAGGTTAGTGAATCTTAGTCAGCCCCATACTATCCACCTTGCTGTGGTTATGGGAAGCTTCACTATGGTTATTATAAGGAGGAGAGAAATCAGTACTTTAATTATGGTCAGTCAGGTTATATGCAATGAGATTTTGCTTTAGCTAGGATTGTCATTGGGGCTAATAAGGTCCCAATCGCCACTTCTTTGGCTCCTGTACCTAAGGATGCCACATCATGGACTGGTAATGATCAGAATCGCCTTTATGAACTTGGTACTCATTAGGAATCCAAGGCATCCCCAGATGTTGTCAATGGTGTATTACAACTTTTATCTTGTGATATTTATTGTTTGCTTGATCCGAGTTCTACCCTATCCTTTGTGACTCCTTATGTGGCTGTACACTTTAATTTTGGTCTTGAAAGTATCTCTAGCCCTTTTGCCATTTCTACTCCGATTGGTGAGTCTATTATTGCTAGAAAAATCTATAAGGATTGTGTGGTGACAATTATTCATAGGGACACTCTTGGTAGATCTAATAAAGCTTGATATGGTGAATTTTGATATGATATTGGGTATGGATTGACTTCATTAGTGCTATGCTTCTCTGGATTGTAGGACCCGAAGGGTTATTTTTTAGTTTCCTAATGAACCGATAATTGAATAGAAGGGGAGTTCCCTAGTGCAAAGAGGGAAGTTTATTTCTTACCTTAGATCTCAGAAATTGATTTTCAAGGGGTATCTGTATCATCAAGTTTGGGTCAAGGATTCTGACACTGAAAGTCCCTCATTACAATCCATCCCCGTGGTTAACGAATTTCCTTGTGATCTTCCTGAAATTCTTCTCGATAGGGAGATGGATTTTGGGATTGATCTTCTATAGGATACCTGTCCCATTTCCATCCTTCCTTATAGGATGGATCCGACGGAACTAAAAGAACTAAAGGAGTAGTTAAAGGATTTTCTTGATAAGGAATTTATTCATCCTAGTGTTTCTCCATGGGGTGCTTCTGTGCTTTTCGTGAGAAAAAAAGATGGGTTTCTTCATATGTGTATAGATTATCGTTAGTTGAATAAGGTTACATGAAAAAATAAGTACCCTCTTTCTAGGATTGATGATCTCTTTGTTAACTCCAGGGTGCTGAGTGTTTCTCAAAAATTGATCTCCGTTCAGGCTATCACTAGTTGAAAATTAGGGAGGTTGATATTTCTAAGGCTGATTTTCGTACTCAATATTCCATTATGAGTTTTTGGTTATGCCATTTGGGTTGACTAATGCTCCGGCTGCTTTCATGGATCTTATGAATTGAGTGTTCAGATAATTTTTGAATTTATTTGTTATAGTCTTCATTGATGACATCTTGGTGTACTTCAAAAATGAGGAGGATCATGCCAATCACCTCTGAATTGTGCTGCGAACCTTAAAGGATCAGAAATTGTATGCAAAATTTTCTAAGTGTGAATTTTGGCTAAGTGCTGTGACTTTTCTTGAGCATGTTATTTCTAGTGAAGGGATCAAGGTGGATCCACAAAAGATTGAGGAGGCTAGGAGGTGGCCTAGACCCACGACTCCAACCGATACTAGGAGCCGTTGACATCCAATTTTGGCACTCCATGCTTAAAATTAATGTCTTCAGGTATTTCGACCGTTAAAGAACACGTAATATAATTTTCACACATTTTTTGCAATTGTTAACAAATTATTGATAATCATCCTTACTTTAGAATTTTATCAATTTATTGTCATATTTTTTACTTTCCATAATTTATTGATAATTCTCCCTATATTAGAATTTTTATCAGTTCATTATCGTTTTTAATATTTTCACAATTATTTGCACACGTACACGACATGACATCACATTTTTTATTTTTTTCAAGTTAATTATATATTTAATTTTCTTTATATTTGTTGTAAGTACACATCGATACCTATATTTTTCACATTGTTATAGTCCACAAACACTAAGTCGGATCATTTATTTTAATATGCAACATAATAGTTCGGCGTCTTGTCATATCTGACAAGACTATATAATAATGTTTTGTCACATTTGACAATGACTACACAATGACACTAGCCATCAAATAATAATTTTATCTGTTGGTTAAAAGAATGAAAAATCCTTTGGCCCGTAACTTAAGGTCCAAAGGGTGTTATAAAAGAAAAAGAAGGGACATCTATTTATTTTTGGAAGATAAAAGCATCCATCTATTAAAAAGAGAGGACAAAGCCTCCATATTAAGCTAAGTGATAGCCTTTTAAATTTGACACATGTAATTTTTAGGACAAGTTGGTTAATTAGTTAAGAATTAATTGTTATTTAGTTTTTTTTTTACAGCTTTCTTATAAATTTATATTTAAAGTTACTTTAAGTTTCACTATATTTTAATTGATAAGTTTTACAGAAAAATTAAAAGACCAAAAATTATAGACTTTGAAAAATTTCTAAGCTTTTCCATTGTGTTTCTTATTTAATTTAATTTTAAGTTTAAGTTTTAAAAGATAAATATTCACCCCTAAAAACGTGCAATCATAATACAAGACGTGTAGAACTATTGATTAGGAAATTATAATATTTTAATTAACTATACATATTTAAATGTACAAAATTAGGTTTTCAAACATAAAAATAAATAATTGGTATATTTTGAATTCGAAACAGTTGCAACTGCTTCACTTTATCCCAAATAAAAAAAAAGCAATTATTTGACCATTTATGTGCACGAACTAAAAAGTTGTTCTTTTTAATCCTCCTCTACGCATGAGATGTCTTCTGCTGTGATAGTTGCTGTGAAAACTGTAGTGAGGTTGGAGGACCTGGGCATAGACACTATTCGACAGTCATGCACTATTTGAGAAGATTCTATTTGACTAATGAGATAGATAGAAGTGAAGATGATGAAAACAAAATAGGTATGCAATTGTGGGTATCTATAAATAAATGATTTTTATTGGTGTTTACTTTTCTCATGTCTTGGCTCCATTATATAATGATGAACATTATGTTACACAACACAATTATCAGGTTAATTCATTACTTAGAATCCTTCACTTATGCATTGAATTTCTTTGGATCTTACATGGCTTGAGTCTTACAAATAATGGACTTCTGTTGTCTTATGTCTGATCTCAATTTAAAAAATTATATGTTAAATAAGCTAAAATTTATCACACTATTGATATATAATCTCCTATTGATTTTTAAAAGAACAATAAATTTATTTTAACACAACTTGATTTTACTAACTATTTAGAAAGTTCTTTTATATCTTATCGTATATAAAATAATGGGATGCATATGTGAGCCATTACTATTTGAAGTTTAAGGTGCATTGGGCATGATATATTTGCAGCAGATCATAATTTTAGTGGATGTGAGATGAGGCAATTCGAGAAGTATGATGAGAGGGTGATTATGGAGATTAACATGTCCATGGTTATGGTGCAGATTATGCATCATGGTAATTAGTCGCACAAGAAACAAGGTATTTATTGACCAAGAAGTCATAATACTTTTTTTCTTTACTTCTTTTGATACTTTCTTGAAATGTTTTATAATGACCATAAAAAATGGAGCCTCATAAATTTTACTAATACTTTTACTTTGGCATGTAGAATTTTTCCTTGAAAGCTTCTCGATGCACTATGTAACTCATCTTTCCAGTTTGTTGGCTATGATACTGTTGACTATTGTTGTTATATAGTACTATCTTCCTTTCAACATTTGAGTTTTCTAAATATCATTAAGCCTTACTATCCTTCTGCTTTTTGGATAGTCTCTTAGAAAACATGCTCTTTTTTTTTTATCTACAATGTAGTATTTCTATTGTTCCACCAATGGAGAAGGTGTGAGGGATAAAAAATTGAAACAAAGAACTAAAGAAAAGTGTTAAACTCTCTTAATTTATTTTGCTAAAATTCCTTTTCTCTGAATCTTTCAACTCCTTAACATAACTCTGTATATTCTCTATCATCTCTACTAAGTCAAAGTAATACTAGAAATCCATTTCAAAAAATTATACATTCTATTACAATTTTCATGTTTTCTTTTAGCTTCTTAATTTTGTCTTTCCGTATGTGAATTACTCTTAGATATTTGATAATGGATTTCAAGTGGTGAATATAAATTCATAAAGACAAGGGATGGATAGATGATACATTTAAAGATCTTGAGAACTTGATTGAAGATTATAACTTCTCGGAGTAATATAAACTGCCTAATAGCTCGTTGTTAAATTTGAATATTTATTTATCAATAACCATAATTGTCATGTTGTCGATGATGATTTGCATTATCATGTAAATTTCTTTGATGTTAACATGTTGAGATATCAACGAAACAATTTTAACATATACTTCTACAATAACAATAGTAGTAGACCTATAAAGATTGTAATTAACAGAGGAAGAAAGAAAAAGGAAGAGGTCTGAAATGTAGGTCTTCTCTTATTTAGGCTAATTTTAAAGATTATTAGGTCACCAATCTCGATTAGTTTGTTATTTTGGCAAAGACTTGCTGGGGTAATAGTTTTGATTACTCGACTTTATTTTTTTGATTAAACATTATGTTTTGAATTATTGTGTTTAACATGTATCCATTTGGCTTTAGTATGATTTTAATTAGTTTTGAGAATACTCTACAGTAACTCCTTCATCTTAAAGATGTATTTCTAAGAAAATTTATTATATACTGACTTAGGACTTTGAGCTGTAGGTAACAAACAAGTTTGAAAATGAGGTGTAGGTGACACAAGTCTTAATAATTGACTGTAGGTGACAATTACTTTATTATGGATTAAGAAAGTTGGGTAAGTTTGAGAATAACCCACAAGTTTTTAAATTTATACTTTGATTCAAATGTTTACCTAATATAACAGGAAGCAAAGGAAAAAAATAACGCATTTCTCTCTCTTCTCATCCATTGTTGTTTTCTCTCTCTTAGCGATTTTTGTTGTTCATTATTGCTGTTGTTTTATTCATCATCTTCTGCTTCATTATAATCATCTTCTACTTCATTATCATCTTCATCTTCTTCTTGTTGACCATTGTTGTTGTTGTTGTTACTGCTACTACTGCTATTTGACCAATTTCTTAGGTCAAATTTTATTTCGTACATCAATTTTCACATTGGCATTACTTCATAGGAGACTTTGGTAAGTCAAATTATGATTCTTAGTTGAATTTGTCTTCTGGGTAACTGCTATTGTGCTATTTTTCAACAATAGATAGCACGTGAACATGAATGCAACAGAAGAGCCATCTGTTTAAACAGATCAATCATCTGTTGGGACAAATGAGACATCTGTTTTAATGGAAGACTATATGTTGGATTTATGTTTATGGTTCTATAGTGCCGTAACATGAATCAAACAGATGGGTCATCTGTTGTAACATATGATCCATCTGTTGTAACAGATTAGTTATTTGGTGCAACATGATAAATATCTGTTGTAACAAAACCTAAACTTGATTTCAATAAACATACCATCTGTTGCAATAGGGTAAATATCTGTTGCAATATATTAGTAACCTGTCGCAATAGAATCTGAACTCAATTCCAGCAGACAGTAAATATCTATTGCAATATATTAGTAACCTATTATAATAGAATCTGAACTCGATTCCAATAGATGTGTCGTCTGTTGGAACAGGTAAGTCATTTATTGCAACAGGTTAATTATCTGTTGCAATATGTCTCTAATCTGTTGGAATCAGCTTCAAAGATGTCTTAGTACCATAATATCTATCCTAATAAGATCTTCATCTGTTGCAACAAATATATAGTCTGTTGCAACATATGATTCACCTATTACAACAGATAACTCTTATGTTGAAATCAGCTTCAGGAGCGTAACATGAATCCCAACAGGTAAGTAATCTGTTGCGATTGATCACTTACCTATTGCAACAGATTACACATCTGTTGGGATTCATATATGCCACTATGAAATTGCTATTAACTTTTTTTTAACAAATGACTTTATTTAGGTATCACTAATGAAGGGACCAATAACAATAGGGGTAGATTGTTATGGTCTATGAATCGAGAAGAGCAATTGATATGTATGTCACTAGAAGAAGGGTGAAATGCTAAGACAATAGCTATGAAAGTCTAAAGTGATGTTTTGTATGATGATTTTGTAAACTTAATCATCAGCTATTGTGGACTAAATTGTCAACCGGAAGAATTCATCATCAGCTACATGCACAACTCCTTTGAAAATCAGAGGGTACTAACTTTCAAGATAATCGATCAGGTTCGGTTGCATGCTTATCTTAGTGATTCATCCAGGCCGGTGTTAAGGGTGTACGTGGTTGAAAGAAGATAGAGAATGAGAACCAGAATGTAGAAGAAAAATAACAGCAAGACATCATTGATAATAGGTTGGATGATCTAGACATGAATATTCCAGATGATGATCAAACACCTATGCCCGTTGATACGACCAATACGATGGCAGTTCTTCTCGATCAACATAGTCTGGCAATCTTGAAGACGACGTGACCAATTTTTACAAGGGAATGTCATTAAGGGACAAGAAAGAACTATCTTCCACTTTATTTATTTCTTGCTCAAAAAAGATTTCAGAATAAAGAAGGTGATTAATTCGGGCAGTGTCTTTTGCTACAAATGTGCTAATCCAAATTGCAAGTGGTAATTGAGAGCGGTAAAGTACAGAAGTTCTGACAAATTCATCATTCATAAACATAAAAATTATCAAATGCATGGTTCAGATCACATCTTGGAAAAAATCCTCACGCCATGTCAAAGGTCCTCAGTGAATATTTCAAGAATAGTTTTCTCGATGGAAAAGGCCCTTCTACAAGGGTTATGGTCAATCAACTCCTTACAAAATTAGGTGTCCTGGTCAGTTATTGAAAGATATATATGGCCAAGGGGATTGCCAAGGACTTGGTTAGGGGGATACACGAGCATGGGTATGCAGTCCTAGATGCCTACCGTTACATGATTGAGTCCACAAATTTCGAAAGTAAGACAACATTGCATGTTGATAAAAACGGAAGGTTCAAGTACTTTTTTGTATCCTATGGTGCCTGGATTCAAGGTTTTCGACATTTGAGAAAAGGCATAGCCGTCGCCGGTACCTTCTCGAGGAGCAGGTATAATGGAGTTCTGCTCGAAATGGTGGTGTGGGATGGGGAGAATCATATCTTTTCTTTTGCTTTTTGGGTAGCGGATAAGGAATGTGATGCGTCTTATGGATTTTGTATGAAAAACTGTGAAGCTGCATTGAAGATACCGAAGAGTTGTGTTTTGTTTTGGATAGGTATCCAAGTATTCCAAAGATGGGTTCAATTTTCTTCACTTCAGCTTACTTTGGTTGTTATATCAGGCATTTTAGAGAGAATATTCAGACCAACTATCACAACGAAAGGGTCGTGACCCTTTTTTATAGAGAAGCTAAAGCATATAGTAGAGAGGAGATTTTAGATCATTTCAATCAAATATCGGATATGCATTCCAAGGCAGCAGAACATTTCATACGTTTTGGTTTTAAGAGATGGAGCCGGGCATTCTGTCCGGTAGATAGGTACATTCTTTTGAATTTAATGTCTTGTTTGAGGTGCAAACTTAGTATGATGTCGTCCTAAGTGATTCTTTTGTATAGGTACAATATTATGAAAACGAACATTGTTGAATAAGTGAATTGATTGTTTGGTGATGAAAGAGAATTTCCCATCAAGGCTCTGTTTGAAATAATAAACAAGAAGTATGGCCAATTTTTTAACAAAAGGCGTATGCAGTTCTAGGGTACACAAACCCTATTTGTTACAGAAATCAAAAAAACAATATCAACAAACATCAGTCTGGGGAATAGGTTGTTATCTCATCAAATAGCAGATTACAAATTTAGTATCACCGGCCATGGTGATGTTGCCACGGTCGATCTTCAAATACAATCTTGTATGTGCAGAATTTTTGACTTGGACAAAATATCCTGTCCACATGCTATGGTAGCTCTTCGAGCTCAATACGGTGAAAAATATTGACCTAAATTTTACGAGCACTCCTTTTCATATTATTGGTGGAAAAATATACAATGGCATATAGTGGGCATATTACTCTGGTGCCTCCCGAAGAATCTTGGGTTGTTCTTGCAGAGTTTTTGGAAAGATTAATACCTCCTCCATATATTGACCCAAGCACTATCAAAGAGGGAAAAAATCCATATAAGAGGAGGCGTGGAGTCGGAGAATCATTTCCATCAAGAAGAAACAATTGCTCTGTATGTAAGTGCGCTTGCCACAAAAGAACTACATGCCTAGATCGTAATCTACTATGATTGTTGTAATTGCAAAAAATTGTGTTGTTGTTTGTTGTGGACTTTTATATGTTTAACTCATCATTGTGAATGTAATATTATCATTTATTATATATAGGGAAAAGACATCGTTTCCACCCCAAACTATACCCGTAAAGTAGAAGTTACACCTAAACTATACTAGTGACCTATTACATACCTAAACTATAAAAAAGTGAAACTATTTACACCCTATCAGGCTACCACCACTTGCATGTGGTGTAGTGTTTTACACGCGCTGCCACGTCAGCACTACGTCAATAAAAAGTATCACTTTTTTTATAGTTAAGGTGTGTAATAGGTCACTTATATAGTTTAGGTGTGGATTCGAATTTTCGACTATAGTTTGGGGTGGAAACGATGTTTTTAGCCGTTTACTTTTGTTATTTAATAGGCTAGACGCGACTAAAATAAGTGTAACACACGCGCCTTAGAATAGGTGTCGCGGGGAGGTAATAATATCACTTTTATATAGTTAAGGTGTGTAATAGGTCACTTATATAGTTTAGGTGTGGCTTCGACTTTTTGACTATAGTTTGGGGTGGAAACGATGCCTTTTCTCTTATATATAAAATATCTTTTTTAATAACTTGTGCATCAATTAAAAGAGGCAAAATATGAACTAAATACAACTGACCATAATTATTTTCAACAGATTACCCATCTGTTGCAACAGATGGACATTAGCTGGAAGAACACAATACAGTTCATCAAACTGGAATGTTTTCCTCCAACAGATGACAAATCCATCGCAACAGATGGATAATTTATTGATAGAAACCCAATCGATAACCAATCTGTTCCAACACATGGTCCATCTGTTGAAAGAGCTCAAAATCCAAAATTTCTATTGCTACTGGATTCAAAATTGCTCCTTACCTCTAACCGTCGACATGTTAACATGTATATTTAGAAGAAGATATAGACAGAATAAAAATTGAAAAGCCAGAGTCGACTAAAAATAATTTTTTCATCAAACAAAAAATAAAATACATTAGGTATAGATCTGATAGAAAAATTAAAATACATATGCTAAAAGAAAAAACACATTCTAATTATTATTATTATCATCAATATCATTATTATTGTCCGCCGTCCAATCTTTAACCGGCAGCAGCAGGGCCCTTTTCAGCCTGCAAATCTCTCGGAGCATCCTTGATCTCACGGCGCCCAACTCCCATTGTATGTCATTAACCTTCCTCTAAAGTTCCTACACAGTGTCGCGCAGAATAGCAATGTCCCAAACAACATCAACCATATCTAGAACACACATGAATTGACAAAAAACGTAGACATAAGAGTAAAGAAAAGATTACGAATGTAATACAATGTATACTACTAACTGGTAGATTTACACAGGAAAAAAACTTAGCTCAACAAGAAAGGAATATGCTCTTTGACTAGAAGTGGTGGAAGATGTCATACAAAAAGAAAAAATGCAAGAAATAAATACAGTAAAGTAGAATGAAGATTAAGAAGGGACATATTTATAGAGGATTGATTCTGAATGTGTTAGGCCAAAAGGCACGACTGCTCATCTCCATTGTATTAATTATATTCAAACTGCTGGCTTTTTGTTTTCTCTAAAAAGTCGCAATTTTTTATTTTACATTCAAACTTATCACCTTTTCAAAATGGTTTGAGACATATTAACAGGCGTTTTTATTGAGCTATTGCAATAGTTCGTCCATCTGTCACAACAGATAACCCTCTGTCATAATAGATTTATCATCTGTTGCAGCAGATGGTAGCTATGCGCAAGAAATGAGACATCTGTTGCAACATATGGATTATCTGTTATGACAGATGGACCATCTGTTGGAGAAGATGTTTTGATTTCTTCTAACAAATGGAGAATTTGATTCACTAGCTATTATGAATGTGTTAGATAAAAAGGTCACGATTGTTCACCTCTTTTTAAATAATCATCATATGCATTCAAATGAATAAACATTGTCTGACATTGATAGGATAGGAATAATAAGGTGCATAAAGATGAATGGATCCACTTTTATGCATGAGAGCTATGTATTATTGATTAGGCTACCATGACAGACAAACATAAAGTACAAGGATTTTGTGAATGCTGTCTTTTACCGATTAGATATTGATCCTTCAAACAAGATCCTGTATTTTACAGTTTAGTTTGATAGGTGTGAACTGATAAGGCCGAAGGGCTCCAAGATGATGGTGTCGATATCTCGTTATAATTTAATAACGGTTTATGCTCATGTTTTTATGTCAAGTTTGGAGAAGCGTTAAAATTTTTGGTGGCAGTGTAAACATTCAAATAGTGATTGGATTGATTTTAAGGGTTCAATGGGCTTTTGAAAGGCCTTCTAAGCCTTGTACTACAACAAACAACAATGAAAAACCAATAAAAATTCCCCTAGTCCAAATTTATATGAATGAGTTTCTCAAGGAGACTATTATACAAAAGAAAATGCTTGGGAGATTACCAGTATGGAAGAGGGAGGTGAAGAAGACCATATATCATCTCAGAACTTATTTAAGAGTAAATAAAGGGAAACAAGTAAGGAACTTCTAGCGAATTTGGCTAATGAAATTAACTTGAGAGATGAAAAAACTGAATGAGCTTCAAATGTGAAAGTGTATCCAAATATTAAAATCCGTCAGCCGTTCTTGAAAAATAAAAATGATAAAGAGGACTAGAGTTGGACACTTTGTCCAAGACTGCGACTAGCGAGCGTGGCCTCAATGAAGACCACAATGTGCAGGACTAGAATTCTAAGGAAGCAGCTTGACGAGCACAGAGGATTGGTAAGATTTTCAGTCAAGAATCAAACCTGAACTAACAACTCCAAAAGTAAAAATAAGGGATGCCAAAGCATCAATTTATGAAGTCTAACTAGCATACCATGTCTTCTGTCTGTGGTTCTGATCAGGTCAATGGCAGTAAAAACAAAAAGGTTTGAAGTTGGGCAGATATCCCATGCCTTGTTGTTTCCACTGCCTTTGACCTGACCAGATCCATAAGCGGAAGGCATGGGATACAAGTTTAACTCAGAAAAATTGCCACCTTGGCTTGATCCCTTATTTTTACTTCAGGAGTTATTGGTTCAGGTTTCAATCCTAACCGACAATCTTACCACCATAGGTGCTCGAAAAGCTGCAACCTTAAAGTTCTGGTCCTGCATTTTGTGGGTCTTCATTCAGGTCACGCTAGCTAGTTGCAGTCCCCGAACAAAGTGCACAGCTTCAGTCCACTTCAATATTCTTCTTTTAAAAATGGATTGATGTATTTTCATTTTTGGATACACTTTCACATTTGCAGCTCATTCAATTTTTTCATTTTTCATGTCAGTTTCATTATCCAGTTTTTCTACACTTTTTTTCCTACCCTGTGTTTGTTCTTAAATAAGGTCTAAGCTGATACATGGTCTTCTCCACCTCCCCCTTCTCGCACAAGTATTCTTCCAATCACCTTCTACTGTATAATAGTCTCCTCGAGTAACCCATTCATATAAATTTTGACTAAGGAAATTACTATTGGTTTTCCATTGTTGTTTGCTACAGTGCGAGGCTTCGGAGGCCTTCAAAAGTCCATTAATCCCTTAAAATAAGTCTAATCACTATTTGAATATTTACACTGCCACCAAAAACTTTAACCCTTCTCCAAACTTGACACATAAACATTAGCAAAATCTTTATTAAACCATAACAGGGTATCAATACCACCTACTTGGTCCCTCAGCCTTACCAGTTTGAACTTAACATTCTTAACTGTAAAATGCTATATCTTGTTTGAAGAAATAATGCCTAATAGGTAAAGAACCAATATTCATAAAATCATTGTACTGGATGTGTGTTTTCACGATAGGTTGATCAGTAATACATACCTCCCACATATGAAGTGATTTTATCTGCAAGTAGCTTATTCCTCTGAACCCATCTTTACTCTAGCCTTTAATGCTGGTTGGGCAAAAGTTGATTCAGTTTTACTTATTTTTACTTGCAAACAAGAGAAATACATTTGATGTCAAACAAGAGAAAAACAAAAAAATATTACAAAAGGGTAACACAAAATTGGATGAATACAATACATTACAATAATCTAATGTAACAGATGACCAATCTGATGCATCAAATGATCAATTTAATACAACAGATGATCAATCTGATGCAATAGATGATCATTCTGATACAATATGTCATCAATCGATTGCCACAGATGCGTTGCTTTTTGCAAAAGATGACAAATCTATTGCGACAGATGACCAATCTGATATGACAGATGAGTATTTTGATGCAAATTAAGTAGATGAGGCATCTGTTGCAATAGATGACACATCTGTATCCAACAATGGATAAAATATTGTAAAATATAGGTCATCTATTGGAATAAATCAAACCAACCTTGCTACTAATTTGATTTCTTCCATTAGTTGCTCCATCTATTCCGAAAGCTGATTCATCAATTATAATAATTGAGTAAACTATTGCAACACCACCACCAACATCAGAAACAATATCAACAATAAAGAAATAACACCGTATGTTCCATTACCATCAACAACACTAACACTACATGTTCCAACAACACCAACACCCCCAACAACAACACCTCCAACAAAGTAACAAACAACTGATGCAAATATCTAATTTAAATAACATACAAAGAAGAAGACGAGAAGGAAAGAGCAATATTGAACCATACCTGCAATGTCAAAAAAGCAACGGGATCAGAATACCTATTTCAGTCGAGAAAAGATATTGATCAGTTGAGATCCAAAAGGATCCTCATGCAAAAAAGGAGAGAAAAGAAAGGAAAAAAGGATACAGTTGTAATTACCCTAAAGAGGAGAGAAATAGATTTCTAAAAGAGAGAGATGAGCTAAGTTAATTTAATTTATGGCTAAAGGAGAGAGAATTTTAGAGATAGGTTTTAAATATTTATTAATATCTTTGAGGGGCACGAGGAGACGGTGTCATTGAAAAGACAAGATAAGGCTACTCAAGAAGGAAATTTTTGAGTTATCCAAGTAATATTTTTTATCGTTTTATCATTTTTATCTCGAGCGAGAAATTTCTTTCAAATAAAAAAATATCTTAAAACATGTAAGTCATCTGTTGCAACAAATTATAATTTCTATTTGAAAATTTCCAATGGCTTAGTCATCTGTTGTAATATATTCAATAATCTGTTTGATAAATTCCAACAGATTACCTACCTGTTGCAACATATTCAATAATCTATTTGTTAAATTCCAACAGATTTCCTACCTGTTGCAACAGGTTGAACAATTGTTTTTATATAATTGTATGGTATAAACTAGTGTTTGGTATGAACTAAGGTTTGCTAGATCCAGGGACGAGTACATAGGTCAACTACAACTTTAATTGAGACTTTTGCAATTGCATAGTGTCAGTGTTGGTGTTGCGTTTCTCTCAACCGAGTCATCGATCAATCACTCTGAGATGAAACAATTCTCATAAATTATTATAATAATCTAATACCTAAATTGATTTAGCTAGATCTAGGGACGAGTACACAGGGTCAACTGTACCTTTAATTGAGTCTTTTGAAATTGCATGGTGTTGGTGTTGCATTCTTCCCAACCCGAGTCATTGATCGATCACTCTGAGATGAAATATTTCTCATTAACTTATTATTATAAGCTAATACCTAAATTGATTTATCTAGATGTAGGGATAAGTACATAAGGTTAACTACAACTTTAATTGAGTCTTTTGCAATTGCATGGTGTTGGTGTTGGTGTTGGTGTTGCATTTCTTCCAACCCGAGTTATCGATCGATCACTCTGAGATGAAATAATTCTCATTAACTTGTTATTATAAGATAATACCTAAATTGATTTAGCTAGATATAGGGACGAGCACGTAGGGTTAACTACAACTTCAATTGAGTCTTTTGTAATTGCATAGTGTTGGTGTTGCATTTCTTCTGACCTGAGTCATCGATTGATCACTCTGATATGAAATGATTCTCATTAACTTATTATTATAATATAATACCTAGTTTATTTAGCTAGATCTAGGGATGAGTACATAGGGTAAACTGCAATTTCAATTAAGTCTTTTACAATTACATGGTGTTGGTGTTGGTGTTGCATTCCTCCCAACCTAAGTTATCGATCGATCACTCTGAGATGAAATGATTCTCATTAACTTATTATTATAAGCTAATACCTAAATTGATTTAGCTAGATCTAGGGACAAGTACATAGGGTCAACTACAACTTCAATTGAGTCTTTTGCAATTGCATGGTGTTGGTGTTGCATTTCTCCTGACCAGAGTCATTGATCGATCACTCTGAGGTGAAATAATTCTCATTAACTTATTATTATAAGCTAATACCTAAATTTATTTAGATAGATCTAGGGATGAGTACATAGGGTCAACTACAACTTTAATTGAGTCTTTTGTAATTGCATGGTATTAGTGTTGGTGTTGCGTTCCTCCCGATCCGAGTCGTTGATCGATCACTCAAAGATGAAATAATTCTTATTAACTTATTATTATAAGCTAATACCTAAATTGAATTATCTATATCTAGGGACGAGTACATAGGTTCAACTATAACTTTAATTGAGGCTTTTGCAATTGCATGGTGTTGTGTTGGTGTTTTGTTTCTCCCGACCCGAGTCGTCGATCGATCACTCTGAGATGAAACAATTCTTATTAACTTATTATAATCTAATACCTAAATTGATTTAGCTAAAAATAATTAAGATCAATTCAGAACAAATTAACATTTCCAAAACTTATCATTCTTTTTCAAAATACAAATCAACCCATACAAATTATCTATTTGCGGGAAAAGTTTCATCAGTTCAAATATTGAGGTCTCACTCTTTTCTTTCTCTCTCAACAATACAGACAATAACTACTCAACATATTGCTCAACCCTTTATAACAAATCAATTTTCTTCCTATTTTCAACCACATGTGTTATTTTTTACTTTTTTCTTGCTTGTATCCATCATTTTTCTCTGTATTCGTAGGTAACAGAGTTTGAGAAGAGTTCTATATTTGTTATTTTTTTCTAAAAATTAGGGTTTTTTAGTTAATAATGAAAAAGAAGACTTTTAGTTGTATTATCTTCAAAAATAGGTTAAGAATTTTGAGTCTTGATAGTAAAATCGTAGGAAGAACCTGAT
Source organism: Capsicum baccatum var. pendulum (assembly GCA_030864225.1). Taxonomy (NCBI): domain Eukaryota; kingdom Viridiplantae; phylum Streptophyta; class Magnoliopsida; order Solanales; family Solanaceae; genus Capsicum; species Capsicum baccatum. Next base: position 23,838,079 of record CM061554.1, on the reverse strand, counting down.
AAAATCCTATTTTTCGTCGTAGTGTTCCATTAATTATGGTGGTATTATTAGATGGTGTTTGTGGTGTTGTTGAATAGTGTTTGTGGTGTTGTTGGTGGCTATTAGTGGTGGTGTTAGTGTTGGTATTGGTGGTGGTGTTATGCACATTGCTGGTGGCGTTAATGGTGTTGGTGGTTGTTTGTGGTGTTCTTGGTAGTGTTGGTGGCATTGATTGGTGGTGTTTGTGGTGGCTATTAGTGGTGTCGGTAGTGATGGTGTTTGTGGTGGCTTTTGGTGATATCGGTATTCATGGTATTGATGGCATTGGTTGGTAGTATTTGTGGTGGTTGTTAGTGGTGTCGGTATTCGTGATATTTGTGGCATTGGTTGGTAGTGGTTGGTGGTGTGTTGGTATTAGTGGTGTTTATAATGTATTTTTTAAAATTTATGCATAATCAATTGTAATGTAATTTTTATTTTTTTGTTGTTTGTAGGTAAAACATGTCTCTCAAAAGAAAAGAAAGTGGAAGTGGATCAACTTTTGAGCACCCAACAAAAAAAGGCTATATTACAGAGGGATTCAAAGGAGTTTTCTGAACAATATAAGTCAGGGAAAAGTAAAGCTGAGGAGAGATATGAAAACAATATTGAGGGAGGTGGACAAGAGTCTGTAGATGGTGATGAAGAAAATGAAAGTGAGAAAGAGGAGGAAGTAGAGAGTGAGAAAGAGGATGATCATCAACATGGTGATAATGGATCACCAATGGGGCGTGAATTAATATCGATATCCCAGCATGATCCTGTCAAAACTATTAGTATTGACAGGTTTCAAGTTGCGATGCCGATAGATGACCCTGCAGAACTAACTACTGAACTTGTACTTAAATGTCAGTTGGGGAAACATTTTAATTATTTTAGGAATGTTATAAAGAATGAAAACATAGACGAACTTTATAAGAGGAGCTGATTTAGACGCTTTCTTGAGCTTCCTGAGGACCACACTGCCCGTTTCCAAATGAGGATGGTATATGGTCTTCTCAAGTGTAGGATCAAGTATGTGGGGATGATAAAGATTCGGAGGAGGGAGGTAAAAAGATGGATGAAATCTGGATCAACTATTGTGGCATGCCAATTTGTTTTGGCTTGTAAGAGTTTGCCATAGTGACGGGCTTGAGATGCGATCATCCAGAAGAACCTATCACCAAGGGAACACCCCATAAAAGGTCCAAGGAAAGAAGGACAGTCAAACCACCACAATCAAATAGAGGGAAGGCATTGTCACAGCGACCATCCAACAAATCTAACAAACGCAAGAAAAAGATAGATAGGTTGTTAGACATTGCTGGAAGTGGCTAGAAAGCATCGGATTTGATGACAGGTCTCAAGGATAAAACCATACCAAATCAGTACAGGGAGCAGTTGTTCTTAGTTTGGTTTGCCCATTCCATTATATTGGTAAGAGACTTTAACAAGGTCATAGAATATGATTTGTTGGCGCGTGATGAGGATTTTGAGAAATTCAACAATTATCCCTGGGGATATGACAACTTCTACTTTATTGTCAAATATTTACTGACAAAGCTATCCCCAGGGAAGATCACATTATACGACTTTCCTTGGGTTTTTACGGTAAAAATTAATCACTACTTTTACTCATCCATTAATTTATATTGAATTTAGTTATTATGACTTTTTTATGCTTGCTTCCTATTTACATTTTTTTAATGCTTGGGCATTTGAAGCCATTCTTCCCCTCCAAAAGAAGGTAATGGATTAACCGGATGAGGTTTCTTATCCAAGGATGTTTAGGTGGTTGGCTGAAAAGTACAATACAAGAATTAAGGAGGCTGATCTCTTTAACCCTTCAGATGATGCAGTACATCTTCTTTCAAGTAAAATAATTTAACCCAATAAAAGATATTGAGAAGATATTATATTTGGTGCAATTGATGTTATATCTGATGCACCAGATGGGATATCTGTTGTGACAGATTACCCATCCTGTGACAAATGGTGCAACAAATGGGTAATCTATTGCGATAGATAATTGGTATTTTGCATTAGATTACCCATATGTTGCTTTGGTTCTCTAAACCTGACTCTAACAGATTAACCATCTACTACAAATTATGCAACAGATGGGTAATCTAATTTTACATATTGTTAATTTGTTATAATATACAGATCATTTGTTGCATAACATATAACCCAACAGATTACCCATCTTGTATAAACTGATGTAACAGATTGGTAATCTATTATGATAGATGATTGATATTTTGCATCAGATTACCCATCTATTGCTTTGGTTCTCTAAACCTGACTCAATGAATTAACCATCTACTGTAAATTATGCAACATATGGGTAATCTGATGCAACATATTATTAATTTTTTGTGATGTATATATCATCTATTGCATATGTTTTCTATGTTAACATGTAACCCAACTATTAAAATTATTATATTAACTGATTTAAATATATCTGTATTTTATTATAGGTTGTGCATCCATGGATCGTGCCTACTGAGCAGGAGTTGGGGATGACTTATTTTATTACTCTAGGTCATGTTGATACTATAGTAGACCCAAAGACGGAGTTAATAAAGAAGGAATTAGCTGGAGCAACAACCATAAGAAGAGTAGTTAGGCAAGACCAGCCTAATGTTGAGGCTCTTCATGAACAACCTACTGCAACAGATCTGGGTATTTTTCTGGTGGAGTTGTTGGTGTTGGTGGCAGGTATGCTGATGCTACTACCACTCGTGATGATGAGTATGTTTATGCTCAAGAAAAAATAAATATGTTTTAAAACACCCCTTTCACAGACCCCTCTCACCCTTACACTGATCCTTCTCACCCCTCTTCACCCTTGTGTTCTCGTTGCAAATGCGAAGAGTGCAAGGACAACTAGGATAAACTCTTTGAAAAAGTAGAGTCTATCACTAAAGCTATTAATGAATTTAAATTCAAGAGGGGTGTCATACCATCCAAGAAGGTGAGGGAGCCATACACTCCTACAACGGTGGTTAGGAGGAAGAAAAGAGCAATTAGCAACATACTCTCCAGTCAGAAATAGAAAATTATTAAAGTTTAGGGGCCATTGAAGAAAGTAGACATATACGCGGAACTTGGCACCAAAAAAAAGAGGGATCTGCGATGGGCCAAGAATGCTAACCGAGGCACACCAGCTTACCCCAGTCCTCCCTTTTCCCTTAATACTTCAAGATTATGACAGATATGCATATGCGGTATGAGAACAAGGTAAGTTTACTTTTCCTAGCCAAGCCTTCTAATCTACTCCATGAAGAAAAAGCTACACAACAGATGTGAAATCTTTTGCAACAACTGGGTATTCTGGTGAAACTGGTAGTGGTTCTATTGCAACTTATTATCCGTCTGTTATATAAGTTGCATTGGATTGATTCAGAGAACCCTATGAAACAAATGGACCATCTGTTGCATCTTTATAATTACTAACCTATTTAAAAATTGAATTCTTATATCACAGTATGTTGACTAAATTCTCTGCCTTATGAGGAAAAGGCAATTAACGTACCCAAAAGAAAAAAGCAATTAACGTACCCGAAAGCTTATGACGTTGCCGATAGGATAATGGACCTCGATTTCTGCAAGAAGCTCAAGGATAAGTATGATCAAATCAATGATCTAGTGTCAACCTATACCACGAGATTTGATTCGTTAGTTTCTACGTTCGACTGGGATGAAGAAATGCTTAATTATATTAGAGAAGAGAGGCCAAATCCACATAGCAAGAGCTGGACCGAGGAAAAGAGGATTCTTGCAGTCATGAACATGGAAGACATACATTATCGAGTTGTTGAGATACTACTCGAGGAGGAAAGTTCAAGGTTTATGACTTCAATGAACCTACCATCGATGAGGTTATATTTTTTATTCACATGCAGCCACTGATGGACCTGTTCTCCATCTTGTTGAGGCAGCTGATGTATCGTTTTATAGAGAAAGTATTGATGAAAAAATCATGGGATTTTGAAGGTCTAAGGAAATGAACCTTCCAAAAAATGATACCAGTTTTGCGTGTGGCTCACATACGCTTGCACATATCAAATGTTTGCTGACCGGCACAGAAATGGCCGAGCCAATGACCTTTTTGTGTGACAACGCTGTGGAAAACTTGTAAGAGGTCTGGGATTATAGGGTATTAACTGAACGCTAGGAGTCTTTGTATAAAGAAGATCCTGTGAAATAACAATTTTTTATTTCAAGTCACACTTCACTTTACATTACATGTACATGTAGTGGCAATATTTTTTTTTCTGATGAAAGTTAAGTTTTTTGTAATGGAATAAATTGTCAATCTGTTGTAAAATATATTCTATCTGTTCTGGTAGATAGTTTATCTATTACAATAGGTTGGTTATCGGATACATTGTGCCGATTGTTATTTCTATCTAATCTAAGTCTAATCTGTTGCAGTAGTGGGAAGACCTATTTGATAATTTTCAATAGATGACCTAAATTTTGCAACGTATGCCTAAATTTGTTTGATATTTTCCAACAATTACACTTGAATGTCCATGTGCTCGACAATATCGAACATGTAGCAAATACACCACCATGAAAATTTCAACAATTAGGCTTGAATATCCATGTGCCCAACAACACCACACCAGTAGCAATAACGGCAACAATGTAGTATCTTCTTGCTCGATTTTGTTTCACTTCAAAAGCCTTGACTTTCTTCAACAAACCCCAGATTACACGATTTTCTTGTGAAGGGTGTCGTTGTTCATACCAATCAAATTAATCGCATCCACCCAATTTTTATAAAAACAAGAACATAATTACAAGTCAATAATTAATCAACTAATTAAATAAAAAATATGACCTTTAACTTACATGTAAAAAACCTACGACCTGGATTTTGTTGAGTCCAAGAAGTCTTAAATAGAGCTTCATAACCGCACTTACAATATAAAAAATGTTTATCACAAAAGCCAGTGGAAGATGACCTCGACATTGTCAAGCTCAATTGGAAAAAATGAAAAAAAGATGAAGAAAGACCAAATATAAATAATTTAAAGAATTTGAATAGATAAAAAAAGATGATAAAGAAGAAGATTTAGGAATTTAGGGTTAAATTTTAGGAAGAAGATGAATATATACGACAATGGGGGAAAATGACCATTGAGGGCTAAATCAGATGCCAAATCAGCAAAAAAAGAGGTTCAATGAGCCTTGGCTGCGTGAATTACACGTGAGCTGCCAACAGGAAAAAAAGTGACAAATTGACTCATTTGATGCCTATTTTAGGTTTTTAAAATGAACGTTGTCTACTTGAGGTGCCAAAGTGAAAGATCGCTGCAACTTTAGGTGCCTGTCGATGGGTTTAGCTTTTTTATTTCAAGTCACTTCAATTTACATTACTTGTAGTGACAATTTTCTTTGTCTGATGAAAGTTGAATTTTTTATAGTGCAACAGATTGTCTATCTGTTGTAAAATATGTTCTATCTGTTGTAAAATATATTCTATCTATTCTAATAAATATGTAGCTTAGATGCTTCACTAGTTCCTTTACTTGGACTTTTAGGAGCCATTTAATCTAAAAATAACAGGAACAAAAAATAGATTATAATTGATTAATGCATCATTAAAAAAGGATAACAGTATATCTATCATGTGCAATAGTAAAATAACAGTTCCAACAAGTCACATATCTGTTGCACTAGGTAGGCTATTTGTTGCAACATATAACTAACTTATTGAAATAGATAAGTAATCTATTGCAACAATAAAAATAGATCTCTCATCTATTAAATAGATGACTAATCTGTGCAACAGATCACACAATATTTGCAACATATGAGTGATCTGTTGGAATTGTTATCAACGATCAACATTGTTTAGATTTTTTCCAACAGAAGGGTGTCTATCATAACAGATGAATTATCAATTGGAAAAATCAAGTCTTGGACATGTCCGATTAGAATAGTTGATAGGATTTTAACCATCAGAATATTCATCTGTTGCATCATATGATTAATTTGTTGAATTAGATTTTACTCTGATGCCCCCCGTTGCATCATATGGTTGATTTGTTGCATCGGAAGGTTAGTCTGTTGCATCAGATTTTTAATCAGATAGTTAATCTGTTGCATGATATTTATAATCTATTGTATCAGATGTATAATCTATTGCATCTAATGGTTACTCCGTTCCAATAGATTTATAATCTATAGCATCAGATGGTTAATCTGTTGTAGAAAAAAATAGTAGTATGATTTCGTTTAATAGAACAACAGTAATATCACTATTTTTACCAATAACAAGAACAAGAACAAATCAACCCACCAACAACGGGCACAACACCAAAAACACTAACATTGTTTTTTTCTTTGTACAAATACAAACAATGAAAATCAAACTTCAAAAAATGCAACAAACAACAAAAAATTATATTTTACTGCGTAAAGAGAAGAGAAGACATACCAAAAATTAAGATTTTATTCAGACCTCATTTCAAATTAAAGCAACAACTATTGAAATTGATAACTAATACTAGAAGAGTAGTTGACTCAAGTTTCTTTTTTTCTTCAAAACTAAAAAGGTCATAATTTTTTACCTGTGAAAGAACAAAAGGGATGACAAAGAACTCAAAGCTGTTGTGACTGGACAACAAGGCTACACGTCGATTGACGATTGAAAGTCAAAAAGGAACTCGCAGCCAAAATATTTGTTGGCAAAGGTTGAAGTCACCGGGGATTGAAAGGAGAAATTTGCAGAGCTGTTGGTTGGGAGAAGCTATCGAGAGAGAAAGGAGAGAGACAGTCAGTGATTTGGAGAGGAAAGGGGTGTGGGTTGATTTGTATTTTTTGAAAAGATTAGAAGGGTTTGAAAATATTGATCAAGTCTACAATTAACTTAAACAAGTTTTCTCATTATGTTTGACCCTTTAAGTTGATCAATGTCACCAATTCTTTATTCAAGACTTAAAAGACACTTTTTCTTCAATTTTCTCTACTGACTCACCAGTAGCAGTTATAATTAACTATATTTATTGTGTTTGCTTACAAGAACTATTCAAGGTTGTACAGACAACAAAACATATTACATTTAAATTTATCTATGAGTATAATCAATGTTTTGTAAATGAAAAAATAATTATTTTTTACCTTTTCCTTTGCAACTCTTATATTGCTTCACATTAAGATTACAAACTTTAATGACTATTTAGATTACAAACTTTAATGTCTATTTGTAGCTTTTATGAAAATATAATTAACACTTCTATGTACATATATTTAAATATTATGTTTATTTTTAAAATATACGTATATATAAATTGTGTTTGTACACAATTTTGAATTTATATGATCTATCTTATTTCGTGTGCAAAATCAACGAGAAAAGTAATTCAATTGCATTAGACTAATAACATAACATTAAAAAACAAGAAACTAATAAAGATCATTAATTTTTCAATAATGTTGGAAAAAATATTGATAAAATAGTCATGACGATAAGTGTGTATCAACTTTACGGGCAATGCAAAACCATATATAATGTTTAGATTAAGTGTATTTTTGAATTTGATTTGAAATATAAACCATCAAATTGAATGTATCAATTTAAAGTATTGAAGCAAATAAATACGAGAAGATAATATAAATAATATATGTGACTAATAAATTACCTATTCCTCGATTTTTTTTAATTTATTTTCTTGCACAATTTAAAATATATTCACTACAAATATGAATGTGATAGTAGGAAGAGCTTAAGATCAAGAGAAGCACTATAAGATTTCTACTTAATAATGTGAATGAATTTGTTCTATTATCATGTATAAGATGTTTGTGAAATTTTTACTCTAAAATTTTCCGCGCATTGTGCAGATATAAATACTAGTTTGTATTATAAATCGGCAGGGGGTTAACATTACTTTTAAGAAAAATACACACATATTTGTTTTTACAACCACCCATACATTTTTCCTCTTACAACCAACCACACACTTTTCCTCTTTCTCCTCTCTTAAATACATAAAAAAATATAAAAAATACAACACATACATAATATCAGTCATCCCCCCACTTTCTCTCCCAAACGCACATAAAAATACATGCATGCATAAGAGTAGCCCACTGTCGGAGCTCCGGCGAACGAGCTTCGGCCACCACCACAACTTCTCTTCCTTCCCATCTCCCTCTTCTTCCCTTTACCACCGCTAGCTCGCCGGAGTTGATGGCCGATGAGTTCCAGCCACCAAATGCACCACCACGTGCTTGCCATACCCCTCTTTTCACTAATGTTGCTAGATTTGACCACCGAACGACCGACAAACGATGGTGCACCACCAATCAAATTCTCTCTCTTTTTCTTATCGCCGTCTCACTAAATTTGATCACCGGCAAGCTCCAACAAACCACACCGCCACTGCCCATTGAAAAAATGGGCATGCCTCTTAGGCATTGCTCTAGTGAAATCCGTTAAAGCAAAACCGACACCCTCACTATTTGAGAATTTTTCTTTATCTTCGATTATTAATGTTAATTGTTATAATTTTATTCTTTTGCTGAATCTTGCTCACTGTTATTCCATTATTGTGCCTTATTTTTGCCATCGTTGTCTTTGATATGTTGCTATTTTATTTTTGTTACTGTTTTGTTAATCTTGGGTTGATTTGCACTCAAAAATTCACCCTATGCATGGGTTTACTTCGCTATGCCTTGACTGATTTTTGTACTGTTTTTGGGCATTTTGTCCTTTTATTGATTTGTAATTTACTACACTGATAACGAACAAATACTATACTATCTTGGCCAATGACATTATCTCTACGTCAAATTTTTGAGGCCACCCCATAACAAAAGATGAAATTTAGTTTCTCAAATTTACTTATTTTATATCAAGTACCAATACATGACCAATGAAGAAACTTCTACTGGATTTTCGAGGCCACCCCATAACAAAAGACGGATTTTATTTTCTCAAATTTACTTATTTTATATCAAGTACATAAAATGGTCGATGAAGAAATTCTCCGTCTATTTTTGAGGCCTCCCCTAATTAAAGATGGACATTATATATATAAATATGTAACCAAATAAATAAACTCGGGTGATGATGAAACCTTTACAATATCACGACAACACAAAGAATTTTACGATTCATATCTTGATAAGGAAATTTAGGATGGGCGACAAATCGAGCAACCATTTCGTAGGTATGGCACGTCTAAAACTTAATATGAGCCCACGTCATGGTAAAATCCTATTTTTGTTTATACATCTACATATACGTATGTGTACACACGATTTTAATTTACTTTAATAATTATTTATTTATTCTTAATATTTCTATAAGTGTTTATACATATTCTTGATAATACACCCCGAGGTGATATTAAAGAGGGAGTTTCTGAGCCCTCAGTTTGTAGCTCTGTTTCTCATTTGTATGATTGTACATAGAGATAAAGTATAGTGAAAACTCTACTTTGGGTATTGGGTGGGGACATTCTTTATTTATTAACGCAAGTTTCGGAAAACTAAGGCCGTTTACATAAACAAATTAAATTAATTAATTAAATCACATATTTGCATCATAAAGATTGTATAACCCTTTTTCTTTTCAGGTAAAATCTTTATTTTTCTCTTCGTAATTTCGGTCAAGTTGGTAGTATTATTTTATAGTACATAAAAGATACTTTTCTTTTCACATGTCACAAATTCTTTTCACATGTAATTTGTACATTTTTATATATATTATTTGAATATTTTCATAACAATAAGCTTTACTCATATACTTAATATACGTACATTTTTCATATTATTTTAAATATTTATGTTTTTCAAAAGAATCATTTTTTTACCTTTCCCTCTTTGATAAATTTAGTCTAGTCGCCTACCGCATTTATGGATTCTGAAGGGTGCCTAACCCTTTCCCTTCGGAATAATTCAAACCGTTACCTAGAATCTAAAATTGGTTTTCGTATACTAAAAAACATTAGTCATACATGTTAATAAGTAAATAGGTTTCCTTATTTTCCTTAAAAATTAGGTGGCGACTCTGTACAAATTTCAATTCTTTTAGAGTCCATAAGTCATATTTTGTTTAACCTTGGTAAAAACAGGGAATGACAGGACCTTTTTAGGCTTGGATGGGTACGATAGGAGAATTGTGGAGAGTTTTTCATCTATTGCTTCTCCGTTGACAAAGTTAACCCAAAAAAGGTAAAGGTTTTGTGGTCCGATGCTTGAGAATGCATTTTTGAAAAATTGAAGGATAGGTTGACTTCTGCTCCTTTTTTGACCCTACCCTTGAGTACTGAAGGGTTTATTATGTATTGTGATATGTTTTGTGTGATTCTGTGTTGTGTTTTGGTATATTATGGTAAGTTTGTAGCATATGCTTCTAGACAGCTTAAGGTTCATGAGAGGAATTACCTAACTCATGACTTGGAGTTAGTGACTGTGGTCTTTGCTTTTAAGATTTGATGCCACTATCTGTATGGGGTACACATGGATATTTACTTAGGTCATAAGAGTTTGCAGTAAGTGTTTATGCAAAAAATTTAATCTTATGCAAAGGCGGTGGCTCGTATTACTTAAGGATTACGACATAAGCTTATACTACCATCCAGGTAAAGCTAATATTGTTTTTGATGCTCTTATTAGGTTGTACATAGGGAGTCTGTCCTACATCAAAGAAGGGAAAAGAGGATTGGTAAAGGATATTCACCGGCTGGCTAATTTGGGAGTTCACCTCTTGGACTCCAAGGATGGAGGAGTTGTTGTTCATGAAGTGGTTAAATCATCTCTTGGTGTTGATGTCAAGGAGAAGTATATTTTGGACCCCATACTCATGCAAATCTATAATGCCAAAAGTTTTAAAGCTCTCTATACCTACCAAAATATAGGCCATTAAATTATCTTTCCAATGCCACTTGTCTCGCCTTAATCTGAGATCATAGTAAGAAGTTGTGGTAATTTTTCTAAGGCACTGTCAATCTGGAAGTGACAATGAATTTGGTAATGACCCGTTGTCAGAAACAATGAGCCGTAGCCTAGACTCATTGTCGTGATAGTGAGACTCCAAGCTTTTTGACTATGACTTCTCATAACGACTTATCATCAGACCCAATGAGTCGTTAGTAGGAATTCATTGTCATAATAGGGAGGACCCAAAGGTCACAACTCAGGCTACAACTCATGACTAGACATAGTGAGTCGTTACCTGAGCTGTGATGACTGTTTCTCAAAATTTCCTGGATATTTTAAGAAGGGATTTTTGTTCCTTTTCCATACTTTTAACTCCCAATCCACATCGTTTAGGCTTCTTAAGGGTAGAATATAAGGCTATTTTCCCCCAAATTCATCATTCAGTCTTAAAATCAATATAAAGCAAGAAAAAAGCAATTATCTCATCTCTAAAGGCAAATTAGGGTTCTTCAATCTTCAAGTCCAATTTTTAGGAGTTTATTAAAGGTTTCACCCCAATTATGTGGGATTTCATCAATGGGTTCCATCCACCCATTGAGTCCTAAAGATTTTTTCAAACTCTTAAGTTTAATTCACCCCTTTTTTCCTAAGGTTCCATAATAGTTATGAGTTTGCTTGGAATTTTAGTTTAATTCTTGACTTTAATCATACGTATATATTTTCTCATAAGATTAGAATCTTCTCCTACTCACCTTTATTAATTTACGTATTATTGATAAATTATTGAGTTTGGGCTTTATTAGTGAATTTCTCTATTAAGGTAAACTTTTAAGTATTATAATGTTCAGTTGTATTAGGTAGAGATGGTGGGTCATGAACACCCGATACCTAGTATTTCATACATGTATCAGTTGACATGTTTTAAGCACTTCAAATTATGCATATGTTTCTATTTTCAAGAATATTATTAAGTTGAGCATATATCAATTTTTAGTGTCGTTCAGGGGTAAAATCTCACCCGTCAGTTAATACTGAGACCTTTAGTAGAAGTCCCTAAGTTCTAGAACTACATAAATACCGTAGGTTATAAGGATTCACCTGCCAGATTAGGACTGACACTTAAGTCCTTTGGTACATCAGTTAGTGGATCCACACCAGCCAGTGTTGGTACCCTTGGCAAAGTACTAGCACCCTTCTAACTGGGGTTATAGGTTGGACCTCGATTTGCTCAGATTGGGGTATGTTAGTTACTGTTAGCTCCTACAATCCTTAGTTTATATTCAACTTATGTTTCAGTTCAGATATGCATGACCTTGTATTTAATCATTCAATTTTACCAGTACATGTATATATTTGGTCTTGTATCCAGTTTATCATGATTCATGCATTTATATTTAGATTGACTAGTTAGTTTCCCATCTCACATATTCAGTACATTCAAAATATTAATCACATACTTTCCTACGCTATATTGTATCATAATATAGGTTCAGACACTCAGTATCCGGATCACACTTAGCACGTTCCACACCACATTCAGCCACAGTTTTGGCGAGTCCTCATCATTTGAGGACTAGTTATCAATGTTTATTTTTGATTACTCTTAGTTTTCAATCTTTTGGATTTAGTTGGGGGCTTGTACTAACAACTCACTTTGATTTAGAGGCTTTCAGATATTTGTTTAGATTTTTAGCAAGTTGATTTGTCAGATAGTTGTTTCTAGTTTTTGGTTGATATCTAGTATTTCAATATTATATCTCCATCAGTTATTTTATTTTAGCTTCCACCCAGTGTTTTATTACTTTTCAGCATTCTTAGAGTTGTGCTAGTTCGTGGGTTAGCTTGGGGTCACTTGTAACCTAAGCACCATGTTACGACTAGGGAAGTCTCGAGCTGTTTTAAACTTGGTATCTGTGAAATAGGTTTAAAGTATCCTAGGGTATGTGAAAGTTACTTTAAGTAGAGTCTTATTCATGAGTGTGAACCGTGCCTCACTTATGGGAGAGAGGCTACAAAACATTTTAGGAAATTCTCACTTCTTTCATATTCATGTTGTGCGGTAGAGTGTGAACTATATTAAGATTCTTCTTCTAAGTCATACTCTATTCGTTTATAGAAAATTCCTTCTAAGAGAACCAATGGACGAATTGGGAACCAACAAGCCCCATCGCCAGTTTCTGAAGACCCTCTGAATGAGCTGGTCTCTTATGCTGAATTGAAGGCTACTTTTACAGCATTAGTGCAATCTATGACTTCTCAAAATAATCAATAGGTTATTTCCCTAGCCAACTAATTAGTGGATACGACAATAACTAGAATGCGAGACTTCACTCAGATGAATCTTTCAGTGTTTTTCGGATTCAAGACAGAAGAGGATCCACATGATTTCTTTGATAGTGTTAAGAAAGTGATTGAGATCATGGGTATAACTTCTACTGAGAGTGCTGAATTGGCTGCTTACCAATTTCCAGGAGTGGATCACACTTGGTTTTAGCAGTGGATGAAGGATAAAGATGTAGAGGCAGGGTTAGCCGAGTGGGATGAGTTTGTTGCTGAATTTCTAGATAGATTCTTCCCGAGTGATTTGAGAGAAGCCAAGGTACAGGGGTTCATCAACTTAAAGCAATTCAATATGAGTGTTAAGGAGTATTTATTCAAGTTTACTTAGTTGTAAAGGTATGCTCTGACTATGGTGGATGATTCTAAGGCCTAAATTAGCAAGTTTGCACCTAGTGTTTCTGAGGATGTGGTCAAGGAATGTAGGACAACCATGTTGGTTAAAGAGATGGACATATCCAGATTAATGGTCCATGCTCAATAGATTGAGGAGGAGAAGATAAAAGAGAAGGAAAGGGAGAATAAGAGGGCTAAAACTGGTAGCTTCAATTTTTCTCAACAGAGGTTGAATGTTGAAAATCATTCTCAATTTCTCTTGAAATATTTAGATCTAGCCCCATCTTCTGATAGTGATACAATGCCCAAGTTCATAAAGGATACTCGATATAGAGCATTAGTCTCTAATTCCCAAGGTAGTGTGAATCGTGCTCGCACCAACCTAGTTTGTAAGAGATATGGCAAGAACTATAAGGGTGAATGCATGGATGGTAGTGATGCTTGTTTTGGGTGTGGAAAGTCAAGACACAAAGTTTGATAGTGCTTATTGACTATGTATAGGGGTAAAGATGTTTTCCAGCAGAGTTAGTATAACTTTTCAGTAGTTCCAGCAGGTTGCTGGACTCAGTACGATGCTACCTCCAGTGCAACTGGTGAACTGTATCAGGGTAGGTTCTATGCCCTACAGACCCGATAGGATCAAGAGGGTTCTCCTGATGTGGTTACTGGTACATTACAAATTTTTCACCTTTATGTTTATGTATTGTTAGATCCCAGGGCATATTTTTCTCTGCGACTCTTTATATAGCAGTAGATTTTGGTATCATTCCCAAAGTTCTCACAGAACCCTTTTTAGTTTTACTCTAGTCGGTAGTTCAATCATCGCCATATGGGTATATAGAAATTGCCCTGTCACAGTATCCTAGAGAGTCACTTCAGTCAATCTGGTAGAGTTAGACATGATCGATTTTGATGTTATTCTTGGCATGGATTGGCTACACTCTTGCTATGCCTCAAATGATTGTAGAAATTAAGTTGTCTAATTTTAGTTTCCAAATGAGCCAGTCTTATAATGAAAGGGTAGTACCTCAGTGCCTATAGGTCGGTTTGTTTCGTACCTCAAGGCAAGAAAAATGATCTCCAAAGGGTGAATCTACCATTTTGTTTGAGGGAACGACTCAAGGTCTGAAATCTCGAGTGTTGAGTCAGTGCCGGTATTAAATGTATATCCATAAGTGTTTCCTAAAGATATTTTGAAGTTCCTTCTGAGTAGGAAATTGACTTCAAAATAGATCTCCCTCTAGATACCCAGCCTATTTCAATTCCACCTTACAGAATGGCTCCAACCGATCTTAAGCTATTGAAGAAATAATTAAAAATTCTCTTAGATAAGGGTTTTATCAGGCAGAGTGTCTCTCCATGGGGTGCTCCAATTCTTTTTGTGCGCAAGAAAGATGATTATCTCAAAATGTGCATCGACTTTCGTCAGTTGAACAAAGTCACAATCAAGAATAAGTATCCCATTCCTAGGATTGATACTTGTTCAACCAACTTTAGGGTTCCAATTGTTTTTCTAAGACAGACCTCAGATCCAACTATCATCAACTTTGAGTCAGAGATTGTGACATTCCAAAAGCAGCCTTAGAACTCGGTGTTGAATCCTAATTTTGGACCTCCACACCAAGTTTAATTTTGAGTTTTGTTGATGCTGAAATAAAATTGCAACATTTGTTTTATCCGAATAAAAGCTTTTCAAAGTATTTATCTGAGGAATTTTGTCATTTTAAGTAGTGATTATATATTATCGTATTCAATTATACGAGATAATATAATTTGGTTACTTAAACATTTATGAGATATCGAATTTTAATTAAAGCTTATCTTGAAAATAAATTCAAAAGGTTGAAATCTTGATTTAAATATAATTCATTCTCAAAATTATTTATTTGGAAAAAAATACTTGTTTGATTTTATCAAATCAAGAAACTTGGGGATTAAACGACGAACTAGTTCATATCAAACATCAATTTAATTTAATCAATCTATTAAATTTGATCATAATTGAAACCAAATTGACTACAATTGGCCAATTAACTTTCAATTAGGTCAAAATTTAAATAGGATAGGCTAAATTAGAATTGAAATTATTTTTGAATAACCCTTAATCTAATAGGGGTTATTTTTTAAATAACCTACAAAATTACTAAATTCCTAATTTAATTGGGGTTATTAAATAACCTCAATTTTAACCCAATTTCGCCAAACAGCCCAAACAAAATACCCTGACCCAGCTGGCCCAATAAAAAACAGCTTCACCCAGCCTACATTTAATCCTTTTCTTCAACAACCCAACATAACAATAACATACCAGCTCAATCCACACCATCCCTAACCCGACCCACTTCCTACTTCAACAACATTCAAAACAACATTAGCAATATTAAAAAAATAGCAACATACACACCGCCAAACAACTGCGACAACAACAGTACGTACAACAACCCCAAACCAGACCTGACTCGGCTACGACCGGACCAACTCAGCAACAAAGATGAAATTTTGACCCAATATCGTCCATGGATTTAACCCGAAAATAACATCTGACAACCCGTTTGTGACCTGCGACCCAAAATCAACACCACAACAGCAAAATGCAACCGACTCGACCCGCAAACGTCTAACTCAGCAACCAACGTTCAAATTTCATATAGAAATAGTAAAATTCAAGCTCTTTATTCTTATCCCAACTTTGAAATTTGTAAATCCCAAAATCACCCCTATATTTTGCTTATCCCACATCGGTAGGATTTCAAAAAAGGATCCCTCGATTCCCTTCTATAACAAGCCTACTGTGAGCTGAAGAAAGGACAAGTCTTGGAGGTTAAAAAAAAAGCTTCCAATCCAAAACAATCTCTTTTTTAGTAATTGTTTTTTGTGAAAAGCTCACGATTACTCAAAGTTTTTGGTGTCACAAAATTTTTTCGGTGGTGGCGAGGAGGTTCCGACGACAGTTCGTAGTCTCATTTTGCTGCCCCATAAGAGTCCAAATGGACTTTTTCACTTTTCATATCCATCATGGGTCAATGAGGCCTATATTTTGAGTCAAGCCCCAAAAGAAAGTCTAAAATAAGTTACATGGCATACAGATGCAAGGAGTCGAAAGGAAGAAGAATGGGTTAAAGTCCCATCTTTGAAGCGGCAAAGAGACTCGAGAATCACATTTTTTCTTTCTTTATTTCTTTATTTATTTATTGTTGTCTTATTTATTATTCGTTGTTGTTTTATTTCCTTATTTATTTATTCATTCATTTGATCTTTGAACCCATAGTTGTAAATTAATATAGGTGAAGTGGGTTGTGGGCCAACGGGCTCGAAAATATAGATTAGGAAAAGTGATGATGGGCCGAAAGCCCAAATTAGTTTAGGACAGGTTTATTGGTTTAGGCCTAACAACTTAAATCTTCTAATTCCTCCCTTTCCCCTTTTATATGCTTATTTGCTTTTCATTTGCTTAGACTTAGTTAAATCCTCTACTAAGTCATCAAAATTTATTTTCTTAAAATCACTTTCTTTTCAAAAAATCAAATTCTCTTTTTCAAAGTTAGTCAAAGATAGTTTTCAAACAGTTCGGATAACCGCAAGTTAGCGGACGTTTTAGGTGCCTTAAAAACCTTCCTAAAATGTTAATAACAACTGCTTACCTAGAATTTCAACTTAAATGATTTTTCTATTTTGAATCATCTAAGTACTTTACAAAGGTTTTCTTAATTCCTTTTCAAAATTAAGTGGCGACTCTGAAAGTCAAATTTTCACAAAACAGAAATGGCGACTCTGCTGGGGATATTTAACTAGGTTCTAACCAAATATTTGAATTTATCATTTGACTAACTATTTAAATTTCTTATGTGTTTATATATTTTGATTTTGAGAAATTTAATTATTGCATCTCATAGCATAATCCCACATTGATTATTAAATTATTTTGGGGTTTCATGGATGTCCCGGCCCCTGTTGTTCAACTCCAAATAAAGTGTTAAAAATACGACGGTTTATTAGCATGTGAGGCATCTGATTTCTGGTTCGTATTTTCAAACCCAAGTCATCCGCTTGGGAACCTAGTTCAAACCTACTCTAGACACCTAGGACAGAGGGAAAATAAAACCCTAATTTAGGCGTAAGCCTAGGATGACCCAATACCCGAGGGGGTGTTGTGCCCATTAAAAAACTTGCCTTGGTCTATTGACCCCGAGTCAATTACAGATGAATCATATTTATGTGTTAAAGAAATATATATTTGTTTAATTCAATCCAAATCCTTTGGGGGTAGGGAGAAGGCTTGCTTTGCTTATTTTCATGTAAGGATGCCTCAATCATACACCAATTGAGGAAGGAATTGAAGCAAGCCAAGCAAGAAATTGATTGATTTGGACGGTTGCATCTAGAGCACTGTTATTCGGGAATCACTTGATCATCAACAGATGTCGCCAATGAAAAGAAGTAGACAAAACTTAGAGGGTGAAGTCCAATAGAAGAACATTCAGGAAATAGCATTTCCTATCCCCTGCGCGGGACATTATTCTTTTTCTCATGTTATTTTCCCTTTCCCTAAAGATCATATCCCTTTTTGTGAAACTTTTGTAGACATTTATGTCATTTATGTATACCTATGAAGGCTTTTGGGGATAATAGATTGGCTTTCAAAGGTGTATATTTTCTTTAAAATTCGTTAGGCCTAAACCCTTGGCTCAAAAGGGTCACCCAATTAAGATGCACGTTTATTACAATATGATTGTATAATATAACTGTTTATGTGATTATACTTGTTATGTTGATTCAAATCAAAGGTGAATTGATCCAATCCCATTTTCCATAGAACATATCTAGGCAGAAATATACCACACTATACAAAAGTTTGACCAAACGTACTACAAGTCTCCCAAGTTTCTCAAAAAAGTCCGCAGTCATTCTTAAAACTTCCAAAATGATCGCTACTATTTTAAGAAAGTTGACTTTTAGAATCAGAAAAAGCCATTATAGTTTTGAACTACGTCGAGCCTGATTTCTCCTTCGTGGGATATGTAGGAAGCCTTTCAGCCCAGCCCATATCTCTAAAAGCTCTATTGTCCTCCACTTTCTTGAAAGAAGTAATAAGGCTGAAAAGTAGAAAAGTTGAGCCTTCCTGATAAATTCCACCTATCCATATCATTGAGAAAAATATTGTTCATTGAAATTCTTGAGTCATCTTTACTTGATGGATCAATTCGTATGAGGTGAGAAACAACTCTATGTGTTTACTTCCTACCTTTTTGTCTTGCTTTGCTTATTACTAACAGAATCTAACACACCATCCTTTGAGTCGTTTTTACTTTGCAGGTAATAGAAACTACTCTGTGTTGGCACAAAATGGCCCTACTTCACTAGATCAAAATGAATAAGAGATCCCCTTCTTGACTATAGCTTTGTGACAGGAAAAGAAAAATGACTACAAGTAAAACTGGACTCTACTAATTATTTTGCAAACCTGTAAATGATGGTCTCAAGGATGGGATAAGGAAAATGTGAGGGAAGAATTTTCCAAGACAACTGCGATCATGGAAGATTAATTGGAGGAAACATTATTGCATTGGACCTCCACTCCACCCGTGACTCGTCGCCCATTGTACAACAATAACTTGCCATTGTCATGTCATGTCAAGAAGCAAGATAATAATGAATGAGAGACAATATCCTTAGAATAGTCAACAGAAGAGTCAAAGAGTCTGAGAATCAAAGAAGGCTAATCTAGAGAAAATTGAGGTGGTTAACTAGGAGGGCAATGAATAAGGGAATTGGACAATTGATCCTTCGTTCTATCAAGAAAAATACAATGAAACCGTATGTCAACCGTAGAAGTGCTTATTTCTATCCTAGTAAGATAGATAGTAGTATTCAGGTCCAGTTAACCTTGAAAATTCTTTTTATGTACGAACTACGTTTGACCTGAATTTATAAGAAAGGGATACGTAGGCAAACTATGTCAGTTTCGGTCAAACCCTTAGGAGAATTTGTCCCTTCTTGTTTTGTACGAACTGCGTTTGACCTGAATTCCTAAGAAAGGGATACATAGGCAGCCTATGTCGGCTTCGATCAACCCCTTAGGAGAATTTATCCCTTCTTTTTATGTACGAACTACGTTTGACCTTAATTCCAAAGAAAGGGATACGTAGGCGGCCTATATCGGCTTCAGTGAACCCCTTAGGATAATTTATCCCTTTCCTTTCATGTACGATCTACGTTTGAACTGAATTCCTAAGAAAGGGATACATAGCCAGCCTATGTCGGTTTTGGTCAACCCCTTAGTAGAATTTATCCTTTTCTTTTATGTATGAACTATGTGATGACCTGAATTCTCAAGAATGATATACGTAGGTGGCCTATGTTGGCTTTGGTCAACGCATTAGATTTTTCTATATATCCCTAGAGTAGTCTTGAACTATGTTTGACCTGATTCTTACTTCAACGGGATACGAAGGCACCTCAATGGCTCGGTCATATAACCTCAGGAAATGGAAACTGGGGTAGAATTTTTGAGAAAGAATCTCAAAAGTTCATAAGAGGAAAATCATCTTCCAAAAACAAAGAGAACGAAGATTAACAAAGACTTCGGATCCTCTTGAGCTGAGATCATCTCAAACAACTTTAAACTGGGGAAGAGTCCTCAAAATTTCCACTAATATATTGGAATATATTTCAAATACCCTAGCACCAGAGGTCAAAGTCAAATTTTGGAAATCACCAGATGCGACCAAGTCTGGATAGACTAAATCTATGGCTATGATAGAAATTTGATAAAGAGCCTCAACAATGCTGAATCCCTAGCAATCCTGTGTTAAACATCAGGCATATTCAGAACTAAGAGAAAGATGTTCGTTCATGACTGGCAGATATTTTCTAAAGCTTTTACAGAAATGTTTGAAACTATTTCTAAAATTAAGGCCTCTTTTAAAAATCTATGCAAATATTTTTACTTAGTGATTGCCTAAGCATCTATTGGGATGGGGATTCGGGGTGAAAGTTCCAACATAATAGAGTACCCAAAAGATGGTGAGGAGAAAACCAATGATAGAAAGAGGTCAACACGGAGTAGTTTCACTCAAAACTAATCATTTTTCATGGATATAAGGATCAATACACAAAAATGAGATTCTTTTTCAAAAATCCCCGAGCAAGTTGGGAGCCACACCAGAAATATGATGCTCAAGAATGGTATTTCTATGTAGCCCCAAAAATGGGTTAATACCCATTTATCGAAGACCTTTTAAATTATTTATCTAATTTCTTAAGACCATGAAGGATAAACAAAGGCACCTTATCTTCTTTATAAATATTGTATTTAGAATTGTTTTAAAAAATAGTCGCTAGTAAAAAGCGAATTTATGTCTACTGACTGTTTACCTTAATTACAGGTACACATATAAAGCAAAAATGCAGACAAACGAATTTAGGCGAAACTATCTTCATTGCTAAGAAGGCCATTACATACCATTTCATAGCTAAGAGGGCCATTGCATTTAATATCTAATGACACGCGAGATATCATATGCTGACGTCGAGGATATCATCCACATTTAATATCTGATGACAGACGAGATATCATACGCTAGAGTCGAGGATATCATCTGCATTAGATATTTGATGACGCGCAAGATATCATATACTGGCATTGAGAATATCATCCACATTAAATATCTGATAACACACGAGATATCATATGATGGCGTCGAGGATATCATCTACGTTAAATATCTGATAATGTGTGAGATATCATATGCTGGCATCGAGGATATCATTTGGATTAAATACTGATGACGTGTGAGATATCATTTGTTGGCGTTAAAGATATCATCCGTACTAAATATCTGATGATGCACAAGATATCATACGCTGGCGTCGAGGATATCATCAGCATTCAATATTAGTTGACACGCGTGATAGCATACACTGGCTTTGAGGACATCTTCAACATTCAATATCTGTTTATATGCGAGATAGCATACGCTGGCGTCGAGAATATAATTAGCATTTAATATCTCTTGACACGTGAGGTAGCATACGCTAGCATTAAGGATATCATCAACATCTAATATTTGTTGACACGCAAGATAGCATACATTGACATTGAGAATATCATCAACATCTAATATCTATTGATACGCGAAATAGCATATGTTGGCGTCGAGGATATCATCAACATCTAATATCTGTTGACACGCGAGATAGCATATGCTGGCATCGAGGATATCATCAGTATCTAATATCTGTTGACACACGAGACACCATATTCTGGCATCGAGTATATCTCATCATTTTATGAATCAGCATCTACAGATATCAAAAGCACTTGATTCAAAGAGACGTCTCTAAGTCGCATCTGAAAGCAAACGACATATGAGATAGTTCGAAGGATCATCTATAAGTCAAATTATTTGAAATAGGATAGTGTGCAAGATTAATTCTGAGTTGATATCCCATAGGTCATCCGTAAGCTATAATAACATCCTAACCGGATAGTGTGCAAGGTTACCCAAAAATTGATAGTCCGAAGGTTATCCATAAGTCGCAACTAAATCCTTATCAGAGAATATGCGAGATTATCAAATTGATAAGTCCAAGGGATCTCTATAAGCTGCGTCATATCCAAGATCGATTATGTGCATGATTATCCAAAGACTACTAATTTGAGAGATATCCATAAGTCATATTATATCCAAGGTCGAATGATGAGCAAGAATACCTAAGAACTAGCGATTGAAGGGATATCTGTAAGCCATCTCTTATCCAAGGTTCAATACTGTGCAGGATTACCTAAGTTCTAGCAGTTCAAAGGATATCTATAAGTTGCCTCATATCCAACCTCAAATAATGCATAAGATTATCCAAAGATTGACAACTCAAGGGGAATCTATAAGTTGTATCAATACAAAAGATGTGCAAGACTTACCTAAGATCATATGCTAAGTATTATTGGTAATAACCAAAGAGGTTATCATACAACAAGCACTGTAGGTGACCAAAGGGTTACCGCATCAGTATAAGATTACACGATTATAAGGACCATTTTATATAAAGTGTCATCGGTGTCCAAAAGAGCCACCCTACTTTGAAGACATATTCAACCGATAAATGAGATAATTATGCAATAACCAAGAGGGTTGTTATGTCTGTTGTTGTAAGTTATTTCCTTCCAAATAGGTACATAAAAGGATGACTTCGTTGTTCAGGCGACAACTCACGTAGAGAGATGGTAAAGACTATATACCTCTTTTTTAAATTGTGCTTAACACTAACAATTTTTGTTTGAGACATTATCGAGAGCATCCAAGAGGATGAAAATCTCAAAACAAAATCACAGGTGCTGACGACTCCAAAAAGGATGCAACACAACGTGGAACTCTTTCTTAGCAGAAAAATGGGATATAGTCTATAGAGGGACATGAAACTCATTTAATGCGAGCTAAAGGATGATCGCCACCACCATCTAACCATACCCCTGTTAGAAGGCATGTGGGAATTTTGGGATATTCTGGTTTTAGCTTCACCTTCAGGATATTTCTAAGCTCATACCGAGGGTAAACTTCTCTTTCTTTCAAATTTGAGTGATAGGATACCTAGGGTTTTGGAAATTATGTCCAGGTAAGTTATTGTCTGTGGATGTGAAGGATCCCACATTAACGGTTATGAGGTTACAAGCTTCTTTTCTGCAACTCGATCAACTTTTCGCTCATCCTAAGCCCAAGATCATCTGAAATAAAAGACTATCTTTTTTATTGATTGAGTCAAACTACAAGATTGAGTCTTCGGTATATATAGGTTGTTCTTTATGTAGAAAACTCAACTACATTACAACCTCCCCCCAAATCCCTTTATTTTCTTGATTTTTAGTTAAACTCCAAAACTGAGATAGCTTGTGAATTTTTTGAAAATCATGTCTTAAATCAAGCTTTATGAACTACACGTGGCCTGAATTCTCATGTAGCTGAGATATGTAGGAAACCTGATACCAGGGTCCGTCCATAACTCCATGCAACTCATGGAAAAACTAACCACTTTCATATTCGAATTCATGGTCAGACAAAAATTAAGAACGTCAATCTCCCTTTGCCCAGGATTACTTCCAATGCCACTAGTGGACAACATCAGAATAGGATTTATGCACTTCAGTCCTGACGGTATTAGGAAAGCTCTCCTGATATGGTTACTAGTATGTTACAGGTCTTTCACCTCCATGTTTATGCTTTGTTATGCCCCAAAGCTTTGCTTTCTATTGTAACCCCCTATATAGATGTTAATTTTGGTGTTAGTCTCGAGTCTTTAGCAGAACCATTCTTACTGTCTACCCTATTAGGTATCTCTATTGTAGGCAGGCATATATACAAGAACTGTTCAGTCATAATATCCTAGAAAGTTACCTCAATTAACCTCTTGGAGTTAAAGGTGACTAATTTTGATGTCATTCTTAGCATAGATTGGCTCTACTCATGTTATGCTACAGTTGATTGCAGAAATAGAACTATACAATTTTAGTTTTCCAACGAACTAGTCATTGAATGAAGGGGTATTACTTCAGCGCTTAGGGTCAAATTATTTCATACCTTAAGGCAAGAAAAATGATGTCCAAGGGTTGTGTTTACCATCTTGTGTAATTCAAAGACTCTAATTCTAAGACCCTAAGTATTGAGTTAGTTTCAGTCGTAAAGGAATTTCCAGATGCGTTCCTTGAAAATCTTCCCAAAGTCCCTCCCGAAATGGAAGTCAACTTTGGAAAAACATCCTTCCAAATACCCAACCTATCTCTATTCCACTATACAGAATGGCTCTAGTAGAGCTTAGGGAGTTAAAAGAACAATTGAAAAATCTCTTAGATAAAGGATTCATCAGACCCAGTGTTTCCCCATGGGGTACTCTAGTCATTTTTGTGCAAAAAAAAGATGGTTCTCTCAGAATATGCATTGATTATCGTCAGTGAACAAAGTCACAATCAAGAATAAGTATCCACTTCCCAGCATTAATGACTTTTTTGACCAACTTCAGGGTGCCAGTTATTTCTCTAAGATAGACCTCAGATCCATCTATCATCAACTCAGAGTCAGAGAATGTGACATTCTAAAAATAACTTTTAGAACTCGATATGGTCACTTCGAGTTTATAGTCATGACCTTTGGACTAATAAATGCTCCAGCAGCTTTCATGGACTTGATAAACAGAGTGTTCAAGCATTACTTAGACATGTTCATCATAGTCTTCATTGATGATATTCTTGTCTATTCCCGTAGTGAAAACGATCATGTAAACCACCTCAGAATTATATTGCATACTCTTAGAGCCCATTAGTTGTTCACCAAATTCAGTAAGTGTGAATTTTGGATAATATCAGTAGCTTTTTTTGTCAATATTATTTTTGGTGAGGGCATTAGGGTTGACCCTCAAAGACTAAAATAGTGAGAAACTGGCCCAGACCCATCTCTTCATTAGATATTAGAAGTTTTTTATGTTTGGCCAGCTATTACCAGTGGTTTTTTGAAGGGTTTTCGTCTATTGCGTCCCCCATATCCAGATTGATCCAAAAAAAAGTCAAGTTTCAGTGGACAGATTCTTTTGAGAAAAGTTTTTAGGAGTTGAAGACTCAACTCACCTCAGCCCCAGTATTGACCTTACCAGATGGTTCAGATGGGTTTGTTGTTTATTGTGATGGTTTGTATTTCGATGCAAAAATATAAGGTCATATCCTATGCCTCTAGACAACTTAAACCCCATGAAAAGAATTTGCTTACCCATGATCTTGAGTTAACAGCTGTTGTGTTTGCCTTAAAGATTTGGAGGCATTATTTGCATGGATTCCATGTTAAAGTGTTCACGGATCTCAAAAGTTTGCAGTATCTATTTTTGTTGAAAGATTTGAATCTTCATCAGATAAGGTAGTTAGAATTGTTGAACAATTATGATATGAGCATGTTATATGCTCCGGGCAAGGCCAATATAGTGGTAGAAGCCCTTAGTAGGTTGTCTATAGGTAGTGTTGCCCATATTGAGAATGATAAGAAGAAGTTAGTTCAAGAGGTTTATCAGTTGGATAGGTTAGATGTTCGTTTGGTTGATCCAGCTGAGGGTAGTGTATGGGTTCAGAATAGTTTGGAGTCTTCTTTGGTTGCCCAAGTGAAGGAGAAGCTGGATAGGGATTCTAGTTTGGTTTAGTTGAAGGAGTCACTTAGAGATAAAAAGTAGAGGTTTTCTCCCAAGGGGGGATGGTGTGTTGAGATGTCAGGGTAGGCTGTGTGTGCCATGTGTTAATCGTTTGAGATAGAGGATTCTAGCCAAAGCACATGGTGCACGTTACTCTATTAATCCATGATCCAGTTAGATGTACCATGATTTGTGAGAAATCTATTGGTGGAGCGGTATGAAGAGGGACATTGTGAGTTTGTAGCTAGGTGCTCAAATTATCCGTAGGTTAAGGTTGAGCAGCAGAGGCCTAGTGGTATATTGTAGGAGTTCAACATTCCCACTTGGAAGTGGGAAGCGGTGAACATGAATTTTGTGACAAGGTTGCCCCGTTTGCGTCATCAGCATGACTCGATTTGGGTAATTGTATATAGATGACCAAATCAGCCCATTTCTTGCCAGTTCATACTTCCTATACAGCCGAGGACTATGCCAAGCTCTATATTAGAAAGTTGGTTAGATTGCATGGAGTTCCATTATCTATTATTTCAGATAGAGGTACTCATTTTACCTCTTACTTTTGGAAAGCTTTTAGAAGGGTCTCAGTACCCAAGTTTCTCTCAGTGCCACTTTTTACTCTCAGATAGATGGTCAGGTAGAGAGGATTATTCAGACCCTAGAGAACACGTTGAGACCTTGTGTTATCGACTTTAAGGGTAGTTGGGATGATCAGTTGCCTTTGATTTAGTTCGCCTATAATAATAGTTATCACTCCAGTATTCAAATGACTCTGTTTGAGGCTCTCTATGGGAGGAGTTGTAGATCTCCTATTGGTTGATTTAAAACAAGTGAGGCTACTTTAGTAGGACCAAATTTGGTGTTTGATGTAATAAATAAGGTTTAGTTGATCAGGAAGAGGCTTAAGATAGACCAAAGCCAACAGAAATCCTATGTAGATGTGCGTAGGAGAGATCTTGAGTTTGCAGTTAAGGATTTGATGTATTTTAAAATCTCTCCCATGAAGGGAGTGAAGATATTTGGCAATAAGGGGAAACTTAGTCCCCTATATGTTGGCCCTTACAAGATCTTGAGTCGGTATGGGAATATGTCATATGGGCTTGAGTTCCTTGCAGATTTGGCATCAGTACATCTAGTGTTCCATGTTTCCCTGTTAAAGAAGTGCATTGGTGATCCAATTGTAGTTGTTCCTTTAGAAAGTACAAATGTTTAGGATAGCCTTTCTTACGAAAAAATCCCAATCAAAATCCTATATCGCCAGATTCATAGACTAAGGAACAAAGAAGTTTCCTTGGTCAAAGTTCTTTGGCAGAACCAATTTGTTGAGGGAGATAGTTGGGAAGAAAAAGCATACATGTGAACCAAGTACCCTCATATTATCTCCGTAAACTCTGACTCAACTTAAGGTAATAGTTCTTCTTAGATTTTCTCTTTTCAATTCTCAATTCCAGCCATGTAATCATCTTCATGTCATCGTATGTATTCACAAATCAGATTAGTCATTCATTATATTTTAGCTTCAGTCATGTGATCATGTTTTTAGCTATGCATATTCAACATGCAACCTCAGTTCCTCAGTATTCTCAGCTTAATTAGTCTCATTCGAGGACAAATGTTCCTAAGAGGGAGATATTGTAAGACCTCATAAGATCCTAGCTTAATTCAGCTCACCATTGTATGTAAAAGGGGTCTAAGAGTTAGAAAATTCACTAAGTGTTAGGACTTAGTCATTTTCAAATCCCCTTAAACTTTGATGAATTTATTTTTGACCTTTTCGATCTTAGAATATCAATATAAAGTTGATTCATGATCAGGGATGTCAAAGGTGCATCTCGGGTGATTTTTAGAATTTTTGAATGAGCGTAAGGGCATGTTTGGATTTCCAAAATAGTAGTAGCACCAGGATAAGCCCACGGTACGTGCTCCATTTCACCCCTGTGGATGCCCATATTATAGCCTCTAGCGTGTGGTCCAGTTTGGTAGACTAGAGCCCGCAGTGCGTGCTCTATTGCACACCCTTAAATTCCAGCTTTCAATCACATTTTTTCAAGGGTATTTGGGTCTTTTACCTTCACCCATTTGGTTCATAACATGGGATTGAGTGTCCCAAAAGGAAAATTTTATCATTCTATTCACAATTATCTCAAAAGAAAACAATCCTCTCTCAAGAACAAACCTTAGCCCCTTCAAAATTCAACTCAAAGCTTCAAGAAACCACTAAGAACTTTCACGATTTCTTTAAATAAGATATGTGTGATGTTCATTCATGGGTACTTTTCACCCATGGAGTCTATGAATCCGTTTTAAGATTTAAATTATGAATTTACATGTTTACAATAAATTATCTCCATGAATCCATATAAATTTTGATTTTTACACGATGTTTACAAGTAATTATTGTTGAAATTAAACCTTACATGATGGAATAACGATGTTATCATGTTAAAACCCTAATTTATGGTTTAGTATTGTAGCCATGTGATTACTACATGTTTTAAACTATTTCCATGCTTTAATTCATGACCCCCATGTGTTTGATGAAATGTCTAAGAGATAGTTTTGAACAATGATCCCTATTATAGTTATTTCTAAAGGTGTTCATGTGTTTCTATTGTTATTGATATCGAGTCCTGGGAGTTATGAATACCCAAATATTAGATGTTTACTTAGTCTTAGTATTTTAAGAATTTTTTCAAACATGTAAGGGCACTATCAGTCAGTCAGTTTTCATATTCAGTTAAACTTAGTTCAGTCCAGTAATTAGTGTCTTTCAATTGGGAGTAGTATTTTTCACCGAGCGAATGTAGGACAACGGTTTCCCTGTCAGTTAAGCAAAGTTGTTAGTAGCAGTCCCTTTATTCTAGAACCGCGTAACCACCATGGGTTATGAGGAGTCACCCGTCAGTTTAGGATTGACTACCTCCCAGGGGTCATACCTCGGTTTAGGTTTAACTCCGCCCAGGGTTCACCCATTAGTTTAGGCTTAATACCTTAGTTCTTCAATAGTTTAGTAGATCCACACAGCCATTTTCAGTACCCATGGCACGGTACTGACACCCTTCCAACTAGGGTCACAAGTTGAACCCCAATCAACTTAGAATGGGGCATGCAAGTCGGTTAGATGATACCTCCCACAGTCTCATTCCAGTATTCAGTATTATTCAATTCAGATTTGCATTGACCATAGCATACAGTTATCAGTTATCAGGTTGCAGTATTTCAGTTTATAGGTTATTTAAAAATCATGTTATATGTTTGTTCATACATTCTTAGATTTTACAGTATTCACGCATTCATATCAGTATTTTAGTTACCTTATGCTATTTATTCAGTTAGTTCTTACTCATTCACATAACTTATGCATATTAGCCTAATATCATCTAGTATACCAGTATATTCAAAGTACTGATCGCATACATGTTTCTTGTGCTATGATGTCTTATATCATAAGTTTGAACGCTCAGGCTCCCAACTATACTTAGATATTCTGGCTTATCATCATCAACAACAATGGTGAGTCCTCATATATCGAGTACCATTTTTGTCTATTCAATATTTTAGTTTAGTAGTCATTTAGAGTTATTTAGGGCATTGTCCAATCAACTCCTCAGCCAGTTAGAGGCTTTCAGATACTTTCAGACAATTAGTTAGTTTATCAGTTGTTATTGATAGTTTTTTCAATATTGTTTTCAGACATTTTCAAAATATGATTTAAATCAAATTTTTCCACACATGTTCTTTTATTATCACTTTTATTTAGTGTTCACAGCAGGTACCGACTCATGGGTTAATGTAACGCCCCCAAACTACCCCCTGAACATCACATGGTGCTCAGGACCACAAGTGATCCCAAGCAAACCCTTGTACTGGCATAAATCATGAGCAACTGAAATAAATACATAAGTCTGAAAGAATAACGTGGAAGATAAATCTATTATGAATATGATCAATACAAAACAATATTGAAATAATTACAACTCTAATTATACAAAAAAAACTGGAATCAAATACATCAACTTCTATTGACTGTCTATGAAACCTCTACTAGTATTGACTATATGTAGCCGAGACATGACCCCAGCTATCCCAAATCAATATGACTGAATGAAGAAAATAAAATACTACACAAACTCAAATTGACTTAAGCCCTTGAATCAAAAAGACTCATCACCTGCTGATTGGAAGCTGCAACTATTTGATTTTGATATGCACACTACAACTTGTACCTACATTATTAAAAAACATAGCACATAGATGTATATGTGGATTAGTACTTTTATAATGTACTGACCATGTGAGGGTGAATTGTAACACCCCGTGCTTTTTCCTAGTTTGAAATTCATTTCTAGAATGTTAAGAGTGTGCTTCAAAAATAAATAACCTTTATTTCATAAGTAATTTTGCATATTTAGAACTTTCATTGTGTGGTAAATTGAATAATATTTCCATCGATATCAAATTCACCCAAATCCGACTCTCGGTGTAGAAGTTAGAGCATTTTTAGTAATGCAGTACCCCACTTGAGCACTCATCGTGTCGCGGTGGATGCCAAAATGGCAATCGTCATATTCCAGTGGACCTCCACGATATTGGTGCATTATGGAGAGGTCCAAATTCTCAATTATCAATTTCTAGTGGCGCAACGCGATAGCACCATGTCGCGCCAGAGTGGAAATTTGCACTCGTCCTTTTCCTATAGCTTAACGCAATTTCACCTCATTGCGGTGAAGGTGTAATTATCATACTCTTAATCCATAATATTAATTCTTGTGGCATGTATTTAATCCTAAGTATGTGAAGTCCTTATTAGGTGAATAATGTTCATAGAAGTCACTTAGAGCCAAGTGGAGCTAAGAACATTAGATTCCACCAAAATTTGGCATTCAATCCTACAAGGGTCTACTTTAAATGTGTATAACATTTTATATACATGGAATTTTCTCTCCCAAGACCCACCAAATTATATATAATTGAATTAGCTTTCCGTCGATACCAGTTTCGCAAAAATCGGGTACCCGAGCGAAAAGTTATAGTCATTTTAGTGTGAGGCAGTGGGCAACTGCGATGGTAGAACGTCGTGCTAAAGGGAAAAATCAGGATGCGGGTTACGAATTTCTGCTTTAAAATAATAAGGGTCAATGGGGTCTTTTTCTACCTCAACCTAGGTCATAAAAACACGATCTAAGGCTTCATTTGGGAAATTATTTGCCCCCATTCTCCAATTTTTCCCTCAAGAACAACCCTAATCAATTCCCTCAAGAATCATCAATTTCATCTTTTCTCTTCAACAAAAAGATCAAGAATTTAGGGTGTCTAATCCAAGCTTTTTAAGAATGATATCAATATCATCTCCAAAGGATTCAAAGTTCAAGCTTTTCCATTCAATTCATCAAATCCAAACTAATAAGGTATGTGGGGTTTCAACAAGGACAATCCTTTCGTTCTTGTGCCCAAAACTTGTTTTAACTTATAAATTACTGAATTTTATGTGATTTTCCATGAAATTGAAGTTAGGGTTTATACCCATTTTATGTTGTTTGAAGATTATAAGTTTACAAGTGATTGAATATTGAATTGCATGACTATTTTCATGTATTTATGCGCGTAACGCAATTTTTCAGATTTTCCAAAGTGAGTTTAATCAATATATTGAGATTCTTGATTTTATTATTTTGATATTGTTAAAGTATGATTCAAGAATAATATTGAGCCTGATGTTTTACTATTATTTTGAATGTTTATACATGAGTTTTAAATTAGGATTTATACCCATTATCACTATTCACAAGATTATGATTTTTGAGAGATTTTGAAGATAAGTTTCACGTCTATTCTCTTATTTTCATGCCTATTGTAGAAACTTTCAGATTTTGAGTTATATTATTATTGAGTGCATTAACAAGAATAAATGCAATGATTTTACATGAGTTTGACACATGGGTTATTAGGCCCTAATTTGAGTATTGATATTTCAAGAACTTGTGCTTTAAGCACCCTGAGATTTACATATTTTGAGTTATATAATAGTATTTGATCTTCGGATCCTCAGTTGAGTTTTGGAATCCACTTTTCAGAGTTTATTACAGATTACAGATATGAGTTTGGTCTTCATTATAGACTTTTGAGTTACTTTAAGGTTGATTTCCTAAAAGTTCTGAACCTAAGTATGAGATTAGAATTTAGAACCGAGCAGGAAGTGTGGGATTAACGTATTCTACTTTCCTAGAATTACGTGCCACCATAGGATTGAGATTTATGAACCTGAGGCCGAGATAGTGATCACTTAATTTAAGGTTTTATTCTAATGGAAAGGTTAGAAAAGCTCTCCCCAACATGGGTAAGATGTTGGACTCCATGTCATCTCACATGGTTTATGTCGGTTAAAAGAACCTCCCAAAGATGTCCCCCACTCTTGAAACAGTTTTATTAATTTAAAGTATTGAGATAAAGAGTTTACTATACAAAATGAGTTTCATCTAGCTTACAAGTTTTGAGAATAAGAAGAGAACACATATTTTAGAACTAACTATAATGACTCACGAGATTTATATTACATGCTTTCTTATCCATGATTTATGAGATTTAGATTTTAGTTTTTGCTCAAGCTATATGAGTCATTTACATTAGCATGCATGATCTCTATAAAGATTGATGATATTGTTTAACTATTGCATACAGCCCCATATACTCAGTACATCCTCAAAGTACTGATCCACATATATGTCTATTTGCTAAATTGTCTCATAATATAGGTACAAGTGGTAGCGCATATACCATATTCAGTCAGTCTGCAGCTTCCAGTTAGCAGGTGATGAGTTCTTTTGATTCAAGGGCTCGAGTCGGTTATAAAACTTGAAAAGTATTGTATTTTCTTTATTCAGTCGTATTGAGTTGGGATAGTTGGGAGTCATAACCCGGCTACCTATAGTCAGTACTAGTAGAGGCTTCATAGATAGTCAGTAGTGTTAGTATATTAAATTTCAGTTTTGTTGGTAAAAGTAGAGTTGTAATCTTGTAAATTCAGATTTGTATTGATCAAGTTCAGAGAAGTTTTATATTTCTGCTGATTTTGTTCAGATTTATGTATTTTATTCAGTTTCTTGTAAGTATGCCAGTAGAAGGGTTAGCTTGGGATCACTTGTGACCCTAAGCACCGTATGACGTCTCGGGGGCCATTTTTGGGGCGTTACATGAATGTATAAGTAAAAATAGTAACTAATTGTGCATATAACTGGTAAAGAATGCATGCTATGTGCAAATGACTCACGTTGACTGGAGTACTGTAAAGACTGCAAAATATAAGCATATTGTAGTAAAGCATAAAAACAATCTTTGCGAGCCATCACACTTAGTTCTAAAAGTTGTACTTTTACTCTTTCTATTCGTGGAATAAGTAGGACTGAAGTTAGGTCTGGTTTTAAATCATATAGGTTGTGTAAAAAGGGCTCACCTTTATCATCTGTAAATTAAAAGCTGAAATCTCATAGCAAATGTCGTATGTAAAATAATATCCGAATAAAATTATGAGCCTTTACACTTCGTTTCTAAAGTTGTTATGTTATTATGTCTTAGGACTTAGGGAGTTTCTTTTAAAAGTTTTTCTGTTATTCTTTTCTGTTAGAGAGGTTCTTCTAGCCGACATAAACCATGTGAGATATCATAGAGTCCAACGTCTAGTTCCCCTAAGGGGAAAACCTCACGTTAGGGAGAGGTTTCATACTCTTTCCAAGGAGTATAACCTGAGCTAAGTGATCACAATCTATACCTATCATCCATATAAATGGGAATAATCTAAATCTAGGAGTATACTCTTGCCAAGGAGTATAAGGGTTTATAATGAAAACCAATTATGCATATGTCCATTTTAAATAGTTTTCTGTACACTATAATGAAAACTGTAAAGTGGATT
Source organism: Capsicum baccatum var. pendulum (assembly GCA_030864225.1). Taxonomy (NCBI): domain Eukaryota; kingdom Viridiplantae; phylum Streptophyta; class Magnoliopsida; order Solanales; family Solanaceae; genus Capsicum; species Capsicum baccatum. Next base: position 23,804,436 of record CM061554.1, on the reverse strand, counting down.
CTATATCTTAGTTGAGGATCAAAAGATCAAATCTTGTTCAAAATCTGAATGTAAACTAATCATAGGGTGGCTAAAAGCATATCTTCTTGAAATAACAATATTCAAACTAGGTCTTAATAACCCATGCTCTAAATTCATGTCAAATCAAAATAATACTTCATGCTTAATAATCTTCTTGAAATACTTCAATAATTTCAGTCAAGATAATGAAATCAAAATCACAATATGAATCTTAAGGATCAAAACATGAGTAGGTGTAATCTTGATGCACTTAAAGCCTTTAAATCTCATATTATCTTTAATATAACTTGCAACATAATATCATGCTTAAATCTCAATTGAAAATCTTTAAATCAAAGCATAAATAGATGAGAACAAGCATGAACTTTAACACTTAAATCCATAAAGACAAAACAAGATAGGTTGGGTATGAACCCTAATTGCAATTTACATAAATTCAACTTTAAAACTAGTTTTGGGCATAAGGTTGAAAGAGTATCCTTGTTCATAACCCCACATACCTTATTATACTTGATTTGATGTAATAGCTTGACTTTGAACCCTTTGGAGATGATCTTGAAAACATTCTTGAAGAACCCTAAATTCTTGATCTTTTTCTTGAAGAGGAGAAGATGGAATTGATGATTCTTGAGGGGATTGATTAGGGTTTGTTTTTGAGTGAAAAATTAGAGAATGAGGGCAAATAATACCCCAATTGAAGTCTTAGATTATGTTTTTACGACTTGGGTTTAGGTGGAAAAATACCCCATTTATAATCACTCATTTAAACCAAAAATTTGTAATCCGGATTGCGGTTTGAAGGCTCACCACGATGCGGTGTAATAGCGGTGGCTTACTGCCTCACACAAAAAATGCCATAACTTTTCACTCGGGTATCGGATTAAGGCAAAGTTGGTATCGTTGGAAAGCTAACTCGATTATATACAATTTGGTAGGTATTAAAATGAACAATTCTATATACATCCAGAGTTATACCCTTTCAAAGTTGACCCTTGTAGAATTGAACACCAAACTTTGAACGAATCAAAGGATCTTAGCTCAATTTGGATCTACATGACTTCTATGAACACACTTCACCTAATAAGACATTAATACACTAGGATAAAGGTCATAACACACGCATTCCAATTATAGATCAAGAACATGGCAAATACACGTTCACTACGATGCGATGAGTGTCTCACCGCTATAGCCACCGCGACGTGCCATAATCACGGTGACTTGCTAGTTTAGAAATCCAAACATGGTCCAAACCTCATCCGAAAATTTGAAACTTACCCGAGACATGCTACTTACACCCCTGAACATGAATCAACTCAAGAACTATCATCTTTGAGTTCGAAAGGTCATCTTAAAATTCCTCAAACTTAGAAGGTCTTAAAAATGGATAAGTCCTCAATATATAGATAAATTTTCAAGCTTTTAGCCTCTTATGCAAGCACTAGGAGCTGAACTAAACTGAGAAAAGCATGGGATATTACAATATCGCTCCCTTGGGAACATTCATCTTTGAATGAGACTGGTTAGACTGAGAGTATTGTACTAAGGTAACTGAGGTCATATACTGAACATGCATGGCTTGGAACATGATTGTATAATTGAGTTTGAAACATGATACATGAACTGAATATCATGACTGAGATGATTTCTTGAATACATGCATTGACATGAGGATGGTTATAAGGATGAGATAGAAATAAGAGAGTCAACTTATAAGTAACCTTTACATTAGGCTGGATCTAATTTCACGAGAAAAAGTTGAGAAGTTTAGGACATGTAAATTTAGGGTATTACAACATCTCCCCCGTGGGATTGTTCTTACCTCGAATGATACTGACTTGGCTAAAATACTAAGGAATGACTGAGATGATACATAGGACACTTACGGACTGAATCATGACTAAATATCTGAATCTGAAAGTGATGCATGATGCATGAACTAAGCTGAATTCGCAAATTACATGAAGAGAAAAAATTACTTCTTGGAATGGCCTTACTCTTAAAGCATTCAGACAGTAAAACTAGATCAAAAGATGGAAAACCATAGGAACTTGCCTGTCTGACTGCTAAACTGAATTACTTGCTATACGAATTGAATTATGCTGAAAGATTATACTCAACTATATATTTCCCCTTAAATTTCATGTATATTCATTATCATAACCGCTATCTTAACATAGGAAGAGATCACTAGGGGCTAATGCATAAGGACCTAAAGCACCAAAGAACACTATACTAACTTTGACACTTAACTATGGCCTAACGAATATAATGTCAAAGGCATGGATTCATTAAATAGATCTAAACTGAGGGCATTCATGACATAAACTGAATCTCATTGATCATTAGATGTGTAGCATGAGTAGATACTGTGATGACTAAAAACTTGGCACCGAGATAATTATGGGTTAGGCATCATCCTCTCTTACTATTGTTCAATGACATATTGGCCTTACAACTGAATCTGGGGGCCAAAATTGGTTCCTTGTTCTATTATCTCTCCCTTATCTTTAAGCCATCACTCTAAGTCTGTGGAACCCTTTACTGAACTCTAATCTAAACTGCAATAACTTTACTCTAGAGTATGGGATATAACAATACACATAAATAATAAACTTACCCAGAAAGACTACACATAAAAGTGTGAAACCCACTACTAATACTTTCTTTTGAGATAAAACTCTATCTTTCTATAGCCCAATAGTCATCACATAATAGCTTGAACACTTACTATCTTAGAATCATCATGAGTATCACCATACCCTCAGTTCACACCATCTAAAGCTTCAACTTTTATTTCTATTAGCTCAATCTTCAAAGATTCAAACTTAGATCCTAGCACTTACTATAGATATCCCCAAACCTTTAATGAACCATACTAACTTCATTCTTTGTCACTCTTTTAGTGTATACCACCCTTAACTTCCTTTAGCTTTAATGATCATCATCAGAGACTTAAACAATATTAACATGACAAGCATACTTGCCTCACTAAACACATAATCATAGCCTACCAAGATCGCATCTCAAAATTATATTTTTCCCAAACCATCAGAATTAAAATAATACTTAAAAGACTCAACACCAACTATCCATAACTTCTCAATTTATCTATTACTAACACCATGTACGAAATAGCTAGCCTTCTTCCACTTAACCACTCAATGGTACTATTAACCACACACAATACTAAATGAACTTCAAAAATAGTACCACCCCATATCGCCTTGGGCACATCTTTATATCATACTAAGTTATGAATAAATGAACTTAAACTTTTGCATACACTATTCAAGCCTACTAGATCACTTCCATATAACTAGTATCACCAACCAAGCAATCATAATTTCCACCTTTATGATCATCCACTGTTCAAACTTAGGTCTAGATCTAGCCATGATTAATCACCCAATTCACATACTATTCTCACTTGTAAGTTAGAAAATAAAGCATCAAGAAACAATAGTCCACTAGAACTTCATATCAATAATAATCGGTCATAATCATATAATATATCTTATTAAAATATGTTAGCATATCCTCCTTCTATGCATTATGACTATTTACCCATCTATACACCTAGATTTCTTTCATAAAGCCTGAATTCACAATACTCAACCACCCAAATACTTGCATCATAACTTATACTTTTCTGACAAAATAACTACCATCAATAACTCTTTTTCTACTTTAAGAAAACTACCATTCACCTTAACTAGTGACTCTTTCTCTACATTCCACCAGGAAAGCAGTACCACATTCATTACCTCTAAGCTGACGCACAAAGACATATCATATTAACACAAACTTGACAGCATGCATAAGTTGATCTCTATACTTTCTATCAATCATCATTCACACTTTCTTGTCACTACACTTCTATACCCATATTTCTAACTATAAGAAGGCTCTATTACTTATGAATTATAACACTCTAGGTTGCAATATGTCTCAAATGCAAATCATATCTCTCCTCTTATGAGTACTATCTATATTGAAGTAATAATGAGGAATCTGAATGCATATCTTATTCTGTCTTAACTAAACAACTCATATGGATGAGGACATAACTTTTGATTTGAGAAACTTATAACATACTAGCGATCTTCTCTCAAGCCCCTTATATGACTTTGGAAGTTAATGATAGTAAATCTAAGAGCATCATCTTGGAAGGAATTAGAACTTACTAATCATGTTATCTCAAGAATAAGTCATAGATGAAGGATTATGGAGTAACACACAAATCGACAGAAGTTGCTGAGAGAAGAACTTTATAGCATGACCTAAAGAATGAAAGGAAGGAGACATTTCTTAAATGCCCTGCAACCTCTCAAAAAAAAGTACACATGTCTCTATACTATTCCACAAGACTCTGCTAGACATGACTTCATAGACACCCTAGGACACTTTAACTCTGTTCTCTTATACTAAGTTTGTAACGCCCTGAGACTGCCCTCTGGACATCATACAGTGCTCAGGACCACAAGTGATCCCAAGCTAACCCTTGTACTGGCGTTACTCATGAGCAACTAAAATAAATACATAAGTCTAAAAGAATAACTTGGAAGATTAATCTTTTCTGAATATGATCAATACAAAACTATATTGAAATGATTACAACATTGATTATACAAAACAAACTGAAATCAAATACATCAACTTTTACTGACTATCTATGAAGCCTCTACTAGTATTAACAATAGGTAGTCGGGAAATAACCCTCAGCAATCCCAAATCAATACGATTGAATGAAGAAAATAAAATACTACACAAACTCTAATTAACTCGATCCCTTGAATCAAAATGACTTATCACTTTCTGACTGGAAGCTACAATTGTTTGATTCTGATATGCACACTATAACTTGTACCTACATTATTAAACAATGGAGACCATAAACGTATATGCGGATCAATACTTTAGGAATTGACTGAGCATGTGGGGATGAAGCATAAGTAAAAATAGTAACTAACTGTGCATATATCAAGTAAAGAATGCATGTTAAGTGTAAATGGCTCACATTGGCTGGAGTACTGTAAAGACTGTGAAATATAAGCATACTATAGTAAAACATAAAAACAATCTTTGTGAGCCATCACACTTAGTTCTAAAAGCTGTACTTTTACTCTTTCTGTTCGTGGAATAAGAAGGACAAAAGTTAAGTCTGTTTTTAAATCATGTAGGCTAAGTGTAAAAAGGGCTCACCTTTATCATCTGTAAACTGAAAGCTGAAATCTCATAGCAAATGTCTAATGTAAGGGAGGTTCTTTTCTTTTAAAAGCTTTTCTGTTATTCTTTTCTTTTAGGGAGGTTCTTCTAACCGACTAAACCATGTGGGCTATCATAGATTCCAACGTCTAGTTCCCTTAAGGGGAAAACCTCATGTTGGGGAGAGATGTCATACTCTTGCCAAGGAGCATAACCTGAGCTATGTGATCACAATCTATATCTATCGTTCATATAAATGGGAATAATCTTAATCCATACCTACGTTGGCTCGTAGTTCTGGGAAAGTAAGATGAGCTAGACCCACACTACTCGCTCGGTGCTAAATACTACTCCCTTTAATCTGTATGCTCATTCTATAGGAAATCCACTTTAAAAAACTAGCATAAGGGTTTATAATGAAAACCAATTATGCATCTGTCTATTTTAAATAGATTTTTTTGTAAACTAGAAAACTGTAAAGTGGATACCATATCTTCGCTGAGGATCAGAAGATCAAATCTTGTTCAAAATTTGAATGTAAACTAATCATCGGGTGCCCAAAATCTTAATCTTCTTGAAATATCAATATTCAAACTAGGGCTTAATAACCTATACTCTAAATTTATGTCAATTCAAAATAATACTCCATGCTCAATAAACTTCTTGAAATACTTTAATAATTTCAGTCAAGATAATGAAATCAAAATCACAATATGAATCTTATGGATCAAAACATGAGCATGTGTAATCTTGATGCACTTAAAGCCTTTAAATCTCATACGTTCTTTCATATAACTTGCAACATAAAATCCTGCTTAAATATCAATTAAAAATCTTGAAATCAAAGCATAAATAGATGAGAACAAGCATGCACTTTAACACTTGAATCCAAAAAGTCAAAAAAAGATAGGTTGGGTATGAACCCTAATTGCAATTTACGTAAATTCAACTTTAGAACTAGTTTTGGACACAAGGATGAAAGAGTATCCTTGTTCATAACCCCACATACCTTATTATGCTTGATTTGATGTAATAGCTTGACTTTGAACCCTTTGGAGATGATCTTGAAAAAATTATTGAAGTTCTTGGATTAGGAACCTAAATTCTTGATCTTTTTCTTGAAGAGGAGCAGATGGAATTGATGATTCTTGAAGGGATTGATTAGGATTTTTTCTTGAGTGAAAAATTGGAGAATGAGGGAAAATAATGCCCCAATTGAAGCCTTAGATCGTGTTTTTACGACTTACGTTGAGTTTGGGAAAAGACTACATTGCCCCTCACTCATTTAAACCAAAAATTCATAACCCCGGATTGCGGTTAAGGCTCACCACGATGCGGTGTAATCACGGTGGCTTACTGTCTCACATGAAAAATGCCATAACTTTTCACTTAGGTATCGGATTAAGGTAAAATTGGTATCGTTGTAAAGTTAACTCAATTATCTACAATTTGGTGGGTCTTGAGATGAACAATTCTATATACATCTAAAGTTATACACTTTCAAAGTTGACCCTTGTAGAATCGAATACCAAACTTTGGACGAATCAAAGGATCTTAGCTCAACTTAGCTCTAAGTGATTTCTAGGAACACTCTTCAGCTAATAAGCAATTCACACACAAGGATAAAGGTCATGACACATGCATTCAAATTATGGATCAAGAACATGGCCAATTCACCTTCATCGAGATGCGATGAGTGTCTCACCATTATAGCCACCGCGATGTGCCACAATCATGGTGACTTGATGTTTTGGAAAACCAAACGTGGTCCAAACCTCATCCGAAAATCTGAAACTTACCCGAGACATGCTACTTACACCCATGAATATGAATCAACTTAAAAAATATAGTTTCGAAGTCCAAAAGGTCAACTTAAAATTTCTCGAAGTTAGAAGGTCTGAAAAAGGGATAAGCCCTCAACACATAGCTAAATCTTCAAGCTTTTTGCCTCTTATGCAAGCACTAGGAGTTGAACTAAACTGATAAAAGCATAGGGTATTACAATATCTCCCCCTTGGGAACATTCAACCTCGAATGAGACTGGTTAGACTGAGAGTACTGTACTAAGGTAACTGAGGTGATATACTGATCATGCATGACTTGGAACATGATTGCATAACTGAGATGATACACAGGACACTTATGGACTGAATCATGACTGAATATCTGAATCAAAAACGGATACATGATGCATGAACTAAGCTGAATTTGCAAATTACATTAAGAGAAAAAATTACTTCTTATAATGGACTTACTCGCGAAATATTAGATAGTAAAACTAGGTCAAAAGATAGAAAAACCATAGGAACTTGCCTTTCTGACTGCTAAACTAAATTACTTGCTATACGGACTAAATTATGTTGAAAGCTTGTACTCAACTTTACTTTTCTCCTTAAATACCATGCTTATCAATTATCATCACCACTATCTTAACATAGGAAGAGGTGACTGAGGGGCTAATGAATAAGGTCCTGAAGCATCAAAGAACACTATACATAACTTTGACACTTAACTGAGGTATGAGGAATAGAATGTTAAAGGCATGGATTCATTACAGATATCTAAACTGAGGGCATTCATAACATAAACTGAATCTCGTTGATTGTTAGATGTGTAGCATAAGTAGGTACTATGATGACTGAAAACTTTGCACCGAGATAAGTATGTCTTGGGCATCATCCTCCCTTACTATTATTCTATAACATATTCGCATTACTACTAGAATATGGGGGCCAGACTTTGTTCTTTGTTCTATCATCTCCCTCTTAGCTTTAAGCAATCATTCTAAGTCTGTAGAACCCTTTACTAAACTCTAATCTAAACTGTAATCACTTTACTCTAGAGTCTGGGGTATAACAATACACAAATAATAAACTTACCCTGAAAGACTACACATGAAAGTGTGCAACCCACTACTAATATTTTCTTCTGAGATACAACTCTATATTTCTATAGTCCAATAGTCATCACATAATAGATTGGTATCACCATACCCTTAGTTCACACCATCTAAAGCTTCAACTCTTATTTCTAGTAGCTCAATATTCAAAGATTCAAAATTAGATCCTAACACTTACTATGTATATCCCCAAACCTTTAATGAACCATACTAACTTCATTCTTGGTCACTCTCTTAGTACATACCACCCTTAACTTCCTTTAGCTCCAATAATCATCATGAGAGACTTACACTCTATTAACTCGACAAACATGCTTGCCTCACTAAACACGTAATCATAGCCTACCAAGATTGCATCTCAAAATTATATTTATCCCAAACCATCAAAATTAAAATCATACTTAAAAGACTCAACACTAACTATCCATAACTCCTCAACTTATCTACTACTAACACCATGTACAAAATAGCTAGCCTTCTTCCACTTAACCACTCAAGGGTACTATTAACCACACACAATACATAATGAACTTCAAAAATAGTGCAACCCCATATCGCCTTGGGCACACCTTTACATCATACTTACAACATTGTACTAAGTTACAAATAAATCAACTTAAACTCTAGCATACACTTTTCAAGCCTAATATATCACTTCCATATAACTAGCATCACCAATGAAGCAATCACTATTTCTACCTTTATGATCATCCATAGTTCAAACTTAGGTCTAGTTCTATCCATGATTAATCACCCAATCTCATATACTATTCTCACTTGGAAGTCATAAAATAAAGCATCGGGAAATTCTAGTCCACTAGAACTTCATATCAATAATAATCAATCATAATCATATAATATATCTTATTAAAATACGTTAGCACATACTCCTTCTACACATTATGACTATTTACCCAACTATACACCTAGATTACTTTCACAAAGTCTAAATTCTTAATACTTAACCACCCAAATACTTGCATCATAACCTATACTTTTCTAACAAAATAACTACCATCAATAACTCTTTTTCTACTTCAAGCAAACCACCATTCACTTTAACTAGTGACTCTTTCTCTACCTTTTACTAGGAAAACAGAACCACATTCATTACCCCTAAACTGATGCACAAGGACATATCACATTAGCACAAACTCGACAGCATGCATAAGTTTATCTCTATTCATTTTACCAATCATCATTCACACTTTCTTGTCACTATAATTCTATACCCATACTTCTAACTATAAGAAAGTTCTACTACTTATGAATCATAACACTCCAGGTTGTAATATCCCTTGAATGCAAACTCTATTCAACAATCTAGGTTCATACTATCTTCTCTTATGAGTACTAACTGTATTGAAGAAATAATAAAGAATCTAAATGCATATCTTATTCTATCTTAAGTAAAAAAATCATATGGATGAGGACATAACTTTTGATTTGAGGAACTTATAACATACTAACGAGATCCTCCCAAGCCCTTTATATGACTTTTGAAGTTACTAATAGTAAATATGAGAGCATCATCTTGGAAGGAATTGGAACTTACTAATCATGTCATCTCAATAATAAGTCATAGATGAAGAATCATGGAGTAACACAAGAATCAAAAGAAGTTCTTGAGAGAAGAACTTTACTGCAAAATCTAGAGTATTAAAGGAAGAAGACATTTCTTAAATGCCCTGCAGCCTCTCAAAGAAAAGTACAGATGTCTTCGTACCATTCTACAAGACTTTACTAGACATGGCTTCATAGACACCCTAGGATAGTTTAACTCTGTGCTCTTATACCAAGTTTGTAATGCCCTGGGACTACCCGTGCTCAGAACCACAAGTGATCCCAAGTTAACCCTTGTACTGGCGTAACTCATGGGCTACTGAAATAAATACATAAGTATAAAATAATAACGCAAAAGATAAATCTTTTTTGAATATGATCAATACAAAACTATATTGAAATAATTAAAAATTTGATTATACAAAACAAACTATAATCAGATACATCAACTTCTACAGACTGTCTATGAGGCCTCTACTAGTATTGACTATAGGTAGCCGGGACATGACCCCCAGCTATCCCAAATCAATACGACTGAATGAAGAAAGTAAAATACTACACAAACTTTGACTGACTCGAGAACTTGAATCAAAAAGACTCATCACCTGCTGACTAGAATCTACCACTATTTGATTCGGATATGCACATTAGAACTTGTACCTATATTATTAAACAATGTAGCACATTGACATATATGTGGATTAGTACTTTTGGAATGTACTGAGCATATAGGGGTGAATTCATAAGTAAAAATAGTAACTAACTGTGTATATAATTGGTAAAGAATGATGCTAAGTGCAAATGACTCACGTAGGCTGGAGGACTGTAAATGCTACAAAATATAAGCATATTGTAGTAAAGCATAAAAACAATCTTTGTGACCCATCACACTTAGTTCTAAAATTTGTACTTTTACTCTTTCTATTCTTGGAATAAGAAGGACTAAAGTTAAGTCTATTTTTAAATTATGTAGGCTAAGTGTAAAAAGGGCTCTCCTTTATCATCTGTAAACTGAAAGCTGAAATCACATAGCAAATGCCTTATGTAAAACAATATCTTAATAAAATTATGAGACTTTACACTTAGTTTCTAAAAGTTGTTATGTTATTCTGTCTTAGGATTTACGGAGTTTCTTTTAAAAACTTTTCTATTATTCTTTTCTGTTAGGGAGGTTCTTCTATCTAACATAAACTATGTGAGCTATTATGGAGTCCAGCATCTAGTTTCCCTAAGGGGAAAAACTCATGTTAGGGAGAGGTGTCATACTCTTGCCAAGGAGTATAATCTGAGCTAAGAGATCATAATCTGTATCTGTCATCCATATAAATGGAAATAGGCTGAATTTGTACCTACATTAACTTATATTTCTGGGGAAGTAGGATGCGCTACACCCACACTTCCTGTTCAGTGCTAAATACTACTCCCTTTAATCTGTATGCTCATTTGTAGGAAATCTACTTTAAAAACTACTTAGGGATTTTTAATGAAAACCAATTATGGATATGTCTGTTTTTAAACAATTTTCTGTAAACTATAATAAAACTGTAAAGTGGATTCCATATCTTAGATGAGGATCAAAATTTCAAATTTTGTTCAAAATCAGAATGTAAACTAATCATAGGGTGCCTAAAAGCATAATCTTCTTGAAATATCAATATTCAAACTAGGGCTTAATAACCAATGCTTTAAATTCATGTCAAATCAAAATAATACTTCATGCTCAATAATCTTCTTGAAATACTTCAATAATTTCAGTCAAGATAATGAAATCAAAATTACAATATGAATCTTATGGTTCAAAACATGATCATGCATAATCTTGATTCACTTAAAGCCTTTAAATCTCATACACTCTTTCATATAACTTGCAATTAATATCATGCTTAAATCTCAGTTGAAAATCTTTAAATCAAAGCATAAATAGATGAGAACAATTATTCACGTTAACACTTAAATCCATAAAGTCAAAACAAGATAGGTCGGGTATGAACCCTAATTACAATTTATGTAAATTCAACTTTAAAACTAGTTTTGGCCACAAGGATGAAAGAGTATCCTTGTTCATAACCCCGCATACCTTATTATGCTTGATTTGATGTAATAGCTTGACTTTGAACCCTTTGGAGATAATCTTGAAAACATTATTGAAGTTCATGGATTAGGAACCCTAAATTCTTGATATTTTTTTTGAAGAGGAGAAGATGGAATTGATGATTCTTGAGGGGATTGATTAGGGTTTGTTCTTGAGAGAAAAATTGGAGAATAAGGGCAAATAATTCCCCAATTGAAGCCTTAGATCGTGTTTTTATAACTTGAGTTGAGGTGGGAAAAGACCCCATTAACCCTCACTCATTTAAACCAAAAATTAGTAACCTGGATTGCGGTTTGAAGGCTTACCGCAATAGGTGTAATCGTGGTGGCTTACTGACTCACACAAAAAATGCCATGACTTTTCACTCGGGTATCGGATTAAGGCGAAATTGGTATTGTTGGAAAGCTAACTTGATTATATACAATTTGGTGGGTCTTGAGCTGAAAATTATATATACATCAAAAGTTAAACACTTTCAAATTTGATCCTTGTAGAATCGAATACCAAACTTTGGGTGAATCAAAGGATCTTAGCTCAACTTGGCTCTAAGTGATTTCTATGAACACTCTTCACCTAATAAACACTTCAAAGATAGGTCAATGACACATGCATTCTAATTATGGATCAAGAAAATGGTTAATACACCTTCACCGTGATGTGATGAGTGTCTCACCACTATAGCCACCGCGATGCACCACAATCGCGGTGACTTATTGTTTTGGAAAATCAAATGTGGTCCAAACCTCATCCGACAAAACCAAAACTTACCCGAGACATGATACTTACACCTCTGAACATGAATCAACTTAAAAAATATTGTCTCAAAGTCTGGAAGGTCAACTTAAAATTCCTCGAAGTTAGAAGGTCTTAAAAATGGCTAATTCTGCAATACAGAGCTAAATTTTCAATCTTTTATCCTTTTATTCAAGCACTAGGAGCTATACTAAACTGATAAAAGTATAGGGTATTATAGTTAGCTTCTTGTCTCTTAGGACTGTAAGCACCGTGTGGCATCCATGGCGTATTTATGAGGTTACATATACCAGACCATGGGTTAGTCTAGGGTAACTTGTGACTTATGACTTGGGGGAAGTCTTGGGTCATAACAAAATCATATATGGTGTGGGGCAGTAAAATATTATAGCTTTCAAGATTGAGAGAGATAGAATCTTGAGATATCAAGGAAGGTTGTGTGTTCCTGCTGTAGATGGGATTTCAAAAAGGATTTTGACTAAAGCTCATGAGTTTAGGTATACATTTCATCAGGGTTCAACCAAAATGTATCATGACTTGAAAGAAATATATTTGTAGAATAATATTAAAAGGGGTGTGGAAAATTTTGTTGCCAAGTGTATGGTCTGTCAGCAGGTCATGGTTGAGCATCTAAGTCCAAGTGGTACTTTGCAAGAGATAGAATTGCCCATGTGGAGGTGTGATACGCCCAAATTACACTTCTTTTACAAAAGAGTAACCGGTCGTTGTCAAATATATAACCCAACTAGGTTGGGGTCAAATCCCAAAGGGAATAAGGTGTCAATCAAGTGTATTTGTGATTAAAATAACTGATAGATAATGGTTTTCTTTAATTGGGGCTTTTATCAATCAAACTATGATTAAAGTTTTGACTTGCTTCAGAACTCAAAGCTAAAATTTCAATGGTTCAAATCAATGATAGAGAGAAACTAGGGTTGTGATTACTATGATTACTAACCCCTCATTGAATAATAGTTTTAGTACTAGATTCTCATGACTTATGGGAAACACCAAATTATCAGTATTGACAGTCCATCTAAGTGTTTATCAACCTACCTAGATGTTGTTCTCTCTAATTCTCTCAAACTTAGAAAAACTTTATATTCACACTGATTTTATCTCGAGTTGATTAATCTTGTTACAACATTAATCATTAGATGGAAAATTAACCTTCCCAAATCCTCATTTATAATTCACTACCTTTAGTTTATTTCCCAATTCGAACAAACAAACATAAGGCTAGATCTATTGTCTGCAACCAATAGAAAACAATCATTATAAAGGAATTATCAAGATGTTCCCACAATCACTCATACCCTAACCAACTATTAAATCCATGGAAGAATAATCATAAATCCCACAACCCTAGTTATGGGTTTTAGTTCCACATGAGAAAGAAAGAGATAGCATCAATTATATTCATCATTTAGAGAAATTAAACTTACAAAAGATGAAGTCTGAGGTTGGTTCTCCTCCAAATTCAAGAAAAAGTTCCCACAACTAAATCAAAGAGTTGAAAATTGAATTCTAAGTTATGACACTCAAAAAGAAGTGAACTAGTCTTTTGAATGAGTTCAGGCTACTGAATGAAACCCCAAAAGTTGCTATTTATATCCGTACTTAAAGAAACAATTGAAATTAAAAAATCAGCTTTTTCCCTTTTAGCTGACGACATTTGTGACCACTAATCACAATTTGATAAATTATCAAAGTATGTCGTCAGAAATACTTCAATTTTCTTATGTTCTGCTTCGGTGTGACGACATGTTTGATGGCTTATCAGAGATCTGATAGCTTATCAAACATGTCGTCAGACATGTCTCTATTTTCTTATTCTCTGCCTCAATATGACGACATATCTGATGGCTTATCAGGGAGTTGATGACTTATCAGACATGTCGTCAACTCCTCTTCCTATTTCAAGTGTTGTTTCCTTCGGCTGACGACAAACCTGATGACTTATACGATATTTTTGTCACTTTTCTAATTCAGTTTCTAAACACTACCTAAGGCTGACGATGGTCCTGACGACTTATCATAAAGTTGACGATTTATCAGACAAGTCGTCAACTTTACTTTTATGGCTACTTATTCCAAATTCGCCTCATTATCGTTATTGTCATTGGTTTTCTTGCATCTTGACTTTCCTGCATTTTTAAAGAGAAAACAATAAAAAGCAACGATAGTTACTTAAGAACTTACAATTATTCCAAGTTAAAAGTCTTAAATGTGCTAACAGAAGGCTAGCACATCAACACCCTCAACTTAAAACAATTTTTTGTCCTCAAGCAACTATATAACACCATACTATGATACTTAACTAAGAGAAACATAAGATACCTATGACAGTTGATTATCAATTTTAGCTCAACACACATTACCCTCTCCATGTTCAATCACTCTAAACCCAGCTGTGTATATTAATGAAGATCAACAATGTGACAGAAAGGAATCAAGATATGGCATCAAATTAGCAACAATAACCATGCGTATGTACAAGTTACACTACCCAAACAAGTAAGCAGCTAGCAATGCAAGTGATGTGCCCTTACAAAAAATAAGTCCCTCTTCACTCATATATAAAATCAAGCACGTAAATACAAGGACGGTCAAGAGACACTCACTCTCAGAAAGAAGCTCCAGTCAATGTATGCCAAATACCATAAGTTGGACCTTATTTTCATCACCAAGGCTTTCAGACAGTTAATCTAGGATCACTATAGGACTTCTCTTCATCTTGTAATGTAGGCTTGGGGCTGGTAAGATACGCAAGGATATTTAAAGTGACTAAGCCTCCTAGGCACTGCACTATTTTTGGGGTCTCACTTATCAAGATTTAACTTATTTCTCCCTTTCTTTATTGAAGCAAATTCAGGCTGGATGCGGTCCTTTAGTCTTTCATTTTCTGTTTTTCACCATTTTTCTTTTATTATTCTTCTTCCACCACACCAGCCTTGTATTTTTTAAAAAATTCTACCCTTCTTCATACTCACTTTAAATCATGCACCCCTATGATAGCCACCCTCAACTTAGGCAATTTGCCTAAGTCAAAGTGTATAATGCCCAGGGAGGACCAGGCCAAAATCAGTTTATTGTGATACAAGTGGAAAGGTGATAGGTATAATAATAAACAAATATAGGCATTCAGGCTCAAAATCAGGATCAAGGGTTATTATCAAAACATAGAAAGTCATTTAGGCTAAAAGTGGAATAATATAAAAAATGGCCTATAATCCTTTCCTAACCCTTTTGCTACAACCAAAGCAAGACCAACCGAGCAAGTTTTGGATTTAACACACAACGGGAACTAGGTAGTAACTCACAAACACATGGCACAAAGGTACATCACAAGCTATTACCTATCCGGTTCATGCAATTGTTAGCAATGATTATCATGTCCCTATTACCAATGCCATAAAAAGATTCACAGTAGTCGCATAGAGATGCACATCACACAGTTACAAAATAGATAATTGGAGAGGTATTTATCATTCCCAAAATATGTCAACTGCCCCAGATACTTAATTTTTCTCTCAATTAACCACAACATATCACAAAACAAAACACAGTACGCCTAAACATACCGATTCTACTAGGAACAAGACTCTATTAAAAGAGGCATGACAACAAAAACCCCAAGAGGACATCAACACCCACAAGCAGTCTCACCCTCAACTTAAAATCATACATTGTCCCCAATGCATCAAACTAAAATAAAAGAGTTAGAAATATACCTGTGGCACCATAGGTGCAGAGATCTGATGTCAATCACATAATAAAAATACAAACAAAAAAATACCTTAGGCTGTCTCCCAAGCAGTGCCTGATTTAATGTCGCGGCACGACTAGGTTATCTTAACTACTCAGAATTCATCATGATACCTTGAAAGTGCTTCATCCATAGTTCTGATGGTGCATCTTTCCCATCTTCGTAGAATACATCAACGATCGAGAAGCCACTCAACTCTTTTTGTTGTTTCATGGATTGATACACTTCAAAACTAACTTCTTTCCCGTTAAGCCTAAACTTTAACTTATTCAGCTATATATCAACTAACACTCTCCCAGTTCTCGATCAGCCTTTTCACAGGCCTGTCCACCATAACTAGTCTCATGTTAGTGGGTGTGGGGTCTCCCAAACCCAACTTTTTATAAAATGCTAGCGGCATTAGATTAATGCTCGCTCCCAGATCACATAAAGCCTTAGAAAACTCTAAAGATCCAATTGTACAAGAAATAGTGAACGCTCCTGGGTATGCCTTCTTCTGCACCAAGGACCTTGTAGAAATAGTAGTATAATAATAGAGATTATCCACCGGTTAGTATATCAGTACTTTTTTCTTCATCATAAGATCCTTCATTAATTTAGCATATCCTAGCATTTGGTCAAGTTCCTCAACCAAAGGCACATTGACTGTCAACTACTTCAGCATTGCCATAAATTTACTAAACTTTGTACCATCAGCCTTTATCTTCAATCTTTGAGGAAAGGGAGGTGGTGGTTTTGGGAGAATGTTTAGTACTACTTCCTTTTTGTTGTCTTTCCCTTTTTCTAACTCATCACTTTATTAATGATTAGAAGGGATATCAATGCCATCCATCTTTTCAAACTCCACTAGATTACTTTCCTCAATATCACAATCTTTTCCAACCATATATTGGCTCACAATTTTGCCCACAGAAAGGCCCGATAATATCTTACCACTTCGAGTGGTAGTTGCCATACAAGTACCATCATTGCGAGGATTTTGAATTGTTTCACTAGGTAAAGTCCCATTCTGTATTTAGTTAAATACTGTGGATAATTGGCTCATCTTCTTCTCTAGTTGTTTAATAGCGGTTGAGTATGAATTTACTAGTTGACTCATGGAAAATATGTTACTCTTCATAGTAGTCACCCCAGAATTGGTTGCCTCAACTCCTTTTAATAGTTTCTCTATCATGTCCTCTATGGATATTTTGCCTGAACTGGTGGCAGCATTATCACGACTTCTAAGAGGTATATACAGTCCACTCCTGTCACTTTCCAACCTTGGTTTCCTTGACCACCAGTCCTAAAACCCCCTGGTTATGCAAATAGTTAACCTTTTCCTAGGTATTTGATTCAGCTCCCTTACCGTGGGACCCATAGCTTTTACCTTTCTACATTCCCTGATAGCAAATATTTCATGAGCAGATCCATCTAGGTTTTTATGTGAGCCATATCCTAATCACACTTCTTTTCTCTCTTATATTGCTCTACTGATATTACACTAGACCCAGTATTGTTTGCTATCACAGAATCTCTGGTATGCCAAGCTCTACTTGTCTTAGTTATTCTTTCTAACATATCTGCAGCCTCAGTAAAGGTGAGCTCTATAAAAGCTCCTCCTGTAGTATTATCCACTTTTGGCTTTGTAAGTGAGTTCATAGCTTTGTAGAATGTTTCCATCAAGTGTTCATCAGTCGTCTTATGGTTTGGTAATTGAGTCAACTTCAATCTTCATTAGCCAATTTCCTAAAGTTGTTGATCTTAGGAGGGCAAAAAAAACCTTTCTAGGAAAGCTCCTTTCAATTGCCTCCAATTTGTTATAGAATCAGGAGTCAGCTCATTCAACCACATAGTTGTCTCTCCAGACAGAGACAGTGGGAACAATCTCAAACAAATAGCATTTTGTCCCACTCCAGTATTATCAAATGACTTAAAAATATTGATGAAATTCACCAAATATAGATTTGGATCATCACCAAGTAATCCACCAAAGAGTCCTTGCAAATTCAGTAGTTGGATCATAGTACTGGTGATGCTGAATTCCATCTAAATCATCCTCATCATTGTCAATATCAAACTGCACAGGTTGGCGATCCTGCCTTGCTCTGAATGGGCGATTTCTATTTACATTTCTATCAATCGGTGCCACTATATCTTCTCCATGCCTACGATTTCCCAGTCCCAACAAATCATCATCTCCATGGCCCTCTTCGTTCGGATTTGGTATCCGACCTGGGTTATCTACATTCTATTAATTTAACTGATCCCTAGCCAAGGCGGCTAGCCTTCCTGCTTCTTGTGGGTCTGCCATTCTACCGATCAACTGAGGTTCCGGATGTACTAGTAATAATAGTTCACCTGAACTCTGAGTACTTGGCATACACACTAACTACCCTGCAGAGATAAAAAAACAACAAATAAAAGTAAAACCAGCAAACTTACTGTGACTCAATTATCATAGATATACTCATTTTGAAACTGTATTCCCCGAAAATGGTACCAAAATTTGATACACCTAAATTATACCTCTTTTATAAGAGAGTAAGCGGTCGTTGTCAAATATATAACCCAACTAGGTTGGGGTCAAATCCCACAAGGAATAAGGTTTCAATTAAGTCTATTTGTGGTTAAAATGACTGATAGATAATGGTTTTCTTTAATTGGGGGTTTTATTAATCAAACGATGATTAAAGTTTCAACTTGCTTCAGAACTCAAAGATAAAATTTCATTGGTTCAAATCAATGATAGAGAGAAACTAAGATTGTGATTACTATGATTATTAACCCCTCATTGAATAATAGTTGTAGTACCGGATTCTCATGACTTGTGGGAAACACACAATTATCAGTATCGACAGTCCATCTAAGTGTTTCTCAACCTGCCTAGATGTTTTACTCCCTAATTCTCTTAAACTTAGGAAAACCTTCTATTCACACTGATTTTATCTCGAGTTGATTAATCTTGTTACAACACTAATTATTAGATGGAAAATTAACCTTCCCAAATCCTCATTGATAATTCACTACCTTTAGTTTACTTTCCAGTTCGAGCAAACAAACATAAGGCTAGATCTATTGTTTACAACCAATAGAAAACAACCATTACAAAGGAATTATCAAGATATTCCCACAATCACTCATACCCTAACCAACTATTAAATTCATGGAGGAATAATTATAGATCCCACAACCCTAGTTATGGGTTTTATTTCCATATGATAAAGAAAGAAATAGCATTAATTGTATTCATCATTTAGAGAAATTAAACTTACAAAAGATGAAGTCTGAGGTTGGTTCTCTTCCAAATTCAAGAAAAAATTCCCACAACCAAATCAAAGAGTTGAAAATTAAATTCTAAGTTAAGAGACTCAAAAAGAAGTGAACTAGTCTTTCGAATGAGTTCCAGCTACTGAATAAAACCCTAAAAGTTGTTATTTAAATCCGTACTTTAAGAAAAATTTGAAATTAAAAATTCAGCTTTTGCCCTTTTAGCTTACGATATTTGTGATGACTTATCACAAATCTGATAACTTATCAGTGTATGTCATTAGAAATGCTTTAATTTTATTGTGTTTTGATTCAGTGCGACGACATGTTTGACGGCTTATCAGAGATCTGATAGCTTATCAGACATGTCATCAAACATGTCTCTATTTTCTTGTTCTATGCCTAAATATGATGATATGTCTGATGGCTTATCAGGTAGTTAACGACTTATCAAACATGTCATCAACTCCTCTTTCTATTTTAAGTGTTGTTGCCTTTGGCTGACGACGAACCTGATAACTTATCAGAAGTCTGATGACTTATTAGATATTTTCATCACTTTTCTAATTCAGTTTCTGAACACTGCCTAAGGCTGACGATGGTCCTGATGACTTATCATAAAGTTGATGACTTATCAGACAAGTCATCAACTATACGTTTATGGCTACTTGTTCCAAATTTGTCTCTTTTGTCTTCATTGTCGTTGGTTTTCTTGCATCTTAACTTTCCTGCAATATCAAAGAGAAAATAATAAAAAATAATGATAGTTACTTAAGAACTTACAATTATTCCAAGTTAAAAGTCTTAAATGTACTAACAGAAGGCTAGCGCATCAAGGTGAGATATGATTAATATGGACTTTGTTACGGGTATTCCATGGTCTCAGAATTAGTATAATTGTATTTGGGTCATTGTGGACAGAATGAATAAGTCTACTTAATTCATACCCATGAGAACTAATTACTCAGGAGAGGATTATGCTAAGTTGTTCATTCAGGATATAGTTAAGTTGTATGGGGCCCGGTGTCCATTATTTATATCTGAGGTACGCATTTCTCTTCTCATTTCTGTTGTTCTTTTCAGAAAGGTTTGGATACTCTGGTGATCCTTAGCACTGCTTTCCATCATCAAATGGATGGCCAAGTAGAGCATACTATCCATACTTTGGAAGATATGATAAGGGCCTGTGTTATTGATTTTAAAGGTAGTTGGTTAACTATTTACCCCTTATTGAGTTTGCTTACAACAACAGTTATGATTCCAGCATCCAAATGGCCCCTTTTAAGGCCCTTTATGGTAGAAGGTGTAAGTTTTCCATTGGATAGTTTGAGTTGGATGGAACTAGTCTGTTTGACTCTGACTTGGTTTACCAAGCAATAGAGAAGGTAAAGGTGATTTGAGAAAGACTTAAGACTGCCCTAACTCACCAAAAGTCTTATGTGGATATGAAGCAGAGGAAGTTAGAATTTGAAGTTGATGATTTGGTATTCTTGAAGGTTTATCGTATGAAAGAATTCATTAGATTCAGAAGAAAAGTGAAGCTCAGCCCTCGTTACATTGGAATACATTGGATTATAATAAGAATTGGATATATTGCTTATGAATTAGACTTATTGGTGAGCTTGGCTGCGGTTCATCCCATATTCCACGTGTCTATGCTGAAAAAGTATATGGATGACCCTTCCTTGGTAGTGCCTATTGAAGATATTGGTGTTAAGGATTCGTTGTCCTATAAGGAAGTCCTAGTTGAGATATTGGATAGGCAAGTTGGGAAATTAAGGACTAAGGAGATAACAAAGGTTCGTTAGAGGTATCAAAAAGGTAGAAGAGGCTACATGAGAGTCGGAGGAGGATATGAAAGACAAGTACTCATTCTTATTCTCTATGTTGGGTAAAAGTCCTTAAGGTACAAGCTTCATTTCTCTCTTATCATATTTTGAAGTTGTCCTTAAATTCCACTATGTTCTTTCTATTATCGTGCTAAAAATGTCCTAACTTCTCATTCGGGGGAGAATGATCAAAAGAGGGGGATAATGTAAGACCCCAAAAATTTGTAACTAATTTATTTTGAATCCTCTCATGTGTGTAATGACAATTTTTTACTTAAATCATGATAAGGTATGTTAAAGGGGTGTTTTGGAAAAGTTTCAGAATTTTTGGAAGGGGTTTGGGTTCATTTTAGGACCCCAAGGCAGTGATGGTCCGCGAAAGTGGCATGCCACTTCACCTAAGCTCCACGATAGAAGCATGGCATGCTGGCTACTCACCATAATAGCAGCATGCCACGCTGCTGGTCAAATTTTTCCCAACTTTATTTTTTTAGTTTGGGATAGGGGCTTTTTGGTCCTTTTCACTTTAAAACGACTTAAAACACCTTATTGACCCCTTATCCTTGAGTTATCAAGATCATACACTACTTTCTTCCTTTTTAACTCCCAAACTATGAAAATACAAGGGTTTTACAAGAATTTATTACTCTGGGCTCTAAACTTCAATTCCTCTTTTAATTCTTCTAGCATGTTGTACCCTCCATAACGTGAATTTTATATTATTGCATCAAATTATTCAATATTTAAGTGTTTTGAATGGTGAGTTTGAACTAGGTTGAGGGTCTTTGGATTGTTATATCTTGCTCTAAACGGTTTACACATGTTTTATATGATGAATTTGAATTGAATTTGGTGCATTATTATAATGGTTGAAATTGGTGACTTGGGTTTCACAAAGTTGATGAATTTTTGGAATTATAAAGGCATTAACCTCAACCCATAGTGTCAATTTGGTTTTGAACATGAATTATATACGATTTACTTATCTTTTGAAAAAGTTGCATTGCGTTAAAGGGAAAAACGATATAAAAATGTTTTGGAATGCCCTTGGGGACTTTGGTTTTTTCTTTTTAAATGGGAATTGGATTCTAAATGAATTATGGTTATGATTTGGCATAAATTGAATAGTTTGCAATATTATTGGTATGACGATACCATGTTAGAAATGCCTAAATACGAGCCTCCTTGATTAATGATTGTTTTGTGTACAATTGGGCTTAAAGGGAATTGTGTAGTTCACTGAGAAGGTGTAGTCTTGGAGGGACCAACACTGGAAACCACGATTGTCGATGTTGGGGGTCGATAGCCATTGTGTCAGATTTGCATAGTATACATTGGAAGGTTAATTGACTATTAGTGGCTTTAGCCTATTACTCTGCGTCTAACATGGACTGGAGCCCTTTCGGTAGGATAACCGGACCCATATAGCCTATGGGTGCCTTTAGGTCGGTATGAACTATATAGTTTAGGGATAAATCTTTAAATGACCATATTTATGTCATTTTCTCCTACACCGGCATCCTATATATAAATATAATTATTATGCATGGAATTTCGGACTCGTTTTTGTAAGTGCATTATTTTATTCCTTTCCTTGGATTGCATAACAGTATTCACCGTACTGACCATCCCTGAACGCTATATCATTCATGGTGTAGGTTCCAAGGGATTTTCTAGTGATCCTTTGCAGTGTTAAGTGGTTTGATATCCCTGTTGATCAGCTGTGAAGTGGTGAGATTCCATCCTTCGGATGGCCCGGTCATTTCCTTAGTTTTCTTTATATTTCTAGCACTTATAGATTTCTTTTTTCATAATCGAGGGCATGTCCTGACTTATTTGGTATTTTTTGAATTAAAAACTTTTGTGGACAGTATTGGGATATCGTTGTTGTTTGTTTTGACTCTCAGCTATCTTTTAATTTATATATTCTTCATTTTTATCTTGGTTGGTTTCCGATGTTTAGTTTTATTGTGCTCATGAGGTAAGGATAAGGAGGTCATCTCTAGCCTTGGTTGGCTTAGGATGTCCTTAGTGGCTAGGCCCTAATTTGGGTCATGACATGTTGCTCTCAAAAGCATCTTTTGTACCGACCCAAATTTTGAAAAAAACTAGTAGAACATCCTTGCAACCCAAGGGAGTTGGAGTAAGATCCATTATCCCAACCAGTATAAAATATATTGTGTCAAGTATACTTTCTGGCACTTTAAATTCTTCAATCTATTTATTGCTTTGCTAAAACGACTCTTGGATTGAGTAGTCGACTAAGAAATAAAAAAAATTCACCCCACCACACACACTCTCTCTCTCATAATGGCAAGAGTGATCGTACTTCTGTAAGTATGTAATAATAAAACTATTTCAATATAATCTTTATAGTTTCTTCTTCCTCACCTATACAAATTATATGGTATGATCTTTTGGTGTTGCTAAAACTTTATGCTAGTTTAAATAAAATAGAAATTGTTCCCATAATTAACAAAATTTTAGATGTCTGCAAAGTTAAAGCTTAGTTAGATATTGAGCGATGCTCTAACTCATTAGAAAAGAACAACATCGTAAATTTATGGTATAGTATAAATATGTGTGAGCCAAGAAACAAACAAGAGAAGGGTTTAAAGAAAATTGCAAAGTGACCAAAGTACTGAGGAATCTCAATATACTAAGAAATATCTCTTTATCAGTCATTTGATATAACGACATTATCATTATAACAATTTGGTTTTCTCTGAATCCAATTTTTCAAATTATATTTACATCTTTCTAACAACATTTTGTTAGAAAACATAGACAAATAGCACATCAAAAATAAAATTAGCATACCTCCATCCATTGCCGGAGTTGTCAGATATTGTTTATGTCGTCGACTTCCATTTTTCACTTTCGGCGAGTCTTGTAAGTACTCAACCTCTATTCTTAGATAGTGTGGAAATTTTGTAAGAAGTTTCACTTAGAGACCAGCAGATACGCCTATATATATAACTGTTCATCCGTCAAAACAATTTTTTGGGGTAGTTCTTAACAAATAAAGGAAAGCAGTTTTGGAAGTTTAAATTGATTCTGAAAAGTGGACCATTTTTACACGTTTATATTAAAGGTCAACTAACATTCTCCCACTTGGTCCGATTACAGAAAAATCCAAAGCATAAAAAGAATCATAATACATGAATCATGGTGATAGTTCCTCTAGGCATGAGTAGTATCTTTCATGTATTATAATACATTATGCCTCTAAGCTTTATCCCTTATTACTTAACGAATAAACTCAATATTTATTCTAGGTCCATACTTTAATGAAATTTCACAAAATAAAACAAAATGTGCACATAGTTACAAATACGAGAAATATCATATAAGATAGAGTTTCATCAATTTTTGTTGTTACAATAAAATTTTACAAAGTGGAACTAAATCCAATTGTGTCTATATGATCCTTAAATTTTTGCGGTGGCATGCCTTTAGTTAAATGAACAGCTAAAAATCAGCTAACATCACTTCTGTGCTAACGTGTTCAATAACCACTTTCCTTAACACATTCTTTTATGGCTAGATACTTGATATTGATATGCTTGCTTCGATTACCATTTTCGTTATTCTTAGACAAAAAGATAGTAGTTGAATTTTTACAATATAACTTTAATGACTTAGAGCTAGAGTCGATAATTCTCATCCCAGAAATAAAACTCTTCAACAATACACCATGTGAGGTAGCCCCCAAAAACAAATGAACTCAACCTTCATAGTAGAAGCAGTAATCAAAGTCTGTTTGGCATTCCTCTGGGATATAGCTCCACCGGCTAACATAAAAATGTATCCATAATTTGTTTTTTCTCTCTACTTTAGGAAATTTACTAAATAAACCCTTCATCATAGTTTGGGGAAATATTTTCCTTTTTTTCATACTTTAGGGTCAATTTTATCCCCATACATTGAAAAATTGACAAAATATACCCTTTGTCATACTTTGGGTCCAATTTATCCTTGATGCCATACTTTGGGGTCAAATTTTCCCTCATTCTCAAGACACTTTTCACATGTATCCTTTCTTTAATAGAAAAATTCAAATAAATGTCAAATACCCAATTTTAAAAATAAAGCACACCCTAATCTAACTTGCTCGACGCGACTCGAGCCACAAATATACCTCTCTCAGTTCTGTTGGTCAAATTTTCTCAACGAGATTAATCCACTGGATATTTATCAGTATATAACTCATTAAAAATAGATTTGTATCATGCAAATTTGAAAAAATATAACCCTCCCTCAATTTATGAATCTGTATCAGTGCAGAGCTCATGAAAAAGGACACTTAGTGGTCAAATCCAACAGATTAGGCTAACTGATATTTCTTTGAATGATTGAGTTAAGAGGTTTTCTTATATGGAAATCGTGACATCTCTCTATTTTTATGTCCTCATATACAATTTGAATCTGCATAAATTTTTCATCATGTCATTTGCTCAAAAAACTTAATCACTAATTCTAGAATCTAAATGCATATGGAATTGCATACCGAGTTTTAAAAGTTGAATATAATTAGAGTGGGAGCAAAGGTTGTAATTGATATTTTTTCTAGTTCCATGATTCTGTGTTATCCCATTCCATTTTAATTTTTATTCATTTATAAGGAACTTACCATAGATGAATGCTGAAAGAGAAATATATTTATTCATCGAGAAAATTCATTCAAGAAAACTAAGGGAGGGGTAAATTTTTTGTGAATTTTTATGGGTAGGATCTGGAGGAGGGGGGGGGGGGATTTAAATTAGGGTGTATTTTCTTTTTCAAAAATGTTCCATTTAGCTTTGACTTAAGCTTTTTTAAAGGAATGGTACATGATAAAAAAAATTTAACAATGAGGGTAAATTTTCCCCATAATATGACATTGAGGATAAATTTAGTCTCAAAGTATGACAAAGGACAAATTTAGCTAATTTTCCAAAGTAGAGGGGTAAATTTTACCCTAAAGTATGACAACGAGGGTAAATTTGAATCCAAAATATGATGAAGGGTATATTTATCTAATTTTTCAAAGTAGATGGGTAAATTCGACCCTTTTTCCTAGAAATAATCATAATACATGAATCATGATGATAGTTCCTCTAGGAGTGAGTAGTATCTTCATGAATTACAATGCATCATGACTCTAAGCTCTATACTTTATAACTTAATAAATAAACCCAACGTTTATTCTAGGTCCATATTTTAATGACATTTCATAAAATAAAATTAAATGTGCACAAAATTACAAGTACGAGAAATAGTATATAAGATAGAGTAATTTTACATAGTGTAACTAAGTCCCATTGTGACTATATAATCCTTAAATTTCAATAGTGGCATGCCTTTACTCAAAGGATCAACTAACATCACTTCATTGCCAACGTGTTCAATGACAACTTTATTTTCTTTAACACGTTCTCTTATGGCTAGATACTTGATATTAATATGTTTGCTTCAACTACCACTTTTGTTATTCTTAGTCAAAAAAGCAGTAGCTTAATTGTCACAATATAACTTTAGTGGCTTAGAGATAAAGTTAATAATTCTCATCCCAGATATGAAACTCTTCAATCATACATCATGTGAGGCAACCTCAAAACAAGAAATAAACTCAACCTCCTCAGTAGAAGTAGTAATCAAAGTCTGTTTGACACTCCTAAAAGATATAGCTCCACTAGCTAGCATAAAAATATATTCAAAAGTTGATTTTCATGAATCAATACAACCAACAATGTTAAAATCATAGTAGCATTACAACATGAACTAACATTCTCCCACTTGGTCTGATAACACAAAAATTCAAAAATAGAATCATAATACATGAATCATGGTGATACTGAAGGAGTGAGTAGTGACTTTCATATATTACAATACATCATGCCTCTAAGATTTATCCCTTATTACTTAATGAATAGACCCAATGTTGATCCTAGGTCCATAAAGAAAAAGGGCATCCTGGTGCACTAAGGCTACCGCTATGCACGGTGCCCAGGTAAGGGCCCCACTTTAATGATATTTCTCAAAACTAAAATATAAGTGCACACGGTTAGAAATACAAGAAATATCATATAAGATAGAGTTTCATCAACATTTATTGTTACAACAAAATTTTACATAGTGAAAATAAATCCCATTGTGACTATATGATTCTTTAAATTCTGCGGTGGTATGTCTTTAGTTAAAGGATCAGCTAATATCACTTCAGTCAAAACATGTTCAATGACCACTTTCATTTCTTTAATACGTTCTTTTATGGATAGATACTTGGAATTGATATGCTTTCTTTGATTACCACTTTTGTTATTCTTTGCCAAAAAATACTAGTCGAATAGTCATTATATTACTTTAACGGCTTAGAGATAGAGTCGATAATTCTCAGTCCAGAAATAAAACTCTTCAATCATACACACATGCAACCTTAAAACAAGAAATGAACATAGCCTCCATAGTGGAAGTAGTAATCAAAATCTGTTTTGTCACTCCTCCAAGATATAACTCCATTGACTAACATAAAAATGTATCCCTTGTACTACACCCACATATGTGTCACATTTCTCTCAGCAGGTACCCTAATCGGATGGATGTTCATCTTGAATTTCAGAAGAGCAGCTCCAAGGGGATCAGGCGATCCTCAATCAATCTCAATTGGAAAAATATGTCAA
This sequence comes from Capsicum baccatum var. pendulum, assembly GCA_030864225.1. Lineage (NCBI taxonomy): Eukaryota > Viridiplantae > Streptophyta > Magnoliopsida > Solanales > Solanaceae > Capsicum > Capsicum baccatum. The sequence goes on along the minus strand of CM061554.1, from coordinate 23,776,391 downwards.
GACACAGATCACAATGCAATTTGCACTGACATTCAATTCAGAACAAGCTTAATCAGAGGTAATACTCACATAGATGTTCCATTTATCTTCAACTCATCCATAATTCATTTCGCTTTGCCAGTGTATAATGATGATGGTAAGCTCCCTACTCCATCTACTCATCTATCGTGTGAGAATCCTACTATAGTGAACCCCCTTGTATTACTCAATAAGTAACCCAATATGAATATTTTGATGACCATGCTGGGAAATATAATTCCTATACCTATAGAGACCCCTGGTACTATGGTTGTTTGACCCAAATCAAATCATGGACATGATCCTCCTATTCCTAGGGTTACCCACTCGTTGGCTATGAAATTGAGAGCACGAGAGGCTATGAAAGCTGAGCTTATTCCAATTGAACCCCCACAAACAACAACCAAACAAGGTTTCCCGGTGGTTGTGTTTAGATCGGAGGATTACAAATTAAAATTAGCCCAGAGGTGTAGATTTACCTTGATTGAGAAATTTGAAAACCGCATACCTAAGATAGAGATTATTAGGATACATTTTCTTTTTCAAACGGAGTTAAAAGGGAAAGTAAAAATCACTCACTTTAATTCCAGGCATCTATACATTGATTTGGACAATAATATGATCACTCCACAGTTTGGTCAAAAGGGAAGATGTACATCCAAGGACAGCTGATGAGATTTCAACTGTGGACCCCCATATTTAACCCTGAGGAAGAAACACCTTTAGTTCCTTTATGGGTTAACTTGCCTGAACTTCCATGGCACTGTTACTGTTTGGAGGTAGTGATACCTCTCTTATCCCCCATTGACAAGGTACTATTTCTAGATCTGGCAACTTACAAAAAATAGGGGTAGTGTGGCTAAAGTCAAGTTACAAATTGACCTCACCAAGCCAAGACCCCAATGTATTTGGTTGGGAATGATGATGATGAACATGGTGAAGGTAGATGCCAAACCATTCTATATGAAGAGGTTCCTAAATATTATTCTTATTGCAAGCATCAAGGGCATGCTGCAAGATTTTGTGAGGTCAAAGGTAGAGCTGAGGTTGCTAAGTAGAAATTAGTTCTTAATGAGGAACCACAAGGGAAAAGTAAATAGGTAGAAGTTTATCAAACCTGCCAGAGGATACAGGATACCCCTGGTGCCCTTCAGTAGCAGAATGTAGATAAAGGAAAGGCTCCTACCAATGAGTGGTAGAACCAGAAAAGAGAGGTAGGGACAATCAAAGAATTATATTCAAGCCAAGATCTCCAAACAAACATATCAGGGGTAAACAAGATAGTTCTTCTCTATCTACATCATATGCATTTACAGCTCTTCAATATGATATTTATGCCACAACTATTTGTCCTAACAATAATGAAAGAGGTTCCAAGATAATATCACAGCAACCAGAAAGATCTGACATTGCCAAGCATAATAATCATCCAGTAACTATTACATGTAACAGGAGATTGCTTTAGGATCTTCATGAAGAAAAGATTACAGAGATGCCTGGTGAAGGGGTGAAGTTGCATGCAATAGTGCTAGAGGATGAATCAGCGGAGCATGATCTGTTGCAAGATCAATCTACTATAGTACTACAAGAAGTTTCCTGCAAGGTTAATAGAATGCTTCCAGGTAAGGGAATAGAAGTGGACTCTCCTGTAGTGTTACAAGAGACTTTCTCTGATTCTGAAGAAAAAGTGGTTCATGAACATGTCACGCCTCAAATCCTATTGGGGCGGACTGGCACCCGTAACTGAGGAGGCCTGGGAGAACCAGCTCATAACCATATACTTCCCATGCATACCTCTATGAAAACCCAAAATTCGGACAGCATCATGTTGCATATAAAAGGAAATAATCACCTGTATAAGCTCGAGCACACATATATATGTATATACAATACTTGGCTGTTGGAGCCACCACGTCTATTAACAAAACACTACCTTGACTGTACATTAGGTCTACAAAGCCTCTAGACAATACACAGAGTTTAACTAAGGTCGGGACACACCCCGCCATATAACTAACTTCTATACAATACCAAAAGTGACTGGATATGACACGAAAAGCCCCAAAGCAAACTGGAGCTCACCAAAAGTAGCTGGATATCCTGGCTCCTACTTGTACTATGTATGAGCTGAGGTACCTGTGCCTGCAGTAGGAAATGCAGGTCCCCCGTGGGGGACGTCAGTACGAAATATGTACTGAGTATGTAAAGCTGTAGATAATCAGAAACAAGTTAATAAATCATAATAGGAGTGGACCACACTTACTAGAACTTGTGACAACCTGTACATTGTATTTATTCAATCACTTTACCTTCGTTCTTATCATCTTTGTAATCATTAATCTGTACTATGACCATTAGGATGCCTCCAGTACATATCAACTGGGATCGACCCATGCTAGGCTTATGCCCCTGGGATGCCACCCATAAACACATAACTAGGGATCAACCCATGATAGGCTTATGCCCCTGGGATACCACCCGATAAGAGAGAACTTCCATCACTTAGTTCAATTAATCTTTGAGATTGTTATTTCGGTCGCCACCACATTTTTGATACTTTGAAACAATGATACATCAATAAGAGACATATAAATAGACCATCAATACAATAACAATGAAGTAAGAACTCATTGGCACATCAATAAAGTGGTTTTGAGTCATCAATGTCATAACAATGAAGAAGGAACTTATTGGTATATCAATGAAACGTTTTGGAGTCATTAACAGCACATGGATCTTATTCGAGTAATCGGATACCTTCTGACATTCATTAGTGCAATAAATATGTAAGATTTGGAAAACAAGTAAGTATTGGAATGTCTTGACATCTTGTAGGGTGGAAACAAGTTCATTGGTAACCTAGGACATTATACAAAATCATTATGGATCATATGTTATTGAATAACTTTGGAAATTTTCTTAATAGAACAATTGTTCACTTTCATGCCAAAGATATGGTATAGAGTATGCTTTACATACCTGACTGTCAACCTTCAATACTAGTCCCAAATGGACTTCTCGTCTTTTCGGATTACTTATCTACAATGAACATATATAGCAATCTAGTATTAGCGACCAAATGTCACAATTCAATTATTTGAATTCACCAAACTAGTGGTTAAGTAGTAAGCCTTAATTACACCATAAAGGGTGTCACTTTAACCCTCTTATACTCCAATTACATTCACATGCCATGCATATTCATACAACATCCTCCAATATCAAGTTTGGATTCATTTATCCTTCCAACCAATCCATTAAACCAAATTGAGCCATAGACATAAATAATCATCAATTCAATAGTATATCACCATATCCACCTTCCATAACTCAATTACCATATCCACCTTCCATAATTCAATACAACTAAACCATGCAAAATAGTCCATAACCCTATTTCCATCACTTTTCAATAACAACCAATACATATAATCCTCTATCACACATATACATATGGAAGAGAACAAAGGCAAACAATATTCATACCTTAGAATTCACCTCTTGATTATGCAGTTTGCACAAATAATAGGTGCCGTTCGAAGCTCTCGAGATGACAAACGCAGTTATCGAATTACTTTGGAATTTCCACGGTTGAATCAAAAGTAATTTAAAGGTCAAATTTGGCTAGGGTTTGTTCTTTCTCAATGATTGATGATGAAAATGAGTTTTTGAACTCATATACATGTATATATACACATATTCCCATCCATAATATCATAGGGAATGACCAAAGTGCCTTTAAAATTTAAATAATGTCAAATCTGTCCTTTGGTGGACTGTTTTGATAAGCTAAAGTAGATCGACCATAACTCTTTGATCCGATATTGGATTTGAGTGAAATTGGTATAGTTGGAAATATAATTCAAAAGGCTTTCATGTCATATAAAGTAGGTCACCCAGTTCGTCCTGTACAAGGAGTTATGGTCGTTTGAAGTTGACCCTAAAAATCTGTTTTGAGAGGCTGAAGTAAAATGAGTATAACTCCTTACTCAGATGTTGGATTTGGATGAAACCAATTGAATTGGAAAGAAGACTCAAAGATCTTTATTTTCATAGGTTGAAGATCTCCCATTTCATTATATTAAGGGAGTTATGATCATTCAAAGTTGACCCAAAAAATTGCCTGGCCTCAGTAGTTTATGTGCAGGAAATTTTCCAGCACGTTTACTATTCCCAATATCCCGGCCACCATTTTATAATTTCGAATGTACTCGATTATATCCAAAACCTATCCATTTTTGGAAATGTTTATATCGTTGGAAATCTTATTCAATAACCTTTATATGGAACCATCGATGGGAAAATTTTGGTATAAATAAAATAAAATAAAATTAATTCCATATAAATAAGACCAATACACGTACTTGAATACGGGATGTTACAGAACAACTACAGGATCCTCCTGTCATTGATACACATCTTCAGGAGCTTGATGATGAATACAGAGTAATACACTCTGAGGATGAAACAAATGAATTCAACTTGGGTTACTTAGAGAAAATTGATGAAAATGTTACTGATGTATTTGATCCAGGGGACCAAGAGGAGTTTGCAAAAAAAGTAACTTAGATTGCTAGTCAGCAAGGACTATCTCCCAGGGGTCATTAATAAAGTCAATAAAAGGAACCACACATACTGCATCCAACTTGAATGGGCATACAGTTAGGCTTTCTACAAGGTTTCACTCTCATAAAATAGTCAAGTGATCAGCCATCTTATCTAGAATACAAAGAGTATATTTACCCAAGGTGTTTTGAAAATACTTCAAAAACTCATTAGCATCCACCATATTTCTTTAATTGTAATCCTGGAACCCTTCTCCAACTATTCTTATCTTGAAGTGGCCAAAGGAAAGCTTAAGATGAAGCATGTTTTATGTAACTCTAATGGCAAAATCCAGATCTTCTGGTTTTTGGATATCTCATGTGACATTATTGGTTCTGATGAGCAACAAATTACTTGCTCAATTACTTATTCTGCTATTCACCAGTCTTATCTTATGACCTTTGTTTATGCTAAGTGCAAAGATACATTAAGAAGACCTTTGTGGAATAATCCGATACAGCTGTCTAGCTCATCCCTACCTTGGTGCATAATTGGATATTTCAATGCGATTACTAAAGTAAGTGAGAAGTTGGGAGGCATTCCTTATGATATGAGGAAGATCTTTGAATTCTTGAGGGTGATTGAAGCTTGTGGATTGACTGATCTTGGCTTTTATGGTCCCAAGTTCACTTGGTCCAATCTAAGAGGTATTCAATTTAGAAAATGGAAGATACTGGATAAAGGTATGGTATTAGATGTTTAGCTGAAGGACATGCCTATGACTAGTATTACTCACTTGTCATCTGTGGGTTCTGATCATTATCCTCTACTTTTGGGAATGCAAGAGAGGGTGGAGTCACATACTAAACACTTTAAATTCTTGTATTGTTGGGTGGATAATACCATATTCCTTCAAACAATGGAGACTTGTTGTCAAAGGCCCTGTGAAGGTTCTCCTATGTGGAGATTTCAACAGAAGTTGAAAAGATTAACTGCTACTCTAAGTCAGTGGTCTAAGGAGGTCTTTAGTGATATCTATGCTAATATAAAAATTTATGAAGAAAAGGTCAAGGTAGCTAAGGAAAATATGATCTTACATAGTACTAATGAGAACAGACAGGAGTTTCATAAAACACAAGTTGAATACATCAGATATCTCAAGGTGGAGGATGTTATTTTAAGACAGAAATCCCATTTGCATTAGTTTAAGTATGGAGATGCAAACTCCAGTTACTTCCATGCTTTTATCAGAGGGAGAAGAAAAATATTATTCATATACAAGGTCAAGAATGAGGCAGGGGATTGCATCCAAGGGGATGTTGAAATAGCTGGAGCTGTAGTCACATATTTTCAAAATATCCTTACTGGGATAGCAGATTATGTACCTAAGGAAATGCTATCTCATATTCCTAAATTGATATCTGGAGATCAAAATGACACTCTCCAGGCTATTCCTACCTGGAGGAAGTAAACACTATGGTATTTTCAATGAGTACTCATTCAGCAGCAGGCCCTGATGGTATTAGTGGAAATTTTTTCCAAGCATGCCGGCATAGTATTGGTATGGACCTCCTTCATGTAGTGAATGCCTTCTTTTGTGGTCATTCCATGACAAAATTCTTTACTCATACATGTTTGATTCTCCTTCCTAACGTGTCCCACCCCAACAAACTTTCTGAATATAGGCCTATCAGTTTGAGCAACTTTACCAATAAAGTCATAGCTAAACTTATTTACCTTAGGTTGGCCCCCATCCTTCCCAACCTTATTTCAAGTAACCAATCAGGCTTTTTGAGGGGTAGGAATATTGCAAAAAACATAATACTTATTCAAGAGATCATTGGTGGCATTAACAAACCAGTTATGGGAGGTAATGTAGTCATCAAACTGGATATGGCCAAGGTATATGACAGGGTTTCTTGGTCATTTACTTGTCTGGTACTGAGAAGGTTTTGTTTTAATAAGCCTATTATTAACATGATATGGAGGACATTGTCAAACAATTGGTACTCAATCTTGGTAAATGGCATTAGATATGGATTTTTTCACACTACAAGGGGCTCGAAAAAAGGTGACCCCCTCTTCTCTGCCTTGTTCATCCTAGGGGATGAAGTTCTATCAAGAGCTCTAAACAACCTATATCATCACCCTCAATATTATGGTTTTCACATGGATAGGTAGGGACCCCAAATTAATAACCTCCGCTTTGCAGATGATATCATCATATTCACTACTTGAAGAAGAAACACTCTCAAACTAGTTATAAAGACTTTGGCTTTTTATAAAATAATTTTTGGCCAACTGATCAATAAGGATAAGAGTCACTTCCTTTATCCAGATTAAGACTTCCCTTTTACAGTCTCAAGGATTAAAGAAGAAACTGGTTTTCAACAGAAACACAACCCCCTTACTTATCTTGGTTGTCCTATTTATATTGGAAGACAAAGAATTAGCCACTATGCTGGCCTGGTTAGAAAAGTAGCTTCAAGAATAGTAGGATGACATTCTAAATTGCTCAGCTATGGTGGTAGAATTGTACTAATTATACATGTGTTGCTATCTATCCCTATTCACATTCTCTCTGCATGTATCCCTCTAAAGACTATTATAAAACAACTCTTGTCCCTATGTGCTAATTTCTTTTGGGGTTGGAAAGATAACAAGAAGATATACCATTGGGCATCTTTGAAGGAGATATGTTTCCCAATATAAGAAGGTGGTGTTGGAGTTAGACACATTGCTGATATATGTAAGGCTCTACAGCTAAAGCAATGGTGGATATTCAGAAGTAATAACACTCTCTGCGGGAAGTTTTTACTTGCAAAGTATTGTAAGAGAGTAAAAATTTTTGTAGCTAATAAAGGGACTTCTGGGCAATCTCTAGTGTGGAAAACTATGATGAAGAACAAAAGGGTAGCTGAGCAACATATTTTATGGAGAATCAAATTAGGTACTTGTTATTTTTGGTGGTACAACTGGTGTGGATTGGGAGCACTACATAATTACAGAACTGATGGTGTAAGGTCAAGTAATATCAAAGTAGCATCTTTCATACTTGATGGTGAGTGGAATATGCAGCAGTTATCCACTATACTTCCTTATCCTCTATTGCACTCTATTCTTAGAACTTCATTCGAGTACCATGAAGAAGTCCCTGATTTCCCACTTTGGACTCTGAATCCAAGTGGTGAATTCAGTTGTTCCTCTGCTTGGGGATTGACTAGAGAGCACAAAGACATAACATTGTTGAATAGTTATATCTAGCAAAGGTGGATTCCTTTCAAATGCTCATTTCTTCTTTGCAGAGTTCTGACAAAGAAATTGCCGACAAATGAGAGACTTAGTCACTTTGGTATAGCCCCTATCAGCTGTGGATGTTGTCCCACTTCTGGCTGGGACAATATTCCTCACACTTTTGTGGAGAGTCCATTTGCTAATCATATTTGGTAGTATTTATCTTCAACTATGGGTCTTACCCATGTCTCTTCCTCAATCAAATATTTGTTGTTACAGTGGTAGAAAACTAGAGAAGTTAATAGAGCTCATAAACTGGTGTTGCAGGCTTTACTAATTATCTTATGTTGGAACTTGTGGAAGACTAGGTGTGCTATGAAATATGGTGACAAACAACCTCAACTAGCCAAAGTTAAATTTCTGATATACAAAGATATTTTCCTTTTACTTAACATAGATTTTCCTTACATCTCATGGCCTTCTGGTTGGTCTAACTTGGCAGCTTATATGGAGAAATGTAGACAGGAGACATGAGTCACGGTAGTGTATTGGTCTAAACTACTAGCTCCAATGATCAAACTGAATTTTGATGGTAGTGCACTCAGTAATCCTAGAAGGATTGGTGCAGGGGGTTATTAGAAGTCATAAGGTGATCTCATCTATGCTTATTCTACTCCCCTGGGCATGGGACTAATAACCAAGCAAAGGTGGAAGATTTTATATGGGGTTTATGTTGGTGCCTGAATAATGGTATTCAGTAGGTTATGATGGGGGTTGACTCTGAACTCCTGATCAGGTGGATAAGGGTCCAATTATCAGTACCATGGAAGCTACAGCCTCTTGTGGATTCCTTATAGAAGCTTATCTCATAATTTTACCTGTACATATGTAGGCATGTTTACAAAGAAGATAACTTTGTAGCAGATGCTCTATCCAAAGACAGTCATCAATGTGCCCAGCCATAATATTCTTTTCACAACTGTCAGCTTCCACTAGAAGTTGCAGGATATTTCAAGCTTGATTAATTAGGCATGCCAAGCTTCAGGAGAAATAAGTTGACTAAGATTCATTAACCACCCTAGTGTGTAGACAGAATAGGAAAAAAGGCTTAGGCAAGTCATACTAGTTTTTCATACTTGTACATTGCATATTCACATATTTTAGGTCACACTTTCATATGTTGCAACACATTTGGAGGTTAGGTTTATGCCCCCCTCTATGTATAGTTTTCTTGCAGTTTAATGAAAAAGACTAGGGTGTTGCTCAGCCCCTTAAAGTTTTAAAAAAATCCCCTATACTTTGAAAAATTGGTTAAATATACCCTTCTTAGTATTTTGGGGAAATATTTTCCCTTGTTGTCATACTTTAGGGTCAATTTTATCTCCCTACTTTGAAAAATTGGCTAAATATACTATTTCTCATACTTTGGGGACAAATTTACCCTTGATGCCATACTTTGGGGTCAAATTTTCCCTTATTGTTAAGAAACTTCTTATATGTACCATTTTTTTAATAGAATAATCAAAATCAATGTTAAATGCACCATTTTTTAAAAATAAAACTATCACAACCCGAGGTTGCCCCAGGTTGTGCCATGGTGCTTAAGGCCACAAGTAACCCCAAGCTAACTTATGATTTGGTACCTGTTGTGAGAACTAAATAAAATAATTATAAAGTGTCATATGTAGAAGATGAACTGATATAAATACCATCATATATGAAATTTCTGATAAAAGAAACTAAAAAAAATCTTAATATCTGAACATCTAATCTGAAAGCCTCTAAGATATGTTGAGTTGATGGGAGAAACACCCAACTAACTCCGACTGACTGAACATGAAGAAATACTGAAATAACAAAAAAATAATGTGTCCTTGATGAATGAGGACTCACCACTACTGCTGTTGAGAGGTACTGAGCTGACTAAGGGCGATCGGGAAGCTGAGCGTCCGAACCTATATTGTGAAATCAATATAGCGCAAAAGAGTATGCATACACCACTTTAAATGTACTAATACATGATATAGGAACTAACTAAAAATACATATGGATACTAAACATGGATGCATGAACAAGTAAAAAGAATTCAAGACCAAAAATCATGAACTGAGATAATCTATATACACGAGTAACTAAATGTCTTAAAACTATACACTTGGTCATGCAAACCTGATATGATGTAGTCTGAATACTAAACTAAGACTATGGGAGCTGACTACAACCAACATACCCCAATCTGAGCTATCGGGGTCCAACCTGTAACCCTAGTTGGAAGAGTATTGGTACCTTGCCAGGGGTACCAACACATGAATGATGATGTGGATCCACAAAGCTGACGTCTCAAAGAATGAGGATGTCATGCCTACCTGACGGTCCCCCCTCATAATCTACGATGGTGTCGTAGGTTTAGAACTTAGGGACTTCTACTAATGACTCATGTCTAACTAACGGCGGAGCCTCCATCCCTGTGTTCACTCGGTGCTAAGTGTTACTCCTAACTAAATGACACTGGTATTATTATTTGTTTAACATGACATGGTACTGTACTAATAAGTGCTCAACATGAACATGATAATCTGAATCTGATAATAAAATCATGGTTTGGCTGACTTATTACTTGAAAATAGAAACATATAAAAACACATAAGTATCTGGTGTTCATAACCCTCCAGTACTGAATGATACTTTAAATACAATTCATCATTTAAAACACTATAATGAAATTCATGATTCAAAGACCCAAAATAGAATGCAATTCACTAAACTGATGAAATCCATGAGTTTGAATATAGGATATGTTAAACTTGAGAGGGCAACATTTTCACATGGTTTGATTCGCAACATGATAATTCAAGATGAAACCAATGGAATATGACATGGGTAATTGAAATTCATAACATGAAATAACCTAATTTACATCAAAACACATGTTGACATGGCTTGAGTTCAAGTTACTAAGAAAAAGCAAGGATTAAGTTTATAATTAACATGGATAATTCCATAAAAGAGAAAAAAATTAATAGTTTAATTAAAAAAGGGATTTTTGGGCTCAATGGATGGAAGAACCCATTGATGAATACCTCACATACCTCACTTGGATGAATTCTTGAAGAAAGCTTGAAATTGGAACTTGAATGCTTGAATTCTTAGGTAAAAAAGCTTGAATTTTTGTTCTTGGGGAAAAAGATGAAGGGTTTACGTGATGTTAACTGATGAATAATAGGAAAATAATTCCCTTTTGGGGACTTTAATTCGTTATTTAGATGTTCGGGGGTGAGGGAAAATGACCAAAACAACCCTTGGTCCTTTACTTAGAAAGGTAGAAAAATACTGTCTCTGTGGCATGGAGGTTATCGTGGTGACTAACCTCCTTCAAGGGGCTTATCGCGGAGGTATTTCCTCATTGTCACGGAGGCTATCGCGGAGTTACTGCCTCCATGCTACACTCCTATCATAGAGGCATTGTGGCTGCGAGGTCAAAAACACTCCGAACACCTTCCAAAAATTTTGAAACTGCCCCTTTAATACCCCTAACCATGTTTCAACTCAAAAATCAGCATCTCGGATTCGGGAAGGTCAAAATTAAAATCCTTCAAATCTTAGGGTCTTGAAAATGACTAGGTTCCCTATACTTAATCTAAATTTCTTGACTTGAACCCCTTAAACATTCAACTAAGACCTGAAACGAGCCTATGATCTTAAGGGGTATTACAATATGTCCCACTTTGGATCATTTTTCCTTGAATAAAACTGGTTAAGCTCAGATGCTAGAGAAGGATGAGATCGTATACTGAATACTTATGAGCTGAAGCATGATTAAATAACTGAGTCTGAAAATAAGATACATGGACTGAACTGAATTCATGAATGCATGCAATGACATGAGGATGGTTAAATAGATGAACTAGAGGACGAGAGAATCAATTTAAGAGAAACTATTTACCTCAAGCTATGTATGAATTCATAGAAAAAAGATGGGGATACTTGGCTTGCATATCTTCTACTGCGTCCCAAGTAGCTCTCTCAACGGACTGATTTACCCATAGAACCTTAACTAAGGTAACTTTTTTATTCCTCAACCTATAAATCTAACGGCCAAGGATCTCAACTAGGACTTCGTCGTATGAAAGACTATCTTTCATATCCAAACTCTTTACAGTAATGACAGAAGGTGAATCACTAATACACTTCTTTATCAAAGAGACATGAAACACTAGATGCACTGAGGCTAAATATTCAAGCAACTCTAACTCATAAGCTACCTTCCAATATCAACTCAAAATTTTGTATGAGCCAACATAATGGGGACTGAGCTTACCCTTCTTGGAATATCTCTTTACCTCTTTCATGGGTGAGATTTTCAAATAAACCAAGTTGTTAGCATCAAACTCAAGATCTCTTATCCTCATATTTTCATATGATTTTCGTCGGCTCTGGTCTGTCTTCAGCCTATCTCGAATCAACTGAACTTTCTCCATCACCTCAAATACTGAATTTGGCCCTATGAAAGCAACCTTACCTACTTTGAACCAACCAATAGTAGATCTATATCTCCTCTAATAGAGAACCTCAAATAGAGCCATATAAATACTATAGTGATAGTTGTTGTGGTAGGCAAACTCAATCAAAGTTAAGTGGTCATCCCAACTACCCTTAAAGTCAATAACGCAAGCCCTCAACATGTCTTCTAAGGTCTGAATGGTCCTCTCTTCCTGACTATCTATTTGAGGATGAAATATTGTACTGAGACAGACTTGGGTACCAAGACCCTTCTGAAAAGCCTTCCAAAAGTGAGAGGTAAATTAAGTACCTCTAATTAAAATGATAGTCAATGGGACCTCATGCAACTTGAACAACTTTCTGAAATAGAGTCTAGCATAATCCTCAACCGACTACAAAGTACGAACTAACAAGAAATATCCCGACTTGGTCATTCTATCTACAGTGACCCATATCAAATCATGTTGATGACGCGTACGAGGTAACCCTATTACAAAATCCATGTTCACCACCTCCCACTTCCAAGTGGGTATGGTAAACTCCTAAAGCGTACAACTAGGCCTCTAGTGATCAACCTTAACCTGTTGAAAACTCGAACACTTAGCCACAACTTCTTTAATATCTTTATTCATGTCACTCCACCTATAGATTTCTGTGTGAACACATACTGTAGACTCTTATGATCCATGAGCACATCAACATGAACCCCATAAAGGTAATGCCTCTAAATCTTTAAGGCAAAGACAACTACTGCCAACTCAAGATCGTGGGTTGGCTAATTCTTCTCATGGGGTTTAATCTGTCTAGAGGCATAAGCTATGACCTTACCTCGTTGCGTTAACACACAACCAAGACTAACTCTAGACTCATCATAATAAATTACAAACCCATCTGTACCATCTAAAAAAGTCAAGATTAGAGCATAAGTGAGTCGAGTCTTCAATTCCTAAAAACTCTTCTCATAGGAATCTGACCACTAGAATTTAACTTTCTTCTAGGTTAGTCGAGACATGGGAGAAGAAATAAAATAAAACCTTTCAACAAATCATCTGTAATAGCTAGCTAATCCAAACAAACTACTAATTTATAATGGAGAGATAGGTCTAGGCCAATTTCTCACTACTTCGGTCTTTTGAGAATCAACTCAAATGCCATCACCGAAAATGATATAACCAAGGAAAGTTACTGATCTCAACCAGAACTTGCACTTGCTAAACTTAGCGAATAACTGGTGATCCTTAAGGGTATAAAAACAAACCTCAAATGGTCTACATGATCATTCTCACTATGGGAATAGGCAAGGATATCATTAATGAAGACTATGATGAACATGTCCAAGTACTTCTTGAACACCCTGTTCATCAAGTCCATAAAAGTTGTAGGAGCATTCGTTAGTCCGAAAGACATAACTAGGAATTCAAAGTGACCATACCGGATTCTAAAAGTTGTCTTTAGAACGTCACATTATCTGACTCTAAGATGATGATAGCCGAATCTTACGTCTATCTTAGAGAAATAACTTGCACTCTAAAGTTGGCCGAATAAGTCATCAATTTTGGGGAGAGGATACTTATTCTTGATATGCCTTTGTTCAACTGACGGTAGTCGATGAACATTCTAAGGGAACTGTCTTTCTTATGCACGAATAGATTTGGAGCACCCCATGGGGATACATTAAGCCTAATGAAACCCTTATCTAAGAAATCTTTCAACTGCTCCTTCAATTCCTTAAGCTCAGCTGGAGCCATTCTGTATGGTGGAATAGAGATAAGCTGGGTATCTAGAAGGATATCTATTCTGAATTTAATTTTCCTTTCAGGAAAAACTCCAAGAAGATCTTCTGGGAACACATCTGGAAATTCATTTACTATAGGAAATGACTCAAGACTCAGAGTTTCAGAATTTAAGTCTTTGTCTTGGACGAGATGGTATATAAATCCCTTGGATATCATCTTTCTTGCTTTATGGTAGGAAATTAACTGACCCTTAGGCACTAAAGTACTACCTCTCTATTTAATAACCGGTTTATTAGAAAACTGGAATTGAGTAATTCTATTTCTGCAATCAACTGAGGTATAGCATTTTGGGACTAACACCAAAGTCTACAGCTATATAAGGATTCACAAAGAAAAGTGAATCTCCGGGGTCTAATAATGTATAAGAATGAAGATGGAAGACTTGTAACATACCTATAACCACATCAGGGGAACTCTCCTGATCATATAGAGTTTAGAGAGCAGAAAGTCTATGCAGGCTACCCACTGGTGGCACTGGAGGTGGCACCCTATTGAGTAGGTCAGCCTATTGGGACTGCTAAAGAATTAGTCTTGCCCTGTTGATGATCATTTCTACCCTTCCACATACCCAAAGGGTATTTTCTTATCCTTTGGCCTACTTTTCCATATGAAAAACATGCATCACTACCTACTCTACACTCATCCTAATGATTCTTACCACACTTTTATCAAAGTGCATTGGACGATAACTTTTTACACTACCATGGGATTTAGAGCCTGGTGCCCTATCCCAACTGTTTTTCCTAAACTTAAGAACTGGCGCACTAGATGAAGATGGGGCTGGAGCTGAAAATTTCTGGAAGAACTGAGGATGATTTACACCTTTTGACCTTGGTTGAGAAAAGTTAAAACTACCTATTCTGGCCCTCTTATTCTATCTTTCCTTCTCCTTGAGCTTCTCCTCCTCAATCTGCTGAGCATGAACCATCAGACTAGAAAGGTCCATCTCCTTAATCAATATGGTTGTCCTGGATACCTTGATTACATTATCAAACACATCAAACACAAACTTACTCATCCTAGACCTTGAGTCATCGACCATAGTTGAAGCATACCTCGCCAACCGGGTGAACTTGATTGAGTACTCTTTCACACTGATGCTACCCTACCTCATATTGATAAACTCTTGTACCTTATCCTTTCTTACCTTTAGTGGGAAGAACCTGTCTGAAAAGGTCATGATAAACTTATCCCACTCTATAGGCCCTTCCTCAATACCTTTGTTCTTCTTTCACTGCTTGAACCAGATATGAGCTACTCCCTACAATTGGTAAGCAGCTAAGTCTGCACTCTCACTCAAAGTGACACTCATGATGTCGGTCACTTTCTACACCTCATCCAGAAACTCCTGCAGATCCTTCTCAGACTTAGATCCAAAACCAAAGGGGAATTCATCGGAGTTCCTAGATCCTGGCTGCAGTCTATTAAACACTAGATTGGATGAAGCAACAACCTGCTGATTATTTTGAGCAGATACAGAATGGGCCAAGGCTGTAAAAGCGGCCCTAAACTCAACATGGAAAACATAGTCATTTAGGGGATCTTTCTGAACAGGTGATGGTGCGGGTCGATCCCCATTCCTTCTTTTATTATTTCTTCTGGGAGGCATTTTTAATAATTGGAATAAAGGATGAGTTAGAAAAAAAAAGGATTCAATAGAGCTCATACTCTTTCGTACGACATGAATACTGAAAGAAGGAAAACTTTCCTAAAATATCTCGTAGCCTCTTGCAAGTGTGGCGCGCTTCACACCCATGCACAAGACTCTACTCAATGCAGATTTTAGACTCCCTAGGATACTTTAAAACCTTAGGATTTACTATCAATTGTTATCACAACCCGAAGATACCCTCTAAATATAACACGGTGCTTAAGGCCATAAGTGACCCCAACCTAACCTATGA
The DNA here is from genome assembly GCA_030864225.1 of Capsicum baccatum var. pendulum. Classification (NCBI taxonomy): domain Eukaryota; kingdom Viridiplantae; phylum Streptophyta; class Magnoliopsida; order Solanales; family Solanaceae; genus Capsicum; species Capsicum baccatum. The sequence goes on along the minus strand of CM061554.1, from coordinate 23,760,394 downwards.
TCCGGTACCTACTGTGAACACTGAATAAAATAATGATAAAGAATCATATGCAGAAGATGAACTGATATAAATACCATCATGTCTGAAATTTTTGATAAAATAAACTGAAAGTAAATCTGAATATCTTAACATCTGAATATCTGAACATCTAGTTTGAAGGCCTATAAGACATGTGGAGTTGATGGGACAAACCTCTAACTAACTCCGACTAACTGAACAAGAAGAAATACTGAAATAATAAAAAAATAATTTGTGCTCGATGGATGATGAATCACCACTACTGCTACTGAGAGGTACTAAGCTAACTAAGGGCGATCAGGGAACTAAGCGTTCGAACCTATATTGTGAAATCAATATATCTCAAAAGAGAGTATGCGGTCAGTATTTTAAATGTGTTGGTACGTGAGATAGCGACTAACTGAAAATACATAAGGATACTAAACATGGATGTGTGAACATGTAAAAAGAATGCAAGACCTAGTAAATCATGAACTGAGATAATCTATATAACATGGGTAACTGAATGTCTGAAAACTATGCACTTTGTCATGCAAACCCGATCTAATATAGTCTGAATACTGAAATGAGACTGTGGGAGCTGACTACAATCAACATACCCTAATCTAAGCTATCAGGTCCAACTTGTAACCCTAGTTCGAAGGGTGCTAGTACCTTTCCAGGGGTACCAATACATGATTGGCGATGTGGATCTATAAGGCTGATGTACCCAAGGATGAGGGTTCCATGACTAACTGAAGGGGGACCCCTCATTAATATACGATGGTGTCGTACATCGGGAACTTAGGGAATGCCTGCTACTAACAACTCATGCCTAACTGATGGGGGAGCCGCCATCCCTGCGTTCACTCTGTGCTAAGTGTTACTCCTAACTGAATGACATTGGTATTATTATTTGTTTAACATGACATGGTATTGTACAAATAAGTGCTTAGTTTAAACATGATAATCTGAATCTGATAATAAAATCATGGCCTGACTGACTTGTTACTTGAAACGGAAACATGTAAAAACGCATAAGTATCGGGTGTTTATAACCCTCCAGCACTGAATGATACTCTAAATACAATCTATCATTTAAAATTCTATAAAGAAATTCATGATTCACTGACCCAAAATAGAATGCAATTCACTAAACTGGTGAAATCCATGAATTTGAATATAGGATATGTTAAACTTGGGAGGACAACATGTTCACATGGTTTGATCGTAACTTAATAATTTAACATAAAACCAATGGGATATGACATGGGTAATTGAAATTCATAACATGAAATAACCTAATTTACATGAAAACTCATGTTAACATTGCTTGAGTTCAAGTTACAAAGAAAAGGCAAGGATTAAGTTCAGAATTAACGTGGATAATTTCATAAAAGAGGGAAAAAGTTCATACTTTAATTAAAAAGGGGATTTGTGAGCTCAATGGGTGGATTGAACCCATTGATGAATATCCCACATACCTCACTTTGATGAATTCTTAAAGAAAACTTGAAATTGAAACTTGAATCCTTGAATTCTTGGGGAAAAAAGCTTGAATTTTTGTTCTTGGTGAAAAAAGGGAAGGGTTTACATGATGTTAACTGATGAAGAATGGACAAATAATGCCCTTTTAGGGACTTTAATTCGTTATTTTGACATTTGGGGGTAAGGGGAATTGACCAAAATAACTTTTGGGTCTTTACTTAGAAAGGCGGAAAAACACTGCCTCCATGACATAGAGCTTATCGTGGTGACTAACCTCCATGTCATGGGTATTATTGCGGAGGAACTGCCTCTGTGTCACAGAGGCTATCGCAGAGTTACTGCCTTTGGGCTACGCTCCTTTCATGGAGGCATTCTTCCTCCGAAGTCAAAAACACTCCGAATACCTTCCCAAATTTTCAAAACAACCCCTATAATACCCCTAAACATGTTTCAACTCAAAAATCAACTTCTCGAATTCGGGAAGGTCAAATATAAAATCCTTGAAATCTTAGGGTCTTGAAAATGACTAAGTTCCGTACACTAAATGTAAAATTCTTGACTTGGACCCCTTAAACATGCAACTAAGACCTGAAACGAGCCTATGATCTTATGGGGTATTACACTGAGGCATGTCTAGAAATGAACCAAAAATTATTTGACTGAAAAGATTTTGAACTTCTTCACAAAGATAATTGTTTATATCTGATCCCAAATTATGGCGGCACGAACTACCGAAATGCAACGAATGCACAGGGACCTTTTTTATCTTGTATTTTAGACACTATTGGAAATTAAAAAGACATTATATGTGAGTTTATATAGTCAAAACATATGCATTTATTATGTATATTAAAAACATATACATAAAAATATGATATATATGAACTAGGAATTTCATTACACGTCTAACAACATATCAAAAATTATGTATATGTCTAACATATACATAGTCAATGTCCATTGCTTATGTGTATAATAACATATAAATAAAAATATGATGTATATGAACTAGGAATTTCATTACACGTCTAATAATATATCAAAAATTATGTATATGTCTAACATATACATAGGTAATGTCTATTGCCTCATACACACATAACAAAACATAATCCCAATAGCACTTATGTATATGTTCAACATGTAATGAATAATGTATGTTTACAACACATACATACTTACCAGTGTATAAACACACAAGCATCATATAATGCCTTGAAATCTGATTTTTGGGATGCCACACGATGCTCCAAACTACAAGTAGTCCTGAGCTAACCTTGGCTGCTTTTCTACTAAGTCTGAATCTCAACATAGGGGAAATATGAATATGAAAACATAATAAATGCAGAAATCTTATCTGAAACATACTAATCTCACAAGTCTTGGTAAAACAATACTGAAATATCTGAATACTGAATCAAAAGTTTAAAACTGAATTTAGTAGTCCGATAAACCTCTACTGACTAAATCTAGAGAGTCACTGGGACAGGCCCTATCTGAATCAAACTGTCTGAAATGAATAATAAAACATCTACTAATAAACTGAAAATCTAAATAGCTAAGTCCCCAAACTATGAGGACTCACCAACTGCAGGGTTGTAGATGAGATGCTCGAAAATCACTCACGCTGCTGAGACTGAGCACCTGAATCTACATTATGAGATAATGTAGCACATAGACATATATGTGGATTAGTACTTTGAGGATGTACTGAGTATATGGGGGTGAATGCAATAAGTAAGCAAAATCATCACAATTTATAAAATCATGCATGCTAAATGTAAATGACTCACATAGGCTTGAGTAATCTGAAATTTAAAGATCATAAATCATGAATCGTAGAGCACATAATATAAATCTTGGGAGCCATTACACTTAGTTCTGAAATCTGTTTTCTATTCTTATTCTCAAATCATATAGGCTAAGTGAAATCTGAAAACTCATTCTGCATGGAAAAATACTTTATCTGAAGGGAATTCTTTCAAAGCTTTTGTTTACTAGTAGGGAGGTTCTTCTAACCGACATAAACCATGTGAGCATTCATGGAGTCCAATGTTCTTGTTCCCCTAAGGAGAAATCCTCACGTTAGGGAGAGGAGTCATACTCTTTCCAGGGACTATAACCTAATAATGGGATGACCTCAAAAATCCGACAGAAAAATAATATCATTGACCAAGTAAGAAAACTTTAAATTATGTGCTTATATTTTTATATTCTTGCACTTGTACAAATGTTAATCATAGTGAAAGATTTATTTTTGAAGTGTTGGGTGGATATTCTTTATTTAATTTTCACTATTCGTTTAGCAAATTTAGGCCGTTAGTATTTATATAAAAAGTATTAGATTGACTTAGATTATTTAATCAAATAATTTATATTTTTACATTAAAAACTATTACGTAGTCTCTTTAGAATATTTTTTCTTTATTCAATATTGTCTTTTTTTTACATACATACTTTTGTTTATATATATTTTACAACAACATATACATTAATATTATTTTAATAAATATTTCATATTTGTATTTCTTTTTCCTTTTTGTTATTTAGACAAATGTAGATCGTTAACACCGATACAAATAAATTTAATTAAGTAAATTTACACGTTCATGTCATTATGTAGTTTTTCTTTTCAAATAAAATTTTTCTCTCTATAATCTCAATCAAGTCTGTAGTATTATGTGTAAAAATACTTTTTCTTTTTATAGTACATAAAAGACACTTTTTTTTCACATGTCACAAAATATTTTTCTTTTCACAGGTAATTTATACATTTTTATACATATCTTTTACATGTGTTTTATAACAATATGTTTTATTTATTTAATATACATATACGTTTACATTTATATTTTTCAAAAGAATTATTTTATACTTAATACACACACTTTTTACATTATACCTCTTCCCTCTTTGATAAATTTAGTTTAGTCGGGTACCACAGTTGTGGATTCCGAGGGATGCCTAATTCCTTTCCGTCGGGATAATTTGAACTCTTACCTAGAATCTCAATTGATTTTCGCAGACTGAAACATCAATCATACGTGTTAATAAATAAACAGATTTTCTTATTTTCCTTAAAAATTAAGTGGCGACTCTATACAAATTTCAATTCTTTTAGAGTCCATTAGTCGTGCTTGTTTAACTTTGGCGAAAACAGGGCATGACAATCTCCTTCCATCCTCCTATTGCCCTACATAGATTGCTTGCCTTTATGCTTTGTTTGAAATGTGACTTCTGCTATTTCTTCATCTCTTATACTTGATCTATGTTCTTGGGCTTGCAACTTGCTAATCAACTCTGCGACTCAGATCACAAGATTCCTCTATTGCTGAAATCTTAGACTCGAACCTAGCTGGTATGCTTATCATCATCTTCTCCACGACCTTTGAATCTGGAAAAGTTTCACCAAAAATCTTATTTTGTTTACAATTTTTAGAAGTTTGACAGAGTACTCTTTCAGAGAATCTTTTTCTTTCATCCTTAACATCCAAATTCTCTTTTGAGGGTTAAGAGTTTGACTGTTTTCACTCTATCACTTCCGTCGAACTCCTCTTTTAGCATCTCTCGTATTTTTTTAGATGTTTCACAAGCCATTATTCTTGTGAAAATCACATTTGAAAGTGCTGAATGAAGACATGTAAGAGCCTTTGGTTTCTTGAACTTTGCATCTTTCATAATACTTCATTTGTGTAACAATTGGATTTGGTCTAAGTGAAGGGGATCATTTTCACTTTCAACTGCTTCCCATAAACTAAGACCTTTGAGATAGTCTTCATCTTTATTACCCATATGTGATAATTTTCTCCTATAAACATAGGAGGGCTGCACCCAAGAAGTTGTTGGATGCCATGTTACTGCTGCTGAGCTCTCTCACCTTAGAAGAACTGAAGAAAAAACTTATCTTTAAGCCTTTCAGATCCCTCAAAAAGAAGGGATCTTGATACCACTGATATAATTTGAAACTAAAGAGAAGGAAAAAGATAAGGATCAACAGTCGTTTTTCATTCATACCTTCATATTACAAAAGGACCACACACATAGCTACATAAGTCTTATAAAGTTGGTAGACACATTCCACAAAATAAGGATTGCCATTCATTTATAAAGATGATCATAATATTTAAAAGGAAACTATAAAACAAAAGACACTAGAAAAATCTCATATTCTAACATTTCAAACACCTTTTGAAACTCCCCTTCCAAATCCTGATACTCCTCATAAAATCCCTAACCAACCAATCCCTTCAATCTTTGCAGCATCCCATCTCCATCACCCTGTTTACTCACTAATGTACGACTTGTTAGTACTTATCATAACAAAGTATAACATCGTAACAAAGTGTTCGTTATTTATGATATTTGATAAGTTGGGGTGTTCAAGATTTGCCTTTATGTACAAAATATTAAATGGTATTGTTTCAATCCTATCTCAGCTTTTCATCGGAATTCATGCTTTTGGGAAGTTAATGTTCATAATGTTTGCCTCAAACAGAACATTAGGAGGACATTCCATCAATTAAAGACTGGTTTCCTTCAGATGTTGTGAACCTCGATTGAAAGTTTGTACCTCGATTTAATGGCTAAAGAATTCCATGACACGAAACTATGGGCTAAATCACAAATGAGTGAAACATGCATTGAAGTTTGAACATGCTCATTCCTAAAACATAAATGTAACAACTAATAAGAATATAAACATACAACAAAAAGTTCAGCATTTGGAAGGTATCATCAGACTGCCTCTCAAGATAAGCTTCAATTGTATGCATATATGTAAGATAAAAACGTAGAAGTCATTTTTATCTGAGGGAGGTAAAATTAAATAAAGACAGGGTAATTAATAATGTGAAGAATCAAAGAATTTTCTGGAGAGATGTAAAGCTTACTGTGATTGCTATGGATGTAGACCTTAAGGCAATTATTTCCCATGTCCGCTTGTTCTTGTTCAATAGTTCTTGCAGAATCCTCAGCAGCAGTGCCGCAATTATGTAACTCAATTGACTCCAAAGTACAAATTTCACCAAAATCTGTTGTAATTTCTTTCAGGTGGTCGCATTTCTTCAGAACAAGGCATTTTAGATTTGGGAAGCTATCACACGTAGCTTCCCAACGCTTAATATATAGCTCGCTAAACAACAACTTCAAGCTTCCGAACTTGTCTTCATCACTCAATCTCCATACTTCACCACTAACTGCAAACGTTTAAGTTTGAGCTCTTCCAGATCTGGCAACATGACAAGGCTTGATATGTCTTCCCAAGAAAAATGATAATTGCCTGCTAAAGTCAAACCTCTTGAGAGATGTTGGGAAAACAAAACTCTTGATGGAGATTATTGGCCAAGACCAAGAAGTATATCAATGACGAGATTGGCCTTACGCTCAGTTCTTGAGTAAGCTGTTAGATGGGCGATCAATCTTTTTAGATTGGGAACGCTAGAGAAGACTTCATGTGTACAACTAGTGAAACATAAACCGGAAAGTTCCTCTAGATTTTGCATTCTCTTCTTGGACTGGGTAAACAACTAGCTCTCCCCATCTGTATATGCCTTGAGTTTTTCATCATCCATATCTTCCTGGGTAAAGTTTTCTCTGAAAAATGTTTTTCATAAATTAGTGTTTGCAAATTTTGACGCTCTGAGATTGATGCAGGAAGATCACCGTTAAATTTAACTTCAAGATATCTTAAATGAAATAACTTTGTAATCACACGTGGAAATGAAAGGAACTCTTCATGGAAGATGGCTAATACCCTGAGAAGGTTGAAACGGGATAAAACTTCAAGTTTTACAGGAGGACTACCAATCAATTTCCCGCGAATGTTGAAACAGGCTGCAGAAGGTCGTTCTACAGGAAATACATACATAAATTTTGCAATAGGGGGTAATAGCTTACAAAAATCATCAAATGAATAAGATTGGTTTTGGAAACTGAAGCGACGAACATTATGTTTGGAAACTGAAGCGACGAACATTATGTTTGGAAACTGAAGCGACGAACATCATGCTTTTGTGTTAATGGAAGAGTACTAGGGACTTGGTCAGTTCTCTCAACACGGATAAACTTCATCATTTCAGCCTCTATCAAACAGAATTCCCGCAGTGGATCATGCATTCTACATCTTTTTATCTCACCATTGAATCTCCTTTTTCTAACCATTATCAAGTTCCTGTCGATAAGATTCGTCAAAAAATCTACTGCCACTTCCTTCAAACTTTTACCACTTCCAGGTGTCCTGAAACCCTCTGCGATCCATAGAAAGAAAGCAAGGTTTGAGGTGATTAGGTAAGTGGTGGTAACTCAAACCAAGCACTCCTAAGCATTTATCTGGATGACTAGCAATGATTTCAGGGACAACATCATTCCAAATATGTAATGTCCTGGCCATTTTGGAGGGATGTCCTGCAATCACTGAAATCATTAAGGGTAATCCTTGGCTTTTTTCGACTATTTTCTTTCCAACTTTTTCCAACTCAGGAGGAAAATCATGTTTTGGTCCAAACCTTATCATAAAGTAACTTCCAACTGTTTCCTAGATTTAAGAGGTTCATCTGATGATGAAGAATACAAGGATTTGCATACATTGCTACGTTAGTATCCTTAGTAGTCAATAAGATTAGACTCCTGTTGTTGTAATCAGTAAATATTTGTCTTGTGCTATCCGAAATATCCGTACTCCAGATATCATCAACAACCACAAGATATCTTCGACCCTTTAGATTTTTCTGTACTAGGTCAGCTAACTCATTGTCATCCATCTTATCATAATCTTTTCCATTGACAAAATTTGTTTGCTTTGAAATACAATGTAAAGCATCTGATAATACATTTCTACATCGATATTCCTGAGAGATTGTAACCCAGACAAATATGTCAAAATGATACCGGATGATCATGAGTTTTTCTAGCGAGTGTTGTTTTACCTATGCCTCCCATGCCTGATATTGTGACAATATCTAGATCTGACTGTGGCCCTCTCAGTCTTTCAACTATTTTCTCCAAGTAATCATCAAGTCCACGCACGATTTCATCTTCCAAATTTGACAGCATTATTGAATTATTTGTAGACTCAAAACTTTGATCATTATCATCATCAGCATCATGAGTTCTGGTGCTAAAATTAGAAACGATCTCCATGACTTGTTTCGTTGTTGTATCCACTTTTTCAACAACCGGTAGCAAGTCGTCGTTTTGTAAAATTCCAAATAACGATGACATCTTGAGCTCAATAACATCTTCTGCATCACTAGCAGCAACTCTTATTTTTTCGTCCAAAAATTTGATCATTTCAGGGTCAGATCTACTAGTACTACTGCTAATTTTTTCAAGAACAAGTTGAAAATATTCAGCAGTTGCATGAAGAGATTCGAGCGACGTTTGAGCATGAATTAACTTTGGATTTCTCTGTTCAAGAGTTTGAAGAAGAGAAATTACAGCAGTATAAGCTGCCATTGATCAACTACTCAAGAATCAGATTTAATTCAAGATATCAAATACTCCTTTTTTTTTTCTTCTTCTTATAGACAGCTTTTACCTAGCTTAAAAAGAGCTCGTTTGTGATTGTTGTTTCAAAACTACTTAGGGATTTTTATAAAATAGCTTTTCAGAATGTTTTTCATAAACACATGGGAAAAGATTCAAATATGCCTGTGGGCGATACAATTTTATTAAATTCAAATCCGTACAAAATTCAGATTATATTAAATTCAAAATATATTAGTCCCAAATAAATATTGCGGATTAATATAATTGAATTAATTATTTAAGTCCAAATGTGTATGAATTTAAATAAGGCCCAATATTTATTGGGTTAGTTCATTAATTTGGGCTACAAATGATGAACTTACTTTATTAAGCCCAAGATATTGTCATATTCCAGAGCCTAAATAAGCGCCACGTGTCAAATGACGTGGCATGCCAAGTCAAGTGAAGGAGCCAAAAGGACAGTGCCACATGTCAAAATGATGCAGCAAACCCATGAAATAAAAGCCCATAAAAAGGCGTCACATAACTTAAATCTGATTGGTCAGTCCATATTCATCATGACTCTTCCCTTCCTACAACTATAAATAGAGGTCTCATAATTCAAAAAAGGGATCCCAGACCCCATAACTCCAACAAGTAGCAAGAGAAAGCTCGTGGATCAAACGTCACAATTGCTCTAAAAAGCTCAAGCATTCAAATCAAGTTCATCAAGATTGAAGATCAGGACCGTAATATTCAAGAACAAGCTCCAAAGCCCTTGAATTCAAGCACAAGTCAAGATCAAGTCTCTCAAGTCCATCAAATCAAGTTCAAATTCAAAATCAAGCTTTAAGCCCTTAAATTTATATTTGAAAAGAGGAATCAGAGGATTCATAGAGATTGTAACCCTCACGCATTGAAATCAATAAATTGATTGTTGCAATATATATTTTATTGTCTCGAATTATTTATTTTTCGGTCTCGAAATTTTATTGTGCAATAATGCCATTGAACTATCAGAAATGGCTCATTTATGTCATCAGTTAAAAGTTTGGTTCATTCAGCTCACCCATGTCATTACTTTTTAATGGCAGGTTTTCAAAAACAGTTTTGCCATGTGGCCTTTTATTAGAGGTCCGCGTCATTAATTTCAAAATATCTTAGACCCATTAAAAACAATCGATTCATTTAACATAACCCGACCCATACCCATTAAAGTATTTTTTTTCCTACAACAATTACTAATTTTCTTATCAGAAAAAATAGTGATTAATGTATATTTCTAGTCAATTCTAAATCATTATAAACGTTACGCTTAACATAAACTTCAAAAGTTTTATCCTGCAGTAACTGATTAGTTTTAATTTCAGTGACTCCTATATATACTCCGAAGTTGCAAGAAAATAAGTCAATGAACGATTAGGGCAAACAAGAAAAATAAAGAGGCATACCAATAGAATAATTTCTTCTTTCTCCCATCACGACTTAGGGGAGCATATATTGTTGAAAAATCATTTTCAAATAAAGGCTTAAAAGAAGTCTGTTATTCCAATTATTCCACCATGTATATGGGATAACTTCTCCCATTATTATGGTATAAATGGTGGAATAAATAATCCCGATACTAATTAATTTTAGATATTTTGAAATTAATATTGAATTTTTTAATTAATGACGTGGACATTTAATAAAAGATCACGTGACAAATTTATTTTTAAAAACCCATCATTAAAAAGTAATGACATGGGTGGATTGATTTTGTAATGGTGATGGCATGAATGGGCCGAACTTTTAACTGATGGCATAAATGAGTCATTTCTGATAGTTTAATGGCATATTTGAACTTTTTTGCTTATTTTAATTAATGGCGTGGACATCTAATAAAAGGCCACGTAGAAAAGTTATTTTTGAAAACCACCATTAAAAATTAATGGCATGAATGAGCTGGTTTTGTAACGACAATGGCATCATACAATAGTTTCTTTGTTATTGTGAAAGACGAGAATGTTGGCTGTTAATGAAGTTGGGGCGCTGGTTTGGTATTTTGGAAGCAATGTTTATTGATATTGTTGAATTGTGTATGTTTATAGATCCATGTGTTTTAATTAAATTTAGAGCTTGTTTGATAATATCTCTGAATCTTTTGACAGTAATTATGAACTCTTATAGATTATCTAGATTCTGAAAAGATTGATTTACTTATTTAATTAGAAAATTATAAATTTTAGCAACACTTTTTGATAATTGTATTAATAAATTTTTTATTGCAAGTTATAACAATATTTTAAAATATATATTATTTTTATTTTATTTCCAAATTTTGGTATTTAATTTTATACATTAAAATTAGTTCCATATTTATAGGATTGTAATCAATCTTCTCCTTAAATAGTGTATTAATAATTATGGTAAAAATATATTATGATATTTTATTTCAAAAATTGTATACTTTTCTGAAATAATTTTATTAAAAGAATACTTTTATTTTGACTTAAACACTTTTTCATTCTCAAAGTACGTTTCTTCGCCATTGACATACTCAAGCTATTTCTTGAAAAAAAAAAAATTGGGGTTTACTCATCTTTTTCTTTCTTATCTAATTTTGGTTTTTCATTCTCCATTGACATACTCAATTGCAACAAAGTTTTTTATTCTTCTACGTCTTGTTGTGATAGATGTTCATGAGCATACTTCATTAAAAAAGTTATTATTCAACCAACGATTTATTTTTCTTCATCAGAAATTCTCTTTCTTGTAATTTTCCTTTTGTTCTTTAAAAAAAAATATGATATAAGAAGTATTGTCAATTTCTTTGTTAAATACTCATTGTATATAACAATAAAAGATATGTCAATGGATATTATAGAAAATATTGAACAATCTATTATTTGTGTTGGTAACAACGGAAACAAAGATTTGAGTGTAGATCGGAATCTTTCACAAGAATAATATAGTGAAAATTATCTTATATATACTTATTTGACTGTTTCGTGTATGAAATCTGTATAAAATCAGTATGAAATATCAATATTCCGTTCAATATTTATAAAATAGTTTCTTACATGTTATATTTATATGAAATGAGTATAATGATTGTAGAAGTTGGTATAGAAATTGACTTTCACCAAATATCATATGTTATTATTTATTTTAGTGTATGAAATAAATATACAAACTTGTATTTTTTGAATTATTTCGTGTATGAAACCTGTATAATATCAATATTATATTCAAAATTTATAAAATAGTTTTTTACATGTTATATTTATATGGAATGAGTATAATGTGATTGTGTTATTCAATTAAGAAGATATACTTAAGATTACAAATTGAATGGAATCAGTTTATAAAGTGTTTTCTTACATGTCGCATTTGTATGAAATAGATATATAAACTGATTTTTATGGATTGCTATATTCAATTTAGGTGATACCAATTTATATACTCATTCCATATGCTATGCGTTTGTTTCTTTGAATTAAGATTCTATCTCATCTACTTTTGTATTAAATTAAAATTTAATGAACACTGCCATATTTCATATTGAAAAAAAATCAAGATTTAAAAAGAAAATTACAGTACATCTGATTGACACAAACTTAATTGATATCCAATTCATTCAACGACGTGAAATACGAAACAATTGTTAAATTAGCATAACATTGAATAAAAAACTACTTAAATACCAAAACTAAACTTTGTTCATACTAACAATCATATAAGACAACAATACTACATACATTACAAGCAAAGAATGTAACTTTTCACCGTCCATTACATTGATCAACTTCAAACTTGTAACACAATTTGTGTAAGAACAATAAATGAAAACTTGAAAAAAATGAAATTTCGATTTACGAGATCAGAATTTCGTTCAATGATACGTTTTGTAAACGCCTAATTTTGTCCCTCCCGAAGACCCAAGTTATCCATTTTTACCCTCGTCTTACCATGTGTACTACCCCATATAATAACCTCCGCACAAAAGGACAAAACAACCAACTAACAAATTTTATCTATTCAAACAACCCATACCCTACCCCACCTCACCACTACCCCCTAACCCCACGCTACCCCACCCCCCTCTCTTTTTCTTGTCCCAAAAAGAAAGACTTCAAAAAATAATACATATACATACTCACATACACAAATCAAAAGAGATAGGAATCCCCCCCAAAAAAAGATGGGCACTTTCTCTCTAAACTCTATTCTCTCTCTCCCTCTCTCTAAAATTTGAACTTCCACCACCGCGTCGCCGCCGACCGACGACTGCCAACGACAAAGCCATTTCCCTCGTCGCTCCGTCGGCGAAACAAAAAGGGGGAATCCGCAGCTCCGTTCGCCGTCCGCCGCCGAAACCACGACCAGACCCACCGGATCTCTGACGCCGACCGGACCTGACCCTATCTCCCAATCCGAGAACCCGACCAGGCCCACCGTATCTCCGACGCCGACCGGACCAGATCCGACCAGCTCTGACCGCCAGCAGTCGTAGCTCGGTTTTCGGCGAACCGGCGCCGCCGTCGGAGAACAGGTCTCCGCCGCTCTCTCTCCGTCACCAGATTCGACCAGCTCGGTCAAACCGCTAGATCTTCACCCATTTTTCATCACCGGAACTCCCCGGATCCCGATCTACGTTTTGGAGCTGTCCAGTTATTATTCTAATACCGAGTTTGGTTTGCTCGTGGTGAGGTTCTCCGATCGAGTATTTGGTTTTTGGATTTCTTTATTATCGACAAGGATCAATTTCATCGAGGTCCATTTCTTCTAACCGAATCTTTAATTCATTTCGACTTCTTATTGATGTTGTGGGTATGAATGATTTATTTGTGGTGTGTTTGGTTTGAATCCTCGTTATGTGTGTTGTGTTTGATGTTGGTTTCGGATTATGAGATGTGATTGAAAAATCGAAGCATGCATTAATCATGTGGTTTAAATGGAATTCGGGGCGCGAGTTTAAAAATCGTTAAAGTGAATTAGGATTAATTTTGATTTGTTGTTGTTTTGATTCGTCGTTATTGTTACTTTCACGTGTAATTATCAATTTCGTGATAGTATCATGGTTAGTCGAGAACGCATAGGCAAACGTAGGTCGGGTAGGCAAATTTAGGAATAACAATTTATTGAAGTATTTTGAATATGTGCTTGAATGATAATTTCTACTTTATTGCACGAAAGTTCAAATTGTACTCATTTGGCCGGGGAATGCCCCGAAGGATTTGTATAGATTTATCCGGGGAATGCCCCGAAGTACCTTGTATCCGGAGGACATTCGCGATGAAGGCCCGAGGCGTCGGGTAAAGCATTAGTTTAGGATTAGCGTAGGTTTATTTTTACTTCTTTTCTATTTTCGGACTGTATAATTGGACTGAATTTTTTACGTTTTTGGACTGTCTTGTTTTGTTATTTTGTGTTCTTTTGTGTGATTTATACATTTCATAATGCCAAAATAGTCGATACACTTCACCAAGCGACCGTGGTCGAACCACGGGATTGAGGGGTGCCTAACACCTTCCCCTCGGTCAACAGAATTCCTTAGCCAGAATCTCTGTTCGCAAACCGATTTAAGAGTCAAATGATTTTTGAAAAGGATTTTCCAAAGGTGACTTGGCACACCGGATTGTGCCAAGTGACGACTCTGAATAAAAAGTACAAATAATCCTTTTCGAAATAAATTTTCATTTTCTTGTCACTCAAATAATAAAACCCTTTCGAACTTAAAAATTTTTTCATGTTTTTGGAGTACGCGTTAAAAAGGGGTGTGACATCTTCTGGCGACTCTGCTGGGGAATATGACAAGTTTTCAGAATTCGAGCTATTTTTGGAGTCGTATCGGCTTTGTTTGGCATTAAGAGTGTATAAACATTGTTTGTGTTATTTTCACTTTTTGTGCTTTTTCGTGCTCTTTGTTTATATTATTTATCCTATGTGTTACCGCTTTATATCTGTCATCATGAGTCCACCCCCCGGCCTTCTTTCTGCAACAAGTCCGTAGTACACGTGTTGTACACGACCTCTAGTTTGAGTCACCCTTATTTTAGGGGGGGGAGCCGTCGGTGTTATGGAGTAGGTGGAAAGCAAAGTAGCCACTATCGACCATACGCTCCCCCGAACAGCCTTGTTAGTAAACCACAACGTAGGTCAGCCTTTAGGTCATGCTTATGTGCATCATGCGGAGACCTAGCGGGACCCACATGGCCCTTTGTAGGAGACTCTCCTTTAAAGTATCCCTACGTGCTAACTGTTGCATTATTAAGGGTAACGTGGTCATTTGATGGATTGATTTTGAAAAAAAAAAAAATTAATTAATTTGTTAGGAGTAAAGTGTGTAGGCAAAAATGAAAAAGAAAAAAAATAATAGAAAAATAAGTCGAAAAGAACGAAAAAAAGAGGAATGTCGTAGCTTATTTTAGAATTCATTATGGCTTTTGTTTTTCACAATCCAAAAACTCAAAAAGATTTTCTTACGTTTTGTAAAGTACCGCAAATTCAAAAAAAAAATGAAAAAAAAAAGAAGAAAGAAAGTTTTGTTTGTCTTTTCTACTTATTTGTCAAAAACAAAAATGTCAAAAAGATTTTTCGGTATAATTGGTGGTGTCAGTCTTGGTTAAAGCGTCTAGTAAAAAAAAAAAAGTTTTTTTCGTTTTTGGTAGTAAGTTAGGGTCAATTTATTTGTTAATCATTAATTGTCCAATCTGGACGAACTACGCACCCCTGATTCTCCTCTTTCGGGAGTGAGATACGTAGGCAGCCTATTGTTGGTTCGGGGATCTTATATCAAAATTCAAAAAAAAAAAAAAAAATTCTTCACTCTTTATTTAGAGTAGGTGTTTCATACATGTCTTGAAAAAAAAAAAGAGATTTTCCTCTATAGTCGTAGGGTTCATTTTTGGTTGATCCTATGTCGAAAATTCAAAAAAGATTTTCTTCACTCTTCATTTAGAGTAGGTGTTTCATGTACATCTTTAAAAGAAAACAACAACAAAAAATATTTTCCTTTAACAGGTTCAGGTTTCATTTTTCGCATGAAATTCAAAAAAAAAAAATCCAAAAAAAAAAACACTTTTCGGTAATCATAGATTTCATTTTGTACAGAAATCTAAAAATTCAAAAAGATTTTCTTCACTCTTCATTTAGAGTAGGTTTTTCATATACATCTCTAAAAGAAAACTCAAAAAAGATTTTTCTTTAATAGTATCAAGTTTCATTTTCCTATGAAATTCAAAATCAAAAAAAAAAAAGAAAAAAAAATTTCAAAGATTTTTTTTCTTTGTTAATCATAACTTTCATTTTGTATAAGGATGTCAAGCCTAAAAATGCAAAAAAAAGATTTTCGTCAGTTCTTTTTGACAATTTGTTATTTTCTTTTCTTCTTAAAGTTTCAAAAAGAAAAAAAGAGAAAAGAGTTCAATTGGTCATTTTGGCACGACTTCACGAACTACGCACACCTGATTCTTCCCTTTGGGGGTGAGATACGTAGGCGCCCTTCTTGGGTTCGATGATCTTTTCAAAATAAAATAAAATAAATAAAATAAAATAAAATAAAAATAGAGAGGCTTTGACAAACTGTTGAACTCTAACCATTTGTTATCTCTTGTCCAGTTAGTTTAAGGTGGTTGGTTTGTGGCATTTTGGCCGGTCCTCCATATTGCTCCAAGTCACAGAGGAAGTTATGGCCAACAATGATACCGAGTTAGTTGTCACTAATCAGATAGGGAGTTCGGGGAATGAGAATGTAGGAGATAATGAAGAGATTCAGAAATTAAGGCGGCAAATAATAGAAATGCATCGAGCTTGGGCTAATGGGCTGCCGCCTCCTCCGGTTCCCACTGATAATCTGGACTATCTGTCTTGCTTGCCTCCCGTATTACATGCACAATTGCCTATTTTTGTTGATATGCCACAACATGCATCAGGATCGACTCCGGGGCAACAGTATCCAACCACTTCCAATATTCATTTCCTCACTCCTCAATACAAAATTACCACATGCTCGGCTCCTCCTGCTATTCATGTTTTTGCAGCCCCACTTTCGTCTGAAGCTCCTGCTTTTAATGTTAATCCAACGGTTGTGATTCCTCACTCTACAAGCGACCCTGTATTGAATATTTTTAGTAATCAGCATTACGCTCCCGAGCCCACATTTAAGTCGACGGATTCGTACGTTTTTCCTCAACCGCCTGAATTTCCTCCTAACACTGAGAAACCTGTTATGACAGAAGAACAAGAGGAAATAGCCAGAAAATTGAGAAGTTTGGAACTGACTATGAAAAACTTGCAAGGACTTGGGGGCTACAAAAGTGTCTCATATAAAGATCTGTGTATGTTTCCAGGTGTACATCTTCCTCTTGGTTTTAAAATGCCGAAGTTTGAGAAGTATGATGGACATGGCGATCCTATAGCACATTTGAGACGCTATTGCAACCAGCTAAGGGGCGCTGGAGGGAAGGAAGAGTTGCTCATGACATATTTTGGTGAGAGTCTTTCAGGTCTAGCTTCAGAATGGTTTGTTGACCAAGACATCGACAAGTGGAATAGCTGGGATAACTTGGCTAATGAATTTGTGCAACAATTTCAATACAATATGGAGTTGATTCTTGACGAGAAATCCTTAACTAATATGAATAAAAAGAGTACTGAAACTTTCAGAGAGTATGCGATTAGATGGCGTGAACAAGCTGCTAGGGTGAAACCGCCAATGAAAGAAAGTAAGATAGTGGAGGCGTTTATTCAAGTGCAGGATGAAACATATTATCAACACTTGTTACCTGCATTAGGCAAGCCATTTGTTGAGGTCCTCAAAATGGGGGAGATGATAGAGGATGGAATTAAGACTGGTCGCATTGTGAGTTTTGCAACATTAAAAGCGATTACTCAAGAAATTCATAAAGGTTTGGGAAGTATGGGAGGAAGGAAGAATATGGAAGATGCATCTGCCATTGCAGTTGGACAATAGGCATGGGCAAGAGGACCACACCATCGTTACCACAGGCTCAAACCCAAGTTTATGCCCAAGCTCCACAGAATCTTTACCAAAATCCATTATATCCCATTCCCCCACCTCCATATCAAGTGTATAATGCGCAACCTTATGTTCAACCTCCATCTTACCCACACTGGCGTGCGCCAACTCTGCCGAGTCATCCCCCAACTCCACATATATACTAAAGTCCTTCTAGGCCTGGTTTTCAATTTAAGAGACAGAAGTCGAGAGATAACTTCACACCCATTGGAGAGTCATGTGCAAGTTTATTCCATAGATTGGTACAGCAGGACATGATCACTCCTCTCCTTGGGTATACTCCCGACCTACATTCAGGAAGTTTTGATCCTAATGTACGATGTGCATATCATTCTGATGTTCAGGGTAACAGTATTGAAGATTGTCGTGCTTTGAGAAGAGAAATTAAAAAGATGATTCAAGATAAATCAATCATGGTACAGAACATTGACAGTGAGGAAAGCTCTAGTCATGTTGATATGCAAACCAATGGCTAAGATGTCGGGCTGAGCAATTGAGAAGTCACCCCTCTCCCTACTAGGAAGAGGTTTGGTAGCTTGTTTTGTTTTATTTTCTGCTATCCGAACTATCTTAGGGTTGTAGTTCGGGATCTATCTTGTTTTGTCCTTTTGTTGTTTATGTTCAAACCCTTCTATCTTTTGTTTCAACTAAATGAAGTGTCCCATTTTTCTTTGTGTTTAAATATGTGTTGGTTGTTTGTTTTCTGTACGTAGTACATTTTGTGTTAACTCTAGTGATATGACATGCAGTGAAATTTTCAGCCAAATCTTAAAATCCAGTTTAAGCATGAACTTTGAATCAGAGGGTTAAAGAAAGAAAAAAATAGCATATGAGAAAATAGATGGAGTGCTGAGATATTTGGTAATAGGTTAAGGCAATTATTTTGAGAATCACAAGAATAACTTGGCTATCGATCGAAAGACAGGTCCCAATTAGGTCAAATAGTGGATGTGTGATCCCTATATCAAGGTTAAGGAGAAGATAATCAGCTCCACAGAAGCATGAATCACTCGATGTGAGGGATGCACAACAAAGGTAGAGTTGTATCTTTGACAAGTATATAAAAAGAGGTGAAACACATGTTCAAGGCAAATTAGTGTTGTAAAGCATGTCCTAAGCGATATTGGTCATGTACTTTCACATTGCATGCTCTATGCTTGCATTCTCAAGAATTGATATGATGAAGGCATTTCATTCTGCTATCCAAACATTGTGTCATCTTTTGTTTACCCCATTTGAGCCTTAGTGTTATTTTCTTTCATACCCCTCTTTTGGAATCAAGATAGAGTAAGCAAAGTTCAAAGAATAGCGTCAAGTAAGAAGATAAAGTCAAAAGTTACAAAAAAGAGACAAAAATGTTTCCAAAAAGAGTGTCAAGAAAATAGAGCTAGAAAAAAAAATTGCAAAGTGAAAAGAGCGAATAAAAGAAAAAAAAGAGAAAAATCAGATCAAAGCAAAAGGACAAGCTGCCAGAACTACGCATGACCTGATTCTCCTCTCTCGGGGGTGAGATACGTAGGCTGCCCTACTAAGGGCTCGGTCCAACCAAATAAATAGTTTAGATTCACCCAGTCAAAAGAAACTGGGGCATGAGTTAATCCTCATTGTTTGAGTCGATTCCAAAAGTTGTAAGTCCTAACCCACTTCAAGTGTTGTTTGGGCCTCATACCATCCTTTCTTTCTAACTCTATCCAAAAGACAAGTTACAACCAAAGAAAAGACCTTCAAATCAATCTTTGGAGATGTTAAGGCAAAGCATGCAAGGGATATGCTGACGTATTTGGGAACTACTTGTCTTCCTCAGCCCAAGGAATCAAGAGAGAAATAAAAATGAGAGAGTCTTAATGGTGAAAACCCTCACGGGCACCGTAAGGCGATAGTAAGTCGAGAGAGATAAAAAAGAGAGAGAGTCTTATTGGTGAAAACCCTCACGGGCACCGTGAGACGATTGTGAGTTGAGATAAAAGAGAATAAGAGAGTCTCATTTGTAAAAACCCTCACAGACACCATAAGACAAGGGTGAGCTGAGGGAAAGACACTTAAAAGCGTCACTAACCGAATGAGGTCTGAATGCAATTGGTCTAAGGAAACAACTCAGCTTTAAGGTCATTAACTCAGCAATAATTGGTAGAGAGGTTGGATGGAAAGATCAGGTAGCTTAATCCAAAAGGCATGGCATAATCATTAGAGTTGACTGTCATTTTTAGAAAGTTTGTCATTTCTTTGTTTCAAATGGGGACACTCATTGTCTTTTCTTTCTTCTCTTTATTTTATTTTGTTTTCTTGAGTCAGTGGTCCAAATAAAAGTCATTGTCATTTTTCTCTTGTTTTTGAGTCAAGTCCACATCAAAACAAGTGAGAAAAGAATTCAAAACTGGCCACCAACTTCTTCAATTGCACAATGCAAGACAAAGTCAGCATATGAAAGAGACATAATTGTGAACTATTTGAAAATACCCAGGTTTGAAGGATTTATCTGAGAAGCATGACAAAAACAGAGATACTGTGGTTATTTTTGGAGTCACTCTTAATGATCTGAGTTTGGGTCAATGACACGACAAAGCAGGGGCAAATGTTAGCAATTTGAAACAAAATGAAGGGAATGAACACTAGAGCAAATGCCTGGAAAGACAAGTGCTGCAAACTACCACTAAGTTTTTAATTGACAATTTTTTTTTGTTGAAACAGGGGCAAATTCGTTTCACTTGATTCAGCTACCATTGGAAATGAACATCCATGGGATTTTATTTTCTATTCAGGACCCTCCTGAAAAATGGGATTTTACTTTCTGTTCAGGACCCTCCTGGAAAATGGGATTTTACTTTCTGTTCAGGACCCTCCTGCAAAATGGGATTTTACTTTCTCTTCAGGACCCTCCTGGAAAATGTGACTTTATTTTCTGCTCAGGACCCTCCTACAAAATGGGATTTTACTTTCTGTTCAGGACCCTCCTGGAAAATGGGATTTTACTTTCTGTTCAGGACCCTCCTGGAAAATGAGATTTTATTTTCTGTTCAGGACCCTCCTACAAAATAGGATTTTACTTTCTGTTCAGGACCCTCCTGGAAAATGGGATTTTATTTTTCTGTTCAGGACCCTCCTGCAAAATAGGACTTCACTTTCTGTTCAGGACCCTCCTGGAAAATGGGATTTTATTTTCTGTTCAGGACTCTCTTGGAAAATGGGATTTTACTTTCTGTTCAGGACCCTCCTGCAAAATGGGACTTTATTTTCTGTTTAGGACCCTCCTGGAAAATGGGATTTTATTTTCTGTTCAGGACCCTCCTGGAAAATGGGACTTTACTTTCTGTTCAGGACCCTCCTGAAAAATGGGACTTTACTTTCTGTTCAGGACCCTACTAAAAAATGGGATTTTACTTTCTGTTCAGGACCCTCCTGCAAAATGGGATTTTACTTTCTCTTCAAGACCCTCCTGGAAAATGGGACTTTATTTTCTGCTCAGGACCCTCCTACAAAATGGGATTTTACTTTCTGTTCAGGACCCTCCTGGAAAATGGGATTTTACTTTCTGTTCAGGACCCTCTTGAAAAATGAGATTTTATTTTCTGTTCAGGACCCTCCTGAAAAATGGGATTTTTACTTTCAATTCAGGACCCTCCTGAAAAATGGGACTTTACTTTATGTTCAGGACCCTCCTGAAAAATGGGACTTTACTTTCTGTTCAGGACCCTCCTGGAAAATAGGACTTTACTTCCTGTTCAGGACCCTCCTGAAAAATGGGACTTTACTTTCTGTTCAGGACCCTCCTGAAAAATGGGATTTTATTTTCTGTTCAGGACCCTCCTGAAAAATGGGATTTTTACTTTTAGTTCAGGACCCTCCTGAAAAATGGGACTTTACTTTATGTTCAGGACCCTCCTGAAAAATGAGATTTTACTTTCTGTTCAGGCCCCTCCTGAAAAATTAGACCACGCTTTCAAAATGAAATAATGCCTTATGATAATCATGGTGTGGGAAATTCGAGCAACATTTATAAGGAGACGCACTTCCTTGTTCGGGTAATCCTAGCAACATTTGTAAGGAGACGCACTTCCTTGTTCGGGTAATCCCAGCAACATTTGTAAGGAGACGCACTTCCTTATTTGGTAAATCCAGCAACATTTGTAAGGAGACGCACTTCCTTGTTCGGGTAATCCCAGCAACATTTGTAAGGAGACGCACTTCCTTGTTCGGGTAATCCCAGCAAAATTTGTAAGGAGACACACTTCCTTATTGGGTAAATCCAGCATCATTTGTAAGGAGACACACTTCCTTGTTAGGGTAATTCCAGGGACATTTGTAAGGAGACGCACTTCCTTGTTCGGGTAATTCCAGCAACATTTGTTAGGAGACGCACTTCCTGCTTTGGGCAATTCAAGAAACATTTGTAAGGAGACGCACTTCCTTATTTGGGCAATTCAAGAAACATTTGTAAGGAGACGCACTTCCTTGTTTGAGTAATTCAAGAGACATTTGTGAGGAGATGCACTTCCTTATTTGAGTAATTCAAGCGGCATTGGTAAGGAGATGCACTTCCTTGTTTTAGTAATTCAAGCAGCATTGGTAGGGAAACGCACTTCTTTGTTTTGATAATACAAGCAACATTGGTGATGCACTTTCTAACTTAAGCCTTGATTCCTAGAAGATGCACTTTCTAGTCGAGTTATTGCACTTAATCCTTAGGAGACGCACTTCCTTGCTAGTTTTCATTTTTTAGGTGACACACTTTTAACTTAAACTTGTATCTCTAGAAGACACACTTTCTAGTTAGAATCCCTCACTTTAATTCTTAGGAGATGAACTTCTTAGTCTTGGTTATTTAATTTTACTCTTAAGAGATGCATTTCTTAGTCAGAGTCTTGATTTATCATTGCAACATGCAAGTAGGTATGATGTGATTTTCCCAAAAGTCTTCTGATGATAAACTGGGGCAAAAAAAAAAAAATTCAATTTCTGTTTTTGAAATTTTACTTTTCTGGCAAATAAAACCTCTTTATAATAATATTTGTTTGGGATAATTTTCTTTTTTTTTTTTAGTTTTGACGTGGTTTCAGGAGCCCGACTGCAGAACAGGGTGAAGAAGTTGAAAGCATAGAAACAAAGTGATGAAATTGCAAGTCAGGAGCCCGCCTGAAGAACAGGGTGATAAAATAGCAAGTCAGGAGCCCGCCTGAAGAATAGGGTGATGAAATAGCAAGTCAGGAACCTGCCTGAAGAACAGGGTGATGAAATAGCAAGTCAGGAACCCGCCTGAAGAACAGGGTAATGAAATAACAAGTCAGGAGCCCGCCTGAAGAATAGAGTGAAGAAACGAAAGTCAAGCAACAAGTTGGAAGAAATAACAAGTCAGGAGCCCGCCTGAATAATAGGGTGATAAAAGTCGAGTGAAGAGCCAACAAAAGATGTATAGATAGGATTTTTGTAATTTCCTTTTATGTTTTAGCTTTTGATTTTCATTTTGATGTAATAACAGAGCTGCGGACCCAAACCTCGATGGAACCTCACTCGACTCTCCAACTAGGTATAATCCACTCCTCTTCCAATCCTTTGAAATACCCGTGATTTGGTTCCCTCATAACTTGGGTGGGTAGGCTGTCCTAATTCAAAACCCGGTAGTCATTCTTTCTTCTATTTCTTCCTTTGAATAATGGTCGGGACAAAATTCTGTCTCGTTGTCTACTTCTTTGTCTGAAAACACTGCGTGTTTGCATTCAAAGGGGGCATGATGTAGACGCCTAATTTTGTCCCTCCCGAAGACCCAAGTTATCCATTTTTACCCTCGTCTTACCATGTGTACTACCCCATATAATAACCTCCGAACAAAAGGACAAAACAACCAACTAACAAATTTTATCTATTCAAACAACCCATACCCTACCCCACCTCACCACTACCCCCTACCCCCACGCTACCCCACCCCCCTCTCTTTTTCTTGTCCCAAAAAGAAAGACTTCAAAAAATAATACACATACATACTCACATACACAAATCAAAAGAGATAGGAATCCCCCCAAAAAAAAGATGGGCACTTTCTCTCTAAACTCTATTCTCTCTCTCCCTCTCTCTAAAATTTGAACTTCCACCACCGCGTCGCCACCGACCGACGACTGCCAACGACAAAGCCATTTCCCTCTCCGCTCCGTCGGCGAAACAAAAAGGGGGAATCCGCAGCTCCGTTCGCCGTCCGCCACCGAAACCACGACCAGACCCACCGGATCTCTGACGCCGACCGGACCTGACCCTATCTCCCAACCCGAGAACCCGACCAGGCCCACCGGATCTCCGACGCCGACCGGACCAGATCCAACCAGCTCTGACCGCCAGCAGTCGTAGCTCGGTTTTCGGCGAAACAGATGGCGAACCGACGCCGCCGTCGGAGAACAGGTCTCCGCAGCTCTCTCTCCGTCACCAGATCCGACCATCTCGGTCAAACCGCTAGATCTTCACCCATTTTTCCGTCACCGGAACTCCCCAGATCCCGATCTACATTTTGGAGCTGTCCGGTTATTATTCTAATACCGAGTTTGGTTTGCTCCTGGTGAGGTTCTCCGGTCGAGTATTTTGGTCTTCGGATTTCTTTATTATCGACAAGGATCAATTTCATCAAGGTCTATTTCTTCTAACCGAATCTTTAATTCATTTCGACTTCTTATTGATGTTGTGGGTGTGAATGATTTATTTGTGGTGTGTTTGGTTTGAATCCTCATTATGTGTGTTGTGTTTGATGTTAGTTTCGGATTATGAGATGTGATTGAAAAATCGAAGCATGCATTAATCATGTGGTTTAAATGAAATTCGGGGCGCGGGTTTAAAAATTGTTAAAGTGAATTAGGATTAATTTTGATTTGTTGTTGTTTTGATTCGTCGTTATTGTTACTTTCACGTGTAATTATCAATTTCGTGATAGTATCATGGTTAGTCGAGAACGCATAGGCAAACGTAGGTCGGGTAGGCAAATTTAGGAATAACAATTTGTTGAAGTATTTTGAATATGTGCTTGAATGATAATTTCTACTTTATTGCACGAAAGTTCAAATTGTACTCATTTGGCCGGGGAATGTCCCGAAGGATTTGTATAGATTTATCCGGGGAATGCCCCGAAATACCTTGTATCCGGAGGACGTTCGCGATGAAGGCCCGAGGCGTCGAGTAAAGCATTAGTTTAGGATTAGCGTAGGTTTATTTTTAGTTATTTTCTATTTTTGGACTGTATAATTGGACTGAATTTTTTACGTTTTTGGACTGTTTTGTTTTGTTATTTTGTGTTCTTTTGTGTGATTTATACATTTCATAATGCCAAAATAGTCGATACACTTCACCAAGCGACCGTGGTCGAACCACGGGATTGAGGGGTGCCTAACACCTTCCCCTCGGTCAACAGAATTACTTAGCCGGAATCTCTGTTCGCAAACCGGTTTAATAGTCAAATGATTTTTGAAAAGGATTTTCCAAAGGTGACTTGGCACACCGGATTATGCCAAGTGGCGACTCTGAATAAAAAATGCTAATAATCCTTTTCGAAATAAATTTTCACTTTCTTGTCACTCAAATAATAAAACCCTTTCGAACTTAAAAAATATTTCATGTTTTTGGAGTACGCGTTAAAAAGGGGTGTGACACGTTTAAGATGTTAATTAAGTGATAGATGTTGAAAAATTATTTTTAGAGATATATAAGGGGATGATTGATATCCTGTCAATAACCGTCATCCCCTTTTGGGGTATAAGAATTTTTTTGTCATATATAAAATTATTATTTTCTTATTTTTATTACTAAGAAAAAATATATATATATTTTTATAAGATTTGCTACAACTTGCAAAGATTAAAGTTATGCTATAGGTTGCAATTTTCTATCTAAGGAGTGTTATATAGTTTTTTTTTTACGTCTTCTTTGAATGTGTCGCTGGATGCATCCTCTAACAAGTTCTCTCCTTTTTCTTTTGTTGTTGATGGAGATCTTTAGATATTAAAGTTATCAGTTGAAGAGCATGACAAGGAGAGTTCCTTGTATAAGTGTTAATGACTTAAAAAGTAAGTGTGTTTCATAAAAATTTTGTATGTACTAAGGGGTCGTTTGGTAGAGTGTACAAGAATAATACAAAATATAATGTATTAGTAATGCTTACGTTAGTAATTCTTGTATTACTTATGCTTATATTATTTTTTATACATTGTTTGGTTTGATGTATTATAATTAGTATATCTTACATAATTTCTATAAAAGAAGTGTTTGTTTTCCAAAATACCCTTCTTTGACTTTGTACACTTTTTTTGTAGCAAAATTTTTTTTGTTATCTCAAACATAATTATTAT
This sequence comes from Capsicum baccatum var. pendulum, assembly GCA_030864225.1. Lineage (NCBI taxonomy): Eukaryota > Viridiplantae > Streptophyta > Magnoliopsida > Solanales > Solanaceae > Capsicum > Capsicum baccatum. The sequence goes on along the minus strand of CM061554.1, from coordinate 23,734,108 downwards.
TGCTGAACTAGTATATTGAGGTTTAAGATTACTTGCAAGACCTTCGTCTTTGCACATGAAATGTTACGTGCGACGGATTAACATAATAGAAACAAAAACAAAATACAAGATGTAGAATTAACGAATAGTCTCAAGAATTTTTTTTTTTTTTTAAATCTTTTTAAAGATCCTTAACGCAAAGCAAAGATATATAGCAATTATTTAAACCAACTATTCACTGTTATAAATAAAAATGATGGAAAAAGAAATTGTGAAATATTTTGAAAAAATTCACTATTGCAAATTAAAATGGTGAGAAAAGGAATTATGAAATATTTTGAGAGAAAAATTGAGAAATATTAAGGTCATTTAATAAGTTAATGCATGTGTTTAAAGCTTCTGTATTACTAATACACAGAAAATTATGTGTATTATTAATACACACCTCAATACACGATTGAATGTATAACTAATGCTTCATTAGTTATACATAGGCAAAAAATTGTACCAAACAAGATATTTGTAATACACATTAATTAATACATGCATTATCTTTTTCAATACACTCTACCATACGATCCCTAAAAGTCTTGCATGTTGTTTTCCTTTTTAAAAATTTTTCATTGCCACCACTTATTTCTAGACTAATATTGAGTTTTAAGGTTTTTTGAAACTAGCTTTCTTAATTATCATAAATGATTAAGCAAACCCATATATATATATATATATATATACAAACACTCCATTAACTAAAGATTTCAAACTAAAATATGTCGAGATGAAGATTAATATTGACAAATTTTCTTATGTACGAGAATATACTAGAAAGGAGAAAGGTAGCTTTTTTCCTTTTTTGTTGGATACATGATTCACTTAATTTAGAATTGAAATTTCTTTAATTTTACCAATTAATATTACTTAATTGGTGTCTCTCTTTAGTTGTCCCGCTTTATTAATATTAGTACTTAGAAGTACTGAAGTAGTATGTTAGTTGTTAATTGAGTGGTTGTGGGTGTTAGGTTTAAGTTTTAACAATATTTGTTATGACAACATTAACCTACTGTAAAAAACAATCTTGCGTATGAATTGTATGCTTGGGCCTTTATTATTGAATTTGTTTTCTCGATTAACATTACATGTCCACTCGATATTAGATCAAATTTAGGAAACAAAATTACAAATTTAAATTAACATCATGAAAATCATCAAGTACAAGCTCAAACAGATGAATTTGTGTTGATGAGTTACAATAAAAATGGTATTAGAATTTCATCCATATTTTAATGTTGTCAATGATAATTGAATTTCTAATGCAATCCTTGGCTTATATTGTAGTTAAAAATCCTATCGCGCAAGTTGCATAGTGCATATATATATATATTGTAACTTCAATTGTAAAATTACATTTATTCTTTTTGTCTGTAATTTTTTATACTGACATGACATACACGTGCAACGCATGTACCTTGAAATAGTATACATAAATACATTAAAAAAAAAAATAATGATATATTACTTAAATAATTTAAATATTACTTAAAAACATCAAAGAAAAATGAATATAAAAATTATTTCATAAATTAAATCAATAAATATGAAAAAACTAAAGACAAATAATTTTACTGTGTTATTTGTATACTACATGTTACAAATATCTAAATTAGATTATATCTGTTATTTATTATCTTTTCTTTTGGAAGTATTTTTACTGTGTCAATACTAATACTAAACAACCACATTTATATACGCACACTACATGATAACAAATATTTAAAATAAGATTCTATCTATTATTTGTTATCTTTTTTTGTATACGCTTTTACAGTATCAAAATTTATTAAGAATAAGCAATCATCATATTCATATATGTATACTGCATGATAATAAATATGTCACTCTTTATGAATTGCTTATTTAAAATTAGATATTAGAGAGTTTTTTTTTTTTACAAGTATTGTCAAAATACAACCTTGTAACGACATTCATCTGTAATTTGTTATCATTAATAATAAAAGATAAAAAGTTATATATTCTTTGGTCATCATCATCAATGATATTTTTAAATTTATTTAAAGAAAATAAGTGAAAATGAAATAATAATATATAAATCATAAAATAAAATAAAGAACTATGATGTAAATATGAAGTACAAAATTTTGAAATCAAACTTCAATCAAACTTATAAGATATGTTAATTAATTAATAAAGAGCATATATGTGTGTGTGTGTGTGAGAGAGAGAGAGAGAGAAAGTGTGTGATAGGGTTATTTTTGTCATAAAAAAATAATTTTCCTTCTTTTTTTTTTTTGAAAAACAGAAAAATTGTTTTTGCTTCTTTTTAAAAACACTTTTGCAAGTTTATCAAACACTTTTTTTTTTTAAAAAAACAAGGTAGTTTTTTCTTAAAATATTTTTTTTAAAAAAAAATAAGCAATCTCAAGCGGGCACTATATTTATTTATTTGCAATAATTGGAGGGAAAAAGATTCTTTAGAGTTGTCTAACAATTAATATAGTGGTGATGCTACGTGGGTTAATTAAGCGGAGTTGGAGGAGAAAAAAATATTTGCATGTTGTGATTGTATAGGAAACAAGACAAAAATGAGGTAGAAGAACCTTTTAAATCTTCAATTAATTACAACTGCTAACAATTATCGAACAACTGCATTAGCTGTCTTAACAATTATTCAATTGTCTAATAACTGCGCACAGTTATCGAACAATTGTAGAACTCTCACCCTATAGCTGCAGGGGTAAAAGTATAAAAATAAAAAGTTTCGAAACTGCTGAAAAAAAATTGTTACTTTTATCCAAATTTTAAAACTCGAAGGACTCTCGCATAATTGACAAATTCATTTGTCCCTCCTTCTCCCACAAAACAATATCTTTACCAATTCTGTTTGGATGGTTGTTACAAATTATTTGATAATGTATTTGTAGACATCTAAAATTTGTGGGACTCTACAAAAAAAATTCAAATTCTGTTACAGTTCTTAGAGTCTAATTTATCCTAAACCCTGAATTATGCCTATATAAAGAGGCAAATATTCCCTTAAAGAAGCATCTTGAATATCTCAGAAATTCGGGATATTCATAGATCAAAATCCTTTTTCTTGATAATCAAATACATCAAGAAGATCCATATTCCTATATTCGAGAAATACGCGACGACCCTCAAATTATGGAGATTCATATTCTTATGTTCGAGAAATACGCTACGGCCCTCGAATTATGGAGAAAATCATGAGAGATCAATCAAGGGAGAAACAGAATTGTACCCATATTCGTTATTAATAAAATGTTCTTGTTTCTTCATGTTTTATTTGTGATTGTAATTTATTATTCATCACTGTAAAATTTATTACAAACAAATTGACACGCCCAATGGGACCAAATCTGCCCTTCATCTCTTCTCTCATAAATCATAAATCATATGTGTAAATCTGTAGCCGCATCAAGATGGAAGCACTATGGTACTTCAAGACTCGTCATCAAGTACACTGCGACAAGCCTTGAAGTAGGGGACATTTGTAGACATCTAAAATTTGTGGGACTCTACAAAAAGAATCCAAATTCTGTTAGAGTTCTTAGAGTCTAGTTTATCCTAAACCCTTAATTATGCCTATATAAAGAGACAAATATTCCCTTAAAAAAACATCTTGAATATCTCAGTATAATATTATATCAAAGTGTATTATTTTAATGAATGCAACAGTTGAATACAATTCATCTTCTAAGTGGAAACTGGAAACCGACTCATTTGGATACAATTCAACTTTGATAGTACGGAAAAAGCTCAAAAATACCCTTGAACTATTTGAAATAGCTCAAAAATGTTCTTCATTAGTTTTTGGCTCAAAAATACCCCACCGTTAAATATTTGGCTCAAAAATACCTCTCCCTCTAACGAAATTCGAAAAAGGATCAAAAATACCCCTGAACTATCTGAAATGGGTCAAAAATACCTCTCTGTTAAATATTTGACTCAAAAATACCCCTTCCTTAACGAAATTAAATTATTTCGATTATTTCGTTAATTTATATAAAGTTCATCATTTAATTTATATTTCGTTAATTTCCTTAAGTGAAAATTTATATTTCGTTAATTTCTTTAAAGATTGAAAAGATGTAAAGTGAAAATACCTTTTTAGAATAAATGTATGTTTATTTTCCAAATCAAATTCAACCAATTTATATTATAATTCAAATACTTTTTTTTTATTATCTTGTTTTTAAAATTAAAAAAATACTTTTCTGGAAAAAAAATTAAAGTATAAGGATTAAAAAGTTAAAGTTAGGGTTTAATTCAATCGAAATAATTTAATTTCATTATGGAGAGGGGTATTTTTGAGCCAAATATTTAACAGAGGGGTATTTAATGAAATTAAATTATTTCGATTATTTTGTTAATTTATAAAAAGTTCATCATTTAATTTATATTTCGGTAATTTCTTTAAGTGAAAATTTATATTTCGTTAATTTCTTTAAAGATTAAAAAGATGTAAAGTGAAAATATCTTTATAGAATAAACGTATGTTTATTTTCCAAATCAAATTCAACCAATTTATATTATAATTCAAATACTTTTTTTCATTATCTTATTTTAAAATTAAAAAAATACTCTTATGTAAAAAAATTAAAGTATTAGGATTAAAAAGTTAAAGTTAGGGTTTAGTTCAATCAAAATAATTTAATTTCGTTAAGGGGAGGGGTATTTTTGAGCCAAATATTTAACAGGGGATTATTTAACGAAATTAAATTATTTCGTTAATTTATATAAAGTTCATCATTTAATTTTTATTTTGTTAATTTCTTTAAGTGAAAACTTATATTTCATTAATTTCGTTAATTTCTTTAAAGATTAAAAAGATGTAAAGTGAAAATACTTTTTTAGAATAAATGTATGTTTATTTTTCAAATCAAATTCAACCAATTTAAATTATTTCCATTATCTTATTTTTAAAATTAAACAAATACTTTTATGTAAAAAGAATTAAAGTATTAGGGTTAAAAAGTTAAAGTTAGGGTTTAATTGAATCGAAATAATTTAATTTCGTTATGGGGAGGGGTATTTTTGAGCCAAATATTTAACAGAGGGGTATTTTTGATCATTTCAGATAGTTCAGGGGTATTTTTGATCGTTTTCCGAATTCCGTTAGAGGGAGGGGTATTTTTGAGCCAAATATTTAACGGAGGGATATTTTTGAGCTAAAAATCTAATGAGGGGCATTTTTGAGCTATTTTCGACAGTTCAGAGATATTTTTGAGCCTTTTCCGTTGATAGTATAATACACATTCGTCTAAGAGTTTCATTTCATGGCTACCTTAATTTCCTGCTGCTGTACTAAAGTGTTGTCATATATATATATATATATATATATATATATATATATATATATATATATATATATATATATATATATATACTAACATTTAATATTAAAATAGTATTTAGTTGTTATAAATAAAAATACAATACTTGCTAAATTTAAAATCTCAATTAATTTTTATATTTCTTTAATTATAAAGTGAAAAGACATACATCAGTAGGCTTTTCTCGGAAAATTATGACCATAATTTATGAATACCATTTAAATACAATCTTTTCTTTTAAATATTGTTACTTAAATTACTATGTGCATGACGCTAATAATGATTACCATAACTATTATAATACTTTATTTTATTCATAATATATTTCTTATAACATGACTGCTATAGAGAGGTAATTTTGTAAAGAATGCACTGCTATAATGGTCCTCTTTTTCGGATATGTTTAACATATTTTCTAACATTTTTGTGTCTTTGTAACTATTCCTCGATGTCTAATTTGGTGAAAATAAAATCTGGATTAAATACATTTTCTTTTTTCCCGTATTATTATTATTATTATTATTATTATTATTATTATTTTATATAAAAAAAGGGTTAAAGTCTTGTTTCCCACTTAGGCTTTTAAAATGAATGGTTACATTTTATGGTAATATTTTATCTAAAAATTACACAAATACACAATTTATGTTTCCAATATTACAAAAAATTCAACTCCCTAAACATATTACAAAAATTTCAACATATATACATAATGCTATGTATATGTCGACTATATTATGTATATTAATAGGTAGAGAGTAAAGTAATTAAAAAAGTAAGAAAGAGTGTAATTTCTTGTAAAAGGGTTAGTATTTATGTTATTTATATATATTTTATTGGATCAAAGAGATGAGGTGTGATATCTATACACATTTCTCTATACTAGATGAAAGAGCCCGCACTTGATATACTATTTTTTAAATCTTAATTTATGTGATATCGATAAATTTTTGAGAGTCAATTAAATTTTTTAAATAATTTTTTATTTAAATTATTAATTATTATGATATATAATATTTTATAAGTTTTTTTAGATAATATGTGTTACTCTTGTTATTTTAATTTATGCTACTTTGATAGAATTTGGAGAGTCAATCAAATTTTTTAATATTATTTTTATATTATTTTTAAATATTTTAAGTTGTTAATTATTGTAATTTGTAATTCTTTTAAATAATTTTCAGATAATACATGCTACACTTTCTATTTTAATTTACGTGATGATGAAATTTAGAGAGTCTAACCGATTTTTTTATACATAGTTTCTACCTATTACCTTCAGTTTACCTATTACCTTCAGTTTACCATAAATGACATAATTTAGGTTGAAATTTAATATATTCTAATAATTTATATTAATTAATTGTAACTACATATTTAAAGTAAATATTTTTTATTAATTTAATTGACTATCATATTCAAAAATGATCTGCTTACCTATTTATTTTAGTAAATTAAAAAAGATTAATTGTTTACAGAAATACTAATATTTAAAATTTTAAAATATAATTAATAAAATAATAAATAAATTTCTAATAAATATTTATTAACATTTGCGTCAAGTCAATATTTATCAAGTTAAAAGAAACTACTAAAAATTTTACTTTTGTGAGAGGGCAACATAACTTACTATCAAATAATGCATAATAATGTTGTATTTTATATAAGGAATGCTGTCTACTTGAATATTTTCGTCGTTTTAATTTGTTTATCTTATATATATATATATATATATATATATATATATATATATATATATATATTACGTAAAACGTAATACCAATCACAATAAATAACAATTTAAAATATTTAAAAGACATACTCCCACCGTTTAAAAAAAAGATTACTTTTTATTTTAGTCCATTTTAAAAAGAACGATCCTTTATTTTTATGGAAACACTTTATTTCAACTTTCTGCGTGGCATACTTAAAATTGCAAGATTAACGGACATTTTAGTACATTTAAGATAACTTTAATTTAAGGTCATAGGATTCAAAAGTTTTCTTCATTTTCTTAAACACCGTGTCTTTTCTACTAGTTTTTAAATAATATATTTTACTACCTTTGTCCCAATTTATGTGAGTGTGATCGTATTTGATGAATCATTCAAATTTTTTATATGACGCTAAATATTTTAAGTTGTTAATTTTTTTGATTTATGATATTTCTTACGTCATTTTCAAATAATATATGTTATTTCTTCAATTTTAATATATGCAGTACAAATACAATTTTTGAAAGTCAACCAAATATTTTTATATATTTTTTAAATGTTTAAAGCGATTAATTATTATAATTTATAACAATTTTATGCAATTATTAAATACATAATATATTAAAAAAAGTAAGAAAAATAAATTAAAGTGGAAGAAATTAAAAAAAAAATTATAATACTTTCTACCTTATTTTTAATAATCAATGTTACTAAGAAAAACTTTTATAGTAATTGCTTTTAATTAAATAGCAAGTGAAAACTCAATTATATTTTCAATTTGTTTTAAACTTTTTTTTTTTTTTTTGTAAAAATTACATATATAACGACATGTTTACTAGTATTTACTAAAAATTTCAACTATTTTGAAAATTTTATTAAATCCCAACATTTAGCCTTTGAAGATACATATAAACTAAGTTAGATACGTCCTACAAATACATGTATTAGGTAAACTAATTAACATATTTTAAGGGATGTAATGGTTAAACTAGCATTAATATAGCAATTAACCTAACTAATTATGGTAAAAACTAAATAATATCCCATAATATATGATAATTAGTTTGTTATTCCACCATTTTAAACAAGAATCTTTCCATAATCAGTTTCTAGATTGCAAAAAGTTATACGTTCCATCAAAAAAAGTTCACACGACCTTTTTTTTTATTTCTTGATTTTCTTTGAGTAGTTGCAATGAATATTTCAGTGTTGTTACGTCATTCCGGCGCTTGGATTAACGATATAAAGTACGAGGGCTATAAAAGTGATGGAATTGTGGTTAGTGAACATGTAAATTACGATAAATTGATTAACGATATTGCTATAATACAAGAACAGAATTGCCATTGGTTTTGTTATCTTTTACTATTTTAGTTGTGTCAACATGTATTGCTCTTACTATAGCTTTAAGTTATGTTGTTTGAACTCTCCAAAAATGTTGCCACACCTATGTTGGATCCCCAAAAAATATTTTATTTTGAAGGATCCTACACACACCCGCCAACATTTTTGAATAGTCCAAGCTACATAAACTTTAAAGTAACATGCACAAGGCCTGCAACTACAATGCGTCACTTTTTATTCTCTTTGGTGAATTATGCATACTGGAAGTTATAATTGTATTGAGCCAACTTGCACACTTTGACTATCAAAAGTCTATCCATCTGTTTGTCTTTTGGATAATCCTTATATCAGGGCTCGCTTGCACGCACCTCGACTATCAAAAAGTCTTTGTATATGTTTCTTTTATAACAATAATGTCTGTTTAGCTTGTGCAACTCGACTATCAAAGAGTCTTTGTATTTGTTATATGAGGTTGATGGTATACTTATTTTGTTCTTTGCAGTGCACTCATGACTGGATTTTACCTATACAAAATTGCCACAGGAGGAAACCATTTCCCACCTAAGACTGAGTAATTATCGTATGATTGTTTATTTGGGATTCTAATTCCATTTTGTATGTATTGAGTATATCTGAATTCTTAAGAATTGTTTTATACAGCCAGCAGAGATTGTACTTGTTTGTCAATTTTATTGAATACAATGGGATTGCTTTCATGAGTTGAATTTTAGTTTTGTGATATGGACACTTGACTTTGATTTCACTGTATATCAAACAAACAAATCAATTATTGAATGTTGCTCGGATCAACCTGCACGCACCTTGACTATGGTACTAGGCACAGTACCTATGTTGCATCAATCTATAAAATAATTTATGAGATCATGACTGGGTAACTACTTTGTAGAAAATAAAAACAAACAGATACTTTCAGCTACACCACTTAGTAAAGATACATTTAGCTAATGTTAGATACATCCTACGGATACATGTAGTTAGTAAACTAATTTACTTAAATCAAGAGATGTAACGGCTAAATCTCCATTAAAGTAGCAATTAACATAACTAATAATGATAAAGGATCAACAAAATCCCACATAAACAGATAATTTGTTTCTTATTCCATATTTCTAAACAAAAATTTTTCCATTATCAATTTCCAAATAGAACGACTTTTTTTTATTTTGTTTGACAAACTTGCACATTAAGAATCTTAGGTACTTTCTTAAGAAATGATGAAAATAATAACTATTTCAATTTAACAAATTCATATGAAAAGAGTTAGATGAACGATGCATGGTGGAAAAGCCAATAGAGTGTACAAGTCAATGTTACGAAATTAATAATAGATACAAGCTTAAATAGATTGTATCTCTTGTTAAATATATATTGTGCATAGTGTAAAGCTTATATACTATAAATACGTGAATTACTAATCTGTATATATTTATTGAAGAGATACATAATAATTTGTTTGAGATACAAAATAACTAATATGGATCTCACGTAACGTAGAAAAAAAATATAAAAGCATTTCTTTGTAACATATAACTAAAACGTATATAAAAACAATAATATATCAGAAACTGCAATAGCCATATGTAAATAACCTTGATAAAGCAAAATTAGTTTATAATCAAAAGAGCTAATGTATGTTTTTGAAAACATTCCAAAAATAACCAACAGTTAAAGAACCTACTAACATCATCCAATCTTTTAATTTACAACAAAAAATAACTACTCAACATTCAGAACACAGTCTTTTGCTGTTGGTGTGAAGCTACTTCTTGATCTCGGTGGATCATCATTCTCACTAAAGTATCGACTCTCAGCCTTTAGAGATCCATATTTGCACAAAAGTGTTGCATATCTCAAATGATGGTATTGAGCATCAATAACCGAAGATGGTATGCCTAATCCCTCGCCCAGATACTCGGCAAACACAGCTACAAAAATACCACAATTCCTGCATAGTGATTACTAATTGAAGTAAAAACACATATATGCTTGTAACCAATAACCATAGATACAAATTGTATCAAATAAAGAAAATAACGAGAGATACATACACCTGTATTAAGATAGCTTTAATAGATACATACACCTACATTAATACAGAAACATAGATATAATTTGTATAAAATGTATCTGTTGTTTTAAACCTATATTTTACACCTACAAAGTTGTATAAAAATTGAATAGATACATACACCTGCATTAACTCAGAACCATAAATACAAAAATATATAAAATGTATATGTTGTTTTACACCTATGTTTTATACCTGCAAAATTGTATAAAATTTTGATAGATACATACACCAACATTAACACATAACCATAGATACAAATTGTATAAAATGTATCTATTTCTTTACACCTACAAATTATATAAAGATATCATAGATACATACACCTACATTAAACATAACTATAGATACAAAATATATAAAATATATTTGATGTTTTACAAAAAAAGTATATTTGATAAATACATAAACACAACACTAAAGATATAAGATTTTAAAAAAGTATCATGTAAGTAGAAATATGTATCTCGACATAATGTTGCTCATATCTAAACTTGCAAATACCTTTGTAAGAACATCTCTAGAAGCAACTTTTCAACTCTTCTTCTTTTGGCATCAACTTTAACACCAGAACTGTTAGATCTTAGAAACAATCACTTCTTTTTTATTATTCTTTTTTTGCATGCTTTTCACGTAATTCTTCATCACAGATGGATCATTTCTGTGTTTGGATCTATTTTCATTAAAACCATCATAATCTTGCTAAAAAAAAATACCAAAAACAAAGTTTACAACTTGTTGATATTGATTTATATTGTCTAATTGAGAGATTTCAAAACTAAACGATGGTACCAAAACTTTATTCATTATATAAATTCAAACAATATAGACTGAAAAAACGTAAATTAAAGACTTATTGAACAATGAAATTGAAAAATAACTTTGTAGAAAACAGTATCAAAGAATCGCATCTGACAGAAATTATAAAATATGATAATAAGAAAGTGAATATGATTTTAGGGAAATTTTTTACCTTAATTCAAATTTTGAAATCGATCAAAAAAACTAATGAAAACCGCAACCCTAAATACGGCGTGGAATGAGGAGGCAAGATGTGATAAATTTGATAAAGCAAAGAATGGTAAAAAGGAGTTTTAATATGTATCTTCACTTTTTTTCAAACAAAGGTAGAAGTAGTAAATGTTGGGATATTTGTAAATTCTTAAAAGATAAGGGATTTTCAGTAGTTTTGATACTTAAGTTATTGATTTATGAAATTTTTCCTATTTGTTTACCCATGTATTGTCAATTTTATTCAAAATAGGGCCTTAATTGACCCAATTTAAAATCTTAAACTAACCCAATTCAATAATTCTCAACCTGGCCTAAATCTTAATTTTAATCTCAGCTATCCACACCCTCTGATCAGGCAGTCCCTATCAATTCCCATATTTTTTCTTTATCTTACCCTATCAGCCCTAAAGTTAATCCATTTTCAAACTAGGGGTGGACGTTTGATTTTTTGGTTCTATTTTAATTTTTTCCATTTTTTTGGTTTTCGGTGTTGAAATTATGCGTACCAAAAATTGACCGAATTAGTCCGATTCGATTCGGTTTATGTTAATTCGGTTTGGTTCGATTTTGGTAATATAATTTTGGTTTTTCGATTTGGGCCTAGGCTAAATTCTATTTATAAATTGGACCATTTTTTAAGACTAAAAATTTTGTTCATCAACTTGAACCAAATATTATCCAAACACGCAGTCTCCTTTGTATGTGCCGGAGTTTGAAGTTGATAACTTGATTTGTGATAGCAAGAGTGTTGATGTGAAGGTGAAATAGATGTATAAGGATAAAAAAGGTGCTTGTTTCAGTGATGTCGAAATACGTGGTGTCGCATGGATTCAATTACAAAGCAAAACGTTCAAACAAAAAAAGGTATTATGTTATTTAGTTCTATTAATAAATTTGTTAAACTTCATGTGTTAAATTCCAACTTTTACCATATATGATAACTATATATATGAATTTATACCTGATCGTAATATAATGTTAATATTGCGTGTATGTTATTATGATATTTAATTTTGTGTTGCATAGATTGTTTTTATATTTATATAACAATATTATCTACAGTTGTATGAAATGTACAAATAATATGAAGATTTTATGGATTGGATCTGTTGCAAAATACAGTACCTAAAATGTCAATAGCGTATTCATTGAAAGAAACTGAATATATTGTAACATATACATTTAATGTATTTTTATTAATTTTATAAGACCCAACAAAACTACATTTCTACATACAAAAGAACGATTGGTTTGTTGGTTACATATACATACCCATTGCTATGTTTAGTTCATTTTGACATACCGGATAATGCGTCAATCTTATAAACATTATAAAATATTATTTAATATGTCACATATACATACAACATCTTTTGTACACGTGTAATAAAAAAATTATATTTTGTTGTTTGTTTCTTACAAATTGTTTAACACACAAATACATACATACATACATTTATATATATATATATATATATATATATATATATATATATATATATATATATATATATAAATTTAATTTGCTTATTAATGTATAGTGAATAAGTTATTTTGTATATGTTTTTTTTTTGTATAACTGATTTGTAATAAAGAAATGCTAAAAACTTATATATTGTTATTAATACTAATCATATAAATGCCTTTTTCTATTTCAGTTATGTCCTCCAATGTTACAACGAGGATTGTAAATGGACGTTGGAAACATCCAATTACAAAAAATTGATGTTTTTATCATTTGGAGATTTAACGCATAACATACATGCTGTTTGAGTGATAGGACACTAAAGAATATTTTGGCGACTACTGCTTTTGTATGTGAATTCACGGCTCCTAAGTTAGTTAACCATAAAAGAAAGCACACACTCATAGGCATTATTGAAGAAATGAAAGATGTATATGGTGTTGATGTAAATTATATGAATGCTTGACGTGCAAAGAAGAGTGCCATAGCGATGCTTAGGGGTGGTCCGGTTGACGGTTATAGACAGATGTCGAGATATATTTAAATGTTAAATAATGTGTATCCTAATTCATACATTGCAATGCACAAGACATGAGATAATCGGTTCATGTATCTGTTTATAGTGTTGCATCCAATGATAAGGAATATTGACTTTTGCAGACCCGTTGTAGTTGTTGATGGTGTGCATTTAAGTGGACCATATAAAAGGATTTTTCTCTCTGCAAGTACACTGGATGATCTAGGTACGTGGATTTAATTTTTTTTTTTTGTCAGAATTTGTATGTCATTTAAAAGAACAGTTTAGTGTATAATATGAAATTTTGTGTGGACACACCATACTAATGTATATTTTTTAAAAAAATATTTATGTTGACTTTTATTAATATAGTTTATACGTAACATAGTATTCTTATTACCATTTGCATATGAGGTTGTGGATACGGAGAATGAAAACTCATGGATATGATTTTTTAATCAGTTTAGCTGCTTTCGGTGAACGTGATTACATGTGTGTTGTATTTGATAGGAATAAAAGTATTATCAATGATGTAAATGTTGCATATCCAAATGTCCCACATCTTGCATGCATTTGTCATCTCTGAAAAAATATTTATGGTTACTTTCGTAAGAGCAAAGAAAGTTTTAGTGATTTGTATTATTCAATGATGAAGACTTATGCAAAATATGATTTTGACTACCTAATGGAAAAGATTGAAAAAGCTGATTCTAGAGTAGAGAAATACATACAAGAAGTTGGTTATGAAAAGTGGAGTAAGTGTCATTCACCAGTAAAAAAAGATCGAATGATGACTTCGAATATTGCTGAGTGTATTAATAGGTGTTTGGCGGAGGCCCAAAATTGTCAATATATGAATTCTTAAAGAAGGTGCGAATGTTATTCGGTTCTTGAAACTATAAAAATAGTGAGATAGCTTCATATACAAATACAACTTTGAGTTGTAGATTTGATGAAATTTTTACTCTGAACGGTGTAAAAGCTTTGACAATGACGGTATGTATAAACATTTTGAATTTTTATTATGCATTTATATGTAGTATCTATCTATCTATCTATCTATCTATCTATCTTCTATCTATCTATCTATCTTCTATCTACCTATACATATATATATAAATTTAATTTGCTTATTAATGTATAGTGAATAAGTTATTTTGTATATGTTTTTTTTTTGTATAACTGATTTGTAATAGAGAAATGCTAAAAACTTATATATTATTATTAATACTAATCATATAAATGCCTTTTTCTATTTCAGCTATGTCCTCCGATGTTACAACGAGGATTGTAAATGGATGGTGGAAACATTCAATTACAAAAAATAGATGATTTTATCATTTGGAGATTTAACGCATAACATACATGCCGTTTGAGTGATAGGACACTAAAGAATATTTTGGCGACTACTGCTTTTGTATGTGAATTCACGGCTCTTAAGTTAGTTAACCATAAAAGAAATCACACACTCATAGGCATTATTAAAGAAATTAAAGATGTATATGGTGTTGATGTAAATTATATGAATGCCTGACGTGCAAAGGAGAGTGCCATAGCGATGCTTAGGGGTGGTCCAGTTGATGGTTATAGACAGATGTCGAGATATATTTAACTGTTAAATAATGTGTATCCTAATTCACACATTGCAATGCACAAGACATGAGATAATTGGTTCATGTATCTGTTTATAGTGTTGCATCCAATGATAAGAAATTTTGACTTTTGCAGACCCGTTGTAGTTGTTGATGGTGTGCATTTAAGTGGACCATATAAAGGGATTTTTCTCTCTGCAAGTACACTGGATGATCTAGGTATGTGGATGTAATTTTTTTTGTCAGAATTTGTATGTCATTTAAAAGAACAGTTTAGTGTATAATATGAAATTTTGTGTAGACACACCATACTAATGTATATTTTTAAAAAAAATATTTATGTTGACTTTTATTAATATAGTTTATACATAACATAGGATTCATATTACCATTTTCATATGAAGTTGTGGATACGGAGAATGAAAATTCATGGATATGATTTTTCAATCAGTTTAGCTGCTTTCGGAGAACGTGATAACATGTGTGTTGTATCTGATAGGAACAAAAGTATTATCAAAGATGTAAGTGTTGCATATCCAAATGTCCCACATCTTGCATGCATTTGTCATCTTTGAAAAAATATTTATGGTTACTTTCGTAAGAGCAAAGAAAGTTTTAGTGATTTGTATTATTCAATGGTGAAGACTTATGAGAAATATGATTTTGACTACCTAATGCAAAGATTGAAAAAGTTGATTCGAGAGTAGAAAAATACCTAAAGAAGTTGGTTATGAAAAGTGGAGTAAGTGTCATTCACCAGTAAAAAAAGATCGGATGATGACTTCGAATATTGCTGAGTGTATTAATGGGTGTTTGGCGGAGGCCCGAAAATTATCAATATATGAATTCTTAAAGAAGGTGCAAATGTTATTCGGTTCTTGAAACTATAAAATACTGAGATAGTTTCATATACAAATACAACTTTGAGTTGTATATTTGATGAAATTTTTACTCTGAACGATGTAAAAGCTTTGACAATGACGGTATGTATAAACTTTTTGAATTTTTATTATGCATTTATATATAGTATCTATCTATCTATCTATATATATATATATATAAATTTAATTTTCTTATTAATGTATAGTGAATAAGTTATTTTGTATATGTTTTTTTTTGTATAATTGACTTGTAATAGAGAAATGCTAAAAACTTATATATTGTTATTAATACTAATCATATAAATGCCTTTTTCTATTTCAGCTATGTCCTCCGATGTTACAACGAGGATTGTAAATGGACGGTGGAAACATCCAATTATAAAAAATTGATGTTTTTATCATTTGGAGATTTAACGCATAACATACATGTCGTTTGAGTGATAGGACACTAAAGAATATTTTGGCGACTACTGCTTTTGTATGTGAATTCACGGCTCCTAAGTTAGTTAACCATAAAAGAAAGCACACACTCATAGGCATTATTGAAGAAATGAAAGATGTATATGGTGTTGATGTAAATTATATGAATGCCTGACGTGCAAAGGTGAGTGCCACAACGATGCTTAGGGGTGGTCCGGTTGATGGTTATAGACAGATGTCAAGATATATTTAACTGTTAAATAATGTGTATCCTAATTCACACATTGCAATGCACAAGACATGAGATAATTGGTTCATGTATCTGCTTATAGTGTTGCATCCAATGATAAGGAATTTTGACTTTTGCAGACCCGTTGTAGTTGTTGATGGTGTGCATTTAAGTGGACCATATAAAAGGATTTTTCTCTCTGCGAGTACACTGGATGATCTAGGTGCGTGAATTTAATTTTTTTTTTGTCAGACTTTGTATGTCATTTAAAAGAACAGTTTAGTGTATAATATGAAATTTTGTGTGGACACACCATACTAATGTATATTTTTTTTTAAAATATTTATGTTGACTTTTATTAATATAGTTTATACGTAACATAATATTCTTATTACCATTTGCATATGAGGTTGTGGATACGGAGAATGAAAACTCATGGATATGATTTTTCAACCAGTTTAGCTGCTTTCGGAGAACGTGATAACATGTGTGTTGTATCTGATAGGAACAAAAGTATTATCAAAGATGTAAGTGTTGCATATCTAAATGTCCCACATCTTGCATGCATTTGTCATCTCTGAAAAAATATTTGTGGTTACTTTCGTAAGAGCAAAGAAAGTTTTAGTGATTTGTATTATTCAATGGCGAAGACTTATGAAAAATATGATTTTGACTACCTAATGGAAAAGATTGAAAAAGCTGATTCGAGAGTAGAGAAATACATACAAGAAGTTGGTTATGAAAAGTGGAGTAAGTGTCATTCACCAGTAAAAAAAGATCGAATGATGACTTCGAATATTGCTGAGTGTATTAATGGGTGTTTGGCGGAGGCCCAAAAATTGTCAATATATGAATTCTTAAAGAAGGTGCGAATGTTATTCGGTTCTTGAAACTATAAAAATAGTGAGATAGCTTCATATACAAATACAATTTTGAGTTGTAGATTTGATGAAATTTTTACTCTGAACGGTGTAAAAGCTTTGACAATGACGGTATGTATAAACATTTTGAATTTTTATTATGCATTTATATGTAGTATCTATCTATCTATGTTCTATCTATCTATCTATCTTCTATCTATCTATACATATATATATAAATTTAATTTGCTTATTAATGTATAGTGAATAAGTTATTTTGTATATGCTTTTTTTTTGTATAACTGATTTGTAATAGAGAAATGCTAAAAACTTATATATTGTTATTAATACTAATCATATAAATGCCTTTTTCTATTTCAGCTATATCCTCCGATGTTACAACGAGGATTGTAAATGGACGGTGGAAACATTCAATTACAAAAAATAGATGATTTTATCATTTGGAGATTTAACGCATAACATACATGCCGTTTGAGTGATAGGACACTAAAGAATATTTTGGCGACTACTGCTTTTGTATGTGAATTCACGGCTCTTAAGTTAGTTAACCATAAAAGAAATCACACACTCATAGGCATTATTAAAGAAATTAAAGATGTATATGGTGTTGATGTAAATTATATGAATGCCTGACGTGCAAAGGAGAGTGCCATAGCGATTCTTAGGGGTGGTCCAGTTGATGGTTATAGACAGATGTCGAGATATATTTAACTGTTAAATAATGTGTATCCTAATTCACACATTGCAATGCACAAGACATGAGATAATTGGTTCATGTATCTGTTTATAGTGTTGCATCCAATGATAAGAAATTTTGACTTTTGCAGACCCGTTGTAGTTGTTGATGGTGTGCATTTAAGTGGACCATATAAAGGGATTTTTCTCTCTGCAAGTACACTGGATGATCTAGGTATGTGGATGTAATTTTTTTTGTCAGAAATTGTATGTCATTTAAAAGAACAGTTTAGTGTATAATATGAAATTTTGTGTGGACACACCATACTAATGTATATTTTTAAAAAAAATATTTATGTTGACTTTTATTAATATAGTTTATACATAACATAGGATTCATATTACCATTTTCATATGAAGTTGTGGATACGGAGAATGAAAATTCATGGATATGATTTTTCAATCAGTTTAGCTGCTTTCGGAGAACGTGATAACATGTGTGTTGTATCTGATAGGAACAAAAGTATTATCAAAGATGTAAGTGTTGCATATCCAAATGTCCCACATCTTGCATGCATTTGTCATCTTTGAAAAAATATTTATGGTTACTTTCGTAAGAGCAAAGAAAGTTTTAGTGATTTGTATTATTCAATGGTGAAGACTTATGAAAAATATGATTTTGACTACCTAATGGCAAAGATTGAAAAAGTTGATTCGAGAGTAGAAAAATACCTAAAGAAGTTGGTTATGAAAAGTGGAGTAAGTGTCATTCACCAGTAAAAAAAGATCGGATGACGACTTCGAATATTGCTGAGTGTATTAATGGGTGTTTGGCGGAGGCCCGAAAATTATCAATATATGAATTCTTAAAGAAGGTGCAAATGTTATTCGGTTCTTGAAACTATAAAATACTGAGATAGTTTCATATACAAATACAACTTTGAGTTGTATATTTGATGAAATTTTTACTCTGAACGGTGTAAAAGCTTTGACAATGACGGTATGTATAAACTTTTTGAATTTTTATTATGCATTTATATATAGTATCTATCTATCTATCTATCTATATATATATATATATAAATTTAATTTTCTTATTAATGTATAGTGAATAAGTTATTTTGTATATGTTTTTTTTTGTATAATTGACTTGTAATAGAGAAATGCTAAAAACTTATATATTGTTATTAATACTAATCATATAAATGCCTTTTTCTATTTCAGATATGTCCTCCGATGTTACAACGAGGATTGTAAATGGACGGTGGAAACATCCAATTATAAAAAATTGATGTTTTTATCATTTGGAGATTTAACGCATAACATACATGTCGTTTGAGTGATAGGACACTAAAGAATATTTTGGCGACTACTGCTTTTGTATGTGAATTCACGGCTCCTAAGTTAGTTAACCATAAAAGAAAGCACACACTCATAGGCATTATTGAAGAAATGAAAGATGTATATGGTGTTGATGTAAATTATATGAATGCCTGACGTGCAAAGGAGAGTGCCACAGCGCTGCTTAGGGGTGGTCCGGTTGATGGTTATAGACAGATGTCAAGATATATTTAACTGTTAAATAATGTGTATCCTAATTCACACATTGCAATGCACAAGACATGAGATAATTGGTTCATGTATCTGCTTATAGTGTTGCATCCAATGATAAGGAATTTTGACTTTTGCAGACCCGTTGTAGTTGTTGATGGTGTGCATTTAAGTGGACCATATAAAGTGATTTTTCTCTCTGCGAGTACACTGGATGATCTAGGTACGTGAATTTAATTTTTTTTTTGTCAGACTTTGTATGTCATTTAAAAGAACAGTTTAGTGTATAATATGAAATTTTGTGTGGACACACCATACTAATGTATATTTTTTTTTAAAATATTTATGTTGACTTTTATTAATATAGTTTATACGTAACATAGTATTCTTATTACCATTTGCATATGAGGTTGTGGATACGGAGAATGAAAACTCATGGATATGATTTTTCAATTAGTTTAGCTGCTTTCGGAGAACGTGATAACATGTGTGTTGTATCTGATAGGAACAAAAGTATTATCAAAGATGTAAGTGTTGCATATCTAAATGTCCCACATCTTGCATGCATTTGTCATCTCTGAAAAAATATTTGTGGTTACTTTCGTAAGAGCAAAGAAAGTTTTAGTGATTTGTATTATTCAATGGCGAAGACTTATGAAAAATATGATTTTGACTACCTAATGGAAAAGATTGAAAAAGTTGATTCGAGAGTAGAAAAATACCTACAAGATGTTGGTTATGAAAAGTGGAGTAGGTGTCATTCACCAGTAAAAAAGGATCGGATGATGACTTCGAATATTGCTGAGTGTATTAATGGGTGTTTGACGGAGGCCCGAAAATTGTTAATATATGAATTCTTAAAGAAGGTGCGAATGTTATTCGGTTCTTGAAACTAGAAAAATAGTGAGATAGCTTCATATACAAATACAACTTTGAGTTGTAGATTTGATGAAAGTTGTACTCTGAACGGTGTAAAATCTTTGACTATGAAGGTATTTATAAACTTTTTGAATTTTTATTATGCATTTATATGTAGTATCTAATTAACTGTATATTGACCTAAAATATTGTGTTTCTATATTTTTTGCAAAAAGTAGTCGGGTTGAAATTTTAATTTTTTTATTTAGGTGAAGACTTTCTCAGCTATACATACTTCGTTTATAAATTTGCAAGAAGATACATCGTCGATCTTGAAAGTGGATCGTGAACTGTGGGAGGTTTCAAATAGATCAAATACCTTTTCCTGACGCTATTACCATCTTGAAGTCTAAACATGTAAAGAATTTTGATCCATATTGTTCAGAATACTACATGCCAATCACTTTGGTAAAAATTTAAGAAGTTCCAATCATTTCAATGCTAGATAAGAAGAACTGTAATGTTTCTAACAGTGTAGATGAGGAAGAAGTGTTGTAACCGATATATAAAAGATTTTCAAGGAGACCGAAGAAAGGGAGAAATAAGAAATCAAGCGAAACTCTTTCATCAAGCATAAATCACTGTGGACGATGTGGTCATGAGAGGCACAATAGGTGTTCCTGTAACTTTTTCCCGAAAAAGAACTAACTTATAGTTTTCCTATACTCTTGAAGATTAATCAATAGATTATCATTATCAACTTTTAAATAATGACTTTATTGAACAGTTTTAGTTAGGTGTTGATACGTTGAAACAAATATGAGTTTTCTTCAGTTTACCATTTATGTTTGATGTATTTTTTTTCTTATTTGTGTTGTATATGTGTTTGTTGCGTTAGTTAGTTGTTTCATTGATGCTTCTACATGCATTTTTTATTCATTAATGTTTGTAATCATTTGTAGATAAGCATAACTTAATTACGACAAACAAAGTAGTATGCCTTATAATACTATATATATATATATATAAATATATATACTGTTTATATAGTTAGTATTTATGATGTATATAAATTCTATGTGTATGTGTACATATAAAAGCATACAAACTTTAATAAATGTATGGGATTCACAAAACATTACGAAATTTTAAAGACAGAACTGTTAGAGTTATTGTCCAGATCTTATGTATGTATGGATCAAGATATGTCATAAGCTTATAAATATGAAAATATATGCATCATATAGTAAAATTATAATAATCTAAGTATATGCAGACATTATGCAATGTATACATATATACTATTTGTATAGTTAGTAATT
This sequence comes from Capsicum baccatum var. pendulum, assembly GCA_030864225.1. Taxonomy (NCBI): domain Eukaryota; kingdom Viridiplantae; phylum Streptophyta; class Magnoliopsida; order Solanales; family Solanaceae; genus Capsicum; species Capsicum baccatum. Next base: position 23,712,204 of record CM061554.1, on the reverse strand, counting down.
TATGATGTATATAGATTCTATGTATATGTGTACATATACACGCATACAAACTATAAAAAGTGTGTAGGATTCACCAAACATTATTAATTTTTAAAGAAAGAACAGTTAGACTTATTGTGTAGATGTTATGTATGTATGAATCAATAGATTTCATAAGTTTATATATATATATATATATATATATATCTGTATGTATGTATCCTATAGTACACTTATAATAATTTATGTATAGGTAGACATTAGAGCTATGTATATGTAGGCATATACGTGCATACAAACTATATGCAGTTTATCAGATTAAATTAGTATGCTGTATTTTGTAGAACAAAAATAGTTAGAATAATTAGACATCTCTTATATATGTATGAATGAACGTATAACGGAAGGGTATGTATATGAATATAAATACTTCCTATATAACACTTATACATATCTATTAGCTTGAAAAATATAATATCGAAAAAACATGTACAATCTTTTATAAAATAAATTACGTTCAAAACGTAACTTATAGCAATACTTAATATGCACAAGACAAAAGAATCATGTAGAAATATTTTAAGCAATAATCCAAAAACATATGATAAATGTCGTACAAACAAAACATCTAAAGTTTTTTAAAATTCAACATTCGTAACAAATCCACAGAAATAAAAAGTCTTTACCATAATCATCTTTAATACTACTCAATGCTAACTATTCTAGTTTCATCGGGAAGGGGGAGATTTTTTATCCTTGGTCTTGGAGGACATTTCTTCGCTTTTCGAAGACTATAGTTTTGAAGGAGTGACGCGTATCGCATAAGATGGTATTCTGCTTCAAAACCAACTGAAGGCACGCCCATTCCTTTGCTTAGATATTTTGCATACCCACTAACAAACACCCCACAGTCCCTAACATGCATATAAAGAAAAACGTTATTTTGTCAAGCACATCATAAGTAATAGTTCATACAAAAATATACTAAATTACTTACAAGTTGTCACATTCTTGTTGCGTAATATTTTGCACATATTCAACCTTGAATGAGCGTTGATTCATTAACTGTGTCCTTTGACTCATCTTATCCCTATATGTATCAAGATTTGTCCAATCTGTATGTGTTGTTTCTTCAAGAAATCCACTATCAGACAAGTAAGTAGGCAGCATCACTGTCAACTTGTGAATCTCGGACGATGATTTCATATTTCCTAAATTGGATAGTGAGTCATAGAGACGTATACATCTATCCTTTAGAGCAATAATAGCTAATACCCAGTGAAACTTTTTATTGCGGTTCATAGGAACATACACCTCATCAACTAGGTGTCATGGTAACCCAGCTGGAATGCGCCATCCCTTGATTATGTTTGTTATTATCTCTTTCTTCTGTGCCACAACAACAGACTGAGCATAATCCTTCTTTGTAGAAAGTACCGTACATAATTCATGGAGATAATATCTATGGTACATCTTCTCAATATAGCTTTTGAAAAAGCAGTTTGTTGTTGTGAATCTGTATTCTTGATCTAATCTTAATTTTGATTTCTTGCTCAAGTGATAGAATATAACATCAATATGCTACAAAATTGAAATATAAAGAAGAGGCATTACGTGGGGTTACACTTTGAACATATTTATATGTTTATAATAAGTAAAATGAGTTAAAAAGCGTATACAAATATAGAAAAATGTAAACAGGTATAACTATCTTTAAAAAAATCTATTACGCTATAAACAATTAATATGTAAAATGGATTGTAGTGTTATGTTGTGTATGTATGTAGATGATTGTGAATTATTAAAACGATAATGAATTGATAAAAATTTCAATGTACAAAGAATTATTAATAAATTATAAAAAGTAAAAATATAAAATAAATTGATAAAATCGTAAAGTAATGATAAATATTAATAATTTATTAACAATGGTAAAAAATATGTGAAAATTATATTTTGTGCCCTTTAACTGTCAGGAAGCCTGAATATGTCAGTTTTAAGCATGAAGAGTAAAAATTGGGTGTCAATAGAGATAAAGTAGCAAAAAGAAAGCCATGGACGAAATCTTTGCAGAAAGAAAAGTTTCCACCTTGCATCCACTATAAAAAAACCAATCATCAAGATAATAACTGTTGGTTCAAAAGAGAGCCATCGATTCAATGCAGATTTTGTAGAAAATAGATCATGTTGAGAAGAATTGTAGGGTCAAGTAGAATCAACCACAACAACACCATGTTCAGAAGGCAAATTTTACCGAAGAGTTGGAAAATAAAGAGAGGTGTTTATGACTACTGATGAAGAAAACACAACCAACCAATCCAAAAGGTTCTTAGACAGTGAGTGTACAAGTCATATGTCATATCGTGAGATCATGTTTCATACACTTGACAAGTCACTCAGAGCTAAAGTTAAGATGGGAAATGGTGCAATAGTTGAAGCACATGGTAAGGGTTCAATTTCCTTTCAAAATAAACAAGGTACAAAGTTTATACATGATGTATTGTATATTTCTTCTTTAGCGTGTAACCTATTGAGTGTTGGTCAAATGATGTCTAAACGTTACTCCTTATTTTTAAAGGGGAAACATTATTTGATTTTTGATTCTGATGATACTTTGATTGATAAAGTATAAATAATGGATAAGATATTTTTGATAGATGAAAAGTTTGATAATGCCAATTTTCCAAGGTTGGATGATTCATGGTTATGACATAAGAAATATAGGCAATTTAACTATGCTACTTAACAATCTATGGATAAGAAAGGCTTGACCAAGGATTTATGTGAGATCTCACTGTCTAAAGAAGTGTGTAGGTCATGTCAAATGGGTAAGGTTCACAGGAAAGCATTTCCTAAAAGTGCTACTTGAAGAGCAACAGAAAAACTTGAACTTATTTACATTGATGTATGTGACCTATCAAAACATCATCCTTGGGCCAAAATAAATATTTTATGTTGTTTATTGATGACTTAACAAGGATGACTTGGATGTATTTTTTGAGTAACAAGTCTCAAGTATTTCTGATTTTTAAGAATTTTAAAGCTTTTGCTGAAAGACAAAGTGGTTGTAAGCTGAAGGCTTTGAGGTCAGACAATGAAGGCGAATACACTTTGAATGACTTCAATAAGTATTTTGAAGATGTCGGGATTGATCACAAGTTGACATTAAGTTATTCACCAGAACAAAATGGAGCCTTGGAGAGGAAGAATAGGATGGTAGTTGAAATGGCTAGTTATTTGTTGCTTGAAAAGAAACTACCCCAAAGTTTTTGGGCAGAAGCTATTTCCACTTAAGTTTATTTGTCAAATAGGCTACCAACTAAAGCTGTGGGTGGTAAAACACCTATTGAGGCATAGAGTGGACAAAGACCATTTGCTAAGAACTTAAAAATCTTTGGTTTGATATGCTATTCTCATATTTTTTCAATCAGAAGAAGCAAACTTGACCCGAAAGGAGAATTAGGGATCTATTCATCATAATACAAGGGTTATAGTGTTTTCAACTAGAAAACAAAAGTATTTCCATAAGAAGAGATATAGTTATGGATGAGTATGCTTATTGGAACTGGGATAAGGGGCAAGTTGAGAAAGAAAATGTAGGTTATCTAAACTTGCATCTGTTGCCTGAAACACAATTATTTGGCTCTGAAAATCTAGAAGAATCTAAAGAATTAAATGGTGAATCCTCACTTTATTTTCCAATTTTGAAGACAAGGTCCATTTTTGAGATATATAAAGATGCAATGTTACAATCTTAGAGCCCAATACCTGTCAAGAAGCATCAAAATATAAATTTTGGATTGAAGCTATGAAGGAGGAGATTGGTATGATAGAGAAGAATTTGGTTGATAAACCCAAAGACAAAAATGTAATAGGGGTGAAATGGGTTTATAAAACCAAATTTAGTCCAGATGGTTCAGTTTAAAAATACAAAGGAAGGCTTGTTATGAAAGGTCATGCATAAGTTTTCGGTCTGAATTATGGAGACACATTTGCACCTGTTGTAAGACATAATACAATACGACTTCTATTTGCTTTGGCAGCTCAATCAAATTGGAAGTTGTATCATCTAGATGTGAAGTTGGCATTCTTAAATGGACTGTTGTACGAGCAAATTTATGTCAATCAATCAGAAGGATTTCAAGTTGTAGGAATGGAGGATAAAGTTTACATATTACATAAGGCATTTTATGGATTAAAATAGGCTCCTCGATCCTGGTACAATAAGATTGATGATTATCTCATTCATTGTGGCTTCAACAAAAATAAAAATGAAGCCACTTTATATGTGAAAAAGGCTAAAGGTGGAGATGTTCTTGTGGTATCACTCTATGTTGATGATCTTCTGGTAACCGAAAGTAATGAAGCTATTGTAAATCAATTCAAGCAAGAAATGGAGACCAAGTTTGAGATGTTAGATTTGGGTGAAATGAAATTACTTTCTGGGAATGGAGATTCATCAAGCTACCAATGGAATCTTCATTTATCAGAGAAAATATGCATGGGATATTCATAAAAAATTCAAAATGGAGAGGTGTAAGCTAGTATCAACCCCACTAGTTCACAATGAAAAGATCTCAAAGTCCGAGGGAGGTGATAGGGCTGATCCAATAGTTTACAGAAATCTAATCAGTAGTTTGCTATATTTGATAGCAATAAGACCTGATTTCATGTTCACGACAAGTCTTTGGTCGAGGTTTATGCATTCTCCAAGTCAAGTTTATCTTTGTATAGCTAAACGAACATTTAGGTATATCAAGGGAACTATTGATTATGGTACTTAGTTTAAAAGGGAAGAGTAAGGGCAGTAGATGGGTTATTTAGATAGTGATTGAGCAGGAAGTGTTGATGATATGAAAAACACTTTTGGATATACTTTACACTTAGTTCATGCATCTTCTCATGGAATTCAAATAAGCAAGAGGTGGTAACTCAATCGTCAACAGAAGAAGAATAATCGTTGCTGCTGATGCAACTAATCAGGCTCTATGGTTAAGAAAAATTCTATGTGATCTAGAGCAAAATCAAATTGAAGCTACTATCATTAAGGTTGACAACAAGTCAGAAATTTCTATAGCCAAAAATCCAGTGCAATATGATCGAGCAAGCATATAATATGAAGTTTCACGCTATCAGGCAAGCAAAGAAGGATGGAAAATTTAATCTCGTTCATTGCAGCTAAGATTATCAGATTGCGGATATTTTGACCAAGGCTCTTCCTAAGGAGAAATTTGAAGTTCTAAGGGCTAAGCTGGGAGTATCCAAGAAAAATCTCAAGGAGGAGAGTTAGAATATGAGATTTTCTTGATAGTCTTTTGTTTAATAGTTTCCTTTTAAATATTATGTTCAACTTTATAAATGAATGGTAGTCCTTATTTTGTGGAATGCGTCTACCAACTTTGTAAGACTTATGTAGCTATGGGGGTAGTCCTTTTGTAATATGCAACTATGAATGAAAAGCTATTGCTGATCCTTATCTTTTCCTTCTGTTTAGTTTCAAATTCTAACATGAAATCCATGGAATTGTATGTTTTTTATGGTGTGAGATTAAGAATGTGAACTTGATTCTTTTCTTGCTGAATGTGAGAAGTAGTTCCAACATAATAGAGAGGGATATTGTACATGGAAACGAGTTGAGAGAGGTGAGAAATTGGTTGCCTTGTGTTGGAAGTAGCACCATGACTGTAGCAGCTTTTGAAATAGATTTATTAGCAACTTCTTCAGAGTAGGACTTGGAATTCCATGCTTGAATATATCACAGTACAAATGTATAAAGGTAGAAGAAAGTCATATGCACATATGGCAATAAGCTTTGATCACATTGATAATCTAAAATTCAAAATGATGCGTATCAGAAATTAATGTTATATAACATCTGATGCAGCATATGAAGTATGTCACTTTCAAATAAAAATAAAGACCTCTTGGAAGGAGTGACATTGTTGATTTCACCAAAGACTAGACTTCCATTTGTTAAAAGTTAAAACTTTCTTGAATGTTTGTCCATTTTCAAACAACACAATTAATGTAAGTTAATCACGAGTCGAGGGTCTATTGAAAACAACCTCTCCACCTTCAAAAGGTAAGGCCGCATACACATCACCCCTCGACAAACCCCACTTGTGGGATTATATTGGATATGCTGTTGTTCATGTATAACTATTGCAAGTTCATATTATTGAATTAGAATTCTTTCATGAAACACAAAATTGTTGCTTGCATTTTCATCAGTTATTGCATTTGATGATCCAAAGGACAGATAAATAACAGAAGTATATATGTAAAAGAGATTTTGGCAAAGCATATAAGGCAAATATTTATTCATGTGTTAAGAGAGAAATACAAAGCAATCATCTCACTTATAGGCATAAAATTTAAAAGATACTGAACATTCCAAGATCAAAGAAATTTAAGGTGGTAAACGAAATACTTGAAAATCAATGCTATCTTGTGATATGTGTGGTGAATGAATCCAATTCCATTCGAGAAGCCCCCCTTTTCTCCGTTGACTACATTACAGCTTCTCCAACTTCTTCAGCTATTTTTCTAAACATGTCACTTTCTTCTGATGCCATCAGCTTCCTCACGGCATTCTTAATTGTTGATACACTCACCAGCTCTTCACGTTTCTCCCACTCTCTAACAAGCAGGCCTATATTTAGTATTTCTATCACCAAGAAACCAGTCATTAGTTGATCAGAGTGCATAGGCCGAGCAGCTATAGGCACCCCCCATAGTAATGCTCTCTAAGCAAGAATCCAACAATGACTTATGAACCCGCCTATGGGCGAATGAGCCAAGATTTCTAGTTGTGGTGCCCATTCTCTAACAAATAACCTGACTTCTTTTACTCTTTCCTCAAACCCTTCAGGCAACTCAATTTTTCTAGCTTCTCCAGTAAAGATATCTCCTGTATCGGCATCTCTCAGTACCCATACCAACCTCTATTTGCTATGCTCTAATCCAATCGTGAGCTCCTTGATTTCCCTATCAGAAAATGAAGTTGTTGTTCCAAAATATATATAAATAACTGATCTAGGAGGTTGTTTTTATGCCATTCCAAACATATATCCGCCCCATTTGAGATATGATCTAGTTTGGTAGGCAAAACTGGTCCAATTGCCAACTTTCTTGTTCTGGTCACTTGCTACTTGTACTAACAAATCAAGAAACTTGCCCTCAATTACTTTGCTTGTATTATGATATCACCTAATTTAATATCCAAATATGGGCTCTGAAAAGCTCCGCGATCTTTTATTTTATTTGTCATAATTCCTTCAAGGGAAGGTACCTTTTTAAGCAACTCCTCTTCAAGTGGAACAAGCTTAGTAAGCATATCAAACAGTAGAAAGTGAACACTGAAATGCAATTAAATATATAGGATAAAGGCGAAGCTAGGATTTCAACTAAAGGAATTCAATATTTGAAGAAAACATAGCCGAAGGGGTTCAACACCTACTATAGATACATAAAATTTAATTTTAATATATATAAATGGTATATTTTTCTGTCAAAGGGGTTCGTATAAATCCCTACCAAAGGGCTGGCTCCGCTCTTGATAGGATTTAACATTGGGCAAGGAAGAAACATCCGGAACGTTGTAGATATTAAAGAATCATGAATAACACTGACTCGTCTTGAATTTGAGGAAATATCAGATAAGAAGGAAGCAATGGGCTCGCGAAGAAGCATACAAGCCTCCCAAGATAGCTGAAGATGTGATGAGAATTTACTCAAGGCATTAAAGTCAGGTGGAGGTGAGGCAAATTCAGGAGTTGGGATATCATGGAAATGGATTTTGGCTATGTCTAAAGGATTTTGGGCATTGGCCCGAACCCAGGCTTGGTGGTTAAGAGTTGTTGTGCCAACATAATAGACAGAAAGATCATATGATGACGAGATTAAACCGGCAAGTTGAAGAAGTTAGTTGAGATGGCTTTGTCCTGGAAATGGAACCATGACTGTAGTTACTTCATTTTTTTTTAATTTGCTACACATTGAAGTAGAAAAATTAGAATTTCGCACTTCTGTCTAATCCTCCATGTCTTTTGTTTGAGCTTGTGTCAAAGAAGATTTAGAAAAATATGAAGTTCATACTTCTATCGGATCCTCCCTTTGTAGTCTAAGTAGGCGTTTGGACATGCGATTTCATCTCGTAATTCAAAACCATGACAAGAAATCGTCGAAACAACAGGCGATTTAACACTCATTTTACATCATGAGATAAAATCCCAAATTATCTAAAAAGCCTGATTTGAGATTTCTTATCATAATTTGAGATTTTTTGAATACAAAAATTGATCCACAAATTTATATTTTGTATAAAAAATCTCACTATTTAGATTTATCAACCATTTATTTCATATATAATAAAATTTATAGTTCATATTATTATGTTTAAGCCATTCATATCTCATATAACCATTACTCTTAACAACATAATTTTTTTATTACTTTAATCCAATTCCTAGTTCACCATTTATTATTCATCAAATTCATTATTTTTTTTTACCAAATTCATTCACCAACTGAATTTATTTGGAATCAACCAAAATCATGTTCAATTTTACTTTTTTTATTGAACTAATGTTTGATCAATAAATGTTGTATTTTTTAGAATAACTTTGTGATAATGTATTATACTTTTGATATAAACCTTTGCTTATTTGGTAAGATTGCTTAAAGAATCGGGATAATTTTTACAACTTCTGAAGTTTTTATGTTTATGAGAAAAAAATACAACATAAAAAGTTCAAATTGTATGTCCAAACACAACTTCAACTTTATATCATGATTTTATCTCGTATGACCAAACGGGCCCTAAGAGAGATAAGAAGAAATAAGAAACCATTTACTTATTCAATATACTCTCCCCATCCCATTTTATTCGTTTCAATTTGACATTGCACATTGATTAAGAAAAATAATTAATAACATGATTACTTTATCATAGTACCTCTATTAAATGATGTTTATGTTTTAATTTGAAAAAAAAAATTAATACGGAGGGTAAAAAAGGAATTTTTTTGTATTGTCTTGATTAATGAAAAATGACAAGTAAAATAAGAAATCAAATTAGAAAATTTAGAACAAGTAAAATGGGATTGAGAGAGTATATGAAATGACCATTGACTTGCACAATAATTGTTGTGAAAGCAAAAAAGGATAGGCTAACAGATTTAAACCTTAGAAAAAATCTGTCAATTTTTTTCATAACTAATATATGTCTTAATCCATCATTTTCATCTGTCTATCTTTCCCACTCACTCCCACAATTATTGACAGATTAAACCTTATCATCAATCTTGATTTCGTTACAGTCAATTATTGGCGGATTAAACCTTATCATCAATCTTGATTTCGTTATGCTCAATAAGAAGCATGAACAAAAAGTAGCTTTGTCCTTTGTTATTGTAAAGTCAAATTATTTTTGTCCAAGCTATATATACACGTACAATCACATCTTTTTATGATAATCATTCACTATGGTGCTAAGTTTTCTTTAGAGCTGATTTTTGATGTTATGTTAATAATATTCTTAATTCTACCAACAACAACATTGACCATCATTATATTAGTACACTTTTTATAAAATTATATTTCATGTGTTTTAATTTATTTGTGTGATTTTGACTTGACACTGATTTTAAAAAAGTAAAAGAAGAAATTTAAATTGTAAGGGCTTAAACAAAAGATATATAGGAGGTCCACCACAAAAATGTAGGAGCTATAGACCATAATTACAAAGCGCAACATAGGTTTCAAAAAATATTTTAGTTTTTCTTTAGTATCACCTTTGATTTTGTTTTAATTTTGTGTTTAGAGGTTGAAGGAAAGTTTGAGTACCTCAAATCTTAGTTCAGGAGCATGAAAAAAATAAAGTGTGGGGTCCTCCGAACCTCCTTGATGGATATGATGCTACCAACTAAAAGCCTCATGGTGTATTTGTATTGTTTATTCTTTGATTTATATTTTGAGGACAAAGTGTGATTTTAAGTTAGGGGCAGGGAGTCTTCTAATTTGTTTAGAGTGAAGTGCCTTGTAGGATTTTCATTTTTAATTATTTTCTAGTGTTTTTAATGAAATTTAACACTCACAAAAAGATTTTATCTTTATTTATTTTCAGTTATTGTTGTTTGGTCAGTTTAGTAGAAGCACACTTTACCCATTCCTTGATTTTATTTTTGGTTCTTCTCTAAGGAAAAGCCCTTTGTACCCAATATCTTTTTTGATTTTTACGAGTAAATTTAAAATTTTTGTTATTAAGAATAAATAGAGATACTCTTGCTACATGCTATACATGATTACATGATACAAGTTGATTTTGAATCTGAAAGCATGTGTAACAAGTTGAATGACTATTTCTGAGACACCCAGGCTCATTTATTTGACTCTTGTGTAATGTTGACTTAATTTTGAATCTTTGCTATTTCTTGGTGAAGAGTCTTTAGAGATCCCTTTTAATTTAAACATGTGTCATATGTGTTGAGATTTTTGCTGTATTTCATATTTGCATATTGATGTCTAGAACTTGTCCGGTGTTTTTGCAAAGTGAAAGAACGAATGTTGAGTTTAGGAGATGATATAGGCATTTGTTTTATAGCCAATTTTATACTTGCTTTGTCTATCTTTTCTGTATGACCTTAGTTAGTCTTGTTGTGCTTTTAGCCTATTCTTTTGAAACCTCATATATAGCTTATTCCTTTTCTTTGAATTAATCAAAATTTGATTCAAAACTCCTAAGTACTTTAGTTAAAAAAATTAAGATTTAAAGAGTGTAAAACTGAAGAAGAAAAAATTGAAGTTGAAGCCCCAAAATAATAGATATTGGTGTGTTTGAAAAGATTTATGTGTTGTTGGTGTGAAGTAGTGTAATGAAAATAGAATTTGATCAAAAGAAATGAATCATGTATTGAAACAAATACTCCCTAAAGATGTGTAAGCTAGCTTATAAGGCAAAACAAAAAAGAGATGGAAATATAAAAGTGGTGGAAAATGAGTTGGTTGGAGATAAGTTTAATATTAAGAGTAGTGTATTAAAGCTCATATAGAAGATAGTCACTATCACTAACTAGATTAGTTCCCATCCATCCCTTAGCCTACATTATAACCTTTTAAGTCCTAATTGATCTTGAGCTTTGATATTCGGATACTAGTGGAGCACTACATTAAAGGCAAACATATGATTCATCTTTTGTAACATGTGATATCTAAGTGAGAGTGAAAGGAAGTTGATTCTTGCACCTATTCTTGCTATAAATTTCATATTTGTGATTGAATATATGTGATTATTTTATGGTGAGGACACATGTTTAATGATGGATAGTTGGCCTATATGATCTCTTTGTTAAGTAATATGCATGAGTTTACTAACTTGGTAGAGTCAATTCTTGAGGTAGGAAGTCTTGAAGTAGTATTCATATGTTTTCAATTGAAATGTGACATGCATAATGTTGAACTTGCTATTCATATAGTCATTGTAGTTCTAGCTTGAGTGTCTTACATCAAGTAGTGATGATATAATTTTCCTTAATGGTAGTTAATGTAAAGAGTTGTTCGAGGATGAACAATGTTTTAGATGTGTGGTGGTGATCTTAGGTGTATTTATACACCTAAGTATCATTATCTACACGCGTTTGACTTAGTTTTTAGGATAACTTAGTATGTGTATCTGAATAGTTAGTAATATTGGTGTATTTGTGTGCTAATCTTCATGTTTAGGTGGTTTGAGCTGCATTTGAATTAATTCAAGAGTAAAAATAACAAAGGCAAGGCTAGAGGAGTTAGCTAGTTAAATCAAGCTTGAGTTATGCTTATTCTCGAATGCTTTTGATGAGATTAAACCATTGTGTTCTCTAATGGTTGTTATTAGTATGTGCATGAGGTTAATGGATGTGCATTGGGTGACCTTTGAAGCTGCAAATGACCTACAATGGATGATGGAACAAGGAGCAAGTTAGAGGGGCAATAAGGAACAAAACTAGGCAAATTTGTGCCCAGTTAATTCCCCCCTCCGCGCCGTGAATCCTAGCCAAGTTTCCTAGACATGTGCCTCCCTACAACATGAATTGAGATACTGGAATTTTGATTCTACAAGTCTTGTGCCACGCCACCTACTCCATCCAACTAACTCCGCGGTGCACAACCCATAAAAGTGGGCTAAGTCGGTATAGGAATCTTAGTTTGTATATGAAAGGTGTGGTACTTGTAACCCATCCTTAAGGGAATTGGCAATATGGAGGCTATGTAAACATCTTCAAACTTTTAAAAGGAGTGGGGAACACTTGGGAGCATTCCAAAACACGAAGTTAACACACATACACACTCCTAAACTGACTAGAATTTGATTTTCTACTTATTTTGAGTTGAGGGCAAAGGGGTCAATGTTTATATTTCGTGTGGGGCTGCATATGATGAAATTTTGGACTATAAAAGGAGTACTTGTCTATGTTTACACATGTTCTTGGAGGCTACACTAATTGGGGAGGAGAAGCAGATATCAAGTAGCTCAAACTAGAGTTCTTTCTTCTTTTACTTTTGTTTCTTGTAATTTGAATTTATGAATTCATCTATGGAGATTCTTTGCATGAATATGAGTGGCTAAACACCCTTTGTGATGACCCAAAGTTTCCTAACTAATTTCATCCCAAGAATGTTAAGTATTAGCTTCTAAATTGAATGATATTTATTCCATGGGGAATTTTCAATATTTTTACTTTTTATTGTGTGTAAAATTCAATAAGCTTTCCATCGATACCAAACTCGCCTAAATTCGACAACCGGATAAGAAGTTATGACGATTTAAAGTTTCAGTCATAAAACACCGTCATTCATCTCAGTCAGTGGCGCATCGCGCCATAAGCCAAAATGACATTTGTCAATCTCCAGTAAGACTCCGTGATTTCACCGTGTCGTGCTGTTATCTAATTTTCCAGTTGTCCAATTCCAGTGACACGGCTCGACAGCGCCGCGTCGCGCCAGGGGTCCAGGTGGGAAATTTTTCACAAAAAATTTAAAGACGCGTTCAAGGTTAAATAGGTCCTTTTCCATGATTTTAGTTCATTCTTAAACACAAAATTTAACCCTAAATGACCTAAGGATGTCATTATTCACTCTATTTTACCCCAAATTGAGTTGCTCTCTTTCAATCCTTCCAAATTCATTAACTCAGGTATGTCATGTGTTGATTCATGGGTCTCTTTCACCCATGAATCTCAAGAATCTCTTTTCAAAATCCAAGAGTTGTATATTTATGAATGTTCATGATTTGATTGAATTGAAAATTGATGTACATTTTATTGTTTGGTTTCGTTCCATGTTAAAGACTATTAATTACAAAAATTTATTCTAATATGTAATGAATTACGCGATATTCATGATAAACCCTTCAATTTACAAGTTGATTGATGTATCCATGATTATTAGATATGTTGATGATGGTATAACCAAAGCATGCTCCTCATATGTTTGATTAAATGCCTATATGAAGGAAGAGTGACATACTAGTATGATAATGTGAAATCCCCAATCATATACAAGTTTATGCATGTCAAGTGTTTGATGAAATGTCTTAGTCAATGGATTATGGATATATGTATAGCCATTGTTGTGCTTTATAATTCATTCCATGAGTTACTTTTATGCTATCGAGTCTTGGGGGTACTTGTACCCAAAAACTTAGCTGTGTGCCTAGAGCCAAAGTCATGTTTCCACGATACTATCAGTCAAGCCACGATCCATAGAATTTAGTCAGTCATGTGACTCAGGAAAAAAACTTAGTAAACTTAGTAATCCCAGTAATCTCAGAAAGCTTAGAAATTCAATAATCTCAGTAGTATTCCGTCAGTCAACGGAACTCAGTGAACTTAGTTCAGTTCAATTAATCATGTTCAGTATCCATTCAGATGGGAGTAGGATTTAGCACTGAGTGAACCAAGGATGAGGACACACACTGACAGTTGAGGGTGTGATCCTTAGAAGCAATCCTTGCATTCCAGAACTATGTAGCCAGTATAGGTTGAGACATCAACACTGACAGATGAGGGTTGATGAGGTTGATAAACACTATCAGATGAGGGTCCCACCATTCTTCTTTGGAGACTTTGCCAGATGAGGGTCACTCACTACTTGTCCTTACCAGTGGTGCGGTATTGACACCCTTCCAATTATGGTTACTGATTGGACCCCAACTCAGCGATAATGGTGTATTAAGGGCATGCTGGTTAGATGACTACTTCCCACAATCTCATTCTCAGTAATAGATCTTAGATAGTTCTACAGAATTTAGGACTGTCAGATACAGTCAACTCAGAATTGTATGGAACTCAGCTAGTTCCATCAGAACCTAGACTGTCAGATATAGTCGCTCAGTATCAGTTATTTCAGTTATACCAGTTATCAGTATCTTATGTTATCAGTACTCAGACTTAGTAATCATGTTATCATGAATTTAGTTACAGTCTCTTATTCATGAATGCATTCTCATGTTCATGTTATACAGTCAGATAGTTCAGTTCATGCATATGTACCCTCTGCATTCAGCCTGCCTCACATGCATACCAGTACATTCAATCGTACTGACGTATTTGCGCTATGGTGTTTTATACCATAGGTTCAGAAGCATGAGCTCCAGAGCATCAGTAGCAGCCAAATTTAGCAGAGAGTCCTCATCATTCGAGGATGATATTATTAGTTATTTCATTAATTTAGTTTAGCTTTCAGTAGATGGAGTTAGTTGGAGACATGTCCCATCAACTCCTTATTCAGACAGTTAGAGGCTTTTTAGACTATCATGTTCAGACAGTTTATTTCAATTGTTTTGGGTATTTTATACCCCACCTAGATGTTATATTTTATCAGATATTATGTCTTAATTTTGAACCTTATGGCCTTACAACCTTTATTTCTGCATTATACAGTATATTTTACAGTGTTCAGGTACAGATATTAGTCATGGGTTAGCTTGTGGTCCTTCGAGGTCATGAGCACTATGTAGCATTTCGACTACTAAGTTTTAGGCGTTAGGAACTTGGTATCAGAGCCTAAGGTTCAATAGTATCCTAGGAAGTCTGAAAGCTGCATGTAGTAGAGTCTTTTACATAGGTGTGTTGCGCGCCACATTTATGTGCAGGAGGCTATAAGATGTTCTAGGAATAGTTTCCCTTCTTTCAGTATTCATGTCGTGCCAGTGAGCATGATCTCAAAGTTAACTCTCAGTCTAATCCATTTCTCCCTTTCTTCTATAAAACATGCCTCCCAAAAGAAGAAACAGAAATTAGTCAGCCCCTCAGCCCATCCAAGCAGATCCCTTGGACGAACACGTTTATCATGCAGAGTTTCTAGCTGTATTCACCACTCTTGCTAATTCAGTTGCTGCTCAGAATGAACGACCAACTGTTGTTCCAGCCAACCCAGTGGCCAATTCAACTGCAGCCAGGATTTGTGACTTTACCTAAATGAATCCTATATCCTTTTTTGGGTCTAAGTCAGACGAGGACCCTTAGGAATTCCTTGACTAGGTTTAGAAGGTTACGGAAATCATGGGGGTGTCAGCTGTTGAGAGTGCTGAGATAGCAGTATATCAGTTGTAGGACTTTGCTCACACATGGTTTAAACAGTGGAAATCAGAGAGGGCTGTAGATGCAGGGCCTATTAACTGAGAGGATTTTGCTACTGCCTTCTTAGATAAATTCTTACCCCTAGAGCTGAGAAAAGCTAAGGTGTTATAATTTATCAACCTCAGGCAATACATCATGACGGTGAAAGAGTATTATCTTAAGTTTACTCAATTAGCTAGATATTCTCCTCATGTGGTTGCAGATAGCAGGGCCAAGATGGGTAAGTTTATTTTTGGGGTGAATGATAGTATGGTCAATTAGTGCAGGTCCGCGATGTTGAATAGTGATATGAACATAGCCAGGCTTATGCCCATGCTCAACAGATAGAAGAGCAAAATATTAAGATGAGGGAGAGGCAGAATAAGAGAGCAAGGACAGGTAGTTTCAACTTTTCTCAGCCTAAGTCAAAAGGAGGGAACCATTCTCAGTTTCATCCTAAGTCATCAATTTAAGATCCTTCTTCAGCTAGTGCTCCAGTGCTGAAATTCAAAGACGACAACAGAGATAGGGCGCCGGGCTCTAAATCTCAGGGCAGTATTAGCAATGCTTGAACTAATCCCCTTTGTCAGACTTGTGGTAAGAACCACAAGGGTACTTGCAGAGCTGGAAGTGATGTCTTTTTTGGATGTGGCAAGAGAGGACACAGAGTCAGAGATTATCCCAGTCAGGTTATCAAGGTCAGCAGAACCGTTCCACAGTCCAGTTTGATCACCCAAATTAGAAGGGTTCCACTTCCAGTGCTACTAGTGGGCAATGCCCAAATAGAATTTATGCTCTCCAGTCTCAGCAAGATCAAGAAAATTCTCCTAATGTAGTTACTGGTACGTTACATATCTTTCACTTGCATGTTTATGCTTTGTTAGATCCAGGAGCTTCCTTATCTTTTGTTACATCTTATATAGCAGTTGATTTTGGAGTCAGTCTTGAAATTCTAGAAGAGCCCTTCTTAGTATCTACCCTAATGGGTAAAACCATCATAGCCCAACGGGATACAAGAACTTCCTGGTTATGATATTTCAGAAAGTCACCTCAGCAGACTTAGTTGAATTAGAGATGACTAATTTTGATGTCATTATCGACATGGATTGGATTCATTCCTGCGATGCTACAGTTGACTGCAAAAATAGAATAGTCCATTTCTAGTTTTCAAATGAACCTGTCCTAGAGTGGAGGGGTAATACTTTAACTTTCAGAGGTAAGCTTGTTTCCTACCTTCAGGCATGAAAAATGATATCTAAGGGATGTGTCTATTATGTTGTTCATGTTAAGGATTCTAGTTCCGTGACTCTCAATCTTGAATCAATCCAGTCTTGAGTGAATATTCAGATGTCTTTCCCAAAGATCTTCCAGGAATCCCTTCCTAAAGGCCTATATCTATTCTTCCATACAGAATGGCACCAGCAAAACTCAAAAAACTAAAAGATCAGCTGAAGGATCTCCTAGATAAGGGATTCATTAGATCCAGTATGTCCTCGTGGGGTGCACCAGTTTTATTTGTGTGCAAGAAATACGGTTCTCTCAGAATGTGCATTGATTACCATCAACTCAATAAAGTCACTGTCAAGAATAAGTATCCACTTTCCTGAATTGACAACTTGTTTGAACAACTTTAGGGTGCCAGCTATTTCTCTAAGATAGACCTCAGATCAGGCTATCATTAGCTCAGAGTCAGGGAATGTGACATTCCGAAAACATCTTTTCGAACTTGGTATGGTCACTTTGAATTCCTAGTTATGTCCTTTGATCTTACCAATTCCCCTGAAGCTTTCATGGACTTGATGAACCGTGTGTTCAAGAATTACTTGGACATGTTTGTCATAGTCTTCATTGATGATATTCTTGTCTATTTTTGCAGTGAATGCGATTACACAGACCATCTCAGAATTTTACTTCAGACTCTCAGAGATCCTCAGCTATTCGCCAAATTCAGTAAGTGCAAATTTTATCTAAGGTCAGTAGCATTCCTTGATCATATCGTTTTAGGTAATGGCATTGGAGTAGATCCTCAAAAGATTGAAGCAGTAAGAAACTGTCCTTGCCCTGTCTCTCCATCAGATATTAGGATTTTCTTAGGTTTGGCTGGCTATTACAGATGGTTTGTTGAGGGATTTTATTCTATTGCATCCCCTATGTCCATATTGACTCAGAAGAAAGTCAAGTTTTAGTGGTCAGGTCCTTGCGAGAAGAGTTTTCAGGAGTTGAAGACCCGACTCACCTCAGCCCCAGTCTTAGCTCTTCCAGATGGTCCAGATGGGTTTCTAGTGTACTGTGATGCATCTAGAGTAGGTTTGGGTTATTTCCTCATGTTGCATGGTAAGGTCATAGTCTACGCATCCAGAAAGCTTAAACCCCATGAGAAGAATTATCCTACTCATGATCTTGAGTTAGTAGCCGTAGTATTTTCCTTAAAAATTTGGAGGCATTATCTATACGGTGTTTATGTAGATGTATTCATAGATAATAAGAGCCTTTAGTAAGTCTTTTCTTAGAAAGATCCCAATCTTCATCAGAGAAGGTGGTTAGAGCTTTTGAAATATTATGACAGTTTACGCTCTCAGTAGACTGTCCAGGGGTAGTATTGCTCATGTTGAGGACAGTAAGAAGAAGTTAGCTCAGGAATTCCATCATCTTACTAGACTAGGTGTTTTCTTAGTCGAAATAGAAGAGGGTGATATATGGGTTCAGAGTAGTTTAGAATTATCTCTAGTTTCCGAGGTGAAAGAAAAGCAAGATAGAGATTCCAGTCTATTCAAGTTGAAAGAGTCAGTCAAGGATCAGAAGGTTGAGGTTTTCTCCCAAGGGGGAGATAGTGTTCTACGTTGTCAGGGTCATCTGTGTGTTCCAGGTATAGATGTCTTGAGGTAGCGAATTCTTGTAGAAGCGCATGGTACACACTACTCTATTCATCCAGGGGCCACAAAGATGTACCGTGACTTGTGGGAGATCTATTGGTAGAGTAGGATGAAGATAGATATTGCAGAGTTTGTGGCTAAGTGCTCTACATGTCAGCAGCAGAAGCCTAGTGGGTTCATGCAAGAGTTCAATATTCCTACTTGGAAGTGGGAAAAAATGAACATGGACTTTGTGATGGGTTTTTCTCATACTCATCATCAACATGACTCAGTTTGGGTCATTGTAGACAGAATGACCAAATTAGATCATTTCCTTCCAGTCCATATCTCTTACTCAGCCAAGGATTACACCAAACTCTACATTAGAGAGTTGGTCAGATTGCATGGTGTTCCGTTATTTATTATCTTAGATAGAGGTACCCAGTTCACCTCTTATTTTTGGAAAGCATTCCAAAAGGGTCTTGGTACTTAAGTTCATCTCAGTACTACCTTACATCATTATACAGATGGTCAAGCAGAAAGGACCATTCAGACTTCAAAAGATATGCTGTGAGCGTGTAAAATTGATTTCAAGGGTAGTTGGGATGACCACTTGCTTTTGATTGAGTTTGCTTACAATAACAAATATCATTCTAGTATTAAGATAGCTCCATTCGAAGCTCTCTACAATAAGAGATACAAATCTCCATTCGGTTGGTTCAAAGTTAGTGAGGCCTCAGTTATAGGGCCTGACTTAGTATTCAATTCCTTAGAAAAAGTCTAGTATATCAGAGAAAGACTTCGGGCTGCTTAGAGGCAACAGAAGTCTTATGCAGATATTCGTAGATAGGATCTCGAGTTCAAGATTGGTGATTATGTGTACCTGAAAATCTCTCCCATGAAGGGAGTGAAAAGGTTCGTCAAGAAGGAAAAACTCAGTCCTAGATATACCAGTCCTTTCAAAATTCTCAGTCGCTTCAGCAAAGTAGCTTATGAGCTCGAATTGCCTTCAGATCTAGCCTTAGTTCATCCAGTCTTCCATGTCTCTTGGCTCAAGAAGTGCATAGGTGACCCAGAAGTTTTACTCACTATTCAGAGCATAAATATTCAGAACAACCTCTTTTTCAAAGAGATTTTGGTCAAAATTCTTGACTATCTGACTCACAGACTAAGGAACAAAGGAGTCCCTCTAGTCAAAGTCCTTTGGTGAAATTAGTCCGTTGAGGGAGATACTTGGAAAACAGAAGCAGACATGCAAACCAAGTATCCTCACCTCTTCTCCACTTACTCAGATCTAACTCAAGGTAACAGTTCTCCTTAAGCTTTGCAGTTTTTATGTCCAGATTTTAGTTACAACTGGGTATCAATTTCATGTTCAGAATTCTATTTTAAACTTGGTACTAAGTACCATTGCATATTCAGTCATATGATAATGCATTAGATTAGTCATGTGTTATGCATCAGATATGCATTCTCCTAGTGAGAAACTCAGTTATCAGAAATATCAGTCATGTGTTCATGAGTCAGTTAAGTCATAAAATCATGCATCAGATACGCATGCTCAGTATAAGTCTCAGAAATGACAATTAGGTAGTCATGTTTCAGTTTTTCATGTTTAGTATATACTTCAGCTCATCGTTTCTCCCATCTCAGTCAGTTGCATTCGAGGATGAATGTTCCCAATGGAGAGATATTGTAATATCCCAAAGTTTCCTAACTAATTTCATCCCAAGAATGTTAAGTATTATCTTCTAAATTGAATGATGTTTACTCCATGGGAAATTTTCAAGATTTTCACTTTTTGTTGTGTGTAAAATTAAATAAGCTTTCCATCGATACTAGATTCGCCTATATCCGACTATCGGGTAAGAAGCTATGGCAATTTAAAGTTTCAATTGTAAAACACCGCCATCTTAGTTAGTGGCGTGTCGAGCCATAAGACAAAATGACATTTGTTAATTTCTAGTAAGACTCCACAATTTCAACGCATCGTGCCGTGGTCCAATTTCACAGTTGTCAAATCCCAAGGACACGACGCGACAGCGCCGCATCGCGCTAGGGGTCTAGGTCAAAAAACTTTCACAAAAAATTAATAGACGCGTCCAGGGTTAAATGGGCCTTTTCCCATGGTTTTAGTTCAGCCTTAAACACAAAATTTAACCGTACATGACCTAAGGATATCATTATTCAATCTATTTTCCCCAAATTGAGTTGCTTTATCTTAAGCCAAGAAATCCTAGCTCTCAAATTCAAGGGCCAAATCATAAGAACTATCCACCAATTCTTCCAAATTCATTAACTCAGGTATGTCATATGTTGATTCATGGGTATCTTTCACCCATGAATATCAAGAATCTCTTTTCAAAATCTAAGAGTTGTATATTTATGAATGTTCATGATTTGATTGAATTGAAAATTGATGTCCATGTTGTTGTTTAGTTTTGTTCCATGTTAAAGACTAGTAATTACAAGAATTGATTCTAATATGTAATGAATTACACGATATTCATGATAAACCCTTTAATTTACAAGTTGATTGATGTATCCATTATTATTAGGTTTGTTGATGATGGTATAACGAAAGAATGCTCCCCATATGTTTGATTAAATGCCTATATGAAGGAAGAGTTCCATACTAGTATGATAATGTGAAATCCCCAATCATACACAAGTTCATGCATGTCAAGTGTTTGATGAAATGTCTTAGTCAATGGATTATGGATATATGTGTAGCCATTTTTGTGCTTTAGAATTCATGCCATGAGTTACTTTTATGCTATCGAGTCCTGGGGGTACTTGTACCCAACAATTTAGCTGTGTTCTTAGAGCCAAAGTCATGTTTCCACGATACTCTTAGTCAAGACATGATCCATAGAATTCAGTCAGTCATGTGACTCAGGAAAAAAATTCAGTAAACTCAGTATTCCCAGTAATCTCAGAAAGCTCAAAAATTTAATAATCTCAGTAGTATTCCTCCAGTCAACGAAACTCAGTGAACTCAGTTCAGGTTAATTAATCATGTTCAGTGTCCATTTATATGGGAGTAGGATTTAGCATTGAGTGAACCCAAGGATAAGGACACACACTAATAATGGTGTATTAGGGGCATGCCGGTTAGATGAATACTTCTCATAATCTCAATCTCAGTAATAGAACTCAGATAGTTCTACAGAATTTAGGACTGTCAAATACAGTCAACTCAGAATTGTATGGAACTCAGCTAGTTCTATCAGAACCTAGACTGTTAGATACAGTCGCTCAGTATCAGTTATTTCAGTTATACCAGTTATCAGTATCTTTTGTTATCAGTACTCAGACTTAGTAATCATGTTATCATGAATTCAGTTACAGTCTCTTATTTATGCATGCATTCTCACGTTTATGTTATACAGTCAGATAGTTCAGTTCATGCATATGTACCCTTTGCATTCAGACTACCTCACATGCATACCAGTACATTCAATCGTACTGACGTATTTGTGCTATGGTGTTTTATACCATAGGTTCAGAAGCATGAGCTCTAGAGCATCAATAGCCAAATTTAGCAGCGAGTCTTCATCATTCGAGGTTGATTTTATTAGTTATTTCATTAATTTAGTTTAGCTTTCAGTAGATGGAGTTAGTTGGCGATATGTCCCATCAACTCCTTATTCAGACAGTTAGAGGCTTTTCAGACTATCATGTTCAGACAGTTTATTTCAGTTGTTTTGGGTATTTTATACCCCACTCAGATGTTATATTTTATCAGATATTATGTCTAAATTTTGAACCTTATGGACTTACAGCCTTTATTTCCGCATTATATAGTTTATTTTGCAGTGTTCAGGTACAGATATCAGTCATGGATTAGCTTGTGGTTCTTCGGGGTCATGAGCACCGTGTAGCATTCTGGGTACCAGATTTGGGGCATTACACCCTTTTCTAGGTTTGAGGCTTCAACATGATTGTCTTAAGTATGGTTTGTCAGTTGGTTAATGTGATTTTCAAGTCATGTGATTACTCCTGCGTTCTCATTTTACTATTCTAAAGAGTCATCAACTTTAGGATAAATTGTAGTCTCAAAACGAATTGACCATATGAGTGGAGGGACGAAATGAAGAATGTAGAGAGTGTGGTTCATGTATTTAATTGATTAGGGCCTAATCGTTAAAGGATGATTTGCGGTTAGGATAGAGATATACCTAAATGCTTTACTTGGTTAATAAATCGGAAAGATAACTAAATGCATCCGAATTAGAGACTCACATCCTCGCTCAACGATGTAGTTGTGAGACTGATTTGGGTAGATTCCTTAGAGGGTGACCATCCCCAAGTTTTATTATCAGCCTCATAAATCAATAATCACTATAAACACCTACACTGTATAGAAATCATAGTTATGAATTAATTTAAAGTAGATACCTTAACCCTTTAATTCTTTATATATTTTTTACAATCCAAGTTTCATATCATTGTTAATTATATTATTTAATTTATAAGAAATCAAAACTCAAACTCTTTTTGGTTGCAAGTCGCATTTGCTTAACTGAAATAGTAAGATTAGAATTGAATCGTCTGCTAAATACCAAGTCTTTATGGGATCGGTATTCGGCTTGCAAGAGTCACTTTACTACTTGGTTGAGCATGTACACTTGTGCATCCGCCTGGGCAAATCAATACTAAATAGTCATATCATAATCCTTCAACAATTCCATCCATCCCCGCTGCCCAAGATTAAATCTCTCTAAGTAAACATATGTTGTAAGCTACGGTGATCTGTACAGACCTCACACTTGACACCATAAAGATATTGTCTCTAAATCTTTAATGCAAACACCACTGCTGCCATATCTAAGTCATGGGTTGGGTAGTTCTTTTCATGAGGCTTCAACTACTTCGAAGCATAAGCAATGACATTCCTATCCTGCATCAACACAACATCCAAGCCCAAAAGTGAAGAATTACAAAACACTGTAAAGTCCTAACCTTTAACCAATAAATAAAGGATAGGAGCTGTAGTCAAGAGTATCTTGAGATTTGGAAGATCCCCTCACATTGATTTGACCAAACAAATGGCACTTCATTCTAAGTCAGTTTTGTCAAGTGCGTTTCAATGGATTCAAAGTTCTTGAAATATCTATGATAGTAACTAGCAAGACCCACAAAGCTCCTTACATAAGTCACTGAACTTAGTCTGATCAACTTATTAGCTGCCTCAATCTTTTAAGGTTCCACCATTATGCCTTTTTCAAAACTAACGTGCCCTAAAAAGGCAACTAAAGACAACTAGAATTTACACTTCAAAATTCGACAAACAATCGTTTCTTCCTTAGAATATCCAATACTATGCAAAAATGACCTTCACACCCTTCCTTACTATTAGAGTAAACTAGAATTTCATCAATAAACACAACAACAAAATAATTCAAGAACGACTTAAATATATCATTTATCAAGTTCATAAAGACTGTAGGTGCATTATTTAGCCCGAATGACATCACTAGAAACTCATAATGGATATAACTAGCTCTAAAAGATATCTTTGTTACGTCCTTCAATTTAATTTTTAGCTGATGATAACCCAACCGCAAGACAAGTTTAGAAAATACCATCACATCCTATAACTGATCAAACAAAACCGTGTATGCAAGGCAAAGGATATTTGTTTTTGATGGTAACTTTATTAAGTTGTCTATATTCAATGGATATCCTCATACTACTATCCTTCTTCTCAAAAAATAGGACTGAAGTACTCCAAGGTGAAGAAAAACCCCTTATTAAGTAGTACCTATAATTGATTTTTGATTTCTCTCAATTCTGCTAGAGCCATTCGATAGGGAGGAATAGATATAGGGCTAGAACCCGACTCTAAGTATATATAGAAATCAATATATCCATTTGGAGGCATACCCGATAAATCTAAAGGAAACACATCCTAGAATTTGGAAACCATCAGAATTGACTCTATAGAAGAGGATTCCACACTCACATTCAAAGATAAGATAAAAATACTGAACACCCTAACCCCACTAACCTTTTAGCCTAAACAGATGATATAATTTTTAATAGTTTGGCCTTATACACTCCCTCTCTCTAGTTTATCCATTCAATCCATAACTAGAGCCATTGTCTTATCATTATAATTTAAGACAACATGATATGGTGATAACACGGTCATATAAAAAATTACATCAAAGTCCAACATAGACAGACTAATCAAATCTACCCAAGTTTAGAAACCCACAAACAACACGAAGTAACAATGGTAGACATAGGCTACTACCACAAACTCAATAAATAGAGTAGACACATAAACAGTATAGTCATGTACACCATAAGCAAAATTTAGGCCCACCAGAAACTGGATAGATACATAAGAATAAGTAGACTCCGGATCTAATAAAACATAAGCTATTCGATCACAAATAAAGATGGTACCTATGACCATCGCATCAAAAGGCATGACCTCAATCTTCCTAGAAAGGCATAACAAAAAGGTCGGTCATCAACATGAGCTAACTCTTTCACAGTCTAGGCTCCTCTTCTTGTGCCACTATTTCCTTGACCACCTTAACCGCCTGTATGATTTTCCTATCTACTCTGTGGATGACCCCTGCCGTTATCCTTTCCTTCTCTACCTACTGGAACTATAGCCCGAGTCTGCTGCTTTGCCTAGACATTTTCATGTCTCAAAGGAAACTCTCCCTTAAATTTACCAACAACACCACAATAGCAACATCACCACATGATAAAAGGCTAACTGGTATAAAGAAAGAAACCCCTTGGCTCTTAATAATCTTTGACGAAAAAGATACTCTACCTGAACCCACAGTAGAAAAAATCAAAGTTGATGGAATAGGGTGAGATAAATAGTCCTGTTGGCCATATCCCATGAAGAAAAATCTACTAAAATTCCCAATATTGATGGACTTCTTAGCTAACATCTTAGCCTGATTCACTTGCATTACCCCTTCTAACTTCTTTATATAGTTTGACACCTCATTAAACCCCCTCCCTACAAAATTCATATGGACAGATAAACTTTGAAGATCATAATTCAAACCCTTGACATAACATCAAATTCTTTCCTCCTTAGTAGACAATAATTGAGTTGCATAGAGGGACAAACCATGGAACATAGCCTCATAGGATGCAACTAACATATCACCCTGTTCCATTGCTGAAACTCATTCTTTTTGCATTAATAGAGGTCCCATGGCACATACTTTTCTAAGAAAAAAGCACGAAATTTCTCCCAGTCAATGAAGGTAATATCGACGACTAACATATACCCTCCACTATTGGTTAGAATCTTTCTCCAATAAAAATGTCACGAACTTAACTCTATGTTGTTGCATAATACCTATCTTGTGTAACCTCTCATAACAGTCAATGATGAACTCAAAAACATCATTAGATTCATTATGTAATGACCTGATAGTACACTCTGGGCATCACACAGTGCTTAAAATCTCGAGGGACCACAAGCTAAACCATGAGCTGGTATCTGCTGTGAGCACTAAATAACATAATCATAAATGCAAAAGAATAACTAATATGCCATAAGGTTTCAATATCTAAAATAAATACTGAATTATAAATCTGAAGAAATGACTATCTGAATCTAATAAGATAAAGAAAATCTGAATAACTAATTGACATGCCAACTGAAGTTTGAATATTGAATAACTGAATATAGTGTCTGAAAGCCTCTAAACTAAATAACTATGAGTTAATGGGATAGGCCCAACTAATTCCACTATATACTGAACAAAAGACATAAAGTAAAATAATTTGTCCTCAATATATGAGGACTCACCTCTGCTACTGCTGAGAGTCTGAGAAGTCTAAGTGCGATCCAAGAACTGAGCATCAAAACCTGTGATATAATACATCATAACGCAAAAGAAAGGTATGCAATCAATACTTTGAATGTACTGGTATGATAAATGAGGTAGGCTGCCATGCATGGTTTCATGAACAGGAATAACAACTGTCTAAATATACATATAAAACATGTAGTACTGAATAGAGAACATGAAATCTATACATAATAAAAATATATAAAATCTTTAAATACTGTGTGTGCATGTAAGTCTATAAATACTGAAGGTACGTGAAATCTATAGATACTGGGGATACATGAAGAAGCATATAATATGAACTGAATAAAAGTCTGTAAACTAAAATACCGAAATAACTGATATATATTTGCCTTGGTCAAACAACACTGAGACTGGACTACTGGTCTGATTATTGGACTGAGATTGTGGGAGCTATCATCTAACCGACATGCCCCAATCTGAGCTAATCAGGGTCCAACCAGTAACCCAGTTAGAAAGGTTTTAATATCGTGCCACGGGTACTAAAAGGTTTTAATACCATGCCACGGGTACTAACACTGGCTATATGGATCCACTAGTCTGGTAACGAAGATTATCAAGCCTAATCTGATGGGTGACTCCTGTGAGATAGTCAATCTTAAATTGATGGGTGACTTCTTATATCCTACACTGGCTACATAGTTTTGGAGTTTAGGGACTACTGCTAGTGATTCTGCCTATCTGACAGGGAATCCACCATCCCTACACTTACTCGGTGCTAAATCATACTCCCAACTGAATGACACTGAGTTACTTACTATTTCTAAGTTTAACTGACTAATCTAGTAATGCTCATAATGTATTCTGAAGTTATTATGAAGACACTGAGATGAGACTAAGTAAACAACTGTGATTTTCAGGTATTTAATACCCCCAGGACTCAAAAGAGATAATAGTAAGATGACACTAAAGCTTGGAGGACAAAGCGTGAAAGCTTTTATTAAATAATCATTCTTGTAAGCATTTTATCAAACACTTGATATACATGGTGTATATAAAGCATGGAAATTAGTTTAAAGCCATTAGTAAAGCACAACTTCACCACCATTATCACAAATCATGAATTAAATCAGTGGACAACAATATTCAAACATATGGAGTGTAGTAATAGACATTAATTTTGCTAAAACATGGTATAGAACAAGATTCATGGAAATTCCTGGTTTAATCATAATTTAAAATCAAGATAACCTGAAAAGATCATAATTTTACAATTTAAATCGGATACTTGGACTCCATAGGTGAAAGGAACCTATGGATGAACACTTAACATACCTGGGTCAATGAATTTGAGAGGATTGATGGTAAGTTCTTGAGATTTGGTCTTGAATTGAAGAGCTAGGATTTCTTGTTCTTGAAAAGAGGATCTTTAATTTTGAGAGGAATTGAATAAATGATGATTATTTAGGTCACTTAGGGATTAAATATCGTGTTTTAGGTTGATTAGGGTTGTCAAAAAAGACATAAATACCCCTAAACAAATTTAAAAACTCAGAATAGAAACTGAAGATCCTGATTTTATGCTCCGACGTGAAGCGGTGCAATTGAATTGGGCTACTGGAAAATTTACAATCCTCATTTTGTCCATTGGCGTGATGCGGAGATATCGCGCTAAGCATTTGGAATGCCATTTTGGCCATCTCCGTGTTGTGCCATTATCGTGGAGGCTCACTAGAAATTGCCAAATGTGAACTGGGTGCTTGGCGCGATACGCCAATATCGTGGTCCCTTACTAGAAATTGTCAATTATCATTTAGACTGGCTTTGCGATGTGCTATGACCAAAATGATGGTGTTTAACAACTGAAACTTTGAGTCGTCATAACTTTTTACCCAGTTATCAAATTTGGGCGAATTTATATCGTTGGAAAGATAAATGAATTTCCTACACAATGGCAAGATTTAAACTAAAAAATTATAGGTATTTCAAAAATTTTATATATGAATACTCATGTATTGAGACTCAAATTATGCTAGGGAAATATGGGGTATTAAAATATCTCCCTCTTGGGATTATTCGTTCTCAAATAAGACTGATTAAGCTAAGGAAATAGATGAACTGAGATTACACATTGAACATGCATATCTGATGCATGGCATGCATGACTAAACTAATTCATAAATGCGCGACTGACATAAATATGATATGCAACTGAAACTGAGCATGATAGAGAGGAATCTTAAGAAAATTAATACCTTAAATCAAATCTGAATTTTCAGAGAAAAGATGAGGGTACTTGGTTTGCATATCTACTTCTGCTTCCCATGTGGCTCCCTCAACGGACTGATTTCGCCAAAGAATTTTGACTAGTGGAACTTCTTTGTTCCTTAGTCTACGAACTTGATGATCAAGAATTTTGACTGGAACTTCCTCATAGGAAAGACTGTTCTGAACATCTATGCTTTATAGGGGAGAAACTACAGCTGGTCACTAATACACTTCTTCAAAAATGAGACATGGAACACTGGGTGTACTGAAGCTAGATTTGAAGGCAACTCAAGCTCGTAAGCTACCTTTCTAAAATAACTGAGAATTTTGTAGGGACCAACATACCGGGGACTTAGTTTTCCTTTCTTGCCAAACCTCTTTACCCCCTTCATGAGAGATATTTTCAAGTACACAAAATCACCGACCTTAAACTCGAGATCATTTCTCTTCACATCTGCATACGATTTCTATCGACTTTGGGCTACCCTAAGCCTCTCTCTGATCAACTGAACCTTCTCTAAGACATCAAACACCAAGTCAAGACCTACTAGTGTGGCCTCACCTACTTCAAACCAACCAATCGGAATCTATATCTCCTACAAAAAAAAGCCTCAAACAGAGCCATCTGGATACTGGAATGATAGCTGTTATTATATGGGAATTCAATCAAAGGAAAATGATCATCCCAACTACCTTTAAAATCAACTACGTATGCTCTCAGCATATCTTCAAGAGTATGAATGGTCCTTTCTTCTTAACCGCCTATCTGAGGGTGAAGGGCTGTACTGAGGTGGACATAGGTACCAAGACCTTTTTGGAATGATTTCTAGAAATAAGAGAAAAACTGGGTACCTCTGTCTGAGATAATAGATAAGGGAATACCGTGAAACCTAACCAACTCTTTGAAGTAGAGTTTGGCATAGTCCTCGACTGAATAAGAGGTATGGACTAGCAAGAAATGAGCTGATTTGGTCATCCTATCTATGATGACCCAAATAGAATCATGCTGATGACGGGTACGGGGAAAACCCATTACAAAATCCATGTTCACTTTCTCTCACTTCTATGTGGGAATACTGAACTCTTGCATGGACCCACTAGGCTTCTGGTGCTCAATCTTAACTTGCTGACATGTAGAGCACTTAGCTACAAACTCTGCAATATCCCTTTTAATCCCACTTCACCAATAGATCTCCTATAAATTTTGGTACATCTTAGTGTCCCCTGGATGAATAGAGTAACGCGCACCATGCGCTTCTGCAAGAATTTGTTGCCACAAGTCATCTTCACTAGGCACACATAACCGACCCTGACAATGTAACACACCATCTCCCTCTTTAGGAGAAAACCTCCACTTTCTGATCTCTGACTAATTCTTTCAACCTAACTAAATCGGGATCTCTATCCTGCTTTTTCTTTACCTTGAAAACTAGAGATGATTCTAAGCTACTCTGCACCCATACACTACCTTCTGTTGAATCAACTAAGCGGACACCTAGTCGAGCAAGCTGATGGACTTCCTGAACTAACTTCTTCTTATCATTCTTAACATGAGCAACACTACCCATAGACAACCTACTGAGAGCATGTTCCACTACATTGGCCTTGCTCAAATGATACAGAACACTCATGTCATAATTTTTCAATAACTCTAACCACCTCTGACGCAAATTCAAATATTTATGAGAGCACACATACTACAATCTTTTGTGATCTGTGAATACATCAACATACACCCCATACAAGTAATGCCTTCAAATCTTTAAGGCAAACACTACAACTGCTAGGTCGAGATCATGAGTAGGATAATTCTTCTCATGGGGCTTAAGCGGTCTAGAGGCATAGGGTATGACCTTACCTCTCTACATGAGGACATAATCCAATCCTAATTTAGATACATCATAGTACACAACAAACCTATCTGAACCATTTGGCAAAGTAAGAATTAGGGCTGACGTGAGTCGAGTCTTCATCTCCTGAAAACTCTTTTCACAGGAATCTAACCACTAAAACTTGACTTTCTTCTGAGTCAATCTAGACATGGGGGATAAAATAGATAAAAACCCTTCAACAAATCGATGGTAATAGCCATCCAAGCCTCAAAAACTCCTGATGTCTGAAGAATAAGTGGGTCTGGGCTAGTTTCTCATCGCTTTGGTCTTTTGAGGATCAACTCTAATGCCATCACTAGAAATAATATGGCCAAGGAAAGCTACTATTCTTAGCCAGAATTCACACTTACTGAATTTGGAAAACAACTAATGGGTTCTGAGAGTCTAAAGTACTATTCTAAGGTGTTCTACGTGATCATTCTCACAACGGGAATAGACAAGACTGTCATCAATGAAAACTATAATGAACATGTCCAAGTACTGCTTAAACACTTGGTTCATCAAGTCCATAAAGACTACTGGGAAATTTGTAAGACCAACGGACATGACTAGAAATTAAATGTGACCATACCGTGTTCGAAAAGCTTTTTTTGGAATGTCATATTCTCTGACTCTGAGCTGATGATAGCTTGATCTGAAGTCAATCTTAGAAAAGTAACTAGCACCCCAAAGTTGGTCAAACAAGTCATCGATTCTAGGAAGTGGTTACTTATTCTTGATGGTGAATTTGTTCAACTGACGGTAATCAATACACATTCTGAGGGAACCGTCTTTCTTATGCATGAATAGAACTAGTGCGCCCTATGGGGAGATGTCGAGTCTGATGAATCACTTATCTAGGAGATCCTTCAACTGTTCTTTTAGTTCTTTGAGTTAAGCTAGAGCTATTCTGTATAGTGGAATAGATATGGGCTAAGTGTCTGAAAGAAGGTCTATTCCAAAGTCGATTTTCCTTTTAGGAGGAACTCTGGGAAGATCTTCAGGGATCATATTTGGAAATTCCCTAACTACTAAAACTGACTCAAAGGTTGGAGTCTCTGAATTTGAGTCTTTCACTCAAATAAGATGGTAAATACACCCCTTGGATATCATCTTTCTCGCTCTAAGGTACGAAACAAGTTAACCCCTAAGAGTTGAAGGACTACCCCTCCATTTAAGGACTAGTTCATTTGGGAACTAAAAATGAACTATTCTGTTTCTACAATCAATTGAGGCATAGCATGAGTGGAGCCAATCCATGCCGAGAATGATGTCAAAATCTGTCATCTCTAACTCTATGAGATCAACTAAAGTAACTTTATGAGATATTATGATCGGAAAGTTCCTGTATATTTGCTTGGCTACAATGGAAACACCTACTAGAGTAGACACTAAAAAGGGCTCTGCTAAAGTTTTAGGATTGACTCCAAAATTGATCGCTATATATAAAGTTACAAAAAAAAGAGAAGCTCCAAGGTCTAGTAAGGCATAAATATGTAAGTGAAAGACCTACAACATACTAGTAACTATATCAGGAGAATTTTCCTAATCTTGGCGGGACGGAAGAGAATATAATCTGTTCGGATACTGACCAATAGTAGTACTAGAAGTGGCACCCTGCTGCGTTGGGCGACCGGATGGAACTGATGATAAATTGAACTTGCCTTGTTGTCGCAACTCCCTACCTCTCTGAGTAACTACCCGACACTTTTAAATCTGATGTCCTGGCTTTCCATATCCGAAGCATATATCACTGCCCATTCTACACTTACCCTGATGCTGTCTGCCATATTTTTGACATAGAGGACTCATATGGGCACTGTTAACACTACCTCAGGACTTAGAGCCTACTACCCTATCTTGATTATCATTTCTGAATTTGGGTACTAGGTCACTGGATGAAGAGGGTGCTAGAGCTGAAGACCTTTAATGGAATTGGGGACGGTTACCACCTTCTGACCTTAGTCGATTGAAATTAAAACCACCTATCCTAGCTCTGTTGTTTCCTCTCTCTCTCCTTAATATTCTGCTCCTTAATCTGTTGAGCATGGACCATCAGTCTAGACAAGTCTATCTCCCTAATCAACATTACATTCCTACACTCTTTGACCACATTATCAGATACTCCAAACTAAAACTTACTCATATTGGACCTACTGTCAGCTACAACATGAGGAGCATATCTAGCTAATTGAGTAAACTTGAGGGAATACTTATTAATGCTCATTATTCCCTACCTCAAGTTAAACTAAGTATGGGCTACATCTTGTAAATGATATGCAGGTAATTTAGCACTCTTTAGACTTGGATCCCGTGAATGAAGAAGGATTCATTTGGGTGAAGTCCTAAATCCTAGCTGCAGTAGTATTGGCCATTGGGTAGGCCTGAACAGCAGCTGTCCATTCATTCTGAGCTTCTACAGAGTTGGTAAGAGTGGTGAACACATCCCTAAATTCTGCGTGAGAGACATACTTATCTAGAGGATTTGCCTGGACGAGCGGAGGTGCTAACTGGTTTCCTTCTCCTCTTCTGTTATTCTTTTTGGGAGGCATATTCTATAAATGGAAGAAAAAAATAGATTAGACTGAGATTTTAAATTGAGCTCATGCTCACTTGCACGACATGAATACTGAAAGAAGGAAAACGTTTCCTAAATGCCTTGTAGCCTCCTTCCCATAAGTGTGGCACGCTACATACCCATGCATAAGACTCTACTTGACAGGACTTTTAGACTTCCTAGGACTCTTTAAAACCTTAGGCTCTGATACTAAGTTTGTAATAACTCGAGAGTACACCCTGGGCATCACATAGTGCTTACAGTCCCGAGGGACCACAAGCTAACCCATGAGCTGGTACCTGCAGTGAGCACTAAATAACGTAATCATAAATAAAAAAGAATAACTAATATGACACAACACGATCTCAATTATAGTTACGTAGTCATGCATGTATTCTCATATTCATGTTAGTCAGTCAGTTATTATTATTGTTTATGCATTATGAACCCTATGTATTTAGCCTACCTCACATGCATACTGGTATATTTAAAGTACTGACATATTCACGCTATGGTGCTTATACCGTAGGTTTAGAAGCACGAGCTCCAGATCAGCAGTAGATTCCAGTCTCAGTAGTCAGAGTTAGAAGTGAGTCCTCATCTTTCGAGGATATAATGATTTTATAATTGTTTCAGTTTTCAGTTTATTTTAGTAGTTGGAGTTATTTGGGGACATGTCCCATCAACTCCTTATTCAGACAGTTTAGAGGCTTTCAGACTATAGCATGTCAGATAGTTATTTTAGATTTTCTTTGGTATTCTGATACCATTTTCAGACATTATTTTAGTAGATGTTTATCTGATTTGAACCTTATGGCCTTTCAGTAAATATTTCCGTATTTATATCATATAATACGCAGTATTCAGGTACATATATCAGTCATGGGTTATTTTGTGGTCCTTCGAGGTCATGAGCACTGTGTAGCTTTCTAGTTTAGCAAATCGAGGAATTACAAACTTGGTATCTGAACCTAAGGTTCAACAGTGTCCTAGGAAGTCTAAAAAGCCGTATCTAGTAGAGTCTTGTACATGCATGTGTTGTGCACCACACTTATGTACAGGGGCTATGGGATGTTTTAGGAACAATTTCCCTTTTTTCAGTATTCATATCATGCCAGTGAGAATAATCTCATGTCAATCTCTCAGTCTAATTCGTTTCACCCTTTCTTCTATAGAATATGCCTACTAAAAGGAGAAATGGGAATTAGTCAGCCCCTCAGCCTGAAGAACCTTTGGGCGATTATGTTTCTCATGCGGAATTCAGAACCGCATTCACTAATCTTGCTTAGTTAGTTTCTTCCCATAATGAATGATCAGCTATCATTCCGGCCAACCCAGTGGCTAATTCAGCTGCAGCCAGAATTTAGGACTTCACCCGGATGAATCCTCCATCCTTTCTTAGGTCTAAGACAGATGCGAACCCTCAAGAATTCCTAGATCAAGTTGAGAAGGTAAATCATATCACGGGGGCGACTACTGTTGATAGTGTTGAGATAGCTTCATATCAGTTATAGGATATAGCTTCTATTTGGTTAAAGCAGTAGAAGTCAGATAGGATAGATGATGCAGGGCCTATAGAATGGGATGAATTTGTCACTGCATTATTAGAGAGATTCTTTCCCTTAGAGCTTAGAGAATTTATGGTGCTAGAGTTCATCAACCTCAGGCAGGGTAATATGACAGTGAAAGAGTATTATCTTAAGTTTACTCAATTATCTAGATATGCCCCTCATATGATTACAGACAGTAGTGCCAAGATTAGTAAGTTTGTATCAGGGGTGAATGATAGCATGGTTAACAAGTGTAGATCCACCATGCTGAATAGTCACATGACTTTAGCCAGACTTATAACCCATCCTTAGCAGATAGAGGACCAAAAGATTAAGATGAGGGAAAAGTAGAATAAGAGGGCTAGGATCAGTATTTTCAGCTTTGCTCAGCCTAAGTCAGGGGGTAGAAGCCGTTCTTAGTATAGTCATAAGTTTTCAGTGCCATCCCCATTTTCAGCTAGTGCATCAGTACCCAAGTTCGGGAATAATTATCATGATAGGTTGCTAGACTCTGAGGCTCAAGGTAGTGAGACCAGGAGTTTTACCTATCTACCTCGTAGAGAGTGTGGTAAGAATCACCTAGGTGTATGTAGATCAGGCAGTGAGGTGTGTTTTGGATATGGTAAGCCAGGCCACAGTCTGGGAAAATATAGAGTAAGGTCTCAGAAGGAAAACAAATTGCACCAGCAGGGCGTCACTTCCAGTACCACTATTGGTCAGTGTCAGAATAGGTTTTATGCTTTTTAGAATCACCATGATCAAGGAAATTCCCCCAGCACAGATTCAGGTATATTATAGGTCCTTCATACTCATGTTATGTATTGTTAGACCTCTTGTACTCAGTTTTAGCTTAAGATTTTCAGCATGATTTATTCAGTCATGAATCAGTCAGTTGATGCCCTGTGCGTTGCCCTAGTATCTCAGTAAGGTAATTGTTCTTACTGGGACATAGTGTCCGAAGGGGGAGATACCCCATTATTCCCCAACGCTCTCATGTCTTAAGTTTAGTTTCTCTTCACATGAAGAATCCAGTATAGAGTAGAGGGTACTCATAAGTTGACCCTTAAATTCCCAACCTTAACTGTGGGCCAGATATTCAGAGGTTCAGTTCAATTCATGATGTTTAGTTCGTATGTCACGTATCAGTCAGTTAGGTTCTTGTGTTTCTACTCATGTATGTTTAGTGAAACGATCTCAGGTTCATTAATATTTTCACTTGAGGTAACAGTTCCCTATAAGCTTACTCATTTTTATGTTCAGAGTTCATTACAAACTTGGCATCAAACTTGGTATTCAGTTCATGCTCAGATCCCCATTACAAACTTGGTACTAAGTACCTCTGCATATTTAGCCATGCATTCATATATCAGTTCAGGTATGTAATCATGCATTAGACATGCATTCTTACCACGAGAAACTCAGTTCATCAAAATATTCAGTCATGTATTCATGAGTCAATTATCTATGCATTAGATATGCATAAATTCAATTTATCAATCATGCATTAGACATGCATATTCAGTATGTTGTAGTCAGTTCTTCAGTCAGGACAGTCATGTGATCATGTTTCAATTATTTATGTTTAGTATGTATGTTAGTTTATGTTCTTTCCCTCACCCTCAGTCTCATTCAAGGACGAATGTTCCTAAGGGGGAGATATTGTAATACCTGTACTTTTCCTAGATTGAAACTTTTTCCCAAGAATGTTAGAAGCTTTCTTTGAAAGATGAATCCACTCTTATAAATATGGTATTTTCAAGATTTTAACTTTTTATCATGTGAAAAATTCAATAAGATTTCCATTATACAAAATTCGCCCAAACCCGACACCTGAGTGAAGAGTTAGAGCCTTTTTAGTGAAACAGTGTATCACCTGAGTTTTTAGCGCATTGCAGAGATAGTTCAAATGGTAATTGTCAATTTATAGTGTTTCTCCATGATAGTGGTGCGTTGTGACAAACTTCCAGGTCTCAAATAAGGTGGCAGCGTTATAGCTCCGCATCGCGCCACCGTGTAATTTCTCATTTGTCACTTTCCAGTAATTTGCACGATAGTGGCGTGTCGCACCAAAGACGAAAATCAGGAAATTTTCTCAAAAGTTAAAGACATGTACTAGGTTTAAAAGGGTCAATTTCCCACCCTATGTAAGCCTTATAACACGAGATTTGTCCATAATTCAGCAACTTATACTCAGTTACTCTCAAAAACTCTCAAGAACAAGCCCTAGGGTTTTCATAGAAAGTTCAATTCCAAGGGAATTCACCATCAAATTTCAAGAATATCTTCATCAATCTTCGTAGAATCATAAGCTAAGGTATGCATAATGTTCATTCATGGGCTCCTTTCATCCATGAAGTCCAAGAATGTCTTTTCTAAATTCAAGTTATGGATTTTCTGTATGAATTTCATGATTGGATTGCTCTTGTTCAGGTTGATAACGATTAATTGCATTCTAATCCATGTTTGGTGATAAATTGTATGTGTAATTGATTAATAATGATGTAGATTCATGTAAACCTAGGATTAAAACCCTTAGATGATGAAATTAGATATGAATCATGATGTTTGATTGTTGTATAATGTTGTTTACACATTCTATGCCTATTATGTATTTGATTAAATGCCTAGATGAAGGAAATATGCCCAACTAGTATGATATCATGAAATCTCCAATCATGTACAAGTTTATGCATATCACATGTTTGACAAAATGCTTCAATATATGAATTATGAATTGTGTTGTTGGTCATGTGGTCATGTAAGTCACGTTATGTCAGTTTCTTCTCATTGAGTCCTGGGGGTACTTGTACCTAAAAACATTAGCTGTGTGCCTAGAGCCGTGTCATGTTTTTATGATACTCTCAGTCAAGCCATGATCCATAGAACTCAGTCAGTCATATGACTTAGGAAAACCCAAAAATCTCATTAATCTCAGTTGTTCAGTAATCTCAGTGATCTCAGTACTCAATAATCTCAGTAACCTCAGTATTCCCAGCCAAACTCAGTAACTTCAGTATCCATAGTCAGTCCTCAAAACTTAGTACATTCTATCAATCAACAAAACTCAGTAAATTTAGTTTATCTCTGCTAAACAATACCCTTAGTATCAGTTAAGTTTAGTTAATCAGCTCAGTTCAGTGAATAAGTTCAATTTAGTTATTCAGTCCAGTATCTTTCAGATGGGAGTAGGATTCAGCACTGAGTGAGCCTAGGGATGGGGGCTCACCTGCTAGATAGGACTGAGATCCTTAGAAGAAATCCTCAAGTTCTAGAACTATGTAGCTAGCGTAGGTATGAGATGCCACCCGGTAGATAGGACTGACATACTCAGGGATCACCTGTTAGAGAATTTATATGTATAGGACTGATTCCAGGGGTCACCTGCTAGATTAGGACTGACTCCATAGCAGTTGTCTTTACCAGTGGCGCGGTACTGATACCCTTCCAGCTGGGGTTACAAGTTGGACCTTAGTTAGCTTGGGCATGTCAGTTAGATAAATACATCCCACAATTGCAGTTATAGAATCAGGGCTGTCAGATACAGTCAATTAAGCTTAGTAATATAGATTTAGGACTATTAGATATAGTCAGTCCTTATCATTATAAATAGACACCGAGATCACCTATTAGATAGGACTGATCTCAACTATGGTTAATCAGTAGCAACATAATCAGATTCAGAGATTACCCGCTAGGTAGGACTAATCTCAGACTATGTTAAATCATCTTTATTATTATTATACTCAGAGATTACCCACTAGATAGGACTGATCTCAGATTTAGTAACTCAGATGCAGTACGGAACTCAGTTAGTTCCATCAGGTTCAAGACTGTTAGATACAATCAACCAGACTAGTTCTTCTTAACCAGAACTATCAGACACAGTTATTCATGTGTCAGTAGTATAGTATCAGTCCCTCAGTATTCAGTAATTCAGTATTTAGTCCCAACACGATCTAAGTTACAATTACTTAGTTATGCATGTATTCTCATGTTCATGTTAGTCAGTCAGTTATTATTATTGTTCATGCATTATGAACCCCATGCATTTAGCCTACCTCACATGCATACCAGTACATTTAAATTACTGGCGTATTCGCGCTATGGTGTCTTATACCATAGGTTTAGTAGCACGAGCTTCAGATTAGCAGTAGATTCCAGTCTCAGCAGCCAGAGTTGAAGTGAGTCCTCGTCTTTTGAGGACATGATGGTTTCATTATTGTTTCAGTTTTTAGTTTATTTCAGTAGTTGGAGTTAGTTAGGTACATGTCCCATCAACTCCCTATTCAGACATTTTAGAGGCTTTTAGACTATAGCATGTCAGACAATTATTTCAAATTTTCTTTGGTATTATTATACCATTTTCAGATATTATTTTATTAGATGTTTATCCAATTTGAACCTTATGGCCTTTTAGTACATGTTTCTATATTTATACCATATATCACGCAGTGTTTAGGTACAGATATCAGTCATGGGTTAGCTTGTGTCTTTCAACATCATGAGCACCAAGTAGCATTCCGGTTCACCAAATCGGGGCATTAAAGTTCACTTTTCAGATCTGGTCCTCTCAACACTATAAAGTTTATGGAAACTCACCTATCCCACTTGAGGATGACATTGATAGATCTCGTCTGGCTCATGGGGCATAGACTTGGTCAAGGGTCGCAGTTCCTAATTTTTCCTATGGACTTCCACCGATCTTCACTAGCCCTACTCCAAAAGATGGAACTCATGTGTAGTTACCTCAAAGAGAGGTTACCAATGCAAAGTTTTGAATTTCTATTCATTTATTAACCTATATAGTGACAACTCTGTCATGCCAGGTCAATCCTATTGGTACAAAAGAGAATAAGAAAAGGTCGGGAAATAGGCAGAGTAAGAGGTCTTAATTTTTTGAACAAAGTGAAGGTCAATAATATGGTGGTAAGTGGTCCAAGAGGAAGTGTTGGGTAGGTCCTAACTCCTATTCTATGGCTAGTTCTCCCTATCCAAAGCCGTTAGGAGATAGATATTTTTAGATTGGTAATTTTTCTAGGGCATAAGGTGCCTAATCTTGGGCATAAGGTTCCCAATCTGTATCATCTTACCTTTCTTGTCAGTTTTGTGGTTGGTCGCACCATAGTTGTTGTGAGAAAGGGATGCATAATTGTTTTAATTATTGTCAATTGGCTCATATTCAATGGGAGTGTCCCGTAAGGATTGCCTCTTGGGAAAATAGGACACCAGTTACCGTCTCTCAAGCTTTTGCATCGAGGGATGCTACTTCTGGCTCTAGCATTGATCGGGATCATTTCAATGACCTTACTATCCCTTAAAAGTCTGAGGCATCTTCTGATGTTGACACTGGTATGTTAAAAACTCTTTTTCTATTATATGTATTGGTTACTTGGTTTAGGGTCCCCTATGTCTTATGTGGCCCCATATGTGGTTGTGGATTTTGGTTTTGGTCCCAAGGTTATTTTGGACTCTTTTTCTATTTCTACCATGGTAGGTGACTCGGTGATTGCTAAAAGAGTCTATAGGAGGTGTGTGGTATTTGTTGGTAGTAAAGAGACTATGGTGGATTTCTATGATATTCTGGGGTGGATTGGTTACACTCGTGCTGCGGTCATTAGATTGTTGGACCCGTAAGGTTTTTTTAGGCTCCTTGGTGAGTCAGTTATGGGATGGGAGAATGATTACCTTGCTATTAAGAGAAAAGTTATCTCGTATCTTAGAGCTCAAATATTGGTCTCTAATGGGGTGTCTTTATTATTATTTGGTCTGGGTTAAAGTTTTTAACTTGGAAGGTCCTTCTTTGTAACTAGTTTTGGTGGTGAGTAAATTTCCTAAGGTCTTCCTGATAACCTTCATGGTGTCCTTCCAATAGGGAGATTTGAGTTATGGATTGGTCTTATTTAGGATGTTTGTCCAATTTCTATTCTTTCTTAATAAAATGGTTCTGGTTGAGTTAGAGGAGCTTAAGGAGCCATTAGAGAACCCTTTAGATAAAGGTTTCATCCATCCTAGTGTTTCTCCATGGGGTGCTTCTATTTTTTCACACATAATGAGGGACGATTTCCCCCAAGAAAGTATAGGTTATTAGTGGGTGAATGAGGAATTTAGGGTGTCCTCCTTGTGGGGTGGACCATATATGTATATTTCTCTATGGGGTACCTTGTTGGAAGTGCAAAATGGTTGGTAGACATTGGGTTTAAACTTTAGGCATTATTTGTAGGAAAGGGAGTATGTTAGCTCGGGGATAGCAATGCGAGGGTTGTGGAGGTAGATTGGTAGGATGGATGAGGAATATTAAAAGGGGTGAGGTTAATGATTTAGGAAATATAGGAGTGGGAAGGTTGTGAAATATAGGCCGAAGGTTCAGGTTGAACTGATAGATTGGGGGTTAAGTCATTGGATGGGTTAGAGCAAGGAGTTTGTGTGACTATGCTGGACTCTAGGTGGTATTTTCATGAATGAGATTTAAAGTATAGGGGAACCAAGCGTCTCTAGTGATCATCCTTGGTCATACCCTATAGAGTAGGGTATTGTGCTTTCAGGTGTAATAAGGTGAAGGTCGAGGATTAATATTAAATTTTATTTTAGAGGTGGACTTTTAGAGAAGGTTGGGGTGTATTTACTCCTATTCTATTGATTCTCTCCTATCTCGATTAAGAGAGAACTCTTCTAGTGTTGTGCGCATTCTAGTAGCGCTTATGCTTAAGATTCGCATTTTGCATTCGCCTTGCACCTTGGATATGAATCTTGACATTTTATTACTATACCTATGATATATGTGGTCGTGTGTCTTTTGGTGTCCAATCCTAATGACTCCTACTATAGTGTGTTGTGTTGGGATGGTTCTTTATTCATGACCTAGTTTATTTCTATGAAGTACCTTGTGGCTATGATATTGTGTCTCTTTTCAGGGCCCTCGCTTGGGTGGGATGAGTAATTCTTGTACATTAGTCCCATGATGAACCTTCTTATAATAGGGTGGTAGTGTCTTCGGAGGTGTGGTGATGTTTTTAAATGGGGGAAAGTAGAAGTCCCTAGTGGGGAAAATTTTGGGGTGACTACTAGACTAAGGTTTTGGAGGGTTAGGTAAGGTTATTTGTATGAGGAATTATTAGGAGAGGAATAGGCGGTGATAATCTTTGTGGTAAAATAATAGAGGTTTCTAAGCCTTTGGAAGGATAGATCATACCGCGGGTCTAAAAGAGGTAGGATTGGATATTATAATTGATAGATATACCAATTGTGGTGTTGGGTACTTAAGAATCTTGGTGAGGCATGATGCTTGGATTCAGAGATAGAGCACAATAGTGTCTTGGTTGGATGTAAGGAGTAGAGACCGGTGGCCTAAGTCAAATCCTTTTAGCTTTGGATAGGCTTGAACATAGAAGTAGTGTATCGTTGGCCTTAGTCTCTCATAGTGAT
This sequence comes from Capsicum baccatum var. pendulum, assembly GCA_030864225.1. Taxonomy (NCBI): domain Eukaryota; kingdom Viridiplantae; phylum Streptophyta; class Magnoliopsida; order Solanales; family Solanaceae; genus Capsicum; species Capsicum baccatum. The sequence goes on along the minus strand of CM061554.1, from coordinate 23,670,307 downwards.
GTGTCTCTGGGAATTTCTAGGATGAATTAGACTTGACCTCTTGCATGTGTTCCATTCATTTGGTATTCCATGTGTTTGTATTGAGGTAGCGTGTGGATGGTCCTTTGTTGATTGGTTCCTTTGGGTGGCATTGGTATCTCAGAGTTTTTGTCCTAAGGAGGTCTCGGTGAGGATCTTGGGTTGGTAAGTTTTCCAATTGTGAACAAAATTTGTGGCTTCGGTGAAGGTTCTATGGTGAAACCAAAAGTCCGAGAAAGCCAATTGGGTTCTGGAAGAGGACATGGAGTCCAAGTATCCGCGTTGGTTCTTTATTCTATAAACTTGTGTGTAAGGTGTGTGTTTTTCATCACATCTTTGTTTTCTAACTTGGTTAATGAAAGGGTTGGATTTCCTTGTATCTTTGTTTGTAGCTTAGTTAGAGGTCAGAATGTAGGTGTTGGGGTGTAAATCGTGCTTAGGGTATGTGATGATCTTCTCATATTGAATTATGTCTTTGTCTTCTAATTTGGTTAAAGGGAAGTTTGATGGGTATTAATGTGTTAAATCATGCTTGTGCTTTCTCTTACCTATCATTCGTGGACAAATGATCCTAAGTTGGGGAGAATGAAACATCCTAAACCTTGGCACTTATAAAATTTCTAGAGTTTTGAAGTTTCTGTACAAGGTACGAATTAAAGGTACAAGTCGTATGCTGGGTAAAGCTATGGACCTATCTCTCATATGTTAGGCAGTGTGTTTGGGGTTGGTTCTATCCAAGATACGACTAAGTATCATACTAGTCGTATGGTAAGATACGAGGTGTATAATGCTAAGTCGTATAATGCTTATTGGTTAGCCTAGTTGAATCTGTCCAAGGTACGGGTTTGGGGTTCTTCTCGTACCTTAGGGTATGACTAGGGGATGGCCGTACCCTCCTGCGTGCATATTTTTAAGTTTTAAGTTGCAGATATTTTGGACATTTTCCATCCCAAAACCCCTATGTGCCCATGTTATATAACCCTTGGTGTCGTCCACATAACTCACATTGGATGGATCAAAACACTCAAAATACTCTCTCTAACTCTCTCTTGAAGATTGGAGGCTAGGGTTTCTACAAGTGTTCTTCAAATGGCTCAAGAGTCAAGTTTCGTTCCATGAACCTTCTTGTATAAGGCATACACTCCTCCATCATTGTTAGTTCCAATTAAAGACATATTTTAATGTGTTTTAAACATTGATTATGAATCATAAATGGTGGTTTTGAAAACCAACGTTGAGGGTTTTGGTGCGTATTGTTAAGTATTGTTTAATCTTGGTTTAAATTATATTTTCATTTGTTTTTTGTGATGGTTTGCATATGTGGGTTCTTGTTGGTTATGTTTTAACAAATAGGTCATAGGTAACCCTAAATTTGATGGTTTATGCTTTGATTTTGGTCTTGGTAAAGGTATACCCTTAACATGTTTGATAAAATGCTTATGAGAATGTTGTAACGATATTGTTGAGCTTTCATTGAAAATATTGCATGGTATATTTTGGTTATGGAACCCTAAATTGGTTTGAAATGGTTTTTAATGGTTTAAATGATTTTGAAATGGTTTAAATGGTTTTGAATAGTTTGAAAAAGTTTTGAATGGTTTGGGATGTTAAAATGGTAAGACCTTGGTGGCTATGAAATTAATTTGAATGAAAACCTTGTGCGTACACGGGAATTCCTCAAGTTAATGAAATAAATAAATAGGTTTGAATGATGAACATCTTGTGGGATACATGGGAATACCCCAAGAAAAACTTAATAATAAAATACTTGTGGGGTACACAAGAATCCCTCAAGTATGCCTAATAATGATATACTTGCGGGGTACATTGAAATACCCCAAGTAAACTAAATAATGTAACCTATAGGGTAATAGGAATCCCTTAAGGTAGGCTAAAGAAATTTCTTGCAAGCTATAGTTAGTATAATTATACCACTACTCATAGCCTTGGCTAATAATAAATGGGATTGGTGGTTTGGTTGTATGGTAATGGTTTTAATTGCGATATAATGGTGGGTTGTGATAGCTAACTATGAAGGTGTGAGTCCAATAGACGGACACTGGAAATTCATGTTTGCCGACATGAGGATTGGTCATGGTGACCATATACTTGAGAGGTACACGAGAATCCCCTAACACTTGTATATATGTATTATGGAGAGTGAAGGGTATACGGGAATCCCCTACTCCTATTGTATTTTTGGTTCATGCGGATACACGCATTGGGGCCCGTCCAGGGGGTAACATTGGACTCATACAACCCGTGGGTGGATTATGACGGTTAAGCTACACATACCCAGGTTAATGATTTTAAGGTTATTCTAAACTTGATTCCCTTTCTCGACATGGATTATATATATGTATGTATGGTTGTGAATGCATATGGTTGGTTTACTTGGGTTTAAAGATTGCCATTTTTTTATCATTATCATGAGTGCATGCTAGCATTCACCCGCTAACCCGTACTTAGGCGTTGTATCCCCACGCGATACAGGAACTGGCCATACTCCTCCTCCTGCTTATTGATTGGATTCGGGGACTGTCGGTGTTGTATTAAAGTGGTGAGCTTTCATAGTTCGAAAGGCATCTACTTCATGTTATGGATCCCTCTCACTATATTTTGTCTTTTTATAGACGTGGGTTTTGGCTATGGTGGGGGGCATATCCCCACTAGATACTCTTTGGTTTTGGTTTAGAGGTTTCATATGGACAACAGTGGATTTGGGTAAGGATTGATTATGTCATATATATATATATTGGGTTATCGATTTTGGTTTGGTTGGTTATTGGATGGATTGACTTAGTTGGGTTGGTCTCGGATATAGACTTATCCCTAAGTCATCACATTGTTAAATGCGTTATCTTCTTATTTGTTTGAAATTCACCCAACACAAAGTATATGTTGGTTGGTTGGGTTTGTTGTCAGGGGTGGTCTCCGATCCTAGTTGGACTTGAGATTCCCATTATGACAAGGCCCCGGTTCGGGTTGTGTCACCTTAGGTAAGGGAGTATGAAAAAAATCAAATTATAAAAAAAAAATTAGTCATAAATTAAAGAAACTTATCAATTTCCTACTTAATTGTTGTGACTTTGGTCTTCATTAGTCTACTAAAAAACAAAAGATATTAGAATAGGTCTGTCTTTTAAACTTCTTAATTCCTCACCTGAACGTGTACTTCAGCCTGGCTGCTAATCTTTGTATGCAATTCCTCACGTGAACGTGTACTTCAGCCTGGCTGCTAATCATATTTCATTAGTTGTTTCAAGCTAGAAGATGATAACTGCTATTCATGTGATTCCCCTGATAACACGGAGTCGATATGCCAAATTTTAAACGCACTAATCACGATAAAAATTATGGTATTTTTTGACATGGCTCAAGTTTTAGTAATGACGGCTAATTAGGTGTTATCAAAATGCTAATAACAAGGCAGTTAGGACTGAGAACCCAATTATTGTGGAATTAGCCAAACGATGTTATAATGACAATAACAAAAGAAATAACAAGTTGGTAATAACGATAATTAAAGACAATAAAGAAGACACAAATTTAATATGGTTCGGTCAGTGTGACTTACGTCCACAAGTGGAGAGGAGCAATTTCTCTATATCAACAAGAGTACAATAGAGAGGGTACAAAAATTAAAGTAGTTACTCTAATTAACCCAAATATCCCAAGAGAAAAACCTCATAAAATCACTCCAAAAGAAGGCCTCACATAAGTGTTTTCCAACACCCACTCTCTAAATAAATACTCTAACTAAAACGGAGAAGAAATACAAGAGAATAAAAGAAAACTCTTGAAAATTAATGGGTTATGAATGAGAAAGAAGGTCCCTATTAATAGAGATGAGAATGGGCTTGTTGATGTCATCCATAATGTTAATAGAAGATGTAAATTTCAACATTTCCATGAGAATTGTAGAAATGTTCAGCTGCAAAATCTTTGGCGGCAAGATACTTTGACAATGGGTAACAAACAATCTTCCTTAAATCTTGGGTTGAATTTTAACAAGTGTGAACCAGTGAAAAACAAAGGCCATATTACAAATCTCCAACTTGGCCTGAGTTTCGCTTATATAGTAAATTTTCTTCCTATCTGCAAAAGCCCATATGGGATAAATCATTCTTAACATATGGCAATCAAGTTCAAGCTTTGACCGAAAGAGACTTTATGAACATGTCAGTAGGATTGTCTGTCGTATTACTCTTCTGAACAAAGATCTTTCCTTAAACAATAGTTTCCTGAACAAAATAATACTTTATGTCTATTTGCTTCATCCTCGGATGAAATATTTGATCTTTAGTCAATTGAATGACACTTTGACTATCATAGAAAATAATAATACCATCTTGGTGTGGACTGAGTTAAGAAAACAGACCCTTTAACCATAAGGCTTCTTTGATTACCTTAGTCACTGTCATATATTCTGCTTTGGTAGTAGATAAAGATACTAAGTATTGTAATGTAGATTTACAACTGATAGCACAACCACCAATGCAAAGCACATAGTCAGTCAATGATCTTATTTTCTCAAGATAACCTACATAATTTGAGTCTACAAAACCAACCAAAGTGTTAGTATTTCTTCCAAACTCCAACAAGCGTTTGAAGTACCTCACAAATATCTGAGAATCCATTTCACCGCCTGCGAATGTGATTTTTCAGGATAAGCCATGTATCGACTTGCCACACTTACTGCTTGTGAAATATCTAGATGTGTACACACCATTGCATACATAAATTACCAACTACACTAGAATATGGTACTCATGTCATATACCTTTCTTCTTTCTCTGATTATGATTATTGAGCAGCTTGTAACATGAAATAAACAGCAAGAGGAGTACTTATTGGTTTAGCATATATTATGCCAAACCTCTCTAAGACCTTCTCAAAGTACTTATTCTTGTACAAGAATAGCCTGTTGGATTCTCGATCTCTTCTGATCTCTATGCCAAGGATTTTCTTAGCTGCTCCCAAATCTTTTATTTCAAATTCACTTTTCTACTAACTTTTCAAATTGTGAATTTCTGTCAAATCCTTAGCAGCAATGACATTGCCATCAACATATAACAATAAGTAAATGAATGAACCATTATTTAACTTTAGGAAGTAAACACAAACATCATACAAGCTCCTTAAATAACCATGACCCAACATAAAGGAATCAAACCTCTTATACCATTGTCTTGGAGATTATTTTAATTTGTACAATGATTTCTTCAACAAGAAAACATGATCTTCCTTTTCTTTAGTTTCAAATCTTCCAGGTTGATACATGTGTATTTGTTCCTCAAGTTTTCCATGTTAGAAAGTTGTCTTAACATCAAGTTGTTCTAGTTCCAAATCATACATAGAAACTAAGGCAAGCAAGACATTAATAGGGATATTTTTAACAAGTAAGAAAATCTCATTAAAATCAACTCCTTGTACCTGACTATAGCCCTTTGCAACTAATTGTATCTTATACCTTGCATCTTCAACCCTAGAAATTCCATATTTTTTATTGAAGACACATTTGCAACCAATGATTCTGCTTTTTATGATGGCTTTACAAGAGACCAAGTACCATTCATATGGAGATATTCAATTTCTTCGTTCATTGCAATTAACCTTTTGGCTGAATTAGCACCATAAATGGCTTCCAAATAAGTTTATCGTTTACCAATTTCTTTAGTTACCTGTACAACTGAAAAATCAAATGCATCGTAATCTCCATACCTTCCTGGTTTGTGAATTTGTCTTCTTGGTCTATGTATTGATATGGAGTACTCATTTGGTTCAAATTCAAAGTCATAACTTCTGGAGTTTCAACTATATTTTGTTCCACAGTTGATGAGCTTAGCTTAGAAGGTATGCCAAGGTCAACCTCGACCTGTTCATACATATCATGCTATTTGTTCTTGGTACAATAACTAGAAGACTCCTTTTTGGAATTTAACATAGAGGATTCATCAAAGGTTACATCTCTACTAATTATAAATTTTGGTGACCTGGGATCAGGGAACCAAAGTCTATATCCTTTCAATATAGATGAATATCTAAGGAATATACACTTTTTAGCCCTTAACTCTAATTTTCCATCATGTATATGCATATACGCTGGACAACTAAAAAATTTTAAGTAAGAAAAATTAGCAGGTATACCTAACCATATTTCCTCTAGAGTCTTGAAGTTCAAAGGTTCAAAAGGAGCACGATTGATAATATAACAAGCTGTAGAGTTAGACTCTACCCAAAAAGCATTTGTCAACCCAACATTTGAAATATGCAACAAGATCTTTCCATAAGAGTCATATTCATCATTTCTGCAACAGTAATTTGTTGAGGCTCATCCTCACAGTACGATGTCGAGCAATTCCTTCACTTTGCAAAATTCATTGAACTCGTCATTACAAAATTCCAAGCCTTTATCTGTTCTAAGTTACTTGACCTATTTTCTTGTTTGATTTTCAATCAAAACTTTCCATTGTTTGAAGGTTAAGAAAATATCACTTTTTTTTTAGGAAATAAACCCAAACCATTTTTGAATAATCATCAATGGAAGTTAACATATACCTAGCACCAAAGATGTGGTATGGGAAGGACCCCAAAGATCTTAATGAATGTAGTCTAAAGTACCTTTCGTTCAATGAATTGTTAGAGATTTAAAACTGACTCTTTTTTGCTTTCCATGCACATAATGTTTACAAAATTCCGTTTTTCTGATACTTCATCCACATAGGAGACCTCTTTTCCTGAGGATCGAAAGGCCTTTATCACTCATATGCCCCAATCACATATGCCCCAATTTGGTGATGTCAGATTGATTTGAAGTGGAAACGAGAGTACCACCTATAAAAATGAATCCTAATAAAGTGTATAACGTATATGATCTACGTGCTTTCATGATCACAAGAGCACCTAGAGAGACTTTTAAAACTCCACCTTCACCTATGTATTTGCACCCAATAGATTCTAGAGTTTCTAATGAAATATGATTTTTCTTCAAGTCAGGAACATATCTAACATAAGTTAGAGTTATCACCACACTATTGTTCATTCTAATTCGGATTATACCTTTACCAAAAACTTTGCAAGAAGTATTATTGACCATCAAGACAACTCCACCTCCAAAAGATTCAAAAGTGATAAACAAATCCCTATTGGGACACATATGATAAGAACAACCCGAATCCAAAATTTACTCATCATTACATATAAAACTATTATTAATAGCTAAAAATATTGTTCCCTCAGGCTCATCAGAAACAACACTTACTTCGGCGAGGTCAATATTTTGGTGCTAATTTTTGTTTTCCTTATGGTTTTATTTATTTTTAACTTACAGTGTTCAGAAATCATATGACCTTTCTTATAACAGTATTTGGACACTACATTTATGTATCTAGATTTTGACCTTGATTTAAACCTCTTACTATATGATTCTTTCCTATTAGATATACCTCTTACAAATAATCCTTCCACATGAGGTGCACTACTTTTCCCAGTAATATCTCTATCTATCTATTCCTTTGATTTTAAGATAGATTTGATTTCTCTATAAGAGATATTATCCTTTCCATAAAGCATAGTATCTCTGATATGCTTAAATGATTAAGGTAAGGAAATAAGTATTAAGACGACTTGATCTTCATCATTAACTTCAACATCTATATTACTCAAATCCATAAGAATAGAATCAAATGCATTAAGATGTGAGAGTATAGAAGTACCTTCAACCATATGAAATATGTAAAGCTTTTGTTTCAGGTAAAGCCTATTTTCCACTGTCCTCTTCATATACAAGATTTTTAGTTTTTTCCACATGCTTTTCGCTATGGTTCTACAGATACTTCACGTAAAACCTCATTTGAGAGATTTAGAATGATATTTGATTTTGCCTTTTTGTCTATGATGGCAAACTCCAAATCCGTTATACTTTTTGGCTTTTTCTCCTTTCCTTTTAGTGCCATATCTAGGCCATCCTGAATTAGGATAGCTTCCATCTTTAATTTTCACATCCCGAAGTTTGCACTTCAATTAAGTTTCTCCACACAAGTCCAAAGTGCCCTTTGTTCAATAAATTGTTGGAGATTTAAAGATGACTCTTTTTTACTTTCCATACATATAATGTTTACAAAATACCATTTTTCTGATTCTTTATCCACATGGGATATCTCTTTTGCTGAGGATGGAAAGACCTTTATCACTCATATGCCCCAATCACATATTCCACAATTTGGTGATGTCAGATGGATTTGAAGTGGAAACTAGAGTACCACCTGTAACAATGAATCCTAATAAAGTGTATAACGTACATGTTCTACATGCTTTCATGATCACAAGAGAACCTAGAGAGACTTTTAGAACTCCATCTTCACCTACGTATTTGCATCCAATAGATTCTAGAGTTTCTAATGAAATATGATTTTTCTTCAAGTCAGGAACATATCTAACATAGTTGAGAGTTATCACCATACTATCGTGCATTCTAATTCAGATTGTACCTTTACCAAAAACTTTTCAAGAAGTATTATTGACCACCAAGACAACTCCACCTCTAACAGATTCAAAAGTGCTAAACAAATCCCTATTGGGAAACATATGATAAGAACAACCCAAATTCAAAATCTGCTCATCATTACATATAAAACTATTATTAATAGCTAAAAATATTGTTCCCTTAGGCTCATCAGAAACTGCACTTACTTCGGCGAGGTCAACATTTTGGTGCTCATTTTTGTTTTCCTAATGCTTTTCTTTGTTTTTTCAAGTTATAGTGTTAAAAAATCATATGACCTTTGTTATGATTCTTTCTTATTAGATATACCTCTTACAAATAATCCTTCCACATGAGGTGCACTACTTTTCCCAATAATATCTCTATCTATCTGTTCCTTTGATTTTAAGATAGATTTTATTTCTCTATAAGAGATATTATACTTCCATAAAGCATAGTATCTCTGATATGCTTAAATAATTGAGGTACGGAAATAATTCTTAAGACTACTTGATCTTCATCATTAACTTCAGCATCTATATTACTCAAATCCATAAGAATAGAATCTAATGCATTAAGATGTGAGAGTATAGAAGTACCTTCAACCATACGAAATATGTAAAGCTTTTGTTTCAGGTGAATCCTATTTTCCACTGTCCTCTTCATATACAAGATTTTTAGTTTTTCCAAATGCCTTTTGCTGTTGTTCTGCAGATACTTCAAGTAAAACCTCATTTGAGAAAATTAGAATGATATTTGATTTTGACTTTTTGTCTATGATGGAAAACTCCAAATCCGTTTTGCATTTTGGATTTTTCTCCTTTCCTTCAAGTGCCATATCTAGGCCATCCTGAATTAGGATAGCTTTCATCTTTAATTGCCACATCCCGAAGTTTTCACTTCAATTAAGTTTCTCAACACAAGTCTAAAGTACCTTTTGTGCAATAAATTGTTGGAGATTTAAAGCTGGCTCTTTTTCGCTTTCCATACACACAATGTTTACAAAATTCCATTTTTCTGATTCTTTATCCACATAGGAGACCTCTTTTTCTAAGGATGGAAAGACCTTTATCACTCATATGCTCCAATCACGTATGCCACAATTTGGTGATGTCAGATTGATTTGAATATGGAAACTAGAGTACCACCTGTAACAATGAATCCTTATAAAGTGTATAACGTACATGATCTACGTGCTTTCATGATCCTAAGAGAACCTAGAGAAACTTTTAGAAATCCACCTTCACCTATGTATTTACACCTAATAGATTCTAGAGTTTCTAATAAAATATGATTTTTCTTTAAGTCAGGAACATATCTAACATTGATGAGAGTTATCACCACACTATCGTTCATTCTAATTCAGATTGTACCTTTACCAAAAACTTTGAAAGAAGCATTATTGACCATCAAGACAACTCCACCTCCAACAAATTCAAAAGTGGTAAAGAAATCCCTATTGGGGCACATATGATAAGAACAACCCGAATCCAAAAACTACTCATCATCACATATAAAACTATTATTGATAGCTAAAAATATTGTTCCCTCAGGTTCATCAGAAATTGCACTTATTTCGGCGAGGTCATCACTTTGGTGCTCATTTTTGTTTTCCTAATATTTCTTTTTGTTTTTCAACTTACAGTGTTCAGAAATCATATGACCTTTCTTATGATAGTATTGGACACTAAATTTATGTATATAGACTTTGACATTGATTTAGACCTCTTACTATATGATTCTTTCTTATTAGATCTACCTTTTACAAATAATCCTTCTACATGAGGTACACTACTTTTCCCAGTAATATCTCTATGTATCTGTTCCTTTGATTTTAAGATAGATTTGATTTCTCTATAAGAGATACTATCCTTTCCATAAAGCATAGTTCTTTGATATGCTTACATGATTGAGGTAAGGAAATAAGTATTAAGATGACTTGATCTTCATCATTAACTTCAACATCTATATTACTCAAATCCATAAGAATATAATAAAATTCATCAAGATGTGAGAGTATAGAAGTACCTTCAACCATAGGAAATATGTAAATCTTTTGTTTCAGGTAAATCCTGTTTTCCACTGTTCTCTTCATATACAAGATTTTTATTTTTTTCCATATGCCTTTCTCTATGGTTCTACAGATACTTCACGTAAAACCTCATTTGAGAGATTTAGAATGATATTTGATTTTGCCTTTTTGTCTATGAGGGAAAACTCCAAATCTTTTATGCTTTTTGGCTTTTTCTTCTTTCCTTCAAGTGCCATATCTAGGCTATCCTAAATTAGGATAGCTTCTATCTTTAATTGTCATATCCCAAAGTTTGCACTTCAATTAAGTTTCTCAACACAAGTCTTTGTTATAGTCAATTTGGCTACTCAAAATAACCTGGTTAGATCTGGCTTTGATACCAATTTGTCAGGATTGAGAGCCTAATTATTGCATAATTTAGCCAAAAGCTGTTATATGACAATAACAAAGACAATAAGAAGTTGATAATAATTGTAATTAAAGAAAATAAAGAAGACACAAATTTAATGTATTTCGATCAGTGTGACCTACATCCACAACCTGAAAGAAGCAATTTTACTATATCAACAAGAGTACAATAGAGAGGGTACAAAAATTAGAGTAGTTGGCAATAAATAATTAGATATTGGCAAGAACTGGATTTGTAGAAAGTGTATTTCCTATTAGATATCTTGGTCTCCCTCTTTCTCCAAAAAATAGAACAAGGTTGATTGCCATACACTTGTGGACTAGATTACACAGAGAATCAATATGACTTACTCTAAAAATCTGTCTTATGCTGGGAGGTTACAGGTGATAAACGCAGTATTATTTTTTATCCATAGTTTTTGGGGAGCTGTTTTTATCCTTTCTCAAAGTGTACTTAAAGAACTAGTTAAAAAAGTGTAGAGATTATTTTTGGAGAAGCAAGGGTGAAGGGAAGAAGGTGGATTTGGTATCATGGAAAGAGTATGCTATCTTAAGATACAGGGTGGATTGAATATAAAAGGCTATAGATACTGTAATGTAGCATCAGTATGCCAACTAATTTTGAAAATTTCAATGCACAAGGAGATACTCTAGGTAAGGTTGATACACGGGTTGTACCTTGAGGATGATGCAAGTATCTGGGTGGACAAGGCTCCTCTCAACAACAACTGGTATTGGAGAAAACTAAATACTATAAAGACATAAATGCAAAGTTGGTATGTGCAAAGTTGATACAGTTTAACAAAGGATGGAGCCTACTCAATAACAAGGAGTTATCTGGAAATAATTGGTCATAGAGTTAAAATAAGTGTTACAGAACTGATATGGACATATGTTGCTTTACCAAAACATAGAATCATAGTATGGTTGGTAGTAAAAGGTAGATTAATCACTCAAGAAAAAAGCTAAGGCTAAACATATAGGTGGATAACGCTAACATTGATTATTGTCTTTGTGAGGCTCATGAGATAGAGATGAAGACTCATTTGTTTTTTGAATGCTCCTGGATACGAGAAGTGTGGAACAAACTCAACTAATGGACTGGAATGGTAGTTTAACACAAGGATGTACAACAATTCTTGACCAATATACAAAGAAAGTACTAGAAGAAATTCAAGAAAAGGTGGTTAAAGCTTTATATGGTGCAATAATCTACCGCCACATGGAGGGATCAAAATTGGAAGAGATACAAAGGAAAAGCTGTAAATATAGATGATGTAATGTAAAGACCTGAGTCTATACCCCGGATGCCAAATAGTGCTTACAATCCCGAAGGACCACAAGCTAACCCATGACTGGTACCTGTTGTTAGTACTGTAAAATAATACTGAAATAATGCTAAAATTAGGCTGAAATGCCATAAGGTTCATATTCTTAATACTGATGAATATAATATCTGAATAATTACATCTGCAAGACTGAATACTGTCTGAACTAGTCTAGTCTGATAAGCCTTTAACTGAACTGTCTGAAAGTAGAGTTGATGGGACAAGCCCCCAAATAACTCAGACTACTAAAATACTAAAGCTACAGAAAATACTAAAATAAAAGTATATCCTTGATAGATAAGGACTCACTACTGAATGTGCTATTGCTATCTGAATCTGTCTATGTGCGGTCAGGATCCTGAGCATCTGAACCTATGATATGAAACATCATAGTGCAGAGAAAAAGTATATGTCAGTATGTGGAATGTACTAGTATGTTAGATGAGGTAAGGATGAATGCAAGGGTTCATATGCATGAATAGTAACAGACTAAATGACTACCTCTAAGGGTCATACCCTCTGCTAGCAGGTGAGCCCCCATCCTTGGATTCACTATGTGCTGAATCCTACTCCCATTTGAATGACATTGATTATTATACTAAACTGAACTGGACTAATACTGAGTTTTGTAACTGAATGAGTACTACGGTTTAATGACATTACTGATACTATTCTATAAGTATTGCTCTAGGTAAATAACAAGATTTTTTGGTATTGGGTACCCCTAGGACACGATAGCATGGAAAGTAAAGCATAACATGATCTTGAAAATCATAACAATGTCCACTTGTTCATAATTCATTCATAGAGACATTTTATCATACACTTGTATGGCATGAGCTTGTACATATACTAGCATGTCATGATTTGACCATTTAATTCATATGGGTATTCTATCAAACACTTGGGGAGCATAACTTAATGCATATAATCAAAGGTAACATACAAATATTGTAACTACAACACCCAAACTTTCTAATCTAAGGATTAAAACATAAGAATTACACAATTCAATATATATGCTATTCCAATATCATGGAACCTACAATTAATCATGGATTGAAACTCAATTACTCTCATGAACATGGATACAAATAAATTCAAGCATAAAAATCATAAATCTGAGATCTTGTATGTTTAAAAGAGGTTCTTGGACTTCATGAGTGAAAGGAACCCATAAATAAACATCTACAATACCTGTGAAGATTAATTCTGGAAGGTTCTTTGTGAAATTCTACAGATTGTTCTTGATACTTGAAAACTAGGGTTTTCTTAACTTAAGAGAGAATAATTTATTCTTGAGATAAAGTGATTGAATAATGATATAATAGGTTATTTAGGGGTTCAATTTCATGTTTAGAGTGATTAGGGCCATGTAAAAATACCAAATTACCCCTGAAAATAAATTAAATTTTGTCACGAAAAATCCCGAGTTTGGCCTCCATCGCAATACGGTGGGATCACAATGAGCCACTGGAATTGGGATGGCACTGTTCAAAAAGGGACGAACATAAAATGTACCCTTGGCATGATGTGGCACCATCGGAAAGCCTCACTGGAACTTGACTACTGGGAAAATGGCTAGTGGCGCGATGTGGTGGGATCGCATTGCCATACTGGAAAATAAAAATTGTGAACTGGAGAATTGGTGTGATGTGCCATTATCATGGATATTCATTGGAAATTGATGACTGCCATTTGGCTGGTCTCTGCGATGCGCTGATGTGCCAGGTAGCACACTGTTTTACAAAAATTGCTATAACTCTTCACGCGGGTTTTGGAGTTGGGCGAATTTCATATCGTTGGAAAACTGACTGAATTTCCTATGCATTGGTAAGATCTAAATTGAAAAATACTGAGTATTTCAAAATTTTTATATATGAATACTGATGTATTGAGAGTTAAATTAAGCTAGGAAAATACAGGGTATTACAATATCTCCCCCTTGGGAATATTCATCCTCAAATGAGATTGATTAAGCAGAGGACTACTGATAGAATGAGTTTATATATACTGAACATGCATATCTGATGCATGAGTGCATGACCAAAACTACTGATAAGCTGAGTTTTCATAGTGAACATGCATATCTGATGCATGAGTACATAGATGAACTGATTCATGAATGCATGACTAAAGTTAAGATGATATGCAATGGTAATGAATAGGCGTTTAGGAATTTCTCGCACTTATGTTATACATATGAAACTAGGATTTAGGAATGTTTCACTTTTCTTCATGTTCTAGATCATGCTATTGTGTTGTCCATTTTGAAATTATCCAAATTCCTTCTTTACTATGATTTTATTTACTATGTATCATTGTCGAGTCGATTCAAGCGCAAAAGCTAAGAGTAATTTTTATGGTCCCTTCTGATTGAGTCATAAGTGACTGTGAAATTGCATGAGGACTTGAGAGGATTCATGAATGCTATAAAGTAAATTTATTTAAGCTTATACCCCTATCTATATTAGTCGTGCATTTGAGCCAGAGGTATAAAGTGTATTCAGTCCTCTTTTATAAAACACTTATTGTAGATATTATGCTTAAGGTAATGATATGTGGTAGAGTGTTGGAGCATTACTTACACTTAAATGGTAGTATGTGATAAAATGTCATAACCTGTAAGTTGTAAGATGGTTCAGAAGTTAGTGATATCAAGTCACAAGTTTAGAAGTCAGAATAAGGGTGTTTTTGTGTAAAGAAGTTAGTTTAGTTGTGTAACCATTGATTGAGGGATGGTTTGCCATTTTATAGTAATAGACTAATGTGGTAGCAGTAATTGTAGATTGTCTGATAGTTTGCGAAGGAAGTGGCTGGCTATGATTATTATTTTCTAAAGATAGGGTAGGATCTTAGAATGGATAGTTATGGTGGTTGTAGAAATCATTTATAGGTTATGAAGAAAAAAGGGTAGATTAGTCAATAAGTGATAGGTATTGACTCATTGTCATAATTTTTTTTGAAGGTGGTTATGATGTATGCATGGGTAAGTAAATATGATATGAGAAAGTGGGATACGATAATAGATAGTAATGAGTGATATTATAAGATTAAGATCGACTATCCTTATTATGTGACTTTACCCCCTTGATTTTCATTTCGCTAGTATTTGTAGACTAGTACAGTATGTGAGAAGGTATGTAGTAGATTTTTGAGGCATAATAGTAATTTCGTGAAGAGGATAAACTTATGTGCCATAGTTAAGTGAAGTAAGAGACTTAGGTTGATATTTCTAATTGATGGGCTAGTATAATATGCAACATGCTTCATCAGTATTACATGATTATTGCTAGACAATAGGCTTGAACTTTAGAAGTAGATTGTGGTGGTCAGAATAGTAGCTTAAGGTTAATGATGCATATATTATGAGAGGAAGTAGTAGGCTTGATTTGATGTGTGCAATAGACTAGGATGGCAACTAGTGGAAGAAGAAGTATATAATTCTGATATTTCTGTACATGAGACTAGTGTTAGGATGATGAATCGTTGTTGAGTCATTAAGAGGATAAGAGTGTGGGTATATAAGAATAAGTTGGATTCCCCCAGGTAGCCTGATGTTAGATACAACTTTATGTGTAAAGGTGTTTTGCATACCTAGTTGTGCTTTTAAATCTTGTAGTATGGATAAGTCTAGGAAGTTTTGTATAGTGTTCTTTAGAGTTGCATTAAGGAAAAATAGATAGGCAATGTGCACCTTTGGTATGGTTTTTCAAATTTTGTTAAGTTGTAAGTTATATGATTATAGGCGTAATGCTAGTATCCTAAGGAGTTGAAGATGAAGTGTTAAGTATTTAGAAGCGTGGATGTCCATGCCCATGATTTCGTTAGTCATAAGTTGATGACTTTAGGGGTTAGATTAAGTTATGACTAGTATCCCTAGAGGGGGATGTCCCAGAAAGAATTTAGTGTCTTTATGTTGATTTATTGAGGTAAGTTTATGTTCATGAGTATACCGATACCCCCTATTGTATGGAGAATTATGGTTATAGATTGATGAGAGGTTATGTTCTCAAGTCTAGGATTGTGACTTTGATCTAAGGGGGAGATGGTGAGTTAAGGTAGATCCCGAATTTTCTCATTGTGACAAGTCAGGGAAGAGTCTTGATAAACCTATTCCTATTCAAGAATATTCCTCCTACTTTAGTTTAAGAGTTCACTCTACCAATGTCTTATGTATTCAAGTCTTGCTGATGTCTAAGGTTTGAGTTCTCTATGTAAGTTATGTGATGCTTTATCCTCCAAACAAGAAGCAATGATGTCTCGATAAATCCAGCCTTTCATATATTCAATCCGTCTAATATGATGCTCATGATCCATTGAAAAATCCATTTCTTATAACATGCTTGGTTCTAAGAAAATTGTGCTTTCTATATGTTACCGATTCATGCTATGTCGGGTCTAGTCCAATGAGATAAAGTTTATGCAAACTCATGGCCATGTTCAGTTCTTAAATGAAGAGCAATGGGTCTAACTAGAAATCCTTGTACTAATAGTTGACTTCATGAATTCCGACCTTATGTTATACTACTCTTGATATGTGCATTCATATTTTCTCACTGTGGTCTGTCCTAAGAATCCATGTTGTGTTGTGTTTATGCTAGATCGACTCTCTACTCATGATCTAGACATTTGATATATGGAGAAATTTATTCCTAATGTGTCGTATCTTTATCTTATATCCCACCTTGAGTAGTTCAATAAGTAAAAGTTATAGTCAATAGTGTCACACCCCTTTTCATGATGCTCATGCTGGGGTCCATCAATGACCCACCGTATGATATTATGATAGTAGTTATGGAAGAGTAGTGATGTTTTAGGTAGGGGAGTAAATGTTCTTGAATGTAAAAAATTTGATATGATTTCTTTAGCTAAGGTTATAGGTGAAGAGGGAAAGAAGGAGACAAACTTTTGTTATGTGAAATAGTTAGGAAGGAGATATGTGGCAAAGATCTTTGTGAGAATGATTGAAGTTGCTGGTTTTAGTAGGGAAATCTATAAAATGGGTTTAGTAGAGATAGCCTTGAATCTTGTCCTTGATTAAAATGAAAACCAATGCACTATGTGGTTAGTATTCCTTGATTAAAGGCCGAAGGTTGTTAGATTATATTATAATGATAAGAAGGAGAAGTGTTCATAAAAGGGATTTAGATTATTGGGGTACCATAGCTTAAGCTAACATCTTTTACTCTATGTTAGGCTTCAACATAGAAGTACGATATAGTTAGACTCAAGCCCTTGTAGTTATATATTTAGTGGGGAAATTATAAGATTTGGGATGTTGAAATGTGGTATTCATAGTTGAAATCATAGTGGAGAAGCATCACAAAAAATTTAGAGGCTATTAGACGTATCATTTGAGGTAGAGAATGTTTCTAATCTATTATTATGTCTCGTGGGAATCTCATATAATATCTTGTACCAATCTTAATCAAGCCAAGGATTGTTAGAAAATTTCATGCCTTACAATGTTTTAATCAGGTGCCATAAAACACATGCCAAAATCATATCGATGTCAAGTTTCATTAGTTCATGATTTGTGCTTACACAATTTACTTGGCGATACTATAAAGCTCTTCTTGAATTTCTACATATGTTTCATTGAGGAAAATGAAATTTATAATGTGAGACTATGTTCTTTATTCTACACGTTTAAAGCTTCAAGAAAAAGAATGTCCCTACCCATCATTCAGGCACTAATGATCACAAGGCGGAGATCATGTAACACCCTGCATTTTTTGGGCTAGAATTCAAACTATCGTTACTATGCGTATAGACTCGAATATAATGATTCCTTTTTAATTGATGTGTTATGATAAAATCTTTAGTATGGAAATACCTTTGAACATGAATTGAGGTCACAAATATCTCCTAACTCAAAGATGAGTTGAAAATATTCCTATCGATTGAGTTTTAGTGAGATTCTAAACTTAGGTCAACTTACATCGACCATAACTTTTTGTATGTATCAAATTATAACTTTTATATATCAAATGAAATGTCTTTGAGTCCTCTTTCCAAATTCACTAGTTTTACCTTAATCCGTTATTGGAGTAGAAAGTTATGCTCATTTTACTTCGAAATGTTTGTCTGCCAAAATGTGACGATGAGGAAGATGACCTATCAACTTGGTGACGGCCCGTCATCCCTAGTCATCAGCCTAGGGTAGAAAGTGGTAAAATCCATCTTAAAAAGGACGACCTAGGTGATGTCCTATCACCTGAGTAATAGCCTATCAACCTTGGTCGTCAATTGATGAAGTTGTGTGATTTTTTTGGTTTCCTTAGGGGTTTGGTCTTCTCCTTACTCCAAAAACCTTTCCCAAGAACTTAATTACACTCTAAACATTATTAATCAATCATTATCATTTATACAACACCAAAATATTCTTTTTTCACTCTCAAATACAATATCAAACTAAGGTTTCCTCCAAGAACAAGAAATCAAGAAATATCAATCCTTAAGTCCAAGATTTCCAAGGAACAAATCAAGATTCGAGTTCTACTCTTTAAACTAAGTAATCTAAGGTATGTGGAGTTTTTCTAAAACTACATGGGCATAATGAAATAGTTTTAATGATATTTGAATTTTGAGAAATCGTGAAACTTCAAGGGGTTTTGAGATCTTCATAGACAATTATGCATTGAAATTCCTTTTAGAAAATATTGATTTGGTTTTGAGGCCTTACCTCTTAAATTCAATTTTGATTTTATATATATATAAATATATATGTATTCATGTGGTTTGATATTTGCGATTTGAATTGAGAGAAAGAAGAAACATAATCCCTCTCTTATTGTAAATCCCCTTGTTTTTATATGTTATGAATTATTCAATTTCATACTGAGAAGCATGTTAAATATGTATTTACTGTTGTTTAAGAATTGATCTTAATTATTAATTTAAGAGAGGGTGTTTCTTGTTTATATAAAGGAGAAGTGATAATTTTAAAGAGTTGCACTATTTGTCACAAAATACTCGATCACCACATATTTGATGAAATGTTGAAAAGAGAGAATCTCTGCATAGTTTTAAATATATTTTGAAATAAAAATTCTCTTGCATTGTTTGATTGATTTTGTGTTCTGAACATTATTTTTCTTGAAAAGAGTTAAAATTTTACAATGTATGGATGAGAAATATGACTTGCAAGTCTTGGTATGATGATACCAATACAAATAATGCCATTGTAACGTCGAATAGAATGTAAATTTTCATTCAGATTTTTAGATTTTGAATTAAGAAAGATGCATGTTTAGAAAAGGCTTAAAGTGGGCTTAAAGAGAGTTAGATGGTTACCCAAAGAAAGTACGATTTGAAAGACTCAATGCTAGAAACCGTGATTTGCCGACACGGGATTATGGTACCCTTCTTTGTGATCTTGTGTACCTTGATTCATGTCATCCCAAATTGAGACTGTGGTTAGGATCCCTGCTTTGTGATCCTGTGCACTACCATTACATGTTGATCTTATTGGGGATTTTGGCACCCTTCTGTGTGATCTTACATGTCTCCCTTATAGATACTTCAATCCTTGCGGCAAACTAGGATTAGGGGCTTAGCCGTCAAGTTAAGGGAGGATTCCATATAGCCAGTGGAATTACAGATCGTAGGGTGTACCATATACCTTAGAAGTAAAACAAAGAGTGAGTCTTGGCTTCAAAATAATGTTTCAAAGTCTTTAAAAGTGTGCCCATGTGTCTTCATATATCATATGTAAAATATTTTATAAATTGCTCTCACTTATGTTATATATAAATACATTATTTTGGATTACTTTGCGTACCAGTACATCTGTATTGACCCCTTATATTTTAGGGTCTAAGGCTCAGTCCAGGGGTCTCGCTAAGCCATAGATTTGTCAGACAGAGGTGTGCAGTTGGTGAGCCTCATTTCAGAAGGCTTGTTTTTAGAACATTGTTATTTCATTTTGGTTTTTGGGTCTGACTGGGGGCTTTGTCCCAGATCTCAAGTAGATGTTATTTTCAGTTAGTAGAGATTTCGCAGTTTGATGTTGGATGTTGTTAGAGGGTTATGTGTTTAATTTTGAACCATTCAGTTGAATTATTGTACTGATCATGATTCCGTATTATGATTTTTCCACATTTCTTATTATTGTCTGAACATTGTGCATGATCGTCAGATAGATAGGGGCCCCTGAACATTCATAGTTTGGGATGCCCATCGTGGCCAGGGCCTTGGCTCGATTCATGAAAAACTTGGTATCAGAGTACGGTTCATGGTCCCAGGGTATCTGCAAAATCGCATCGGGTAGAGTTTTTTGATGGGTGTGTAGCGCACCACACTTATAAGGAGGAAGCTACTAGGTGTTAAGGAACATTTCACTTTTCTTCATGTTCTAGATTATGCCATTGTATTGTCCATTTTGAAATTATCCAAATTCCTTCTTTACTATGATTTTATTAACTATGTCTCATTGTCGAGTCAATTCAAGCGTAGAAGCTAAGAGTAAAGTGGATTGATTTATGCTTATACCCCTATCTACATCAGTTGTGCATTTGAGAGGAGTCTGTGAGTGCTATAAAGTGGATTGATTTATGCTTATACCCCTATCTACATCTGTTGTGCATTTGAGCCTGAGGTATGGAGTCTATTTAGTCCTTTTTTATAAAACCCTTGTTGCAGATGTCATGCTTAAGGGTAATTATGTGTGGCAGAGTATTGGAACATTACTTCTACCCAAATGGTAGTATGTAATAAAATGTCATAACTTATGAGCTATATGATATTTCAGAAGTTAGTGATATGAAGTAACAAGCTTAGAAGTCAGAATAAGGGTGTTTTTGCGTAAAGAAGTTAGTTTAGTTATGTAGCCGTTGATTGAGGGATGGTTTGCAATTTTATAGTGATAGACTAATGTTGTAGCAATAATTATAAATTGTATGATAGTCTGCGAAGGAAGTGGCTGGCTACGATTATTATTTTCTTAAGATATGGTAGGATATCAGAATGGATAGTTATGGTGGTAGTAGAAATAATTTATACGCTGTGAAGGGAAAAGGCTAGATTAGTTAATTAGTTATAGGTATAGACTCATTATCGTATATGAAATTTTTTTGAAGGTGGTTGTGATGTATGCATGGGTAAGTGAATATGATGTGAGAAAGTGGGATATAATAATAGATGGTAATGAGTGATATTATAAGATTAAGATCGACTATCCTTATTATGTGACTTTACCCTCTTGATTTTCGTTTTGCTAGTAGTTGTAGACTATTATGGTATGTGAGAAGGTATGTAGTAGATTTTAAGGTGTAGTAGTAATTTCGTGAAAAGGATGAATGTAATGCCCCAAAAGTTTCCAGGCTAAAATTTTTCCCTAAAAGTATCAAGCATGGGCTTCTAGAGTGAATTATACTCAACTCCCTGTGTCATTCTTTAAATTTTAACTTTTCATTACGTAGGTGACTGAATAAGCTTTCCGTTGTTATAAGATTCGTCCAAAATGGACACCTGGTGAGGGAGTTATGGCTATTTTATGTTCTAGTCGTAAAACATCGTCATTTAGGTGTTTAGTGCATCGCGGAGGATCCCAATTTTGCATTCGTCAATTTTCAGTGAGACTCCGCGATCGTGGCGCATTGTGGAGTGAGACAATTTCACAATTGACAATTTCCAGTGAGCCATCACGATTATGGTGCATCGCGGTGGCCCATAAAATCAGGCACCAGTTATATTTTTACTCTATCTCATTAAGGGTAAAAATGGTACTTCTCCAACCCTTTATCATCTCTAACATGGGGTTTAATCCCAAGAACACCAAAGTAAGTTTATTTTCATCAAAATCTCTCAAGAAACTCCATTAGGTTTTCAGACTAAAAATCCTCATAGCTCAAGATTTAACCGTGGGTTTTAGAAGATAATTGGAGATTTGGAATCCTCACATCGTAGGCTCAAAGAATAATCCATTTACTTTCTGAAATAAAGGTACGTGGGGTTCTCCCAAATTTCATGGGCATGATTTTTGAAAATAATTTACACAAGACCTTACTATCTATATGTATACATATGTTTTTACAAGTGAGTATTTGTTTTAATATCAATAACATGTTTTGTGATATGGTTAGGGGTGTGCATCGGTCGGTTTGGTTCAGTTTTAAGTGTTATTGGTTTGGTTTATCGGTTTTTGGTTTTTAAATATGAAAAAACAATAACCAACCAATAAGATATTTTCTTATCGGTTTCGGTTTATCGGTTTTTGGTCCTTAATGGTTTGGTTTTTGGTTTATCCAATAAGAAAATACTTATAAAATAAAAATAGTAACAACTAACATAAAAAAATAAAATTTTAATTACCGCCAAAACCTACGCAATACATTTTAGTTTACAGAAATCTTCAAGCTTGAACTGAAAATTAGTTAGGAAAAAAATTGAAACCTAATTGTTGAAAGCTATAAATGATTCAAGCTTTTTATTACGATAATAGCCAAACTTTGTATTGTACCTTTGTTTCCCTGAATAGGTTAATACTTTTTGAATCACTGAAATATGAATTAGTAGTGCGTATAATCTATATACATACACATATCTATATCTATATCTATATCTATATATATATATAAATAGATAGATAAAGAGAGAGAGATTTGAATATATAACATAAATAGAGATAGAACAATAACTTAGTGAATCCTTATTGGGTTATTAGTTTAACCGATAATCCAATAACCTAAAATCCATACCGAACCGTTTACCCAATAATTTTTTTTTATAAAACCAATAAAAAATCGTTAACCCTATAACCTAATACCAATAACCCAATAACATTTTTATCGATTTGGTTTATTGGTCGGTTCGGTTTTTGCACAGCCCTAAATATAGTTTTGAAAGAAATATTGAAATATCATGGGGTTGTCGGCTTGCATATATTTCAAATGTTGAATTGTGAACATGTGATCTGAATTTTGAAAAGGTGTGATGTATATAAATTGTGAATTCTTTAAATCCCCCATGATAATGTTCTATATCCTACACTATACTTGTGTTAAACCATTGAGAGCATGAGTTTTTGCAATTGACATGATATTACTCAAAAATGATAAAGTTTCTTAAAACTATTACATGTTGAGAACCATGGTGCATATGTTTGTTGTGTGTGAAAGTTTTATATATATGGATGTTGTAAATGGCATGAAAAGTTGGAGAATTGATGTGGTACTGTGACTTACAAGTCAATGGTATAATGATACCATATAAATGTATGCCATGATAGAGTTAGAGTTTGATTTAAGAGAGTTAGATGGTTACCCGAAGAAAGTACGAGTTGAAAGACTCTGTGCTAGAAACTGTGATTTACCGACATGAGATTATGGTACCATACTTTGTGATCTTGTGTACCTTGATTCATGTCATCCCAAATTGGTACTATGGTTTGGTGCCCTACTTTATGATCTTGTGCACTACCATGAAATGCTGGCTTGATTAGGGATTTTGGCACCCTGCTGTGTGATCTTGCGTGTCCCCCTTATAGATACTTCAATCCTTGCGGCAAACTTGCATTGTGGGCTTGGCCACCGAGTCAAAGGATGATTCCATATAGCCCGTGGAATAACAGATTGTAGGGTGTACTATCTAGCTAAAAAGTAAGACAAAGAGTGAGTTATGGTTTCAAAGAAATGTTTCAAAGTCTTTAAAATGTCCATGTGGTTTCTTACTATATGATATGTTTATGAACTATTTTAAATTTCTCTCATATATCTCACTTTGGGAATAGATCGAGATGTCATCGCTAAAAACTATGACAAATAGTCTAAGAATTGATGGAAAACCCTGTTTATTAGGTCCATGAAAGTTGCAGGAGCATTAGTCAACCCAAAGGACATGACCAAGAATTCATAATGACCATATCTGGTTCGGAAAACTGTTTTAGGAATGTCTGACTCCCAAACTTTCAACTGGTGATAGCTCGAATGAAGGTCTATTTTAGAAAAACACTTAGCACCCTGAAGCTAATCAAAAAGGTCATTGATTTTAGGAAGAGGATATTTATTTTTCACTGTGACCTTATTCAACTGGTGGTAATATATGAACATACGTAGAGAACCATCTTTCTTCCGTATGAAGAGTACAGGTACACCCTAAAGAGAAATACTAGGCCTGATAAAACCTTTATCTAGGAGATCTGCAAGTTGTTCTTTCAACTTTTTTAACTCTGCAAGAGCCATTCTATATGGTGGAATAGAAATAGCATGGGTATCTGGCAATACATCAATGCCAAAATCTATCTCCCCATCAGGTGGAATTCCTGGAAGATCATCTGGAAAAACTTTTAGGAATTCATTCACTACAGGAATAGACTGAAGAGGAAAACTTTTAGTGTTAGAATCTTTAACCCGAATAAGATAATACAAGCAACCTTTGGAAATGAGTTTATGGGCCCTAAGATAAAATATGAAGTGCCCCCTAGGTGCTCAAGATTGCCCTCCCTACTCTATTGCTGGCTCATTCAAAAAAAAAAAGGTAACCTTCCGGGTTCTACAGTCTAGTGTAGCATAGCACGAATAGAGCCAGTCCATCCATAGGATAGCATCAAAATTAACCATACCAAGCTCTATGAGATCTTCCACAGTATCTCAGCTAAGAATAGACACTACAAAATTTTTATATATCCTCCTAGCCACAATAAATTACCCATCAGAGTGGAAATAGAGAAAGGATCGGTAATAACTTCGGGCTCAAACCCAAAACCAACAGCCACATATGGGGTCACATAAGATAAGGTGGACACGGGATCAAGCAACACATATACATCACGGGAAAAGATTTTTAACATACCGGTGACCAGATCGGGAGAGGCCTCTGCCTCCTAGAAGTTGGTCAAATTATATAACCAGTTGCGACCACTCCTGGCAGCTGAAGTGGCTCTCTTCTGAGGTGCTGGTGCAGAAGAATTTTCCTGTAACTTGGCTTCCCCAAATTACCACCTATATCAGGGAAATCTCTCTGAAGGTGTCCCACCTGACCACAAGAATAACAATTTCTCCATTTGAACTAACACTTTCCAGAATTATTCTTCCCGTAGGTGCTACAATGGGGAAAAGATCTGGCGGGCTGCGCCAGACTGCCCTACGACTAAGTATCCTGAGCTCTAGGTCCCTGACTAGTCTAAAAACTCTAAGATCGCCTATCAACTGGGGGTCTGAGCACTGGGGCGCTAGCTGCATACTGCGCCTTGCCCCAAAACATTTTCTTTGCCATTTACTACCCTAGTTACCTCTCTGTGGCTGACTGTGGTTCTGATCCGCTGTTCTGGCTCTCTTTGCCTGCCTGTATTTCTCTCTAAATTCATACATTTTCTTTTTCTTCTCTTCTACCTACTGCATGTGGACTGACAGCCTAGAAAAGTTCACCTCCCTATTTAGCATCGCCCCTTCACATTCAAGTGCTAGATCATCGAAAAGGCTGGATGCAAATTTCCTTATCTGGGCCCTCATATTTCCTGTTATTTCTGGTGCATAACGAGCCAGCTGATTAAACTTCATAGTGTACTCATAGACACTCATATTTCCTTGTTTAAGATTCATGAATTCCTCTGTTTTGGCTTCCCTCAACTCTAAAGAAGAGAATCGGTCAAGAAAAGCTCCGACAAACTCATCCCAAACTGTGGGCTCAACACCCTCCCCTTTCAAATTCTCCCACTCGTTGTACCATTGGTTCACTTCACCCTTAAGTTGGTACACTGCTAACTCAACCCCTTCCACCTGATCCACAAGCATAACTCTGAAAATCTTCTCCATTTCATCTATAAACTCCTGGGGGTTCTCTTCTACTTTTGCTAGAAAATTTTGGGTGGATTCATTCTCATGAACTGGCCCATACTAGTGGCCTCAAAAGTGACAGATGCAGACCCAGTATCTTCTGACCTTTGAGTCTGTGCAGCAACCAGCTGTGCAAGCATGTGAATGGATTGTCTGAATTTTGTATTTAGTATGTCCATCTGAGAAGACTAGGGATGTTTAATATTTATCCTCGGAGCTCGAGGAGGACTGGTCGAGACTAGAGGTACTCCCAGAGTAGGAATAGTTTCTGGGGTGTGGGCTCTGTTACAGGTCCGCATGCCATGAGTGGGGCGAACTTCATCATCTTGAGTATCCTGATTGATGGAATGATGAGGAGGCATGACTGTTTTCTGAAATACATTGGATCACTGATTGGGGGATAGTTCTAATTCAGACTCTAAAGCACGAGCGAAATCACAAAGAGGGGAAACACTTTCCTAAATGCCTAGTAGCTTCCTGCTTATAAGTGTGGCACACTACACACACATAAATAAGACTCTACCTGATGTGATTTTATAGACACCCTGGAAACATGTATCGTGCTCTGATACCAAGTTTGTCACGACCCGAACTAGGGCCTGTCCATGATGGACATCCAACCCATGAAGGCACAGATGTCCCACTCTATCTGGTAATCGTGCACAACATTAATATAATAAAAGGAAAATGCATATTTATAAATCGAATATGGAAACATTTTCATACTCTGAAATTAGTTTAACAATGAATGAAAACTCCAACAATATCGAAATAACATCTGACTCAATCTGCGAAATCTCTACTAAATTTAAAAACAATACTATCTGAAGTCTGGGACAAGGCCCCCAGTAGACCAAAACTGTAGAATGATGAATATCTGTAAGACATTACGCCTTCCAAAATATAGAAGGCTCACCACTGTATAATTTTTTCTACTTTCTGAATTATCTACTGATTATCTTGACCCCTAGACTGTGCTTCAGAACCTGAGAGGTTGGAGGGGGAGGGGGTCAATATAGATTTACTGGTACGCAGAGCTAATCCCAAATAGTCATTTATAATACCTTTGGATTATTCTTCAGACTCTCAAAGATCAGAAGTTGTATGTAAAATTCTCCAAGTGTGAATTATGGATGAATGTTATTGCTTTCTTGGGGCATATTGTGTCTAGTGAGGGGGATTCAAGTTGATCCCCAAAAGGTTAAGGTAGTGAGAAAATGACCTATACCCATGAATCCAACTGACATTTGGAGCTTCTTGGGTTTGGTGAGTTATTACAGAAGATTCGTAGAGAGTTTTTCTTCCATAGCTGCACCACTTACTAAGTTGACTCATAAAAAAGTGAAGTTTTTTGTGCTCTGACTCTTGTGAGAGTAGTTTTGAGAAGTTGAAAGAAAAATTTACTACTGCTCCTGTTTTGACTCTTTCGGAGGGTACAAAAGGTTTTGTTATATATTGTGATGCATCCTGAGTGGGACTTGGGTGTGTTTTTATGTAACACGGTAAGGTACTGGCTGATGCATCTAGGCAGTTGAAGGTGCATGAACGGAACTATCCTACTCATGACTTAGAATTAACGACTGTGGTTTTTGCACTTAAGATCTGGCAGCACTATTTGTATGGGGTGCATGTTGATATTTTTACTAATCACAAGGGTTTACAGTATGTTTTCTCACAGAAAAAGTTAAATCTCAGGCAGAGACGATAATTGGAACTTTTAAAGGACTATGACATGAGCCTGCACTATCATCCGGGTAAGGTAAATATAGTAGTCGACGCCCTTATCAAATTGTCTATGGGTAGCCTCTCTCATGTTGAGGAAGGGAAGAGAGAAATGGTGAAAGATGTTCATAGACTTGCAAATCTTAGAGTGCGACTCTTAGATTCTAAAGATGGAGGGGTGGTAGTGCATGAGGTAGCTAAATCATCTCTTTGTGCTGAAGTTAAAGAAAAGTAGGCTGGAGATCTTATCTTGATGCAGATAAAGAGTGATGTGGGTCAGCAGAAGGTGATGTCATTTGAGATTGGTAGTGATGGCACCATTTGAGGTGTTGTATGGAACAAAGATGTAGGTCACTAATAGGGTGGTATGAAGTGGTGAGACATAGATGTTTGGGACTGATCTTGTTCATCAGGCAATGGAGGATGTGAAAGTCATTAAAGAACAACTTAAGACCGCCCAAAGTTGTCATAAGTCCTATGCCAATGTTAGGAGAAGAGGTTTAGAGTTTGAGGTTGGAGATTAGGTATTTCTCAAGGTTTCTCCCATAAAGGGAGTC
Source organism: Capsicum baccatum var. pendulum (assembly GCA_030864225.1). NCBI lineage: Eukaryota > Viridiplantae > Streptophyta > Magnoliopsida > Solanales > Solanaceae > Capsicum > Capsicum baccatum. The sequence continues at coordinate 23,641,979 of CM061554.1, read as the reverse complement.
ATGCATTTTGGGACGAAAGATAAGCTGAGTCCTCGATATTTAGGACCATATCAAATTTTGAGAAGGGTAGGTGCAGTCGCGTATGAGTTAGAATTTCCTGCCAGTTTGGGTTTCGTTCATCTGGTATTTCATATGTCTATGTTGAAGAAGTGTATTGGAGACCATTCTTTAGTGTTTCCTATCAAAGAAATCAAAGAGACAGACTCCTTATCCTATGAAGAAGAGGCTGTAGAAATTTTGGATCGCCAAGTTAGAAAATTGAGAAACAAAGAGATTGACTCAGTTAAAGTGTTATGGAGAAACCAGAAAATTGAAGAAGCAACTTGGGAATCCAAAGTTGACATGAGAGCTACGTACCTAAACCTTTTTGACCCAGTGGATGACGGAATGGAAGGTACAATCCTTGCCTTATTCTTTCTATGCCTTAGTATGCTTGAAGTCATGCTTGTCTGTGTTCCGTGTCAACATTTGGGGATGAATGTTCCCGGGGAGGGGCGGTATTGTAACGCCCTGAAAGTTTTCAAGCCAAAACTTGTCCCTAAAAGTATCAAGCATGGACTTCTAGAGTGAATTATACTCAACACCCTATGGAATTCTTTAAATTTTAACTTTTCATTATGTAGGTGACTAAACAAGCTTTCCATTGTTATAGGATTCGTCCAAAACGGACACCTAGTGAGGGAGTTATGGCTATTTTATGTGCTAGTCATTAAACATCATCATTCAGGTGTTTAGCGCATCACAGAGGATCCCAATTTTGCATTTGTCAATTTCCAGTGAGACTTCGTGATCGTGGTGCATCGCAGAGTGAGACAGTTTCCCAATTGGCAATTTCTAGTGAGCCACCGCGATTATGGTGCATCGCGGTGGACCATAAAATCGGGCACCAGTTATATTTTTACTCTGTCTTATTAAGTGTAAAAATGGAACTTCTCCAACCCCTTATCATCTCTAACATGGGGTTTAATATCAAGAACACCAAAGTAAGTCTATTTTCATCAAAATCTCTCAAGAAACTCCATTAGGGTTTCAGATTAAAAATCCTCATAGCTCAAGATTTAACCGTGGGTTTTAGAAGATAATTGGAGATTTGGAATCCTCGCATTGTAGGCTCCAAGAATCATCCATTTACTTTATGAAATAGAGGTACGTGGGGTTGTCCCAAATTTCATGGGCATGATTTTTTAAAAGAATTTGCACAAGACCTTACTATTTATACGTAAACATATGTTTTTACAAGTGGAGTTTTGTTTTAATATCAATAACATGTTTTGTGATATGGTTTTGAAAGAAATATTGAAATATCATGGGGTTGTTGGCTTGCATATATTTTAATTGTTGAATTGTGAACATGTGATCTAATTTTCGAAAAGGTGCAATGTAAATGAATTGTGAATTCTTTAAATCCCCCATGATAATGTTTTATACCCCACACTTTACTTGTGTTAAACCATCGAGAGCATGAGTTTTCGTAATTGACATAATATTACTCATAAATGATAAATTTTCTTGAATCTATTACATGTTGAGAACCATGGTGCATGTGTTTGATGTGTGTGAAAGTTTTATATATATGCATGTTGTAAATGCCATGAAAAGTTGGAGAATTGATGTGGTACTGTGACTTGTAAGTCAATGGTATAATGATACAATATAAATGTATACCATGATAGAGTTAGAGTTTATTTAAGAGAGTTAGATGGTTACCCGAAGAAAGTCTGAGTTGAAAGACTCTATGCTAGAAACCGTGATTTGCCAACACGGGATTATTCCTTGCTTTGTGATCTTGTGTACCTTGATTCATGTTGTCCCAAATTGGGACTATGATTAGGTTCCCTGCTTTGTGATCTTGTGCACTAGCATGACATGTTGACTTGATTAGGGATTTAGGCACCCTACTATGTGATCTTGCATGTCCCTCTTATAGATACTCCAATCCTTGCAGAAAACTTGCATTGGGTGCTTGTCCATCAAGTCAAGGGAAGATTCCATATAGCCCATGGAATTACTGATTGTAGGGTGTACCATCTAGCTAAAAAGTACAACAAAGAGTGAGTCATAGTTTCAAAGAAATGTTTCAAAGTCTTTAAAATGCCCATGTGATTTCTTACTATATGATATGTTTATGAACTGTCTTAAATTGCTCTCATATATGTTGATTATAAATGACTATTTTGGATTAGCTCTACATACCAATACATTTGTATTGACCCCCTCCCCCTCAAACCTCTCAGGTTCTGAGGCACTGTTTAGGGGTCTAGATAAGCAGTAGATTATTCAGATAGCTGAAGAGATTATACAGTGGTGAGCCTTCTATATTCCGGAAGGCCTAATGTCTTACAGATATTCATTATTCTACAGTCTTGGTCTATTGGGGGCCTTGTCCCAGACTTCAGATTGTATGTTTTTGAGATTTAGTAGACATTTCACAGACTGAGTCAGATGTTATTTGGATATTTTTGGAGTTTTCCTTCATTGTTAAACTAATTTTAGAGTATGACCATGTTTCCATATTCAATTTATAATTTTGCATTTTTCTTTTATTATATAAATGTTGTACACGATTACCAGATAGAGTGGGATATTCGAGCCTTCATGGGTCCGATGTCCGTCACAGCTAGTCCCTAGTTTAGGTCTTGACAATGAGCTTATTGATATTTCTATTTGATGGGCTAGTATAATATGTAGCATGCTTCATCAGTGTTACATGATTTTTGCTAGACAATAGGCTTGAACTTTAAAATTGTATTTTGGTGGTAACAATAGTAGCTTAAGGTTAATGATTCATGTTTTGTGGTAGTAATTAGTAGGCTAGATTTGATGTGTGCAATATACTAGGTTGGGAACTAGTGGAAAAAAGAGTGGATAATTGCGATATTTATGTACATGAGACTAGTGTTAGGATTATGAATCGTGGTTGAGTCATTAAGTGGATAAGAGTGTTGGTGTATAAGAATAAGTTGGTGCCCCCCAGGTACCCTGTTGTTAGATACAACTTTATGTGTATACGTGTTTTGTGTACTTAGTTGTGTTCTTGAATCTTGTAGTATGGAGAAGTCTGGGAAGTTGTTGTATAGTAATCTTAAGAGTTGTATTGAGTAAAAATAGGTAGGCAATCTGCGCCTTTGGTATGGTTTTACAAATTTTGTTAAGTTGTAAGTTATGTGAGTATAGGTGTAATGCTAGTATCCCAAGGAGTTAAAGATAGAGTGTTAAGTATTTAGAAGCGTGGATGTCCATGCCCATGAAAATGTTAGTCATAAGTTAATGACTTTGGGGGTTAGATAGAGTTATGATTAGTATCCCTGAAGGGGGATGTCCCAGAAAGAATTTAGTGTCTTTATGTTGATTTATTGAGGTAAGTTTGTGTCCATGATTATACCTATACCCCCTATTGTATTGAAAATTATGGTTATAGATTGATGAGAGGTTATGTTCTCAAGTCTAGGACTGTGAATTTGATCTAAGGGGGAGATTGTCAGTTATGGTAGTTCCCGAATTTTCTCATTGTGGAAAGTCAGGTAAGAGTCATGATAAACCTATTCCTATTCAAACAGTTTCCTCCTACTTTAGTTTAAGAGTTCTTTCTACCAATGTCTCATGTATTCAAGTCCTGTTGATGTCTAAGGTTTGAGTTCTCTAAGTAAGTCATGTCATGCTCCGACCTCCAAACTATATGCAATGATGTCTCGATAAATCTAGCCTTTCATATATTCAACCCCTATGATATGATGCTCATGATCAATAGAAAAATCCATGTCTTATAGCATTCTTGGTTCTAAGAAAACTGTGCTTTCAATACTATGTCATATCTAAACCAATAAGATAAAGTTTATGCAAACTCATGGCCATGTTTAGTTCTTAAATGAGGAGCAATGGCTCCAAGTAGAAATCCTTGTCTCAATAGTTGAATTCATGAATTCCGGTATTATATTATACTACTCTTGATATGTGCACTCATATTTTCTCACTGTGGTCTATCCTAAGAATCCATGTTGTGTTGTTCTTATGCCAGATCAAATCTCTACTCATGATCTAGACATTTGATATATGAAGAACTTTGTTCCTAATGTGCCGTATCTTCATCTCATATCCCACCTTGAGTAGTTCAATAAGTATATGTTATAGTCGAATAGTGTCACTTTCTTTTTCATGATGCTCATTCTCGGGTCCCTCAATGACCCACCATATTATATTATGATAGTAGTTATGTAAGAGTAGTGATGTTTTAGGTAGGGGAGTAGATGTTCTTGAATGTAAAAATTTTGAGATGATTTATTTAGCTAAGGTTATAGGTGAAGGGGAAAATAAGGAGACAAACTTTTGTTATGTGAAATAGTTAGAAAGGAGATATGTCGCAAAGATCTTTGTGAGAATGATTGAAGTTACTGGTTTTAGTTGGGAAATCTATAAAATGGGTGTAGTAGAGATAGGCTTGAATGTTTTGTTGGATGAAAATGCGAACAAATGGGCTATGTGGTTAGTACTCCTTGATTTAAGACAGAAGGTTGTTCATTATATTCTAGTGATAAAATGGAGAAGTGTTCTTAAAGGGATGTAGAACATGGTGTACCATAGCTTAAGCTAACATCCTTTACTCTGGGTTAGGCTTCAAGAAGTACGATACAGTTAGACTCAAGCTCTTGCAGTTATGTATTTAGCGGAGAAATTATAAGATTTGGGATTTTGAAATGTGGTATTCATAGTTGAAATCATAGTGGAGAAGCGTCACAAAAACTTTAGAGGCTATTAGACGTATAATTTGAGGTAGAGAATGTTTCTAATCTATTATTATATCCCATGGGAATCTCATCTCATGTATTGTACCAATCTTAATCAAGTCGGGGATTCTTAGAAAAGTTCATGCCTTACAATGTTTTAATCATGTGCCATAAAACACAGGCCAAAATTATATCGATGTCAAGTTTCGTCATCTCATGATTTGTACTTACACAATTTACTTGGTGATGCCATAAAGCTCTTCATTAATGTCTACGTATGTTTCATTGAGGGAAATAAAATTTATAATGTGAGACTATGTTCTTTATTCGACACTTTTAGAGATTAAATAAAAAGAAAGTCCCTACCCATCATTCGGGGATTAATGATGCTAAGGGGGAGATAATGTAACACCCTACATTTTTTGGGCTAGAATTAAAACTGCCATTCCTATGCGTATAAACCCGAATCTAATGAGTCCTTTTTAATTTATGTGCTATGATAAAATCTTTAGTGTGGCAATACCTTTGAACATGAATTGAGTTCACCAATATCTCCTATATCAAAGATAAGTTGAAGACTATCCTTTCGATTAAGTTTTAGTGAGCGTCTAAACTTGGGTCAACTTCTATTGAGCATAACTTTTTGTATATATCAAATTAGGGGGCCTACTATATATCAAATGAAAGGTCTTTGTGGAATACCCTCTACTTCTACCTAGCTTGAAATCGTCCCAAGAATGTTAGAAACTTACTTTGAAAGATGATTCCATTTTTGTTCACGTGGAATTTATAAGATTTTCACTTTTTGTCATGTGGAAAATTGAATAAAATTTCCATCGATACAAATTTCATCCAAATTTGACATAGAAGGAGAAAGTTATGGCCAAAATACAGAAAGCAATCAAAACCGCCCAGGTGCGATGGTGAAGGTGGAATGGCCATTGAGCTAGCGATGGACCGTCGCCCAAACAATCGTAGCAAGGCAGTTAGACCATAGTTTTCCTAAGAGCGATGACCCAGGCTGATAAACTATCGAGATAGTGATGGACCGTCGCTCAAGCCGTCACAGGAGAGACAGTGAACCCCCATTCTGCCCAAGTGCGATGGTCAAGACCAACGGACTGACGACCTAACGATGGATCATCGTACCCACCATCCCATAGTTTGGTTAGATATTTTAAAGTCATTTTTAAAAGGGTATTTGGGTCTTTTTACACTCATTTTAACCCTTAATTATATCAGACCAAGGCTCATAAGTTCAATATCCATTTACAACATCAAATCAGGGTTTTCTCTCAAGGACAATCCCAAAGAACAAGAAAACCTAGATGTTAAATTCTAAGTTAAGAATTCAAGTTTTCCTCCATCAATCTTTAAGAAATCATCTACCCAGGTATGTCATGTGTTGATTCATAGTCCCCTTTCACCCATGAATCTCAAGAATCTCTTTTCAAAATCCAAGATTTGGGTATTTGTGAATGTTCATGATTTAAATTGAATTGAAATTCATGTTCATGATGCTGTGTGGTTTTGATTCATGTTTTAAATTACATATTTGAATAATTGACCCTAGAATATGAAGATATACATAATAATCATGATTATTAGATGTGTTGATGATTGTACAACCAAAGCATGCTCCTTATGTGTTTGATAAAATGCCCAAGTGAAAGGAAAGTGCAAATTAGTATGATCGTATAAAATCCCCCTTTTTGTACAAGTTTATGCATGTCAAATGTTAGATGAAATATCTTAGTCAATGAATTATGGATTGTTGATATTGGTCATGTATTCAAGAAAGTCATGCTTTGTTAGTTTCTTTCCATCGAGTCCTGGGGGTACTTGTACCCAAAAAATATAACTGTGTGCCTAGAGTCAGTTTCATGTTTTCTAGATATCCTCAGTCAAGCCATGGCCCATAGAACTCAGTCAGTCATGTGACTCAAGAAAGCTCAGTAATTGAGTAATCTCAGTACTATTTTGTCAGTCAACGAAAGTTAGTTAATTCAGTCCAGTTCAGTTCAGTAATCCATGTTCAGGGTCTATTCAGTTGGGATTAGTAATAAGCACCGAGAGAAGCCAAGGATGGGAACACACACTGTCAGATGAGGGTGTGATTCTTTGAAGTCATCCTTGCGTTCTTGAGCTATGTAGAAAACATAGGTTGAGACATCAACAATGTCAGGTGAGGGTTGATGAGGTGGATAAACACTGCCAGATGAGGGTCCCACCATTCTCTTTTGGGGACACTGTCGTATGAGGGTCACCTACAACTTGTCTTTACCAGGGGCATAGTATTGAAACCCTTCCAATTGGGGCTACAGATTAGAACCCAACTCAGTCATAATGGCGTATTAGGGGCATGTTGGTTAGATGAGTACTTCCCATAGTTTCATGATACAAAATTAGGACTGTCAGATACAGTCATTCAGTCTCAGTAATAGAACTTTGATAGTTCTATAGAATTCAGGACTGTCAAATACAATAAACTCAGAACAGAACGAAACTCAGCTAGTTCCCTTAGAAACTAGACTTTTAGACACAGTCTCCCAATATTAGTTATTATAGTTATATAGTTATCAATATCTCATGTTATTAGTACTCAAGATTAGTAGTCATGTTATCTCGAAAACAGTTATAGTTATTATGTATTCATTCAAGCGTGCATTCTGACGTTCACGTTATTTAGTCAGGTAGTATAGTTCATTCATGTAAACCTTTTGTATTCATCCTACCTCATATGAATACCAGTATATTCAATCATACTAACGAATTTATGCTATGGTGTTTTATACCATAGGTTCAGAAGCATAAGCTCCAGAGCATTAGTAGCATTCCAGACTGCTGTCAGAGTTAGTAGTGAGTCCTCATTTATACAGTGTATTATGTAGTGTACAGGTACAAATATCAGTCATGTGTTAGTTTATGTTCTTTCAGGATCATGAGCACCGTGTAGTATTCTAGGTACCAAATTCGTGGTGTTACAAACTTGGTATCAGAGCCTAAGGTTCAATTGAGTCCTAGGAAGTCTGAAAGCCACATATAGTAGAGTCTTGTGCATGGGTGTGTTGCATGCCACATTTATGTGCAGGAGGCTATAAGATGTTTTAGGAACAGTTTCCCTTCTTTCAATATTTCTCCCTTTCTTCTACAAAACATTCCTCCTTAAAGAAGAAATGAGAATCAGTCAGCCCATCAGCCCGAAGAACCATTAGGCGAACATGTTTCTCATATAGAGTTCAAAGCTGCATTTATTACTTTTTCTTAGTCAGTTGCTGCTCAGAATGAATGACCAACTGTTATTCTAGCTACCCCAGTGGCTATTCAACTGCATCCAGGATTCGATACTTCACCCGAATGAATCCTCCATCCTTTCTTGGGTCTAAGTTAGATGAGGACCCTCAAAAATTCTTCGATCATGCTCAGAAGGTTACTAACATTTTTGTGGTGTCAGCCATTGAGAGTGCTCATGCAGGATATTGTTCACACTTGGTAGAAGCAGTGGAAGTCAGAAAGGCCAGATGATGCAGGGCCTATTGAGTGGGAGGAGTTTTCCATCGTATTCTTAGATAGATTCTTTCCCTATGAGATGAGAGAGTCTAAGGTGTTAGAATTTATCAACCTCAGGCAGGGCAACATAATGGTGAAAGAGTATTCTCTTAACTTTACTCAATTAGCTAGATATTCTCCTCATGTGGTTGCAGACAGCAGGCCAAGATGAGTAAGTTTGTTTAGAGATGGTAATAGAGATAGGGAGCCAGGTCAAAATCTCAGGGCAATGTCAGCAATTCTCGAACTAATCCCTTATGTCAGACTTGTGGTAAGAACCACAAGGGTGCTTGCAGAGTTGGCAATGATGTCTATTTCAGATGTGCAAAGCCAGGCCACAGAGTCAGAGATTGTCCCCAGTCAGGTTACCAGGGTCAGTAGAACCATTCCTCAGCTCAGTCCGATCGCCTAAATCAACAGGGTGCCACTTCCAGTGCTACTAGTGGGCAATGCCCAAATTGAATTTATGCTCTCCAGTCCCATCAAGATTAGGAAAATTCTCCTGATATAGTTACTGGTATGTTATAGATCTTTCATGTGCATGTTTACGCTTGGCTAGATCCAGGTGCTTTCTTGTCTTTTGTTACTCCCTATATAGCAGGCAATTTCGGAGTCAGTCCCAAAATTCTAGCAGAGCCCTTTTCAGTCTCTACCCTAGTGGGTAAAACCATCATAGCCTGGTGGGTATACATGAACTGCCCATTTATTATATTTTAGAAAGTCACTTCAGCAGACTTAGTCAAATTTGAAATGACTAATTTTGACATCATTCTCGGCATGGATTGGCTTTATTCCTACAATGCCATAGTTGACTGTAGAAATAGAATAGTCCAATTCTAGTGTTCGAATGAACCCGCCCAAGAGTGGAGGGGTAGTACTTTAGAATTTAGAGGTCAGCTTGTTTCCTACCTTCGGGCACGGAAAATGATATCTAAAGGATGTGTCTATCATCTTATTTGAGTTAAGAATACTAGTTTTGAAACTCCCAGTATTGAATTAGTCCCAGTTGTGAATGATTATTTAGATGTCTTTCCCAAAGATCTTCCAGGAATCTCTTTCAAAAGGGAAATAGACTTCGGTCTTGATATTCTTTCGGATACTCAGCCTATATCTATTCTGCCATACAGAATGGCACCAGTAGAACTCAGAGAATTGAAAGAGTAGTTGAAGGATCTCTTAGATAAGAGATTCATCAGGCTAGTGTTTCCCCGTGGGGTGCACCAGTCTTATTCGTACGAAAGAAAGACAGTTCTCTCAGAATGTGTATTGATTATCGTCGGCTCAATAAAGTCACGATCAAGAACAAGTATCCACTTCCCAGAATCGATAACTTGTTCGATAAACTTTAGGGTGCCAGCTATTTTTCTAAGATAGACCTCAGGTCAGGCTATCATCAGCTTAGAGTCAGAGAATATGACATTCCAAAAATAGTTTTTTGTACTTGGTATGGTCACTTCTAATTTCTAGTCATGTCCTTTGGTCTAACCAATGTCCCAGAAGCCTTTATGGACTTGATGAACCGTGTGTTCAAGCAGTACTTGGACATGTTCGTAATAGTCTTCATAGATGACATTCTGGTCTGTTCCCACAGTGAGCGTGATCATGCAGACCATCTTAGAATAGTATTGTAGACTCTCAGAAATCATCAGTTATTCGCCAAATTTAGTAAGTGTGAATTTTGGCTAAGGTCAGTAGTATTCCTTGATCATATCATTTCCAGTGATGGCATTAGAGTTTATCCTTAAAAGACCAATGCAGTACAAAACTGGCCTTGCCCTGTCTCTCTATTAGATATCAGGAGTTTTTTAGGCCTGGATGGGTATTACAGATGGTTTTTTGAGGGATTTTCTTCTATTAAATCCCCTATGTCCAGATTGACGCAGAAGAAAGTCAAGTTCCAGTGGTTAGATCCTTACGAGAAGAGTTTTCAGGAGTTGAAGACTCAACTCACCTCATCCCCAGTCTTAGCTCTCCCAGATGGTTCAGATGGGTTCATAGTATATTGTGATATATCCAGAGTAGATTTGGGTTGTTTCCTCATGCAACATGGTAAGGTCGTAGCCTACACCTCCAGATAACTTAAACCCCATGAGAAGAATTATCCGACTCATGATCTTGAGTTAGCAGCCATAGTTTTTTCCTTAAAGATTTGGAGGCATTATCTATACGGGGTTCATGTAGATGTGTTCATAGATCATAAGAGCCTTCAGTATGTCTTTTCTCAGAAAGATCTCAATCTTCATCAGAGAAGGTGGTTAGAGCTCTTGAAAGATTATGACATGAGTGTCCTTTATCATCCAGGCAAGGCCAATATTGTGGCCGACGCTCTCAGTAGACTATCTATGGGTAGTGTTTCTCATATTGAGGATAGTAAGAAAAAGCTAGCTCAAGAAGTCCATCATCTTTCCAGACTAAGCGTTTGCTTATTACATCAGAAGAGGGTGATATATGGGTTTATAGTAGTTCAAAATCATCTCTAGTTTTTGAGGTGAAAAAAAAAAGACAGAGATGCCAGTCTAGTCAAGTTAAAAAAGTCAGTCAAGGATCAGAAAGTAGAGGTTTTCTCCCAAGGGGGAGATGGTGTTCTGCGTTGTCAGGGTCGTCTGTGTATTCCAGGTGTAGATGACTTAAGGCAGAAAATTCTTGCAGAAGCGCATGGTGTGCGCTACTCTATTAATCCAGGGGCTATAAAGATGTACTGCGACTTGCAGGAAATCTATTGATAGAGTGGGATAAAGAGAAATATTGCAGAGTTTGTGGCTAAATGCTCCACATATCAGCAGGTTAAGACAGAGCATCAAAATCCTAGTGGGTTCATATAGGAGTTTAGTATTCCTACTTAGAAGTGGAAAGAAGTGAACATGGACTTTGTGATGGGTTTACCTTGTACTCGTCACCAACATGATTCAGTTTGGGTTATTATAGACAGGATGACCAAATCAGCTTATTTTCTTCCAGTTCATACCTCTTATTCATCCGAGGATTATGCAAAACTCTACATCAAAGAGTTGGTCAAGTTGCACGGTGTTCTGTTATCTATTATCTCAGACATAGGTACCCAGTTCACCTCTTATTTATGGAAAGTGTTCCAAAAGGGTCTTAGTACCCGAGTTCATCTCAGTACAGCCTTTCATCCTCAGACAGATGGTCAAGAAGAAATCACCATTCAGAGTTTAGAAGATATGCTGCGAGCGTGTGCAATTGATTTCAAGAGAATTTAGGATGACCACTTACCTTTGAGTTTGTATACAACAACAACTATCATTCTAGTATTAAGATGGCTCCATTCAAAGTTCTCTATAGTAGGAGATAAAGATCTCTAGTTGGTTGGTTCAAAGTTAGTAAGGCTTCAGTTATAGGGCCTGACTTAGTATTCGATGCCTTAGAAAAAGTCCAGTTGATCAGAGAAAGACTCCGGGCTGCTCAGAGCCTATATAAGTCTTATGCAGATATGCGCAGAAAGGATATCGAGTTCAATATTGGTAATTAAGTATATCTAAAGATCTCTCTCATGAAGGGAGTGAAAGATTTGGAAAGAAGAGAAAGCTCAGTCCCCGATATGTTGGTCCCTTCAAAATTCTCAGTCGTCATGGAAAGGTAGCCTATGAGCTCAATTGCCTTCATATCTAGCCTCAGTTCATCTAGTCTTCCATGTCTCTTTGCTCAAGAAGTGCATAGGTGACCCAACAGTGGTAGTCCCTCTTAAGATCATAGATGTTCAGAACAACCTCTCTTATGAGGAGACTCCAGTCAAAATTCTAGACTACCATACTCGTAGACTGAGGAATAAAAAAGTCCCTCTAGTCAAAGTTCTTTGGAGAAAGTAGTCCATTGAGGGAGCTACTTGGGAAGCAGAAGCAGACATGCATACCAGGTATCCTCACCTCTTCTTCGCCAACTCAAATCAAGCTCAAAGTAACAGTTCTCTTTAATCATTTCAGTTTTATGTTCAGATTTCAGTTCCAAGCTTGGTATCCATTTCATGTTCAGAATTCCATCACAAACTTGGTATTAAATACCATTGCATATTTATTCATGCATTCATGTATCAGTCTAATCAAATAATCATGCATTAGATATGCATTCTCATTGTGAGAAACTTAGTTTCTCAAAACTCCCAGTCATGTATTCATGAATCAGTTACACATGCATCAGATATGCGTGTTCGATATGATATATTTAGTTATCAACCATGTCAGTCATGAAATCATGTTCTTGTTATTCATGTTTAGTATGTATGATAAGGTATCTTCTCCCCTCCCACTTAGTGTTATTCAAGGACAAATGTTCTCAAGGGGGAGATGTTGTAATACCCCGTACTTCTACCTAGCTTGAAATGATCCTAAGAATGTTAGAAACTTACTTTGAAAGATGAATCCATTTTTGTACACATTCAATTTTAAAGATTTATACTTTTTACCATATGGTAAATTGAATAAGCTTTCCATCGATACCAATTTTGTCCAAATCCAACATTGGAAGAGAAAGTTATGGCCGAAATATAGAAAATAGTCAAAATTGTCCAGGTGCAATAGTGAAGGCCGACAAGCCATCGAGCTAGCGATGGACCATCGTCCAAGCCATCTCAGCGAGGAAGTAAGACCATAGTCTACCTAAGATCGATAACCCAGGCCGATGATCCATCGAGCTAGCGATGGATCGTTATCCAAGCCGTCACAGGAGAGACAGTGAACCCCTATTCTGCCCAAGTACGACGGTCAGGACTGACGGACCATTGAACCAGTGACGGACCATCGCAACCACCATCACATAGTTTGGTCAATTATTTTAAAGTCATTTTTAAAAGGGTATTTGGTTCTTTTTCCACCCGTTTTAACCCCTACTTATATCAGACCAAGGTTCATAAGTTCATTATCTATTTACAACATCAAATCAGGGTTTCCTCTCAAAGATAATCCCCAAGAACAAGAAACCCTAGGTGTTAAATTCCAAGTCAAGAATTCAAGTTTTCCTCCACCAATCTTTAAGAAATCATCCACCCAAGTATGTCATGTGTTGATTCATGGGTATCTTTCACCCATGAAGCTCAAGAATCTCTTTTCAAAATCTAAGATTTTGGTATTTGTGAATGTTCATGATTTAAATTGAATTAAAATTCATGTTCATGATGCTGTGTGGTTTTGATTCATATTTTAAATTACATATTCTAGTAATTGACCCTAGTATATGAAGATTTACATAATAATCATTATTATTAGATGTGTTGATGATTGTATAACCAAAGCATGATCCCCATGTGTTTAATTAAATGCCTATGTGAAAGGAAAGTGCCATATTAGTATGATAGTATGAAATCCCCCTTTTTGTACAAGTTTATTCATGTCAAATGTTTGATGAAATGTCTTAGTCAATGAATTATGGATTGTTGATGTTGGTCATGTATTTAAGAAAGTCATGCTTTGTCAGTTTCTTTCCATCGAGTCCTGGGGGTACTTGTACCCAAAAAATATAGTTGTGTGCCTAGAGTCAGTGTCATGTTTTCAAGATATCCTCAGTCAAGCCATGATCCTTAGAACTCAGTCAGCTATGTGACTCAAGAAAGCTCAGTAATCGAGTAATCTTAGTACTATTCCATCAGTCAATAAAACACAGTTAATTCAGCCTAGTTCAGTTCAGTAATCTATGTTTAGTGTCTATTCAGATGAGAGTAGGGATTAGCACCGAGTTAACCCATGGATGGGAACACACACAATCAGATGAGGGTGTGATTATTAGAAGTCATCCTTGTATTCCAAAACTATGTCGCCAGCATAGGTTGAGACATCAACACTGTCACGTGAGGGTTGATGAGGTGGATAAACACAATCAGATGAGGGTCCCACCATTCTCTTTTGGGGTCACTATCAGATAAGGGTCACCTACAACTTGTCTTTACCAGTGGCGTGGTATTGAGACCCTTCTAATTGGGTTACATATTGGACCTCAACTCAGCCATAATGGCGTATTAGAAGCATATCGGTTATATGACTACTTTCCATAGTTTCATGTTATAAAATCAGGACTATCAGATACAGTCATTCAGTCTCAGTAATAGAACTTTGATAGTTCTACAGAATTCAAGACTGTGAGATACAGTCAACTCAGAATAGAACAAAAATCAGCTAGTTCCCTTAGAAACTAGACAGACAGACACAATCACTCAGTATTAGTTATTACAGTTATATAGTTATTAATATCTCATGTTATCAGTTCTCAAGCTCCATAGTGATGTTATCACGAATATAGTTACAGTTATTATGTATTAAAGCATGCATTCTCATGTTCATGTTATTCAGTTAGGTAGTATAGTTCACGCATGTGAACCTTTTGAATTCAGTATACCTCATATGCATATCTGTACATTCAATTTTACTGACGCATTTGCGCTATGGTGTTTTATACCATAGGTTCAAAAACATGAGCTCTAGATCATCACTAGCATTCTAGTCTCAACATTCAGAGTTAGCAGTGAGTCCTCATCCTTCTAGGACAAGACCATTACTTTATTATCTCATTAATTAATTTATTAATTGGAGTTAGTTGGGAACATATCCTATTAACTCCTTATTCACACAATTCAGTTTTAGAGGCTTTCAGACTACAATACATTCAGATAGTTTATTTCAGTTGTTTTGGGTATTTTATACCCCACCCAGATTTTATTTTTTTTATCAGATATTATGTCTCAGTTTTGAACCTTATGACCTTTCAGCCTTCATTTCCATATTTATATAGTATATTATATAGTATACAGGTATAGATATCAGTCATGGGTTAGCTTATGGTCCTTTGGGGTCATGAGCACCATGTAGCATTTTGGGTGCCAGATTCGGGGCGTTACACTTTGAGTCCTCTTTTCAACTCCACTGGTTTAGCCTTAATCCGATATTAGTGTAGAAAGTTATGCTTATCTTACTTCGAAGTGTCTATCTACCAAAATATGACGATAAGGATGACGACCTTTCAACTAGGTGACGGACCGTCATCCCTAGTCGTGTTAGCCTAGGGTAGAAAATGTTAAAAT
Organism: Capsicum baccatum var. pendulum; assembly: GCA_030864225.1. Taxonomy (NCBI): domain Eukaryota; kingdom Viridiplantae; phylum Streptophyta; class Magnoliopsida; order Solanales; family Solanaceae; genus Capsicum; species Capsicum baccatum. The sequence goes on along the minus strand of CM061554.1, from coordinate 23,626,685 downwards.
CCATCCCAAAAGTGATGGCCTATTACCTGAGTGATGTACCATCAACCTTGGTCGTCAATTGATGAAGTTCTACAATTTTTAGGTTTCCTTAGGGGTATTTTAGTCTTCTCCTCACTTCAAAAACCTTTCCTACAAACTTAATTAGACTCTAAACATTATTAATCAATCATTATCAGTTATACAATATCAAAAAATTCTATCTTCACTCTCAAATACAAGATCAAACTAGGGTTTCCTCCAAGAATAAGAAATCAAGAAATATCAATCCTTAAGTCCACGATTTCCAAGGAACAAATCAAAATTTGAGTTCTACTCTTTAAACTAAGTAATCTAAGGTACATGGGATTTTCCTAAAACTACATAGGCATGATGAAATAGTTTTAATGATATTTGAATGTTGAGAAATCATGAGACTTTAAGGGGTTTTGAGATCTTCATTGACAATTATGCATTGAAAATTCCTTATAGAAAAAATTGATTTGGTCTTGAGGCCTTACCCCTTAAGTTTAATTTATATATATATATATATATATATATATATATATATATGTAGGTATGTATGTATGCATGTGGTTTGATAATTCTGATTTGAATTGAGAGTAGGAAGAATCATAATCCCTCTCTTATGGTAAATCCCCTTGTTTTTATATGTTATGAATTATTATATTTCATACTAAAAATTATGTAATAAATGTATTTATTATTGTTTAAGACTTGATCTTAATTATGAATTAAAGAGAGGGTGTTTCTTGTTTATATAAAGGAGAAGTGATGATTTTAAAGAGTTGCATGATTTGTCACAAAATGCTCGACCACCACATGCTTCATGAAATATTGAAAAGACAGAATCTTTGCATAGTTTGAAATATGTTTTGAAACCAAGAACTCCCTTGCATTTTTTGATTGATTTGGTGCTTTGAACATTGTTTTGCTTGAAAAGAGTTGTAATTTGACAATGTATGGCTGAGAAATATGACTTGCAAGTTTTGGTATGACGATACCAATATAGATAATGCCATAGTACCATAGAAAAGAATAGAATGCAAATTTTTATTCAGATATTTAAACTTTTAATTTAGAAAGATGAATGTTTAAAAATAGTTAAAAATTGGCTTAAAGAGAGTTAGATGGCTACCCAAAGAAAGTACGAGTTGAAAAACTCAATGCTAGAAATCGTGATTTGCCAACACGGGATTATGGTACCCTGCTTTGTGATCTTGTGTACCTTGATTCATGTCATCCCAAATTGGGACTATGATTAGGAGCCCTGCTTTGTGATCTTGTGCACTACTATGACATGTTGATTTTTTTGGGGATTTTGGCACCCTTCTGTGTGATCTTGCATGTCTCCCTCATAGATACTCCAATCCTTGCGGTAAACTTGGATTGGGGGTTTGGCCGCCGAGTCCTAGGCGGATTCTATATAGCACATACAATTACAGATTGTAGGATGTACCATCTAGCTCAGAAGTAAAACAAAGAATGAGTCTTGGCTTCAAAGGAATGCTTCAGAGTCTTTAAAGTGTTCCCTAGTGTCTTCATAAATCATATGTAAAATATTTTATGAATTGCTATCACTTATGTTATAGATAAATACATTATTTTGGATTGCTTTATGTACCTGTACATTTGTATTAACCCCTTATATTTTAAGATTTGAAGCTCAGTCTAGGGGTCTCGCTAAGCCTCAGATTTGTCCCATAGAGGTGTGCAGTTGGTGAGCCTCCCTTATTTTGGAAGGCCTATTTTTAGAACATTGTTATTTTATTTTGTTTTTTAGGTCCGACTGGGGGCCTTGTCCCATATCTCAGACAGATATTATTTTTTGGTTAGTAGAGATTTCACAGACTGATGCTGGATGTTGTTAGAGGGTTATGTATTTTATTTTGTACCATTCAATTAAATTATCCAATTGACCATGATTCCGTATTATGATTTTTCTGCATTTCTTATTATTGTATGAACATTGTGCATGATCGCCAGATAGATAGGGGCGCCTAGACCTTCATAGTTCAGGATGCCCGTGTGGCCAGGGCCTCGGCTCGTGTCATGACAAATAATAAACATCTTATGGGGTAAGTGGGAATTACCAAAGCAAAACTTAATAATAAAATACTTATGGGGTACATAGGAATCTCCCAAAAAAGCCTTATAATGATGTACTTGTAGGGTACATGGGAATCACCCAAGTAAACTAAATAATGTAATCTATGGGGTACATACGAATCCCCTAAGGTTGGCTAAAGACATTGATTGTAAGCTATTGTCGGTATGACGATACCACCACTCATAATCTTGGTTAATAATAAATGGAATTAGTGGTTTTATTGTATGGTGATAGTTTTGGTTGGGCAATAATGGTGGGGCATTATAGCTAACCATGAAGGTGCAAGTCCAATGGATAGACACTGGGAACTCATGTTTGCCGATATGAGGATTGGTCATGGAGACCATATACTTGAAGGTTACACAGGAGTCCCCTAACACTTGTATATATGTATCATGGAGAGCGAAGGGTACACAGGAATCCCCTACTCCTATAATATCTATGGTTCATGTGGCTACACGCATCGAGGCCTATCCAGGGGTAACATTGGACCCATACAACTTGTGGGTAGATTATGATGGTTAAGCTACACATACCCCGGTTAATGATTTTAAAGACATGCTAAATTCAGTTCCCTTTCCCGGTAGGTATTTTATATATGTATGTATGGTAATGAATGCATATGGTTGGTTTACATGGTTTTAATGGTTGGCATTATTTTATACTTATCTTGAGTGCATGCTAGTATTTACCCGCTAACCCATCTTTGAGCGATGTATCCCCACATAATGCAGGAACTGGCCATACTACTCTTCTTGCTCATTAATCGGATTTGGGGATAGTCGGTGTTGGATTAAAGTGGTGATCTTCCATAGTTCAGAAGGCATCTACTTCATGTTATAGATCTATCTAGATATATTTTATCTTTTCATAGACGTGGTTGTTGGCTATGGTTAGGGGCATGTCCCGTCTAGATACTCTTTGGTTTTGGTTTAGAGGCTTTGTATGGACAACTGTGGACTTGGTTCTGGATTGATTATGTTATATATATATTGTGTTATCGATTTTAGTTTGGCTAATTAGTTATTGGATATATTGACTTAGTTGGGTTGGTTTTGGATATAGACTTATCCCAAAGTCATTGCCCTGTTAAATGTATTATCTTGTTATATGTTCAGAATTTATCCAATATAGGGTATATACTAGCTGGTTGGGTTGGGTATTAGGGGTGGTCTCCGGTCCCGGTTGGACTTGAGATGTTCATTATGACAAGGCCTCAGTTTGGGTCATGTCAAGTTGGTATTAGAGCCTAGGTTTTGGTGTCATAGGGTGTCCACAAAGCCGTATCTTATAGAGTCTTACTTATAGGTGTACTGTGTACCACACTTATAATCAGGAGGCTAAGAGACATCTAGGAATGTTTCATTTTCTTGTTGTTCTACTTTTAGCCTATAGAGTCTAAGGTCTTGAACTCTTCCCTAAATCTTCTTCGATTCACTTTTCAGATCATTTCCTCTCAACGATCTAAAGTTCATGAAAACTCACCTATCCCACTTGAGGATGACATGGATGGATCTCATCCAACTTATCAGGCATAGACCCAGTCAAGGGTCGCAGTTCCCAATTTTCCCCATGGAGTTCCACTGATCTTTACTAACCCTACTCCGAAAGGTGGCACTCATGTTTAGTTACATCAAGGAGAGGTTACCAATGCCGAGTTTTGAATTTTTATTCATTTAGTGACCCAGATAGTGACAAATCTGTCATGCCAGGTCAATTCTATTGATATGAAGAAGAATAAGAAAAGGTCAGGAAATAGGCAGAGTAAGAGGTCTCAGTTTTCTAAACAAAGTAGAGGTTAATAATATGGTGGTAAGTGGTCAAAGAGAAAGAGTTGGGTAGGTCCTAACTCTTGTTCTATAGCTAGTGCTCCCTACCCAAAGTCATTGGGAGACTGACATTTTCAGATTGGTAATGCTTCTAGGGCACAATATGCACAATCTCAGGCTGGTGGGGCCCAATCTACACCATCTTACCTTTCTTGTCAGTTTTATGGTCGATTACACCATGGTTGTCATAAGAAAGGATAAATAGTTATTTTAATTATGGTTAGTTAGGTCATATCAATGGGAGTGTCCCATAAGGATTGCCTCTTGGGAAGATAAGACATCAGTTACCACCTCTCTAGCTTTTGTATCGAGGGATGCTACTTCTAGTTTTATCACTATTTGGGATCATCTCAATGACCTCACTATCCCTCAGAAGTCTGAGTCATCTTCTAATATTGACACTGGTTTATTGAAAACTCTTTTTCCATTATGTGTATTGGTTACTTGGTTTAGCGTCCCCTCTAACTTATGTGACCCCATATGTAGTTGTATATTTTTGTTTTAGTCCCAATATTATTTTGGACTCTTTTTTATTTCTACCATGGTAAGTGACTCAGTGATTGCTAAAAGAGTCTATAGGAAGTGTGTGGTATTTGTTGGTAGTAAGGAGACTATGGTGGATTTCTATAATATTCTGGGGGTGGATTGGTTGAACTCGTGCTACGGTCATTAGACTGTCAGACTCGTAAGTTTTCTTAGGCTCCTTGGTGACTCTATTATAGGATGGGAGGATGATTCCCTTTCTATTAATAAAAAGGTTATATCATATCATAGAGCTCGGAGATTAGTCTCCAAAGGGGTGTCTTTATTATTATTTGGTCCGAGTTAAAGATTCTAACTTGGAAGGTCCTTCTTTGTATTCATTTTTGGTGGTGAGTAAATTTCCTAAGTTCTTCCTGATTACCTTCATGGTGTCCTTCCAATGGAGAGATTGAGTTGTGGAATGGTCTTATTTAGGACGTTTGTCCAATTTCTATTCTTTCTTTATGGAATGGTATTGGTTGAGTCAGAGGAGCTTAAGGAGCAATTAAAGAACCCTTTAGATAAATGTTTCATCCGTCCTAGTGTTTCTCTATGGGGTACTTCTATTCTTTCACACATAATGGGGGATGGTTTCTCGGGAAAGTATAAGTTGTTGGTGGGTGAATGAGGAATTTAGGGTGTCCTCCTTGTGAGGTGGACCATATATGTATATTTCTCTATGGGGTACCATATTAGTAGTGCATAATGGTTGGTAGACATTTTGTTTGAACTTTAGGCATTATTTGTAATAATGGGAGTATGTTAGCTTGGGGATAATAATGCGAGAGTTGTGGAGGTAGATTGGTAGGATGGATGAGGTATGTGGAAAGGGTAAGGTTAATGACTTGGGAAATATAGGAGTGGGGAGGTTGTGACATATAGGCTAGGGGTTCAGGTTTAACTGATAGATTGGGGGTAAGTCATTGAATGGGTTAGAGCATGGAGTTTGTATGACTATGCTGGACTCTAGGTGGCATTTGGATGAATGAGGTTTAAGGTATAGGGGCACCACGCATCTCTAGTGATCATCCTTGGTGATACCCTATAGAGTAGAGTATTATGCTTGTAGGTGTAATAAGGTGAAGGTCGAGGATTTATATTTAATTTTATTTTAGTGGTGGACTTCAAGGGAAGGTCGGGGTGTATTTACTCCTATTCTAGTGATTCTCCTCTATCTCGGTTAAGAGAGAACTCTCCTAGTGTTGCGCACATTCTGGTAGCGCTTAGCATTTGCCTTGTTCCCTGGATATGAATCTTGACCTTACATTACATTACCTATGATATATGTGGTCGTGTGTCTTTCGGTGTGTAATCATAAGAAATCCTACTATGGTGTGTTATGTTGGGATGGTTCTTTATTCATGACCTAGGTGGTTGCTATGAAGTACCTCGTGGCTATGGTGTCGTGTCTCTTTTTGGGGGTCTCGCTTGGGAGGCATGAGTAATTCTTGTACATTAGTCCCTTAATGGACCTTCATATATTAGGGTGGTAGTGTCTTTGGAGGCGTGGTGATGTTTGGAAATGGGGGAAAGTAGAAGTCCCTAGTGGGGGAAATTTTAGGGTGACTACTAGAGTTAAGGTTTTGGAGGGTGAGGTAAGGTTATTTTCATGAGGAATGGTTAGGAGAGAAATAGGCGGTGAGAATCTTTGTGGTAAAATTATAGAGGTTACTAATCCTTTGGAAGGATAGATCATACCGCGGGTATAGAAGAGGTAGGCTTGGATATTATAGTTGATAGATATACCAATTATGGTGTTGGGTACTTAAGAATCTTAGTGAGGCATGATGCTTAGATTCAGAGATGGGCAAAGTAGTGTCTTGGGTGGATGTAAGGAGTAGAGATCGATAGCCTAAGTTAAATCCTTTTAGCTTTGGATAGGCTTGAATATGGAAGTAGTGTATAGTTAGACTTAGTCTCTCGTGGTGATGTGTCTTTGGGAATTTCTAGGATGAATTAGACTTGCCCTCTAGCATGTGTTCTATTCATTCGGTATTCCATGTATTTGTATTGAGGTAAGGTGTGGATGGTTCTTTGTTGATTGGTTCCTTTGGGCGGTATTGGTATCTTAGACTCTTTGCCCTAAGGAGGTCTTGGTGAGGATGTTGGGTTGGTAACTTCACCAACTACTAACAAAAGGTGTTGCTTTGGTGAAGGTTCTATGGTGGAACAAAAAGTCTGAGAAAGCTAATTGGGATATGGAAGAGGACATATAGTCCAAGTATCCGCGTTGGTTCTTCATTCTAGAAACTTGTGTGTAAGGTGTGTGTTCTTCATAACACCTTTGGTTTCTAACTTGGTTAAAAAAAGGGTTGGATTTCCTTGTAACTTTGTTCTAACTTAGTTAGAGGTCAGAATGGAGGTATTAGGGTGTAAATTGTGCTTTGGGTATGTGATGATCTTCTCATATTAAATTACATCTCTGTCTTCTAATTTGGTTAAAAAGAAGTTTGATGGGTATTCATGTGTTAACTCATGCTTGTGCTTACCCTTACTCTTCATTCGAGGATGAATGATTCTAAGTGGGGGAGAATGAAACACCCTAAACCTTGGCATTTACAAAATTTCTGGAGTTTTAAAGTTTCTGGGCAAGGTACGACTTGAAGGTATAAGTCATATGCTAGGGTAAGGCTATGGCCTTATCTATCGTATGTTAGGCCATGTATTTGGGCTTGGTTCTGTCCAAGACAAGACTAAGCATCATACTAGTCGTATGGTAGGATACGAAGTGTATAATGCCAAGTCGTATGATGCTTATTGGTTGGCCTAGTTGAATCTTTTCAAGGTACGGGTTAGGGGTTTTTATTGTACCTTAGGGTATGAGTTTGGCATGTGTTGTCATATGATGATCAATTTGGAGGTCCATGGTGAGGTCTAGGGTTACCCTATGGTACCACTTGTACCCTAGGGTATGACTAGAGGATGGCTATACCGTCCTGCGTGCATATTTTTAAATTTTCAGTTGGGCATATTTCAGACATTTCCCATCCCAAAGCCCCTACGTCCCCACGTTATATAACCCTTGGTGTCCTCTCATAACTTTCTTTGGATGGATCAAAACACTCAAAATAGTCTCTCTAACTCTCTCTTGAAGATTGGAGGCTAGGGTTTCTACAAGTGTTCTTCAAATGGCTCAAGAGTCAAGTTTCGTTCCATGAATCTTCTTGTATAAGGAATATACTCCTCCCTCATTATTAGTTCCAACTAAAGGCATATTTTAATGTGTTTTAAACATTGAGTGTGAATCATAAATGGTGGGTTTGAAAACCAATGTTGAGGGTTTTAGTGCGTATTGTTAAGTATTGTTTACTCTTGGTTTAAATTATGATTTTACATGTTTTTGGTGATGGTTTGAATATGTGGGTGCTTGTTGGTTATTGTTTAACAAATGGGTCGTGGGTAACCCTAAATTTTATGGTTTATGCTTTGGTTTTGGTCTTGGTAAAGGTATGCCCTTAACATGTTTGATAAAATGCCTATGAGAATTTTGTAACAATATTGTTGAACGTTCATTGAAAATATTGCATGGTATGTTTTGGTTATGGAACCATAAATTGTTTTGAAATGGTTTCTAATGATTTAAATGGTTTTCAAATGGTTTTTAATGGTTTAAATGGTGTTGAATGGTTTGAAATGATTTTGAATGGTTTGGGATGTTTAAATAGTAAGGCCTTGGTGGCTATGAAATTAATTTGAATGAAAACCTTGTGGCGTACACGGGAATTCCCCAAGTTAATGAAATAAATAAATTGGTTTGAATGATGAGCATCTTGTGGGGTACATGGGAATCCCCCAAGCAAAACTTAATAATAATTACTTGTGGGGTACACGGGAATCCTTCAAGTAGGCCTAATAATGATATACTTGCAGGGTACATGGAAATACCCCAAGTAAACTAAATAATGTAACCTATGGGGTAATGGGAATCCCTTAAGGTTGGCTAAAGACATTTCTTGCAAGCTATTGTTGGTCTAATGATACCACTACTCATAGCCTTGGCTAATAATAAATGGGATTGGTGGTTTAGTTGTATGGTAATGGTTTTTATTGGGCAATCATAGTGGAGTGTGATAGCCAACTATGAAGGTGTGATTCTAATGGACAAACACTGGAAACTCATGTTTGCCGACTTGAGGATTGGTCATGGCGACCATATACTTGAGGGGTACATGGGAATCCCCTAACACTTGCATATATATATCATGGATAGTGAAGGGTATACGGGAATCCCCTACTCGTATGGTATCTACGGTTCATGCAGATACATGTATCGGGGCCCATCCAGGGGGTAACACTGGAGTCATACGACTCGTGGGTTGATTATGACGGTTAAACTACACCTACCCAGGTTAATGATTTTAAAGGCTTTTTAAACCCGAACCCTTTCTCGACATGGATTATATATATGTATGTATGGTTGTGAATGCATATTGTTGGTTTACTTGGGTTTAAAGGTTGTCATTATTTTATCCTTATCATGAGTGAATGCTAGCGTTCACCCGCTAACCCATCCTTAGGTGTTGTATCCCCATGCAATACAGGAACCGACCATACTACTCCTCCTGCTTATTGATCGAATTCGGGGACTGTCAGTGTTGGATTGAAATGGTGAGCTTCCATAGTTTGGAAGGCATCTACTTCATGTTATGGATCTCTCTCAATATATTTTGTCTTTTTATAGACGTGGTTTTTGTCTATGGTGGGAGGCATGTCCCCACTAGATACTCTTTGGTTTTGGTTTAGAGGTTTTGTATGGACAACAGTGGACTTGGGTAAGGATTAATTATGTCATATATATATATATTGGGTTATTGATTTTTATTTGGTTGGTTGGTTATTGGATGGATTGACTTTGTTGGGTTGGTCTCGGATATAGACTTATCCCTAAGTCATCACATTATTACATGTGTTATCTTGTTATTTGTTCGGAATTCACCTGACATAAAGTATATGTTGGTTGGTTGGGTTGGGTGAAAGGGGTGGTCTCCGATCCCAGTTGGACAGGAGATGCCCATTACGACAAGGCCTCGGTTTGGGTTGTGTCACCTTAGGTAAGGGAAGATGAAAAGAATCAAATTATAAAAAAAATTAGTCATAAATTAAAGAAACTTATCAATATCCAACTTAATTGTTGTGACGTTTGGTCTTCATCAGTCTACTCAAAAGCCAAAGATATTAGAATAAGTCTGGCTTCTAAACTTCTTAATTCCTCACTTGAACGTGTACTTTAGCCTGGCTGCTAATCTTTGTATGAAATTCCTCACATGAATATGTACTTTAGACTTGCTGCTAATCATTTCATTAGTTCTTGCAAGATAGAAGATAATAACTGACATTGATGTGATTCCGATATGCCAAAGGATAAAGGCACTTATCACGATAAAAATTATGGTACTTTTTGGCATGGCTCAAGTTTTAGGAATGACAGCTATTTAGGTGTTATGAAAATGCTAATAAAAGGGAAGTTAGGATCGAGAACCCAATTATTGTGGAATTAGCCAAACGATGTTATAATGACAATAACAAAGTGTAACGCCCCGAGTCTATACCCCGGACGCTACACGGTGCTCATAATCTCTAAGGACCACAAGCTAACCCATGACTGGTACCTGCTGCAATAATTGAACAATAATACTGAATAATATGCCTAGTTAGGTGGAAATCATGCCATAAATTTTAATCTGTAAATAATACTGAAAGAGGTATCCCAAATACCCAAAACTGAAAGACAAAAACTAAAATCTGAATAATTGACTGAATACTCTAGTCTAAAAAAGCTTCTAAAACTGTCTGAACTGTGAAGTTGATGGGACAAGCCCCCAACTAACTCCGACTACAGATACTGAAACTGAAATACTATAAATAATAAGCATGTCCTCGAACTATGAGGAGTCACCACTACTCTGACTACAGAAAGACTGATCTACTAAGGATGCTCGGGAGATCGTGCGTTAAAACCTATGATATAAGACATCATAGTGCAAAACAAAGCATGTGTCAGTACTTTGAATGTACTGGTATGCTCAGTGAGGTAGGCTGATATGCATGGGTTCATATGCATGAACAATAATAACTGAATAACATGAGTATGACTAAATAAGAGTATATGCATGAATACGTATACTGTAACTGAAATCATGATAATCTGAACACTGAGTCTGAATACTGATCAATTGATTAAATGGATGGCTGATACTGTACTATGGATAATTGGATAACTGTATCTAACAGTCTTAAATTCTGAGGAACTATACTGCGTTCCATACTGAGTTGAGTTGGGTGACTATATCTGATAGTCCTGAATCTATAGAACTGAACTGAGTTCTATTCTGAGACTGAGACTGAGACTGAAATCAAGATTGTGGGAGGTAATCATCTAATTGACATGCCCCTTCTCTAACTGATTTGGGGTCCAACCTGTAACCCCATTTGGAAGGGTATCAATATTGTGCCACGGGTACGAACAAACTGTGAGTTAACCTTATCTGACAGGAAACTATTCCATCAACCCTCGCTGGCAGGATAACTCAGGTATGAAGTATCAACCCTCATAATATCTGGCAGGAAGATATCTCAACCTACGCTAGCTATGAAGTTCTGTAATGCAAGGATTGCTACTAGGGGTCAAACCCTCTGCTAGAAGGAATGCCCCCATCCCTGGGTTAACTCGGTGCTGAATCCTACTCCCAACTAAAAGGACACTGAACTAAATTCTAGTCTGAACTCGGCTGGATTAGACTGGATTAGACTGTTACTGAGATCACTATTTAGCTGCACTGAACTGAGTTTACTGAATTTCGTTTACTAATGGAATACTACTGAATTCTGTTAGCTGACTGAGTTTACTGAGGTCTGAGTTAAATATTGAATTAGACTGGACTCATGCTGAATCTACTAAGTTTTCCTTAGTTCTGTAACTGACCGTGAGTACTACTGATCGTGACGTAACTGATACTGTTCTATGACTGATCATGGCTTTAAGTAAACAACTAAATTATTGGGTATAAGTACTCTAGGACTCGATAGCATAAATTAGGAGACATGGCATAAACATGAAACATGTAAACTATGAAATTGATCATCAATCCCTTATTAGGACATTTTGACAAGCACTTTGCATGATATAACTTGCAAACAAACTAACTTGACATGATTTCATTCTCTTAATAGTTCACATGGACAATTTCTCAAGCACTTGGTGAGCATAGTATATGCACATAGTATTGAACAACAAGTGAGCATCATAATTCATCTCTAATTTGACAAATCAAGGATTTTTCATGGATTCTCATGAATCTACACATATAATGATCAAATTCACATAAATTAGGAACTTAATCCTAATAGAAATCATGGATACACTTTAATTCCAACCATGGAAATTTTAAACTCAATTACTTGAAGTTCAAAAGAGATTCTTGGAATCCAAGGGTGGAAGGGACCCTTGGATAAACACTTCACATACCTTGTTGAAGAATTTTTTGAAAGTTTATGGTTGAATCTTGAGTTCTTGATTTGAAACTTGAGCACCTAGGGTTTTGTTCTTGAGCAAATTGGAGAATGAATGAGTATATTTTCTTTCCAAAGGGATTAATTTTGTGTTTTAGGGGCTGAAGGACATGGGAAAAAGACCCAAATACCCCCAAAATGCAGTCTTTTAATGATTGAAAACTGATCTTCCAACGTGTAGGTCGATGCGGTATGTCGATGGCATTGATGTGATAGCCAATGCTTTGCACCATGTTTTCATCGAATCACTGGAATTGGAAACTGGTAGTTGGGGAAAATATCAATCAATACGATAGTCGAAACGATGCACCAAGATCGCGTTGATCCACTATTTTAAGATTCCAAAGTAGCTTCAAACAAAGTCCAAAAAATCCAAAACTTGTTCGAAAACACCTACGGACATTCCTGATCATGAATCAATCTAAACATCAACATTTAATGGACATAAAGGTCGTGAAATAAGATTGCCAACCTTCATAGGTTAAAATAACACTAAGTCTATGTACTTATCTAAATCTGAGTACTTAGCTAAACTATTCTAAGTCTTGGACCCCTTGACAAGCCTAAAGGACTGAATTAAGCGTAGAATTTTGCGGGGTCTTACATTGTCTCCCCTTTGGGAACATTCATCCTCGAATGAGACTGCTGAGACTGAGAATACTGAGAGACTTACTTACTTACTGGACGTGAACATGTGGAACATGAATATATGCTAGCTATTACTGGTATTCTAAATTATCATACTAAACATGCATATTTGATGCATGAGTATAGATGAACATGATTCATAAATTCATATCTGGGATTACTGATAAATTGACTCTATATGCTGACCATCCATATTTGATGCATCGATACGTAACTGAATTGGCTCATGAATACATAACTGTACATGCAATGGAAACTAATACCAAGTTTGTAACTAAAATCTGAATATGGAACTGAATAAGATTAAGGAAAACCATTACCTTGAGTTGAGTCTGGATTAGAAGAGAATATATGAGGATACTTGGTTTGCATATCTGCTTCTGCTTCCCAAGTAAATCCATCAATGGACTGATTCCACCAAAGAACTTTGGCTAGAGAAATTTCTTTGTTCCTCAGTCTGCATACCTGATAGTCAAGGATTTAGACTGAGATCTCTTTGTAAGAGAGGTTGTTCTGAATATCTATGCCCTTTATAGGGACTACAACTGCTGGTTCACCTACGTATTTCTTTGGCAAGGGGTCGTGTAACACTGGATGAACTGAAGATAGATCTAAAGGAAACTTAAGCTAGTAAGATACCTTTCCAAAATGGATGAGAATTTGGTAAGGACTGACATATCGGGGACTATGTTTCCCCTTCTTACCAAACCTCTTCACTCCTTTCATAGGAGAGATTTTCAGATACACAAAATTACTATTCTCTAGTTTGAGGTCATTTATTGGACACGTATGAACGGGAACATGAGAACATACTGAGCCTAAAACGGATACATGGGCTGAGTATATTGGGCTAAACTGAGCCCCTGAATACGTGGCTTATGGCTGAGATTGGAACTTGAGGGTTAACCTATGAGTACCCACTATTCCAATTAAATTCATTACATGTAGAGAAGTTGGGATATTTAGGGAATGAAAGCTCGGGGGTTATAGTTCATCTTCCCCTTAGGAAATTATATCCCTTGAAGAATACTGACTTGGCTGAGATACTGAGGAAAAACCTAGGATGATGTATCGGGCACCTATGAATTGAGACGTAACTGAGTATCTAGGATCCAAAACTGAGACATGATACATGAACTGAGCTGATCACGTAACTACCTGGTTGTCCCTTCTTGGATAGTTACATTCATGAGACTTCGAATAGTGTGACTAGTGGGGAAAGTTGGGAGATCAAGCCATATGAATTTGTCCACCTAACTGCTAAACTGAATTTTTGGCTTTACGAATTAACTTATGCTGAAAACTCATGCTCGATTGGAGCATTTCCTTGACACTCTTTCTATAGAGTTTCTAGTGACTTTAGGGAGTAAAGAATCTTTTCCTAGGCTGAATGAAGTTTCTGAATAAGAAGTCACATTCTAGCTAAATCTTTGTAATATATGGTGAGGCATATGAAACCTTATCTAAGATAGAGTGACTAAGCCTCATGCACTGCAACTAAGATTTTCAAACTTAGACATATCCCTTGGATGCCCTCTCAACTATACTTTCCACCTTAGCACGATGCTCCACCTGAGACTTCTGAAATATTCACATGGGTACTGAGCATGAATGCATGAACATATTGTCTTATATGGTTAACTGAATGGATGATAGCTGAATACTGTTCATGCAAGATTGAACTATTCTTAGTCTGAGTAACTAGGCTGAATTTATAGAGTATTAAGCATATGAGGTAAGGACTGACTGAGTAACATGAGACAACTGAGCATGAATTTGTGGAGGACTGTATTATTTGAAAGTACAAGACCAAGTGTATAACATGGTTCTAAAATAGTCTGTAAATTGAGGTGTTGAAATACTGATATCTGAATAACTGATAACTATATACTATGGTCAAGCAAACCTGGAACTGGACTGAGTTACTGATTTGATAGCTGGATTGGGACTGGACTAAGATTGTAACTAACATGGTAACTGAGACTGTTATTGAGACTGTAACTGGGACTATAACTGAGACTCATACTGGAAGTTAATACTGAGTTCTAATAACTAGATACTGGTAACTGAGTTTTAAACTAATACTAGAGTACAGGATTTTGATGGCTAAGCAACTGATAACTGATAGACATGGTTCTGTAGAACTATCTGAGTTCTTTGCGGAATTTTAAGGCTAAATAGTGATTCTTGAGTACTAAATACTATACTGGACTCAAACATAACTGAGGCTTGAGGAATAAAATATCAACATCTTGGGTGGATCTACAAAAATATATAGGTTAAGGATATAAATGTCATGATCTGAATTTAGCCGATTTGTTAGGAGGGTAGCATGAGTCATGGGTACTGAGCCCACTGTATAGCATGGCATGGATACATGATTCAGGAGCTACATGGCTTTATTCTGGAGTTACTGTGTTCATAGAACACAATTCGTAACACTGAGTAAACTAAAACTCCTATACGGGGAACTGTAAGCATAGAGTTGACATGATCTACGATCATAGGGCTGACATGTAAGACATGTATAGATATAATGATAACTAATAAGGTTCGAGAGTTTGAAGTGTGCTTTTGAGATGATCTGCATGATCGTTTTTGCTACAAGAATAGAAAAGAATGTCATCGATAAATACTATGACCAACATGTCTAAATATTGCTTGAACGCACGGTTTATCAAGTCCATGAAAGATTCTGTGGCATTGGAAAGACCAAAAGGCATGATTAAGAATTCAAAGTGACCATACCGAGTTCTGAGTAACAAAGGACAAGGAAGCTCCTGGATCTAGCAAAGCATAAACATGCAAATGATTAACTTGTAACGTACTAGTGACCATATCAAGAGAACTTTTCTAATCCTGTCGGTACTGAAGAGCATAGAGTCTATTTAGGCATTGCCCACTGGTGGCACTGAAAGAGGCACCCAGCTGATTCGGGAGATCAGGCTGAGCTGGAGGGACGGGTATGCTGACTCTACGAACCCACCTGAGGACACTGTCTGACTATGTGGCATGGCTTTCCATATCTGAAATACATATCACTGCCAGTTCTATAGATACGCTGGTGGTTCTCACCACACTGCTGGTTGAGAGGATTTGTTCGACCACTTTTTGGCCTAGACATTCTGGTACTATTATTCTTTCTCCCTTCTTTTCTATGCCTTCTCTCCCCACACTGTGGAGCATAATATAAAAGCCTTGATATGATAATGACTAGCTTATTGTTCTGAGAAGCTACTGATTATGCTAAGGAGGTGAAAGCATCTCTAAATTCAGAGTGGGAGACATGCTTATTCAGGGGATCTGCCTGAACGACCAGAGGGGCTGACTGATTTTCATTACTTCTCTTGTTAGCTTCTCTAGAAGGCATGTTCTGGAAGCATAAGAAAGAGAGGTATTATACTAAGAGTTTAACTTGAGCTTTTTCTTACTCGCACGACATGAATACTAAAAGAAGGGAAACGTTTCCTAAATAATCTCGTAGCCTCCTGTTCATAAGTGTGGCGTGCAATACACCCATGAACAAGACTCTACTAGATGTGGATTTCAGACTTCCTAGGTCACTGTTGAAAACCTGGCTCTGATACAAAGTTTATAACACCCAGAGTCTCTACCTCGAACACTACGCAGTGC
Organism: Capsicum baccatum var. pendulum; assembly: GCA_030864225.1. NCBI lineage: Eukaryota > Viridiplantae > Streptophyta > Magnoliopsida > Solanales > Solanaceae > Capsicum > Capsicum baccatum. The sequence continues at coordinate 23,610,437 of CM061554.1, read as the reverse complement.
TCATAATCCCGAAGGACCACAAGCTAACCCATGACTGGTACCTACTGCAATAACTGAATAATAATACTGAATAAGATGTATAATTAGGCAAAAATCATGCCATAAGGTTCAATCTATAAATAATACTAAAAGAGGTATCCCAAATACCCAAAACTAAAAGAAAAAAGCTAAAATCTAAATAACTTTTTGAAATACTCTAGTCTAAAAAGCCTCTAAAACTGTCTAAACTGTGGAGTTGATGGGACAAGCCCCCAACTAACTCTGACTACTAATACTAAAATTTAAATACTATAAACAATAAGCATTTCCTTGAACTATTAGTATTCACCACTACGCCGACTGCTGAAAGTCTGATCTACTAAGGATGCCCAGGAGCCTGTGTATCAAAACTTATGATATAAGACATCATAGCACAAAAGAAAGCATGCGTCAGTATTTTAAATATACTGGTATGCTTAGTGAGGTAGGTTGATATACATGGGTTCATATGCATGAATAATAAAAACCGAATAACATGAGTATGAATGAATAAGAGTACATACATGAATATGTATACTGTAACTGAAATTGTGATAACACAAAACACCGAGTCTGAATACTGATCAACTGATTAAATGGATGGCTGATAGTATACTACAGATAACTGGATGACTATATCTGACAGTCCTTAATTTTGAGAAACTATACTGAGTTCCATACTGAGTTGAGTTGGGTGACTATATCTGGTAGTCCTGAATCTGTAGAACTGAATTGAGTTTTATTCTGAGACTGAGACTATGGGAGGTAATCATCTAACCGAGATGCCCCTTCTTTAACTAATTTGGGGTCCAACCTGTAATCCCAGTTGGAAGGGCATCAATACTGTGTCACGGGTAAGGACAAACTATAAGTTAACCCTCTCTGATAGAAAGCTCTTCCGTCAACCTTTGCTGGTAGGATAAATTAGGTGAAAAGTATCAACCGTCTTAATATCTGGTAAGAAGATATCTCAACCTATGCAGGCTACGTAGTTCTATAACACAGGGATTACTACCAGGGGTCAAACCCTCTACTGGCAGAAATACCCCTATCCCTATGTTAACTCGGTGCTGAATCCTACTCCTAACTGAAAGGACACTAACTGAATTCTAGTCTGAACTAGGCTAGATTGGACTGTTACTAAGATCACTGTTTAGCTGCATTGAACTGAGTTAAATGAATTCTGTTGACTGAGTTTACTGAGCTCTGAGCTGAATACTGAATTAGACTGGACTCATACTGAATCTATTAAGTTTCTCTAAATTCTGTAACTGATTGAGAGTACTACTGATCATGACGTGACTAATACTATTCTATGACTTACCATGGCTCTAAGTAAACAACTAATTTATCGGGTACAAGTACCCCCAGGACTCGATAGCATAAATTAAGAGACATGGCATAAACATGAAATATGTAAACTATGAAATTGGTCATCATTCCTTTATTAGGGCATTTTGACAAAAACTTGCATGATATAACTTGCAAACAAACTAACTTGACATGATTTCATTCTCTTAATAGTTCACATGGACAATTTATCAAGTACTTGGTGAGAATAGTATATGCACATAGTATTGAACAACAAGTGAGCATCATAATTCATCTCTAATTTCATAAATCAAGGGTTTATCATGGATTCACAAGAATCTACACACATAATGATCAAATTCACATGGAATATATATATATATATATATATATATATATATATATATATATATATATATATATATATATATATATATATATATATATATATATATATATATATATATATATATATCAAATCAAGAATTAGGAACTTAATCCAAATAGCAATCATGGATACACTTTAATTCCAACCATGGAAATTATAAACTCAATTACTTGAAGTTCAAAAGAGATTTTTGGACTCCAAGGGTGGAAGGGACCCATAGATGAACACTTTACATACCTTGTTGAAGAATTTTCTAAAATTTTATGGTTGAATCTTGATTTCTTGATTTGAAACTTGAGAACCTAGAGTTTTGTTCTTGAGCAAATTGGAGAATGAATGAGTATATTTTTTCTCCAAAGGGCTTAATTTCATGTTTTGGGGGATGAAGGACGTGGGAAAAAGACCCAATTACCCCCAAGAACGCGGTCTTTTAATGACTGAAAACTGGGTTTCCGACGCGCAGGTCTATGCAGCGCATCGATGGCATCGATGCGAGAGCCAATGTGCCACACCATGTTCGTGTCAATTCACTAAAATTGGATGCTGGTAGATGGAAAATATCAATCAATGCAATAGTGTGGTGTGGAACATTGGTGGTGATGATCCACTAAAATTGGATGTTGGTAGAAGGAAAATATCAAGCCCCAAGATCGCATTGATCCACTATTTTAAGATTCCAAAGGGGCTTCAAACGAAGTTCGAAAATTCTGAAACTTGTACGAAAATACCTAATGACATTCCTGATCATGAATCAACCTAAACATCAATATTTTTTGGACATAAAGGTCACAAAATAAGAGTGCTAACCTTTGTAGGCTAAAATGACACTAAGTCTGAGTACTTAGCTAAAATATTCTAAGTTTGGGACCCCTTGACAAGCCTAAAGGATTGAATTAAGCTTAGGATTTTGCGGGGTCTTACACAAAGGCAATAACAAGTTGGTAATAATGATAATTAAAGAAAATAAAGAAGACACAAATTTAATGTGGCTCGATCAGTGTGACCTACGTCCATAAGCGGAGAGGAGCAATTTTGCTATATCAACAAGAGTACAATAGAGTGGGTACAAAATGAAAGTAGTTACTCTAATTAACCCAAATATCCCAAGAGAAAAAACTCATAAAATTACTCCAAAAGAAGGGCTCACACAAGTGTTTTCCAGCACCCACTCTCTAACTAAATACTTTAACTGAAAAGGAGAAGAAATACAATAGAATGAAAGAAAACTTTTGAAAATTGATGGGTTATAAATGAGAAAGAAGGTCCCTATTAATAGAGATGAGAATGGGCTTGTTGATGTCATCCATGATGTTAATAGAAGGTGTAAATTTCAACATTTCCATGAGAATTGAAGAAATGTTCAGCTGCAAAATCTTTGGCAACAAAATACTTTTACAATGGTAACAAACAATCTAACTTAAATCTTGGGTTGAATTTTACCAAATATGAACCTATGAAAAAAAAGGCCACATTACAAATTTCCATCTTGGCCTGAGTTTCGTTTATATAGTAAATTTTCTTCCTATCCGTAAAAGCCCATATGGGCTAAATCATTCTTCACTTATGGAAATCAAGTTCAAGTAAAGCTTGAACTGGCTGACCTAAATAGACTTTATGAACATGTCAGTAGGGTTGTCTGTCGTATTAATCTTCTGAATAGAGACCCTTCCTTAAACAACAGTTTCCTGAATAAAATAATACTTTATGCTAATATGCTTCATCCTCTCATGATTCATTTGATCTTTAGTCATGTGAATGACACTTTGACTATCATAGAAAATAATAATACCATTTTGGTGAGGACTGAGTTAAGAAAATAGACCCTTTAACCATAAGGCTTCTTTGATTTCCTCAGTCACTATCATATATTCTGCTTTGGTAGTAGATAAAGATACTAAGTATTATAATGTAGCTTTCCAACTAATAGCACAACCACCAATGCAAAACACATAGTCAGTCAATGATCTTTTTTTCTCATGATAACCCACATAATATGAGTCTACAAAACCAACCAAAGTGTTAGTATTTCTTCCAAACTCCAACATACGTTTGAAGTACCTCACAAATATCAGAGAGTCCATTTCACTACTTGCCAATGTTATTTTTTAGGATAAGCCATGTATCGACTTACCACACTTACTGCTTGTGAAATATCTAGACGTATACACACCATTGCATACATAATACTGCCAACTGTACTAGAATATAGTACCCGTGTCATATACCTTTCTTCTTTCTTTGATTATGATGATTGAGTACCTGGTAAGTTAAAGTAAGCAGCAAGAAGAGTACTTATTAGTTTAGCATATCTCATGTCAAACCTCTCTAAGAACTTCTCCAAGTACTTCTTCTTGTTTAAGAATAACCTGTTGGCTTCTCGATCTCTTCTGATCTCTATGCCAAGGATTTTCTTAGCTGCTCCCAAATCTTTCATTTCAAATTCACTTTTCTACTAACTTTTCAAATTATGAATTTTTGTCAAATCCTCAGCACCAATGAGAATGCCATCAACATCTAATAGTAAGTAAATGAATGAACACTTATTTAACTTTAGGAAGTAAACACAACTATCATTTAAGCTCCTTAAATAATTATGACCCAACATAAAGGAATCAAACCTCTTATAATATTGTCTTGGAGATTATTTTAATCTGTACAATGATTTCTTTAACAAGCAAACATAATCTTCCTGTTCTTTAATTTCAAATCCTCCAGGTTGATACATATGTATTTGTTCCTCAAGTTTTCCATGTTAGAAAGTTGTCTTAACATCAAGTTGTTCTAGTTACAAATCATACATGGAAACTAAGGCAAGCAAAACACCAATAGGGCTATGTTTAACAAGTGAGAAAATATCATTAAAATCATCTCCTTATACCTGACTATACCCCTTTGCAACTAATTGTGTCTTATACCTTGCATCTTCAACCCTAGGAATTCCATATTTTTTTATTGAAGACCCATTTGAAACCAATGATTCTACTTTTTATGATGGATTTACAAGAGACCAAGTACCATTCATATGGAGAGATTCAATTTATTCATTCATTACAATTAACCATTTGGCTGAATTAGCACCATAAATTGCTTCTGAATAAGTTTATGGTTCACCAGTTTCTTTAGTTACCTGTGCAACTGAAAAATCTTATGCAACGTAATCTCCATACCTTCCTGGTTTGTGAATTTGTCTTCTTGGTCTATGTATTGATATGGAGTACTCATTTGGTTCAACATCAGAGTCATAACTTTTGAATCAACTTCTAGAGTTTTAACTATATTTTGTTCCACAGTTGATGAGCTTAGCTTAGAAGGTATGCCAAGGTCAACCTCGACCTGTTCATACATATCATGCTCTTTGTTCTTGGTACAAGAACTAGAAAACTCCTTTTTGGAATATAACATAGAGGATTCTTCAAAGGTTATATCTCTACTAATTATAAATTTTGGTGACTTGGGATCAGGGAACCAAAGTCTGTATCCTTTCAACGTAGATACATATCCAAGAAAAATACACTTTTTAGCCCTTGACTCTAATTTTCCATCATGTACATGCATATACGCTGGACAACCAAAATAATTTAAGTTAGAACAATTAGCAGGTATACCTGACCATATTTCCTCCAGAGTCTTGAAGTTCAAAGGTTCAAAAAAAGCACGGTCGATAATACAACAAGCTATAGAGATAAACTCTACCCAAAAAGGATTTGTCAGCCCAAATTTGAAATATTCAACAAGATCTTTCAAAAAGAGTCATATTCATCCTTTCTACAACACTAATTTGTTGAGGTCTCATCCTCACATTGCAATATCGAGCAATTCCTTCACTTTTGCAAAATTCATTGAACACGTCATTACAAAATTCCAAGCCATTAACTATTCTAAGCTCCTTGACCTGTTTTCTTGTTTGCTTCTCAATCAAAACTTTCCATTGTTTAAAGGTTAAGAAAATATCACTTTTGTTTTTTAGGAAATAGACCCAAACCTTTTTTGAATAATCATCAATGGAAGTTAACATATACATAGCACCACCTTTTGATGGGCTACGAGAAAGACCCTAAAGATCTTAATGAATGTAGTCCAAAGTACCTTTCATTCCATGAATTGTTGGAGATTTAAAGCTAACTCTTTTTCGCTTTCCATACACATATTTTTTTACAAAATTCCAGTTTTCTAATACTTTATCCATATAGGAGACCTCTTTTACTGAGGATGGAAAGACTTTTCTCACTCTTATGCCGCAATCACATATGCCAAAATTTGGTAATGTCAGATTGATTTGAAGTGGAAACTAGAGTACCACCTGTAACAATGAATCCTAATAAATTGTATAACGTACATGATCAACGTACTTTCATGATCACAAGATCACCTAGAGAAACTTTTAGAACTCCACCTTCACCTATGTATTTGCACCCAATAGATTCTAGAGTTTCTAATAAAATGTGATTTTTCTTCAAGTCAGGAACATATCTAACATCGGTGAGAGTTATCACCACACTATCGTGCATTCTAATTGGGATTGTACCTTTACCAAAAACTTTGCAAGAAACATTGTTGACCATCAAGACAACTCTACCTCCAATAGATTCAAAAGTGGTAAATAAATCCCTATTGGGACATATATGATAAGAACAATCCGAATCCAAAATCTACTCATCATTACATATAAAAATATTATTTATAGCTAAAATTATTGTTCCCTTAGGCTCATCAGCAACTGCACTTACTTCGCGAGGTCAATATTTTGGTGTTCATTTTTGTTTTCCTTATGATTTTCTTTGTTTTTCAACTTATTGTGTTCAAAAATCATATGACCTTTCTTATGATAGTATTTGGACACTACATTTATGTATCTAGACTTTGACCTTAATTAAGACCTCTCACTATATGATTCTATCTAATTAGATCTATCTCTTTCAAATAATCCTTTCAGATGAAGTGCACTACTTTTCCTAGTAATATCACTATCTATTTGTTCCTTTGATTTTAAGATAGATTTGATTTTTGTATAAGAGATATTATCCTTTCCATAAAGCATAGTGTCTCTGATATGCTTAAATGATTGAGGTAAGAAAATAAGTAATAAGACGACTTGATCTGCATCATTAACTTTAACATCTATATTACTCAAATCTATAAGAATAGAATCAAATACATTAAGATGTGAGAGTATAGAAGTACCTTCAACCATACAAAATATGTAAAGCTTTTGTTTCAGGTAAAGCCAATTTTCCATTATCCTCTTTATATATAAGAATTTTAGTTTTTCCCGCATGCCTTTCGCTATAGTTCTATAGATACTTCACGTAAAACCTCATTTAAGAGATTTAGAATGATACTTGATTTTGCCTTTTTGTCTATGAAGGCAAACTGCAAATCCGTTATGCTTTCTGTCTTTTTCTCCTTTCCTTCAAGTTCCATATCTAGGCCATCCTGAATTAGGATAGCTTCCATCTTTAATTGCCACATCCCAAAGTTTGCACTTCAATTAAGTTTCTCAGTTCAAGTTTTTTTATAGTCATTTTGGCTACTAAAAATAACCTGGTTAGATCCGGCTCTAATACCAATTTGTTATGATAGAGAACCCAGTTATTGCATAATTTGGCCAAAAGATATTATATTGACAATAACAAAGAAAAAAAGAAGTTGATAATAATTGTAATTAAAGAAAATAAAGAAGACACAAATTTAATGTAGTTCGATTAGTATGACCTACATCCACAACATGAAAGGAGCAATTTTGCTATATCAACAAGAGTACAATAGAGAGGGTACAAAAATTAGAGTAGTTAGCAATAAAGAACTGGATTTATAGAAGGTGTATTTCCTATCAGATATCTTGGTCTCCCTCTTTCAACAAAAAAATAGAACAAGGTTGATTGCCATACACTTGTGGATAAGATTACACAGAGAATTAATGTGACTTACTCTAAAAATCTATATTATGCTGGGAGGTTACGGGATATAAATGCAACATTATTTTCTATCCACAATTTTTGGGGAGCTGTTTTTATCCTTCCTCAAAGTGTACTTAAAGAAATAGATAAAAAGGTGTAGAGATTATTTGTGGGGAAGCAAGGATGAAGGAAGGAAGGAGGCTTTGGTATCATAGGAAATAGTATGCTCTCCTAAGAGACAGGGTGGATTGAATATAAAAGGATATAGATCATGAAATGTAGCATCATGTAACGACCCGCATTTTTGGGCCAGAATGTAAACCGTCATTCCTATGCATAAATATTCTAAAAGCCATAAATCCTATGAAAATTTAGTGTGTTAATAAATTATGTAGTGTGGAAATCTATTTGATCATGATTTGAGGTCACAAAAAACCCTTAACTCAAAGGCGAGTTGAAAACACTTTTATCAATTAAGTCTAAGTGGATATTTCAACTTGAGTCAACTTCCATCGACCATAACTTATTTCATATAATAAATTATAGGTCCTAATAGATATAAAATAAAAGGTCTTCAAAGTATCTTTTCAATGATACAAATTTAGCCTAAATCCAAAACCCAAGCAAAAAGCTATGACTTTGCAAAGTGGAGTGTGTCGCCTAGCAAATTGCTTAAAGCTACTGGAAGTGTTGTGCCATGGGCAATGCGTCGCCTAGCCCATTTTGGGCGTTGGGAAATGCAATGCCCATCCCATTTTGGGTGATGGACAATGTGTGTCACTACCTAATTTAGGCCATAGGCAATGTGTATGGGTTGGGGGCTTGGCAATTGAGTTAATGGCGGATCCCATATTGCCAGTGGGAAACATTCAGATATGTAGGGTGTACCATTTAGCTTAGACGTAACACAAAGAATAGAACTGCATTGACAAGATTGTTTTAAGATCATTTGAGGTTGCCCATGTATTTTAAACTATTTATGCATAACATTTTTATGACTTGCTCTCACCTATGTTCTATATGTATAAATTTATTATTTTGGATTGCTCTGCGTACCAGTACAATTGTATTGACCCCTATATTTTAGGGTCTGAGGGTCAGTCCAGAGGTCTGATACACCCAAATTATACCTCTCTTATGAGAGACTAAGTAATCGTTGTCAAATATATAACGTTGGGGTTGAATTTTAATCATTCGTTTACATTAAATAAATAGGGGGATTTGATTCATTCACAAATTAATGGTTTTAGTTTAACAAGATGAAATATGTGTAGTAGTATTCAAATTCAGAGAAATAGCAAGCTAGGGTTATGTCCACCTTGTAGTTTTCAATACTTTCTAACTTTGGGCTTTACGAATTCATACATGTATCGTTCTTACATAGAAACGTATTGTATTTAATAACATAATACTAGTGTTTCTCAACCATCAAGGACTAATTTACTTTAGTTCTCTTGAATCAAAAGTGTTTACAAAAACAATACGAAATCTCCAAGTAGTTAATCCTATTAAGGCATTAACATATGAAATAGGGGTTGAAAATCATATTTTTTTTGTAACTACTCTCTTTTTTGAACCTCAACCTTTCTATCGAACAAGTTTTGTTTTAAGGCACATTCTCTATGTTTGCAACCACGATAATTCAAGATAAACGAAGAGAGTATGATATTAGATGATCAATACATGATGAATTTAAAAACCCAAAGTAATAGATTGTATGCTACAAGGGTTCCATAACCCTAACTAATAAACTTAGCTACTCATGAATAAAATAGAAATTACAATAGAAATATTCATCAGACCAAAAACTAGAAGACGATCTTGGTGTGTAAATAGTGAAAAAAAAGACAAACATTTTCTCTCTCCACCCTAAGCCGCTATTCCCTTCTTCAAAATAGTACAGAATATTGAATAATGATTAAAAATTCAGCATCAAGTCTTTTAATAATCTCTTCTCTCATAATTTCCTTCTAAGTCCCTAAACTAATTATCAATGATAAATTAATCTTGGACATAGTTTCTAGATATCACTTTTGGTCCAACAAGCTACTTTTCTCTTTTGTGATTTTTCATCTACAATCCGTAGTTCTATCATGTCTCTATCTATCTCATTAACACCTTAAATCATGTTAATCACATAGTTTAGCTCAATTACATCAAAATAGATTAAAAACGTAAGAAACTAGGCATTTTGTTCTCAAAATTTAGATAAAATATGGGTAAGTTATGGTGCTTAGGCATATAAATACACCCAAGATCAAGGCCTTTCTAAGACATAGAGTTATCAGATGGAAGTGTGCAATTGGTGAGCCTTCTTTATTTTGGAAGGCCTTTTTCTTTTCGTACACTATTGTTTAATTTGGTTTGGGTCTGATTGGGGGCCTTGTCCCAGTTTCAGACAATTGTTAATTTTAGTTGTACTAGAGATTTTGTAGACAGAAACAAATGTTATTTAGATGTTGATAGATTTCTTTCCATATTGATAAACCAAACTCAGTGCATGACCATGATTCTGTTTGTTTATTCCTGTATTTCTCTTATATTATTGTGAATACTGTGCATAATTACAAGATACAGAAGGCCCCTGGGCCTTCATGATTCTGGATGCTCATCATGGATAGAACCCCGGTTTGGGTCATGACAAACTTGGTACCAAAGCACGTGTCATGGTCCCAGGGTGTCTACTAAATTGCATCAGGTAGATTCTTGTTTATGGATGTGTAGTGCGCCACACTTATAAGTAGGAGGCTACTAGGTGTTTAGGAATGTCTCCCTTTTTTGTGTTTAATCTCGTGTTGTAGCATTTGCATGCCCTCTAATCAGTGGCCTCTTTTATTTTAGAGAAGTTATTATTCCTCCCCGTCGCTCCAATGAATAGAACGCCGAAACTGAAGATTTCGTCCCACCCATGGGTTTAGGACACATAATAGGCCTCACACTCCTGAAAATGTTGCTGCTCTGGGAGTCCCTCCTATTCAGACTAGCCTACCCAGGGCACCTAGGGCTCTCTGATCTAGGCTTAACTACACCCAACCTCCCTAGAGATAGATATCAAATGTTGAGTTTAGACAATTGATGCATATGATTGCACAGTTAGTGGCTTCACAGACCCGACAGTCGGAGGATGTTGGGTTTGTATCTGGTGCATCCAAGACTACATGGGCGGGTCAATTTATAAGGTTGAACCAGCCTAAGTTTACAGGTACAAAGGTGGATGAGGATCCATAAGAGTTTGTGGATGAGATGGAGAAAAGTTTTCGAGTGATGCATATGGATGGAGTAAAAGGGGTTAAACTAGTGGCTTATCAACTTAAGAAGATATCAAATCAGTGGTATAATAAGTGGGAAGATTTGAGAGGTAAAAATGTTGAGCCTTCTGTATGGGGCGAATTTGTGATAGCTTTCCTAGATCGGTTCTTTCCCCATGAGTTGAGGGAATCCAAGTCTGAGGAGTTCATGAATTTGAAACAAGGAAAGAAGAGCATCAAGAAGTATACCCTGAAATTCAATAAACTATCCTATTATACTTTAGAATTGGTGGGAAACATGAGGGACCATTTGAGAAAGTTTTCATCCGGTCTTTAGGATAACTTGGTAATGGTGTGAAAAGGGGCAATGTTGAATAGAGACATAGAATTCTTCATATTGTTCATTCATATACAACACATGAAGGATCAAAAGAAGAGGGTTGCTGAAGCGAGGGAGAAGGACAGATTGGCCAAGAGGGCCAAACTGGCAGATCAGAACTACAGTCAGCACCAAGATGGTAATTGGTATAGTAGGTGGCCTAAGAAAAAGTTCTGGAGTAATTCTCGGCCTGCAGCCAGTGCGCCTGTGCCCAGAACTCCAGTTGATTGGCGATTTCAAAATTTCCAGCCTAGCCATAGGCTGAGAGGACACAAGTCACAACGTATTATGGTGCAACCTTCTAGGTCATACCTTCAATGTAACACATGTGGAAAGTACCATCTAGAGAAGTTCCAGTTTGGCAGATTAGTGTGTTATACTTGCATCCAGCTAGGTCATATTCAGAGAGACTGTCCGTCTATTAGAGGGATTTTTAGAGCTGTTAAGTCGCAAGCAAATTCCTCCGCGCCACCACCAGCTCCCAAGGGTGCTACTTTAGCTACCAGGGCAGTCGCAACTGATTGTATGCCTTGTCCAATCGCCAGGATACAGAGGCTTCACCGGATATGGTCATGGGTACGTTATAAATTTTCTCCCATTATGTGTATGTGTTACTTGATCCTGGGTCTACCTTGTCTTATGTGGCCCCTTATGTGGCCGTTGGTTTTGTCTTTAAACCTAAAAATATTCCTGAACCTTTCTTCGTCTCCACCCTTGTTGGTGACTCTATTGTGGCTAGGAGAGTGTACAAAAATTGTGTAGTGTCTTTTTGAATTATGATATTGTGGAAGAACTTATAGAACTTTAATGATTGACTTTTATGCTATCTTAGGAATGGATTGGATTCACTCGTGCTATGCCATCCTAGACTATAGAACCCCAAAGGTTACTTTCTTTCTTTTGAACGAACCTGTGATAGAGTGGAAGGGGTATTCTTTAGCACCTAAAGGGAAATTTATCTCTTATCTTATAGCCCGCAGACTTATATCTAAGGGTTGTTTGTATCATCTTATATGGGTCAAGTATTACAGTGCTGAAAGTCTATCTCTCTAGTCTATCCCTGTATTAAATGAATTTCTGAAAGTCTTTCCCGATGATCTTCCAGGAATACCACCTGATAGGGAGATAGATTTTGGCATTGACTTGTTGCTGGACACCCATCCTATTTTTATTCCACCATATAGGATGGCTCTTGTAAAATTGAAAGAGTAGAAAGAACAATTAAAAGATCTTCTTAACAAGGGCTTTATCCGTCCAAGTATTTTTCCCTAGGGTGCACCTGTACTCTTCATGCGTAAGAAGGATGGTTCCCTCCACAGGTGTATAGACTATCGTCAGTTAAATAAGGTCACTATAAAAATAAATATCCCCTTCCTAAAATTAATGATCTCTTTGACCAACTTCAGGGTGCTATGTGTTTTTCAAAGATAGACCTTTGTTCGAGGTATCATTATCTAAAGGTTAGGGAGGATGATATTCCCAAAACAACTTTTCAAACATGATATGGCCATTATGAATTCTTATTCATGTCCTTCAAAGTGACTAACGCCCCTGTAACCTTTATGGACCTAATGAATAGGTTGTTCCGCCAATTTCTAGATCTGTTTGTCATAGTCTTCATTGATGACATTTTTATTTATTCTAAGAGTGAGGAAGATCACGCCAATCACCTCTGAATTATTCTTCAGACCCTCAAAGATCATGCTTGTATGCAAAATTTTCCCAAGTGTGAATTCTGGCTTAGTGCTATTGCTTTCTGGGGGCATATTATGTCTAGTTATGGAATTAAAGTTGATCCCCAAAAGATTAAGGCAGTGAGAAAATGGACTATACCCATGACTCCAATTGACATTCAGATCTTCTTGGGTTTGGTGGGGTATTACAGAAGGTTCATAGAGAGTTTTTCTTTCATAGCTGCTCCACTTACCAGGTTGACACAAAAAAAGGTGAAATTGGTCTGGTCTGACTCCTGTGAGAATAGCTTCGAGAAGTTGAAAGAAAAGTTGACTACTGCACCTAATTTGACCCTTCCTAATAGCATAGAGGGTTTTGTTGTGTACTGTGATGCGTCTCGGGTGGGACTTGGGTGTGTACTTATACAATATGGCAAAGTGGTAGCTTATGCATCTAGGCAGTTGAATGTGTACGAGCAGAATCACCCCACCCATGACTTGGATTTAGCGGTTGTGGTATTTGCAGTTAAAATCTGGTGGCACTATCTTTATAGGGTACATGTTGATATATTTACTGACCACAAAAGTTTGTAGTATATTTTCTCACAAAAAGAACCGAATCTCAGGTAGAGGCATTGGTTGGAACTGTTAAAGGATTATGACATGAGCCTGCACTATTATCCGGGCAAGGCAAACGTGGTGGCCGACACCCTCAGTAGATTATCTATGGGTAGTCTTTCTCATGGTAAGGATGGAAAGAGAAAGATGGTGAAAGATATTCATCGGCTTGCAAATCAGGGGTATGACTTCTGGATTCTGAAGATGGAGAAGTAATTATGCATGAAATTTCTAAATCTTCCTTATGTGCGGAAGTTAAGGAAAAGCAGGCTGAGGATCCCATCTTGATGCAGATTAAGAAAAATGTGGGTTAACAGAAGGTGATGTTATTTGAAATTAGCAGTGATGGTATTTTGAGGTACCAATACAGACTGTGCGTACCGAATGTGGATGGATTATGGGAGAGGATCCTCGATGAGGCTCACACTTTGAGGTATGTTGTTCACCCATGCTCTACTAAAATGTACCATGATCTAAAAGCTATATATTGGTGGAATAATATGAAGCATGATGTTGCTGATTTTGTTTCCAAGTGTTTGAATTGCCAACAAGTTAAAGTGGAACATTTGAGACCAGGTGGTACTTCCCAAGAGATAGCCTTGCCTATGTGGAAATGGGAGATGATCAATATAGATTTCACAACGGAACTTCCGAGGTCCCAAAACCAATATGATTCCATTTGGGTAATTGTGGACCGGATGACCAAGTCAGCTCACTTTTTGCTTGTGAGGACTAACTATTCGAGAGATGATTATGCCAAGCTGTACATTGAGCAAATATTTTTCTTGCACGGGGTACCTGTATCCATTATATACGATAAAGGTACGCAATTCTCTTCATAGTTTTGACGATCTTTTCAGAGGGGTTTAGGTACCCAAGTGAACCTAAGTACTACATTCCACCCTCAAATTGATGGGCGAGCTGAATACACCATTCAAACCCTAGAGGATATGTTGAGGGCTTGTGTAATTGACTTAAAGGGTAGTTGGGTAAATCATTTGCCATTGATAGAGTTCGCCTACAATAATAGCTACCATGCCAGCATTAAAATGGCTCTTTTTGAAGCACTATATGGGAGAAGATGTAGATCAATGATTGGGTGGTATAAAGTGGGGGAGACGTGGTTGTTTGGGCCTGATCTTGTTCATCAAGAAATGGAGAAGGTGAAAAACATTAGAGAATGACTTAAGATAGCTTAGAGTCGCTAGAAATCCTACACCGATGTTAGGAGGAGGGAGTTAGAATTTAAGGTTGGTTATTGGGTATTTCTCAAAGTTTCCCCTATGAAGGAAGTCATGCATTTAAGAAAGAAATAAAAGCTTAGTCCTCGTTACATAGGACCATACTAGATTATGATATGGATAGGTGGGGTTGCCTATGAATTGGATTTGCCTGCAAGTTTAGGTTCTGTATATCCCGTGTTTCATGTGTCCATGTTGAAGAAGTGCATTGGAGATCCTTCCCTAGTGTTGCCATTAGAAGAGATCAATATGCAAGATTCCTTGTCATATGTGGAGGAACCCGTTGCCATCTTGGATTGGCAAGTTCAAAAGTTGAGGAGTAAGGAAATAGCTTCGGTTAGGTGATGTAGAGGAATAAAAAAGCCAAGGAGGCTATTTGGGAGTCAGAAGATGATATGCATACGAGGTTCCCTACTATTTTTGAGGCCATGGATGGAGATTTAGAAGGTAAAAATCCCATAATACTCCTTTTCATTGAATTGGTTTTTGAAATCGTACTTGTTATGTCTCAAGTCATCATTCGGGGATGAATGATCCCAAGGGGGGGATAGTGTAGCGGCACACATTTTGGGATAGAATGTAAACTTAATACTATGAAAATTTAGTGTATTAATTAATTATGTAGTATGGGAACCTAGTTGAGCATGAGTTGAGGTTACAAAAACCCCTTAACTAAAAGGCGAGTTGAAAACACTTCTATCGATTAAGTCTTAGTAGATGTTTCAACTAGAGTCAACTTCCATCAGCCATAACTTATTAAATATAACTAATTATAGGGCCTACTAGATCTCAAATGAAAGCTCTTTAAAGTAGATTTTCAACGATACCAATTTAGCCCAATCCGATACCCGAGCAAAAAATTATGACTTTGCAAAGTGGAGTACGTCGCCTAGAAAATCGCCTAAAGCTACTGCAAGTGTTGTGCCATGGGCAATGCATTTCCCAACCCAGTTTGGACAATGGACAATGCGATGCCCAACCCATTTTGGCGATGGACAATGTGTGGCACTACCTAACTTAGTCCATAGGCAATGCGTCGCATGCCATATGGCCCAGAGGAGTAAAAATGTCATTTTTAAGTCATTTTAAGGGCAACTAAGTCTTTCTACATTCCTAAACCATCCCTAACCATCCTTAAATGATATTAGGCTTAATAGTAACATTTTAACTCTCCTAAGATTGCTAAGTTCATCATCTAAAAATACAAGAAGTGAAATCAACTAGGGTTTGGACAATCAAGCTTAAAGGTCCAATCTTTTTAAAATTTCTTTGTGAATTCTTCTCAACTAATGTACGTGGGGCTTTCCTAAATTACATGGGTGATAACGCTTAACTTACACATCAATTTAGTGCAAGACGGTCGTTGTCAATATATTTACCTAACTTTGGAGTCGGGATCGAATCCACGAGGAAAAATGTGAGTGGCGATTAAACTAATTTGAAACTATAGCTACAAGTTGAATTCAAAAAAATTATATGAAAAGATAAAATGAGGGTTTTCTAAAGGTTGAACAAAAGTTACTAAACACTCCAATTTAACAATGTTATAGGAAACTAGAGTTATAGTTACCAAGATGCTTGAACAGCTAGGGTTGTAAACCACTTTAGAGTTCCAATTGACAACTTTAATTACAATAGTAGTTGAATCTTATTATTTACTCATTCGTTTCTCAACCTCAGTGGGTAGCTTATCCTTGAATTCTCTTGAACTTAAAGAATGTGTTTGTTATTCAACTGTTTTCTCATGTAGGCCAATCTGGTTAAGGCATTTGCCATTAATCTAAAGATTTAAAGTCTTTTGAGTCCATGTAAACTCTTTCTTTTCCCAACAAGCACTTTTCTCTCGGAAAAGTGATGTTCTTGGAAAAAAAAAGAGTTTACATGGACTCGAAAGACTTTAAATCTTTAGATTAATGGCAAATGCCTTAATCGGATTGGCGTACATGAGAAAATAGTTGAATAACAAATACCTTCTTTAAGTTCGAGAGAATTAAAGGATAATATACCCACTAAGGTTGAGAAATGAATGGGTAAATAATAGGATTCAAGTACTCTTGCAATTGAAGTTGTCAATTGGAACTCTAAAGTGGTTTACAACCCTAGCTGTTCAAGCATCTTGGTAACCATAAATCTAGTTTCACATAACATTGTTAAATTGATGTGTTTAGTAACTTTTGTTCAACCATTACAAAAAACCCCCATTTTATGTTTTCAAATCATTTGTTTGAATTAAACTTGTAGCTATCGTTTCAAATTAGTTTAATCATCGCTCACATTGTTCCTCGTGGATTCGACCCCGATGCCAAAGTTGGATAAATATATTGACGTTGACCGCCTTCCACAAAATTGACGTGTAAGTTGAGCGTTATAAAAAATGGCGCCGTTGCCAGAGAACAACTTCGCGTATTGAGTTGGTTTGGAATTTTAGCTTACTTTCTTGAATTCAAACTTGTAAATATTTATTTTTAATTTTATTTTATTTCTTGTGTTAGGTAGATTTTTATTTTAGTTTACTTATTACCATGGCATCTTGGAATAGATGTGAGTTTGATGGTTGGAAATCATACCTTGATGATCCATGTCCCTATTGTGATGGACCTCACTTTTGGGAACATTGTAGATATGCTCCCCGTAGAGAGATGTGTGCACCATCTACATCCTACTGGGAGGATGATTGTTCTTTATGTGGTGGTTAAGATGGACATTGGAGTGATTGCTCAAATGACCCTTCCCCCCATTGTGCTAACCCAAATTCTAGTTCTTCTTACGATTTTGATAGGTCTTATGGTCAAGAATAGGAAGAACGAAGCACCAAAACTAGTCGCATTGAAGCTATATTTCAACAAATATTGGATAGCCAAGAAACAATACATCAAGACATGAGGGAATTTCATGAGAAAATAAAATGGATAGAGGAGATGGATATAGAGGTCAATCATTCAAATTACTTTTCTACATTATGTTTAGATGATATCTTGTCTGTGGAATCATTTAAAATAATACAAGAGTGTGAAGATAAGGAGCAAGTATCCTATATTGATGTTGAATAACCCTCGGTGATTTCCCAACCAACTGAACCAACCATAAGAGATGATGCCAAGATTAAGGAAATCGTGCTAGAGGCAAAAGAAGAAACCAAGCCAATCTCTTATGAAGACTCTATCCCAATTTAGGGTAAAGATAACGAGAAGGATGCAACTCCAAAGTTAGGGAGAAGACCTCATTCGAATTAATTTTCAACCTTATGCTTGGCGGATGTCATGAAAGTCCACCTACCTAAGCAAATTATGTGTTTTGAGGATGAAGAACAAAATTCATATATTTTGGAGTTTTTCATTCAAAAAGAACAAAATGAATCCCCCCACTTGAAGGTCAATAAAGGAAAATTTCAATGTGTAACAAGTGGATTATTGATGTTCTCATCAATATCCAACAAGCCTATTCAGAAATTTGATATGAAGTTGGGTAAGATATTTAAGTCATCAAGGTGGTGAGATAAAGGAAGTGTCGTTGTATCCTTACCTTTGCCCAATGTGCCTCAAAGATATATTGATCTAAAGTTGGGTAGACGATTCAAATCTTACAAGTAGAGACATAAATAATCATCAAAAGATATCGTGCCGCGACATTAAATCAGGCGTTTCTTTAGAGGCAGCCCAAGCTAAGGTATGTTTTCTTTTTAATTTTTAGTTTTTAGTTTTTTTTTCAAATAGTTTTGTTTTTGGTTGAGTCACATGTTAATGGGAAGTCTGAGTACCATGAGCTTGAGATAAGGATCATGACATAAAATAAGTATGGGGTTCCAAGGATCTCCTCTATGTGAAGATGCATCTAGTTAGGCCTAGAGGCCTCAGGGAGTATTTCTACTGGTTCGTTTAAAAATTCACTTTGAGGACAAAGTAGCTTTTTAAGTGTGGGGTAGGAGATTTCAAAATTTTGGCTCAATTTTAAAAAGAAAAAAAAATTAAAGTTGGAAATAAGTTAGATATTCTTGTTGGTGCTATTTTTTATTACATGATGCAAGTGGGTTGGTTTGTAAAAGCATGTTGAATTGTGTGAATTGCTATTTTTGAGACTCTTAGGCTCATATTTGTGACTCTTATAATTGTTGGCTTAATTTTGAATTTGTGCTATTGTTTGGTTGAGAGTCTATGATGATCCTTTATAAATTGAGCATGTGCCATGTCAGTGGGAGATTTTTGTATATTCCTTGTTGCATGTGATGTCTAGAACTTTCCCGTTGTGTGTGTGAAGCAAAATAAAGAATGTTGGTTTAGGAGATGATATAGGAATTTCTTTGATAGCCTTATTTTTACCTTCTTTTTACCTACCCTTGTGCATTATCTTAGTTAACACCCATTGAGCCTTTAACTTTTTCTCTGGCAACTTCATATGTTGCCTAATCCTTTCTTTGATAGACCATAATTTGATCCAAAGATCCTAAGTGCTTTAGTGTAAAATTAATTGTGTTAAGTAGTTGGAGATTTAAGAAGGAAAAGGTGAAATTGATGCCCTAAAGTAAGAGTTATTGGTGTTTATTCTTGAATTGTGGTGGATTGATGTGATATAAATGATGTTTGAAATATTTCCATGATAGAAAATAAAGAGAGAAATTGATTTATGTGGTAGTAAGATATATGCCCACCATGTTCTTGTGAAAATGCTTAAAAGCGATGGGGAAAAATAAAAGATATGGGTGGATGCAGAAATGGTGTAATTTTGGTTGTTGGAGATTGATTTTAAATGTTTAATGTAAAGTATTAAAGTGCTTAGAGAGGTTAGTAACTATTCTTGGCCAAAATAGTTACTACCCGTTCCTTAGCCTACATTACAACCCGAAAAAAACCTAATTGATTCTAAGCTTTACATTTGACTATTAGTGTATCATTACACTAAGGGCAAGCCTATGGTTCATTATGTGTAACATGTGAATTCTTTGTGAGAGTGAGCACAATTTTATTCTTGTACCCATTATTATAAATTGCATTATTGTGAGTGTTTATGGGTAACTCTTTTATTGTGAGGGGCACATGTTTGATGAATATGAGTGATTTGTAAGATGTCTTTGACTGAATAATAACCATGAGTTGCCAACAAGGTGAGTGAATTCTTAAGGCTAGGATGTTTTGGAGTAGTAATCATGAGTTTTTAATGGTGTAAATTACATGCTTAGTGTAGACAGTTGCATTCTACGTAGTTATTGTAATACTATATTGGATGTCGTGCACAAAGTAGAAGAGTAGATTCCCCAGCTCATGATACTTATAGTGAAGATTTGTTCGAGGACGAACAAGGCTTTAAGTGTGGGGTGTTGATGTTGGGTGTATTTATGCATTCTAGCATTATGATTATAGCACTTTTTAGCCTTGTTTTGAGGATGATTCTTATTCTATATGTGTTTATAATGGCATAAATGAACATTCATATGTCCAAATATGTGTTTACAATGCTTAATGGTGTTTTTACATGAGTTTTGATTCAATTTGAGCATTTAGAGTTCAATCGAGAAAATTAGTGTGACTAGCTTGAGCTAGGTGTTTGTCTAGTCTATTGTATTGGGTTCTAATGTGTTTTAATGAGTTACTAAGGTTGTTATTATGTATTTATATGTGACAAAACTTAGTTATAATATTCATAGATTAATTGGATCAAGACAAGAGTAAAAACAAACAGCCTAAGCTTAATGTGAATTTAGCCTATGCTTAGCTCATGTTTCTAGTTCACCGTCTTGGATGTTGTGTTGTTTTGAGCTATAATTTGTGGTGTTTCATACTTTATGATTCTTTGTGAATGTATATGATAATATATTAAGGACATACAAGCTTCAAATCAAGTGAAAATAGCTCGATAAGGCTCGAAATGGATCAACAAAACCAAAATGCAAAAATGTCTACTGGACTCTTTTAAAATACCAATGGATTCATAAGAGGCCCAATTTTGAGTCCCATAGGCGCATGTACCAGTTTGAGGAGTTTGATATGGTTCTGCGATGCATTGAAATCGCATCGAGCTACTGGAAATTGACAGTCCATCTATAAAAGGAAAATATTGACAAAATTAAGGGAGCTTGGACTGGGGGAAGCATAAGAGCGGTGGAAAATGAGAGAAACCTCTCATTTAGGGTTCTTTATATTCTTGTAAACATCTTCCATTTGAAGATTGATTGTGGGTATGATTTATTACTTACTCTTGATTATGAATTCAATACATATTGTTGATTTTTGTAGCATGAGTAGCTAATTTTCTTTACTTGAGTTGTGGGAGCCTTGATGTAGAGAACTATTTTGGGTTTGTGAATGGGTTTTATTTCTAACATCTATCTAAATTTCATTAATCTTTCTTCATCTTAATGACATCTCTTGGTTGTAAACTTGAGAAGTGAGCCCATAAACTCACTTGTCTGACAAGAAAGTGGATGTTGGGAAAAGAAGTGATTCATATGAACTTTATAGGTTTACCCTTTGGGTTAATGGGTTGATGCCTTAGCAGGATCAACCCTTATGAGAGTATTATTGAATAATAAATGAATCCTTTAAGTTCGAGAGAAGTAAAGAGTGAAATACTTAATAGGTTGAGAAACACATGGGTAATCGTTAGAATTCAATAATTCTTGCAATTGGATACATAAGTTAGGTTTTGAACACAAACTAGCAACCCTAATTATTTGAACATCTTAGTGAGCATAACTCTAGTTAATTCATTCTCATTGAAATTAGATCTACATTTACTCTTAGTAGTTGGACTTTTGTGTAACATAAACACAAAAGAGCACCGTTAACATTTCCAAACCCCCTTTATTTTGGAACCTTAGATCAACAGTCTAATAACAATCACAATACTTAGTGAACACTGTATTCCTTGTGGGATTCAGCACCCAACCCAGTTGGATTCTATATTTGACAGCTACCGCTTACTCTTTCATAAGAAAGGTGTAATTTGGGCGTATTAAATTTTGGTGCCGTTGCTGGGGAATACGGTTGTCAATTAAGTTTGTGTTTGTTAATTGACCTTTAGTCAAGTTTCTCAAATTTTAACTTTGTTTGTTGCTTTTGTTTGTGTAGGGGAGTTTTTGTGTATGCCATGTACATGGATATCGGGTGCACCGTTATTACCAATACATCTAGAGCCTCAACTTATTGGCAGAATGACAGAACCCCAAGATACTGAGAGACTAGCCGTGTTGGCTAGAGCTCAACTAAATTAGTTGAATGATGTATAGCAGTCATGTCATCCTAACCCTGATGATGATGATTTGGGGGATAATGACTTGTTAAATCCTGCTAATCGAAGGCGTGTAGAGAATATAGCTGCACCAGTGAACAGAAATGTTAACAGAAACCTTCCTTTCAGGGCGAGACCTGATCATCAAGTTGTTCAATTTTATCTTAATAATGATGAAGATGGAATGGATAGAGCTGGTTCCGCTGGAGCTATTATTTCTCCACCTTTAGCACTAGGAGCAAAGTTTAATATTACCAGAACAATAATCCATCTCCTTCATCTAAAGGGGTTGTTTCGTGGACTCCTAGGAGATGATCCTAATATGCATTTAGTGAATTTTGTCACTATTTTCAAGTCCTTTGATAACCCAGGAGTGGGACAGAATTCCATCCGCCTGCGTTTATTTCCGTTGTCTCTATCTAGAGAGGCAATTGTAGCTTAATGATCTGACGCTCGATTCGATAACCAACTGGAGACAATTGAAAGAGGCTTTCCTATAAAGGTTCTTTCCATCTTTTAGAAGGCTGGTGGTCCACGCTGATCATGTAGCATTGATATATTTGATGGCTAAGAATGACGAAAAACCAAGGTTGTTTAGATGGGTGTTGCTTCTCTAGGAATTTGACTTTGAAGTCAACAATAGGAAGGGTTATAAAAACCAAGTTGTAGATCATATGTCTAGGATGGAAGGTGAGAAAGCAGTTAGAGATGAAATAGAGATCAATAATGTATTTTTGGATAAAGCTTTGGTACGCTGATTTTGCAAACTATGTGGTGAGCGAGTTGATTCTGAAAAATCTTTCTTTTCATCAAAGAAAGAAATTCCTTCATGATATGACACATTACTTTTGGGATGAACCATATCTATTTTGGCGGTGTCCCGATAATATTATAAGGAGATGTGTGCCAGAAATAGATGTATTGAGTATATTGAAAGCATGTCATGTTTCCCCAGTTGGAGGTCACTATATAGGTGATCGAACTGCTAGAAAGGTGTTACAGAGTGTATTTTATTGGCCAACTTTATTCAAGGATGCTCATGAGTTCGTGATAAGTTGTGACCAATATTACAGGTAGGGGTCAATCTCCAAGCGACATCAGATGCCTATGATGAAGATGCTGGAAGTAGAATTGTTTGACGTCTGAGGCACCGATTTCATGAGCCCTTTTGTAAGCTCGTATAGGATGAAGTACATTCTAGTTTTTGTTGATTATGTATCGAAATGTGTTGAAGCCATTGCCTTGGATGATAATGAGGGAAAGAGAGTTGTTGCGTTTCTCAAAAAGAACATCTTCTCTCGCTTTGGAGTACCTCGTACAATTATAAGCTATGGAGGATCTCATTTTTGTAACAAAGTGTTTCAAGCTGCCTTAGAAAAATATGGGGTGAAACAACATACAGTAGCAACTCCATATCACCCATAAACTAGTGGGCAAGTGGAGGCTTCGAATCGGGATATTAAAGCCATCCTAGCCAAAACGGTGAATGCTAGTACGCAAGATTGGTCTCCAAAGCTCGATGATGCCTTGTGGGCATATTGAACTTCTTTCAAGACACCCATTGGTATGTCACCGTATCATTTAGTCTATGGAAAAGTATGTCACCTACCGATAGAGCTGGAGTGCAAGGATTTATGGTCACTCAAAATATTAAAACTTGATTGGAAGGAGGCAACGGAGCTAAGAGTGGCGCAACTGAATGAGATGGATGAATTCCATCTCGGGTCTTACGAAAGATAAGACCTATACAAGGAGAAGTGAAGAAGTATAATGATCGGAGGATTGAAAAATGAGATTTCCAGAAAGATGACTTGGTGCTTCTGTTCAACTCCAGACTCAAACTGTTCCCAGGTAAACTTAAGTCCAAGTGGTCAGGCTCGTTTAAAGTGAGTCAAGTCTACTCATCTAGAGTAGTCGAACTTGAAAATGAAGATGGAAGCGTCTTCAAAGTCAACAGGCAATGAGTCAAACTTTATATCGGTCCAAAGGACTGGATAAAGAATATTGATACCATCTATCTTGATCAATTCTAAGTAATCGAGATACCTAAGTCGTGCCGTGATAGTAAATCAGGCGCTAGTGGGAGGTAACCCATAATGTGTTATTGTAAAGAATTATTTTAATTAAGTTGTTATTAGTGCATTTTTTATGCACTTGTGAAGTGTGTAGGATCAAAAATTGCAGCATAAATTAGGAGGGTACAGTTCCAAATAGGGGTAAAAATCTGAGCTACTGGAACAAAATTGACGGATGATTTGGTGGACCACCATTCTCAAGATGGTTCACCATTTCCACCATCATAAAAAGCAAGAAAAATTAATTCACTGGATCAAGTTAACGGTTAAAGGGTCAAACCGTCCCAAAGTTGGTCGACCATCTAATCGACCATCAAAATCAAGGTCAAAATCAACCTTGATGGCCTGGGTTCTGGTAAGGTACGACAGTGAATTTGGTGGACCGTCAAAAACTTGGTGGACCATTCTGATGAACATCGTAATGAAGCAGAGTTGCTTAAGTCTTGGTAAGATTCGATGGCCGACCTGGTGGATCGTCGAAGATCTGACGGACCATCGGGCTTGGCGTTGCTGTAACCCTAATTCTGGTTTGGGTCGGGTGGAATCTGAAGCCTATTAAATGACCCATTTTTTACCAAAAATATTTTAAAGTGATAAAATAAGGTGGTTACATATGGTGTAACCCCTTCAAATCCTTAAATTGTTCAACTCCCTTTGGATTCAAAGAATCTGAAGGAAATTATTATTTCTAGAACTCTACATCTCCTTCTTTTCTCCTATTTAAACACATCCATTCTTTTTTTTCTATTCATCACCATCAATTTGAGATCACAATTGAAGAGTTGTTTGAATTAGTCTTATTCTCTAAAGTTGCAAGCTTGTCTCTCTGCAAAACCAAGGTATACGCATAATTCTATTCTTCTTTGTCTAAGTGATGCATTCAGCTGAGGGTTGTGTTTGGCAAATTATTTTGTAAAGGAATTAGCATCTTGTTATAGTTCTATTGCCTTGAATTGCTGAAGGTTTTGAAGTAGGAGCTTGAGCATAATCTGTTTAGGTGAAGTCTGAGTAACCTATATGATTAAAATAAGAAAACTTGTTCTTGATTGTGTTATTGTTGTTAAATGTTACTAAAAAAACAATGTTTCGCAACAAATGCTCGAATATATGCCAAATTAAACGATGAAGCTAAAGAAGGAAGTGCAACGGTTGAAATAGTAGACCGTCACATTGGCGACGGACCACCAACTTGGTCGTTACAGGGCTATGAAAATTCTAGGATACTGGATAAGGCTCGACGGCCAAAGTGGTGGACCGTCCCACCGCTGGTGAACCACCATTTTGACCGTCAAGTTATGAAATTCATTAATTTGATAGATTTTTGTTGTGGACTGATTTCTTACCTCTCTTTTTGGTGTGATGGATCCCAAACTACCAGTAAACAGAGGAGGAAGATCTCAAAGGGGTGGCGACGAACCCACATCAAGATACAACACCAAACAATATGGAAGGGAAATTACCCTACTCTCTCAGTCTGAAGAAGAGAGTGAGGATAGTACTAGCAGCACCAGTTCAATCCCAGACGAGGCCACAGTAGATGCCACTCCACCTGAGCTGGCTGATGTTGAAACTGAGGATGCTAATGTAGAAGGGAAAACTGAAGTGGATAACATAGAAACTGAACCTGAAGATACTAACGTTGTCAGGCATAAGGATCCTCAAGTTTGGGAGGTGATCAAATGGCAGATAGAGGGAGCACGTGAAAAGTTCTATGATGGGTTAACACCCACTGCGAGAGGGGTTAAAAGTTCATTTACTGAAGAGCATCAGATTGTGACCAAAGACTTACATGAATATCCTGAGTTAGAACGCCAGTTCAACAAGTATGAACTAGCATGGATAAGCAAGACATAGGGAGCCTATCAACTGAATTGGGTAAAAGAATTATTTTCAAATTATCTTGTACTGGTATAATAGGATTTCCCAAACAGGACATCAATTACAAATTTGCCAAACAGAGAGTCTATACTTGTCGAGGAGTTACTGTTGATATTTTAGCTCAAACAATCAATAGGATGTTGTTTGGACCAAAGTACGAGGCCCCACTTGTTGTGCCTAATCTTGAGTACAAATTGAGAAATGCTTCTGCTCAAAGGCCTTGGATGGCCTCATTCTTGACTGAGAATGGTAACCCCTCTTGGTTGACCAACTTACGGGAGCATATTGCAAAATATTCCCTTAGTTTTAAGGCTAAATTCTAGTGGGCTATTGTTCGTTTGAGGTTAATTCCAAGAAAAGGGGATGGGAACTTGGATAAACACAGAGTTGTGTTGGTGACAAGCTTGATCTCAGGGTTTCAAATTGACTTTGACCAGATAATTGCAGATGAGATGTTCGTGAGGGCATACAAAATATCCAGTTAATTGTCTCTTTCGTTCTTAATCGTGACTTTATGTAAACATGTTGGTGTGACCTTGATTCGTGAAGTAGACAATGTAATCCAGGCTATACACAAATAGTACCTTGAGAAATCAAAAGACGACTCAAAGTTTGAGATGCATGTCACCAAGCCTCCAGCTTACCAGACTCAATCTGCACCAGCTCCTGATGCTACAGAGATTCCCACAAGTATGCCTTTGCCCATTACCACCTATGTGCCACCTGAGTACGTACCCTAAGGAACATCTGTATGGTCAAGTTCTGAACAATCTATGGGTGGAGCAGATTTTACTAAGTACAGGTTCACACCAGAAAACTTTACTAAGTTAGTGAAGACGTAAAAGACGTTTCAGAGACAACAAGATAAGTGGGCTGCAGACTTCAAGCCTTTTGTTGATGAAATTGTGGCTGATGCAGTTCATCCATTCCAAACCATTCAGACTAGGATGGACACCATGGAACTTCATATCAACAAAAATCTTGATTCACTGTCCCGTCCTGACCTTGCCAAGCTGATGGCTAGATTTGAACAAGCAAAGGTGGATATTGCAGAGCTAAAGAATAAGCATCCACAGTAGCCTATTTTTCATCCAACCTTGGTGGAAAGTGATGTTGATGAGGGTATTGTGAACTTGATGGGTAGACCAGTGAAAAACAAAGGGAAGGAGTGATATTGGGCATATTTATATGCTCATAGCACCAATATGCACTCAGATTTGGACTTAGTTCAAGAATTTTTGTATGAATTGTTAAGTATAATTCAGCTTATATTCCGTCTTGCGCCTAATGGATATGATTAGTACTTTCAGGTTCAAAGTCATGAAGAATTGTGCATAATTGGATACAACGAGGATATGGAAGTAGTGAAGTAATGCAAGGGATTGAAATTAAGCAGAAAAATGGAAGCTGGAAAGTAGAAATCCTCATTCGAAGACACTCCATATCACAAAGATCAACAAAATAGCAATGGTCAATTTCCAATGAAGGTTCGTGAAACCACCGCATCACAGAGAAGTTTTTTTTACCAGATTTGGCGACCTAAAGGTTTAGCGTGTCGCGGAGGATGATTATTTTGCAGTTGTCCCAATCCAGTGACTCCCCACGATAGTGGTGCGTCGCGGTGAGAGTGCATTTTACAATTGTCAGGAAATACTTGAGCTCCGCAATTTCCTAGATTTTAATGAAAGATAGCAATCGAAGTCATGGAGCGACATGACGGGCTGACAAATTGGGAATATTTTAAGTGTATTGTACCAGTTATAAAAGGAAAAATCCAAGATAATGTAAGGGACTTTTTGGTGAAGCAGAGGAGCGGCTGAAAAATAGAAATTTCCCTCTTTTAGGGTTCTTAAACATTCTTTTGAATTTCTTTATTTGAAGGATTGATTTGTGTATTATTTGTTATTTATTTTGGATGATGAATTCAAACATGAGTAGCTAAACATCCTATTTCTGGGGTTGAGGCTGAGAACATGAGTACTCTTTACTATTCTTATTCATAGTTTCTTTTTGGATTATCATATGGGTTATTCTTAATTTCTTGAGCTTACTATTTTAATGATTGGCCACCATTAGAATAAATTTATATTTCTATGTGAATTCATAGGGAGAATCATAGGATAGAACGAAGAAATTAAGGAGCAAGGTTCTTATTCTTTTATAAAATAAGGGATTTGAATTAGCATCTAGGATAGGGATATACTTAGAAGCCTTGCTTGGTTCACTTGCAAAAAAACAACTTCATGAATCTAGAAGATTTGTTGTAACTCTGTGGGAGTTGTAGTTACAACATTCAATAGATAGAAGATTTGAGGTTGGGAGACCAAGATCGTCGCATAACCCTTGCGAACCATCAACCCGATAACTTATTAGATTGTGAAAAGAATAGATAATTGTATGATTGTTTAAAATACCTCAACCCTGGAATCGTCGTCATTATTGATTACAACCGTTGATTACTTTGCTTTAGACATCATTAATTATTTCTTGTTTAGTAATTTACATTTTATTTACACAATCATCTTAATCTTGATACAACCAAACACTTAATACTCAATTGTCTTGAACTGAAGATTTAATAAATTTCTAGTTTATTGATCCTCGAGGGAACAATATCTAACTATCCGAGTCATTATATTACTTGCACGATCACATACACTTGTGTGTGCATAGATACGCAACAAGTTTTTGGTGCCGTTGTTGGGGATCAAATAGAATTAGTAAATTGCTTTAATTTTTGTTTTTTAATCATAAGTTTAAGTGTTAACAACTTGATCTTAGCGGCTGAATTTTTGCAGGTTTAGCGAAACATTGGACTGGCTAGGGACAAAGAGTTAGTAGAGCCCTTTGTAGAACCAGAAGTGATTTTTCATCAGAGACGAAGAGCTCAATACTACACTCAATAGGGATCGATCGTGAAAATACGTGATCCTATAGTTGCTGATCCAAATGTTGGAAATGTTCTAGCTCCTGCTGTTCCAGCTGTTGCTATTCAACCAGTCACAAGACCTATTCGAGAAGTGGCAATCCCACTTACGCACCTTGTGACTAACAATATTTTGAAGCCTGAACAAGGAGGTCTCAGGGAATTGAAACAAACTATGGTGCAATTGTTGAGATTTGTGGGAGAATTTTAGGGACTTTCGCACGAGGATTCGCAGCAACACTTACAAACCTTCCTGGAGATACATGACACATATATTCTTGAAGATGTGAATTTTGATTATGTCAAATTGACACTCTTTCCCTCTTCTCTACTAGGGGAAGCAAAGAGATGGCTACTTGCTGAACCACACTAATCCATTACTACATGGGAAGAATGTGCTTAAAGGTTTCTCATTTGATTTTTTCCATCTCATAAAACTGCACGATTAAGGATTGAGATATTGAGTTTCCAACAGAAAGATGGAGAAAATCTCTACCAAGCTTGGGAGAGATTCAAGGGCATGCTCAGAAGTTGTCCACATCACCATCAATCAAATGATGTTTTGGTGCATACATTTATAGAAGTCCTTGAATCTAATACAAAGGTTCTCTTGGATTCAGCAGCTGGGGGTCAAGCTTTGGAGTAAACATATGAAGAATTTTATACTTTGCTGAATCGAATTGCACAAGGAAATCTTGATTGCCATGCAGACTCAAGAAATGCTCCCAAGAAGTTTGCAGGGGTTTTAGAGGTTGATCAGTTTACTGCATTACAAGCACAGATTGTGGCAATGAAGAATCATCACTTAGCTTAACAACTTAAAGTTGGGTAAAACACAACCAGCAACCACAACAAATGTAGCTCAACAGGTATATTCATGTGTAAAGTTTATGGAAGCAGTGAGCATAAAGCAGATGCATGTTTTGTTAATCCAGATTCAGCCAACTAAATGTGGAATGCAAATCGTCAGGGTCAACAGAATTTTGGCAATACGTATAATCCAAATTGTAGAACCCACCCTAATTTCTCATGAGGGGAAATCAGCCACAGAATACAAATCAGTATAAGGGACCAGTGCAACCAAATCCTAAGCCAGTTCAGAATAATTAGGTGACTGCATTGAATAGTAATATGGAGGAGATGCTTAAGCAGTTGATGGCTCAACAAGAACAGTTTGCAGTGCACATGAAGGCTTAACAGGCACACTTTACAGCTGAGTTGAAGAGTCAACAATTACTCATAAGAAATCTGGAGTTGCACTTACTCAAGAGTGCACGTCTAAAATTCAAAATAAACTGCCCACGAAATTAAAGGATCTAGGGAGATTGACATTCTAGATTACCCTTGGTCAAACTATTTGTGCACATGGATTGTGTGACTTGGGGGCTGATACGCCCAAATTACAACTCTCGTTAGAAAGTGTAAGCGGTCGCTGTCAAATATAGAACCCAACTGGGTTGGGTGTCGAATCCCATAGGGAATACTATGGTCACTAAGTGTTGCAATTATTATTAAACTGTTGGTCGAAGGTTCCAAGATAAGGGGGTTTTAGTTTAAAAGTACAATGATATTATCAGTGTAACGATGAGGTGATATGTAATAATATTTGATCACAGAGAATGACAAGTTAGGGTTATGTCCACCTTATAGTTTCTACTTCTCTATTAACTATGAGTAATACTGAATTTATGCATGCATGCACTTATAGAGAGACATATACTAATTCTAAACCCAAGTGTTTTTCAACCATCGAGGATTTATTCACTTCAGTTCTTTCGAATCCTAAGTGTACAACAAATTATACATACTCTCCAAGAAGTTAATCCTGCTAGGGCATTAACGTGTAAATAGAGGTTGGAAACACTATTTTCTTGTCACACTCTCTTTTCCAAACATGTAACTTTTCTATCGAACAAGTTAATGCTATAATGGCGCATTCCCTATGTTTGCAACCATGAGAATTCAATCAAAGTGAAGAGAGTAATGATATAAGTGGCATGACACATCATAAATTCACAAACTCATAGCAATAGAGAGTATATTACAAGGTTTCCATAACCCTAACAAATAAGCTTAGCTACTCATGGATAAAACAGAAATCAAAATAGACATAATTATCATACCAAAACTAGAACAATCTCGGCGATGAATATGAATAGCAATAATAAGAGGAAAGCACGTTTTCCTCTCTAATTTTGCTTCCACTGAGCCGTTCGTCTCTCTCTCTCTGGTTTCAAAATATTACAAAATCTGAATAATGAATAATAATCCTAAAAATTCAGCAATAATGCTTTTAATAACATCCTTCTCTAATAAGTTGATACTGCATCCTTAAGTATTTAAAAATACTGAGTTTGCCCGGGAAAAAGTTCCCATGCATCACATTCAGTCCAAAAGTTGCCTTCCCTTTTATGTGAAGTTTTCCTTTGCTGTCCACAGGTCCCCAAAGTGCTGAAATCTTCCTCATTAGTACCTGAAAAGCATGCTAATCACATAGGTCATCTCACTTAACTAAAAATGGACTAGAAGTGCAAGAAGTATGTATTTTATCCTCAAAACTT
Source organism: Capsicum baccatum var. pendulum (assembly GCA_030864225.1). Classification (NCBI taxonomy): domain Eukaryota; kingdom Viridiplantae; phylum Streptophyta; class Magnoliopsida; order Solanales; family Solanaceae; genus Capsicum; species Capsicum baccatum. The sequence goes on along the minus strand of CM061554.1, from coordinate 23,579,003 downwards.
AGCTAAAACATGGGTAGATTATGGTGCTTAGACGTATAAATACGCCCAACATCACCACCCCACACTTAAAGCTTTATTTGTCCTCGAACAAAATAGTACATCCATGCGAATACCTAATTAAAATTCACAAGAGCAACACAAAATTTTCAACAAGAATGCACGACAATTATTAACAAAGAGTAGATTTCTTGATCATTACTAGAAACAACTCACCCTCCAACATAGACTCATTAAGTTGGTTAATTTGTATACACAAGTTAAGCCAAAAAAATCACATAAAACTACCCAACAATCATCAACCATATGCGCTCACACAAAATGTTACCCATAATCACTTATAGTTTTGCATTTTTCGAAACATGGGTAAAAGACTTTGCTTGCTCTCACTCTTACAAAGAATACTTAGATTACAACTGATGACCATATGCTTGCCCTTAGTGTAATGCTCTACTAATATCGGAATGCTAAGGTTGGGATCAAATAGGTCTTTACGGGTTGTAATGTAGGCTAAGGGACAGGTAGGACTATTTTGGCCAAAAATGGTGACTACGTTCCTAAGCGCTTTAATACACTACATTATGCCATTTACACTAACTTTTAACAACCACTCTACCTTTCTTTCATCTACCAACCCCCTGTCACCCATTTAGTTATTCAATCAGAAACACAATGATGGGAATATACAACTCTTTTTTTTTTCTTTTTTTTTTAATTTTTATTTTCATTTATACATCCCTATGATGGCGACTCTTTTTCACAAGATTTTCATGTACCAATACACTCTGGGGCATCAATTTCACCATTTTCCTCTTATTTTTCCACACTCTTTACTCAACTTGATTCTTCAATTTAAAGCGCTTAGGAGCTTTTGGATCAAATTATAGTCTTACCAAAAAAATGGATTAGGCTACATATGAGGTTGCCAAAGAAAATAGCTAAAGGCTCAAAGGGTGTTCAGTAGGACAATGTACAAAGGTAGGTAAAAAGAAGATAAACAAAATCAAGGCTGCCAAAGAAATGCCTAAATTATCTCCTAAACTCGCAATCTTTATTTCGCTTCACACACACACTAGACAAGTTCTAGCATCAGTCGCAACAAAGAATACATAATAACCTTACACACACATGGCATATGGTCAACTTAATTGGAAGCATTATAGATTCTTGACACAACAGATGAATGAATTAAACCACAAATAATTTTCACACAGTGAGTTAGAACTTAGAGCCTAAATGTTTCAATAGTAGTGATTCAGCACAAACTCCTGTTATAATGCCATGTCGTCTATCAGAATAATTTTATGCAAAATCTGAATAATTACAACTAAATCAAAACAACTATGAGGAAATGTAGGCAAGCAGTACACAATATAGCAGACATATACCCGCACCCCACACTTAGACGAAACACACTGCCCTCAGTGTAAATAAATAAGCAAAACCTGGTTAGTCAGACTCCTCCTCTATATCCGAGGTCAAACCCCCTGCGTCAGAATCATCATCAAAGTCTTCATCATCAGAGTTGTCCTCCACATCAGAGTCTAGCAGTCGGTGATCATCGTCTGTCGGCACATCATCATTTAGAAGTTCTTCAAAATTTACCCCCACTCCACACATGGCCCGAGTTTGCTCATTAAGCGGGTAGTCATAGTCCAACTGCCGAAGCTCTGCATCAGTCCGCACATGACCCCCACTCATCATGGTAAACCTAGTCATGCTATACAGATGGCGAAAAAAACTTTCATCTCGAGCATGTCTCTCAGCAGTGGTAAGGTTGATGCCTTGACCAGTTTTTGGCTCTTTGATTTTCATGAGGTCCACCTTCTTCGGGTTATGTGGCAGCTTATGGTCTGCTGGCTCCTCCTCAATGTGCTCTTTCCTTAAGATTGCAGTCAACAAATTGCCAAAACTAAAATGGGACCTTTTGTGCAGCCTTGATTTTCGCATTGATGTTCGAATAATCGCACCAATGTTGATAGGAACATTCGTCATCAGAGCATATACCAAGCAGACTCGATCACGCGTGACCTTAGTGTATTGTGTCCCAGGAATCAAGTAGGAATTGACTATTCTTAACCATATGTGAGCTTCTCTATTCAAAGAAGCATATGGGTAAGTATTGTGATGACCATTATCTTTGTGACGAGTCCACCGGGTCATGGACCTTGATCCACACAACGTATGTCTGATGGCTCTGTAGGGAGGTCTATGGTAAAGCTCCTTGAGCGGTAATTGATCCACACTTGGAGTACCCAGGAAAGAGTTGAAGAAATCAACATTCAATTGCAAGACTTGGCCCCAAATCTTTACTTCATTTCCCGTAGTCCTTGGGGACTAGTTGGCATAAAACTCTCAAGTCAAATCAAGATTGCATTCCCCCATATCTCAGAAAATAAAGTCAAGATTTAGTGCCTTGATCTTAGCCAAAATGCGAGGGTCTTGCTTTGCTAAACTTTCCTTCTGCATCAAATCCATATGAACATATTTCTTCACTTTATTGTTCCTATACCATTCCTTCCCTTCCTCCTCCAGAACCTACTTGATCTCAAAAGTGCGTCGAGCCACTTGAAGAGATGAGGAATCAGCCTGGTCCTTTCTTGACCGTTTTTGACCTTTTTATGAGGTGGATGCTTTTTCCTTTCCCTATTGTCCTTTCGGAGCCATGTTACCTGAGATCACAATAAAGTCATGTTAGCCTCATTTCATAAAACTCACCATAATCGAAAAAGAAAATAGTGATGGCATCACCCCACACTTAATTTTTTTGCACAAACTAATTGAGTGAGTGACATCGATTACTCAGACTTCATCGACATACAATTAGGTGGTATGTGCCAACAACATTATTAGCGCAGTCACACTTTCAACACTTCACGTTACATAATAATTTCTCAGTTTGATATAGAGAAGCAGCACACAATGGTCATGTAATCTTGACTATCATTTCCAACTTTATTTCATTGGAGCAATACAATCTTTGAACAAGACTACCACATAGAAATCTTATCATGCTATAGCATAGAAACAATCACACAATCTTATGCTTTTGGTCAATCATGATCAGTACATCGATGAACGAGTCATTCAAACAGTCAAGCTTACAACTCCCAAAATTGTGCATTAACTTCAAAATTTCAACTCCATAAAAAAAATTATGACAGTGAATACCAATCAATACATGCCGGAGTAAAATCAAGAGTACCCACAAGAATCCTTTCACTCAATGAGATGCATCATAATAAACTAACCATATTCTTATCACCAAGCACTACTACAAAATCTAATTAACCATTATAAGCAGAGCACTGCAACAACTATGAAATATAAAAGAAAAACTTACTTGGTAATGGATCGGGAAGGTGAGTCCGCAAGATTAGATGAGAAAAGAGAAAAACTTGGAGAGGATAAGGGAGCTTGGGTGGTGCCTATGCTTAAGAAAAATTGAGTGGTGTTTAAAGGTAGAGGATCTATTTATAGGATAAACCATGGGTCGGTTTGACCCATCTACAAACGGGTTAGTAGACATAAGTCATGTTGATAGGCGGCGCCTATAGCATTGCCTAAGCATAAGTAGGCGGCGCCTATAGCATTTCCTATGTTGGCATAGGCAACGCCTTGCCCATCGCCTATGTGAGGCAGTGAGCATAGGCAATGGCATAGGCGGCGCCTAGCCTATGGCCTATGTTGACATAGGCGGCGCCTAGCCTATTGCCTATGTTGGCATAGGCGGAGCCTTGCCCATCGCCTATGTGAGGCAGTGAGCATAGGCAATGGCATAGGCGGCGCCTATAGCATTGCCTATGTTGTCATAGGCGGCGCCTAGCCTATTGCCTATGTTGACATAGGCGACGCCTAGCCTATAGCCTTTGCTCCATCCTTCCTAGACTTACCACCATTGGCATGGCTCACTTTCAAATCAAAATTTGGGGCTAATCCCCTCCTTTGTACTTCATGCAGCTACACTTAATCAAAAACAACAATTTTGATTAGAAGGATGGGTTGCCTTCCACCAAGCACCTTAGTTTTGGTCGTGGCTCGACTCTTCTTTTTGAATTTTTATTTATCAAAAATAAACTACTAGTAAAACAAAAATGAATAAAAGGATTGGTTGCCTCCCATGTAGCGCTTGATTTATTGTCGCGGGACGACATAGTTATCTCGAGTACTCAGACTTCATCGAGATATATGGTGGCTATACATTTTATCAAGTCGGTTGGACCGATATATAGCTTCACTCTTTGGCCATTCACCTTAAAGACACCACCATCATTGTTTTCTAACTCCACTACTCCAGATGAGTAAACTTGGAAGATTCTGAATGGACCAGACCATTTAGATTTCAACTTACCTGGAAACAGCTTCAGTCTGGAGTTGAAAAGAAGTACCAAATTGCCTTTCTGAAAGTTGTGTTGGATAATCCTCCGATCATGGAACTTTTTCATCCTTTCCTTGTAAAGATCTACTCTTTCATATGCATTTAGACGGAATTCATCCATCTCGTTCAGCTATCCCAATCTCATATCTATAGCATCATCCCATTTCAGGTTAAGTTGCTTCAGTGCTCACATTGTTTTATGTTCTAACTCAATTGGCAAGTGAAAAGCCTTTCCATAAACTAGTTGGTATGGTGACATGCCAATTGGTGTTTTAAACGCGGTCCTATATGCCCATAAGGCATCGTCCAACTTCCTGGACCAATCTTTTCTGCTGGCATTCACAGTCTTAGTAAGGATCAGCTTGATTTCTCGATTTGAAACCTCCACCTACCCACTAGTTTGTGGGTGGTATGGTGTAGCCACCTTATGTTGCTTAACCCCATACTTTACCAATATAGCTTTGAACATCTTGTTGCAGAAATGTAATCCTCCATCGCTTATGATGTTATGAGGTACCCCAAAATGAGAGAAGATATTTCTCTTTAGGAACGCTACAACACTCTTACCTTCATTATCTGCTAGCGCGACTGCTTCGACCCATTTGGATACATAGTCCACAGCAACTAGGATATATTTCATCCCAAATGAACTCACAAATGGGCCCATGAAATCAATACCCCAGACATCGAATAGCTCTACTTCAAGAATTTTGGACATGGGCATCTCATGGTGCTTTGAGATAGAACCTTGCCTCTGACACTGATCATATCTTCTCACAAAGTCGTAGGCATCCTTGAATAATGAAGGCTAATAGTAGCCACTTTGTAGTACTTTCTTGGTCGTACGAACACCTACATGGTGATCTCCAACCTGGGAAGCATGACTTGCTTTCAGTATGCTAGGCACCTCTACCATTGGGATGCACCGTCTAATAATACCATCAGAACATCGTTGAAAAAGATAGGGCTCATCCCAGAAGTAATGTTTCATATCATACATGAACTTTTCCTTTTGATGAAAGGAGAGATGCTCAGGAATCACTTCGCTCAACACATAGTTGGTAAAATCTGCATACCACGGTAACTTTTCCACCGTAGTTGCTAGAATCTCTTCGTCAGGGAATGCATCATCAATATCAAGGTCGGTCTGCACTGTGTGCTCACTCTCAAGTCTAGATATATGATCAGCTACTTGGTTTTCACAACCTTTTATATCCTTTACCTCGAAATCGATTTCTTGGAGCAGTAACACCCACCTAATTAGCCTTGGCTTAGCATCCTTCTTTTCCATTAGATATCTTAGAGCTGCATGATCTGTATGAAACACTCCTTGGTTCCCAACAAGTAAGCACGGAACTTTTAGAAAGCATAAACAACCGCTAGAAGCTCTTGTTCAGTGATGGTATAATTCTTTTGTGCCCCATTCAAGGCCTTACTCGCATAATAGATAGGATGAAATATCTTTTCTCTTTTCTGACCAAGTGCAGCACCCAAGGCTACACCACTTGCATCACACATAACTTCAAAAGGTAGAGACCAATCGGGTGCTACAATAATAGGAGCTTCAACTAGCTTTCCTTTGAGGCATTCAAATGCCTTCAAGCAATCTTCACCAAAGTGAAACTTTGCCTCCTTCTCCAAAAGTTTTCATAATGGGTTTGCAATCTTGGAGAAGTCTTTAATAAACCTCCGGTATAACCCAGCAAGACCGAGAAAACTATGAACCCCCTTTACAGAAATTGGAGGTGGTAGTTTCTCGATAACTTCAATCTTGGCTCAATCAACTTAAATTCCCTTTCTAGAAACTTTATGCCCGAGAACAATGCCTTCCTTAACCATAAAGTGGCACTTCTCCCAATTCAACACCAGATTGAATTCAACACATCGCTGCAAAGCCATACTCAGATTTGGCAAGCATGACTCAAATGACTCACCTACAACCAAAAAGTCATCCATAAACTCCTCCAAGGTGTCTTCAACCATATCATAGAAAATGGACATCATACATCGCTGAAAAGTGGCAGGTGCATTACATAGCCCAAATGGCATTCGTTTGAATGCAAAAGTACCATATGGGCATGTAAAAGTGGTCTTCTCCTAATCTTCAGGATCAATGTAAACGTAATTATATCCAGAATAACCATCTAAGAAACAAAACCATCCCTTACCTGCCAATCGATCAAGTATTTGGTCCATGAATGGCATTGGGAAATGATCCTTTAACGTCCATGAATTCAGCTTCTGGTAATCCATGCACACTCTCCACCCTATGATAGGCCTGAGTGGGATTAGCTCATTCTTCTCATTTGCTACTACTGTCATGCCCCCTTTTTTGGGCACACATTGTACAGGACTCACCCATTTACTGTCTGAGATTGGATACACCACCTCTGTATCTAACCACTTTATGATCTATTTCTTTACCACCTCTTGCATAGGTGGATTCAGATGATGATGATGCTCAATAGTGGGTACGCAATCTTCCTCGAGCTGAATCTTATGCATACATATGCCAGGATGGATACCAATTATATCAGCAATAGTCCAACCAATGGGTCTCTTGTACCTCTTCAGGACAGAGATAAGAGCCTCTACTTGTTGTTCACCTAAATCAGCAGCAACAATAACCGGCAGTGTATTTCCACTACCCAAGAATGCATACTTTAGATGACTGGGTAGCTCTTTTAATTCTAGCATCGGTGGCTCTTCAATGGATGGCTTTGCTGGTGGTGAAGGTCGATTCTTAAGGTCAAGGTCCAGCCTCTTAGGGGCATATGAATACGACCCCATTCCTATCAGAGCACAGATAGTTTCTTCGTACTCTTCAACATCCTCATATTCAAAGTTCAAAAGCACAGCAGCCAATGGTTCAATAATAAGATGCTTCTCTAAAGATAATTCCCTCTCATCCTCATAATAAACATCAGCTACAGAGAACACATTCATATCTTTGGGCTGCTTTATTGATTTGCATACATCAAAATGTACCACTTAATTATTCATCCGAAATAAAAGATCATTTGCTCGTAAATCAATAAGCACACTTCTTGTTGCGAGGAAAGGACGACACAAGATTATAGAAACTTCAAAATCTACCTCGCAATCCAATATAACAAAGTCTGCAGGAAAAATAAAGGTAGAAACCTTCACTAGTACATCATATAAGATACCAACAGGTCCTTTTACCGACCTATCTACCATTATGAGCCGCATGTTGGTTGGTGTAGGATCGCCCAACCCCAACTGTCTATAAATGGCTAGTGGCATCAAATTAATGCTAGCCCCCAAATCGCACAACGCCTTAGCAAAATCCAAAGATCCAACCGTGCAAGGAATAGTGAAAGCACCCGGATCTGCCTTCTTCTGTACTAAAGACCTCGTGGCAATTGCACTGCAATGATGAAAATTATCTGCCAGTTCATAGCTTGCTGCCCTTTTCTTTGTCAAAAGGTCCTTCATGAATTTGGCGTACCATGGCATTTGCTCCAGTGCCTCCACCAAAAGTACATTAATAGTCAGCTGCTTCAGCATGGTCATGAATTTACTGAACCTGGTGTCACCATCCTTCTTCTTCAGTCTCTGAGGAAAAGGTGGTGGTGGATTTGGAAGAGTTTTATCCACCACTTCCTTTTTATTTTGCTTCCCATTATCAATCTTTTCAGACTGCTGATATCTAGGTGTAGTATCATGAACGTTCTCATTCTGATTTTTAGCTTCTACAGAATCATCACAATCTACTTCAATAACATTCTCCTCCATACTATCAGCCACGGGCTCACCCTTGGATGGATTTTCCAACACCTTACCACTCCGGGTAGTAATAGCCAAACATGATCCATCATTTCTTGGATTTTGCAAAGTGTCACTAGGTAAAGTGCCAGCTTTTCTTTGATTAATGCCGCTGATAGTTGACTCAATTGTTGTTCCAGTTGTTTTATTGTAGTGGAATGTGAATCAACCAATTGATTTATTGAGGACAAATCATTTTTTACTTCAGTTACTCCCGTGTTGGTTGCCTCCACTCCTTTCAATAGCTTATCCATCATGTCCTTCATGGACATCTTCCCAGAGCTAGATGCAGCAACTTCATGATTTCCAGGAGGAGCATACAAACTACTCCTGTAATTCTTATTCTTCCAACTCCCTTGGTCTCAATCCTTGTATCTGGATTAATCATAATAGGTCCGACCTTGGTTTCCTTGGGCATTGGCTCGGAAACCCCCCTGATTATTCAAGTAATTTGCTTCCTCCTCAGAATCGGAGTCATTTCTTCCCTGTGATACAATGGCCTTGACCTTTTCTGTCTTCCCTGATAATAAATGCTTGGTAAGAAGTTCCATCTGCGTTTTTATATGAGCCATATCCTGGTCACGTTCCTCTTGTCTTCGTCTCTGTTCTGCCGTCATGCCAATAGATACAGTAGAGCTTGCTACCTCAGAATCCCTAGTATGCCAAGCTCTACTCTGATTTTTCATACGATCTAGCATATCACTTGCCTCAATAAAAGTAAGGTCCATGAATGACCCACCCACAGCATTATCAACCACTGGCTTAGTCACCGAGTTCAAAGCCCTATATAATATTTCCATCAAGTGGATATTAGTCATCTGATGATTTAGGCACCGCATAAGCTTCTTCTTAAACCTCTCCCATGTATCGTGGAGAGCTTCAGTTGGAAGCTGTCTAAAATTACTTATCTCATCTCTTAATTGTGCTCTCTTGGATGGCGAAAAGAATCTTTCTAGGAAAGCTTCTTTCAGTTGCCTCCAATTTGTAATAGAGTTAGGAGTTAGCCCATTTAACCATAGAGTTGCCTCTCCAGATAGAGACAATGGAAATAAGCACAGCCGGATTGCATTCTGTCCAACCCCTGGGTTGTCAAACGATTTGTATGTTGATATAAAATTAATCAGATGCATATTCGAATCGTTGCCTGCAAGTCCACCAAATAACCCTTTGAGTTGCAATAGCTGAATCATGGTGCTAGTGATATTGAACTTGGCTCCGGGTGCCAAGGGCGGAGGAATAATAGCCCCTGTGGCACCAGCCCCATCCAAATCGTCTTCATCATCATCAAAAGGGACCTGAACAGCTCGGCATTCAGGTCTCATTCTAGCTTGACGATTTCTATTGACATTCCTGTTCACAGGTGCAGCCACATCATCTGCACGCCTTGGATTTAATAACTCATCATCACCCAGGTCCTCATCATTAAGATTTTTTGCCCGACCTGGGTTATCAGCATTCTGTTAATTTACTTATGCAGTTGCCAATGCAGCTAATCTAGCCTGCTCCTGTTGAGCAACCCTTCTTTCAATGTCTCGTTGTACATCCATTCTGCCAATAAGATGTGGTTCAGGATTTAGAGGTAATAATGGCTGACCAGAACTTTGTGTATTTGGCATGCACTCTACCAAACCTGAACAAAACAAAAACAACAAACAAAAAGTAAATTTTAAGAATCTTTGACCAAAGGGTCTATTAACTATCACAAACTTAGTTGACAACTGTATTCCCCGGCAACGGCGCCAAAATTTGATACGCCTAAATTACAACTCTCGTTAGAAAGTGTAAGCGGTGCTGTCAAATATAAAACCCAACTGGGTTGGGTGTCGAATCCCACAGGCAATACTATGGTCACTAAGTGTTGCAATTATTATTGAACTGTTGGTCGAAGGTTCCAAGATAAGGGGGTTTTAGTTTAAAAGCACAATGATATTATCAGTGTAACAATGAGGTGATATGTAATAATATTTGATCACAGAGAATGACAAGTTAGGGTTATGTCCATCTTGTAGTTTCTACTTCTCTATTAACTATGAGTAATACTGAATTTATGCATGCATGCACTTATAGAGAGACATATACTAATTCTAAACCCAAGTGTTTTTTAACCATCGAGGATTCATTCACTTTAGTTCTTTCGAACCCAAAGTGTACAACAAATTGTACGAACTCTCCAAGAAGTTAATCCTGCTAGGGAATTAACGTGTAAATAGAGGTTGGAAACCGTATTTTCTTGTCACACTCTCTTTTCCAAACATGTAACTTTTCTATGGAACAAGTTAATGCTATAATGGCGCATTCCCTATGTTTGCAACCATGAGAATTCAATCAAACTGAAGAGAGTAATGATATAAGTGGCATGACACATCATAAATTCACAAACTCATAGCAATAGAGAGTATATTACAAGGTTTCCATAACCCTAACAAATAAGCTTAGCTACTCATGGATAAAACAGAAATCAAAATAGATATAATCATCATACCAAAACTAGAACAATCTCGGTGATGAAGATGAATAGCAAGAATAAGAGGAAAGCACGTTTTCCTCTCTAATTTCGCTTCCACTGAGCCATTCGTCTCTCTCTCTCTGGTTTCAAAATATTACAAAATCTGAATAATGAATAATAATCCTAAAAATCCAGCAATAATGCTTTTAATAACATCCTTCTCTAATAAGTTGATACTGCATCCTTAAGTATTTAAAAATACTGAGTTTGCCCGGGAAAAAATTCCCATGCATCACATTCAGTCCAAAAGCTGCCTTCCCTTTTATGTGAAGTTTTCCTTTGCTGTCCACAGGTCCCCAAGTGCTGAAATATTTCTCATTAGTACCTGAAAAGCATGCTAATCACATAGGTCAGCTCACTTAACTAAAAATAGACTAAAAGTGCAAGAAGTATGTATTTTATCCTCAAAACTTAGCTAAAACATGGGTAGATTATGGTGCTTAGACGTATAAATACTCCCAACATCAGGGGCTAACATAAATCTTATGCCCATATTATGGTATCGGCAGATGGGTCTTGGAACCCCCAAACCCACAACTATTTTATTGTAGTTGGCAGACAGGTCACTTGCTAGACCTGATAGTATTATTGAAGATGTACTGGTGCAAGTGGGATCTTTAATCTTTTCTGTGGATTTTGTAATTCTTAACTTTGAGGCTGATCCAGTTGTTCCATTATTTTGGGACGATCCTTTTTAGCAATAGGGCAGTCACTCATTGATATGGCAGCTGGAAAAATGACAATCTGAGCACATAATAAAGTAGAGGTTTTTGATGAGTACAGAGCATTGAAATTGCCATCCATATATTAGGAGTTTTCCTCAATATCGGCTATTGATCTTACTTCAGATTGGCAGTTGCTTTTGTTTGATAATCTATTAGAGGGAGCTTTGATGGATTCTGATCTGCATGGGGATTTGCAAGCATTGGAATTGGTCCAGATTATGAATTTGGCTATAATTGAGACAAATAAAGTATTGATCGAGCCTTTGAATAGACCAATTAGTCCACCACCCAGGCCTTCAGTTGAAGAAGCTCCTAACTTGAAGCTTAAGGTTCTTCTTCCTCACTTACAATATGTTTTTCTTGGTGATCAAGATACCTTGCCTGTTATTTTATCTGCAGGATTATCTGATGTGCAGGTAAAGAAAGTTGTATCAGTTCTAAAAAGGAGAAGGAAAGTGATTGGCTGGCAGATGTCTGATATTTTAGAAATCAATCCAGCATTTTGCATTCACAATATATACATGGAAGAGGGGTAAAGACCTAGATTGCAGCAATAAAGGAGGTTGAACCCTGTGATGAAGTAGGTGGTCTAGAAAGAGGTGATCAAATGGTTAGACAGTGGTATTGTCTACCCAATTTCTAATAGCAAATGGGTTAGTCCGATGTACTGTATACCAAAGAAGAAAGGAATGATGGTAGTGATGAATGATGATAACAAGTTGGTTCCCACACGTACAGTTACTAGATGGAGAATATGTATAGATTATTGGATGTTGAATGAAGCAACTCGTAAAGATCACTACATAATTCCCTTCATTGACCAAATGCTGGACAGATTGGCAGGGAAAGAGTATTATTGTCTTTTGGATGGGTACTTTGGCTACAATCAGATTATGCAATGCACCTTCTACATTTCAAAGGTGCATGATGGCGATATTCTTGAACATGGTGGAGGAATTTGTGGAGGTATTCATGGATGATTTCTCTATGTATGGGAATTCATTTGAAAAATATTTGCAAAATCTCGACAAAGTCTAGCTCGGTGTGAAGAAATAAACTTGGTGTTGAATTGGGAAAAGTGCCATTTTATAGTTAAGGAGGAATTGTCTTAGGACATAAAGTGTCATGCAAAGGGATGGAATTTGACAAATCAAAGGTTGAAGTAATTGAAAAGTTGCCTCATCCAGTTACAGTCAAAGGCGTGCAAAGCTTTTTGGGACATGTTGGGTTCTATAGACGATTCATTCAAGATTTCTCAAATATCGCAAGTCCCCTATGCAAATTTTTAGAGAAAGAAGCCAAGTTTGCATTTGGAGATGATTGCCACGAATATTTTGAAAAGCTTAAGAAGAAGTTGACGGAAGCACTTATTTTGATCACACCATATTAGGAGTTACCTTTTGATCTAATATATGATGCTAGTGATATTGCAGTTTTGATTGATCTAATATGCTAGCAAGGTACTGAATGATGCGCAAGTTAACTACATAGTTACAGAGAAAGAGATGTTGGCTGTGGATATGCATCAATAAGTTTTAATCTTACTTAATTAGTACCTAGGTCATTGTTCATACCGACCATGCTGCCATTAAGTATCTTATGAACAAAAAGGATAGAAAGCCACGATTAATTAGGTGGATTCTGCTATTTCAAGAATTTGATCTTGAGGTGCGTGATAGAAAAGGAGCTAAAAATCAAGTTGCTGATCACTTGTCACGGCTGAAAAATTGAGACCATATTATGGATGACTTTCAGAGTATCAAGGAAGACTTTCCTGATGAGAAGTTGTTGTTATTAAAAGTAGTTGAGTTCCCATGGTATGCTGACATTGTAAACCTGATAGTTTGTGGGGTGTATCCTCCCGAAACCACCTCACAACAAAGGAAGAAATTACTCTATAATTTTTGTGCTTACCAGAATGTCACTCATCTCCATATGGTGGACATCATGGTGGTGATAGGACTGCAAGGAGAGTGTTGCAATCATGTTTTTTTGGCCAACTCTATTTAGAGATGCAGTGGTGTTTGTAAAGAGTTATGATCAATGCGAAAGGTTGGGTACTATAACTAGGCGTCATGAGATGCCCCTGGATAATATTTTAGAAGTAGAAGTATTTGATATTGGGGGGATTGATTTCATGGGCCCCTTATCAACAGTACAATAACAAGAAGAAAATATGCCAGAAATTAGAATTTTATTTAGTCCATATTTCTATACTAGAGGAGCAGTTAGCTCAAGTTCCTGTGTTTCTTCATAATTTTTTACCTATAAAAAAAGAAATGGAATGACGAAAAACTTGAAGTTGTTATCATCGAATAAGTCTTCACATCGATTAATGGTTGAAAGTCGAAAGGGAACTCACCTGACTATTTTTCGTTGGAGGTTGAAGTCACTGGAGATTGAACGGAGAATTTTGCAAAACTGTTGGTTGTAAGAGAGTTGAGAGAAGCTGTCGAGAGAGAGAGAAAAAAAAGACTGGTTAATTTGGATTAAAGAGGGGTGTGGGTTGATTTGTATTTTTAAAAATATTAGAAAGTTTTAAAAATATTAATCAAGTTCATAATTAACTTAATCAAGTTTTCTAATGATGTTTGACCCTTTAAGTTGGTCAATGTCGTCAATCCTTCATTCAAGACTTAAAAGACACCTTTCCTTCAATTAACTGTATGACTCATGTAACTGTATATGTAGATTGAACTAACTAGAAGTTATTATAACACTAATCTAAGTTAAACGGTTTAAGAAGAAAACAGAGAATACTAAACAAGAGTAAGCTATTTATCAAAATTTGGTTTATAGAGTTGTAATGATTTCTTTTCTTCTCAAAAAAACATTAGCATTTTTGAAACTCGGAAGACTTTTCTTGGTCATCAACATAACCCATTCTTAATATAAATGATCTTGTTCTTAATAGAATCAATCTTATTTTTTGAACAATCAGAATTAATCACCAAAGAATGTTCATTTGGTCACCTATCAATGATTTTTTTCACCTTCAGACAGCTCCTCACATAATAGGACTTCACTTAGTCAAGATTTCATACTTATGTCGAATCCCCCCTATCTCCTGACCAAGCTTGTGTATGTAAATGTTGCTTAGTAAGCTCAATAGTAAAACACTATGTGAGACAACAGGGGAGCTCAAGCGTATTGGAGGCCTAAGACCAAAATTAAATTAGAGGCATTCAAAAATTTATCAAGAGCTTCTTCTTGAGATTTTATCAAACTGTCGACTTTTCTTTTTCTTTGAAGTTTTGAAAGATCGAATTTATATTTTCCACTTGAGATATTAAAATTCTAAAAAAATATTTTAAACACTATATATAATATCAAATTAAAAAGAAAAAGTATAAGACACAAAAATAATATTAGAAAGTCCAAATAATATCACCCGATTTAAAAAATATGAAGATTTGATTTTAAAATATTTATATTTTTTCAATGCTCTTTTCACGTTATAATTATCAAAATCTTTAATATTTAAATTTTTGAATTGTTCAACTAATAACTTTTGAACTTAAGAGGAGAAAAAAAAAAGAGTTAAGAATAGAGAGAGTGAGAGTTAAAATGTCAAAATTGAGAAAGAAGTACAAAAAGAAAGATTTGGAGGGGGGTGCGGATAACTACGTTATAAAATAGATTTATTATGTCTAATGAATCTATTCTTTTTTGTGCGTGGATATTTCTTAGATTTTGTTTTAATATCTTTTAATAATTTATTCTTTTTGTAAAATGTTTCCATTGATTTATTTGGTTTATTATTTTATCCTGTAGTAACTGCAGAGTTACAAATTTCTGTATAATAATTTATCCTATCTGTACTGTAGTATATATCTAATTCTAGATTTTCTATGTTATTTATTATCTTGTGTTGTTCTTCTCGTAGTGAGTTTTTTAAATTATATAAACTATCACATGTACTTTTTTCTAAATTTTCTAAGGTTTTTTCTATCCATATTAACTTCTCTTTTAGATTTTCCATTATTTTTCTAATTCGGTTTCTATAATTAATTTCATTATTTAGATTATCTTGGTTTTCTCTAGTTTTCCTAATATATTCTAACATCCTTGATCTGAATAATATCCTTCTGGGTAAATTTCTTCATATATCCGTTCTAGCGAATTATGGTTTCAATTTCGTAGTCTATTACTTTATCTAATATTATTTTCTTAATATCTATAATTTTTATATCTTTAAGTATATATAAGATTAAAACTTTAAGATAGTCTAAATGATCTATTTTCTAAAATTGATATTTTATAGTTGTTTGTTTTAGGCTTAGTAGTTTTTGCATATTTTTATTAAGAGATTTATTTTTATTTTCCATGTATTTATCTATATTTGTTTTCATCCGTTTTTCTAGTAACTGTATATTTCGCATATCTTTTTCTAAAAATTCTACGTAATTTATCATGATAAATATTTATAAGAGTAGTTAGGTAGGCATGGTATATAGTTTACTCTAGCCATGTAATATTCACCAAATGTTTTTTCTAATATAATTTTTCTTATATCTGCTACTTTTATATCTCTAAGTGCATACAAAATAAGTATCTTAAATTTATCTACCATCACATCAGATAAATTATCATTCATTTTCATAAAATTGCTTTTTTCAAAATATTCCCTTCAACCATGTACACAACAAAATATGGTCATTTTAGATTACTATATACTAGATTATTCTTAAATAACATGTTCTTCGGTCACTATTAGCATGGTAATTTGGATACTTTTTCCCTTAAACAGCGCCTCGACTCTGGTTACTCTCTGCCACGGCTTCTTGCCTCATTGGTTTCACCTTTAGGATGACATAGTTCTTAGGGATTTTTCTCCGTTTCCACTTTGCTAATAAACTTCTTAACATATTATTCTTCAAATAATTCTACTATAAAGTAACTAATATGAATTTATTTTATCATATCATGATTGTTGGGAACTATGAATTTAGCTATTCATAATCATAAATAGATATACCTGTTCGGGTAGCTTTGATATTTCTGAAGTTTGTTTCTCCATAGCTTTTTCCATTGAAGTATGTATGTTTTTTAATTAACTGGGCAAAATATTTGTTATGGAATGGAGAGAGTTTTTTGCTTTAACGTGAGAAGGCTTGCCTTGTAATGCCTTCTGCTTTCTTTATTTATAGAATGAACTTTACAAAACTCTTTACAAATTTTACAATCCTACGTAAAAGCTAGAAAACAAAAAAGCCTTAAAAGTCTTAAAGGCTATACATAGGCTACCTAAAAGTCTATGTAGCCTTAAATGATCCTAAAGACTATATAAGAATCTAAAAAGTCTATGAAAAAATAGTAACTTACAATAATTTTAAGGACTTTTACGTAAATAAAATCTGTACAATGAATATCTTGTCTCCGTTGATTTTGTTGTATCTTCCATATCTCCATTATTGCTTCTTATCTTATCTTCCAGCTGTCATCTTGTCTTCTTGATTTTTTATTCTAGATGTACTTCTGGAATAATATTATCTTCTCCATTACACCTCGAACATTGGTGATCTGGATATTTATGTCCAATTATTTTACAATATCTTGTTAGTAATCCGTCAGAAATAAATCTTTTTTTAATAGCTCGTGCAGTAGATTGTTTCTCTAGGTTGAGTAGTGTCATTATCCATTGTCTTACATCCTCCATATCTGTTGGTCGTAGCTCTTTTGAATTTGAGTAAATCATTTGGTGATCTCTCGAATAGTAGCTCCATATTGGGTTTCCGTTAGTATAATTATTTGCTAGTTCTTGTATAATCATAGCTAGTCCGATAAGTCTTTTATTTGCGTAGAACTCGGGTATCTCGATTCTAGGTATCTCCGGTTGCTGCGCAATATCTTCTGGTATAATCATATCCCTAGTTAGTCCTCTCTTTACGACTTGTATAACTGGTTTTATCTCGTCATATAATATCTCTGCGGGTGCAGTATAACACTTTATATAAAATAGAGTGCCTTTCGTTATTATTTTATAGGTAGTAAATATCTTGTATAATTCTTCCATAGCTGACAATTCTTCTCCTTCCTGGGTGTATATAGTGTTCAGTAGTCCGTAGTCAAAACAAGTTTTTACTAAGCTTGGGTTAGTTTTCGGTAGTGCGATTAGCTTGTTGTATCCTTGTAACTTTTGGGTTATGTAGTTGGTGTTTGGTTCTTTAATGTTTGTAGCTTTGGGGTTATGGTTTAGAAAGGTTTGTACTCTATAGATGTTTTCTATATATTTTTGGGTTGTATAATTGTAAAGTTTTTTGTCTTGGTTTAGGCTATCTCGGTATGTGTTAACTTGTGGGGGTATGAATAAGTGGTCTTTTTGTATTTTTGGTGTAAATGGTTTTTCAAATATTTTATTCATGTTTGTGTTTTGGTATCTTGGTCGACTAACTCCTTTGCTTGTACCTGCAGAAGTATATTGATAAATGTTATGGGTTTTATGGAGTGTCCCAACGTCTCCTTCTAGCTCTGGAATTTTATTGTCTTCCGATCGACATAGATCTGCACACTGCTGAGTTAGTTGATTTATAGCTACAGACTTCAGTTTATCTTCATTAGTCTTTAGCTTTTCTATCTCAGTACTCATACTGTCCACTTTCAATGAAAGCGTAGTTAGGGTGTTGAGTATTTTTTCTAGAGTATCTTCTTCTATAATTTCAGTCTGTGTAGCTTTGTCTTGATATGTAATCTGCAATAACATTTTTGTTAGTACTGATTACTTCTATTGTAAATGTGAAATTTAATATATTTAAAACTAGTCTCCGAATCTCTTTCATTGTAACTGAATTTTGTATTTTCTTTGTTAACCACCAGCGTACCTGTGTATTATCTGTTCGCACAATAAATTTGTTATATACAATATATGGCTCAAACGCTAACAAACATTTATATAATGAACATAATTCTTTCCTATTTATTTCCCATTTTATTTCTGTCTCATTGAACGTACCTGAGTAGTATCTGGAATGGTGTTCTATTTTTTCTGCTTCATATCGATATTTATGTACTCCTCCATAACTATATTCACTAGCATCTGCTTCTACTATGTATATAAATTTTCTATTTTCATCTGAAAATTGTAATTTTGGCAATTCTTTACAAAATAATTTTATTTTTTTAACTTGTTTTTTTATCTTCTTCATTATAGTTATATTCTATATCATTTTTTAATTTTTTCTGTAGTGGTTTTAAGTTTTCTGCTAATTTTGGAATATATTCTCTTACTTGGTTTACTAATCCTAAAAATGATTGTAATTTTTTTTTTGTATCTAATTCTTCTTTTGAATTTATTGTTTTTTGTACTATATGTTGTTGCATTTTTACTCCACTTTTATCTATTTGTATTCCTAGAAATTCTATCTGGTTTTTCATAATTTCAGCTTTCTTTTCGCTTAGACTTATTCCTGATTTTTCTATTATATCTGTAAACTGTTCTAATAATTTTATAATTTCTTCTTTAGTTTTTGTATATAATAATATATCATCTATGTATACTATGCAATTAGATAATTGTTTAAAATAACTATCCATAAAATGTTGATATCTACCTGGTGCATTTTTATATCCAAATGGTAATACATTCCATTCATAAAATCCTTTGGTACCGTAAATGCAGTTAATTCTTTAGATTCTTCTTCTAACTTTAGATGGTAAAATCCTGATTTACAATCGAATTTGCTAAAATAATTATATCCTTGTATTTGTCTTATTTTTAATATCTTATTTGGTATTGGATAATTATATGTTATTTCTATAATCAATAACCATCCTACTTTTTCCTCTTTTTTGTTCACTATGTTTATTTACTATAAATGCTGGACTATTATGCATACTATTACTTTTTTGTATATATTGTTTTTCTAATGATTCATCTATATGCATTTTAAATTCTTTTAAATCATCAAAATTATAGGTTAATGGTTTTTGGTTATTATGCTATTTTTATCTATTAATTCAATTTTTATAATAGTTTTATGTTTTTTCCATCCTTTTAATGGATCTTCACTATATAATTGTTCGAATTTTTCTTAATTATTTCTATCTTATTTATTGAAAATATAGTTATTTCTGTTTTATTTATAGAAAATACTACTAGTTCTATTGTATCTTCAGTGTTTTTTATATTTTCTAATTTTTCTGTAACGTAAAGAATTAAACGTAAAGAATTAAAAATAAGAATAGAAAGACTACATTATAATATATTTGCCGGAGTTAGTAAAAACTCAATAAATACACAAAAAGATGAAATATTAAAATTAGAATCACAAATAGATAGTTTAGAATATATATATCAACATGAACTATTCACAATAAAATGAACAAAGAAGAATTCATAATAGATGAAAAAGTATATGAAAATCACGAAGGATCAAAAATAAAAATAGTATTTTCTAATCTAGGAAGAAGATATAAGAAAATAGGAGAACATTTATATCTAATGTTAGAAAAAAAGAATTAAAATTAGAAGATAAATTAACAGAAATGGTAAGAATAGAAAAAGAAAATGAAGAAATAGACAGAAAAAAGGAAATAGAAAAAATTAAACCACAAACTACGGAAGAAATACAAAAAATAGAAGAAACTAAAAATAGTAGAATTGCTGAATTAGAAAAAGAACTACAAATGTTAAAAGATCTGTATGAACAAAGACAAAAAGAAAAAGAAGAAAAAGATAGAGAACAAAAATTACTAAACGAGATAAATCAATTTAAAGAAAAATTAGAAATAAATAATATAGATGTTGAAGAGACAGATAATTATGATTCAGAAGATAGTGAAACATATACGGAAATATTAACAAGTACAAAAAATTTAGAAATTAACGAAAAATAAGAAATAATAATTAATGAAGAAAACTTAGAAAATACCAACACAGAAATAAATACTCTTGATAAAAAAGAAGATGACAATATAATACCTAAAACAACAGAAATAAGAAAACCTATATATTATAAAAGTAAATTTAAAAGATACAATGAATATGACAAATGGACACCAAAACAAATAGTTAATAAAAAATATTACTTTTTAGACCTAGACTGTGTAATAGATACAAAAAAATAATACAATTATGGATAGGATATATGACAAAACAATTATTAGATAATAATATAAACATAATAGATGCACCAGAATATATAGAAAGAACACTAATAGGATTAGTAAAACTATGGTTTTCAAACTTAACTAAAAATAGTAAGAAAGTATTAAGAGCTAATAAACCTATGGAAGGAACATCATCAACAACAACTAAACTAACACCTATAGAATTATTGAAAAAATATGAAACAGCTATAAAAGATGAATTTGGTAGTATGACAACAATAGAAGAAGAACAAGATGAAGAAAAAGATACAAATAGGAATTTAATGTTAAAATTAACAATATGTAATATGTGTTATATAGATGAATATACTTGCGCATTTAAAGAATATTATTATAAAGGAGCATATAGTATAGAAGAAAGTAAAGAAATAAGAAAATTATATTTTAATAAATTACCTGAACCATTTAGTTCAAAGATAATAAAAAGTTGAGAAGAAGCAAAAATAGTAGATACGTTAGGGGCAAGAATAAAATTTTTACAACAATGGTATAGAAACTTATGTGAAAAATATAGAGAAGAATTAAAGATGGAAAAAACATTAATAAAAAATTTAGCATGTTGCAAAAATAAAATAGCACCCCAATTTGGATGTGAAGAAAGATACTATAAGAAAAGAAAAAGACATAAGAAATATAAGAAATATAAAAAATCAAAATACAAATACAAAAAACCAAGAAAAAGATATTATGTAAAAAATTATAAATACAAAAGATCATATAGAAAGAAGAAGTCTATAAAAGAATGTACTTGTTATAATTGTGGAAAGTTAGGACATTTAGCTAGAGATTGTAAATTACCTAAAAATCCAAAAAATAAACAAATATCAGAAATAAAAATAGATAATACGGAATATATGCAAATAGATTATATAGATTATGAATTAGAAAGTGAGGATAGTATATATGAAATTTCAGAAAACGAAACAGATATTGAAATAGATAGTGAAATAGATGAATCAAATGACTGAAGAAGATATAAAAATAATAACAAAGGAAGAATATTTAAATGACGAAGGAACGGAACAAAAAATAATATTTGACAGTAATATATTTGATGAAATAAAAGGAAAAGAATTAGACTTAAGTGTAGAAAAAATATTTAAAATACCAACAATAAAAAATATTTTTACTAGGAAGAAAGTGAATATTATGTAGTATGCCAAAAAGAACATGTAATAGACTGTAGATATGCAAAAGGTAAAGCTAGTATATCACTAGTAACAAAAAGAATAATTAATAAAGAGATAAATGATATAAAAAGTAAAGGAGATCCAATAAAATATGTACACCTTGGAGGTACAGAAATATTAATAAAAGCATGTTTTAGAGAAGGAATAGATACACCGATAGAATTATATCTAGAAGATGATAGAATTATAAAACCTATAGAAAAAAACATAATAACTGCCGTAAAAAGAAATCTAATATACCAAAAATTTAAATTTATAATAAGTGCAAATTATTCAGTAGCGGTAACAGATAGAAATATAGATAAATTACTAGTATTATATTGGAAAATATCAGGAATAGAATTAACTTCAGGAAGTAAAATATTTACAGCAAGATGCAAAAATTTATATGTATTAACAACAAAACATAAAATAACAGGAAAAAATAAGATTAACAAGATACGAATAGAAAGCCCATTTGAACAAATTGTAAAAACAATAGATTATAATGATTATAGCTACAGAGACATAGATATAGAAGAAAATTTAGAAATAGTAAATGATAGAATAAGTACAACAAAAAGAATAGCTAATGAAAAACCAAAATCGTCAAGCTCATCAAAAAGAACAAGTTATGAGACAAATTCAATAAGTAATTTAAACCAATATTACATAACAGGAAAAATAAATGAAAAAGAATATTTAATACTCTTAAATACAGGACAAGAAGAAAATTATATAGCAAAATATCTAGTAAAAAATGAAGAAATAAAAACTGATAATGATATGTGCCCAGATCTACCAAGAAGCTTAATAAATAATAAAAACATAGCAGAAAAAGAAATAATAATAGGAGTTAGAAAAATAAAAATAGAATTTGAAGTAAATGAAGAAATGTAAAAAGCAGATATAATATTAGGAATAAAATGGTTAGAACAAGTAAAACCATATAATATAGAACATACACAATTAACCTTAACATATAATAAAGAAAAATTATTCTTAAAAAGAGCTTTAACATAAAAATGAAAATATATGTATTAATGAAGATGGTAGTGGAAGGATATTACAGTAGATATTATACGCCTATGATAGATACAGGAGCAGAAGCTAATCTATGTAGACATAATTGCTTACCAGAAAGTAAATGGGATAAATTAAAAACACCAATAGTAGTTAAAAGATTTAATAATGAAGGAAACTTAATTACTTATAAAGCTAGGAATGTAAAAGTACAAATATGGGATAAGATATTAACAATAGAAGAAATTTATAATTATGAACTAACATCAAAAGATATACTTTTAGGAATGCCATTTCTAAATAAACTATACCCACATATAATAACTAGAAACGACTGGTGGTTTACAACACCATGTAAACAAAAAGTAAGAGCAAAAAGAGTTAATAATAAAATAAGAAAGAAAACTGATTGGATAAAAGGAAATGAAAAATTTACACAAAAATTAGAAAATATAAAAAACACTGAAGATACAATAGAACTAGTAGTATTTTCGATAAATAAAACATAAATAACTATATTTTTAATAAATAAGATAGAAATAATTAAGAAAAAATTAGAACAATTATATAGTGAAGATCCATTAAAAGGATGGGAAAAACATAAAACTACTATAAAAATTGAATTAATAGATAAAAATAGCATAATAACCCAAAAACCATTAACCTATAATTTTGACGATTTAAAAGAATTTAAAATGCATATAGATGAATTATTAGAAAAACAATATATACAAAAAAGTAATAGAAAGCATAATAGTCCAGCATTTATAGTAAATAAACATAGTGAACAAAAAAGAGGAAAAAGTAGGATGATTATTGATTATAGAAATTTAAATGCAAAAACTATAACATATAATTATCCAATACCAAATAAGATATTAAAAATAAGACAAATACAAGGATATAATTATTTTAGCAAATTCGATTGTAAATCAGGATTTTACCATCTAAAGTTAGAAGAAGAATCTAAAGAATTAACTGCATTTACGGTACCACAAGGATTTTATGAATGGAATGTATTACCATTTGGATATAAAAATGCACCAGGTAGATATCAACATTTTATGGATAATTATTTTAAACAATTATCTAATTGGATAGTATACATAGACGATATATTATTATATACAAAAACTAAAGAAGAACATATAAAATTATTGGAACAACTTACAGATATAATAGAAAAATCAAGAATAAGTCTAAGCGAAAAGAAAACTGAAATTATGAAAAACCAGATAGAATTTCTAGGAATACAAATAGATAAAAGTGGAGTAAAAATGCAACAACATATAGTACAAAAAATAATAAATTCAAAAAAAGAATTATATACAAAAAAGAAATTACAATCATTTTTAGGATTAGTAAACCAAGTAAGAGAATATATTCTAAAATTAGCAGAAAACTTAAAACCACTACAGAAAAAATTAAAAAAGGATATAGAATATAACTATAATGAAGAAGATAAAAAAACAAGTTCAAAAAATAAAATTACTTTGTAAAGAATTACCAAAATTACAATTTCCCGATGAAAATAGAAAATTTATATACATAGTAGAAGCAGATGCTAGTGAATATAGTTATGGAGGAGTACTTAAATATCGATATGAAGCAGAAAAAATAGAACACCATTGTAGATACTACTCAGGTACTTCAATGAGACAGAAATAAAATGGGAAATAAATAGGAAAGAATTATGTTCATTATATAAATGTTTGTTAGCGTTTGAGCCATATATTGTATATAACAAATTTATTGTGCGAACAGATAATACACAGGTACGCTGGTGGTTAACAAAGAAAATACAAAATTCAGTTACAACGAAAGAGATTCGGAGACTAGTTTTAAATATATTAAATTTCACATTTACAATAGAAGTAATCAGTACTAACAAAAATGTTATTGCAGATTACATATCAAGACAAAGCTACACAGACTAAAATTATAGAAGAAGATACTCTAGAAAAAATACTCAACACCCTAACTATGCTTTCATTGAAAGTGGACAGTATGAGTACTGAGATAGAAAAGCTAAAGACTAATGAATATAAACTGAAGTCTGTAGCTATAAATCAGCTAACTCAGCAGTGTGCAGAGCTATGTCGATCGGAAGACAATAAAATTCCAGAGCTAGAAGGAGACGTTGGGACACTCCATAAAACCCATAACATTTATCAATCTACTTCTGCAGGTACAAACAAAGGAGTTAGTCGACCAAGATACCAAAACACAAACATGAATAAAATATTTGAAAAACCATTTACACCAAAAATACAAAAAGACCACTTATTCATACCCCCACAAGTTAACACATACCGAGATAGCCTAAACCAAGACAAAAAACTTTACAATTATACAACCCAAAAATATATAGAAAACATCTATAGAGTACAAACCTTTCTAAACCATAACCCCAAAGCTACAAACATCAAAAAACCAAACACCAACTACATAACCCAAAAATTACAAGGATACAACAAGCTAATCGCACTACCGAAAACTAACCCAAGCTTAGTAAAAACTTGTTTTGACTACGGACTACTGAACACTATATACACCCAAGACGGAGAAGAATTGTCAGCTATGGAAGAATTATACAAGATATTCACTACCTATAAAAGAATAACGAAAGGCACTCTATTTTATATAAAGTGTTATACTGCACCCGCAGAGATATTATATGACGAGATAAAACCAGTTATACAAGTCGTAAAGATAAAACTAACTAGAGATATGATTATACCAGAAGATATTGCGCAGCAACCGGAGATACCTAGAATCCAGATACCCGAGTTCTATGCAAATAAAAGACTTATCGAACTAGCTACGATTATACAAGAACTAGCAAATAATTATACTAACAGAAACCCAATATGGAGCTACTATTCGAGAGATCACCAAATGATTTACTCAAATTCAAAAGAGCTATGACCAACAGATATGGAGGATGTAAGACAATGGATAGTGACACTACTCAACCCAGAGAAACAATCTACTGCACGAGCTATTAAAAAAGGATATATTTCTGACGGATTACTAACAAGATATTGTAAGATAATTGGATATAAATATCCAGATCACCAATGTTCGAGGTGTAATGGAGAAGATAATATTATTCCAGAAGTACATCTAGAATAAAAAATCAAGAAGACAAGATGACAGCTGGAAGATAAGATAAGAAGCAATAATGGAGATATGGAAGATACAACAAAATCAACGGAGACAAGATATTCATTGTACAGATTTTATTTACGTAAAAGTCTTTAAAATTGTTGTAAGTTACTATTTTTTCATAGACTTTTTAGATTCTTATGTAGACTTTAGGATCATTTAAGGCTACATAGACTTTTAGTTAGCCTATGTAGACTTTTAAGGCTTTTTTGTTTTCTAGCTTTTACGTAGGATTGTAAAATTTGTAAAGAGTTTTGTAAAGTTCATTCTATAAATAAAGAAAGCAGAAGGCATTGCAAGGCAAGCCTTCTCACGTTAAAGCAAAAAACTCTCTCCATTCCATAATAAATATTTTGCCCAGTTAATTAAAAAACATACATACTTCAATGGAAAAAGCTATGGAGAAACAAACTTCAGAAATATCAAAGCTACTCGAACAGGTATATCTATTTATGATTATGAATAGCTAAATTCATAGTTCCCAACAATCATGATATGCTAAAATAAATTCATATTAGTTACTTTATAGTAGAATTATTTGAAGAATAATATGTTAAGAAGTTTATTAGCAAAGTGGAAACGGAGAAAAATCCCTAAGAACTATGTCATCCTAAAGGTGAAACCAATGAGGCTAGAAGCCGTGGCAGGGAGTAACCAGAGTCGAGGCGCTGTTTAAGGAAAAAAGTATCCAAATTACCATGCTAATAGTGACCGAAGAACATGTTGTTTAAGAATAATCTGGTATATAGTAATCTAAAATGACCATATTTTGTTGTGTACATGGTTGAAGGGAATATTTTGAAAAAACAATTTTATAAAAATGAATGATAATTTATCTGATGTGATGGTAGATAAATTTAAGATACTTATTTTGTATGCACTTAGAGATATAAAAGTAGCAGATATAAGAAAAATTATATTAGAAAAAGCATTTGGTGAATATTACATGGCTAGAGTAAACTATATACCATGCCTACCTAACTACTCCTATAAATACTTATCATGATAAATTACGTAGAATTTTTAGAAAAAGATATGCGAAATATACAGTTACTAGAAAAACGGATGAAAACAAATATAGATAAATACATGGAAAATAAAAATAAATCTCTTAATAAAAATATGCAAAAACTACTAAGGCTAAAACAAACAACTATAAAATATCAATTTTAGAAAATAGATCATTTAGACTATCTTAAAGTTTTAATCTTATATATACTTAAAGATATAAAAATTATAGATATTAAGAAAATAATATTAGAAAAAGTAATAGACTACGAAATTGAAACCATAAATTCACTAGAACGGATATACGAAGAAATTTACCCAGAAGGATATTATTCAGATCAAGGATGTTAGAATATATTAGGAAAACTAGAGAAAACCAAGATAATCTAAATAATGAAATTAATTATAGAAACCGAATTAGAAAAATAATGGAAAATCTAAAAGAGAAGTTAATATGGATAGAAAAAACCTTAGAAAATTTAGAAAAAAGTACATGTGATAGTTTATATAATTTAAAAAACTCACTACGAGAAGAACAACACAAGATAATAAATAACATAGAAAATCTAGAATTAGATATATACTATAGTACAGATAGGATAAATTATTATACAGAAATTTGTAACTCTGCAGTTACTACAGGATAAAATAATATACCAAATAAATCAATGAATACATCTTACAAAAAGAATAAATTATTAAAAGATATTAAAATAAAATCTAAGAAATATTCACGCACAAAAAAGAATAGATTTATTAGACATAATAAATCTATTTTAAATCTATAAAGAGCTAAAAGAAAGAACCAACTATTTTTTATGAAAAAAATGACTGGTCATTGAATAATCAAATCATCTATCCGTTGAATTTTTCCACTTTTAGTTTTTTTTTTTTATTTAGTCCTACTTTGAAGCCTCTACTATCCCATTTAAAAAGGATTCCTTCCTTTTACATAAAAAAAGTCAATTGTAAAGTAGTGTAAATTTTTTTAAAAAATTCTACTTCAATAATTACTATTTACCTGAAAATGGCCCTCCACCCACTAAATTTGGGGCCTAAGACAATGACCTTTTTGCCAAAGTTATTCAGGGTCATCCTATGAGTCGTCTGATAAAAAAGACTTTTTGAATAGGGAAAAATCATCAAAACTATCCCGAACTATACATGAAAGTCACTTTCACACTTAAATTAATATGGTGACCTATTACACTCCTAATCTTGTTTAAAGAGAAATTATTTCCACCTTAGAAGGTGACGTGGCAGAGAAGGTGTATTCACCTTCCTAAGGTGCGCGAGAGGAAGAAGAAAAACCTTAAAATGACATAATTGCACACGTGTTACTATTTCATTTGTCATTATATTATTAAGTACTCCTAATATTCTTCTTAATATATGCAATTAGATTAATTACTTTTTTCATTGAAAAAATGTTAATAAAATTAAATTTTCTTGTTTATTTATTTTATATGTGGGTTCCGTCTTCTTCAAAATTTTTTCTCTTTCTTTGTTGGGTTCTACTTCAATGAAGTAATCTTCTCTAAAAATCTCCATGAAAACATCTTTAACCTTTTTCCTTGAAGCTTTTAAAAAGGAACTTTAAGGAAGAAATTAAAAATAGTGAAGCCTTCATTGGAAAGTTCATTATTCTTTTTAATAAAGTCCATAATTGTTTGGTTCAAACTCAATGCAAAATTCAGCGGAGAAGACCAAGGAAAAGAATTACTGAGAAAGATAAAGGACTCTAACAAAAAATTTCATGATATCTATGTATAAAATTTATCAAAAATTCATTGGAGAAGAGGATTACTTTCTCTTCGCCTTCTCCATTCTCGCTGGAACATCACCACGACTACCACAATGTCATTTCAGTCCCAAGTAATCAACAATATACGTAATTATTTTTATACACAAGGAATACTAATAAAATGTTTGATTTTAATCTTGAGTTATCAAGATTTTTGAAGAATTTTAGCATTTGACCCTTTTGCTTTACCGACAATAATGGTGTTATCACCGCCTATCAAAATTTCACCGCAATTTCTATACTCAACATATATTTTACCATTATTTGTTTCTCTCTTTGAATTTCTCTTTTTCCTTCAATTTATCAATGATGAAAAAGGAAGAAGAAGAGATTTAAAAGAGGAAGAGCCCAACGGAAATGAGAGATGAAGTTTCAATTTTGGTTCGTATTGATGTTCTTCAAATTGAGTTTTTTCTTTAGCCTTTCATATTCTACCTGAATGGATCGGGTAGGGTGAAATATTTGGGTTGGGTCAGGTTAGAATTTGGTTAAATTAGTTAGGTCGGGTTAGACTTATTTAAGGGTCCATTAGTTAAATAGGAAAATTAAATTAAACACTTGGCGTTACCACCGGGCGAGTGAAGTACACTCCACTCATTAAACTTGTACATGGGTGTCACGGGGAGATAATAGTTTCACTTTAATATAGTAGAGGTGTGTAATAGGACACTATGATAGTTTGAGTGTGACCTAAACTTTTTGTATATAGTTTGAGATGGAAACCATACCTTTTCCTTTTTGAATGATATAAAATAACTTTGGGAAATGAGTTGATGACGGTCAATGGTGTGAAACCACAGTTTAATGTCGATCTGTTGGAGTAGATCCCGCTGCCTAATTCAAGCAAACCTCCAACATGATAAGGAAAATGTATGCTTCAAATGGTAAATTGTGCCTAGAGGAACTTGAAACCATCATTCAGTAAAGTAATTGAATTTGCATCAGGTAACATTCACATACATGTACCATTGACTGTAGTGAATTTTAGAGTACTCAAATTTAAGTGGGTGACAAACATAAAAAATTGTTGTAGTTACGAAACTGCTATTATTAATTTTTCATCATCAGTATTGTCAGAGTTGATACCTATTTTCGTTTAGGTAATTTGAGTCTATGAAATTTCTACCAGAAATATTTTTCATGGCATGATGTTGATCAGTCTTCAAATGCTAACAAGTGTTTATGATGGTTTAAAATTCTTCATAATTGCATAAACACTCGACTTATTTTTAGTTACTAACATTTGCATATTTACTTTTGCCTCAGAAGCGTGAATTTGTGTCCATAAATACGTACTAATAAGATGTAATTTTTCAAGACATTACACATACTTGCCATTGGATGTTGGCAAGTCTTTACATTATGTATGACTCCCTCCGTTCGTTTTTACTTATTACAAATTTTTAATTGTATTTTTATTTTTACTTGTCATTTTAACATATCAAGGAAAAACATTTTTTTTTCCTATTTTACCTCCAGTATTAAATGTTTTTTTCCAATCTAATCTCAACACACAATGTAAACATCATTTAATAGGGATACTATGATAAAATAACCATATTATTAATTATTTATTTTAATGAGTGTGTCAAGTCAAATTGTGACAAGTAAAATCGAACGAAAGAAGTAAAAGAAAAGGAGGTCATTAGAATTTATTTATATTTATTGAAATCCTGAAACAATTTTGTCAATCATGCCATAGGATTTGCAGAATTCTACAAATTAGGAAAATATATTTGCTATTATATGGTTGATTCAATTTTATATTTTAATTCCTGTGCTCAAACATCAATTTTTACACTATGATTTTGATGGTAAAAAATAATCTTTGAAGCTTGTATATGCTATATTAACTAAAAACAATTTTGTCATTACATATCTTGAAAATGGATACGACACTCCAGATGTTTAGAGGTGATATCAGATGTGCGAAATTTGAAGTGTGATCCATCAAGAACGATCATTAAGACTTTGTGCAGATCTATTTCTGCACAACACACACTAAAATGTTATGTATGATGGATCGATCTACCGTAATCAATTAAATCAATTTGTGAAAGTGCAGCTTTGTCGGCTATAAGCATTCTTTAAGTGATTTGCTTAAAGGTTGTGCCACCAATTGGATCCTCTTGAGTTTACAACATCTCCAAAGCCTATTGGTTCTGTTAAGAGTTTAACCATTTGCGTGAAATCATTTAAAGCTATCTGCACATACATATTATGCAAGTCAAGTGTGAACTTTGCCTTCAAATCTATCAAAATCAGCTGGACATAGCAGAGGAAGAAGGTTCAGCATGAAGCTTAATCCATAGAAGCATAAATGTGAGAAGGGAAGAACAAAGAGAAACTGAATAATTGCTTTCATTGATTATCAATGTGCCTATACAAGGGTATTTATAGAGAAGGAAAAGTAGCTAATGTTGTAACTAACTCCAGCTGTCAATGAGTTGTCCTCTAGCCAACACAACAAGTAACTAACTAACTCATACTAGCTAATACTAACTGTGCAATTAAGTAACTAGAAATAATTAATCTTAACACCCCCTCAAGTTGGAGGTGTGGAGAACACAGACAACTTGTGTAGAGCAGCAGAGTGTTTGATTCCAGTGAGTGCTTTGGTTAGAACAACTACTAGTTGAGAATCCGAGGAGATGTGATGGAGAGAAATAAGTCCTGACTGCAATAAACCCTCACAAAATGGCAATCAACCTCTATTTGCTTGGTCTTTTCATGAAAAACTGAGTTTCTTGCAATATGAAGGGCTGACGGACTATCACAATATACCTCAATTGGTGTTGGCAAGGGAACTGATAATTCACTTAATAACCTGCTGAGCCAGACCAATTCTCCTGCCACTTTTCTCAATGCTCTATATTCTTCTTCTGCTGAGGATAAAGAGATAGTTTCTTTTTTCTTGGACTTCCAACTAATGGGACTATTTCCTAGCAACACAATGTATCCACTTACTGACTTCTTAGAGTCAGGGCAAGCAGCCTAGTCGGAGTCACAGTAAGCCTTGACAGTGTAGTTGTGATCTTGTGACATGAAAATCCCTAAAGTAGGATCATTTTTGAGGTACCTCAGAAGATGAAAGGCTGCTTTTAGGTGAGGTTCCCTGGGATCTTGCATGAATTGGCTTAGGTTTTGAACACTGAAGGGTATATCCAGTCTTGTGTTGGTGAGAAAATTTAATTTTCCAATGATTTTCCTGTAATAAGTTGGATCTGATATAGGAGCCCCAACTTTTGCATGTAGTTTGTCATTAGGATCAAGTGGGGAAGTACAACTACCGAAATGTAAGATGTTGTAGTCTTTAAGCATGTCCAGTAAAAACTTTCTTTGAGAGATGATAAGTCCATCTTCCTTGTAAAGCACTTCCATCCCAAGAAAATAGTGTATTTTGCCCAAGTCCTTGATTTTAAACTTTTCATGTAGAAATCTTTTAAGCTCTTGGATCTCAGATGTGTGAGTTCCAGTCACAATAATGTTATCAACATAAACAACAACAAAAATAGTTGAGTCTGCAGTCTTTTTGTGAAAAAGTAAGTAATCATTCATAGAGAGTGTATCCTTTAAAATGTAAAGCCTCAGTGAGCTTATCATACCACTGCCTACTAGTCTATTTCAATCCATAGAGTGATTTGTTCATCCTACAAGGCATCCCTTTGCCATTCACTGCAAGACCTGGTGGCACCTCCATGTATACCTCTTCATGTAAGTCACCATGAAGAAATGCATTGTTGACATCAAGCTAAAAAATAGTCCAACCTTTCTTTACAACTGTAGCTAATAGGGCCCTTACAGTTGTCGTCTTGACAACAAGTGAGAAAGTTTTTGTGTAGTCAACACCAGCCTGCTGAGTATACCCCTTAACTGCCAATCTTGCTTTGAATCTCTCAATACTTTCATCAACTTTATTTTTCACCTTGTACACCCATTTACATCCTATAGCCTTTTTGTCAGGAGGTAAAGGTACTAAATTCCAAGTATGATTTGCATGACGTGCTTTAAAATCTTGTGTCATGGCTAATTGCCATGCAGGATTTGTAGCTACCTCCTCAAAAAAAATTCACTATCATTGCTGATATTTCTCACAAGCAGATAACTCTCAGGTGGTAAGACATAAGGTGAAATGTGGGCATGATTAGAGAATAAGGCATTCAGGTTGTTGGTTGTAGGGATGATATCTTTATATTCTTGGGAATGACATAGTCATGGAGATATGCAGGAAGTTTGTGTGTTCTAGATGGCCTTTGTTATAAAGGTACTGGTTTAGTTATGAGTGAGTCAATTTGTGGAATGGATCATGTGGATTACAGGTTATAGGATTGTAGGGTGGAATTTGCAAATCAGCATGTTGATCAGATAATGTATCAACTGGTATAGTACTCTTACCTGTATATTGTTATTAACACTTGGTATTGTTGATTCTTAGTTCCAATGTCATTAACATCCACACTAGACCAGAGATGAAAAATAGATGGAAAAGAAAAAACATCAAGAACATGAACAAAAGGGAAAATATTTTAAAACCAAAAGGTACCCTATAAAGACATGAGGCGTGGTTCTAGGTTGAAATTTATCCTTTTTGGATTTTGGAAAGGTGGAAAAACGGAGACACCTAAAAGTTCTTATGTGAGAGTAAAGTGGTCTGGTACCATACAACAATTCATATGGATATTTTCCTTTGATATGAGATATGAAAAGTCTATTAATGGTGTAAGTATCACACAAAATGCATTCTCCCCAATACTATTTTGTCAATTTGGATTGAAAGAGGAGATCTCTAGCTATTTCTAACAAGTACTTGTGTTTTCTCTCAACTATACCATTTTGTTGTGGTGTGAATGGACAAGTCTTTTCATGGATGATTCCTTTGGATTTCAGGTAGGTTGATGTTTCTGTGTTTGTAAACTCAAGACCATTGTCTATTCTAATGTATTTGACAGTAGTGTTAAATTGGTTTATGACTGTAACTGTATCCATGTACACCTACTATAGTCATTCATAAGAGTGATAAAATATCTGTAGTTGTCATATGTGTTTGTGTGCTAGGGCCCCTAGAGGTCAATATATAACAGTTGGAAAATTCTGGTAGTTGTTGTGGTTGATTTGTGAAGGAATGGTAGTCTCTCTTGTCTTGCCAAGGGACATATGTTACATAGGAAAGGTTGTCTACTAGAAAAGGTCTCAGGTATGGAATAAATATCCCTCATTTTCACAAAGGGTACATGCCCGAGTTTATTATGCCATAATACATTCATATCACTGTTAGTAGATCTAAAAGACATAGAAGGACAGAAATAGGAAATTGTTGTTCATTCTACAGGGTAGAATTTTGTACATCAAGATTTTATGATCACTTATTCATATTGTGATAACTATTTACAACTGAAAGAGAGTGACATTATGCTCTATGACTACAGGGACGACCCGGTTCATACCTACTCCGTAGGTGTCGGGGAGGGGGGGACCACTCCGGGCCTGACCTACGCGCCCTCACCCCAACTTTGCTGGAGGGGCGTTTTGAACCCCCGACCCTGGCACACCACGGTAAGCAAGCTTACCGCTGAGCCAAGGCCATCCCTCTGCTCTATGACTACAGGAACTAGCAGAATTTGTAATAAAAGGAAAATTATTTTTTCAAGGGGCCAGTAGACTGTAGTCGAACAACTCTTGTTCTTGAGGCATTTTTGACACAAAAAGTATAATCCATCCCTAGCTTCACCAATCTCCAGAGGCCTATTCATTGAAGGGGCCTGTAGAACACATGGATGTTCAGTGAATGAGACAATACTATTATAAATAGAAGTGGTAAGTTTATTAATGGACACAAGGTTGTATTTGAAAGTAGGAACAAATAACACTTTGTATACTACAATAGCAGGTGCAAGTAATACACTACCAACTTGATTTACTTTCACTTTATAACCATTTGGTAACACAATTAGAAGGGGAAAAGGTAGGGAAATGATGTTGGTCATGGAGCTTTTATTGAAGGTCATGTGATTTGATGCACCGGATTCTAAGATCCAAGAATTAGGCTTGTTTTTGAAACACCTGCAAGATAGTTTACCAAAGTCAATGGAAGAAGTACAAACTACAATGCCTGCAAAGTTTTCATTTCCTCCCACAGGATCTAGAGTTCTGTTGCTGCTATTCTGTCCGTGAGCTCTAAATTAAAAATATTGTAGCAAGTTCATAACATGATCATAGTTCTCTCTAGATAGGTTGATGTTGTGTCCATCCTACAACTTGTTGTGCTCATCTCCCCTAGTATATGCAACATATGATACATACCATGTACATCAGCCATAAGACCTTTTCCTTTGTTGAACCTATGATTTTTAGTGTTGTTTTGATAACTACTCTGTGAACTTTGGTAGGTATTGTAGGAGATGTGATTATTTCCTTGGGTATAACCATGGAATTTATAACATTTCTCTTTGGTGTGCCCTGGTTTTTTATAGTAATCACACACCACACAAGGCTTGTTTCCACCATAGCCAGTATTTTGGGTGTAATTTGTCCTGAAACTTCCATTTCCACCTGATATGCTCGTACCAAAAGAATAGTTAGGCCTGGGAGTTTTTCCTTCCCCGTGGCTACTTATTATAGCGACAAAACTATTGGTCTCCAAAGACATCTTGTTCGATCCGCTTGATTTCAAAGAGGTAGACTTCATAAATAATTGATTGCTTGGTTTTATCTCTCTGTCTCTCATCCTGTATGAGTAGTGAAAACTCATGTACCAAGGATTACAATGAATTCATCATAAGAATGTTTCCCCTAACTACTGTATAAACCTCATTTAGCCCCATGAGAAATTGGACTAATCTCCTGTCTTGTTCTTCTTTAAACAAGTGTTCTTTGGCACCACAAACGCAATTGCACTTACATTGGGTCTGAGCATGTAAAGTTGTCAATTCTTCCCACAATTTCTTCATTTTTGTATAATAAGTAGTTATGTCCATACTACCTTGAGATAATTCATTTATTTCTCTCTGCATTTGATATAGTTTCACACCATTTGTTTGATTGTATCGATCATTTAGCTCTTTTCACAGCTCAAAAGAATCATGTACACATTTAACACTGTCTGCAATTTCCTTAGTGAATTTAGGATCCATGATGTAACCATATCATCATATCTTTCCCACTGCCTATATCATAATGTTCCTGAGTCTAGTCTTTTACATTACCATTGATGAACCCTAACTTGTTCTTAACAAAGAAGGCTTTAAGAACTCCCCTTCTCCATGATCTATACCCTGTTCCATCGAAGGGAATAGGTGCTAACATTGCACCTAAATTGTCAGAGATGCATGTATAAAGGGGAACTGATGTCATCCCCTGCAATACCACTGCTAGTGGTACTATTAATATTCATAGTCGAAGATTCTTCACCCGAATTCGTCATCTCAAAAGTATTTTAATTTTGACAAAAAAATACCAAAGAGAGAAAGTAATAATCAAATATAGAGAGACAAAGTTCACTTCAACAATTTATCGAATAGAGAACCAGCACGACGAATCAAAGGGAAAAGGTATGAACCAAGTAATAAATGATATCAAATTTTACTAAATTTCATCATCGATACAACAAATTGAGTGAGAAGGTTACTAATTTTTGCAACCTGGCTCGATACTATGTCAAAATCAGCTGGACATAGCTGAGAAAGAAGGTTCAGCATGAAGCTTAATCCATAGAAGTATAAATGTGAGAAGGGAAGAACAAAGAGAAACTGAATAACTTCTTTCATTGATTATCAATGTGCCTATACAAGGGTATTTATGGAGAAGGAAAAGTAGTTAATGTTGTAACTAACTCTAGTTGTCAATGAGTTGTCCTCTAGCTAACACAACAAGTAACTAACTAACTCATACTAGCTAATACTAACTGTGAAATTAAGTAACTAGAAATAATTAATCTTAACAAAATCCTATGTCCCAAGATTTTTTCTTTAATTTCTTCCTCTTAATATTAGAGGAGATTTTGTGAAAAATGTGGCATTTGCTTATGGCTATATAAAGATACCAATAGTTATAGTATTTAATTTGTAGTGTAATCATTGTCATATGTTACCAAATTATTTATTTTATTTAGTATATGTAATGAATTACACTAATTTTGACATTTCATACTATGTTTATCCAATTAAATATAATCTAATACGAGTCGTGTTGTCAAGTATCAAGTCCCTCAATTTGAATTGCATTGCTTTTAACTTTTCATGAAAATTTTGTCGAGAAAAAATACACTAGTTAATTTAAATTATTGGGCGCATGCGCACAGCCATAGCACATCTAGTATTGTAGAAGTATGATTGAGTTTTGTAACATGTTAGTTTGTTGTCACTAAATTCTTACTTAAGGGCAATGTGGACTTTTAAGCATATTTTTCATATGTCTCCTAATCCGAAGCATAAGTAGGATTACATAAATGTTATCATACTCAGGGGAAATTATTTGAATAACATAGGAAGAAGGTAAATTAGAAGGGGAAGAGATATATGACCATAAAATGGAGATGAGAGCATAACAGGTAGAGTCAAAACTTTAATTAATTATCGTGCACCCTATTACAGCTGTCACGATCCAAAAATCAAGGGTCATTATGACACTTGCCACGGCAAGTCTTGATAAGTATTATCACCCAAATTGATATAATAGGAAAAAATCAATACCAAAAATCCAACGCAAGGCTTCTAGAACAAGGTCGAACCACACAAACATGATATTAGCTGAAATACAGTCAAGAAACCAAACCAAATCCCAAAACTTGATGTCACAGTGTAAAAAAACCACTAATACAACTCGAAGTCAAAAATATACATAGGATATCCAAAAGGGAACAAACTCTGGCTCTTAATACAAGAAAAAGTAGTGGTCAACTTTGGATACATAGATCAACTGCTACCTCGAATAGACTCCAAATGCTGCCTGAATCAGTTATCCGTGGGGTGCACTTGTACCTAAATCTGTACCGAAAGGGTGCAGTAAGACGAGTACGGTCCACTTATATTCAGTAGGTATCATAGGCAGACTGAGTAAAGTAGTAGATTATAAATCATGTACACATTACCTATGGGCACGTCACCTACAACTAGAAAATGTCCCAAATGGTAGCCCACATTATCTCAACTAACAGTTCTACTATATACACATCTAACAAATACTATTACAAAAAGAAAACATAGATGTATACACGCATGCAAGGAAAAAGTAGGGAAAGGGAATACAAATAGATAGATATCACACCAAGAACAAAAAAACAACACATTTTAAGCACAATATATATGGAATACAATGAAGATGATGGTGATGATGATGCACAAGGTCATCGTACAACCTCCGTATACACCTACTGAGTTGTGCTCCTGAGGTAGGACCTATAGGAGTTCGTCAACCCATATACAATCATTATTCAATTGTAATATCCATAACTCCTCTCCAGCACATACATTGATAGAGGGTTTTTAAAGATATCACATTTTCTACCCAAAAAGTCAGTATTTTCAGTATTTTGATGAGTGAAAAGTTTACCACTCATAGTCATTCAAATTCATGCACTACTATTGCTAAACTTGTGTACATGAGCCTAATTTTTCATTGGAATGTACTAATTTCCAATTTTCGTGATCTTCTAGGTCCTATGATGAAGATGAATGAAAATCAAGATGAAAGGAAAGAAAAGTAGGAAAAAAAAGACTAAAGTTGGAGAATAGGAGGCCCTCAGTTACCGTGATTATGATCCTCAGCTTGCGATCACGGTCAATCAACCAGGGATCATAAGACCCTCAGGTACGACGATCACGATAAAATTCTACGTGATTATGAAAAGGGGATCATGACCTAAAGAACGCGATCGCGATAGAGCGGCTGAATGTCCAAAGGCAATTTTATCATTTCACGCAGCTGAGCTCAATTCTCAAAAAGGAAAAACCCTTAACAATTGAGGCATCTTTGAACTAATTTTCAAGTTTTCTATGGAGAGAAACACTACCAATTTGGGAAAGAACAATTATAGTTAAATTTTCCAAGAGATTTTTGGTTATAATTTGAGGTTGAAGCTTTGGGATTATTTTGGTTTTATTATGAATAGATGCATTGGGTGCTAACTTGGATATATCTCTTCTCTCGAATCTCATGAGTAGCTAAATATTTATCTTTCGGTTATGCTTAATTAGTGTGTCAAAGTGTGTAGGTGTTAATTGTTAATCCTAATTATTAGCTATTGATGTTGGGTTTTACTACTACTTACTCTATGGTTGAATTAATAACTGTGGGTGAAAATCCCAATTAACTTGGATTCCATATCATCCTTGAAAGAGAGATGTGGATGATGAGTGGTAGTGAACAACTATTTGATATTAGTTATTTTCTTAGCATTATCTTAGAAATCAGGATGTTTTGTGAAGTAACCAGATTGATTGGCATCATTCTAGAAATAAGAGCATTAAGTTGAGGTTTTGGATTGGTGAAATTTGTACACTCATGAGGTATTCAAAAGAATCTATGTGTGAAATTTTGTGTGTTGCTGAATGACTCACATTAAGAGTTAAAATCTAGCCTACCCAAGTCATTGGCTAAGAAATAGACTAACCCTCAACCACCCATACATGTATGACCCCTAGGATAAGTATAACCCCAAGACTCTTCTCTTATTGGATTCTAATTTACAATTATTTCTTTCATTTAGTGTCACAAGTTAATTTTGTTCAAACAACCTTTTAAATCATATCCCCAATTTAATTTATATTTTGTTTTAAGTGTACATTGCGAGTCAATGCTTAGTGACTTTCAACATATATTGAAATTGAAGACTAAAAACGCTCCTCAAGGATTTGATTCAAACTTAAGTTGGGCTATTATATTGACAACAATCTCCTTGACAGAGAATAATAAAGTAAGTTGAGCGTTGTCAAAAATGGCATCGTTGCTGAGAAGTGAAACTTAGATTTCACTTGTGTGGTGTTGATAGTAACTTGGGATTTACCAATAGTGTTTGTTATTTATATTGTTTGTTATTTTTGTTTCTTTTATATGTGAGGTCAATAGTTTCCACGAAACAATGAGTGAACATGGGACAATGAGGGCTCCTTTGATAGGCCCCTCAATGATTAGGATCATCTTCATAATGCGGGGCATGCTAGTGTCATCTGCATTCCCCTTAATAAAGGAAAGAGATTA
This sequence comes from Capsicum baccatum var. pendulum, assembly GCA_030864225.1. Lineage (NCBI taxonomy): Eukaryota > Viridiplantae > Streptophyta > Magnoliopsida > Solanales > Solanaceae > Capsicum > Capsicum baccatum. Next base: position 23,539,135 of record CM061554.1, on the reverse strand, counting down.
TTCCATATGATGAATGTGATGCTACACATGTTGTAAATTAAGGGTCTATTCGGGGGTCAAGCCCATGAAGATCCAAATCTAGATTTGAAAAATTTTGCTGAAGTGTGTGCCCCATTTGACATTACGCATATCACACAAGATTCTATTATGTCGAGGCTTTTTCCGTTCTCTTTAATGGGTGAAACGGTGTTGTGATTGATGTCTCTACCTTCTCGTTCCATCACATCTTGGATGAAACTTACGGAGGATTTATTGGATCGATGTTTCCCTCCCTCAAAGATGTTGCAATTGTGTGACAAAATTATAAATTTTCGCCAACTCAATGGGGAGCCTCTATATGAAGTATGGTAGAGATTTAATGAAAAGCTTTTTCAATTCCCTAACTATGAATTGCCAGAGAACATACTTCTCCAAATATTCTATAGGGCGTTGAACCAACTAAACAGTATCGTGGTAGACAATGTGGTCGGTGCATCACTTGTGAGGTTGTTTTATGGAGTGGATTTGAATTTGCTTAAGCAAATCAAAAATAAAAATAGGAGGTGGCACACCCGGGTACTCAGGTAGCCATGGTTTCTACCATCGCCTTGATTGTGAAAAAAGAGCAAAGAATGAAAGATAAAGAGAGGGAGGAAAATATAGCCAAAATGATGACAAAATTGGACCTCTTTACAAAGTATGTGATAGGTGCACCCACAAAATTGGTCAATGCCGTTGTTTCTAAAGGGTATGGTGAGGATGAGGCAAAGGCCATTGAACTTCTTTCAGGTATATAAATCTAAGAAATAACCAATTGAACTTCAAGTGGTGTCCATCATTAATGTAGTGGATATGGAAGTGTATGACAGGTCCCATAAGGATCCAACATAAGGATTGATGAATGTCGTTCCACGACATTAAATTAGGCACTGGATGGGGGACAACCCATCATTCCACAGAAGTGGCCCATATCCTTTGATTTTTTATTTTTAGAGTAGTTTATGTTTGTTAAGATTGATCCATGCAAATTAGATTCCCAAAGAGGTTGTATTTGAATGATGTTAAGTAAGAGAAAGTATGGTTAATTTGAGTAGTGGGCTAAGTACTTGAAAATAGGGGAGCAGAAACTGCTCTCAGTTATCACGATCGTAATAATATAGGTCTCGCAATCTCATAGCATGAGGTTGTCAATCGCGATTCATTGACTGCAATCGTGACTGATGTTTTCTCAACATGAACAGTTTCTTCCCCCCAAACCTGATTCTACACACACTCCCTCTCAAAATATATAAATATACAATTATTTTTACTTGTATTGTAGGCATTCAAAAGTGTATTAGCTTCCCCTGTGTATCTCCTAATCTGAGATGTTCTTAAATGCTTTATTTTATGCTCATGTGTAGGCCATAGAACTCATGTCTTAGGAAAGGACTAAAATTGTAGTTTGTATGCTTGATTGTGCTCTTTATTTATTTACTGGGATGTGTTGGTTGTTGTTATTAGCGTGCACATAGTTTGGGGAAGTATTGAGTACCCAAAATCATTTGAATTGATATATATCGCTTGTGCAGGCCAAGCATTTACTAAAATATCCAAAGTTTTTGTTTAATTTTCACCAATTAAAAGGCATGCTTGAATGTTTTAAGGTTGTGTTCCATGTTCATAATACTTTTCACTTGTATTGGACATAATTTGGTAGGAAATTAGACTTTGAATGATTGCTGGAAAGGTTTTGAACATGCCTTAGGTACCGTGATCATGGTCCTCAAAGTTACAATCACAGTATTGCAATCACAATCCTATTTCTCCTGATTGGGATAACTGACTGAATATTTTGACCAATTTCACAAATCACGATCGCTACCTAAGTAGACTACTTTCATGATAACTGATACCAGTCTGATAGACTGGTCCAAATCTCAAACCTCACATTCTGATAGACTGGTCCAAATCTCATACCTCACATTTTAAGCTTGTCAATGTCCCATAAGTTTTTACTTTATCTCAATCAAAGTAAATAACATATTTTTGTCATATGATCTTGTGGACTAATGCTCTCTGTGTTGATTCTACGTAATCAATGGCAGACTATGATATAAACCACTTTATGGCCCTTGAATATGAGACTACATATTATGAGGATCTCATGAGGAAGAAGTTGCTGCCTGAGAGGGGGTTTGGGTTAGAAAATATGCCCAAAAAGCCCTCGGCTTTTCATAGAAGGCTAGTGGACATGGGATAGATATGATTTATCCCAGAACCATACAAGGGAAATGAGTAGTGGGTGAGGGAATTCTATGTGAATCTCAGCGTAGCAAAGCTCTCTAACCCAGTGATAAGAATTTTAGGGCTGAGCAGATCAATGGAGTCTATGGCTTACTAAATGTGGACACGAGGGAATATGAATCGAAGGATTGTTCCCACGGGAGTTAGTTGGTTGAGCATCTTTGCTAGGGAAGAGAGTTCCATGGGCAACCGCAAAGAATGGGATTCTAATGAGTGACTTCACGACTGAATATCAACTTTGGTTGTCAATTATTTATAGCCGGGTTTCTTCCTCTACCAACTTGATGAATGTACTAACGAAGCATCAAATGATGGCCTACATATTAGACAACATTTCTTTAAATGTTAGCTTTTTTGTGCTCATGGAGATTCGGCATTACAGAAATAAGGGAGGCCCCATGCTTTTGTTCTCATCTTTGATCACGAAGTTGTGTAGGCGAGTTAGGGTTGATGAGTACCTGAAGGAAACTTGGTACACCCAAATACCCCCATTTACTGTTTTAAGATTCGGGGTGAGGGTACACCTGAAAAGATTAAAAAGAGGAAAATCGACTTAGGCAAGTCGATAGATAATGACATGGATTTTCGCAGGTCATCCACAGCAGGGCCGTTTAAGTATATATTGAGTGAGATGAGAGCAATTAAGGAGCTTGTGTCTAGATTTCCCATGAGGACAAGAGGGTCTTCCACTGCTCTCCACTCTTATATTTCTTAAACTGACTATGAGCAATTTTTGGCAGAACGAAAGAATAGGGGGTTGACGTCTCCAGACTTAAGAGTGCCTATTCTTATTTTGCACGACCACATCGGGACCTTCAAGATTATCATGACAAAATAAGAAAAAGATAGAAGAAGAGAGATAAATTTTCACCCAAATGTGGAAAGGGGTGAAGGGCTTATGGAAAGTCTTAAAACCTAGGGACAAACTTCTTTTCTTGAGAGTAGGTTCAGATGATAAGATCCCAGCTTCATGGTTTGATGATGAGGATTCGACTTATGTTGAGGATGTATATGATGATGAGGATACAGATTACAATTTTTGATGTTGTTACATGGAGCACCCTTTATCCTTTTATGCTTTCATGATTACACAGTGAGGTCACCGCATGCTTTTAGTTGGGGTTGTCCATCTCCGTATACATTTGATGCCTTGGTATATATTATTTAGATTCTTTTATTTTATTTTTGGATGATTTTATTTTTATTTTGGGTTGTAATATTTGGGCACCCTAATGGTGCCTACATTTCATGAATTAGTTATTTATTTTTAGCTTCGAATTTATTTTTATTCTTAGATTTATACTTGTTTTAATAATGATGTCTAATGATTATTTCCCTAAGATAGATTGAGTGATGACATTCTTAAGGGAAAATCATCGTGTTTGGATTTTTAGCCATAGATGTAGGGGAAATCTAGATACCCGTGGCATTGTGGATATAGGATCTCCCTTATGCCTATAGTGAAATCTGAGTAGCCATATGGTTTGGCCTCATGAGGGTCGAAATGTAAGATGGAAGCTTGGTTTGGTGCCACAAATAACCAATCTTGTGTGGTGTAAATGTGAAGCAAGCACACCCCTCCATCCAATTTTTTTTGTGAAAACTAAGGGCATAGATGTGAACAATCTTGTAACAAGATTTTACCTATTTTTATTACTTCAAAGTATTTAGTTGGTAGTGTATGGTAAATACCTCCTTCTGTGTCTAGTAGGAAATGAAATTAAGCCTCCTTGAAAAGTTTACATGCCAAGTGTGCTGAGCTTAGTTGTTTAACTCTCATGCTTCTAGAACTTGCATCGTTAGTCTCCCAAAGCTAATTGTGACTATGCTTGGTTGGTGAAATGATCTTAGGCTATCTTTGTGGAAATGGAATTCGACTTTAGTCTAAAGAGCCTATTCATACACTGAATAGTATCCCTAGTCACCTATTTTGTGCCTTTGAACCTTTCTTTGGAAACCGCATTACAAACCTTGAGCCAATTTAATTTTACCTCTATTTTGAACACATTCTCCTTAAACTTGAAAATACAACTTGAGGCCAAAAGCCTAAGTTAGGGGTGATGAGTCTTGGAAGAGGTGAGCTTGGGCTATGGTATTGTAAGTAAATACCTAAAAGCTAAGCAAACAGAGCAAGTGAAAAATAAAAAGAAAGGAATCATCAAAACAAAGAAAGACATAGATTGTAAATAAGAATAAAATGCTTTCAAAATGATGGGTCAATCAAGTTAGTGACAATAGGCACATGTGTAAGTTGGAATAAATGATGGGTCAATCAAGTTAGTGACAATAGGCACATGTGTAAGTTAGAATAAATGAAGTGGCCCTCGGTCCAAAGTTTAATCGAATAGTGTGATGAAAATATTCAAGGAGGGTATAGTTACTTTGTTCCCAAATGATATTATACCCTTTCCCCGAGCCTACATTACAAGCTTGAAAAAGTCCTCCGAGATCTCTAATCAAGTTTTTTCAAGTTAGTGGTGATTGAAAATAAGGGCAAGCATATGGTATGATACTTGTTTGCGTTGAGAGATTTTTTGTGACAGTGAGGTATTTCACTTTAGTCACTCGTTGTATGATAGATTCTTTGGTGTGTGGTATTTCTTTTCATAAGGATGCATATAGACTAATTGAGGTGGGTGAAATTATCATCTTCCAAAAATGAGGCCAATGAGCTTAGTTATATCACTATTAATGGAGAATCACCTTTAAAGAGATAGCGGTTGTTGATTAGTTGTTCTTTAAAGTCTTTTACATCCTTGTAAGTCTAATTTAGTTTTAGGGGAGTTGTGAGAATAGCTTTTCCCATGCTTGAAGGCTAATTATTGGTACTAATTGAGCTTAGAATTATTGTGATAATTTGAATGTTTGAATAGGCTGATAATTGCATAATCTCATTGAGTAAGAAGTAGTGTTTTTTGAAGACAAGCAAATATTAAGTTGGAGGTATTGATGAATGGAAAATTTACCACTCGTAGACATCCAAATTTATGCACTACTATTACTAAAATTGTGTACATGAGCCTAATTTTCCATTAGAATGTACTAATTTTAACTTTTTCTGATCTTGTAGGTCCTATGATGAAGATGAATGTAAATCAAGTTGAAAGTAAAGAAAAGTAGGCAAAAAAGGACCAAAGTTGGAGAAAAGGAGGCCCTCAGTTACCCCGATCGCGATCCTTAGAGTCACGACGTGGTCAATCAACCAGGTATTAAAAGACCCTCAGGTACCGTGACGCGGTAAGATTCTACGTGATCGCGAAACCGCGATCGCAATCGCGATGAAGTGGTTGAATGTCTAAGGGTAATTTTATCATTTCGCGCAGCTGATCCTAATTATCAAAAGGGAAAAAACCTTACACAACTGAGGCATTTTTTAACTAATTTTTAAGTTTTGTAAGGGTATAAACCTTATCAATTTGCGAAAGAACAATAGTAGTTAAGTTTTCTAGAGATTCTTAGTTATAATTTGAGATTGAAGCTTTGGGATTATTCTTCCTTTGTCATCAATGGATGCATTGGGTGTTAACTTGGGTATATCTCTTCTCTCCAATTTTATGAGTAGCTAAATATTTATCTCGGGGTTATGCTTGATTAGGGTGTTAAAGTGTGTGGGTGTTGATTGTTGTTGACACCCAATTTTGGTTCGCTCTTTTTCTTTAGTTATTTTTCTGGTTCTTCTAGGCCCTAAATAATTTTTCAAAATAAATTCATATTTTGTCAATTTTGAAAAGAAAAAAAGGGGACTTATTTTTTCTATCATACTGTAAAACATTTTTATTAAGAAAAAAAGAGGATTTATTTTTTCTATCATATTGTAAAACATTTTTATTAAATATAATTGATTATTTTAACATCAAAATCTAAACCAAAAAAATATCATTTTGATAATTGCATACACATTTTTCTCTAATCATATTTTTCAGACTATATTATATATGTCTATATATATTTATATATATATATATATATATATATATATATATATTTAAAATAATATATTAAATAATAAAATTATTATATTTAAATTATTTGCGTAATTTACATACGTATATATATTAAAAATAATTTTAGGACTACAAGAAGCATTGTCAAAATTAATTTTGATAGAAGAAGGTATCTGGGCCAACTTCGAAAGGTAATTTGTACATTCTTATTGCAATTGACTATGTCTATAAATGGGTGAAAGCTATGGTGAGTCGGACTAATGATGCAAGAGTGGTGTTGAAGTTTGTGAAGAAGAACATATTTTTCAGATTTGGTACACGAAGAGCAATAACTAGTGATGGAGGTACGCACTTTATCAACAACTGGTTCAAGAATCTTCTTGCTAAATATGGTGTTCGGCACAAGGTGGCCACTGCATACCATCCTCAAACAAGTGGACAAGTAGAGGTATCCAATCGAGAGATTAAGCAAATACTTTAGAAAACCGTGAATGGGAAGAGAAGCTGGATGATGCACTGTGAGCATATCGAAAAGCGTACAAAATGCCTATTGGGACATCTCCATATCTCTTAGTGTATGGTAAGGCGTGTCATCTTCCTGTAGAGTTGGAACACCAAGCATATTAGGCTGTGAAGAAGCTGAATTTTGAAATGACTGCTGTGGGAAAAAAGAAGGTTATTGCAATTGAATGATCTTGATGAGTTTAGACTCCATGCCTATGAAAATGCCAAGCTTTACAAGGAAAAGATCAAAGGATGGCATGAAAAACATATTTAAGTTAGGGAATTTGAACCTAGACAACTAGTGTTGTTGTTTAATTCACGGCTTAAGTTATTTCCGGATAAATATGATCGAAATGGTGTGGAGATTTTGAGGTGGTGCGCATGACACCCCATAGAGCTATGGAGTTGTGGAATAAATAGAAGACGGAGAAGTTCCTTGTGAATGGACAGCGTGTAAAGCATTATTGGGCGCATCATCCGGACAAGCACAGGGAATCTATCACTTTTGCTGATGAGTTATAATGAGTGGAGTCATGCCACAACGTAAACTAAGGTGCTATATGGGAGGCAACACACACATGTATTGTAATAGGTTGTTTAATTTTTGTCTTGTAAAATCAAAAAGAAAAGAAAAATACAAAAAAATGAGTCGTGCCACAACCAAGACTAAGGCGCTGAGTGGGATGCAACCCATAATTACTTACAATTTTTGTTGTTTTCGTTTGAGATTGCAGGGAATATCAAAGTGAAATGAGGAGATTTCCATATTTGAGGAAAGCAATCAGGTTTTCAAAATGATTTGTGTAAGTGGGGATTTACTCAGGTAAGAAAAATGTGAGAATTACATAATGAGTTTGAGTTTGAAGAATAGCACGACGCAGAACTGGGTATTTTGACAATTGTTAAATTCTAGTAAGGATACGCGAATTTCACTGTGACGCAAAGAAGTATAAATTGTGAATTGTCAAATTCTAGTGGATTGTTGTAATTTCACCGCGATGCAAAACTTGGACAGTTGACAATTTTCAATTCACAATGAGTGGATGTGAATCTTAGTGCATCGCGTTGGGTAGTTAAATGGAAATTGGCCTTATCCAGTAGGTCTACACGATCCTACCATATTGTGGAGTGGGCTGAAATCGGACTAATCATTTCATTAACCCTAACCCGACACACCCCTCTATAAATATAACTTCACAAACCCTAAACCCTTTATTTTCAACATCAGTGCCACCCTCTCACTCCATCTCCTATAAACTTCTACAATTTTTCACTTTCTCTCATTATTCTCTCAATTGTTGAGGTATATTCTTTAAGATTTATTTATTTATTACCTTTTTTGTTACATCTTGAGATGATTGATAGTTTTTTTAGGCATAATCTTGTTTCCCCTATCCTAATAGTTGTGAATATTAGCATTGCCTATGATATTTTGTCCAATTTGTGACGTCTTAGCCTACTTGTCATTATTAAGAACGAATAAGAGCAAAATTGAATGGTATCTGCAGTTGGTATTAGGGGTGAACATTTTTCATGCTAGTTGAGAGGATGGGGAGTGTAAGGGTATCATAGCTGAAGGTGTAAGGCTAGACTATGTAAGAAGTTAGGGGGTAGTTTCGTTCCACTGTGTATATATCCTTATTGTTTGATGTTAGATGATTGAGTGGAATTCTAGTATTCGAGATGCTATAGTAACATGATCTTATTTATGGTCTTGTATTATGTGATTAACTGGGATTCAATGACATGATGATGTGTGCAGAGGAAATGGCAAGGGATGATGTGTCGTGAAGAGTAATATAATGTCTTTCAATATGATATTAAGGCCTACACAAAGGAAAGTCTGAGTACCTTAGTTGTTAACGTAGGTGCTTGTCTAACAACTAAGTGTGGGGTGCAAAAGCACCCGTAATGCACACTCAGTTTAACTAATCCTCAGTTTAATCTTCTTGCATGTTTGTTGAATTTTCTTAATCCCAGGCATAATGGAATCTCAATCAAGCAAAAGCAAGGCAAAGGTAAGACCTTCTACCTCTGCAAGGAAGAGAAGCAGACCGTCTAAAGGGAAATTAACTAGAGTGCCTAGGGACCCTTTACTTCAGCGAGGGCAAGTTCAAAAATTTGGATTCAAAGATGTACAAAAGGATGGGAAGCAGTGGTATACAAAGCATACTAATGCTAAGTATATTCTGGAGGCCTATATCGATCGGGATAGCTTGATGAGAGAGTGTCCGTCTATGATATGGAGAATCGAGGCACTCAATATGAATTTTATTTTTCATCAGCCGACTGAGTGCAACTTGCATCTTGTTAGAGAATTTTATGCCAATTGGGACCCCAACCATCCTAAACATTTGTTGAAGGTTCATTGGAAGGTGATTCGATTCACAACTGCTGATGTTAATGAGTTGTTGGGTATCCCAGAGACGAATCTAAATTTCTTACGAAAGTTTATTATTTCTCCTTCTTATGCACACATCAGGAATTTGTTGTGTGGCCAGTGATCTTTAACCCGTTGGAATAGGCATCAAGTTACAGGTTTGCATTCTTCTTTCCCCTACGCTTAGATGAACAAGGAAGCAAGAATGTCGGGTCGTATTGTGTATGCCTACTTGATTCAAGGAAAATATATGACTGAGGTGACTAGGGATAGGGTATGTTTGATTTATGCTCTAATGTGTGCTAATGTAGATATTAATGTAGGTAGTGTAATTTTTTTTGCGATGAAGAAGGCGCGTACCCAGGTGGGTCATAACTTTGGATTTGGAGGTTTGGTGACTACATTTGTAAGAAGGAATAGGGTCGATGAAGAGGAGCTTGACTATAAACCTGAGGTAATCACTAGTCTTATGGATATAACTACTGCACGAAGTACATCTGGGGCATCTGGCCTAATTTTGACTATGATGGAGCGATAGGCAAGGACTGATGAGGTGCTGGGTAGGTTGTATGGTCTCATAGTGATGATGTCGAGGATAGGAGAAAGACCCGCTACACCAGAGGAGCTCCATGTTGTAGAGATCGACTATCTACTTGGCCATCATGCTAGTACCATATTGAGGATTGGCCCAGATTTATTGGAGCCTGATGATGATAATGTACCCACAGATGAAGAACACAGGTATAGGAAATCCAACATGGAGTCTGATGAAGAGGAGAAATCTAATGATGATGGAGCTGACGATGATGGCGATGATGTGGATGTGGCTCCTGAGGACATGTCTGCTATAGTCCCATTTGAGTGATCAGGAAGGATCCTGCCACCCTACCATAAGCTTAATTGGAAGCACTGGGACAGTGCTTTATTTTAAGTGTGGGGTGGTGGGTTCGTATTCTCCTGCATCTTTATTTTTTTTACTATTTGACTGAACAATGTTATTATTTTTTTTGTTTTGCTGTGTTGGTTTGATGTACTAACTATTCAGAACACTGGTCTGTAATAGTTAGTAACTTTGATTTTGTGGATTGCAATTTGGCCTCTTTGACATTTATCGCATATTGCTTCAGTTTAAAGAATTATGTTATTATTATTTTCTCCCTCATTGGCAAGTTCAGTTTCAAGTAGTTATGTTTGCTTTTGACCTCTTTGGTAATTAGGAATAAATAGTCATAGTTAGTTGACATCTCCTATGATAGATGGATGACGACCGTCCTAAGGGGAGTGGTCGTATGAAGTAAAGAAATTTAGGAGAAACCAACCACTATCTTAGAGGAGTGTGTGAAATGGGCCACCTCTGCAGTAATTGAAACTTAGTATCAATAAGCATAAGAGTGTTTTTATTTTAAGTACAGAGGATTCAATCTCGATAAATAAAATTTGATGTGTTGGCTTTATTTTGAATTCAATAAAGAACATGATTTGGAAGCTTTGGATAATTCCGTACATGCACTGTGAGTGTGAGGATTAGTATATATTCTACATCAATAGAAATGACTAAAACTTGCCCGGTGTGTCTACAAAGTGAAGTAAAGGGTGTTGGGTACAGGAAGTGATGTAGGCATTTCTTTGACAACCTTGTTTCTAACTTTAATAGCCCTCCCTTGGTTCATAGTTTTAGTCAGCCCCATTGAGCCTTTAGCCTCTTTCTTTGATTGCTTGTTATGAAACCTTATCCCTTCTTTGTTGAATCATAATTTCATCCAAATAAGCTCTAGAGCGTTTTTAATATAATACTAAAAAAGATTAAGAGCAAAAATAAGGAAAGAAGGTAATCATTTGATGCCCCTCAAAGTAGTTATTATTGATGTTTGATGATGTTGGGTTATTTGGGATTTAGTAAATAGAAATGTTACAATGAACCTCTTTTGGCCCTGGTCAAGTTGGATAATGTGTACCTTAATGAAGGCCTTTTTGCTTGAGTTAAGGGTTGCTATAATAGGGGTGCGTAATATTAATATGGAATGAATGACTAATACTCCCAACCTAGTTTGAGAAAATTAGTTAATTGAAAAAGATGTTGACAAATGAAAGTATGGGGAGAAATAGAAGGATAAATTGGTGTTGGAAAATAGAGTGAATTGATAATTCTTGTATTTAAATGCTTAGGAGCAATAGTCACTATTTATGTAAATAGTACCTAGTTTCTCCTTCACCCAAACATCTGATTATTAGTGGAGTAGAACACTAAGGGAAAAATTATGGTTCATTCACTAGCATATACAAATTCTTTGTTGAGAGTGAGCGATTTGATGTTGATACTCCCCTATTTTTGCATAGATATTATTGTGAGTTAGTATGGGGAAATTTTCTTGAGTGAGTATGCAGGAGGATAAAAGCCAAATTACTTATTGTGTTTCTTTCATTAAGTTTGCCAACATGTTAGAAATTCATTTTTGAGATAGAAAAATTTGTACTAAATTATCTCATGTGCTAAAAAATTGTTTTGACAAGATGATGGAAGAATTCGTTATCGCAAAGTGTAAGTGCCCATGGCCACATAACTTTGAAATTTTGATGAAAAAAGGAAGTAATTATGTTTTTGAATTTATGTGTTCAAGGACGAACAAGGTTTTAAGTGTGGGGTGTTGATCTTGGGCAAATTTATATGCTCATAGCACCAATATGCACTCAGATTTTGACTTAGTTCAAGAATTTTTGTATGAATTCTTAAGTATAATTCAGCTTTTATTCCGTCTTGTGCCTAATGGATATGATTAGTACTTTCAGGTTCAAAGTCATGAAGAATTGTGCATAATTGGATGCAATGAGGATATGGAAGTAGTGAAGGAATGCAAGGGACTGAAATTAAGTTGAAAAAGGGAAGCTAGAAAGTAGGAATCCTCATTTGAAGACACTCTGTATCGCGAAGATCAACAAAATAGCAATGGTCAATTTCCAGTGAAGGTTCGCGAAACCACCACATTGCGGAGAAGTTTCGTTTACCAGATTTGGTGACCTGAAGGTTTAGCGTGTTGCGGAGGATGATTATTTTGCAATTGTCCCAATCCAGTGAATCCCCACGATAGTGGTGCCTCGCGGTGAGGGTGCATTTTACAACTGTCAAGAAATAGTTGAGCTCCGTAATTTCCTAGATTTTAATGAAAAATAGCAATCAAAGTCATGGCGCGACGCACCGGTCTGACAAATCGAAAATATTTTAAGTGTATTATCCCAGCTATAAAAGGAAAAATACAAGATAATGTGAGAGACTTTTTTGTGAAGCAGAGCAGCGATGGAAATGCAAAAATTTCTCTCTTTTAGGGTTCTTAAACATTCTTTTGAATTTCTTTATTTGAATGATTGATTTGGGTATGATTTTTTACTTATTTTGGATGATGAATTCAAACATGAGTAGTTAAACACCCTATTTCTGGTGTTGAGGCTAAGAACATGAGTACTCTTCACTATTTTTATTCATAGTATCTTTTTGGATTATCATATGGGTTGTTCTTAATTTCTTGAGCTTACTATTTTAATGATTGGTCACTATTAGAATAAATTTATATTTCTATATGAATCCAGGAGGAGAATCATAGGATAGAAAGAAGAAATTAAGGAGCAAGGTTCTTATTCTGTTATAAAATATGGGATTTGAATTAGTATCGAGGATAGGGATATACTTAGAAGCCTTGCTTGGTTCACTTGCAAGAAGACAACTTCATGAATCTAGAAAATTTTTTGTAAATCTATGGGAGTTGTAGTTACAACATTCAATAGATAGAAGATTTGAGGTCGGGACCAAGATCATGGCATAACCCTTGCGAACCATCAACCCGATAACTAATTAGACTATGAAAAGAATAAAGAATTGTATGATTGTTCGAAATACCTCAACCCTGGAATCATCCTCATTATTGATTACAACTGTTACTTACTTTGCTTTAGTCATCATTAATTATTTCTTGTTTAGTAATTTACATTTTATTTACACAATCATCTTAATAATGATACAACCAAACACTTAATACTCAATTGTCTTGAACTGAAGATTTAATAAATTTCTTGTTTATTGATCCTCGAAGGAACGATATCTGATTGTTCGAGTCATTATATGACTTGCACGATCACGTTCACTTGCGTGTGTATAGAGATGCAACAAGGAGAAAATGGATGAAAGAGTTTCAAGGAAAGAAGAAGACGAAGCAGCAGGGGTATCCACTGGTGCTGCGGGCATAGTACAGGATCAGTTTGAGAGATGATTCCTCCAATCTTGGAGGGTGAGATTGTGAGTACCCCTACCACCATAGGGTCCAAGATTGCACCATGTGAGAATGCAGGAGCCTCGCCATATATCACAGACGCCTTAGATGAATAAGAGGCCAAACAAGTAAAACCATCTCCTTGTACTTTAAATCAATGCTTTGAGGATAATGTATTTGTTTTTCTGTGGGGGTGGTGTACTTGTACCATGGTGGGTTGTGTTGCCAACCACTTTTACCTCCATGTGCTATCTAGTAGAATCGGCATATCGAGGGTGTCTTACTTTTGCATTCCTACTTTCCTAAGCTTGTGATGTAAATATCTGTGTAAAGTTATTTATAAAATGTTTTTTTTCTTTCCGGTTTTAGTATACCTTTGTAGATATGAATCATTAATGATGTTGGCATAAGACTATGACCATGTATGTGTAATTATTTACTCAAATCATATAGCATGTGTGCATAACCTTCAGTGAGTTTGCATTTGGCATTAACATGTAAGAGGTGCATGAATCATGTGATGGAAATCCTAAGAGTAGCAGGCGAAGTTCAACTCAGTTGCCTAGAACTTGCCCAAGTCATAGTGTAGTGCCTAGAACTTTCCCAAGTCATTGATACTGTACTCTAGATGATTCAATAGGATAAGATGGTAGGCCTCCTTGTACTTTTAGTCCACTTAGCCTAAATAATTAACCTCTCTAAGATTTGTTCCTCACTCGAACCTGTTTTGAGCTTTTAGTAGTTTTCTTCATTTTCTATAACTATAATTAACTCTCCTTGGGGTATTAGCATTCAAATCTGGCCCTACATATTGTGCCATTGAGCTTACTACATCAGCATAAGTTGAGGGTGGCTGATGCTAAAAAAAATAAAAAAAAAATAAAGAGAGTGTGTGTTATGATTTAAGTAGAATTGATTAAGAAAGATTTTAAGCAAGTTGATGATAATAGCAGCTTGGTGCTAAAAAGTTGCTAGGGAAAGGAGAGTTAAGTCCTAATGAATTACTTAACGCAAAAGAGTACCCTCACCTAGCATGAAGCCTCATTACAATCCTAGAAAAGACCTGTTTGATCTTAGCGAATTAGCTTTGAGCGTGTGTTAAATGGCAAGGGCAAGCCTATAGGTACCTGGACTATGCTTATTACTTCTTTGATGAGCGTGTGAGTTTAGATTGTTCCACGTAGTATAAAGAGTGGTAGACTTTATTTTTGTGAGGGCAACTGGAGTTTTGCTTAGTTCTGCTGTTCTCTGTGGGACATGCCATCTATGTCTGTGTGTGCTGAATTATAATCAATGTTGGGTGTAGAACCTGCTATTTGAAATTCATGTGAGTGAAGTGATGAGTGAATGATTGTGTCAAAGTGATTCACTAGTTAGTTGTATGTCATGGTATGGTTCATGTGTGCAATTGGATGCTGAGTGAATTGTGGACAAGCAACGATCGTAAGTTGAAGGTGTTGATGTTCCGACTTTTGACAGAATATTTTACATCTTTTTCTTAGGAAAGTTGTATGTTTTCAAGCAACTAAGGTTGCATTTAATGCTAGTTTTTAATGTTTCTGGGTAAGGATCTAGCTGAAGAAAAAGTCTCAGAAAATAGGCAGAAAAATACTTCTGACGGTCAAAATGGTGGACATCAGTGTTGTGACGAACCACCAAGATAACTGTCTAACCTAACCAGTACTCAGGTTTTCAGAAGACCCTGCGATGGTTGAAATGGTGGGCTGTCAGTCTTGCAATGGATCACCAAAATGACTGTCAGGCCTAGACAGATTGCAAGACTTCAGGTCTTGTGGAAACAGACCAAATGGAGGACCGTTAGTCTTATGACGGACCACCAATTTGACCGTCATTTTTATCCAGAACCTAGATCCCTGAAGGACTCAGCGATGGACCAAATGGTGGACCGTCATTCTTATGATGGACCACTAAGTTGTACGTCAGTTTTATCCAAAAAGTGACCTTCCAAGATCATCATCGACGTGCCAAATGGTGGACCGTCAACCTTGTGACAGACCACCAAGTTGGCCGTCACTTTGGATGCAAATTTTGTGATTTCGAATTTTAAATTCTTTTAGTTGGGAACATATAAATGCCAAGTATTAGGGTTTAGTAGGTATCTTTTTTATTCATTTTCATACTTTCTCCTCTATTGAGAGCTTTGTACTACTTTTTCATTGGGATTTGAATCTAGAAATTGAGAGTTGATTATTAGTTTTCATTTTTTCCATCAAAGATTGAGAATAACAATATTGTGACATTTGTAAGTACTTTTCTGAAGTTATTTATGAACATTAGTAGAACTTTGATTTCTTATATGGAGATGAGTGGCCAAACTCCCATAACTAGGGTTATGGAAGCCTTGATGTAGAGAACAATTTTGGGGTTGTGAATGGGTTTGATTTCTAACATCTATCGAAATTGCATGAATCTTTCTTCATCTTAATGACATCTCTTGGTTGCAAACTTGAGAAGTGAGCCCATAAACTCCACTTGTCTGACATGAAAGTGGATGTTGGGAAAACAAGTGATTCACATGAACTCCATAGGTTTACCCTTTGGGTTAATGGGTTGATGCTTTAACAGGATCAACCCTCGTGAGAGTGTTATTGAATAATGCTTGAATCCTTTAAGTTTGGGAGAAGTGAAGGGTGAAATACTCATTAGGTTGAGAAACACATGGGTAATCCATAAAATTCAATAATTCTTGCAATTAGTTACATAAGTTAGATTTTGAACACAAACTCGCAACCTTAATTGTTTGAACATCTTGGTGAGCATAACTCTAGTTAATTCATTCTCATTGAAATTACATCTACATTTACTCCTAATAGCTGGACTTTTGTGTAACACAAATACAAAAGAGCACCGTTAACATTTCCAAACCCCCTTTATTTTGAAACCTTAGATCAACAGTCAAATAACAATCACAATACTTAGTGAATACTGTATTGTAACGCCCTGGAAAATGGGTCCAAGAGCATCACACGGTGCTTAAGGATACGAGTAGCCCCAAGCTAACCCTTTGAGCCATTTTCTTTCAGTTCAACACAAATCAATGGGGTTTCCATAAATAACCCTCAAATATCAACAGAGTAATCATCATCCAAGAATAAAAGAATTTCACAAAGATAACAAAATACGACTTATTAGTCAACTCCCAACATCTATACTAGTCTGAAAAGCCTCTAAGAAAATCAATAAAACTAGTGAGCCATTAAGACATGCCCCAACTGACTCATACTCAGTTATCAAATATAAACAATTCCGTGAAACCAACATCAGACATCACTTCCTCGAAACATGAGGACTCACCACAACAGAGGATGTAGAACAGTGTGCCCAAAGAATCACTGTCGAACCTGGAACTGATCACCTGAACCTACATTCCGAGAAAATGCATCCCACATCCGAAGATGTTGGTCAGTACCATGGAAAGGGACCGAGTATATAGGGGTGTGTGCATTTGTATAAACATTATCATCATAAATATTTATAAGAAATATGTAGGATATATGAAAGACTCACATAGCCCGAAGAAAATCATTATAATCATGAGAGGATGAAATAAGTACAATAACACATATAAGTCATCATATAATTTGTCAATCACTTTCAGTTCATCAAGAATATCAATTCCCATAATGTAAATATCATTTAAATCTTTCGAATGAATAAATTACACAATTCCACTTTCAAATCACTTTACCATTCACCATAGACATAAGGAAACACACACACACTGGGAGATCCTATAACCGACAAAAACCATGTGAGCTACATGGAGTCCAACGTACAACCCACGTTGGGGAGAGCCGTCCTATCCTTTCTATCGAAGTAGGACTATTGATATTAAATCCACACAAACTAGTGATCACTATATAAATCAGCCTTAGGCTCACTCCTATGGGGGCACGTAGTTCTAGGAAAGTAAGTTTGCTTTATACCTCTCACTCGGTGCTAAAGATTTCTCCCGGACATAGGTCAGATCATTTCAAAGACAATCCACAACAAAACAATTTTAGTAATATATAAATATACATTGGGAGCCATCATGCTTCCCATCTATCAAAATCAACCACGTTGTGGATTTCTTTCACACTCAAGTTCAAAGCAACTCCATTAAGATCAAAAGGTAAAATCATTCAAAATATCTCAAATATTCAGCATCAACGTGCTTATTAACACACACTTTCTCAAAAAAAACACAATTTTCAATGGGGATTCACGACCCAAATATAAAAATTATGATAAATATCGTTCAAGATTCATGCTTTATATCTCCACATATATAAATTCATCTTTCAAAATAATAAACATCAAGATTTCATAATAATCATCATAAGATATGGGTTCATGCTTCAAATCATGAAAATTAAATAAAAATCATGCCTTTGTAAAGAAATTACTTTTGGGCACAAGAACGAAAGAGAGTTCTTGTTGAAAAACCCCACATACCTTGAATGATGAACTTTAGATCGATACTCATTTTTGAGATGTTAATCGTGCCTTTGAATGATGGTTCTTGGAGTTCTTGAATTAGGAACTTGGAATCTTGAATAAATTTGCAGAATTAATGGTAAACTTTGGAAGTTCTTGAAGTTGGATGTAGGAGCTTACGGTTTTCTTTTTGAGGGAATTTGATGAAATATAACATATAATGCTTCTAATAGGCTTTAATATAGGGTTTGGACGGATTTTGGGTGAGGGGGAATGACCAAAACGCCCCTAAAAATTAAATAATTCTCGAATCTGTCCTTTGGTGGACCGTTTTGATAGTCTGAAGTAGATCAACCATAATGTTTTACTCCGATATCCAAATTAGATGAAAACAATTTCATTAGAAAGAGAACTCTCATATATTTCCATTGATATATAGTATCTCACCCAGATCATTGTGTACAAGGAGTTATGATCGTTTGAAGTTCACTCAAAAATTCATTTTTGGTAGGCTGAAGTAGATGGACCATAACCTTTTGCTCTAATAGACAAATTGGATGAAACCAATTTCATTGGAAAGAGGACTCGCAGAGCTTTCTGTTGATATATAGTAGATCACCCAGATTATTATGTAAAAGGAGTTATGATCATTTAAAGTTGGAGCAAAAATACGCCAGGCCTCAGTACTTTTTTCTGCATGTTTTAGTGTTCACTACTATTCACGGTTCGATCGGAATGTTCAGAACTCGTCGCTCGGGTGTCCATTTTTGATGATCCATATATCATTGGAAATCTTATTCGATACTCTATGCAATGTTAGGTCATAATCTAAGACATTCCATATGGAAAATTTATAATTCATTCTAGAAGATAGAACCCAACACGTTTACGCACAAAATTTCAACGAAAAATTTCCCGAGGTATTACATCATCCCCCCTTGGAAACATTCGTCCTCGAATGACGCTAGACATGCCAAGATTAGATAGGGAATAGAGCATACAACTGAAACCATTTGTTATACTAATCACCAGATTGTTTCTCACTCCGAATGCAACATAGAATGCATAAATTCAAGAAACTACAGCTGAACACATAATAAATGACAGCTGAACTGCTGCAACTTTTATCAAAAGTGCATGATTTAGGAAGAACGGTACCTTCGGCTTGATTGGAGTTCGCGAAAAATAGGTGCGGGTACTTGGATCGCATATCCGCCTCAGCTTCCCAAGTTGCAACCTCAACAGATTGGTTTCGCCACAACACCTTGACCAATGGAACTTCTTTGTTCCTTAGTCTTCGGACACTGAAATCAAGAATCTCAACAGGAATCTCATCGAAAGAAAGATTTTCTTGAATGTCAGCACTCGCAGAGGAATCCACTACCACAGCA
Source organism: Capsicum baccatum var. pendulum (assembly GCA_030864225.1). NCBI lineage: Eukaryota > Viridiplantae > Streptophyta > Magnoliopsida > Solanales > Solanaceae > Capsicum > Capsicum baccatum. The sequence goes on along the minus strand of CM061554.1, from coordinate 23,519,952 downwards.
TCGCTAATATACTTTCTAAGCATGGAGACATGGAATATTGGATGAACAAAGGACAACTCGAAAGGCAACTCAACCTCATAAGCTACCTTACCAATACGGCTAAGAATTTTGTAAGGACCAACATAACAGGGACTAAGCTTCACCTTTTTTTCAAATCTCTTCACCCCCCTCATGGGTGAAATTTTTAGATACACTGGGCCACTAACTTCAAACTCAAGGTTTCTCCTTCTAACATCCGCATATGACTTCTGACGACTCTGCACAGTTTTCAACCTTTCCCTAATAAACTTAACTTTTTCCATAGCCTCAAATATCGAATCAGGCCCACTCACAGCCGCTTCACCCACCTCGAACCAACCTATGGATGATATACACTTCCTCTCATATAAGGCTTCAAACGTATCCATGCCAATACTATAGTGGAAACTGTTATTGTAAGCAAACTCTATCAACGATAAGTGTTCATCCCAACTTCCCTTAAAGTCCAGTGCACAAGCTCTCAATATATCCTCTAAGGTCTGGATGGTCCGCTTAGCCTGACCATCGGTCTGCGGATGAAAAGCAGAACTCAAAAGCACTTGGGTAGCAAGACCCTTCTGAAAAGCTTTCCAAAATTACGAAGTGAACTGAGTACCCCTATCCGAAATGATAGACAAGGGAACTCCATGAAGTATGACTAGCTCTCGGATATACAATCTAGCGTAATCCTCAGCAGTATATGAAGTATGAACAGGCAAGAAATGAGAAGACTTAGTCAACCTCTCAACCACAACCCAAATGGAATCATAATGGCATCGGGAAGGAGGTAAACTAATCACGAAGTCCATATTTATCTCTTCCCACTTCTATGTGGGAATACTAAACTCTTGCATCATACCACCAGGGTTTTGGTGTTCAACCTTAACCTGTTGGCATGTTGAACACTTAGCTACAAACACTGCTATATATTTCTTCATGCCACTCCACTAATAGATTTCCCGCAAGTCTCGATACATTTTGGTGGCACCAGGATGAATAGAATATCGCACCATGTGCGCTTCAGCCATAATCCTCTGTCTCAGATCATCAACATTCGAGACACACAATCTACCCTACAATCTCAACACACCATCTCATCCTTGGGAGAAAACCTCTACTTTTTGGTCCTTGACTAACTCCTTCAGTCTGACCAAACTAGCATCTAAGTATTACTTTTCCTTCACTTCCGAAACCAAGGAGGATTCAGAACTACTCTGAACCCCTATACTACCTTCAGTAGAGTCAAACAACCTAACCCCCAATCTATCCAAACAATGTACATCACGAGCCAACTCTTTCTTACCTTCTACCACATGCAAAACACTACCCATGGATACTCTACTTAGGGCATCCGCCACAACATTGGCCTTGCCTGAATGGTACATCAGACTCATATCATAGTCCTTTAACAATTCTAACCATCGTCTCTGCCTAAGATTCCATTCTCTCAGGGTAAATACATACTGCAGACTCTTATGATCAATGAAAACATCAACATGGACACCATACAAATAGTGTCTCCAGATTTTCGAAGCAAACACAACAATAGCCAACTTAAGGTCATGGGTAGGGTAATTTTTCTCATGGGGTTTAAACTATCTAGAAGCATAAGCTATCACCTTACCCTTCTGCATCAATACGCAACCTAACCCAACTCTCAAAGTATCACAGTACACCACAAAACCATCAACACCATGAGGCAAAGTCAAAATAGGTGATGAATTGAGTCGAGTCTTCAACTCCTGAAAACTCTTCTCACAAGATTCGGACCACAAGAACTTCACTTTCTTTTGGGTCAACCGAGTTATAGGAGACGCTATAGAGGAGAAAACCTCAACAAAATGGCTGTAATAGCCAGCTAAACCCAAGAAACTTTGGATATCAGTTGGAGAAATAGGTCTAGGCCAATTTCTAACAGCTTCAGTCTTTTGGGGATCAACTCTAATACCCTAAAAAAAATGATATGACCCAGAAAAGCAACTGAACTTAGCGAAAACTCATACTTACTGAACTTAGCAAACAACTTGTGATTTCTAAGGGTTTGCAAGACAGTTCGGAGATGTTCAGAATGTTCATCCTCACTACGGGAGTACACCAGTATATCATCGATGAACATTATGACAAATATATCCAGATATGGTCTGAACACTCAATTCACGAGGTCCATGAAAGCTTCTGGGGCATTAGTTAACCCGAAAGACATAACAAGAAACTCAAAATGGCCATAACGAGTTCGGAAAGCGCTTTTCGGGATGTCACACTCCCTAACTTTGAGTGATGATAAACGAAACGAAGGTCTATCTTTGAGAAATAACTTGCACCTTGCATTTGGTCAAACAAATCATCTATTCTCGAAAGGGGATACATATTTTTTACGGTGACTTTATTCAGTTGGCGGTAATCAATGCACATATGCAAAGAGCCATCTTTCTTTCTCACAAAGAACACAGAAGCACCCCAAGGAGAAACATTGGGCCTTATGAAACCCTTATCTAGTAGATATTTGAGTTGCTCTTTTAAATCTTTAAGTTCTGCAGGGGCCATATGGTTAGGAGGAATAGAAATGGGTTCAGTATTGGGAAGAAGATCAATCCCAAACTCTATCTCTCTATCAGAAGTTATCCCTGGGAGATCATCCGGAAAGACATCATAAAACTCATTGATGATGTTAACAGACTGGAGAGTTGGAGTCTCAGACTTAGTGTCTTTGAATCTAACCAAATAGTAAATACACCCCTTGGAAATCAGATTTCTAGCTTTGAGGTAAAAGATAAATTGACTCTTGGGTGACACAGAATTCCCAAATCACTCAAACATAGATGCACCCAGAAACTGAAACTTGACCACTCAGGTTCGACAATCAATAGAGGCATAAGAAGAATATGGCTAGTCCATACACAGAATCACATCAAAATCAACCATGTCTAACCCAATCAGATCAGCCAACAAGACTCTATGAAGAACGGTAACAGGACACTTTTTATACATTTTTTGGGCAACAGTCAAATCACCCACTAGGGTAGAAACTAGGATAGGCTCAGGAATAATCTGAGGACTCATTTCAAAATTCACAGCAATCAAAGGTGTAACATATAAGAAACTGGATCCAGGATCCAACAAAGCATACACATCAAACTGCAATATACGAAGCATACCAGTAACAACATCGGGAGAGTCCTCCTATTCCTAGTAAGACGGTAAAGCATAGAATCTATTCTGGCGCTGCCCACCAACATTGCTAGAAGAGGCGCCCTGAGCTGAGGCTGGGCGAGTCGTTAGAACTGGAGCACAAACAGTCTGAGTCTGGGTATGAGGGCGATAGTCACGACGCCCTTGTCTACCCTGTGGACAATCTCTAACTCTATGAGCCATGTCACTACCCCAAAAACAAGCCCTCTTTTCACCCTAACACTCACACGAAGAGCCCTACCACACTTAGGACACAGGGGACGATTTGGCTTACTGCCAGCACTGTACTGGGACCTGGATGCATATGACCTGCTACCTTGCTCCTGCCTACCTCTAGGAACGGGAGCACTAACAGATGATGGTGATGGCATAGATGAATAATCCTGATACTGAGGGCGACACCCTCCCTATAATCTAGTCTAACCCTGTTTGTGCTGCTCGGACCTAGCTCTCTTATTTCTTCTCATTCTATATCTCTCCTTAATCTTGTCTGCCTCAATTTGTTAGGCATGAGTCATCAGCCTAGAAAGATTTATCTCACTATTCAGCATAGCAGACCTACACTCCTTAACCATATAACTAGACACTCCATTCACAAACTTACTCATACTAGCCCGATTATCAGCCACTAAGTTAGGAGCATACTTGACCAAATGATTGAACTTTAGACAATACTCCCTAATAGTCATAGAGCCCTATCACAGGTTCATAAAATCTACCACCTTTTCCTCCCTCATCTCCAAAGGGAAAAACTTATCCAGGAATGCATCCTGGAACTCTTGTCAAGTTGTAGGGACAGCTCTCTCACCTCTACCTTTCCTCCAAGAAAAAACCCAATCATAAGAAAGGTCTTTCAACCTATACACAGCCAAATCCACACTATGTTCCTCAAATACATGTATCACCTGAGTAATCTTCCGCACCTCCTCTAAAAACAACCGTGGATCCTCATCAGACTTGGACCCATAAAATTTCGGCAGATTTATCCGCATGAAGTCACAGATCCTGGCAGCAGCTGAATCACCTCCCTACTGCTGTGGAGCCAGGGCTGGGTTGGCCTGAATATTTGCACTAACATCTTGGACCAGCGCCTAAAAGTCTACTCGAAATTCAGCATGAGACACGTTTTCATTCAATAGGTCAGCGGGTTGAGGTTGCTGACCATCATTATTTCTACTCGCTTGACGTAGAGGCATATTTCTAAACGAGGAGAGCACGAACCAATAGCAGAGAGAGAAACTTTAAGAACGATAGACTTCTGAAAGAAAGAATCACACCTTTTCCTAAAACGTCTTGTAGCATCTTGCTCATTGATGTGGCGTGCTACACACCGATGATCATGACTATACATAACGCGGTTTGTCAGACTCCCTAGGACACCTTAAAACCTTAGGCTCTAATACCAAGTTTGTACCACCCCAAAAAACAAGTCCCGGAGCGTCACACGGTGCTGGAGGATACGAGTAGCCCCAAGCTAACCCTTTGAGCTATTTTCATTCAGGTTAACACAAATCAATGAGGTTTCCATAAATAACCCTCAAATATCAACAGAGTAATCATTATCCAAGAATAAAAGAATTTCAGAAAGATAACAAAATATGACTTATTAGTCAACTCCCAACATCTATACTAGTCTGACAAGCCTCTAAAAAAATCAATAAAACCAGCGATCCATTGAGACATGCCCCAAATAACTCATACTTAGTTATCAAATGTAAATAATTTCGTGAAACTAACATCAGACATCACGTCCTCGGAACATGAGGACTCAGCACAACAGAGGATGTAGAACAGCGTGCCCGAAGAATCACTATCAAACCTGAACCGAGCACCTGAACCTACATTTTGAGAAAATGCAGCCCACATCCAAAGATGTGGGTTAGTACCTGGGAAAGGGACCGAGTATATGGGGGTGTATGCAGTTGTATAAACATCATCATCATAAATATTTATAAGAAATCTGCAGGATGTATGAAAGACTCACATAGCCCAAAGAAATCATCATAATCATGAGAGGATGAAATAAGTACAATGTGAGTCATCATATAATTTGTCAATAACTTTCAGTTCATCAAGAATATCAATTCTCATAATGTAAATAGCATTTAAATCTTTCGAAAGAATAACTTTCACAATTCCACTTTCAAATTACTTTACCATTCACCATAGACAGAAGGAAACACACACACACTGGGAGATCCTTTAACCGACATAAACCATGTGAGCTACATGGAGTCCAACGTACAACCCACGTTGGGGAGACCCGTCCTATCCTTGCCATCAGAGTAGGACTATTGATATTAAATCCACACAAACTAGTGATCACTATATAAATCATCCTCAGGCTCACTCCTACGGGGGCACGTAGTTCTAGGGAAGTAAGTTCGCTTTATACCTCCCACTCGGTGATAAATATTTCTCCCGGACTAAGCTAAGATCATTTCAAAGACAATTCACAACAAAACAATTTTAGTATATATAAATATACATCGGGAGCCATCATGCTTCCCATCTATCAAAATCAACCCCGTTGTGGATTCCTTTCACACTCGAGTTCAAAACAATTCCATTAAGACCAAAAGGTAAAATCATTCAAAATATCTCAAATATTCAGCATCAACGTGCTTATAACATACACTTTCTTAAAAAAACACAATTTCCAATGAGGATTCACGATCCAAATATCAAAATCATGATAAATATCGTTCAAGATTCATGCTTTAGATCTTCACACATGTAAATTTATCTTTTAAAATCATAAACATCAAGATTTCATAATAATCATCATAAGATATGGGTTCATGCTTCAAATTCGTAAAATTCAAATAAAAATCATGCCTTTGTAAAGAAAATTACTTTTGGGCACAAGAACGAAAGAGAGTTCTTGTTGAAAAACCCCACATACCTTGAATGATGAACTTTAGATTGATACTCATTTTTGAGATGTTAATCGTGCCTTACAATGATGGTTCTTGGAGTTCTTGAATTAGGAACTTGGAATCTTGAATAAATTTGCAGAATTAATGGTGAACTTTGGAGGTTCTTGAGGTTGGATGTAGGAGCTTAGGGTTTTTTTTAGGGAATTTGATGAAATATAACATATAATGCTTCAATAGTCTTTAATATAGGGTTTGGATGGATTTTGGGTGTCACGACCCGAGCCTAGGCCCTAGCCGTGACGAGCATCCTGAACCATGAAGGCTCGAAACACCCATTATCTATCTGGTTATCATGAACAACGTTCGTAATCATAATAAAATTCGGAATTGAAACTGGGTATGGAATACATGGTCAAGTTCTGCAACATTTCTGAATAATACTATCTGATATCAGTCTACGAAATCTCTACTAAGAACACAAACATCTGTCTGAAAATAAACTGGGACATGGCCCCCAGTAAACCAAAAACATAATAAATAAGATAATGTCTGACATAATTAGGCCTTCCGAATAATAGAAGGCTCACCACTGTGAGATCAAGTCTACAAATCCAAGAATGTCTACTGAGTAGCTGGACCCCTAGACTGTGCCTCAGGACCTGGAAAGAGGAGGGGGGGGCTAGCACAAAAGTACTGGCACACGAAGCAATCCAAAAATAGTATAATGGAACATACATATATATATATATATATTAAGTGGAAGCAATTTTTCATCAAGACACCATGTATAAAACTGTTTTCAAAAAATACATGGGCACTTTCTGAAAACATGTAACCTGCCTGTTCATTTCAAATCAAGATCTGTGTTTTACTTCTGAGTTAGGTGGTATTCCCCTACAAGTCTGATATTCCACGGGCTGTATGGAATCCGCCATTGACTCGGCGGGGAAGCCCCCAACCCAAGTGTGCCGGAAGGGTTGGAGTGTCTGAGTCTGATACGCCACAGGACATTTAAGTCAGCGCATAATTATATACTCGGGTCGGCAAACCACGGTTTTAGGCAATGAGTCGCTTGAACTCAAGCCCTCTTTGGAGAACCACCTAACATCTCTGTATGCCCATTTTTAACCTTTTCTGTACATGCAACATTCTGAATGTCTAAAATCATGAAAGTCTGAAATGTCTGTTAGTCTGAGTCTGATATGGTGTTAGTCTGAATTGGTATCGTCATACTAAGACATTGCAAGTCATGATTTTTCTGAGCCATAATGTATTAAGCAAGAGCTTTCATTCAAAACATAGTTTAGACCACCAAAACATGTAACTGATGTAAAGGATTTCATACTCCGAAACTTAAAGTTCAATTCATGCAGAAATTTCATCAAACACCTGGTGGTCAAATGTCTTTAGCAAGTTCATGTATTCAAAATTGAAAACACATTCATTCATATATGTATATAAACTGTCAAATCGCTTTGGAGATGGTCAAAAAACCAAAACAATGATGTTAAAACATCTTATACATAAATATATATACATAATTTAAAACCCCATTCTAAAACATGATTTTTTTTATGCCCATGAGAATCTAGGAAAAACCCCGCGTACCTCTATTTCCAAGGATAATAGATGTTTCTTGAAGCTTGCGGATTGGTGATTCCGAATATGTAATTATCTTCGAAAACCTACGGTCGAATCTTGAACTATTTGGGTTTTTATTTTGAAACCCTAAGGAGAATTCTTGAGAAATTTTGGAAAAGTATGTGTATTATGGTGTTTGAGGGATTAAAGCCCGTGTTGGTGGTATATATAGGGGTGGAGGATGACAAAAATACCCCTAAGGAACAATTAAGGTCAAATCTGTCCCTCAGTTGACAGTTTGATAGGCTGGAGTAAATCGATTATAACTTTTTACTCATATATTCAAATTGGATGAAACCAACTTCATTTTAAAGAGGACTCAAATAGCTTTGGTTTTATATATTATATATCACACAGTTCATTATATACAGGGAGTTATGATCGTTTGAACTTGATCCAGAAATACTGAAAACTGGGCAATAGGCTATGCGTTTTGCTACTGTTTTGAAATCCAAACGCAGCCTTATGCATTCCGAAAAATTTCAAAACTTATCTGAGATGTACTATGAGCTTGCCCAATTGTAACGCAGCTTGAAAATCTAAAAACGAATATCGGAAAGGTTGAAAAGTTGTATCCCGAAGATTGCCAGCTAAAATGACACTAAGTCCTCATTACACTCACAAAAAATTTCAAGTTTTTAAGTCTAAGGGCACTCTATTAAAGGCTAATCCATGCACGACTTTTACGGGATGTTACATTATCTCCCCCTTGGGATCATTCATCCTCGAATGATGGATAGGAGCTTGTTGAAGTCTTAAAGATATAGAATAACGCGGACACGACATGTTCTTTAATAAAGAATACATTGATTTGAAACATGACCATATGGCTGGAACTACTGATATTTTGAATTCTTATATCGGACACGCATATCTGATGCATGGAATACACGACTGAAGCTATTCATAAGCTGAATTCTCATAATGAACATGCATATCTGATGCATGGATCTGTCTTTGAGTTGTTCTCATGAACGCAGGACTAAATACACTATAAGCTGAACTTTTTCTATTGAACATGCATTTTTAATGCACGCATATTTGACTGGACTAACGTATGAATGTATGACTGATTACGCAATGATAACTGGTGCAAGGCTTGTAATAAGAATCTATACATGCAACTGAATGAGGTATCTCCCCCTTGGGACACTATGTCCCTCTATGAATGCTCAATTCATTAAGATACTCGAAAAACAAAAAATTGAGGCGATGCACTAGGCACCTTCAAATTGAATCATAACTGAACATCTGGAATCTGAATCTAATGCATGACACATGAACTGAGCTATACTCGCAACTACTAGTATACTCTATCTTGGAATAGTAGCATGTCTGAGATTTCGGGTAGCATGAATAAATGAAAAGACGAGAAAACAAGTCATGCGAATCTGCCTGTTAAAATGACTTACTGACTATACAGATTGAATTATGCTGGACTTTCATACTTAACTGGAGTATCTCTTCAACACTCTCTCTAAAGAAGTTCTAACAGTAATAGGAAGCCACGAATCTTGGGTATGGATTACACAAGACATCCAACTGAGGAAATCACAACATTAACTCTACTCTGCAGTCTAAAATATAGACATATAACTCCTAAATTAGGATAGAATTTTCAAACCTTTGGCAATACGACTTCTTACTTTCAGGCTTAGCGCACTTCCCGAATATCCCTTAACTATACTATTCCTTATAAATATGATATTCATTCAATTCCGCTTAAATTTCTCATATGAGCATTGACAATTTTTTCTACTAATGTCTAAAATAGCATAATCGTTACCCCGCGATCAAGCCTAACTCTAAGTCACAAAAATACAACATGCTACACCACGCCATTATTCTAAACCATATGATGCCACCTTCTATACCTCTTTTAAAGATCACATTCTAAGCATAACATGCCTTACCACTTTAATGACTACTCTGAACTCTTAATATGAAGTCGCTAATGCATATTGCAACCTTCCACTACAATCCCAAAACGTCATTCAAGCCTAATTTATAACCACATGTTAACTTCAAGGCAAACACCCATAAATACATACTTCACATAGTTTCTAAACTATTATCAATATAACTCCCACACACTATCCTAAAAACATATCATATTTTTCAGATTTGGTACACGAAGAGCAATAACTAGTGATGGAGGTACGCACTTTATCAACAACTGGTTCAAGAATCTTCTTGCTAAATATGGTGTTCGGCACAAGGTGGCCACTGCATACCATCCTCAAACAAGTGGACAAGTAGAGGTATCCAATCGAGAGATTAAGCAAATACTTTAGAAAACCGTGAATGGGAAGAGAAGCTGGATGATGCACTGTGAGCATATCGAACAGCGTACAAAATGCCTATTGGGACATCTCCATATCTCTTAGTGTATGGTAAGGCGTGTCATCTTCCTGTAGAGTTGGAACACCAAGCATATTAGGCTGTGAAGAAGCTGAATTTTGAAATGACTGCTGTAGGAAAAAAGAAGGTTATTGCAACTGAATGATCTTGATGAGTTTAGACTCCATGCCTATGAAAATGCCAAGCTTTACAAGGAAAAGATCAAAGGATGGCATGAAAAACATATTTAAGTTAGGGAATTTGAACCTAGACAACTAGTGTTGTTGTTTAATTCACGGCTTAAGTTATTTCCGGATAAATTATGATCGAAATGGTGTGGAGATTTTGAGGTGGTGCGCATGACACCCCATAGAGCTATGGAGTTGTGGAATAAATAGAAGACGGAGAAGTTCCTTGTGAATGGACAGCGTGTAAAGCATTATTGGGCGCATCATCCGGACAAGCACAGGGAATCTATCACTTTTGCTGATGAGTTATGATGAGTGGAGTCATGCCACAACGTAAACTAAGGTGCTATATGGGAGGCAACACACACATGTATTGTAATAGGTTGTTTAATTTTTGTCTTGTAAAATCAAAAAGAAAAGAAAAATACAAAAAAATGAGTCGTGCCACAACCAAGACTAAGGCGCTGAGTGGGATGCAACCCATAATTACTTACAATATTTGTTGTTTTCGTTTGAGATTGCAGGGAATATCAAAGTGAAATGAGGAGATTTCCATATTTGAGGAAAGCAATCAGGTTTTCAAAATGATTTGTGTAAGTGAGGATTTACTCAGGCAAGAAAAATGTGAGAATTACATAATGAGTTTGAGTTTGAAGAATAGCACGACGCAGAACTGGGTATTTTGACAATTGTTAAATTCCAGTAAGGATACGCGAATTTCACTGTGACGCAAAGAAGTATAAATTGTGAATTGTCAAATTCTAGTGGATTGTTGTAATTTCACCGCGATGCAAAACTTGGACAGTTGACAATTTTCAATTCACAATGAGTGGATGTGAATCTTAGTGCATCGAGTTGGGTAGTTAAATGGAAATTGGCCTTATCCAGTAGGTCTACACGATCCTACCATATTGTGGAGTGGGCTGAAATCGGACTAATCATTTCATTAACCCTAACCCGACACACCCCTCTATAAATATAACTTCACAAACCCTAAACCCTTTATTTTCAACATCAGTGCCACCCTCTCACTCCATCTCCTATAAACTTCTACAATTTTTCACTTTCTCTCATTATTCTCTCAATTGTTGAGGTATATTCTTTAAGATTTATTTATTTATTACCTTTTTTGTTACATCTTGAGATGATTGATAGTGTTTTTAGGCATAATCTTGTTTCCCCTATCCTAATAGTTGTGAATATTAGCATTGCCTATGATATTTTGTCCAATTTGTGACGTCTTAGCCTACTTGTCATTATTAAGAACGAATAAGAGCAAAATTGAATGGTATCTGCAGTTGGTATTAGGGGTGAACATTTTTCATGCTAGTTGAGAGGATGGGGAGTGTAAGGGTATCATAGCTGAAGGTGTAAGGCTAGACTATGTAAGAAGTTAGGGGGTAGTTTCGTTCCACTGTGTATATATCCTTATTGTTTGATGTTAGATGATTGAGTGGAATTCTAGTATTCGAGATGCTATAGTAACATGATCTTATTTATAGTCTTGTATTATGTGATTAACTGGGATTCAATGACATGATGATGTGTGCAGATAAAATGGCAAGGGATGATGTGTCGTGAAGAGTAATATAATGTCTTTCAATATGATATTAAGGCCTACACAAAGGAAAGTCTGAGTACCTTAGTTGTTAACGTAGGTGCTTGTCTAACAACTAAGTGTGGGGTGCAAAAGCACCCGTAATGCACACTCAGTTTAACTAATCCTCAGTTTAATCTTCTTGCATGTTTGTTGCATTTTCTTAATCCCAGGCATAATGGAATCTCAATCAAGCAAAAGCAAGGCAAAGGTAAGACCTTCTACCTCTGCAAGGAAGAGAAGCAGACCGTCTAAAGGGAAATTAACTAGAGTGCCTAGGGACCCTTTACTTCAGCGAGGGCAAGTTCAAAAATTTGGATTCAAAGATGTACAAAAGGATGGGAAGCAGTGGTATACAAAGCATACTAATGCTAAGTATATTCTGGAGGCCTATATCGATCGGGATAGCTTGATGAGAGAGTGTCCGTCTATGATATGGAGAATCGAGGCACTCAATATGAATTTTATTTTTCATCAGCCGACTGAGTGCAACTTGCATCTTGTTAGAGAATTTTATGCCAATTGGGACCCCAGCCATCCTAAACATTTGTTGAAGGTTCATTGGAAGGTGATTCGATTCACAACTGCTGATGTTAATGAGTTGTTGGGTATCCCAGAGACGAATCTAAATTTCTTACGAAAGTTTATTATTTCTCCTTCTTATGCACACATCAGGAATTTGTTGTGTGGCCAGTGATCTTTAACCCGTTGGAATAGGCATCAAGTTACAGGTTTGCATTCTTCTTTCCCCTACGCTTAGATGAACAAGGAAGCAAGAATGTCGGGTCGTATTGTGTATGCCTACTTGATTCAAGGAAAATATATGACTGAGGTGACTAGGGATAGGGTATGTTTGATTTATGCTCTAATGTGTGCTAATGTAGATATTAATGTAGGTAGTGTAATTTTTTTTGCGATGAAGAAGGCGCGTACCCAGGTGGGTCATAACTTTGGATTTGGAGGTTTGGTGACTACATTTGTAAGAAGGAATAGGGTCGATGAAGAGGAGCTTGACTATAAACCTGAGGTAATCACTAGTCTTATGGATATAACTACTGCACGAAGTACATCTGGGGCATCTGGCCTAATTTTGACTATGATGGAGCGATAGGCAAGGACTGATGAGGTGCTGGGTAGGTTGTATGGTCTCATAGTGATGATGTCGAGGATAGGAGAAAGACCCGCTACACCAGAGGAGCTCCATGTTGTAGAGATCGACTATCTACTTGGCCATCATGCTAGTACCATATTGAGGATTGGCCCAGATTTATTGGAGCCTGATGATGATAATGTACCCACAGATGAAGAACACAGGTATAGGAAATCCAACATGGAGTCTGATGAAGAGGAGAAATCTAATGATGATGGAGCTGACGATGATGGCGATGATGTGGATGTGGCTCCTGAGGACATGTCTGCTATAGTCCCATTTGAGTGATCAGGAAGGATCCTGCCACCCTACCATAAGCTTAATTGGAAGCACTGGGACAGTGCTTTATTTTAAGTGTGGGGTGGTGGGTTCGTATTCTCCTGCATCTTTATTTTTTTTACTATTTGACTGAACAATGTTATTATTTTTTTTGTTTTGCTGTGTTGGTTTGATGTACTAACTATTCAGAACACTGGTCTGTAATAGTTAGTAACTTTGATTTTGTGGATTGCAATTTGGCCTCTTTGACATTTATCGCATATTGCTTCAGTTTAAAGAATTATGTTATTATTATTTTCTCCCTCATTGGCAAGTTCAGTTTCAAGTAGTTATGTTTGCTTTTGACCTCTTTGGTAATTAGGAATAAATAGTCATAGTTAGTTGACATCTCCTATGATAGATGGATGACGACCGTCCTAAGGGGAGTGGTCGTATGAAGTAAAGAAATTTAGGAGAAACCAACCACTATCTTAGAGGAGTGTGTGAAATGGGCCACCTCTGCAGTAATTGAAACTTAGTATCAATAAGCATAAGAGTGTTTTTATTTTAAGTACAGAGGATTCAATCTCGATAAATAAAATTTGATGTGTTGGCTTTATTTTGAATTCAATAAAGAACATGATTTGGAAGCTTTGGATAATTCCGTACATGCACTGTGAGTGTGAGGATTAGTATATATTCTACATCAATAGAAATGACTAAAACTTGCCCGGTGTGTCTACAAAGTGAAGTAAAGGGTGTTGGGTACAGGAAGTGATGTAGGCATTTCTTTGACAACCTTGTTTCTAACTTTAATAGCCCTCCCTTGGTTCATAGTTTTAGTCAGCCCCATTGAGCCTTTAGCCTCTTTCTTTGATTGCTTGTTATGAAACCTTATCCCTTCTTTGTTGAATCATAATTTCATCCAAATAAGCTCTAGAGCGTTTTTAATATAATACTAAAAAAGATTAAGAGCAAAAATAAGGAAAGAAGGTAATCATTTGATGCCCCTCAAAGTAGTTATTATTGATGTTTGATGATGTTGGGTTATTTGGGATTTAGTAAATAGAAATGTTACAATGAACCTCTTTTGGCCCTGGTCAAGTTGGATAATGTGTACCTTAATGAAGGCCTTTTTGCTTGAGTTAAGGGTTGCTATAATAGGGGTGCGTAATATTAATATGGAATGAATGACTAATACTCCCAACCTAGTTTGAGAAAATTAGTTAATTGAAAAAGATGTTGACAAATGAAAGTATGGGGAGAAATAGAAGGATAAATTGGTGTTGGAAAATAGAGTGAATTGATAATTCTTGTATTTAAATGCTTAGGAGCAATAGTCACTATTTATGTAAATAGTACCTAGTTTCTCCTTCACCCAAACATCTGATTATTAGTGGAGTAGAACACTAAGGGAAAAATTATGGTTCATTCACTAGCATATACAAATTCTTTGTTGAGAGTGAGCGATTTGATGTTGATACTCCCCTATTTTTGCATAGATATTATTGTGAGTTAGTATGGGCAAATTTTCTTGAGTGAGTATGCAGGAGGATAAAAGCCAAATTACTTATTGTGTTTCTTTCATTAAGTTTGCCAACATGTTAGAAATTCATTTTTGAGATAGAAAAATTTGTACTAAATTATCTCATGTGCTAAAAAATTGTTTTGACAAGATGATGGAAGAATTCGTTATCGCAAAGTGTAAGTGCCCATGGCCACATAACTTTGAAATTTTGATGAAAAAAGGAAGTAATTATGTTTTTGAATTTATGTGTTCAAGGACGAACAAGGTTTTAAGTGTGGGGTGTTGATCTTGGGCAAATTTATATGCTCTTAGCACCAATATGCACTCAGATTTTGACTTAGTTCAAGAATTTTTGTATGAATTCTAAAGTATAATTCAGCTTTTATTCCGTCTTGTGCCTAATGGATATGATTAGTACTTTCAGGTTCAAAGTCATGAAGAATTGTGCATAATTGGATGCAATGAGGATATGGAAGTAGTGAAGGAATGCAAGGGACTGAAATTAAGTTGAAAAAGGGAAGCTAGAAAGTAGGAATCCTCATTTGAAGACACAATGTATCGCGAAGATCAACAAAATAGCAATGGTCAATTTCCAGTGAAGGTTCGCGAAACCACCACATTGCGGAGAAGTTTCGTTTACCAGATTTGGTGACCTGAAGGTTTAGCGTGTTGCGGAGGATGATTATTTTGCAATTGTCCCAATCCAGTGAATCCCCACGATAGTGGTGCCTCGCGGTGAGGGTGCATTTTACAACTGTCAAGAAATAGTTGAGCTCCGTAATTTCCTAGATTTTAATGAAAAATAGCAATCAAAGTCATGGCGCGACGCACCGGTCTGACAAATCAAAAATATTTTAAGTGTATTATCCCAGCTATAAAAGGAAAAATACAAGATAATGTGAGGGACTTTTTTGTGAAGCAGAGCAGCGATGGAAATGCAAAAATTTCTCTCTTTTAGGGTTCTTAAACATTCTTTTGAATTTCTTTATTTGAATGATTGATTTGGGTATGATTTTTTACTTATTTTGGATGATGAATTCAAACATGAGTAGTTAAACACCCTATTTCTGGTGTTGAGGCTAAGAACATGAGTACTCTTCACTATTTTTATTCATAGTATCTTTTTGGATTATCATATGGGTTGTTCTTAATTTCTTGAGCTTACTATTTTAATGATTGGTCACTATTAGAATAAATTTATATTTCTATATGAATCCAGGAGGAGAATCATAGGATAGAAAGAAGAAATTAAGGAGCAAGGTTCTTATTCTTTTATAAAATAAGGGATTTGAATTAGTATCGAGGATAGGGATATACTTAGAAGCCTTGCTTGGTTCACTTGCAAGAAGACAACTTCATGAATCTAGAAAATTTTTTGTAAATCTATGGGAGTTGTAGTTACAACATTCAATAGATAGAAGATTTGAGGTCGGGACCAAGATCATGGCATAACCCTTGCGAACCATCAACCCGATAACTAATTAGACTATGAAAAGAATAAAGAATTGTATGATTGTTCGAAATACCTCAACCCTGGAATCATCCTCATTATTGATTACAACTGTTACTTACTTTGCTTTAGTCATCATTAATTATTTCTTGTTTAGTAATTTACATTTTATTTACACAATCATCTTAATAATGATACAACCAAATACTTAATACTCAATTGTCTTGAACTGAAGATTTAATAAATTTCTTGTTTATTGATCCTCGAAGGAACGATATCTGATTGTTCGAGTCATTATATGACTTGCACGATCACGTTCACTTGCGTGTGTATAGAGATGCAACAAGGAGAAAATGGATGAAAGAGTTTCAAGGAAAGAAGAAGACGAAGCAGCAGGGGTATCCACTGGTGCTGCGGGCATAGTACAGGATCAGTTTGAGAGATGATTCTTCCAATCTTGGAGGGTGAGATTGTGAGTACCCCTACCACCATAGGGTCCAAGATTGCACCATGTGAGAATGCAGGAGCCTCGCCATATATCACAGACGCCTTAGATGAATAAGAGGCCAAACAAGTAAAACCATCTCCTTGTACTTTAAATCAATGCTTTGAGGATAATGTATTTGTTTTTCTGTGGGGGTGGTGTACTTGTACCATGGTGGGTTGTGTTGCCGACCATTTTTACCTCCATGTGCTATCTAGTAGAATCGGCATATCGAGGGTGTCTTACTTTTGCATTCCTACTTTCCTAAGCTTGTGATGTAAATATCTGTGTAAAGTTATTTATAAAATGTTTTTTTTCTTTCCGGTTTTAGTATACCTTTGTAGATATGAATCATTAATGATGTTGGCATAAGACTATGACCATGTATGTGTAATTATTTACTCAAATCATATAGCATGTGTGCATAACCTTCAGTGAGTTTGCATTTGGCATTAACATGTAAGAGGTGCATGAATCATGTGATGGAAATCCTAAGAGTAGCAGGCGAAGTTCAACTCAGTTGCCTAGAACTTGCCCAAGTCATAGTGTAGTGCCTAGAACTTGCCCAAGTCATTGATACTGTACTCTAGATGATTCAATAGGATAAGATGGTAGGCCTCCTTGTACTTTTAGTCCACTTAGCCTAAATAATTAACCTCTCTAAGATTTGTTCCTCACTCGAACCTGTTTTGAGCTTTTAGTAGTTTTCTTCATTTTCTATAACTATAATTAACTCTCCTTGGGGTATTAGCATTCAAATCTGGCCCTACATATTGTGCCATTGAGCTTACTACATCAGCATAAGTTGAGGGTGGCTGATGCTAAAAAAAATAAAAAAAAAATAAAGAGAGTGTGTGTTATGATTTAAGTAGAATTGATTAAGAAAGATTTTAAGCAAGTTGATGATAATAGCAGCTTGGTGCTAAAAAGTTGCTAGGGAAAGGAGAGTTAAGTCCTAATGAATTACTTAACGCAAAAGAGTACCCTCACCTAGCATGAAGCCTCATTACAATCCTAGAAAAGACCTGTTTGATCTTAGCGAATTAGCTTTGAGCGTGTGTTAAATGGCAAGGGCAAGCCTATAGGTACCTGGACTATGCTTATTACTTCTTTGATGAGCGTGTGAGTTTAGATTGTTCCACGTAGTATAAAGAGTGGTAGACTTTATTTTTGTGAGGGCAACTGGAGTTTTGCTTAGTTCTGCTGTTCTCTGTGGGACATGCCATCTATGTCTGTGTGTGCTGAATTATAATCAATGTTGGGTGTAGAACCTGCTATTTGAAATTCATGTGAGTGAAGTGATGAGTGAATGATTGTGTCAAAGTGATTCACTAGTTAGTTGTATGTCATGGTATGGTTCATGTGTGCAATTGGATGCTGAGTGAATTGCGGACAAGCAACGATCGTAAGTTGAAGGTGTTGATGTTCCGACTTTTGACAGAATATTTTACATCTTTTTCTTAGGAAAGTTGTATGTTTTCAAGCAACTAAGGTTGCATTTAATGCTAGTTTTTAATGTTTCTGGGTAAGGATCTAGCTGAAGAAAAAGTCTCAGAAAATAGGCAGAAAAATACTTCTGACGGTCAAAATGGTGGACATCAGTGTTGTGACGAACCACCAAGATAACTGTCTAACCTAACCAGTACTCAGGTTTTCAGAAGACCCTGCGATGGTTGAAATGGTGGGCTGTCAGTCTTGCAATGGATCACCAAAATGACTGTCAGGCCTAGACAGATTGCAAGACTTCAGGTCTTGTGGAAACAGACCAAATGGAGGACCGTTAGTCTTATGACGGACCACCAATTTGACCGTCATTTTTATCCAGAACCTAGATCCCTGAAGGACTCAGCGATGGACCAAATGGTGGACCGTCATTCTTATGATGGACCACTAAGTTGTACGTTAGTTTTATCCAAAAAGTGACCTTCCAAGATCATCATCGACGTGCCAAATGGTGGACCGTCAACCTTGTGACAGACCACCAAGTTGGCCGTCACTTTGGATGCAAATTTTGTGATTTCGAATTTTAAATTCTTTTAGTTGGGAACATATGAATGCCAAGTATTAGGGTTTAGTAGGTATCTTTTTTATTCATTTTCATACTTTCTCCTCTATTGAGAGCTTTGTACTACTTTTTCATTGGGATTTGAATCTAGAAATTGAGAGTTGATTATTAGTTTTCATTTTTTCCATCAAAGATTGAGAATAACAATATTGTGACATTTGTAAGTACTTTTCTGAAGTTATTTATGAACATTAGTAGAACTTTGATTTCTTATATGGAGATGAGTGGCCAAACTCCCATAACTAGCGTTATGGAAGCCTTGATGTAGAGAACAATTTTGGGGTTGTGAATGGGTTTGATTTCTAACATCTATCGAAATTGCATGAATCTTTCTTCATCTTAATGACATCTCTTGGTTGCAAACTTGAGAAGTGAGCCCATAAACTCCACTTGTCTGACATGAAAGTGGATGTTGGGAAAACAAGTGATTCACATGAACTCCATAGGTTTACCCTTTGGGTTAATGGGTTGATGCTTTAACAGGATCAACCCTCGTGAGAGTGTTATTGAATAATGCTTGAATCCTTTAAGTTTGGGAGAAGTGAAGGGTGAAATACTCATTAGGTTGAGAAACACATGGGTAATCCATAAAATTCAATAATTCTTGCAATTAGTTACATAAGTTAGATTTTGAACACAAACTCGCAACCTTAATTGTTTGAACATCTTGGTGAGCATAACTCTAGTTAATTCATTCTCATTGAAATTACATCTACATTTACTCCTAATAGCTGGACTTTTGTGTAACACAAATACAAAAGAGCACTGTTAACATTTCCAAACCCCCTTTATTTTGAAACCTTAGATCAACAGTCAAATAACAATCACAATACTTAGTGAATACTGTATTGTAACGCCCTGGAAAATGGGTCCAAGAGCATCACACGGTGCTTAAGGATACGAGTAGCCCCAAGCTAACCCTTTGAGCCATTTTCTTTCAGTTCAACACAAATCAATGGGGTTTCCATAAATAACCCTCAAATATCAACAGAGTAATCATCATCCAAGAATAAAAGAATTTCACAAAGATAACAAAATACGACTTATTAGTCAACTCCCAACATCTATACTAGTCTGAAAAGCCTCTAAGAAAATCAATAAAACTAGTGAGCCATTAAGACATGCCCCAACTGACTCATACTCAGTTATCAAATATAAACAATTCCGTGAAACTAACATCAGACATCACTTCCTCGAAACATGAGGACTCACCACAACAGAGGATGTAGAACAGTGTGCCCAAAGAATCACTGTCGAACCTGGAACTGATCACCTGAACCTACATTCCGAGAAAATGCATCCCACATCCGAAGATGTTGGTCAGTACCATGGAAAGGGACCGAGTATATGGGGGTGTGTGCATTTGTATAAACATTATCATCATAAATATTTATAAGAAATATGTAGGATATATGAAAGACTCACATAGCCCGAAGAAAATCATTATAATCATGAGAGGATGAAATAAGTACAATAACACATATAAGTCATCATATAATTTGTCAATCACTTTCAGTTCATCAAGAATATCAATTCCCATAATGTAAATATCATTTAAATCTTTCGAATGAATAAATTACACAATTCCACTTTCAAATCACTTTACCATTCACCATAGACATAAGGAAACACACACACACTGGGAGATCCTATAACCGACAAAAACCATGTGAGCTACATGGAGTCCAACGTACAACCCACGTTGGGGAGAGCCGTCCTATCCTTTCTATCGAAGTAGGACTATTGATATTAAATCCACACAAACTAGTGATCACTATATAAATCAGCCTTAGGCTCACTCCTATGGGGGCACGTAGTTCTAGGAAAGTAAGTTTGCTTTATACCTCTCACTCGGTGCTAAAGATTTCTCCCGGACATAGGTCAGATCATTTCAAAGACAATCCACAACAAAACAATTTTAGTAATATATAAATATACATTGGGAGCCATCATGCTTCCCATCTATCAAAATCAACCACGTTGTGGATTTCTTTCACACTCAAGTTCAAAGCAACTCCATTAAGATCAAAAGGTAAAATCATTCAAAATATCTCAAATATTCAGCATCAACGTGCTTATTAACACACACTTTCTCAAAAAAAACACAATTTTCAATGGGGATTCATGACCCAAATATAAAAATTTTGATAAATATCGTTCAAGATTCATGCTTTATATCTCCACATATATAAATTCATCTTTCAAAATCATAAACATCAAGATTTCATAATAATCATCATAAGATATGGGTTCATGCTTCAAATCATGAAAATTAAATAAAAATCATGCCTTTGTAAAGAAATTACTTTTGGGCACAAGAACGAAAGAGAGTTCTTGTTGAAAAACCCCACATACCTTGAATGATGAACTTTAGATCGATACTCATTTTTGAGATGTTAATCGTGCCTTTGAATGATGGTTCTTGGAGTTCTTGAATTAGGAACTTGGAATCTTGAATAAATTTGCAGAATTAATGGTAAACTTTGGAAGTTCTTGAAGTTGGATGTAGGAGCTTACGGTTTTCTTTTTGAGGGAATTTGATGAAATATAACATATAATGCTTCTAATAGGCTTTAATATAGGGTTTGGACGGATTTTGGGTGAGGGGGAATGACCAAAACGCCCCTAAAAATTAAATAATTCTCGAATCTGTCCTTTGGTGGACTGTTTTGATAGTATGAAGTAGATCAACCATAATGTTTTACTCCGATATCCAAATTAGATGAAAACAATTTCATTAGAAAGAGAACTCTCATATATTTCCATTGATATATAGTATCTCACCCAGATCATTGTGTACAAGGAGTTATGATCGTTTGAAGTTCACTCAAAAATTCATTTTTGGTAGGCTGAAGTAGATGGACCATAACCTTTTGCTCTGATAGACAAATTGGATGAAACCAATTTCATTGGAAAGAGGACTCGCAGAGCTTTCTGTTGATATATAGTAGATCACCCAGATTATTATGTAAAAGGAGTTATGATCATTTAAAGTTGGAGCAAAAATACGCCAGGCCTCAGTACTTTTTTCTGCATGTTTTAGTGTTCACTACTATTCACGGTTCGATCGGAATGTTCAGAACTCGTCGCTCGGGTGTCCATTTTTGATGATCCATATATCATTGGAAATCTTATTCGATACTCTATGCAATGTTAGGTCATAATCTAAGACATTCCATATGGAAAATTTATAATTCATTCTAGAAGATAGAACCCAACACGTTTACGCACAAAATTTCAACGAAAAATTTCCCGAGGTATTACATCATCCCCCCTTGGAAACATTCGTCCTCGAATGACGCTAGACATGCCAAGATTAGATAGGGAATAGAGCATACAACTGAAACCATTTGTTATACTAATCACCAGATTGTTTCTCACTCCGAATGCAACATAGAATGCATAAATTCAAGAAACTACAGCTGAACACATAATAAATGACAGCTGAACTGCTGCAACTTTTATCAAAAGTGCATGATTTAGGAAGAACGGTACCTTCGGCTTGATTGGAGTTCGCGAAAAATAGGTGCGGGTACTTGGATCGCATATCCGCCTCAGCTTCCCAAGTTGCAACCTCAACAGATTGGTTTCGCCACAACACCTTGACCAATGGAACTTCTTTGTTCCTTAGTCTTCGGACACTGAAATCAAGAATCTCAACAGGAATCTCATCGAAAGAAAGATTTTCTTGAATGTCAGCACTTGCAGAGGAATCCACTACCACAGCATCGCTAATATACTTTCTAAGCATGGAGACATGGAATATTGGATGAACAAAGGACAACTCGAAAGGCAACTCAACCTCATAAGCTACCTTACCAATACGGCTAAGAATTTTGTAAGGACCAACATAACAGGGACTAAGCTTCACCTTTTTTTCAAATCTCTTCACCCCCCTCATGGGTGAAATTTTTAGATACACTGGGCCACTAACTTCAAACTCAAGGTTTCTCCTTCTAACATCCGCATATGACTTCTGACGACTCTGCACAGTTTTCAACCTTTCCCTAATAAACTTAACTTTTTCCATAGCCTCAAATATCGAATCAGGCCCACTCACAGCCGCTTCACCCACCTCGAACCAACCTATGGATGATATACACTTCCTCTCATATAAGGCTTCAAACGTATCCATGCCAATACTAGAGTGGAAACTGTTATTGTAAGCAAACTCTATCAACGATAAGTGTTCATCCCAACTTCCCTTAAAGTCCAGTGCACAAGCTCTCAATATATCCTCTAAGGTCTGGATGGTCCGCTTAGCCTGACCATCGGTCTGCGGATGAAAAGCAGAACTCAAAAGCACTTGGGTAGCAAGACCCTTCTGAAAAGCTTTCCAAAATTACGAAGTGAACTGAGTACCCCTATCCGAAATGATAGACAAGGAAACTCCATGAAGTATGACTAGCTCTCGGATATACAATCTAGCGTAATCCTCAGCAGTATATGAAGTATGAACAGGCAAGAAATGAGAAGACTTAGTCAACCTCTCAACCACAACCCAAATGGAATCATAATGGCATCGGGAAGGAGGTAAACTAATCACGAAGTCCATATTTATCTCTTCCCACTTCTATGTGGGAATACTAAACTCTTGCATCATACCACCAGGGTTTTGGTGTTCAACCTTAACCTGTTGGCATGTTGAACACTTAGCTACAAACACTGCTATATATTTCTTCATGCCACTCCACTAATAGATTTCCCGCAAGTCTCTATACATTTTGGTGGCACCAGGATGAATAGAATATCGCACCATGTGCGCTTCAGCCATAATCCTCTGTCTCAGATCATCAACATTCGAGACACACAATCTACCCTACAATCTCAACACACCATCTCATCTTGGGAGAAAACCTCTACTTTTTGGTCCTTGACTAACTCCTTCAGTCTGACCAAACTAGCATCTAAGTATTGCTTTTCCTTCACTTCCGAAACCAAGGAGGATTCAGAACTACTCTGAACCCCTATACTACCTTCAGTAGAGTCAAACAACCTAACCCCCAATCTATCCAAACAATGTACATCACGAGCCAACTCTTTCTTACCTTCTACCACATGCAAAACACTACCCATGGATACTCTACTTAGGGCATCCGCCACAACATTGGCCTTGCCTGAATGGTACATCAGACTCATATCATAGTCCTTTAACAATTCTAACCATCGTCTCTGCCTAAGATTCCATTCTCTCAGGGTAAATACATACTGCAGACTCTTATGATCAATGAAAACATCAACATGGACACCATACAAATAGTGTCTCCAGATTTTCAAAGCAAACACAATAATAGCCAACTTAAGGTCATGGGTAGGGTAATTTTTCTCATGGGGTTTAAACTATCTAGAAGCATAAGCTATCACCTTACCCTTCTGCATCAATACGCAACCTAACCCAACTCTCAAAGTATCACAGTACACCACAAAACCATCAACACCATGAGGCAAAGTCAAAATAGGGGATGAATTGAGTCGAGTCTTCAACTCCTGAAAACTCTTCTCACAAGATTCGGACCACAAGAACTTCACTTTCTTTTGGGTCAACCGAGTTATAGGAGACGCTATAGAGGAGAAAACCTCAACAAAATGGCTGTAATAGCCAGCTAAACCCTAGAAACTTTGGATATCAGTTGGAGAAATAGGTCTAGGCCAATTTCTAACAGCTTCAGTCTTTTGGGGATCAACTCTAATACCCTAAAAAAAATGATATGACCCAGAAAAGCAACTGAACTTAGCGAAAACTCATACTTACTGAACTTGGCAAACAACTTGTGATTTCTAAGGGTTTGCAAGACAGTTCGGAGATGTTCAGAATGTTCATCCTCACTACGGGAGTACACCAGTATATCATCGATGAACATTATGACAAATATATCCAGATATGGTCTGAACACTCAATTCACGAGGTCCATGAAAGCTTCTGGGGCATTAGTTAACCCGAAAGACATAACAAGAAACTCAAAATGGCCATAACGAGTTCGGAAAGCACTTTTCGGGATGTCACACTCCCTAACTTTGAGTGATGATAGACGAAACGAAGGTCTATCTTTGAGAAATAACTTGCACCTTGCATTTGGTCAAACAAATCATCTATTCTCGGAAGGGGATACATATTTTTTACGGTGACTTTATTCAGTTGGCGGTAATCAATGCACATATGCAAAGAGCCATCTTTCTTTCTCACAAAGAACACAGAAGCACCCCAAGGAGAAACATTGGGCCTTATGAAACCCTTATCTAGTAGATATTTGAGTTGCCCTTTTAACTCTTTAAGTTCTGCAGGGGCCATATGGTAAGGAGGAATAGAAATGGGTTCAGTATTGGGAAGAAGATCAATCCCAAACTCTATCTCTCTATCAGAAGTTATCCCTGGGAGATCATCCGGAAAGACATCATAAAACTCATTGATGATGTTAACAGACTGGAGAGTTGGAGTCTCAGACTTAGTGTCTTTGAATCTAACCAAATAGTAAATACACCCCTTGGAAATCAGATTTCTAGCTTTGAGGTAAAAGATAAATTGACTCTTGGGTGACACAGAATTCCCAAATCACTCAAACATAGATGCACCCAGAAACTGAAACTTGACCACTCAGGTTCGACAATCAATAGAGGCATAAGAAGAATATGGCTAGTCCATACACAGAATCACATCAAAATCAACCATGTCTAACCCAATCAGATCAGCCAACAAGACTCTATGAAGAACGGTAACAGGACACTTTTTATACATTTTTTGGGCAACAGTCAAATCACCCACTAGGGTAGAAACTAGGATAGGCTCAGGAATAATCTGAGGACTCATTTCAAAATTCACAGCAATCAAAGGTGTAACATATAAGAAACTGGATCCAGGATCCAACAAAGCATACACATCAAACTGCAATATACGAAGCATACCAGTAACAACATCGGGAGAGTCCTCCTATTCCTAGTAAGACGGTAAAGCATAGAATCTATTCTGGCGCTGCCCACCAACATTGCTAGAAGAGGCGCCCTGAGCTGAGGCTGCGCGAGTCGTTAGAACTGGAGCACAAACAGTCTGAGTCTGGGTATGAGGGCGATAGTCACGACGCCCTTGTCTACCCTGTGGACAATCTCTAACTCTATGAGCCATGTCACTACCCCAAAAACAAGCCCTCTTTTCACCCTAACACTCACACGAAGAGCCCTACCACACTTAGGACACAGGGGACGATTTGGCTTACTGCCAGCACTGTACTGGGACCTGGATGCATATGACCTGCTACCTTGCTCCTGCCTACCTCTAGGAACGGGAGCACTAACAGATGATGGTGATGGCATAGATGAATAATCCTGATACTGAGGGCGACACCCTCCCTATAATCTAGTCTAACCCTGTTTGTGCTGCTCGGACCTAGCTCTCTTATTCCTTCTCATTCTATATCTCTCCTTAATCTTGTCTGCCTCAATTTGTTAGGCATGAGTCATCAGCCTAGAAAGATTTATCTCACTATTCAGCATAGCAGACCTACACTCCTTAACCATATAACTAGACACTCCATTCACAAACTTACTCATACTAGCCCGATTATCAGCCACTAAGTTAGGAGCATACTTGACCAACTGATTGAACTTTAGACAATACTCCCTAATAGTCATAGAGCCCTATCACAGGTTCATAAAATCTACCACCTTTGCCTCCCTCATCTCCAAAGGGAAAAACTTATCCAGGAATGCATCCTGGAACTCTTGTCAAGTTGTAGGGACAGCTCTCTCACCTCT
The DNA here is from genome assembly GCA_030864225.1 of Capsicum baccatum var. pendulum. Lineage (NCBI taxonomy): Eukaryota > Viridiplantae > Streptophyta > Magnoliopsida > Solanales > Solanaceae > Capsicum > Capsicum baccatum. The sequence continues at coordinate 23,493,419 of CM061554.1, read as the reverse complement.
ACCTTTCCTCCAAGAAAAAACCCAATCATAAGAAAGGTCTTTCAACCTATACACAGCCAAATCCACACTATGTTCCTCAAATACATGTATCACCTGAGTAATCTTCCGCACCTCCTCTAAAAACAACCGTGGATCCTCATCAGACTTGGACCCATAAAATTTCGGCAGATTTATCCGCATGAAGTCACAGATCCTGGCAGCAGCTGAATCATCTCCCTACTGCTGTGGAGCCTGGGCTGGGTTGGCCTGAATATTTGCACTAACATCTTGGACCAGCGCCTAAAAGTCTACTCGAAATTCAGCATGAGACACGTTTTCATTCAATAGGTCAGCGGGTTGAGGTTGCTGACCATCATTATTTCTACTCGCTTGACGTAGAGGCATATTTCTAAAAGAGGAGAGCACGAACCAATAGCAGAGAGAGAAACTTTAAGCACGATAGACTTCTGAAAGAAAGAATCACACCTTTTCCTAAAACGTCTTGTAGCATCTTGCTCATTGATGTGGCGTGCTACACACCGATGATCATGACTATACATAACGCGGTTTGTCAGACTCCCTAGGACACCTTAAAACCTTAGGCTCGAATACCAAGTTTGTACCACCCCAAAAAACAAGTCCCGGAGCGTCACACGGTGCTGGAGGATACGAGTAGCCCCAAGCTAACCCTTTGAGCTATTTTCATTCAGGTTAACACAAATCAATGAGGTTTCCATAAATAACCCTCAAATATCAACAGAGTAATCATTATCCAAGAATAAAAGAATTTCAGAAAGATAACAAAATATGACTTATTAGTCAACTCCCAACATCTATACTAGTCTGACAAGCCTCTAAAAAAATCAATAAAACCAGCGATCCATTGAGACATGCCCCAAATAACTCATACTTAGTTATCAAATGTAAATAATTTCGTGAAACTAACATCAGACATCACGTCCTCGGAACATGAGGACTCACCACAACAGAGGATGTAGAACAGCGTGCCCGAAGAATCACTATCAAACCTGAACCGAGCACCTGAACCTACATTTTGAGAAAATGCAGCCCACATCCAAAGATGTGGGTTAGTACCTGGGAAAGGGACCGAGTATATGGGGGTGTATGCAGTTGTATAAACATCATCATCATAAATATTTATAAGAAATCTGCAGGATGTATGAAAGACTCACATAGCCCAAAGAAATCATCATAATCATGGAGGATGAAATAAGTACAATGTGAGTCATCATATAATTTGTCAATAACTTTCAGTTCATCAAGAATATCAATTCTCATAATGTAAATAGCATTTAAATCTTTTGAAAGAATAACTTTCACAATTCCACTTTCAAATTACTTTACCATTCACCATAGACATAAGGAAACACACACACACTGGGAGATCCTATAACCGACATAAACCATGTGAGCTACATGGAGTCCAACGTACAACCCACGTTGGGGAGACCCGTCCTATCCTTGCCATCAGAGTAGGACTATTGATATTAAATCCACACAAACTAGTGATCACTATATAAATCAGCCTCAGGCTCACTCCTATGGGGGCACGTAGTTCTAGGGAAGTAAGTTCGCTTTATACCTCCCACTCGGTGATAAATATTTCTCCCGGACTAAGCTAAGATCATTTCAAAGACAATTCACAACAAAACAATTTTAGTATATATAAATATACATCGGGAGCCATCATGCTTCCCATCTATCAAAATCAACCACGTTGTGGATTCCTTTCACACTCGAGTTCAAAACAATTCCATTAAGACCAAAAGGTAAAATCATTCAAAATATCTCAAATATTCAGCATCAACGTGCTTATAACATACACTTTCTTAAAAAAACACAATTTCCAATGAGGATTCACGATCCAAAGATCAAAATCATGATAAATATCGTTCAAGATTCATGCTTTAGATCTTCACACATGTAAATTTATCTTTTAAAATCATAAACATCAAGATTTCATAATAATCATCATAAGATATGGGTTCATGCTTCAAATTCGTAAAATTCAAATAAAAATCATGCCTTTGTAAAGAAAATTACTTTTGGGCACAAGAACGAAAGAGAGTTCTTGTTGAAAAACCCCACATACCTTGAATGATGAACTTTAGATTGATACTCATTTTTGAGATGTTAATCGTGCCTTACAATGATGGTTCTTGGAGTTCTTGAATTAGGAACTTGGAATCTTGAATAAATTTGCAGAATTAATGGTGAACTTTGGAGGTTCTTGAGGTTGGATGTAGGAGCTTAGGTTTTTTTTTAGGGAATTTGATGAAATATAACATATAATGCTTCAATAGTCTTTAATATAGGGTTTGGATGGATTTTGGGTGTCACGACCCGAGCCTAGGCCCTAGCCGTGACGAGCATCCTGAACCATGAAGGCTCGAAACACCCATTATCTATCTGGTTATCATGAACAACGTTCGTAATCATAATAAAATGTGGAATTGAAACTGGGTATGGAATACATGGTCAAGTTCTGCAACATTTCTGAATAATACTATCTGATATCAGTCTACGAAATCTCTACTAAGAACACAAACATCTGTCTGAAAATAAACTGGGACATGGCCCCCAGTAAACCAAAAACATAATAAATAAGATAATGTCTGACATAATTAGGCCTTCCGAATAATAGAAGGCTCACCACTGTGAGATCAAGTCTACAAATCCAAGAATGTCTACTGAGTAGCTGGACCCCTAGACTGTGCCTCAGGACCTGAAAGGAGGAGGGGGGGGGGGCTAGCACAAAAGTACTGGCACACGAAGTAATCCAAAAATAGTATAATGGAACATACATATATATATATATATTAAGTGGAAGCAATTTTTCATCAAGACACCATGTATAAAACTGTTTTCAAAAAATACATGGGCACTTTCTGAAAACATGTAACCTGCCTGTTCATTTCAAATCAAGATCTGTGTTTTACTTCTGAGTTAGGTGGTATTCCCCTACAAGTCTGATATTCCACGGGCTGTATGGAATCCGCCATTGACTCGGCGGGGAAGCCCCCAACCCAAGTGTGCCGGAAGGGTTGGAGTGTCTGAGTCTGATACGCCACAGGACATTTAAGTCAGCGCATAATTATATACTCGGGTCGGCAAACCACGGTTTTAGGCAATGAGTCGCTTGAACTCAAGCCCTCTTTGGAGAACCACCTAACATCTCTGTATGCCCATTTTTAACCTTTTCTGTACATGCAACATTCTGAATGTCTAAAATCATGAAAGTCTGAAATGTCTGTTAGTCTGAGTCTGATATGGTGTTATTCTGAATTGGTATCGTCATACTAAGACATTGCAAGTCATGATTTTTCTGAGCCATAATGTATTAAGCAAGAGCTTTCATTCAAAACATAGTTTAGACCACCAAAACATGTAACTGATGTAATGGATTTCATACTCCGAAACTTAAAGTTCAATTCATGCAGAAATTTCATCAAACACCTGGTGGTCAAATGTCTTTAGCAAGTTCATGTATTCAAAATTGAAAACACATTCATTCATATATGTATATAAACTGTCAAATCGCTTTGGAGATGGTCAAAAAACCAAAACAATGATGTTAAAACATCTTATACATAAATATATATACATAATTTAAAACCCCATTCTAAAACATGATTTTTTTTATGCCCATGAGAATTTAGGAAAAACCCCGCGTACCTCTATTTCCAAGGATAATAGATGTTTCTTGAAGCTTGCGGATTGGTGATTCCGAATATGTAATTATCTTCGAAAACCTACGGTCGAATCTTGAACTATTTGGGTTTTTATTTTGAAACCCTAAGGAGAATTCTTGAGAAATTTTGGAAAAGTATGTGTATTATGGTGTTTGAGGGATTAAAGCCCGTGTTGGTGGTATATATAGGGGTGGAGGATGACAAAAATACCCCTAAGGAACAATTAAGGTCAAATCTGTCCCTCAGTTGACAGTTTGATAGGCTGGAGTAAATCGATTATAACTTTTTACTCATATATTCAAATTGGATGAAACCAACTTCATTTTAAAGAGGACTCAAATAGCTTTGGTTTTATATATTATATATCACACAGTTCATTATATACAGGGAGTTATGATCGTTTGAACTTGATCCAGAAATACTGAAAACTGGGCAATAGGCTATGCGTTTTGCTACTGTTTTGAAATCCAAACGCAGCCTTATGCATTCCGAAAAATTTCAAAACTTATCTGAGATGTACTATGAGCTTGCCCAATCGTAACGCAGCTTGAAAATCTAAAAACGAATATCGGAAAGGTTGAAAAGTTGTATCCCGAAGATTGCCAGCTAAAATGACACTAAGTCCTCATTACACTCACAAAAAATTTCAAGTTTTTAAGTCTAAGGGCACTCTATTAAAGGCTAATCCATGCACGACTTTTACGGGATGTTACATTATCTCCCCCTTGGGATCATTCATCATCGAATGATGGATAGGAGCTTGTTGAAGCCTTAAAGATATAGAATAACGCGGACACGACATGTCCTTTAATCAAGAATACATTGATTTGAAACATGACCATATGGCTGGAACTACTGATATTTTGAATTCTTATATCGGACACGCATATCTGATGCATGGAATACACGACTGAAGCTATTCATAAGCTGAATTCTCATAATGAACATGCATATCTGATGCATGGATCTGTCCTTGAGTTGTTCTCATGAACGCAGGACTAAATACACTATAAGCTGAACTTTTTCTATTGAACATGCATTTTTAATGCACGCATATCTGACTGGACTAACGTATGAATGTATGACTGATTACGCAATGATAACTGGTGCAAGGCTTGTAATAAGAATCTATACATGCAACTGAATGAGGTATCTCCCCCTTGGGACACTATGTCCCTCTATGAATGCTCAATTCATTAAGATACTCGAAAAAAAAAAAATTGAGGCGATGCACTAGGCACCTTCAAATTGAATCATAACTGAACATCTGGAATCTGAATCTAATGCATGACACATGAACTGAGCTATACTCGCAACTACTAGTATACTCTATCTTGGAATAGTAGCATGTCTGAGATTTCGGGTAGCATGAATAAATGAAAAGACGAGAAAACAAGTCATGCGAATCTGCCTGTTAAAATGACTTACTGACTATACAGATTGAATTATGCTGGACTTTCATACTTAACTGGAGTATCTCTTCAACACTCTCTCTAAAGAAGTTCTAACAGTAATAGGAAGCCACGAATCTTGGGTATGGATTACACAAGACATCCAACTGAGGAAATCACAACATTAACTTTACTCTGCAGTCTAAAATATAGACATATAACTCCTAAATTAGGATAGAATTTTCAGACCTTTGGCAATACGACTTCTTACTTTCAGGCTTAGTGCACTTCCCGAATATCCCTTAACTATACTATTCCTTATAAATATGATATTCATTCAATTCCGCTTAAATTTCTCATATGAGCATTGACAAATTTTTCTACTAATGTCTAAAATAGCTTAATCGTTACCCCGCGATCAAGCCTAACTCTAAGTCACAAAAATACAACATGCTACACCACGCCATTATTCTAAACCATATGATGCCACCTTCTATACCTCTTTTAAAGATCACATTCTAAGCATAGCATGCCTTACCACTTTAATGACTACTCTGAACTCTTAATATGAAGTCGCTAATGCATATTGCAACCTTCCACTACAATCCCAAAACGTCATTCAAGCCTAATTTATAACCACATGTTAACTTCAAGGCAAACACCCATAAATACATACTTCACATAGTTTCTAAACTATTATCAATATAACTCCCACGCACTATCCTAAAAACATACACACACAAACTTTTCCACTAAACATCACATGTATCAAAGATTGGCCCCAAATCTCACCTCATACTTATGGCCTTATCTAAACAAACGTACTATGATCTTCCATCAAAAAGAACATTTACTTCATCACCACTATTATTGCATAGGGAGGACATTAAGAGGTTAAAACATAAGACCCTGAAGCATGAGAAGATTTTTATATGGGACTGAACACATTATAAAGAGTGAGTACATGCGTCATGAGTTGCATGACCTCAACTAGAGTTCCTAACATAAGGAATGTAATTCCGACTACTTGAATGAACTAGAACTCATTATCTTAGAACTGGAAGAGTACGTGACTCTCTATCATATACAGGAATCACGAACTATGATCACGGAACTGAAACGTAAAGCTTGAGTAGTCATTGGGATCACTGAAAAATACTAAGATAAGAATGGGTTGAGTCTCACCCTCACTTTCTAACGTTCTAAGTCATACTGCATCACTACTAGAATCTGAGAGCCTTACTTGGTCATTCGTTCTGTCATCTCCCCCTTAGCTTCAAGTCATCATCTAGAGTTTAGGAGATCCTTTACCATATTCTAACTGAACTACACTTACTACACTCTAGGGTCTGAAAAAAAATAACAATACATGCATATCATAGAACTTAGCCCGAATGACTACCTTCCGGGATACACTCTATCTTTCTCTAGCCACCAATAGTCATAGTATAATGCTTGCACACTTACTCTATCGGTTTAACCTTCAAAAGTCAAGCTTAGATGCTAACACTTAACATGGATATCACCAAGCCTTTGATGAACCATATCTCTTTCGATAGAGCATACCACTATTGCGACTCCAAATTTATATACCTCTACTATGAGAATCAAGATCACCGCAAAAGGCCCAACACTATCAATCAAAACACCTTAACATGGCTATTTAGATCACCATGTACTATCTAACTAGTCTTTCTCCACTTAACAATTCAATGGTACCACTAGCCACACACAACAAGTAATAGCCTTAGAAAAATGCCACAACCTCATGTCACCTTAGGCATACTTCTACATCATACATGCAATATCATACACCACTACGATTCGAATAAACTTACTCTATTGCATGCACCGTTTAAGTCTATTAGATCACTTCTATACAACTAGTATTCATTAACCAAGAAATCTTCACATCCACCTTCATGGACATCAACTGTTCAAACTTAATATCTAGTTCTATGCATGATTTACAACCCAACCTTACACGAAATTTTCATTTGGAAACTATGAAATAAACATCACGAAACACTAGTGCACTAGAACTTCATAACCACAATAATCGATCATGACCTAACGGTTTTCCTTATCATAATCCATTAGCATGTACTATTTCAGCACATCAAGCCTACTAATTTAATCCCACAAAACATGCATCATCAAACTCGTGCCACTATTTACCACCACACCATTTAAATTCAAGCCTATAGTTTAGTATCAATCATTTACCACCAATGAAGAATGCAACATAATATAAATATACTAATCCATCAAATTGGGATATTCTACCCAAATATCTCAAAAATCTACTACATACCTTCTCACAAGTAGCACTAGTTTACAACTACCAATAAAAAGAGGGTCAAGGGGGTTAAAGCCTCATAATAGACATGGTCAACTTTATCCTTATATTATAACCCCGTACAATCGTATCTACTTATACTTCTTTCTCACATCACAATTACTTACCCAAGCGTACATTTACACTACCTTCAAAATCCACAACAACCATGAGTCTATACTTATAACCTACTGGCTAATCTGGCCATTTTCATACTTCAAGAAAGGACAATTCACCTCGCCTAATAACTCCTTCTCTGTCTTCTACTAATAAACTAACACACAAGGACGAATCGCTTCATTACCAACTCTATCTCATGCAAAAAGATTCAGCAATACATATATTCAACCAACACAAGAACCACACGTTGAATGACAAATTGCTAGTGAATCAAAATAAGCCTCACACGGCTTCACTAGACTTTGATTTTTTTGTAGTTTGAACAAGAAAATAAGAAGAATGACAAGGCAACTATGCTAGTGAATCGAAAGAGCCCCACACGGCTTCACTAGACTTTTTAGTTTCACCAACACGATGATAAAATATTTTCAAGAGATAGAAACTTGTCACACAACAATTCATAATCTGAAAATACACATCTTACTTTGTATAGATAAAAAAAAATCTGAGTTAAATATTTCCCCCACAGATTATCATACGATCCACACACGCTACTTGCTACCAATAGGTCATGACACCGACACTTTAACTTATACTACTATTTGGGTGGAAATACAATTCCAACACTTCTACTACACATCTTTTCCCTTAAGCATGACATCTGCAACATAAATTTCTGAAAAGGGCTGAATATACTCAATACAGAAGGATAAAAAGCACGATTTCATCAAGATCAAGGTTCACACTGGAACCCATACACTCTGAAGCAATATCGGACTCTTCACAAGTCCTTGCACAATTTTAAGATCTTATATGACGCGATTCGAAGGGAGAATACCATTTAGACTCTAACCTTCTGCACTTGATTCACCCTAGAAATTTGATGGGTCTGAGAACATCAGAGTAAGGAAAGAATTTGGGATGATTTTACTTTCGTATGGACGTTACCATAGCACGAATTAGAGTATGAAAGAGGAACATTCTGACTCTGTTTCACGAACTAGAACATGAAGAAAGAGAGACATTCCTAAACGTCTTATAGACTCCTGCTTATAAGTGTGGCGCGCTACACACCCATAAATAAGACTCTACCCGACGCGATTTTGCAGACACCCTGGGACCATGAACTGTGCTCTAATACCAAGTTTGTCATGACCCGAGCCTAGGCCCTAGTTATCATGCACAACATTCGTAATCATAATAAAATGTGAAATTGAAACTGGGTACAGAATACATGGTCAAGTTCTGCAACATTTCTGAATAATACTATCTGACATCAGTCTGCGAAATCTCTACTAAGAACACAAACATCTGTCTGAAAAGAAACTGGGACAAGGCCCCCAGTAAACCAAAAACATAATAAATAAGATAATGTATGACATCATTAGGCCTTCTAAATAATAGAAGGCTCACCACTGTGAGATCAAGTCTACAAATCCAAGAATGTCTACTGAGTAGCTGGACCCCTAGACTGTGCCTCAGGACCTGGAAGGAGGGGGGGGGGGCTAGCATAAAAGTACTGGCACGCGAAGAAATCCAAAAATAGTATAATGGAACATACATATATATATATATATATATTAAGTGGAAGCAATTTTTCATCAAGACACCATGTATAAAACTGTTTTTGAAAAATACATGGGCACTTTCTGAAAACATGTAACCTGCCTGTTCATTTCAAATCAAGATCTGTGTTTTACTTCTAAGTTAGGTGGTATTCCCCTACAAGTCTGATATTCCACGGGCTGTATGGAATCCGCCATTGACTCGGCGGGGAAGCCCCTAACCCAAGTGTGCCGCAAGGGTTGGAGTGTCTGAGTCTGATACGCCACAGGACATTTAAGTCAGCGCATAATAGTATACTCGGGTCGGCAAACCACGATTTTAGGCAATGAGTCGCTTGAACTCAAGCCCTCTTCGGAGAACCACCTAACATCTCTGTATGCCCATTTTTGACCTTTTCTGTACATGCAACATTCTGAATGTCTAAAATCATGAAAGTCTGAAATGTCTGTTAGTCTGAGTCTGATATGGCGTTAGTTTGAATTGGTATCGTCATACTAAGACATTGCAAGTCATGATTTTTCTGAGCCATAATGTATTAAGCAAGAGCTTTCATTCAAAACATAGTTTAGACCACCAAAACATGTAACTGATGTAAAGGATTTCATACTCCAAAACTTAAAGTTCAATTCATGTAGAAATTTCATCAAACACCTGGTGGTCAAATGTCTTTAGCAAGTTCATGTATTCAAAATTAAAAACACATTCATTCATATATGTATATAAACTGTCAAATCGCTTTGGAGATGGTCAAAAAACCAAAACAATGATGTTAAAACATCTTATACATAAATATATATACATAATTTAAAACCCCATTCTAAAACATGATTTTTTTATGCCCATGAGAATTTAGGAAAAACCCCGCGTACCTCTATTTCCAAGGATAATAGATGTTTCTTGAAGCTTGCGGATTGGTGATTTCGAATATGTAATTATCTTCGAAAACCTACGGTCGAATCTTGAACTATTTGGGTTTTTATTTTGAAACCCTAAGGAGAATTCTTGAGCAATTTTGGAAAAGTATGTGTATTATGGTGTTTGAGGGATTAAATCCCGTGTTGGTGGTATATATAGGGGTGGAGGATGACCAAAATACCCTTAAGGAACAATTAAGGTCAAATCTGTCCCTCAGTTGATAGTTTGATAGGCTGGAGTAAATCGATTATAACTCTTTACTCATGTATTCAAATTGGATGAAACCAACTTCATTTTAAAGAGGACTCAAATAGCTTTCGTTTTATATATTATAGCTCACACAGTTTATTATATAGAGGGAGTTATGATCATTTGAACTTGACCAGAAATACTGAAAACTGGGCAATGGGCTATGCGTTTTGCTACTGTTTTGAAATCCAAACGCAGCCTTATGCATTCCGAAAAATTTCAAAACTTATCCGAGATGTACTATGAGCTTACCCAATTGTAACTCAGCTTGAAAATCTAAAAACGAATATCGGAAAGGTTGAAAAGTTGTATCCCGAAGATTGCCAGCTAAAATGACACTAAGTCCTCATTACACTCACAAAAAATTTCAAGTTTTTAAGTCTAAGGGCACTCTATTAAAGGCTATTCCATGCACGACTTTTACGGGTTGTTACATTAGGTGAGGGTTAATGACCAAAATGCCCCTAAAAATCAAATGATTCTCGAATCTGTCCTTTGGTGGACTGTTTTGATAGTCTGAAGTAGATCAACCATAATGTTTTACTCCGATATCCAAATTGGATGAAAATAATTTCATTAGAAAGAGGAATCTAATATATTTCCTTTGATATATAGTATCTCACCCAGATCATTGTGTACGAGGAGTTATGATCATTTGAAATTTACCCAAAAATTCATTTTTGATAGGCTGAAGTAGATCGACCATAAATTTTTTCTCCGATAGACAAATTGGATGAAACCAATGTCATTGGAAGGAGGACTCAAAGAGATTTCTGTTGATATTTAATAGATCACCCAGATCATTATGTACAAGGGGTTATGATCATTTAAATTTGGAGCAAAAATATGTCAGTCCTCAGTACTTTTTCCTGCACGTTTTACTGTTCACTACTATTTACGGTTCAATCGGAATGTTCATAACTCGTCGCTCGGGTGTCCGTTTTGGATGATCCACATATCTTTGGAAAGCTTATTCGATACTCTACTTAATGGTGGGTCATAATATAAGAAATTCCACACGGAAATTTTATAATTCATTCTAGAAGATAGAACCCAACACATTTACGCACAAAATTTCAATGAAACATTTCCCGGGGTATTACATGTATTCCTTGTGGGATTCGACACCCAACCCAGTTGGGTTGTATATATGACAGAGACCGCTTACTCTATCATAAGAGAGGTGTAATTTGGGTGTATCATTGGGCTTATTGAAAACACTTTGGATATGGTTTAATTTATAGAAATCATGTATTTACATAGGGGTTTTGAGATTTACGTTTACAATTATGCATTATGAACTCCTCAATGATATTATTGATTTAGTCTTGAGGCCTCCCCTTAAAAATTGAAATCTTACTTATATATATATATATATATATATATATGAATGTATGCACTTGATGCGTTTAAATTACTTATATATAATTTTCATAAGTCATGTTTCATTTAAATATATTTTGTGAAGTATGATACAAAAGGTCTTGTGGTTGGTGAGACTTAATCATAGATTTCCATTGAAGAGGGGGTACTGTACTTGGTGTTAAAGGTTGAAGATGCTTATTGAGAAAAATTGCATGTTTTGTCATAAATTTCATGACCACCACATGTTGTTGAAAAGCTGAAAATAGTGACTTTTACATAAATTGACAAATGTTTTGAAGTATGAATCTTTTTGAATTGTTTGACCTATGGTGGTCCAAACTTTATGTTTTGAAAGAGAAGACTGTAAAAGATATTGAATGACTTATATATGACTTGCAAGACTTGGTATGACTATACCAAATCAGATAAGGCAATGATAAACTCAGAACAAAATACAAATTTTAGTTCAGGTTTCAGATTTTGAATTTAGATAGATGCATGTTTAGAACAGGTAAAAAATGGGCACTAAGAGAGTTAGGTGGTTACCCGAAGTAGGCGTGGGTCATACAATTCACTTCCAAGAACCGTGTTTTGCCAATATGGGTTTATTATTTCCCCAAAAGAGATTATACCATGGCCTAGTGCTTTGTGGCATATCAAATTTAGATATTTCAACCCTTGCAACAAATTTGGGTTGGGGGATTGGCCGTCAAGTTAATGGTGGATCCCATATTTCCCTTGGGAAACTTTCAAATATGTAGGGTGTACCACTTAGCTTAAAAGTAACACAAAGAATAGAACTGCATTGACAAGATTATTTTAAGATCACTTGAGATTGCCCATGTATTTTAAACTATTCATGCATAAAGTTTTTATGAATTGCTCTCACCTATGTTCTATATGTATAAATTCATTATTTTGGATTGCTCTGTGTACCAGTATAATTGTATTGACCGCTATATTTTAGGATCTGAGGCTCAGTCCAAATGTCCTGCTAAGCCGTAGAGTTATCATATGAAAGTGTGCAGTTGCTGAGCCTTCTTTATATCGAAAGGCCTATTTTTTTCGTACACTGTTGTTTAATTTTGTTTGGGTCTGACTAGGGGCCTTGTCCCTATTTTAGATAATTATTAATTTCAGTTGTACTAGAGATTTCGCAGACAGAAACAAATGTTGTTTAGATGTTGATGGTTTTCTTTTCGTATTGATAAACCGAACTCAGTGAATGACCATGATTTCGTTTGTTAATTTTTGCATTTCTTTTATATTATTGTGAATATTGTGCATAATTACCAGATACAGAAGGGTGCACGGGCGTTCATGGTTTGGGATGCTCATCACGGCCAGGACCCCAGTTCGATTCATGATGAACTTGGTTTCAAAGCACGGTTCATGGTCCCAGAGTGTCTACAAAATCACATTGGGTAGATTCTTGTTTTTAGGTGTGTAGCGTGCCACACTTATAAGTAGGAGGCTACTAGGCATTTAGAAATGTCTCCCTTCTTTGTGATTTAGTTCGTGTTGTAGCATCTGAATGTCCTCTACATAGTGGTCTCTGGTATTTCAGAGAAGTTATCATGCCTCTATGTCACTCCAATAAATAGAACACCCAAACTGAAAATGTTTGTCCTATCCATAGGATGAGGACACATAATAGGGCTCACACTCCTAAAAATGTTGCTGCTCTGGGAGTCCCTACTGTTCAGACTAGCCCACCTAGGGTACCTAGGGCTCCCCGATCTGGGACTAAACCCAACCTCCCTAGAAAGAGATATCAAATGCTGAGTTTAGATAATCGATGTATATGATTGCACAATTGGTGGCTTCACAGACCCAATGGTTGGAGAATGTTGGGTTTGAGTCTGGTGCATCCGAGACTACGTGGGTGGGTCAGTTTATGAGGTTGTACCCGCCTAAGTTTATGGGTACAAATGTGGATGAGGATCCACAAGAGTTTGTAGTTGAGATGGAGAAAATTTTCTGAGTGTTGCATGTAGATGAAGTGGAAGGGTTTGAACAAGTGGCTTATCAACTAAAGGTGGTAGAAAATTAGTGGTACAATGAGTGGGAATATTCGAGGGGCGAAAATAGTGAGCCTTCTGTGTGGGGTAAATTTGTGGAAGCTTTCCTGGACCGATTCTTTCCCCAGGAGTTGGAGAGTCCAAGGCTGAGGTGTTCATGAATTTGAAACATGGGAAGATGAGCGTCAAGGAGTACACCCTGAAATTCAATCAATTATATGGTTATACTCCAAAATGGGTGGGAAACATGAGGACCCAAATGGGCAATGTTGAACAGATATATGGAGTTCTCCAAATTGTCCGTTCATATGCAACAGGTGGAGAACTAGAAGAAGAGGGTTAATGAAGCAAGGGAGAAGGACAGACAGTCCAAGAGGGATAGAATGGTAGATCAGAACTACAGCCAGCACAAAGATGGTAATTGGGGTAGCAGGTGGCCAAAGAAAAAGTTCTGGAGTAATGCGCAGCCTGCAGCCAGCACGCCTGCGCCCAGACCACCAGTTGATCGGCGGTTTAAAAATTTCCATCCTAGCCATGGGCCTAGAATACAGGGAACATAATCACAAGGGAGTGTGGCTCAATATGCTAGGTCATACCCTCAATGTGACATGTGTGGAAAGTACCATCCAGGGATCTACCAGTTTGGTAGATTAGTGTGTTATACTTGTGGCCAGCCGGGTCATATTCAGAGAGACATTGTCCGTCTGTTAGAGGGAGTGTTGGAGGTTCTAAGTCTCAATAAAATTCCTCCTTACCACCACCACCTCCCAAGGGTGCTACTTTAGCTATCGGGGGAGGTCGCAACCGATTGTATGCCTTGTCCAACCACCAGGATGCAGAGGCTTCACCAGATGTGGTCGCGGGTATGTTATAGATTTTCTCCAGTGATGTGTATATGTTACTTGATCCTAGGTATACCTTGTATTATGTGGCCCCTTATGTGGCTGTTGGTTTTGGCTTCGAACCTAAAAATATTCCTAAACCTTTCTCTATCTCCACTCCTATTGGTGACTCTATTGTGTCTAGGAAAGTGTACAAAAATTATATAGTGTCTATTTGTAATCATGATACTGTGGTAGACCTTATAGAACTTGCCATGATTGACTTTGATGCTATTTTGGGAATGAATTGGCTTCACTCGTACTACACCGTCCTAGACTGTAGAACCTTAAAGGTTACTTTCTCTTTTCCAAATGAACCTATGATAAAGTGGGAGGGGTATTCTTTAGTACCTAAAAGGAAATTTATCTCTTATCTTAGAGACCACAGACTTATATCTAAGGGTTATTTGTATCATCTTGTACGAGTCAATGATTACAGTGATGAAAGTCTATCTCTCCAGTCTATCCCCGCATTAAATGAATTCCCAGAAGTCTTTCCCAATGATCTCCTAGGAATACCAAGAAATAGGGAGATAGATTTTGGCATTTACTTGTTGCCGGACACTCGTCCTGTTTCTATTCCACCATACAAGATGGATCCTGCAAAATTGAAAGAGTTGAAAGAATAGTTAAAAGATCTTCTTAACAAGGGCTTTATCCATCCTAGTCTTTCTCCCTGGGGTGCACTTCTGCTCTTCGTGCGTAAGAAGAAAGGTTCTCTCTGCATATGTATAGACTATCGTCAGTAAAATTAGGTCACTATAAAAACAAATATCCCCTTCCTAGAATTGATGATCTGTTTGACCAACTTCAGGGTGCTAAGTGTTTTTCAAAGATAGACCTTCATTTGGGGTATCATTAGAAGAAGGTTAGGGAGGTTGATATTCCCAAAATAGCTTTCCAAAATTGATATGGACATTATGAATTATTAGTCATGTTCTTCGGATTGACTAACGTCCCTGTAGTTTTCATGGACCTAATAGATAGGGTGTTTTGCCAGTTTCTAGATCTGTTTGTCATAGTCTTCATTGATAACATTTTGATTTATTCTAAGAGTGAGGAGGATCACACCAATCACCTCCGAATTATTCTTCAGACCCTCAAAGATCATAGATTGTATGCAAAATTTTCCAAGTGTGAATTCTAGAAATAATAGGTCAAGAGTTAAAATAAGAGTTGTAGAACTAATATGGATATCTGATGCTTTACCAAAACATAGGTTCATAATATCGTTGGCAGTACAAGGTATATTACTCACTCGGTAAAGAAAGATATAGCTAAACATACAGGTGGATAACACTAACAATGATTGTTGTCTTTGTGATACTCATGAGATAGAGAAGAAGACTCATTTGTTTTTAAAATGCTCCTGGATACGGCAAGTATGGCACAAACTCAACCAATGGACTGGAATGGTAGTGCAACATAAGGAAGTACAATAAGTCTTGGCCAATAAACAAAGAAAGTACTGGAAAAAATTCAAGAAAGAGGTGGTTGCAGATTTATATGGTGCCATAATCTACCATACATGGAGTGCCTGAACCTGGAAGAGATACAAAGGTAAAGCTATAACTATAGATGAGGTAATGTAAAGCCCCGAGTCTGTACCCCGGATGCCATATGGTGCTTACAACCCTGAAGGACCACAAGCTAACCCATGACTGGTACCTGCTGTGAGCACTGTATAATAACACTGAAATAATGCAAAAATTAGGCTGAAATGCCATGAGGTTCATATTCTGAATACTGATGAATATAATAATTGAATAGTAAAATCTTCAAGACTGAATACTGTCTGAACTAGTCTAGTCGGATAAGACTCTAACTAAACTGTCTGAAAGTAGAGTTGACGGGACAAGCCCCCAAATTACTCCGAGTACTGAAAATACTGAAGCCACTAAAAATACTGAAATAAAAGTATATCCTTGATAGATATGGACTCATTAGTGAATCTGCTGCTGCTATCTAAATTTGTCTATGTGCATTTAGGAGCCTGAGCATCCTAGCTTATGATATGAGACATCATAGAGCAAAGAGAAAGTATGCGCCAGTATGTGGAATATACTGGTATGCTAGATGAGGTAAGGCTGAATGCAAGGGTTCATATGCATGAACAGTAACTGACTGAATGATATAGCGTAACTGAACAAGAGTACATGAATAACTAAAACTACTATAAAATACTTAGTATGCAATACTATGCATATACATGTATACTATATGTTATCTTTTATGGAAGTCGAGTAGTGATTTCTGATATTGAGTAACTGATATCTGTGATTAAAGATAACTGAATTACTCATATTGAGTGGCTGTGTTTGACAGTCCTGGTTCTGTAGAACTGGACAAAATTTTTTACTGAGACTGAAACTAAAACTTTGGGAGGTAATCATCTAACCAACATACCCCAAAATAAGATAACTGGGGTCCAACCTATAACCCTAGTTGGAAAGGTGTCAGTACCATGCCATGGGTAAAGACAACTGAAGAGTCACCCTTATCTGGTTGGTACTCTAACGAGAATGGTGGAGCCCTTAACTGGTAGGTTAAAACACCTCACCAACCCTCAACTGGCAGGTTGATGTCTCAGCCTATGCTGGCTACGTAGTTTTGGAATGCAAGGACTACTTCTAAAGGTCACACCCTCTACTAGAAAGTTCGCCCCCATCCTTGGGTATAACGACCCGAAATCGCCTCCCGGAATGTCACACTGTGCTTAAGGCTACAAGTAGCCCCAAGCTAACCCTTTAAGCCTGTTTCTACTAATAACACTCATTTCAAAATAAAATAATTCAAACACTAGCATAGTCATATCATATGAAAGGAAATACGGAGAAAATACTCAGTTCAAACGACCACAAACCTGGAAACCTCAACAAAACCACAATTTGATAACTAGTCTGACAAAGCCTCAACTACTCCATGAACAAGAGAGCCATTAGGACAGGTCCCCAACTAACTCAAAATGAACTGAAAGTAATAACATAGTCTCTCAAATACTGAAATATCTAAGGACAGGTCCTCGAACCAGAAGGACTCACCACTATAGGGATGGTGACAAAGGTACTCAAAAGTCACAGAAGAGGCTGGGACTGAGCACCTGAACCTACATTATAAGACAATGTAGCGCATTGACGTATATGTGGATCAGCACTTGAGAATGTACTAAGTATGTGGGAGTGCATGCATTTATAAAAAACAACATCAATAATCTTTAATCAAATCATGCATGTAATAAGTAATGACTCACATGGCTTGATAAGTATAAAATGCGAAGCTCATGAATCATGTAAAATGGAACATGTAACACAATCTCGTGAGTCATTATACTTTCATCTTTGAAACACTTGTACTCTTCTCTTATTATCATTACTCAAGGCTAAAGGAAACTTTAAGAAATACTTTCAACTCACGCATATGTCGCATAGAGAGTAAACCTTCTTTAATACTCAAGGACTCGTAACTCTTTTGAACTCAAATACTTGGAATTCAAAATAATAACTTTGGAATATACTTGAAGGCATTTCATTCACGTTAGGAAAATATCTCATTTCAAGCTTTAGGAAAAAATACTCATATCAAGGGAAAGTGTTTTAGTTTTAAAGGAAAATATCTTATCTCAATGGAAAATACTTTAGTTTAGGGAGTTTCTCTTAACCAACATAAACCATGCGAGCTACATGGATTCCAACATTTTATCCTCCTAAGGAAGAGAATCCACGTTGGGGAGAGGCGTCATACACTTGCCAGGAATTATAACCTAGGTCTAGTGATCACTAAACAAACTTGGCCTCGGGCCCAATATCAACTCGGCCTTAGGCCCAATGATCATCATAAACTCGGCCTCAGTCCCAACCTACGATGGCACATAGTTTTGGGATAAGAAATCATCGTAACTTACTCGTTCGATGTTAAATACTACTCCCTTTAGTTTATCTCGCTCATCTTATGAAAATCCACTTTAGAATAATCTCATGGTTCAATAAGAACCCAATAATAATATCTGTAATCTCATGTAGTAGAGTGGATTTCAAAACTCAATGACCATTAGGTCAAAACATTTGTCAACAATCTCAGAATACTCAAATCATGGGTGCCTATAGCATAAGAGATCATAAAATTGCAAATCTCAAGTAGGGCTAAATAACCCATAGTTCATTCTCAAGTTAAAACTCATCAAAAGCATAATAAATAGCATATAGATTTATAACTCATGTAGAAATCTGGAAATTTCAGCAATTTGTCTCAAAATCTCAACAAACTCATATACTTTGATATCTCAAACATTTCAACTATTAACTTCTCAAGGATTAAAATCATGGGGGTATAGACCCAGCTGCAATTTCTCAAGAAAACATGTGAAATCATGCTATTAAACTCTCAATTCATGAAAAACATCAAAATGTTGCAATCAATAATAATGGGTGAAAACCCTAATTCAAATTCTTGTAAAATTTCATAGATTGCAGAAAATCATAGTTTAAATAAGACTTTGGGCACAAGGATGCAAGGATTACCCTTTTTCGAAACCCCACATACCTTGGATTATGAAATTGGATGAACAAAGTTTCTCTAAACTCTTCTTCTTACTCTTGAGAGAGGGTTCTTGCAACCCTTGAACTTGGGGAACTCAAATCTCAACTCAATTTCTTGAAACTTTGGTGAGTTCTTGGATTTCTTGGAGAAGGGTTTTAGATTTGCTCTTGAGCGAGAAACTCTAGCCTTTGGATGTTTTGGGAGATAATGAGGTTATCAAGTTCGTTTAGTATATATCTGAGGGTTAAAAGGGAAAAAAACCCAAAAAGCCCTATTAAAAAGGTCTTGAAAATACTGAACGAAGTCTGCGATGGTCCATCAAAAGTCTAACTATCTATCGAGTCGTCCGTCGCACGATGACCAAAATAAAGACATACTGCCTCGATACGATGGTCAAATCGATAGTCCATCATAGGTCCGATGGTACATCAGATCATTCGTTGCTCAATGACTAAGATGAGACCACACTACCTTAGTGGTGACGGTCCCAGCGATGATCCGTTGTAGCCTTGAAGGTTGGTCATCCTGCCCATCGCACTTAGGCCAGGAAAGTGAGTTTCTACCTTGGTCGTAATGGTCCATCGCAGACTCCGTCGGATCGTTCGTCATACCTGGGCAGTTCCAACAACTATCAGTAAAATGGCCAAAACTTCTTACCCTGATGCCAGATTTGGACAAAATTGGTATCGTTGGGAAGCTAATTCAATTCTCTACATGACAAAAAGTCAAATTTAAGAAAATTCTATATGGTTTAAACACGAATCACTTGGGAAGTCTCTTCTCAATCTTTTAGGGCCGGAATTACACTTTACTTGACACGCTCTAAGGCTTGGACTACGAAGGAAATTTGTGGGGTCTTACAGTAGCTCCCCCTTGGAAACATTCATCCATGAATGTCTCTAGTTACACTAGGAGCACGGGAAAAAAATAGAGTACACATAGCCGAATTAATTTGCCAAACTGCTCAAAATCTCTCTAAAATCTAGAATACTTCAAAAATTGCAAGAACTCAAGAAAGAATAGATACATATAGCTCAACTTTAGATTAGAAGGGATGAATTAAGGAAGAATAATACCTTCAGATCGATTTGAACTCGCGGAAAAGAGGTGCGGGTACTTGCCTCTCATGTTTGCTTCTGCCTCCCAAGTAGCTCCCTCAACTGACTGGTTTCGCCACAAAACTACGACCAAGGGAACATCTTTGTTCCTCAGTCTATAGATCTGAAAGTATAGAATCTCAACAGGAATCTCATCGAATGAAAGACTATTCTGAATATCAGCACTCTTTGAAGGATCTACCATAATGGAATCACTAATATGCTTTTTAAGCATGGAAACATGAAAAATAAGATGAACGACTGACAACTCCACAGGCAACTCAACCTCATAGGCTACTTTACCAACACGACTCAAGACTCTATACGGAATATAACAGGGACTAAGCTTTCCTTTTCTACCAAATCTCTTCACCCTTTTCATGGGTGAAATCTTTAGGTACACTAAATCACCCACCTCAAACTCAAGATCTCTTCTCCTCACATAGGCATATGACTTTTGACGACTCTGAGCGGTCTTCAACTTCTCTCTAATCAACTTAACTTTCTCCATAGCCTCAAACACTGCATCAGGCCCAATTATGGCAGCTTCACCCAATTCAAACAAACCTATAGGTAACCTACATCTCCTACCATACAAGGCCTCAAATGGCACCATCTCGATGCTAGCATGGTAACTGTTATTATAAGCAAACTCTATCAATGGAAAATGCTCATCCCAACTACCTTTGAAATTAAAAGCACACGCCCTCAACATGTCCTCTAGAGTCTAAATGATCCTCTCAGCCTGACCATCTATCTGCAGATGAAAAGTAGAACTCAAAAGAACTTCGGTACCAAGACCCTGCCGAAACACCCTTTAAAACTGAGAAGTAAATTGAGTACCCCTATCCAAAATGATAGACAAGGAAACTCTCCAGCCTGGCTAACTCCCAGATATACAATTTAGCATAATCCTCGGCTGTATAAGATGTATGCACGGTTAAGAAATGCACGGACTAAGTCAGCCTATCCACAACAGCCCAAATCAACTCATGATGATGACACGAAAGAGGCAACCCAGTTACGAAGTCCATATTCACCACCTCTTACTTCTAAGTGGGTATACTAAACTGTTGCATCACACCACCGGGACTTTCGTTCTCCACCTTAACCTGTTGGCACGTTCACACTTTGCTATGAATTCAGCTATATCCTTCTTCATACCATTTCACCAATAGATTTCCCACAAGTCGCCGTACATCTTGGTAATGCTGGGATGAATGGAATACCGTGTGCCTTGCGCTTCAGCCATAAGTACTCTGCCTCAGATCATCAACACATGAACACACAACCTACCTTGCAATCTCAATGCACCATCTCCCCCTTAGGAGAAAACCTCTACCTTTTCGTCCTTAACTGTCTTCTTCAGTCTGACCAAACTAGGATCCTTATCTTGCTTCTCCTTCACTTCCAAAACTAAAGAGAATTTGGAACTACTTTACACCAAAGTACTTCCCTCAGCTGAATTAAGTTACCTAACACCTAATGTATCCAAATAATGTACATCACGAGCTAACTCTTTCTTACATTCCTCTGCATGGGCAACACTACCCATAGACAACCTGCTAAGGGCATATGGCACTACATTGGCCTTGCCCGATTGATACAACACACATATCATAGTCTTTCAATAACTCCAACCACCTTCTCTGCCTAACATTAAACTCCCTCTAAGTAAACACATATTGCAGGCTCTTATGATCAGTAAACACATCAACATGAACACCATAGAGATAGTGTCTCTAGATTTTCAAAGCAAATACCACAACAGCTAACTCAAGATCATGGGTTGGGTAATTCTTCTCATGCATCTTTAACTATCTATAGGAATAGGCTATAAACTTACCTCTTTGCATCAATACACAACCTAAACCAATTCTAGAGTCATCATAATACACCACAAAACCAAATGTACCATCACGAAAAGTCAACATAGGGGCTAAAGTAAGTCGAGTTTTCAACTCTTGAAAACTTTTCTCACAGGAATATGACCACTGGAACATAACTTTCTTTTGAGTCAACTGGGACATAGGAGACACAATAGAAGAGAAACCTTCGACATAATGATGCTAGTAGCCCGCTAAACCCAAGAAACTTCTAATGTCAGATGGAGAGATAGGTCTAGGCTAATTTCTTACAGTTTTTGTCTTTTCGGGATCAACTCTAATACCTTTGACTAAAATGATATGACCCAGAAAGGCTACACACTTTAGCTAAAATTCACACTTATTGAATTTGGCGAACAACTGGTGATCTCTGAGGGTTTGCAAGACAATTCTAAGATGATTCGCATGGTCATTCTCATTATGGGAGTACACAAGGATATCATCTATTAAAACAATGACAAACATGTGAAGATATGGCTTGAAAACTCGATTTAGGAGGTCCATGAAGGCGACTGGGGCATTGGTTAGCCCAAAGGAAAATAACTAGAAACTCAAAGTGACCATAGCGGGTTCGGAAAGTTATCTTTGGAATATCACATTCCCTCACTTTAAGTTGATGATAGCCGGATCTAAGGTGTATCTTAGAGAAATAACTTGCACCTTGCAACTGATCAAATAGGTCATCAATTCTCATAAGAGGGTACTTATTTTTTACTGTGACCTTGTTAATCTTACGGTAGTCAATGTACATACGCAAAGAACCATCTTTTGTTCACACGAATATGACAGGTGCGCCCCAAGGAGAAATACTGGGCTTAATGAAACCTTTGTCTAAGATATCTTTGAGTTGCTCTTTTAAATTCTTAAGATCTGTAGGTGCCATACGGTATGTCAAAATAGAAATATGACGAGTGTCGAGAAGAAGGTCAATCCCAAATTCTATCTCTCAATTGGGAGGTACCCCTGGGAGATCTTCTGGAAAAACATTTGGAAACCCATTAATAATATCGACTGACTAAATAGTTGGAGCCTCAGACTTAGTGTCTTTGACTCTAACTAGGTGATAGATGTAACCCTTGGATATTAGCTTTCTGGATATGAGATAGGAGATAAAATGACTCTTGGGAGATACCGAACTCCTGAACCACTCAAAAGCTGGTTCATCAAGAAACTAAAACTTGATCACATGGGTACGATAGTCTATAGATGCATAGAAAAATGAAGCCAATCGATACCCAGAATAAGGTCAAAATCCACGATGTCTAACTCTATCAAATCAGCAAGTATGACTCTATGAAGAACAGTAACAGGACAATTTCTATACACTTGTTTAGCTACAATTGACGCCCCTATGGGGATGGAGACTAGGAAAGGATCAAGAATCTTTTCAGGACTCATTTTCAAATTCACATCTACAAGTGGGGTCACATAAGAGAGACTTGACCCGGGGTCCAACAACACATACACATTAAAATAAAACACGCGGAGCATACCAGTAACAACATCGGGAGAGTCCTCCTGCTCCTGATAGGATGGTAAGGCATAGAATCTATTCTAGCGATGGCCGCCAGCAGTGCTACATAAAACGCCTTAAGCAGGGGCGGGAGAGGGATAGGAGCTGGTGTACTATTAGTTTGTGCCCGAGGTTGGGCATCTCTGTTCCCCTATCTAGCATGCGGATAATCTCTAAGTCTGTGGCCCTACTTTCCAAAATCAAAACAACCCCTCAAATCTATGAAACACTCACCGGGATGATCCTTACCGTACTTACATAAGGTGGATAACTGGTCCTGTTACCAATACTGTTCTGCGACCTAGACATAAAAGACCTGCCCCTTGAACACTAGCTGATGAAGATGCAAGCATGGACGAATGTTGCTAAAACTGAGGGTGATTCCCTCCATGGAACCTAGGCTAGCTAAAATCATGCTACTCAGATCTAGCCCTCTTGTTACCCCTCACTTTTCTCTCTCTCTCCAATCTTATCCACCTCTATCTGCTGGGCATGCATCATCAACTTAGCCAGATCCAAATTTCTATGCAGTATCGCAGTCCTGCACTCCTTCAGTACCAACCCAGAAACACTGGTCATGAACTTTCTCCTACTAGCCCGAGTGTCAGAAATCAAATCAGGAGCATACTTGGCCAACTAGTTAAACTTCAAGCAGTACTCTTTAACAGTCATGGAGCCCTGACTCAAGTTCTTAAAATCCCCAATCTTTTCCTCCCTCATCTCAAGCGGAAAGAACTTGTCGAATAATGCAACTTGGAACACTTTCCAAGTCATAGGAGCATCATTATCACCTCTACCCTTCCTCTATAATACAACCCAGTAATAAGCAATGTCCTTCAATGTGTAGGATGACAACTCAACACTTTCTTCCTTAGAAACATGCATCACTCATATGATCTTTCTCACCTCCTTAAGATACAACTGTGGGTCCACATCTTCCTTAGACCCATAAAACTCTGGCGGATTTATCCGCATAAAATCATGAATCCTAGCTGCAGCTACATCACCTCCCTATTGATTAGAAATTATAGCCTGGTTATTGGCCCGAACATTGGCGGTGACTACTTGGGCTAATGCTTGATAGGTCGCTCAAAACATGGTATGAGATATAGTCTCATTCAAAGGATCAACAAGTGAGGGGTGCTCATCATTGTTTCTGTGGGCATTCACTCTTCGGAGAGGCATTTTCTAAAATAGAAGAGCACAGATTGTTAGATGAGGGGGGAAACTATAGGCACGATAGAATCCAAAAGAAAGAAACAACTTTTCCTAAAACGTCTTGTAACCTCTTGTTCATAGATGTGGTGCGCTACTCACCGATGGTCATGACTATATACAACGCAGCTTGTTAGACTTTCTAGGACTCCTTAAAAAAATTAGGCTCTGATACCAAGTTTGTAACGAACTGAAATTACCTCCCGGGATGTCACGCGGTACTTAAGGAAACAAGTAGCCCCAAGCTAACCCTTTGAGACTGTTTCTACTAATAACACTCATTTCAAGATGAAATAATTCAAACACTAGAATAGTCATATCATATAAAAAGAAATATGGAGAAAATACTCGGTCCAAACGACTATAAAGATGATAACCTCAACACAACCACAATCTGATAACTAGTCTGACAAAGCCTCTACTAATCCATGAACTAGAAAGCCATTGGGACAGGTGCCCAACTGAATCGAAATAAACTGATAGTAGTAACATAGTCTCTCAAATACTAAAATATTTGATGATAAGTCCTCAAACGATGAGGAATCACCACTCTAGAGATGCAGATAGAGGTACTCAGATGTTAGTGATGAGGCTGGGATGGATCACATGAACCTATATTATAAGACAATGTTGCACATAGACATATATGTGGATCAACACTTGAGAATGTACTGAGTATGTGGGGGTGTATGCATTTATATAAAACAACATCAATACTTTTTAATCAAATCATGAATGTAATAAGTAATGACTCACATGGCTTGAATAAGTATAACATGTGAAGCTCATGAATCATGTAAAATGGAACATGTAACACAATCTCGTGAGTAAACTTTAAGCAATACTTTCAACTCACGCATATATCTCATGGAGGGTAAAACTTCTTTAATGATTAAGGACTCATAACTCTTTTGAACTCAAATACTTGGAATTCAAAATCATATAACTTTGGAACATACTTGAAGGCATTTCATTCACGTTAGGAAAACATCTTATTTCAAGATTTAGGGAAGAATACTCATATCAAGGGAAAGTATTTTAGTTTTAAAGGAAAATATTTTATCTCAATGGAAACTACTTTAGTTTAGGGAGTTTCTCTTAACTGACATAAACCAAGTAAGCCACATGGATTCCAATGTTTTGTCCTCTAAAGGAAGAGACCTCACGTTGGTGAGAGGCATCATACTCTTGCCAGGGAGTATAACCTAGGTCCAGGGATCACTAAACAAACTTATCCTCAGGCCCAATATCAACTCGGCCTTAGGCCCAATGATAATCATAAACTCAGCCTCAGGCCCAACCTATGGTGCACGTACTTTTGGGGTAAGCAACTGTAGTAACTTACCCACTCACTGCTAAATACTACACCCTTTAGCTTATCTCACTCATGTCATGAAAATCTACTTTAGAATAATCTCATGGTTCAATAAGAACCCAAAAATCAAATCTGTAGTCTCATGTAGTAGAGTGGATTTCAAAACTCAATGACCATTAGGTCAAAACATATCTCAACAATCTTAGAATACTCAAATCATGGGTGCTTATAGAATAAGAGTTCATAAAATGGAAAATCTCAAGTAGGGCTCAATAACCCATAATTCATTGTCAAGTTAAAACTCATCAAAAGCATAATAGATAGCATATAGATTCATAACTCATGTAGAAATCTGGAAATTTCAGCAATTTGTCTCAAAATCTCAACACACTCATATACTAATATATCAAACATTTCAACTATTAACTTCTCAAGGATTAAAATCATGGGGTTTAGACCCAGCTGCAATTTTTTAAGAAAACATGTGAAAATTATGCCATTAGACTCTCAATTCATAGGAAACATTAAAATTTGCAATCAATAATAATGGGAGAAAATCCTAATTCAAATTTATGTAAAATCTCATAGATTGCATAAAATCAAAGTTTAAATAAGCCTTTGGGAACAAGGATGAAAGGATTACCCCTTTTTAAAACCCCACATACCTTAGATTATGAAATTGGATGAACAAGCTTTCTCTAATCTATTCTTCTTACTCTTGAGAGAAGGTTCTTTCAACCCTTTAACTTGGGGAACTCAAATCTCAACTCAATTTGTTGAATCTATAGTGAGTTTTGGATTTCTTAGAGAAGGATTTTAGATTTGCTCTTGAGGGAGAAACCCTAGCCTTTGGATGTTTTGAGAGATAATGAGGCGATCAAGTTTGTTTGGAATATATCTAAGGGATAAAACGGAAAAAGAGACCCAAAATCTCCTCTTAAAAGGGACTTAAAATATAGAACGGGATCTGCAATGGTTGGAGTGACGGTCCGTTGGATCATCCATCGCACAATGACCAGAAAAGGGACATACTACCTCGATGTGATAGTCAGATCAAAGGTCCATCATAGGTTCGATAGTCTATCATATTTTCCATCGCTCGATGGCTAAGATAAGACCACACTACCTTAGTGGCAATGGTCTCACCGATCGTCCATCGCAGCCTTGATGGTTCGTCGTCCTAGCCGTTACACATGGGACGGGAAAAGGAGTTTCTGCCTTGGTCACCATAACGGTTTGTCACAGACTTGATGGTCTATCACAAACTTGATGGTCTGTTGGATCGTCCATCGCACCTGGGCAGTTCCGATAAGTCTTAGTAAAATGGCCATTACTTCTCGCCCCGATGCCAGATTTGGACGAAAGTGGTATTATTGGAAAGCTAATTCAATTCTCTACATGATAAAAAGTCAAATTTAAGCAAATTCTATATGGTTTTAACACCAATCACTTGGGAAGTCTCTTCTCAATCTTTTAGGTATGGAATTACACTTCACTTAACACGCTCTAAGGCTCGAACTACGAGGGAACTTTATGGGGTCTTACATTGGATTCACTCGGTGTTGAATCCTACTTCCATCTAAATGACAATGATTATTATACTAAACTAAATTAGACTTATACTAAGTTTTACTGAGTTTTGTAACTGACTAAGTACTATGGTTTTGTGACATTACTGAGACAATTCTGTAACTACTATAGCTCTAGGTAAACAACTAGATTTTTGGGTATTGGATACCCCCAGGACTTGATAGCATGGAAAGTAAAGAATAGTATGATCTTGAAAAGCATAACAATGTCCACTTATTCATAATTCATTCATCGAGACATTTTATCAAAAACTTGTAGAGCATGAGCTTGTACATATGCTAGCATGTCATGATTTCACCATTTAATTTGCATGGGCATTCTATCAAACACTTGGGGAGCACAAACATTGTAACTACAACACCCAAACTTGCTAATTCAAGGATTATAACCTGGGAATAACACAATTCAATATACATGCTATTGTAATTTCATGGAACCTACAATTAACCATGGATTGAAACTCAATTACTATCACGAACATGGATACAATCAAATTCAAGCATGAAAATCCAAAATTTGAGATCTTGTATGTTTAAAAGAGGTTCTTGGACTTCATCAGTGAAAGGAACCCATAATAGAATACCTAACATACTTGAGAAGATTAATTCTTGAAGGTTCTTGGTAAAATTCTTGAGATTGTTCTTGATTCTTGAAAATTGGGGTTTTGTTAACTTGAGAGAAAATGATTTATTCTTGAGAGAAAGTGAGTGAATAATGAGATAATAGGTTATTTAGGTGTTCAATTTCGTGTTTAGACTGATTAGGTCCTTGGAAAATATCAAATTACCCCTGGGAATAAATTAAATTTCGTCACTAAAAATCTTGAGTTTGGCCTCCACCGTAATGCAGTGGCATCACAGTGAGCCACTGGAATTGGGCTGGCACTGTTCAAAAAGGGACGAACATGAAATATACCCTTGGCGCGATATGACACCATCGCGAAGCCTCACTAAAATTTGACAATTGGGAAAATGGCTAGTTGCGCAATGCGGTGAGATCGCATTGCCATATTGGAAAATGACAATTGTGAACTGGAGCATTGTCGTGTTGCGCTATTATCGCGGAGCTTCACTGAAAACTGACGAGTGTCATTTGGCTGGTCTTTGCGACACGTTGATGTGCTAGGTGGCACACTGTTTTACAAAAATTGCTATAACTCTTCATACAGTTATCTAATTTGGTGAATTTTATATCGTTGGAAAGCTGACTAAATTTTCTACTCATCGATAAGCTCTAAACTAAAAAATACTGAGTATTTTAAAAATTTTATATATGAATACTCATGTACTAAGAGTTAAGTTAATCTAGGAAAATACAGGGCATTACAATATCTCCTCCTTGGGAACATTCGTCCTCGAATGAGACTGATTAAGCTGAGGACTGCTGATAGAATGAGTTTATATATACTGAACATGTATATATGATGCATGAGTACATGACCAAAACTACTGATAATCTGAGTTTTCATACTGAACATATATATCTGATGCATGAGTACTTGGGTGAACTGATTCATGAATGTACGACTGTTGTGAAGATGGTATGCAATGGTAATGAATACCAAATTTATAACTGTGACTGAACATGAAACTAAGGAAATCTAAGAAAGACTGTTACCTTATGCTTAATTTGAGTTTGTGAAGAAGAGGTGAGGATACTTGGTATGCATATCTAATTCTTCTTCCATATTAACTCCCTCAACATACTGATTCCGCCAAAGAACTTTGACCAAGGGAACTTCTTTGTTTCTCAGTCTACGAATCTAATGATCAAGGATTTGGACTAGAGCCTCTTCGAAGGAGAGATCATTCTAAATATCTACGCCCTTTAATGGGACTATGACTGTTGGGTCTCTAATGCATTTCTTTAGTAGGGAGATGTGGAACACTAAGTGTACTGAAGCTAGATCTGAAAGCAACTCAAGATAGTAAGCTACCTTTTTTAAACGGCTGAAAATTCTGTAAGGACTGACATACCGGGGATTGAGTTTGCCCTTCTTGCCGAACCTATTCACTCCCTTCATGGGATAGATTTTTAAGAACACAAAATCACTGATCTCAAACTCGATATCTTTTCTCTTCACATCTGCATATGATTTCTGTTAGCTTTGGGATACCCTAAGCCTTTCTATGATAAACTGAAACTTCTCTAAGGTATCAAACACTAAATCAGTCCCTACTATAGTTTCCTCACCCACCTCCAACCAACCAATTAGAGATCTACATATCCTACCATAAAGAGACTCAAACGGAGTCATCTAAATAGTGGAATGATAGATGTTATTTTATGCAAATTCAATCAAAGGAAAATGGTCAGCTCAACTACCTTTAAAATCAACAATGCAGGATCTTAACATATCTTCTAGAGTTTGAATAACCCTTTCTGCTTAACCATCCATCTGAGGGTGAAAGGCTGTACTGAGGTGAACTTGGGTACCAACACCCTTTGGGAATGCTTTCCAGAAGTGAGACATAAATTGAGTACCTTTATCTGAGATAATGGATACTGGGACTCCGTGTAACTTCCTAATATAGCGTTTGGCATAGTCCTCAGTTGAATAGGAAGTATGAACTGGCAAGAAATAAACAGATTTGGTCACCTTGTCTACGATAACCCAAATTAAATCATGTTGATAACGAGTATGAGGCAAATCCATCACAAAATCCATGTTCACTTCTTCCCATTTCCATATGGGAATATTTAACTCCTATATGGATCCACTAGGCTTCTGGTACTCAATCTTAACCTGCTAAAACATAGAGCACTTAGCTACAAACTCTGTAATGTCTCTCTTCATCCCACTCTACCATTAGATCTCCCGCAAATCGTGGTACATCTTAGTGGCCCCTGGGTGAATAGATTAACGCGCATCATGTACTTTTACAAGAATCCATCACCTCAAGTCATTTACACCTAGCACACGTAGATGACCCTGGCAACACAACACACCATCTCCCCCTTAGGATAAAACCTCTACTTTTAAATCTCTAACTAACTCTTTCAACTTAACTAGACTAGATCTCTGTCCTACTTTTCCATCATTTTGGATACTAGAGATAATTCTGAACTATTCTGTTCCCACACACTGCCCTCTGCTGAATCGACTAAGAGACACGTAGTCGGGCAATATGATGAACTTCCTAAGATATCTTCTTATTACCACTCTTAAGATGAGCAACACTACCCATAGACAACTTACTAAGAGCATCTGCCACCACATTGGCCTTGATCGGATGATACAGAACACTAATGTCATAATCCTTCAACAACTCTAACTATATTCTCTGCCATAAATTCAAATATTTCGGAGAGAACACACACTGTAAGCTTTTGTGATCTGTGAACACATCAACATGCACCCCAAACAAATAATGCCTCTAAATATTTAAAGCATACACTACAGCTGCTAACTTAAGATCATGGGTAAGGTCATTCTTCCTGTAGGGCTTAAGATGTCTAGAGGCATAGGCTATGACCTTACCTCTCTTCATAAGAACACAACCTAAACCTACTATGGATGCATCACATTACACAACAAATCCATCTGAACCATCCAGTAATGTTAGGACTAGGGCTATAGTAAGTCGAGTCTTCAACTCCTAAAAACTCTTTTCACATGAATCTTACCACTGAAACTTATCTTTCTTCTGAGTCAATCTGGACATGGGAGATAAAATAGATGAAAACCCTTCAATAAACCAATGGTAATAGCTAGCTAAACCCAAGAATATCCTAATATCTGATAGAGAAATGGCTCTAGGCCAGTTTCTCATCGCTTTGATCTTTTAAAGATCAACTCTAATGCCATCACTAAAAAAATAATATGACCAAGGAATACTACTGACCTTAGCCAAAATTCACACATACTGAATTTAGGGAACAACTGATGAGCTCTGAGAGTTTGAAGTACTATTTTGAGGTAATCTGCGTGATCATTCTTGCTACGGGAATAGACAAGAATGTCATCAATGAAGACTATAACAAACATGTCCAAGTACTGCTTGAACACGCAATTCATTAAGTTCATGAAGACTGCTGTGGCATTTGTGAGACCAAAGGACATGACTAGAAATTTGAAGTGACCATACCGAGTTTGGAAAGATATTTTTGGAATGTCACTTTCTCTGACTCTGAGCTGATGATAGCCTGATCTGAGGTCTATCTTAGAAAAGTAACTAGCACCCTGAAGATGGTTAAACAAGTCATCGATTCTAGGAAGTGGATATTTATTCTTGACTATGACTTTGTTCAACTGACGGTAGTCTATATACATTCTAAGAGAACCATCTTTCTTATGCATGAATAAGACTATGCGCCCCATGGGGACACGCTGGGTTTGATGAACCCTTTGTCTAAAATGTCCTTTACCCATTCTTTTAATTCTCTAAGTTTAGCTGGAGCCATTCTATATGACAAAAGAGATATGTGTTGTGTAACTGGAAGAAGGTCTATTCTGAAGTCGATTTCCCTTTCGGGAGAAACTCCAGCAAGATCTTTGGGAAACATATATGAGAATTCATTTACTACTGGAACTGAATCAATACTAGGAGTCTTTGAACTAGAGTCTTTGACTCACACAAGATGATAGACACATACCTTGGATATCATTTTTCTTGCTCTAAGGTATTAAATCAACTAACCTTTAAGCGTTGTGGTACTACCCCTCCATTTAAGGACTGCTTCATTTGGAAACTAAAAATAAATAATTTTGTTTCTATAATCAATTGAGGCATAACATGAATAGAGCCAATCTATGCTGAGAATAACGTCGAAATCCATCATTTCTAACTCTACTAAGTCTTCTAAAGTAACTTTCTGAGATAACATAATTGGAAAGTTTTTGTATACCTGCCGGGCTATAATAGACTGACCCACTAGGGTAGAAACTGAGAAAGGTTGTATTAAGATTTTTGGTTTGACTTTGAAGTTAGCTGCTATGTAAGGAGTTACAAAAGACAAAGAAGCTCCTGAATCTAATAAGGCATAAATATGTAAATGAAAGATCTGTAACGTACCGGTGACTACATTAGGAGAACTTTCCTAATCTTGTCTGAACAGAAATGCATAGATCCTATTTGGGGAGTTTCCCACTAGTGGCATTGGAAGCGGCACCCTACTGATTCGAGTGATTGAACTGAGATGAAGAACAATATACTGTCCTTGTAAACCTGACTGAGGACAATCTCTAATTCTATTGCCTAGCTTTCCACACCCGAAACAAATATCACTGTCAACCCGGCAGACACCCTAATGGTTTCTGCCGTATTTCTGACAAAATAGATTTATTCAAGTACTGCTGACACTACCTTGAGATTTAGAGCCTTACACCCTAACTTTGTTACCATTTTTTAACTTAGGTACTAAAGCACTGGCTGAGGATGGAGTTGGAACTAAAGATTTTGGGCAAAACTGAGAACGGTTACCGCCTTCTAACTTAGGCTGAGTGAAATTGAAACTACCTATTCTAGCTCTCTTGTTCTCCCTCTCTCTCCTTATTCTTAGCCTCTTCTATCTACTGAGCATGGACCATAAGCCTAGATATGTCCATATCCTTAATGAACATCTCAGTTCTGCACTCCTTAACCACACTCTCTGAAACCCCAGATACGAACTTGCTCATCCTGGACCTATTGTCTGCTACTACATGGGGAGCATAACTAGTTAACTGAGTAAGCTTGAGGGAATACTCTTTAACACTCATGTTGACATTCCTGGGATTGATGAACTCTAACACCTTGGCTTCTCTCAGCTTTAAGGGAAAGAATCTATCTAGAAAAGCAGTAGCAAACTCTTCCAACTCTATGGACTCTGCATCTGCGCCCCTATCTACCTTCCACTGTTTAAACCATGTATGAGCTACATCTTGTATCTAATAGAAATATAAATCAACACACTCACTAGATATCACTCCCAAAATATCTGTGAATTTCTAAACCTGGTCGAGGAACTACTGTGGATCCTCTTCTGACTTATCTCCTAAGAATAAAAGAGGATTCATTCGGGTAAAGTCCCAAATCCTAACTGCAATAGTATTGGCCACAGGGTTAGCCTAAATTGTAGTTGTCCATTCATTCTAAGCTACTACATAAAGGGCTAGAGCGGTGAACGCAACTCTAAATTTTGCATGAGAGACATGCTTGTCTAGGGGATTTGCCTGAATGGGCTGACATGCTGGTTGTGTTCCTATTCTTCTTCCGTTGTTTTTTTTTTGGAAGGCACATTATGTAAATAAAAGAAAAAAATGAATTAGACTGAGATTTTAACTTGAGCTCATGCTCACCCGCACGACATGAATACTGAAAGAAGGGAAACTTTCCTAAAATACCTCATAGCCTCTTATCCAAAAATGTGGTGCGCTACACACCCATGCACAAGACTCTACTTGATGCGGCTTTAAGACTCCCTAGGACTCTATTAAATCTTAGGTTCTGATACCAAGTTTGTAAAGCCCCGAGTCTGTACCCCGGACGCCACACGGTGTTTACAACCCCGAAGGACCACAAGTTAACACATGATTGGTACCTACTGCGAGCATTGTATAATAATACTGAAATAATACAAAAATTAGGCTAAAAATCCATAAGGTTGATATTCTGAATTCTGATGAATATAATAACTGAATAATAATATCTATAAGACAGAATATTGTCTGAACTAGTCTAGTCTGATAAGCCTCTAACTGAACTATCTGAAAGTGGGGTTTATGGGACAAGCCCCCAACTAACTCCAACTACTGAAATACTGAAGCTACTGAAAATACTAAAATAAAAGTATATCCTCGATAGATGAGGACTCACTACTGAATCTTCTACTGCTATGTAAATCTATCTATGTGCGGTCAGGATCCTGAGCATCCAAACCTATGATATGAGACATCATAGAACAAAGAGAAAGTATGTGTTAGTACATGGAATATATTGGTATGCTAGATGAGGTAAGGCTAAAATGCAAGGGTTTATATGCATAAACAGTAACTGACTGAATGATATAGAGTAACTGAATAAGAGTACATGAATAAATGAAACTACTATAAAATACTAAGTATGCAATACTATACCTATACATGTATACTATATTTGAGCTTTTACTGAAGCCAAGTACTAATTTCTGATACTAAGTAACTAATTTTTATGATTACTGATAACTGAATTACCGATAATGAGTGACTATGGCTAACAGTCCTAGTTCTGTAGAACTAAACTGAGACTAAAACTGAAACTATGAGAGGTAATCATCTAACTGACATGACCAAAAATAAGATAACTAGGTCAAACCTATAACCCCAATTTGAAGGGTGTCAGTACCATACCATAGGTAAAGACAGCTAAAGAGTCACCCTCATCTGGGAGGTACACTAATGAGAACGGTGGAACCCTCAACTGGCAAGTTAAAACACTTAATCAACCCTCAATTGGCAGGTTGATGACTCCACCTATGCTGGCTAGGTAGTTCTGGAATGCAAGGACTACTTCTAAGGGTCACACCCTCTGCTGCCAGGTGAGCCCCTATCCTTGGGTTCACTCGATGCTGAATCCTACTCCCATCTGAATGACACTAATTATTATACTGAACTAAACTGGATTGATACTAAATTTTACTGAGTTTTGTAACTGACTGAGTACTATGGTTTCGTGACATTACTGAGACTATTTTATAACTACTATAGCTCTAGGTGAACAACTATATTTTCGGGTATTGAATACACCCAGGACTCGATAGCATAAAAAGTAAAGCATAGCATGATCTTGAAAAGCATAAAAATGTCCACTTGTTCATAATTCAATCATAGAGACATTTTATCATACACTTGTAGGGCATGAGCTTGTAAATATGCTAGCATGTCATGATTTCACCATTTAATTCATATGGGCATTCTATCAAATACTTGGGGAGCACAACTTAATGCATATAATCATGGGTAACATACAAACATTGTAACTACAACACCCGAACTTGCTAATTCAAGGATTATAACATGGGAATTCCACAATTCAATAAATATGTTATTCTAATTTCATGGAACCTATAATTAATCATGGATTGGAACTCAATTTTTATCATGAACATGGATACAATCAAATTCAAGCATGAAAATCATAAATCTGAGATTTTGTATGTTTAAAAGAGGTTCTTGGACTTCATGGGTGAAAGGAACTCATGAATGAACACCTAACATACCTGAGAAGATTAATTCTTGAAGGTTCTTGTGAAATTCTTGAGATTGTTCTTGATTCTTGAAAACTAGAATTTTGTTAACTTAAGAGAGAATGATTTATTATTGAGAGAAAGTGAGTGAATAACAAGATAATAGGTTATTTAGGGGTTCAATTTTGTGACTAATTAGGGCCATAGAAAAATACCAAATTATCCCTAGGAATAAATTAAATTTCATCACTAAAAATCATGAGTGTGGCCTCCACCGCTACGCGATGGTATCGCAGTGAGCCATTGGAATTAGGATGGCACTATTAAAAAAGGGACGAACATGAAATGGACCCTTGGCCTGACGCAGTATCATCGCGGAGCCTCACTTGAATTTGACAACTGAGAAAATGGCTAGTGGTGCGACGTGGTTGGATCCCGTTTCCAGACTATAAAATGACAATTATGAACTGGAGCATTGGTGCGACACGCTATTATCATGGAGCTTCACTGGAAACTGACTACTGCCATTTGGCTAGTCTCTGCAGCGCGCTAATGTGCCAGGTGGCACACTGTTTTACAAAAACTGCTATAACTCTTCACCTGGGTATCGGATTTGGGTGAATTTTATATTGTTGGAAAGCTGACTGAATTTCCTATGAATTGGTAAGCTCTAAACTAAAAAATACTAAGTATTTAAAAATTTCTATATATGAATACTCATGTACTGAGTGTTAAATTAAGCTAGGGAACTATGAGGTATTACAGGTAATTACAATGGTTAAGAAGGAACTCATAGAGAGGATTAATTTTGTACAGAAATTCAAAGAAAGCTCAGAGATGTAGGAATTGGAATCAACACTTAGTTAGCTAATGCAGATGTTATTTTTGGTTGTTGTTGTTTTTTGTTGGAGGCCTATTCCTATGATAGGATGAGGAGCTATTTATTTATACTCAGACGGTTTTGTTTTGGTAATATTTCATAGTTGTTACCAAGAAAAATAGAGTAGTTATGCTAATTAACCCAAGTATCCCAAGAGAACAATCTTACAAGATCACTCCAAAAAGTGCTCACACAAGTGTTTCCCAACACCCACTCTCCAACTAAATACTCTACTAGAAAGGGAGAAGAAACACAAGAGAATAAAAGAAAACTCTTGAAAATTGATGTGTTATGAATGAGGAAGAAGGTCCCTATTTATAGATATAAGAATGGGCTTGTTGATATGTAATACCTCGTAAGATCCCAAGCTCAATTCAGCTCATAGTTGCAAGTTTAAAGGGTCCAAGACTTGGAATTTTCACTAAGTGTTGAGGACTTAGTCATTTTCAAGACCCCTAAACTTCGATGATCTTATTTCTAACCTTCCCGACCTCGGGACATTAATTTTTAAGTTGATTCATGATCAAGGATATTCAACGTATGTCTCGAGTGAGTTTTAGAATTTTCAAACGAGCGTAGGGGCATGTTTGGAAAATTAAACTAGTAACAGCACTGGGATAAGCAGGCGCCACCCCCTCCAGTCTACCGTGGTAAGGTGAGCGCCACCTGGTCCAGTCCACTGCTCTAAGACTGGCACCGCCCGGCCTAGTCCACCACTCCAGAGCCCGCGTTGCCCCCTCCTTATTCCATCCAACTTTTGTTCATGGAATTTTAAGGGTGTTTGGGTCATTTTCCTTTACCTAATTCATTTATAACACAAATTTGGGGCTTCTAAGGAGCATTATTTGCCCTTTTATTTACAAATTGCTCTCAAGAAACCCACTCTTCCCCAAGAATAATTCCAAACTCCAATCCAAGAAATCAAGGAATTCAAGCTTCAAGTTCAAGAAATCCACAAGGAATATTCAAGATTTTATCTAGTGAGGTTTTTGGGATGTTCATCCATGGGTCCCGTTTACCCATGGAACCTAAAAACCCTTTTTTAGTTTCCTTTATGAGTTTATACATGTTCAAGATGAAATAAATCCATAAATCTCTTGTTATTTCATTGTCAAGTTATGGTTACAAGTGTTTTAATGTGGAATGAGTCATACCATGTTTTAAGTGTTGAAATTCTCATGTCATGTTTAATTGATTTTAGAATAAATCCCCAAATTATGAATTTACCTATGTTTTTTCTTCATGTTTAAGACATTCCCATGTTCAACCTTATGATTCTTACATGTTTGATGAAATATCAATGATTTGGGTCTTTGAACTATGATTGTATACTATAGTATTTCCAGTTTGATATCGTATTTTTATAATCATTCAGTGTTGGCGGGTTATGAACACCCGATACCTACGTGTTTTACATGCTTTCAGATCATTTAAGTAACAACTCAGTGAAACCATGAGTCTGTTATTTACTTATATATATATGATCATGATGAGCACTATCAGTTATCAGAAATAATGTTCAATTTAACTTAGTTCAGTTGGGAGTGGGATTTAGCATCGAGTGTACCCATGGAAAGGGGCTCACCTGCTAGTAGAGGGTGTGACCTTTAGTATTAGTCCCTGGATTCTAGAACTGCATAGCCAGCATAGGTTTGAGATGTCTTTCTGCCAGTTGAGGGTTGACACATATCTCATGAGAGCACTTACCAGTAGAGAGTGACTCCTTAATTCTTTGGGACACCAGCTTAGTTGATCCACACAGCCAGTGTTAGTATCCGTGGCACAATACTGACACCCTTTCAATTAGGGTTAAAGGTTGGACCCAACATAGCTCAAATTGAGGCATGTCGGTTAGATGATACCTCCCACAGTTTTAGTCCATTTATTTAGACTAAGTACAATTTAGTATTACATGATCAGTATTCAGATATTAGTTAATTAGTATGCTGGCATCAATTAATCAGTATGCAGGCATCAATTAATCAGTATGTAGATACCAGTTAATCAGTATTCATTATGCCTCAGTTCAGGTTTGCTTGACCAAAGCATACAGATTTTCCGTTATTCAATTATTTATATATTATCTCAAAAACATATTTATGCTTGGTCTTGCATTCTCAGATTTGACATGTTCATACATTTATGCTCAGTTATCTCATGCATTTCAATCAGTCCTTATCTCACATACCAGTACATTCAAAGTACTAATTGCTTACTTTTCTTTGTGCTATGTTGTCTTATAACATAGGTTCGGACGCTAAATTTGTTGACCGCTCTTAGGCAGCTCAACGTACTCAGTAGTAGTAGTGGTGAGTCCTCATCTATCGAGGAAATGATTTGTTTATTTTAGTAATTCCTTCTATTTAGTTAGTTGGAGTTAGCTGGGGATTTTTACCATCACCTCCTCAGTTAGTTTAGAGGATTTCAATCAATTAGACAGTCAGGCAGGCAGTTAGTCACTTACCAGTTTTTCAGTACTTTTTTTGTCATTTCAGATAGATGGTTGGTTTTCAGTATTTATCAGATGTTTTAGACTTGTGATGTAATATCATCTCAATATTCAGATTGGTATTACTTTAGCAGTTTATCTTCTGTATACATGTTTTATCATTATTTTATTCAGTGCTCACAGTAGGTACCAACTCATGTGTTAGCTTGTGGTCACTTGTGACTGTACGCACCATTGTCGCGACTAGAGGGTAGCCTCGGGTCGTGACATGATATCATACATGATGTTAATGGAGGATGTAAATTTCAATATTTCCATGTGAATTTGGAGAAATTTCCAACTGCAAAATCTTTGGAAGCAAGATACTTTGACTATAGCAACAAACAATCTTCCTTAAATCTTGGGTTGACTTTTACCAGATGTAAACCACAGAAAAAACAAAGCCCACATTACAAAGGCCAAATTAGTTCGACATGTATTACTTACAAGGTAAAAATAGCTAGACTTATTGGATATATTTGTTGCCCACGTGATGCAAATATGTGATATTTGAACTTGCTTATTATATTGGATAACATGTCTACATGTTCAAGTTCTATCACCACGCGGAGCAAAAGTTTTTCACTAATAGGGTTCAAAATATGAAAAAGTAGACACATAAATAAGTCAAAGGGATTCCAGATCCACTATCTATACCCAAAAAATAATGTTAATGATGTATAAACAATTTAATTTTTTGGCCGATGTGGTTTGGATGAACACCATTGGCCCTACCTGACTCTCCCTTGTTGAAGTCAACATGTACTATTTTAAAGGTTATAATGGTGTATTTGCTATTATAATGCATGTCTTCTCATTAATACTGGTGATGGAACTTGAAATAGACAGAGGCAAGTTATTCAAATTAATTAGCAAGTTTGAGTTCAACATGTTTGCATCGCACTTAACCTTTTAAATAATGCATGTATAAGTTTTGGAATAAATTTCATCAGCAAGAGCGGAAAGTTAGGATCTTTCTCGTCATATGTGCTTTAAAATTAGCGTTGAACTTTTTATTTGTTTACAGTATATTTTTTAATTGGTGAAAACAAATTAAATTATATCATGAGCAGGCTAGCTAGCACCATATCTACTCACTTGTTGAACCCTTATTATCATCAGTGATCATTTTTTATAGCTTCCACTCTTGAAACTTAATTCATGCCGAAAAACACCACAGTTGTTGTCATGATTATTGCCTTTTACCTCTGCCAAATAGCTGCCAAAAAGCTACCAAAAGCTAAGAAAGTTGCTGGTTAACTGTTTATGTGATAATTGCGACTGTGGTTGCCCTTGTGACGCATGTCCAGGAAGCTGTGAAATTCATTGGAGCCTTGAAGGTTGATATATTTCCTATTTACATTTCCATCATACGGATGTAGTAGTATAACTATTTCATTATAATCCTTATTGTCTCTACCTCCTCAGCTGTACTCATTATATGGTACAGTCTGCTGGTGTTACAACTTTATGCTAAGTTTAAATAAAACAGAACATGCTACTGACCTATGCTTTCATTAATTAGAGAAATTCGAGATCATAAAACTAGTCTGATTCATGATATTGAAGATCATATATTATACAATTTTTAAGAGAAATTCTTGGATTGCATATGTTGTTATCGATAAATCTAATTTCAATAATACAGCTCAAATCTGCTGCTCTTTTCCTTAACTCATCTCCCTCTGTTGAAGCCGTATCACATGTTCATGCCTATGGCTTAACAGTTAGTCCAATTTTCAGATACTTTGTTATAAATTGAGAATTCCTTGGCTGATCTGAATGCATTGGCTACACAGCAACAGAAAATCCAATGGACATACTCTCCATGACATAAAGAAGTAGTTATTCCAAATGACACTGAAATAAATGAGTTTGGTTCTAGTTTGTCAAACCAATCCAAGGACTCGTGTCGTTTGATAGACACTTCTTCCATCTTTGTTAACACCAGGGGGTGAATGGACCTATATCCTATAGTTGTGTCATTAAATTCTTTAGCCATTAAATAAAGGTACAAAACTTTCAATCACTCTTGATGAATTGAAAGTTCACAACATTTGATTTTCTCAACAAAGGGCATTACTTGTTTATTAAAATATTCCCGGGACTCATAGCGTTCAATTAAAGGTAAAACAAGATTTCCTTTCAACATCCCAAAAGTACGGATACTAATGAAAAGCTAAGATAGGATTGAAATTATAGCATTCAATATTTGGCAATTCAGACAAATCTTGAACAACCACTTTGTTATGATTAGTACTAAGTTCACGTACTAGTTTATACAAGATCAAACTACGGAAGCTAAGAACAAACACAAAATTAAAGGAACAACAAAATTGAAAATACGAAAAGTAAAGGGATAAACGGATAGAGATAGAAGATAGATAGATTGACACAAGAAGATAGAATGAAATAGGAACTAACAAGTACATTAAACACAAAAACCCTCAAATCAATTATCCACAAGCACCTAACCTCTGACATTGACCGCAAGGTAATCGAAATGCCCTTACAACCACCGTTGCTAAAAAAAAAGGTCAACAAAAGCTTTTCCAAGATCACGCTCACTCTCTCAAGAGTTTTCATATCTTCGTTATCAAAAACCGAACTTATGAAATAAATATTAAGCTAATCTATTTATAGTCTAGGGTTTAACTTATTACAATGGGCCCAAAAGTGACCTATTTGCATTGATGAAGCAAGGCGTCCCACTCTAGCATCTTTGGTGCAGATATGGTGCACTTCAAGGGAATTTCTAGAGAGGATGAAACTGTTTTGACCTGCTCTTGATCCGCAAGAGCAGGTCGAGCGCACCTCCAAGCCAGATTGGGCACATGTCCCTTCCAAGGGGACTTTTAGCCCATTCTCGCATTCCCTCGACTACCACAAGGACCCTAGATCAAATTTATGTGCAATCACCATCACATGACATCCTTTTGATGACAATAAGATGTCTTCAAGCACCTCTAGCACCATAAGTATCCCATCCAAAGATTCGAAGGCAATTTGGATCGTATTATCCTCCCTTTCCTGTGAAGGATTCGACCTCGAATCCAAACCTTGCAAAATCAAAGAAAGGATAAACAAACACAACATCCTCATGACATGAGGGTTAGTGTTATCATAAAGAATTATAGCATTGTGCCAAGGTTGCACACACTTAAGATATAACCGAGAATCCTTTATTTTAATCATGAAAAACTTATTGAAAAGGTTACAAAGGAATTGGCTATGACAATTATTAAGAGATTAAGGTAACCACAAAGGTCTTAATGGCATCAACAAACCAAGAAGGTAAGACTACATTCATCTTAGGAGCCATAAGACTACAA
Organism: Capsicum baccatum var. pendulum; assembly: GCA_030864225.1. Lineage (NCBI taxonomy): Eukaryota > Viridiplantae > Streptophyta > Magnoliopsida > Solanales > Solanaceae > Capsicum > Capsicum baccatum. Next base: position 23,450,884 of record CM061554.1, on the reverse strand, counting down.
GTGTGTTAAACAAGGATGCAAGTATATAAGCAACACCCCAAAGAGGCAATGAAACATTTTACCCAAGGACCTCAAGAAGAAAACCACCTTTAAGAAAGGGGTCACCAATTGCCAAAAACTCACAAAGAAGGGTATCACATAAATGGAGTTCATCAAAAAGTGTTTTCAAGAGGAAACTCTCTCTTTGACCTACAAGTAGTAAAACCTTGGTTAAGAAAGAAAACGCACAATGATGTACTCTCTTGAATCTTTTCTTTACTCCCCTTCTCTAAAGAACATTCATCTTTGTAGGAAATGATTCGCATCTACAACTTGAATCTATCAAGCAGATTGTAAGTCCCCAAGAAAAACTTTCCATCATAAGGAAGGATACCAACATCCTCAATCACACTTCGTTAGTCGTCTTGACCAAGCACCAAGTTGGATGTATAGAAATCACAATATATCAATAAGTCATTGGGGTCAAATGGGAGAAGTAGCCAATAACACGAATCAAGGAAATACTCACTTTCCCAAAAGATTCCATACTCATAATTAGACTTATCCTCTACATGACCATTGATAATTTCATACAAAAAGAGAGGGTACAGAAAGGTATCAATCAAATTAACTTCAACTAAGATATCCTCATGCATATACTTACTATTAGATTAAAGATCATCACCATGAGTAATCACATCAATAGAGGCACATAAAGTAGAAGAGGAAGAAATTTCCAAATAATTAACACCTTCACTTTCAAGGAAAAAATACTCAAGTAGACACATACCACTACTAACATAAAAGGGATCATGACTCAAGTTACCACAAGAGTCAAGCAATTCATTCCCATATTTATCAAAAAAGGGTAGGGTGTCCATAGGGTCATAACCAAAATGATTTTCATAAGAACAATCACTAGTTGGGTTTCTCAAGCACTCAAGTAAGTCAAAGTTATCATCACTCAATTGATCATTCTTTTTCAAAAGCAAGAGATCACTATCAATAATTGAATAGTTAGCACAATATTCACTCAATCCTATATTTTTAATGGATTTCAAGAAATAGGATAACATGTGTCACATCTTAAGCACACCATCTTTCTTTTTAAACACATCACATTGCCCATCACTACATGTGATATAAGGAGTGATCTCACTATTTTTCACACAAGATATCTTTCTAAGAGAGGATCACTATTCAAAGGTAAAGAGTTTAGGCATGTAAGTTCACTCTCAAAGAGATACATGTTATGGTTCACAACATATTCATTCACATGATCAACTCTATCAATACCATTACTAACTTGATACTCATCAAGCATACCATACACTTGCTCAAGTAGTGGACTACACTCACTAGTAAGTTGATCATTACACTCATCTTCACTAGTTATTGGTATCTCATATACTGACTTTGACTCACCTTGATTTTTACAAGGTTCAACTAGTGTGTGACTACTTTCATCACTTCGCAATGGGACCTTATTCAAGTCACAAGTGCTAGCACTAGGTGGACACAAATCGATCTAATTAGAATAATCAATTTGGTCATCTATAGGATCAACTAGTGCTTGCTTACTTACAACAAGAACTTGATCATCATGCAACTTAGCAACACCAAGAGTATCACAAAGGGAAGACTCATGAAAATCCTCTTTAGGTAATCCACCAACTACACTCACACGGCTACTAGTCACACCATCACATTCTAGGTTTAGAAAAGTATAAGAAATAGCAATGTTACCTTGTAGCTCATAAAAAGTATGGTCTTCACCTTGGTTTTTAGCATGGGTGCTCATTTTCTCCTTTGGGAAGCTCTCATCAAAAGAGAGTTTGTCAAGTCTACTCCCATGAGTTATTTCTTCATCACTTTTTTTAAAGTTGGAATTCTTAGCCAAGAACTTCATTAGATCATTAGATCATCAGGTTTGTGTTCGTAAGGAACTTTTTTTGGGATTCTCTTTTGGAAGTGTATGTTCTTAAACCTGCACAAAAGAAGGGTTGATACTAGGTAAAATGCTAGTGTCATGGTTAGTAGGTAATAAGGTATTTGTGTTGATAAGTCCCACAATTAAGTGTTCCTCGTCCACACCTTTCAAGAAACCACTTGACTCATCATTCGGAGTCAACTCTTGTTGTCTTTGATCCATATCTTACTTTCCTTATCAAGGGATAGTTTCCTTTACCCTTTTCTCTACTTCCTCTTTCTTCATTACTTCCTGTAATCCTCTTATGATCTTATATTCCCTACTCACTTGCTCATAATTCCCTTCTAAGATAATCAAGTTTCGTTTATGGGTTGGGATATCTTGAGTTTTCTCTATGGAATCTAAGGACTTCTCGGTGCTTGTGATTGCACCTTCTATGTGTGATCGGCTATTTTCTATGTTTGATACACTACCTTCCATGTAGGTTAGATGGCCTTCTATCTTTCCCAATATAACTTTCAACATGTCTCTTCCCATGGGATTTTGAGCATCTTATTGCATATCCTTTGTACCTAGAAATTAAACATTCAACAAAGACAACAACAACGTTAGCATTAGAAAAATAAAAGCTCATAATCACTCGTGTTTACACACCTTTGATTGCCTCACGATTGGATAGGCTAATGTTGAAAATTATTTAATATTCATTAGTTCATAAGGTGTTAAGTGCTACTTGTGGCTGGAATGGATTTTTTTAAAATGACTCGGAAAAAATTATGTACGGAGTAAAGCCTAGAAGCTACGACGAATTAACAAAGAGTAAAGCTTGAAAGAAATAGGATGATAAAAGGATTTTGACTCAAGAACTAATCAATCAACTTAGTAGGTGAATTACTAGTTGTTTATTAGTTTAAGAATCAAGAGATGTGTTTAGGAGTCAAGAAATGAAACTAGATTAATCAAACCTGAGCAATGGAGTATTGAAGTGTTGAATTTGCGTTGATGAGACCTGTTCTGCATTTGGAATGCGTTTGTGGACTTGATCTAGCAGTTTGGGAACATTTATAGTACACCTTGGAGGCATAGCTACTGGTTTTATATTCTGGAACATCTTAGGCTCAACTCAAGGGTAGCCCAAGAATAGACCCATAGCAGAACAGCCGAGCAACCCACTTGGAATGGTGTTTTTGCCCCTCTAATAGTCCCCCTTTGTATTCTTCTCTTGGAATATTCTTGGAAACTTTGGAGATGATTTAGTACAAACATCTTTTACCCATTTTATTACTCCTATTAGGATCAAACAGTCACTTTTGATGAAAATTTCAATATGAAGATAACAATCTCTCCAAAAACACCAAGAACACTAACTTTTCCAACTTTTTTCTCCTTAGCTCGAAATAAGTTGAAATTTTGAACCTGGGCACTTTTCATCCTTCTAAACTCATTCCAAACATCATTTTGCTCAAATTCTTCATCATTTTTCCTAGATTTAGCAACCCACTTCAAATTTCTTCAACCCAAGCTTGCAATAACGATAGAATACTCAATATTGCTCTGATTTAGCTCAAATTTGATTTCTAGACTCCTATAGTGTTAGAGAACAATAATCTAATACTAGAAACTAAATAAAATACAAAAATAAAAGACTCAAATTTTGATCTAACCCTAAAAAATGTGAGTAGTAATTTTTATTCAGTGATTTTTGATTTTGTAAGACGGTTAGACCTAAGATTGACTTTATAGGAACAAAATCAAGCTCGTCTCTGATACTAAATGATAGAAGATCAAAATACGAAAGCTAATAACAAATACAAAACTAAAGGAACAACAAAATTGAAAACATAAAAAGTAAAGAGATAAACTGATAGAGATATAAGATGGATAGATTGACACAAGAAGGTAAAAAGAAATAGGAACTAATAAGTATGTTAAACTCAGAAACCCCAAATCAATTATCCACGAGCGCCTAACCTCTTACGTTGGCCGAAAGGGAATCAAAATGCCCTTACAACCACCGTTTCAAAACAAAGGTAAACAAAAGTTTTTTCGAGCTAACACTCACTCATCCAAGAATTTTCATATTTATCAAAAACCAAACTTATGAAATAAAGACTAAGCTAATCTATTTATAGTCTAGGGTTTCATTTATTACAATGGGCCAAAAAGTGACCCATTTGTATTAGTGAAGTAAGAAAACCCGCTCTAGCATCTTTAGGGAAGATGTGGCATACTTCAAGGGCATTTCTAGAGCAGATGAAACTATTTTGACATGCTCTTGATCCGCTAGAGTAGTTTGGGTGCACCTCAAGGCAGATTGGGCACATGTACCTTCCAATGGGTCTTTTAGCCCTTCTCGCATTCCATCAACTCCTCTGAGTACCCTTGTTCAAATGCAGGTGCAATCACCATAACATGACACCTTTGTGATGATAATAAGATGTCTTCAAGCATTTCTAGCACCAGAAGTATCCCATCCAAAGTTTTAGAGGAAATTTGGATTAATCACTAGTGAAGTAATGAATTGATGGAGAATGGACTTCATGAAGAATGGTGGGATTAGTTGGTCAAGTAATTTGTGAGGAGCATTAGAATTTTGAAGAGGGGTCTGAGGGTTTGCTTCTTGAATGTGAGTTATAGTTCCAACATATCAGAGTAGGATATTGCACATGGAAACAAGTCAGGAGGCGAGAAATGGTTGAGATGGCTATATGCTGGAAGTGGCACCTTGACTGAAGCAACTTATGAAGTGGATTTATCAACCATTTTCAAATATTTTACAGTATGACTATTTGAGAAGATAAATCTTGGAATTTCCTTCTTGAATATATCACAGTACAAGTGCATATGCACATGTTGTAGAGAATAGCAGAAGAAAAGTATAATTGAGGAGATCTTCTACTAGCCCTAAACCGTCAGCTAAGATTAAAAGATTCAACTAATAAGGCTAAACTATGAAAAAGGAAGAAAGAACTTTAATATAGAGAAAACTACTTGAATTGATTTTATTTTTGGTTGGTTACAACTGCATAATATCATCCCCTATTTATACTTGTTTTAGGATGATTATAGATACCAGAAATCTAGAATGTTCTATCCTCTTCCACAAATATCTCCCTCAAATATCTAACACTCTTCAATATCTAGATCTTTCCTAAATATAAATATCAAATAGACTACACTATCATTTTCAAAATTCTTTTACAGAGAATTACCTTAATTTTTTAGATATTTTTCAATATGATTATCCTAAAAATTACACTAGATATTCTAGAAACTTTACTCGAAAATCTATGCTATCCAAAAAATCAACTTTAATATTTTTCACACTCCACCTTAAAGTGATTTTTTAGAAGCCACCCCTTAAATTGTTGCAGAATAATTCAATCAAATCTTTTAAATGTGCCTTGGTGAAGATATGAATAATATTACCTGATTCCTCTTCCTTCTTGATATGATAAAGGTTTTCCATCAGTAATTCAGCCTGCAAAGAAACATGAATACTTATTAACAAAATTTTCATCCTTGTAATGGGATAGCTTGACAATATTTCTTTGTAGTTTTTGTGAACCACATGAAATATCTCCTTGCTGTGTTTCTGAGCTCCCCCATTCTTTTAACTTACCGACAGTTGTACTATCTGGAGAAACATCTTTAATGAGCATGTTTGGAATTCTAATGTTTAAGATCTTAGAACATGCTCCTTTTGACGCAAGTCCATGACACAAGGAGATTTCATATGTACCATCTTCCTCTTTAGATTCTATGAGGATCTGATCATCAATTTTCCATGAAGTCTCATCACCATAATAGGATCAACCACTAGATTCGCTATCCAGTTTTTCAATCATACTATGTCTCTGTTCATATAAAATTAAGTCTTTTCTTTCAACTTCATCATTCATTGGATTTTTAGCTTCTTCATCAACTTTAAATATTTGCTCTGAGCCAATAATTGACCTTGATACAATAGATGATTGATCAAAGACTTCAACTTTCACTATATCTCCCTTAATGCTTTCTCCAATAAAGTCGTCAATGACATACAGAGTTGCAGACATTGTCTGCTCAAAATCTACTTCAATATCCTCCACGTCCCGACTTTTATTGCCATTTTCAAGATCTAATTCTTTGATTTCCTTGATAGCAGCTACCGTGCCACCTGTCTGAACATCTTTACAATTTTCTTTACTTCTTATCACTGCCTTCCTTCTCAACATGATGGATTGTATTATATCCCATCCAATCTTTTTCAACTTAATAAATGCCAAGGCATCTGTTACTCGACTCTCATCTGTTAAGCATCTTTTCCAGCCTTCTTCTTCTTCAACAAATTTTTTAATTTAAGCCATGTTGCTCTTCATGGCTCAGCAATATCTTTTGATGTGTCCTGCTTTTTCATACCAATAACATCTGGGAGGCTTCTTAGTATAATTGTTAAAATACTCTTTTTTTAACGAGCTTGAACCACTTGAGAATTGAGAATGGTCTATTTCTTTTCCTTTAACATTTCTCTTGTTAGATACAAGAGCATTTCCTTCTCTTTCATTGATAAAATCACCAGCCAATTATTTATCTAGTAAATCTTGTGATGACAATAAATTATCAACGTCCTCCAAGGATGGTTGTTTAGCCCATCCCCGAATTAATGTCAAAAAGGGAATATATTCTAGTTTCAGACCACAGATTATAATTCTTCTCATTTGTACTTCAGAGATAGCCTCGTTCGTATTTAATAAAGAAATCTAAGAACATAAGTTATTAATATTTAAAAAGTACTCAACAATAGAAAAATTACCTTTAGTGGTGTTCGCTAATTCATTCTTCAATATTTGTAGACGAGCTTCATTCTTCTTATTGTACAACTGGTCGAGGGTCACCAATATTTTATGAGCTAATTTACACCTTACAATATGGCCAAATAAATCAGAGAAGATGGACTTCTTTGGAATGAACTCCATCTTCGCATTAATCTATTTTCACTTCTTCTATGCACTACTATTCTCTGGTCCGTCGTGCAGAGGACTTATGTTACCCCCATTACAAACATCCCACAAATCCTCGCTTACAAGGTATGATTCTATACATGTATTTTATACCTTATAATTAGATTGATTCAATAGCTTCATTCCCAGTCCATTAACACGACCTCTTAAATCCATTCGGGCAAACCAATTGAATTGACGACAAATCAGATCTTGAAATAAACACAAGCCCATCTATGCACCTGACTCTGATACCATGTAGAGATAATAGAAGAAAAGTATAATGATGGAGACCTTTTGCTATCCCAAGATTATTGATCATTCAACTTAGAAGAACAAACTATGAAAAAAGAATAGAAAACTTTAATATGGTGAACACTACCTGAATTAGTTTTATTTTTGGTTGGTTAAAAATGCATAATACCATCCCCTATTTATACTTGTTTAAGGATAATTCTAGATACTACAAATATAGCTATTCTATCCTCTTCCACAAATATCACTCTCAAATATCTAACACTCTACAACATCTAGATCTTTCCTAAATACAATTATCAAATAGACTACACTACCTGTAATACCCCGTAAAAGTATTCTCTCATTTCAGCTCTTAATTACATGCATAAGGGGTCCAAAACTTAGAAATTTGCCTAAGTGTTAGGACTTAGTCATTTCCAAGGCTCCCAAACTTCAATGATTTTATATTTGACCTTTTCAACCTCAAAATGTCAATTTTAGAGTTAATCATGATCGAGGATATTAAAAGTACATCTCGGGTGAGTTTTGGAATTTTTAGACGAGCATAGGGGCGTGTTTAGGTCAGTAAAATAGTAGCAGCACCAGGATAAGCTTGGGTCGTGCCCTTCAGTGCACAACTCTAAAGCGGGTATCGCCCCCTTCAATCACCACTCCAAGCCTGCATCACCCCCTCTAGTCTGGCACTCTAAAGACCGCATCGCTCCCTTTTTTTTTGTCCAGCTTTTGTTCCTCAACAATAAAGGGAATTTGGGTCATTTTTCCTTCACCCAACTCATTCATAACACAAAATTTAGGTTTCCAAAGAGCATTATTTGCTCTTTTCATCATAAATTCTCTCAAAAGAAACATCCCTTCCCTCAAGAACAAACCCTAACCCTTACTCAAGCAATCAAGGATTTCAAGCTTCAAATCTCAAGAAACTCTCAAGAATCTTTACGACTTTATCTAGTGAGGTGTGTGTGATGTTCATCCATGGGTTCCTTTCACCCATGGAGTCCAAGAATCCTTTTTTGGTTTTAAATTATAAGTTTTTCATGTTTAAGTTGAAATAACTCCATGCATCTCTTGTTAATTAAATTACAAGTTATGTTTATGAGTGTTTTCAGTTGGAATTAACCATTACATGTTTTGAAAGCTGAAAGATTCATGTTTAATACCCAATTTATGATTTTAGTCTTGTGATCATGTTATTCTCGCATGCTAGATCATAACTCTCATGTGTTTGATGAATTGCCTAAGTTTTGGGTTTTGAACAATAATCCCTTATTATGGTTTTAAAGCTTATATATGGCATTGTTAGTACTGCCATTTAGTGTTGGTGGGTTATGAACACCCGATACTTATGTGTTTTACATGAATTCAGCTTTTCAAGTACTCAGACAGTTGATCCATGACTCTTATCAATTTATTTACATGTTTATGATCATGATGAGCACTATGAGTTATGTAATAATGTTAAGTATAGTTCAGTCCATTCCAGTATCAGTGTCAGTTCAGTTGGGAGTAGGATTTAGCATCGAGAAAACTCAAGGATAAGGGCTCACCTGACAATAGAGGGTGTGACCCTTAGTAACAATCCCTGAGTTCCAGAACTACATAGCTAGTGTAGGTTAGAGATGTCTATCTTCTAGTTGAGGGTTAACAAAGTGTTTACTTGCCATTTAAGGATGACACATATCTCATTAGGGCACCTTCTAGTTGAGGGTGACTCATTAGTTCTCTAGGACACCAGTTTAGTGGATCCACACAGCCAGAGTTAGTACTCGTGTCATGGTACTGACACCCTTCAAACTAGGGTTACAGGTTGGACCTCGATTAGCTCAGATTAGGGCATGTCGATTAGATGATACCTCCTATAGTCTCGGTACAGTATTTAATATAGTCTCAGTTTAGGTTTACCTAACCAAAACATAGAGATTCTTAGTTGATCAGTTATAAGATTTCAGTCTTTCAGTATACAAATTATTTCAAATATATGTTATGCTTGTTTTTTCACTCTCAGATGTTACAATTTTTATGAATTCATGTTCATTTATATCATGTTAATTAGTTAGTCCTTATTTCATATGCACAGTATCCTATTTATATCAGCGTAACATCATCTCATATACTAGTACATTTAAAGTATTAATCGCTTACACTTCTTTACACTATGATATCTGATATCATAGGTTCATATGCACAGTTTCCTGATCGCAGTTAGACAACTCAGCATAATCCAACAGTCGTAGTGTGAGTCCTCATCCATCAAGGATATTTAATGATTATTTAGTTATTTCAGTATTTTACTTTATTCTGTTCAGATATTTAGTGTTTCATATTTTAGTATTCAGATATATGTTACCTTCTCAGTTAATCTTTCGCACATGTGTTTTGTTCATATTTTATTCAGTGCTCACAGTAGGTACAGCTCATGGGTTAGCTTACGGTCACTTGTGACCATAAGCACCGTTGTCACGACTAGGGGGTAGCCTCGGGTCGTGACAAAACTTGGTATTAGAGCCCAAAGTTTTAAAGTGTCCAAGGGAGTCTAAAAGTCATGTTAAGTAGAGTCTTGTGCTTGGGTGTGAAGTGCGCCACACTTATAGACAAGAGGATACAAGACGTTTTAGGAAAAGTTTCCCTTCTTTCAGTATTCATGTCATGTGAATAAGAATGAGCTCTATTTTAACTTTCATTCTAACTCATCCTTCATTACATTTACAAACAATGCCTCCTAAAAAAAATTATGGTAGAAGAAACGGGAACCATCCCTCACCACTACCTGTTCAGAAAGATCCCCTAAACGAGCATGTCTCTTACATCTAATTCATAGTTTCTTTCACTACCTTAACTCACTAAGTATCTGCAAAGAACAATTAGCAGGTTGTTGCCCCAGCTAATCTAGTGGAACCTACAGCTGCAGCTAGGATTCATGATTTCACCCGAATAGATCCCCCTTTGTTTTTGGGATCCAAGTCTGAGGAGGATCCACAGGAGTTTCTTGATATGGTATAGAAAGTAATAGATATCATGGGTTCACTTCTAGTAAGAGTGCGGAGTTGGATGCATACCAGTTGCAGGATGTAGGTCACACCTAGTTTAAGCAGTGGAAGGAGGACCGTGGTGTTGACGCAAGGCCTGTTGAGTAAGAGAAGTTTTCCACGGCTTTCTTAGATAGATTCTTTCTATTAGAGTTGAGGGAAGCTAAGGTACAGCAGTTTGTCAACTTGAAACACGACAGTCTGAGTGGGAAGGAGTACTCGTTTAAGTTTACTGAGTTAGCGAGGTATACTTCTAATGTGGTGGCGGCTGATAATAGGTCTAGAATGAGTAAGTACATTTCTGAGGTATGTGATAATATGGTCAAGGAGTATAGGACCACAATGTTGAATAAGAAGATGGAATTATCTAGACTTATAGTTCATGCTCAACAGATTGAGGAAGAGAAGCCTAAGGAGAAAGAGAAGGAGAATAAGAGGGCCATAATGGATAGTTTTAACTTCTCTCAGCCAAGTTAAGATAGTGGTAACCGTCCTCAATTTTGAGAGAAATTTTAAGCCCTGGCCACATCTTCATCTAGTATGCCAGTGCCTAAGTTCAGGCAAGATAGTCGGGATAAAGAGCCAGGCTCCAAGTCCCAGGGTAGTGTGAACAGTGTTCGTACTAATCCGCTTTGTGGAAAGTGTGGTAGGCATCATCAGGGTGTGTGCAGAGCCGATAGTGATGTGTATTTTGGATGTGGAAAGACAGGCCACAGAGTCAGAGATTGCCCAAGGGCCGGCAGCAAGGTCAGTCTAATCGTCCTCCAGTTCCAGCTGGTCGCCCAACTCAGCAGGGTGCCACTTCCAGTGCAACCATTGGGTAGCGTCAAAATAGGTTGTATGCCCTCTAGACTCAACAGGATCAGGAGAGTTATCCTAATGTGGTTACAGGTATGTTACAAGTCTTTCATCTCCATGTTTATTATTTATTAGATCCCAGAGCTTTACTCTTCTTTATAACTACTTATATAATTGTTGATTTTGGTTGTCCTACCCCATTTTAACCAAGGTCAAAATAGTGTACAACATATTGAAAACCTTAAAATAAAATCATGAAGTTTCCACCTAATTAGTTCTATGGTGAATTAGGACACCTATTATAAATTATGTGATTAAAAAATAATAAAGATTTCATTTTAAGGTCTACTTATCCTACGATGCTGGGTAAAGGTTCTAATTATCCTAAAGGGAAGAGATTAGGCACCCTTAAGGATCCGCTATCTATGGTTAACCGGCCGAACTTAGGTTAGATATGAAAACCAAATATCCCCTTGGCTAACCCAAGGTCGATTGTCCCTTTGCTTTGAACGACGACCTCTCTTTAAGTTCCCCTTCCATCTCAAGAGCCGCTTGGAAAATACCTTCGATGGTATCAAACTTATGAAGTGTCAAATGAGTGGAGATCTCTTTGTTCAACCCACACTTGAACCGAATGATTTCATGACTAATTTGTTCTCCACGATGATCAAGCTTCAACATGAGTTGTTGAAACTCATCATAATATGCCATCACACTTTGATTTCCTTGTCACAAATTGTACAACCTAGCAATAAACTCATGACGATAACTTTTGGGAAGATACCATTGCCTCATTAGATACCTCAACCAAAACTATGGTGGTGGTTATCCATCAATCAACTCATTACCAAACCGTTTGACGTATTCCCACCATTTGTTAGCATAACCTTCAAAGTGAGCTATGGAGTAACAACTCTTCTTCTCTTCTATGATATCATTCACTTAAAACACTTTATCGCATGCCGATTCCCAAGAAAGATAAAACTCGGGGTCAGTTTCACCCTTAAAGATAGGTAGGCTTAATTTGATGGTATTGATGCCTATGTCTCTCTCTTGGTGTCGGTTACCCCTTTCTCCAAATCCTTGGAATCTTCTTGGATCCACACGTCCCCCTCTTATCTCATCTTCCCTAATGTAAACCTCATCGAAGGCTTCATACTCTTCATAATCCATTCTACCATATTCCTCAAAGTGGACGGGACGGTTTTGGATGTTTGGGACTTGATTTGGAGGAATTGTATTTTATGGAGGTGGTAGTATTTGGTTTAGTAGATCTTGGAAGGGAGGGTTTGGATTTAGTAGAGGTAATGGACGTCCAAGTCCTTCTTGTGGAACTTGAAGAGTTTGGGAATGGGTTGGTCTATTGGAGTCTCGAGTTAGGGGGTTATGGGTCATTTGGCTTACGACATTTAGTGGAGCTAGTGAAAGATTTGGCAATTGTGGCCATGTTTTGAGAGTTATACGGGAATTCTTAGCTTGAGACCTTTCACATAAAGCAAAGAACGTGAGTTGCAACGAATCCAAGCCTTGTTCACATTCTTGGCCATGCGTGAGGCCCTTGTGAGCCCATCTATGGGCCTATATTTAATAAAATGTGTAGAGGCACACCAAGACACCCCAAACCCACCTACTTAAATGGCAAGGGTATTTTAGTATTTGTCCCTCCTTTCTAAGTGACTATATAAGACATGTAATAGGGATATTCTTGCTTTAGTTCATTCCTATTATTCAAGAAACAAAAGACTTGTAAATTTTTGACTTCTCTTTCTCATTTGGAGAGGACAAAATCGAATACTCACTAGTAGAGTGATACTAGTGTTGTATCTTGGCTAGAAACTAGGCTCTTGGGGTTCTTTGAGTTCCTCTTGGTCCAAGTAAGAACTTGGTATTGATATTTATTAGTCTTAGGGTCCTTTCTCTTGTTAGGGTTCGTAGATTAATGAATATTGTGTGTCAAGTTTCTATCTCTTTCTTTGTAAATCTTGTTAATATTGTGTTGTTGAATATAAAAGTCTAGTGAAGCCGTGTGGGGATTTTTTGATTCACTAGAAATATTGTCTTTGTTGTTCTTGTTGTTAAACTCACTTTTCTAGCTCAAACAAGTGTTGCAAGCCTACTGAAGCCATGTGTGGCCATTTTCGATTCACTAGCACTTTGATGTTCATGTTGTTGTTCTTGTGTTGGTTGGAATTTGTTGTTATACACTTAGTATTATTTCATTTGGTATCAAATCCATCTTTGTTATTGTTCTTACAATACCAATCTTGGGCTTTCTTCCTAAGAAAATAAAAAGAAAAAAAAAGAAGATGAAAACTAAAAAAAAATTCTAGAAAAGTGCAAGTCTGTCCATTTTGTGTTCTTGGCCGAAAATTGTGTTGTTGTTATCTTGGCCAAGATTTGTTTGTTGTGTGCCTAGAACTTGTAGTCTTTTATTTTTTTAGAGTGTTTCTAGTGTTGGTTTCTTTCTCATCAACACTAAAAAGTGTCAAAATCTAAGATTGAACTTGAACTTGTTGAAGCTGTAGATGTGAACAAGGTGTGGCCGAGTTGGATGTTGTTGTTACCTAAACCTTGGCCGATTTGATGGTCTTGTTGTAGTGGAGTTGGAAACTGAAATTTTTGTCGTTCTTGGAGTTGTTGTGTTCTTAAGGTTCTTCATCCTTTCATCATCTTGTTAATCCTTAAAGTGCAAACTAGATCTAAAAAGGTGAAAGACAAGCTTGTAGTAGTTGTTAGTGAAAGACTTGTCCCTATCACTTCAAAGACTTTTCATCTACTTTTCCTTGATTTAAGGACCTTGTTTCAAGGAGAAAGTTCAAAGAAGTCAAGTTTTGCGTCTGAAATTTGAACAAAAAGGCTTCAAGACCACATTTCCTTCCTTTAACCAAATACACCAATTCCAAATTATATATTGATCAAGACTTGAAATTGGGAAATAAAATTTTGATAAAACTCTAGGACAATAGTGGACTGTCACGTCACTAAAGTATTGTTCACGCAATATTTTTGAGTTCAAATTTTAGATTTCTTAGTTTCATTTTTTTGTTTCCTAGTTTCGTTTGTTTGCTCGACACTAATTGACAACCTAGTAATACCCTACTAGCTTGTAAGTTAGTTTTGTGTACGTTCTTTGTGTTGGCGTTATTTTTTTGTGTCGTTTTGTCATTTGAATATGTTGTAACTCTTCGCTCTAGTACGACGAGAATTCTTTGAGTTTCAAACAATAATCCATTTCAGGCAAGATCATACTCATACCTTACGGATTCCTGGGTTCCTAGCCAATCTACAACACTTGTGGAACTTGAGTGTGAGTGAACCAAGAGAGTGTGAGTGAGGAGGGGGATTTTAAACTAACTTGTTTGTTGCTTGTGTAGGTGATACCTTAATAATGGATGGAACCATGTCTCAAACTATAGATTCTAATGAAATGGAGAATATGAGGGTCACTCTTGAGGCTATGACCCGATCTCATGAAAGGTTGAGTATAGAAGTGGGAGCCATAAAGGGAGAAGTGATGACTATTAGTGGAAGGTTAGAACAAGTGGAGTGTCAAAGGAACTCTAGTCCTGCTACTCCTCAACATGTTTCGTCAAGTGGACATGATATAAATTCCTCCGCCACCGTTACTCCTAAAACATGGCAGCAATTGCCAAATCCTTCACTAGATACACTAAATGTCTCAAGCCAAACCACTTATAAACCTCTAAACCGAGACTCCAATAGACAAACTCATTCCTAAATGCCTCAAGTTCCTCAAGAGGTACTAAAATATCAAATACCTCCACAAAATCTGAACCCCCCCCCCCCCCTTCCAAGCTCCACTAAACCAAAGACAACCACCTCCACAAAATCCAATTCCTCCTAATCAAGTTCCAAATGTCCAAAACCGTTACATCCACCTTGAGGAATATGGTAGAGAGGATTATGAAGGGTATGGAGCCTTTGACAATGCCTACATGAGGGAGAAAGAGATGAAAGGGGGTCTTGTAGATCCAAAAAGATACCAAGGGTATGGAGAAAGGGGAAACCGACACCTTGAGAGAGACATAGGCATCAATACCATCAAATTAAGCCTACCTATATTTAAGGGTGAAAGTGACCCCGAGGTGTATCTTGCTTGGGAGTCGGCGTGTGATGAAGTGTTTCAAGTGAATGATATCTTAGAGGAGAAGAAGATTTGTTATGACATAGCTCATTTTGAAGGCTATGCTAACACATGGTGGGAGTGGTTTGGCAACGAGTTAATAGAGGGACAACCACCACCATGGTTTTGGTTGAGGTACCTAATGAGGAAATGGTATCTTCCCAAAAGTTATTGTCATGAGTTGCTTTCTAGGTTGTACAATTTGCGACAAGGGAATCGAAGTGTTATGGCATACTATGATGAGTTTCAACAACTCATGTTAAAGATTGATCATCAGGGAGAAAAAATTGGCCATGACACTATTCGGTTCAAGTGTGGGTTGAACAAAAAGATCTCCACCCATTTGACGATTCACAAGTTTGATACCATTGAAGGTATTTTCCAAGCGGCTCTAGAGATTAAAAGGGAGCTTAAAGAGAGCTCGTCATTCAAGGCAAAGGGACCATCAACCTCGTGTTAGCCAAGGAGAAAAGATATGGTTCAATCATATTCGGTTTTGCCTAAAAACAAGGACCAACCCGCCACTACAAGGCTGCCCGAGACTAAAACAGTCCATAAATTTCCTCCCCGGCAAGAAGCTCACAAGTATCCTAATCCTAAAGGGTTTCAATGTTTCAAGTTCCAAGGTTGGGGACATACAACAAATGAATGTCCAAACCGGCGTAATGTGATTCTAAGGGAAGGGAGATTGTATTACCTTGGTGAGGAAGTGGGTATTGAAAAAGAAGAGAATGAGGCCGAGACTCAAGATAGAGAAGAACCTAAAAATGATCCACATAATGATGATAATGATTGTGAGGATGCTTATCCGCAAGAAGGGGAGTACGTGGTTCCAAACTTTGTAGTGAGGTATTCCATAATTAGTAATGGAATAGATGATCCTATCCAACAGGAGAATCTATTCCATACTAAATGTCTTATAAAGAGAAGTGTGTGCACTATGGTGATAGATAGTGGAAGTTGTGCGAATGTGGTTAGTGTTGCAATGGTGAACTTCTTGAAATTGCCAACTACACCTCACACTAGTCCTTACAAGTTGCAATGGTTGAATGAATGCAGAGAGTTAAAGGTCACAAGGCAATGTGTGATACGTTTTAAGGTAGCTAACTACCATTACGAGGTACTTTATGACGTGATACCAATGCAAGCTTGTCACTTGTTGTTAGGAAGGACTTGGCAATATGATAGGTCGACCAAACATGATGGAAGTTCCAATCGGTATACACTTGAGAAGGATGGGCATAAGGTCTCTCTTCATCCATTATTGCCTTCCCAAGTGAATGAATTATACCAAAAGATGCGAGAATTAAGAGAAAAGGGAAAAAAGGCCGAGAGTGAGGGGAAAATAGGGGAACCCGAGAGTGAGGGAGTAGGGGAAACCGAGGGGCTCCTAATTTCTAAGGGGCAAGAAAGTGTGGTGATGATGGATAGAAGGAAATAATTATTTGTGGATCATGGCGAGGACACTCTGATTCTCCTCTTGTCTCATTATTTTAATACTAACGCCACTAATATTTACATTTCTCCTCCTATTTCTCAGGTTTTGTAGGATTATGAGGATGTCTTCCCAAAGGAATTACCGCAAGTATTTCCCCCACTTTGGGGAATTGAACACCAAATAGATTTTGTGCCGGGTTTACAATTTTCCAACATACCATCTTGTAGGAGCAACCTGATGGATACCGAGGAATTGCAATGCCAAGTTTAGGAACTCCTCAACAAAGGGTATATCTAGGAGAGTATGAGCCCTTATGCGGTCCCAATGCTACTAGTTCTCAAGAAAGATGGGACTTGGCATATGTGCATTGATTGTCGAGCCATCAACAAGATAACGGTAAAAATCGTTACCTTATTCCTAGGTTAGATGATATTCTTGATGAATTGAGTGGTTCGTGTTTGTTTTCTAAAATTGATTTGAGGAGTGGATTTCACCAAATTCGTATGCAATCGGGTGATGAATGGAAAACCGCTTACAAGACCAAATTTGGTCTCTAGGAATGGATGGTTATGCCATTCGGCCTAACAAATGCTCTAAGTACTTTCATGAGGCTAATGAATCATTTGATGAAGCCATTTATCCGAAAGTTTGTTGTTGTTTAATTTGATGGTATGTTGGTGTATAGTAAGTCCTTAGATGAGCATGTAAAGCATTTACAATGTGTGTTTGATGTCCTCCAAAAGGAGAAGTTCTATACTAATCTACAAAAGTGTTCTTTTGGTGTCCATGAGGTTGTATTTCTTGGATTTGTGGTAAGCTCAAGAGGGGTCGCAGTGGATGAATCTAAGATTGATGCCATTAAAAATTAGAGAACTCCCAAAACTGTAGGTAAAGTGAGAAACTTCCATGGGTTCACTAGTTTATATAGACGTTTTGTCAAAGAATTTAGTACCATTGTCGCCCCCTTGACCGAAGTGATTAAAAAAGATCGGCCTTTCAAGTGGGGAGATGAACAAGCTAAGGCCTTCGAGGACTTGAAAGCTATGCTTATCTCGGCCCCTTTGCTACAATTGCCAACTTTTGATAAGACTTTTAAGGTCGAATGTGATGCTAGCAAAGTCGGCATAGGCGAGGTTTTAATGCAAGAATTGAAGCCTATTGCCTACTTTTGCGAAAAGCTCAAAGGAGCAACTCTAAACTACACTACGTACGATTTAGAGTTGTATGCCTTGATTAGAGCCTTGGCCACTTGGCAACATTATTTGTGGCCTAAACATTTGTGATCCGAATGGATCATGAATCATTGAAGCATCTACGGGCACAAGAAAATCTTAACCGGTGGCATGCCAAATGGATTGAATTTCTTGAAACTTTCCCTTATGTTATTCAATACTAGAAGGGTAAAGACAATGTGGTTGCCGATGCTTTGTCCTGAAAACATGCGCTTGTGTCTACTTTGTCGTCTAAGTTGATGGCGTTTGAAATACTTAAGTCTTTATATCCCAAGGACCCTCACTTTGCTCCTATCTATTGGGAAAGTAAAGATTTAGATCGGGATAGGTGGGTTACGGATAGGGGTTCTCATCCCTAAACCAAATTTGTTGGATACTTGTTTAAAGGTATACGATTGTGTGTTTGCTCAAGTTCGTAGAGAGAATTATTTGTGAGGAAAGCACACAATGGAGGTCTAATAGGCTATTTTGGGGTCGAGAAGACCCTCGGAATTTCGGAAGAACAATTTTATTGGCCTAGAGTGTACAAAGATGTGGCCCGGATTTTCGGCCAATGTGTTGAGTGCAAAGAAGCCAAGTCACGGCTTTAACCCCCCGGGTTGTACACCCCATTTTCCACCCTTTTGCATACTTGGATTGACATATCAATGGACTTCGTGTTGGGATTGCTGAGGACTAGAAGGGGGAGGGATAGTATTTTTGTTGTGGTTGATCGGTTTTCCAAGATGGCTTACTTTATTCTTTGTTCTAAATGTGATGATGCGCTTAGTGTAGCCTCTTTGTTTGTTGATAATGCTGTAAAACTTCATGGTGTTTCGAGGACCATAGTGAGTGATAGGGATTCTAAATTCCTAAGCCACTTTTGGACTCAGTACTAAGTTGTTGATTTTGACTTGATGCTACCCACAAACTGATGACCAAATGGAAATACTAAATAGGAACTTAGGGTATATGCTACGGTCCATGGTTAAAGGAAAAATGACTTCTTGGGAGGAGAACTTACCGTTGATTGAGTTTGCTTATAATTGTGTTACACACTAGAGCACGGGGATGACACCTATTGAGTGTGATACGGCATCAACCCCCTCACCCCTTTGGATTTAACCCCTTTTCCAAGTGATCTTGTGATAAGATTAGATGGGAGAAAATGGGTCGAGGCCATGAAGAAGCTACATGAGAAGGTGAGGTTGCAGTTGGAGAAGAAAAACCAAGAAGTTGCGAGCCGAGCAAACAAAGGAAGAAGAAAGCTCATTCTTGAACTGGGAGATTGGGTGTGGGTGCACCTAAGGAAGGATAGATTCCCGTCTCAAAGGAATGCTAAGTTGATGCCACGGGGTGATGGCCCATTCCAAGTATTATAAAGCATCAATGGCAATGCCTACAAGATTGATCTACCCCCAGAATATCAAGTGCACAACACTTTTAACGTGTGTGATCTCTCTCGGGTGGAAACGGTGGAGGATGGCAATGATCCAAATTTAAGGACAAATTCCCTTCAAGATGGAGAGTATGATATGGGAATTCCTAGCTCGAGGCCTTTCACACGAATCCAAGAATGTGAGTTGTAACGACTCCAATCCTTGTTCACATTCTTGGCCATGTGTGAGTCCTTGTGAGCCCATCTAAGGGCCTATATTTAATAAAATGTGAAGAGGCCCACCAAGACACCCTCAACCCACCCACTTAAATACCAAGGGTATTTTGGTCTTTGTCCCTCCTTTCTAAGTGACTATATAAGTCATGTAAAGGGCTAGTCTTTCTTTAGTTCATTCCTATTATTCAAGAAACAAAAGACTTGTAAATTTTTGACTTATCTTTCTCATTTGGAGAGGCCAAAACCAAATTCTTACTAGTAGAGTGATACTAGTGTTGTATCTTGGCTAGAAACTAGGTTATTGGGGTTCTTTGAGTTCCTCTTGGTATAAGTAAGAACTTGGTTTTGATATTTATTAGTCTTAAGGTCCTTTCTCTTGTTAGGGTTCTTAGATTAATGAATATTGTGTGTCAAGTTTCTATCTCTTTCTTTGTAAATCTTGTTAATATTGTGTTGTTGAATATAAAAGTCTAGTGAAGCTATGCGGGTCTCTTTCGATTTACTAGCAATATTGCCTTTGTTGTTCTTGTTGTTAAACGCACTTTTCTATCTCAAACAAGTATTCCAAGCCTAGTGAAGCCGTGTGTGGCAATTTTTGATTCACTAGCACTTTGTTGTTCATGTTGTTGTTCTTGTGTTGGTTGGAATCTCTTGATACACACTTAGTATTGTATCAGGGAGTAATGGTGGCAGAGGAATTTCTATCATGTCCACTTGAGGAAACATGTTGAGGGGTAGAAGGGTGAGAGTTTCGTTGACTCTCCACATGTTCTAACCTCTCACTAATAGTCATTACTTCTCCCCTTATGGCTCCCACTTCCGTACTCAACCTTTTAAGAGTTTGGGTCATAGACTCAAGAGTGACCCTCATATTCTCCATTGCATTAGAATCCATAGTTTGAGATGTGGTTCCCTCCATTTTCAAGGTATCACCTCCACAAGCAATAAACAAGTTAGTTTAAAACCTCTACTCACTCACAATCTCTTGGTTCACTCATACTCAAGCTCCACAAGTGTTGTAGATTGGCTAGTAACCCATGAATCCTTAAGGTATGAGTATGATCTTGTCTAGAATGGATTATTGTTTGAAACTCAAAGAATTCTCATCAGAATAGAGCCAAGAGTTACAACGTATTCAAACGATAAAAGCACACAAACAAACATTGACACAAACACAAAGCTTTAAAAGGCTAATTGACAAGCTAGTAGGAATGTACTGTTTGTTAATTAGCTCTCCAGTCAATTATATGAAAGTAGGAATCAACAATTAGAAACTATAACATCCAAATTTGAGCTTAATTATCATGTGAAAAGTACGTAGGGTGACATGGTAGCATGTCATTGGCCATGGGTTCACATACGTTATTCATCAACTTGAAGCATTGGTCCCTTATATCATGTGTTGGAGGGAAACATAACGTTTTGTAACCTTTTTTTTTTCAACTTTTCAAACTCTAAAGGTGATGTTTGACCTTACTAGTTCCACAAGACAAGGTTCCTTGTTTTAAGGGAAAAGTGGTTGTCAATTCTAGAAAGGCGATGTTGGCAAGTCTTCTCACAAACAACTTTTTCAATTTTGTCTTGCAATCTTTATGGATCTATTTATATTTTAATACATAGGATGAAGAGAAACTTTTAAGATGAATTCAACATCAATACCTTCAAGAACAAAACAACAATACACCACAATGGCACTCCAATATCCAATACAAGTCAAACTCAAGGCCACTTCAAGTTTTCACAACAACAAGTCTCTTCTTATTAAGCTCAACTTTAGATTTAGACATTTTTTTTGTGTTGGTGGGGAAGAGACCAACACAAAAAACAAACTAAACAAGTAAAATCTTTTGTATATAGACAACCAATTTTCAACCAAAATGTTCAAGAACACACTTTTGGGTAAAAGCTTCCCAAGGTTGGTTTTGTAAGAACAAAACCAAGCCTCGAGCTTTGATACCAAATGATACAAAAGATCAAACTTACAACAAGGAATAAAGAGAATAGCAAGAAAAACATCACTAGAGAATCAAAGGCCCCACTCAGCTTCTTTAGGTTTTCAAGGCAACAACGACAATATTCAACAAGATAGATAAATAACACAAGATTGTAATAATTGTAGTGAATCGAAAGAGCCCCACACGGATTCACTATATCAAGATACAAACAACAAGATTAAAAAATGATGGATAGTAACTTGACACAATATATCCTATAATCTAAGAACCCTAACATGAAGATTCGGGCCCTAAGACTAAAAGATATTTACACCAAATTCTTACTTGAATCAAGAGGAACTCATGAACCTCAAGACCCCCAAGTTTCTAGCCAAAGAACAAGAAAAGTTTTACTACACTTTGTTGTATAGTTTTGGGTTCACTCTCAAGAACAAGAGAGACAAGTTCTCAAAATATTACAGGACTTGTGTTTCTTCAATAATAAAAATGAACCAAGTCCAATAAATAGCCCTATTATTGTCTATTTATAGTACTCCACGAAATAAAAGGAAAATGACCATTATAGCCTTGGTCTTGGGTGGCTTTGGAGTGTAATAAACTTACACTTCAAAGCCCCTCTTCATACTTCAAAACATGGAATACCTTAGATAAATTAATTACACACTCACATACGGCCATTTGCATGAACATGGCTTGGAGTTTTTGTAACTCCTGAACTTGGCTACGTGTGAATGGTCTTGAGCTAGTTATACTTGTATCACTTCCCAACCTTATACATTATATAGTACACCTACAAAGACACAAAGGGGGACATATAAAAACATAAAGATAAGGGGAACAAATAGGGAGGATTAGGGAAACGAAAAGGACAAAAATAGGAAGAAAGGGAGAGGAACCTTGAAAAAATAACACGGACTGTGAGAGAAAAACAAGAAAATAGACGAGTTAAGAAGAAAAGGGATTAACATTTGATAGAAACAAAAAGAAAATAACATAAACGGGTAGACAACGAGTTGGAGTTTGAGGTTTGGTTCATGGTTTCGAGTTCGCAGTGTCTTCTTTCTTTTGTTGGCAACTATTTTTCCAAAAGGTAACCCTTTACCTTTCTATGAATAATATAATATCGCGATTATGAAAAATTCAATTTCAATATTATGAAGTGGAGTTGATCTTATTTTACATTTGTTGTTGTAATACTAGAGTATTCAAATCTTTGTTATGATTAAATTTGAAGTTAGATTTGATATAATATATGATCCATGCATGCATGCATATAAATGATTATTAAAAAGGAAGAAATGATAACGTACACATCCACACACAATACTTTACTACATACATTTTGCATGCATACACTCAAATAGGGAGAGAAAAGTAAGGAAAAGAGAATGCAGCAACAGAAGAAATTGTTCACATTTTTGCATTCTTTTTTTTTCTCTATTATTTACTTTTCGAAGTGTTAAGAGGGAATAACCATTTAAGATATTTGAATTGATCATTTTAATATGGTCACCTTTTTCATTTGGTAAAATATGACAAGAATATGGTTTCATCCTTTATCATCATTGCATATAAGGACTAGCAATGGTTATGATAAACTAGAATTTCAGGTTTGAATATTTTGGGATCATGTATAAAGAAATACCTAGAAGATTGGTCAAATATATATATAATTATTTTTAAAAATAAGAATCCAGAAAAAACATGAACATTAGTTATCTGCATAATTATTATTCATTATTTGATAAATAAAAGCATAGAAATATGTAATCTATAAACTTTGTAACCAACATCATTTTTAAAAAAACTTAAATAAAAAATCATTTTTATAATTTTTTAAAAAAATATTATTTTTTTTAAAATTATGTGGACCTCTAGTATGCTGCCACGTGGAAAAACAGTTTATTTAAAAATCGGCTGTTAAAAGTAATGGCATGGATGAGCCAGTTTTGTAACGGCAATGGCATGAATGAGCCCAAATTTTAACGGATGGCATAAATGAGCCATTTATGATAGTTCAGTGGCATATTTGAGCCTTTTCCCTAGTTATTATTATAGGAAATTACTTTCTTTCTTGAGAGACCGGAAGAATTATCCCGTGCAAGTCATGACTAAGGGTCCCTGTCGATCCTAATATGTGTGTACACTATTCTCTGGCATGTATTTTTTCATTGAATTGTTTCATATCATCGTATACATGATTGGGTGATGACTGGATAGATATGAGCAACACAAGACGAATTGATAAGAAGTTGGATACTTGGTGGTTTTGTAAGTTTATATATGTATTTGTAAATATGTATTGCAGGTAGGTGTGAATAGAAGGTATGTCTTGAACTTCACGTCAATCTTATTTATCTTGTGTGTATATATGTATATACATGGAGTGTATTGTTGTGTCGTTTCTTGCGAATTAGTTGTTTCTTATTTATCTTGTGTGTGTATATGTGTATACATAGAGTGTATTGTGGTGTCTTTTCTTGCGAATTAGTTGTTTTCTTATTTACTTGACTTGATGTTATGTTTCATACAGAATAAAGCAAACCACAAGCAGAAAAAAATAAAAACACCCAGTTTTACGTGGAAATCCTTGAGGGAAAAACTACGGGCAGAGGTAGAGAAATTTCACTATGAAAGGAGAGGAGTACAATGTGGAGAGATGTAATTTTTAAATAATCAAAATCGACCCAATAACTTCACTTATATAATACGTGCATACGAATAAGTCCTAGGCCCGATCCCTACGCTACCACTACAGACCCCATTGAAAATCACCAATATGGATCGCACCGCAAAACTTTCTGGGCCAGATTAACAAAAATCGGGTCATAATGTATTATTGGCATGTAATGATAATAAAATTGTGTTTAAGGATTGTCATGAGAGAGGAATAATGAAAGAGGAGCATAGAGCTATTTTAAGGAGGATGAGTGCGTACGACATATGCTTTAGGGTGTTCCATGGAATTGTATTATTTAGTCACGTGCTGAGGATAAATTAATAATGTTATAATAAGAGGGAAGGTGGTAAAGTTGGGAACTGAAGTATTCTTAAGTATATCAAGAGTCTTAAGTACGTTAAGTATGTTAAAACTTGATAATCAACTATTTCCATTATCTTCTTGATTGATGTACATTATCATATATTTTCTAACTTTGGTCGGTCGATGATAACAATCAATACATGTGGTTGTACTAACTTTACACTTACTATTTTTTTATTCTAAGAGTATAGCCATGGTTGCAAGTCAGATGAAGTTTTTGTAGGTGCAACAGTGGCCATTCTTCAGCGGCTTTAGTCATTCTACTATGACATGAAGGTTGTGTCTTGAGTAATCTTTCTCGAACTTAGTTCTCTTGTCCTGTCTTTCTCAAACTTAGTGCTCTTGTCCTTGTTTAGACTAGGTTATGAAAGTTTTTTGGTTAAATTTTTGCAATGTATTTATTGTAATACAGTTTGGTTTAAAATAAATAGATTTATTATGCTTAAAGTTTGAGTAATGCTTCTAGTGTCACACCCCTTTTTTAACCAAAAAGAATTATATTAAGTTTGAAAGGGTTTTTTCAGTAAAGTGATGAAATGAAGATTTGTTTCGAAAATGATTCATTTCACAATTATATTCAGAATTTCCACTTGACATAAATCTGGTGTGCCAAGTCATCTTTGGAAAATACTTTTTCAAAATAATTTGACTCTTTAAAATTGGTTTGCGAACAGAGATTCTGGTTAAGGAATTCTATTGACCGAGGAAAAGGTGTTAGGCACCCCCTGATCCCGTGGTTCGACCACGGTCGATCTGTGGAGTATATCGACTAATTCGACACTAAGAGTGTATAAACCACATAAACACACAACAATTAAACAAACAAACACAAATAAAACAAATCCCAAAAAATATAGTGTCCAATCCAATTATACAGTCCCAAAATAGAAAAATGTAGAAATGTAAACATACGCTAACCTACACTACTCCCAAACTATGCTCCAATGCTTTATAGGATGCCTCGGGTCTTCATCAAGAACGTCCTCTGAATACAAAATACTTCGGGGCATTCCCCGTTGAATAAGTACAATATAATCTCGGGGCATTCCCCGGTGAATGAATACATCTTCAAATCTTATACGATAAAGTATAAAGAAATATTCACACACACATTTAAATATTCAAGAAAACACCATTCCAAAAATTGGCCTACCTAACTTAGCATTTGACTACTAGTTTCGATCTAAAACATGATATTATCAAACATAGCGAATTCGACACATATTTTTCATCAAACAAACATCAATTAATCAATACGAACTAATCACGTTCATTATCTATCAGTTTTCATTCTCACCCCCAAATCTATTCTCAACATGATTAAACCAATTCAATACACAATCCATCAATCAGGTTTTCACATCCAAATCCAACATTAACCAACAAAACAAAGATTCGAACATGCCAAACACATAAATCATTCATAATTATGTAAAATTAAAGGGAGAGAAGATATAATTGGACCTTTCAAATGCTTTCGATTGACTTAAGATGAGAATAAAACCTATCCCAGAACCTTAAAGAATACCAACAAAATCTCAACTCTCCGAATCAGTTGAGAAACAGCCCAGAAACTCGATAACCCAAATTCAACTCTCCCAATAGTTGAGAAATAGCCTAGAAATACGATAACCTAAATTCCAATTTGAACAAAAATAGATTTATGAACAAAATTAACGAACAACCAAGACTGAACACTAAAGTATAGCCCAAAAAAAAATCTGCAAGGAGCAACGGGTACCAAAAATTAGAATTTCAGAAAAACCAGTAGAAACCAATGACGCCGGAGCTCCGGCAAAATCAAACAGCGATAGGAAAATGACAAAAACGGGTTAGATTCATCTAGATATCATCCAGAAATCAATAAGAACAAGGGGATTTGGGGAATTTTGGGGCTGGGTAGGTCAAAACGATGATCTTGATACCAATTCTGGTAAAAGTTTCACCGAAAAAAGCTCAAAAAATACCAAACATCTCCCCCAGTTTCACTATTATTTCACCGGATCTCCGTAAAAAAACATCCTTTCTCTTATTTTCTCCTTCTTGTGTGTGTGTATTTTTTCCGATGAAGAAGAAACCCCTCTTTTTTCAGTGAATACGCGCATTTTGTATGTGTCTCTGTATTCTGTGAGAGTGTATATATCATTTTCTATTTTTGTATGTGAGTGATGAATATATTGTGTGGGGTTCGTGAATAATTGTGTGTGTATTAATTTCCTTATAAGAGAGATTAGTGTGTGAGGTAATGGCAAAAAAATGTGCAAAATAAATCTAGGTAGGGGGTGACTTGGGTGGGGGTGGGGTAGGGGTGTGAGGTGTCCTAATTTGATATAGAGGGGTTCTTAATTTGTTATCAAAAGAATATTGAGGATTGGGTTGGTCAGGGACTTGTTGTTTTATCTGCTAGTGGGTACGATAAGATATATAGGTGGAATTGATTTTTGGGAGGGGAATAATTACGTATCTACATCATGTCCCTTTTTGATTGTAAGCACAATGTGTTTGCAGAAAACGAGACAAATATTTCACCCAACCACAATTCAAAAGAAAGCATAGAGGGATGGAGGGCAACCAAGTCTTGATTTAAGACATCCTACCTACCCAAGTTATGAGAGAATCCAGTCACAAGTATCTCCAAGGGTTGGTAGGAGAGGAACTATACCGAGTTGGTGAGTCAAGTGAGGCCCTATCAAGGTTTCGGTCTGTGATTCTGTTATTACATCAAAAATTAAATATATAAGTTAAAAAGATAAATGAAATTACAAAAGTCCTATCTTCTTTTGGACTCTTGACTTGCGTTTCTAATGCTTCCAAAATTGACAAAAGATTTGATCTTCTTTGGATTGACATTGAGAATAGATTTTTTATCCATACAAAATTTGATGTTGGAGATGAACTCACAAATTGACCATGTTCTGTCGGTGGTACTTCTGAACCTTGATCCTGAATTTGATAATCTTCAGCCTATTTTTCAAGTGGGCTCCTGACTTACAATTTATTCACCTTGTTGCTTGACTTTCATTTTCATCTTCCTATTCTCCAGGCGGGCTCCTGACTTGCTATTTTCGATCTTTTGATTTTTTAATTTCACTGTCATTTTCTTTTGGCGGGCTCCCAACTTATAATTTCCTTATTGCCTTTCAATTTATTTACCTTGTTGCTTGACTTTTAATCTCTTAACTTTGTTACTTGTATTTTAATTTTTTCTCTCTGTTTTTCAAGCGGGCTCATGACTTGTCATTTCATCACCCTGTTCATCGGTGGGCTCCTGACTTGAAATTTCATCACCCGATTCTTTGGGTGGGCTCTAGAATTATAATTTTCTCACTCTATTCTTCAAGTGAGCTCCCAAATTTCAATTTCATCATCCTATTCTTCAGCCGGGCTCCTGAATTGTAATTTCATCACTCTGTTTTTCAGGCGAGCTCCCAACTTTCAATTTTATCACCCTGTTCTTTAGGCGGGCTCCTGAGTTATAATTTCTTTAATCTATTCTCCGAGCGAGCTCCTAACATTTGATTTCATCACCTTGTTCTTCAGGCGAGATCCTGACTTGTAATTTCATCACTCTATTCTTTGGGCGAGCTCTCGACTTTCAATTTCATCACCTTGTTCTTCAGGAGGGCTCCTGACTTTCAACTTCATCACTCTATTCTCTGGGTGAGCTCCCGACTTTCAATTTCATCACCATGTTCTTCTGTCAGGCTCTTGACTTTCAAATTTATCACCCTGTTCTTCAGGTGGGCTCCTTACTTACAGCTTCATCACTCTGTAGGCGGGCTCCTTAAATCAAAATCAAAACTAGAACCAAAATTATCCCAAACAAAGATTATGATAAAGAAAATTTTCATTTTGTTGTGTATAATGTCCTATTTTCCAGGAGGGTCCTGAACAGAAAGTAATGTCCCATTTCTAAGAGGGTCCTGAACATAAAATAAATTCTTATTTTCAGGAGGGTCCTGAACATAAAGTAATGTCCTATTTTCTAGAAGGGTCCTGAACATAAGTAAATTCCTTCCAGGAGGATCCTAAACATAAAGTAATGTCCCATTTTCTAGGAGGATCCTGAACATAAGTAAATTCCCATTTTACAGGAGAGTCTTGAACATTAAGTAATGTCCCATTTTCTAGGAGGGTCCTGAAAATAAGTAAATTCCTATTTGCCAGAAGGGTCCTAAACATAAAGTAAATTCTCATTTTTCAGCAGGGTCCTAAACATAAAGTAAATTCTCATTTTTTAGGAGAGTCCTAAACAAAAGCTATTGTCCCACTTTCCAGGAGGGTCCTGAACATAAAGTAAATTCCTATTTTTCAGGAGGGTCCTGAACTGAAAGTAATGTCCCGGATATTCTTTCCCAATGGTAGCTGAACCTACTAAATCGAACTTTGCCCTTTTTTCATCAAAGAAAAAAATTGTTAGTTAAAACTCAGTGGTGGTTTAAAGCACTTGGCTTCCCAGGCATCTGCTCTAGCGCTTTTTCCTTTCATCTTTATTTCAAATTGCTGATATTTGTCCCTGTCTTGTCGCATCATTGACACAAACAAAAATTAAGGGAAATGACTTTGACTCAAACACCGAATTTCTATTTTACAACACTTCTGAGATGCACCTTTTGAAACCCAATATTCCCACGAATCTAGCAACCTGTCGATTCATAGACTTCCTTTGCTTTGTTTTGAATTATGATCATATTTCTTTCATGTGTTGGTGCTTGGATTTTCCTCATGCAATTGGGAAGACTGGTAGCAAATTTTAAAATTTTTTCTCACTTATTTTGACATAGACTTGACTCAAAATGTAAAGAAATGACAGTGACTTTTATTTTTATAAATGACATAAAATAAAGATAAAAATATGAATATGTAAATGAAATAAAAGGGCAATGTCCCTCTTTCAAAAATAAAACTTATCTGAATACGACAACCAACTCCAATGATTATGACATGCATTTTGGATTAAGTTTCCTGATCTTTCTATCCAAACTTCCGATTTGTTGTTGAGTTCGTACCTTTGCCGTTGAGTCGCTTCTTCAAACCCATTGACCTCATACACCTTATTCAATTGATGACATCTTGAAAGATTTTTTCTAACAATCCTCTTTCCTTTTTATTTCTCTCAAACTCGCCATCGCCTTACGGTGACCATGGGGTTTTCACTAAGAAGACTCTCTTAATTTTTAATTCTCTCAACTCACCATCGCCTTATGGTTCCCGTGAGGGTTTTCACCAATAAGACTCTCTTATTTTTATTTCTCTCAAATCACCACCACCTTATGGAGCCCGCAGGGTTTTCACCAATAAGAATCTCCCACCCACTTTGTAAAGTAATCAATGACCACCAAAATGAATCTATGCCCATTTGACGCTTTTGGCTCAATCGGTTTAATCACGTCCATCCCCCAAGCTGCGAAAGGCCATGGAGAAGATATTGCATGCAACTCAACAGGAGGAGAATGTATCAGATAACCATATACCTGACATTGATGGCATTTATGAATGAAACGAATAGAATCCCTCTCCATAGTAAGCCAATAATAACCTGCTCGAAGTATCTTTTTTGACAAGACAAAACTGTTCATATGCGCCACATACTCTGAAGTGTATTTCAATAATGATTGCCGAGGCTTCTTCATATATACACACCTCAAAAGTCCTATATTAGGGGTTCTCTTGTACAAGATACCCGCACTTAAGAAAGATCCACTAGTCAAACACCGAATAGTCCTCTTTTGATCACTGGTGGAATGTGTTGGGTATTCTTCTGATTGAATGTATCACTTAATATCAAAGAACAAAGGTTCACCATCGAGATCTTCTTCAACTGCATTACAGTAAGCATGTTGATCACGACCCTGTATATGCACTGGATTGATATAGACCTTATTAGGATATTGGAGCATTAAAGACAAAGTGGCTAAAGCATCAGCAATCTCATTGTGAATTTTTGGAATATGCCTAAACTTTACTGACACAAACCGTTAAAATAGATCTTGCAAGCACTGTCGATACGGTATGAGCTTTAAATGTCGTGTCTCCCAATCACCTTGAATCTGAATGGCGAGAAAATATGAGTCACCCAAAACTAATAGTTCCTAGACTTCCATATCAACAACTAGCCTTAAACCCAGAATGCAAGCTTCATATTCCGCCATGTTATTGGTACAATAAAATTAAAGTTGCGCTATTATCGAGAAATGTTCCCCGATGTAGAAATAAGAACCATACTATTCTAACTCTTTTTATGTTCACGGCTCCATCAAAGAACAACTTCCAACCTGGGTTAGCATCTACAATGATTTCATCGACACATAACACCTCTTCATCAGGGAAATATGTCTTTAATGGTTTATACTCTTTATCAATGGGGTTCTCAGCAAGATGATCTGCCAAGGCTTGGGCTTTCATGACAGTTTTAGTCACATATACAATGTCAAACTCGGTAAGTAATATTTGCCACTTCGCTAGTCGGCCTATTGGCATAGGTTTGTTAAAGATATACTTCAAAGGATCCATGCAGGAGATGAGATACGTAGTATATGATAAAATATAATGCCTTAACTTCCGTGCTACCCATGTTAGGGCATATCACGTCCTTTCAAGGAGAGTGTACTTAGCTTCATACATTGTGAACTTCTTGCTAAGATAATAAATAGTCTGCTTCTTTTTGCCTATGACATCATATTGACCCAATACATAACCAAACGAATTATCCATAATCGACAAGTACAAAATCAAAGGCTTACCAAGCTTGGATGGCACCAACATTGGTGGATTTGAAAGATATCTTTTAATTTTATCGAATGTTTCCTGACATTCCTCAGTCCACTCAACTGCAACACTCCTCCTCAGTAACTTAAAAATAGGCTTACAAGTAGTTGTGAGTTGAGCAATGAACCTACTGATGTAGTTCAATCTACCAAGAAAATGTATCACCTCTATTCAATTCTTAGGCGATGGAAGATCCTGAATGGCTTTGATCTTTGAAGGATCCAATTCAATACCCTGACGGCTGACTACAAACCCCAACAACTTTCCAGACAAAACTCCAAATACATATTTTGCCGGATAGAGTTTGAGATTATACCAGTGAATCCTTTCAAAGAACTTTCTTAGATCTTTATCATGGTCAGCCTGATTCTTTGATTTGATCATCACATCATCTACATATAATTCAATCTGCTTATTCATCATATCATAAAACATAGTGGTCATGGCTCTCATGTATATTGCTCCAACATTCTTCAAACCGAACGATATCACTCGATAACAATAAGTCCCCACAGTGTGATAAAAGACATCTTCTTTGCATCATCATTATCTATAATGATTTTATGGTATCCGGTATAGAAATGCACAAAAATACAACCTCATGTTTAGCGTAATTGTCTTGTCGAATGTGGATGTTGGGCAGTGGAAAATCATCCTTCAGACTTGCTCTATTAAAATTACGATAATAACACATACTCGAATCTTGTCATCTTTCTTTGGGACAGGAACAATATTGGACAACCAAGTAGGATAACGAGCCACTCGAATAACTTTGGCTTCAAGTTATTTCATAATTTCCTCTTTGATTTTTATACTTACATTAGTTTTAAACTTCCTCAACTTTTGTTTGACAAGAGGGAATGTAGGATCAGTTGGCAATTTATGAGCCACTAATTCCGTGCTTAAACCAGGCATATCATCATAAGACCATGCAAAAACTTCTTTATAATCAATTAATGCTTGAGTCATTCCCTATTTTAACAATGGTGAAGCATGCATGTTTATTTTAGTTTCCTTAACATCTCCTTGATCTCCCAGATTAATCGGCTCAGTTTCATTCAGATTAGGGTTTGGCTTATCATCAAACTATTTCCATTCTTTATTTACTGCCTCAAATGCCGCTTCTTAAACATATTCTACTTCTTGATTCACTATATCATGATTAGATTGGATTTTAAGATCAGGCTGAAAATTTTGCATGCATGTCATATCACTAGAATCAGCATAAAGAGAACTGTATAAGAAAAAAGACAAACAAAATATATTAGACACGAAATAAAAGGGACTTCATTTAAAAGGAAAGATAGGAGGGTTTAGGCATAAACAATAACAAAACATAAACAAGATAGATTTTGAATTACAACCCTGAAATAACTCGGATAAACACAAAGAAAAATAAAATAAACTACCAAAACTCCCTTCTAATAGGAAAAGAAGTGACTTCCCAATTGTTGAGCTGTACATCAGGACCTATGAACTGCACATCTGCCTTGTTGTTAACTTCTCCTACTTCAACCATATCAACTTCAACCAACAGGTTTTGGACGTTATCAATTAACTCAGCTTCGAACTCTATAAGCTTGATGACACTGCCCTTGACAAATGACTTACTGAGTGGAGGCACTAGGTGAGGGAGTGACCATGTTTCCTTCTTCTTTTTGCTGGCCTTTTTTCTAATCTTCAGGTGTAGGTTTGAATCCTTGACCAAAAGTTCCCATGTTCTCACTTGGGCATATGGGATGAACTATACTGTGTAGAGACACTCCTAAACCCTTTCCTGGCTCAAATCCATATCTAAACATATCATTTACCATCATGACTAAAGTAGAAGATAATTGTGGCCCTGGCATAACCTTCCTTTCAAAGAGATGATCCACCAGCATTATATTGAAAGATTGATAGACAAATGTCTCCCCTGCTTTATTTGCTTAAACAAAAGACATGGGAGAGTCTTCGATGATGGACAACTCCCCTTCACCATGAAAAATACTTTTTTCTTATCATGCTCGAACTTGATCATCTGACACAATGTAGATGCAATTGCCCCAGCTAGTAAACCCATGGTCTTCCCAACAACAAATTGTAAGAGGCATCGATATTCAATACTTGGAACTCTATGGAGAGTTAAATAGGCCCTATAGTAAGCATTAGCTCTATTTTGCTAATGGAGTCTGTTTTTGCTCCAACAAAAGCTCTAACATATACATTGTTGGGTAGAATCATCTCGGAACTAATATTTAATTTTCGCAAGGTAGACATAGGACAAATGTTGGCTCCAGAATCTCCATCAATCATGACATGCTTGACATAGAAATTTTCACACTTCACAGTAATATAAAGGCCCCTATTATTCTTCATACCATCTACAGGTAGTTCATTATCGAAAAATCTAATCCGATTCACCTCAAAGATCTTTTCAACAATTTTCTCCAACTGATTCACCATAATTTCCCTAGGATCATAAGCTTCATTCAATACCTTTAATATAACATTAAGATATTCCTTAGAATGTAACAACAAAGATAGAAGGCAAATTTGAGCAAGAGTTATAATGCCCCGATTTTCTGAATCAGAATGCTACACGATGCTTATGACCCCAAAGGATCACAAGCTAACCCATGACTGATATCTATACCTGTAAACTGCATAATATCTTATAAAATACAAAAACATGAACTAAAAGTCCATAAGGTTCAATACTGCATAACTGAATCACAATAACATCTAAATAAAGTGGTATCACAATACCAAAACAAACTGAAATACTAAAGTCTAAATCTGAAAATACTATAGTCGTCTGAAAGCCTTGAACTGTCTGAATAAGGAGTGGATAGTACATAATTCCCCAACTAACTCCATAAACTGAAAGAAAAACTAATATAATAAATAAAGTAATAATCATATCGTCCTCGAATGAAGAGGACTCACTACAACTGTGGACACTGAAATCTGCAATGCTACTACTGCTTTGGAAATCAAGCCTCTGAACCTATGGCATAAAATAAAACACCATAGCCTAAATACATCAGTACGATTGAATGTACTGAGTATATGAGTGAGGTAGGCTAAATTTAAAGGGTTTATATGCATGGACTATGCTGACTGATATGAACGTGAGAATACATGCATACACATGTAACTACAACTGAACTAGTGATGATGCTAACTACCGAATCTGAATATTAACAATATGAGTTTACTGATATCTAGCATGACTAATAAATGAGTTTTGATAACTAACATAACTGATAACATGAGTCACTGTATCTAACAGTCCTGAATCTGATGAAACTATCTGAGTTTTGTACTATATCTGAGTAACTGAATCTGATATCAGTCTTATCTAATGGGTGATCTCTGAGTATACTGATAGTATAGATGATATTACTAGTCTGAGATCGATCTTATTCTAGCGGGTGATCTCTGAATATACTGATAATACTGATATTGATTGACTATATTTGAGATCCATCCTATCTAATGGGTGATCCCATAGTCTACTGATAATTATATGGATTGACTGTATCTGATAGTCCTGAGTTTGTACTATTGAGCTGTGTTGGCTGTATCTGGCAGTCCTGATTCTGCAACTGAAACTGTGGGAAGTATTCATCTAACCGACATGCCCCTTTCTAGTTATTCTGGGGTCCAACCTGTAACCCTAGTTAGAAGGGTGTCAGTACCATGCCACGGGTAAAGACAACTGTTCTGGAGTTAGTTCTGCCTAATGGGTGACTCCTGAGATCAGTCCTATCTAATGGGTGATCCCTGAGTATGCCAGTCCTATCTAGTAGGTGACATCTCA
The DNA here is from genome assembly GCA_030864225.1 of Capsicum baccatum var. pendulum. Lineage (NCBI taxonomy): Eukaryota > Viridiplantae > Streptophyta > Magnoliopsida > Solanales > Solanaceae > Capsicum > Capsicum baccatum. The sequence continues at coordinate 23,415,935 of CM061554.1, read as the reverse complement.
TACATACGCTAGCTACGTAGTTCTGGAACTTAGGAATTTCTTCTAGGGATATCAGTCCTCTCTAACGGGTGATCCACCTGCCCTAGGTTTGCTCGATGCTGAATCCTACTCCCAACTAAATGACACTGAACTGATTTCCTAGTTCATACTAGGATTAACTGAACTACATTACTGAGTTTTACTGAATTCCCATGACTAGTGGAACACTATTGAATTTTGTTAACTGACTGAGCACTGAGTTTTGTTAGCTGGCTGAGTACTACTGAAATTCCTAAGATATAAGCTATATACTAAATACTACTGAAGTCTGAGCTGAATAATAAACTGAACTGTACTGGACTGAGATTTACTGAGTTTCATAGACTAACAGATTATTATAGAATTTGTTAACTGATTGAAATCTACTAACCATAGAACGCCTGAGAGTATCGCAAAAATATGACATTGGCTCTAGGCACACAACTATATTTTTCAGGTATAAGTACCCCCAGTACTTGATAGAAGGAAACTGATATTTCTTGACATTCTCGAATACATGATCAATATCAACCATTCATAATAAAATAAGTTGGGGGAAATTTCATGAAGTACACGGATATCATAATCTTTTACATGGTAGGAATGCATATAATCAAGATCATAATTTCATACTCTAACATCATGGCATTCCAACAACATATTCATTGTACAACAATAGTATGGAAACCATCCAAGCATAAGGTTAATAGCATGAATTCATCTTTTGGATCATATTAAGTCTTAATACATGTTTCTTGTTTCTCTTAAATATTTAATGAAACACCTTACATGCACAATTTATGGCATAGGTATATTCACCAATTCATACATCAAAATCAACAAAATTCATGGATCTCAACTCGTGTGTCACCGTAGCTTCATAAAATCACACAAAAATTCCAACTTGGGAATCATTCAACACCACGACATGATTATCAATAAACCACAAAAGGAACAACATAATTCATAGATTTCAACCTTATGTGCTAACATAGGTTATGAAAATACATAAAGATCCCAACTTGAAGCTATACTACAACCATCAACATGAACATAATCATATCAAAATAAAATATTCACAATAAATGATTTAAAACTTGATTCTTGAGATCTGTGGATGAAAGGAATCCATGGATGAAAACTACGCATACCTTAGATGGAAGATCCGTAAAAATTAACGGTAAAACATGCTTGAATCTTGAAGCTCCTATGAATACCCTATGATGTTCTTGAGAGAATTTTGCCAAAATAGAGTATAATTTTCTTCTAACTGACTCAAATACCATGTTTGTGGGTATATATAGGCTAGGTAAAGGACTAAAATGCCCCTAAGGAAAGAGAGAAAGACACAGTTGTTCCTCTGTTGTTTACAGGTTGATAGGCCGAAGTAAATTGATCATATCTTTTTACTCCGATGTTGGATTTGGATGAAACCAATTGCATTGGAAAGAATACCCAAAGGAATTTTATTTTATATACATAAAATCTCCCAGTTCATTATTTACATAAATTTATCATCGTTTGAAGTTGACCCTAAAATTGGAGCCTGAAATGCTCTCGAAATGCGGGAGCATTTCCAACCAGTGGGCTATGCCACTTAAATGTGCCCAAGATTTACTCGGAGTGTGTCCAAGTCATAATATTGACTTTAAAGGTAACACAACTTAACAATCAAAAAACAGACATCGAGAAGGCCTTGAAATAATTCCTCAAAGTTTGGAACTTTATGGAAATGAAAATGTTTCAACACTTAGCCAAATTTTTAAGTGCTAAGCTTCTCTTGGTAAGCTTAAAAGAGCTTTAATGACTCGAAAAACTTATGGGGTATTATAGGAGTCTTCTTCAACTGGTATATGATTGAATACTCTAGTAATTTCATCTTTTTCAAGAATTCTGTGACTTCTTCGGTGACAGGCTGTTTTAGAGAAGATTGCCCATTCATCATTGGTTTAGACTTTCTCAACCCTTCTAGCATAAAAAATCTCCCCAAACGAGTTAAACCCCATACCTTATGTACTTCTTCCATGATTTCCTTTCCCTGATAAGTCATCACAGTCTGATTATACCTCCATGGGATGCTTTTCGTGTCGACTAACGGGAGTTGGGTCACCGGCTTCATGATAATAGGTTATGCAAGTACTCCTTTTACCATCAAAATAGGATTTCTTGGAGCTCCTACTATCATTAACTTGGGTTTGTCCTGACTTAAAACACCAGTTTTTTCAACTCCTTTTACAATGATCATGGGTTTTCTCATGTTTTTTTGGGCTTTATCTTCCACCATTTCTTTTCGGCTTAATGACATCTCCTTCAATGAATCTTCCACATTCACCGATTTATCCTCATTATTTTGTATTCTAAAAATATGCTTGTAACACACCGATGACTATTTTCCACCATATATTAACTCCAACATGTTTTCTTTAGTATGGGCTGACAATGGATTTTGGTTGATATTTGAAATCTCCAGGGATTGTATCATAATCATATTTGTGTTGATAAGATCCTAGATGGCTATCTTCAAATACCAATTATTTCTTGGTTTCATGCCCCGACATGTAAGAACAATATTAACACCTTAAAGAATAATCAAGATTTCTCGGAGGTGGATTCGAAATCTCTCTTGAATTAGGCTCAAGACCTTTATCTTTTTCAATCTTTGAAACAAAATAGAATATGACTCTCTGAGAGGCCAGATTTGGAAAGTTTTTGTAATTTTGTGGAGTTGAGGGATGATTTTGAGGATCTGGTGCATGCCATTGTGGGTAGAAAAGGGGTTTGGACATAAGGCTGTGTGCTATATACTAGGTATGAGGGGTGGTGAAATAGAGTATAGTGTGTTTTGCAGAGGGTAGTAATGATGAGGGGGAGTATATAGAGCTTGGGCATAGACTTAGGCTTGGGACTGGGGATCGGGGTGAGGCGGTGTTTTTGGATAGGCTTGTGGCCCAGCTACAACATTCACAACATCCTCCTTTTTTTTCCCTCCAAGAGTTCCCGAACCACTTTGAATTGCTTGGGTGGTGGCCTTTAATACGGCAAAAGTCATGATTTGCATGGTCTTGATACCCTCTTTTATCATCTCTCCCATTTTAAGGACTTCAACAAAGGGCTTACCTATCGCTGGAAGTAAGTGTTGGAAATAGATTTCATTTTGTGCCTGAATGAAGACCTCCACCAATTTACCTTCTTTCATGGAGGTTTTAACCCAGCGGCCTATTCATGCCACCTTATCGTATACTCCCTAAATCTTTCAAGACTCTTCTTCTTCATATTAATTAAGGATTTCTCATAAGGAATTAGCTCCACACTATATTGAAATTGTTGCACAAATTCATTAGCTAGGTCATGCCAACTATTCCACTTGTCGATTTCCTAATCCAAAATCCACTCTGAGGCTAGACTCCAAAGACTTTCACCAAAATAGGCCATGAGTAATTCCTCTTTACCTACAACAACCCTTAATTAATTACAATAATGCCTCAAATGCGCCACCGAATCCCCGTGTCCATCATACTTCTCAAACTTTGGAATCTCAAATCCAAGAGGAAGGTTAACACCTAGAAACATGCATAAATCTTTATACGAAACACTTTTATAACCTCTAAGTCGCTATAAATTTCTCATGGACTATTCTAGACTCTTCAATTTCTGCGCTATAACTTCTTGTTCCTATGTTGCAACAGGCTTCTCTATATAAAATGGAAATGCAGGTCGATGAGTGTACCCATATGGTTCATTTATCATCAAAGTAGGCTCCAAGGAATAATACGGATCATTCAAAACCTTCAACACTGGCTCACTAGCAGATTAACGGAGCATGATTATTGGACGAATAACATAAGTAGGAGATTCAGGTGGTGGAGGAGCCACAAACAAAAGTGCCATAGCTGGTTCTGAATGAGAAGAAGGCCTCTATTAAGGGACTGTGCATTTCAACCAGTTGTTGTCTGAGTCTCAATATCTCCTCATTATGTTCGGAACCTCCTTCCCCAGAACTCTGATTCGGGTCAATGAGCGAATTTTCTACTTATTTATTGTCCATAGAGAGCTTTGCTTTTGTTCTAGTGAAGTAAGTATGACTAGACAGAGTGATATAAACCAACCACGTTTATCTGAAAAAACATGCTCATTAAAGACAAAACCCGTTAGGATTAGGTCACACAACAAGCATGGAAATCACATTGTATACATATCCTATATTCATGAACATTTCCACCAGTATTTGAGGGTAATGAGGCCATTTTAATATCATCTCGGTCTCTTCCTTACACTATTTTTCTCTTCCCCTCTTATCACACCTCATTCTTTCCTACTTTTGCCCTCGCTTCTCTGTTCTTTGCATCAGTCTTTTTTTTCTTATTTCTTCTCTCACTATTCTTTTTTTTCTTTTCTTCTCTTGCTAATTTATTTATTTTTATCATTCTTTATGGATTTTGTTGTTATTTAAAAGAATAAAAATGAAGAAAACAAAGAAACAAAATGATTAGATCAAACCCAAAAGTAGGTTGCCTACGTATCATGTTGTATATGAATTAGATCTTGCATAGTTCGGGAAGTATGCACAAAGTTGATGATTTTTTATTTTTTATTTTTTATTAATAAAAAAAACAAATAAAAGAAGGCACAACACAACATCATTACATTTTCATAAAAGAAACAACCAAAACAGACTCCGAATTTAAGACAACTTAAAACTAATCAATAAAGATTGAACAACACTCTAGATCAATGGGACAACATGCATAACACTCCTAATAAAGACTCAAATGTTGAAACAAAATTGACACCAACCTAACAAAGACACAACAAAATAACGACACAAAAACAAAGGAATCAAACTAAATAAAAGATAGGAAGTGCCCCTTCAAACTGTTGTGTTGCATGATAGGCCTGGCTGAGATGGACTTGTCTATGAAGTTCGCGCTTTTCCACACAAACTTTGTAACATATCCTACAATGCCACTTTGATATTTGGGAGAAAGCTTCTGGCACGTGTTCCTGCCTCTTGAGAAGTACACCTGAAAATATTTTTCTGATACCCTTCCACAATTGTGAGCAAACCTGATAACTGAACCCTCAATGCTTCTACTTTGACCCACGTATCTTCATCCTGATGGTTATCAACTATCAATTCTTCCCATATTCTCTCTCTAAGTTGTACTGGTAATGGGCTACTGATACCCTGAGGTATAGATTGAAGCTAGACGCTATATCTCTGAGTGTACCCTGGATTATCTGAACCTTCCATGAGAGTATCCACGCCCTGCCATATTGTATTATGCCAGAATTGCTCATATCTAATCTCACCCTTGGTTTGATTCCTAAAGTACTAAACATTTTTTAGAGGTCCATTATCGGTGGAACATCTTGCAATCTACCCAACTGATGCATTACCCTAAGGGGAGTGTATGTCCGGGTATAGTTAAGCCTCATCAAAACTAGAAGGAGTTGCATGCTATATCCGACCTAAATTGTTTTTGGGTGGATCCATCGATAGGTCCACAGAATATTGTCATCTGTTCTTGATTCAAGAAATTCAATCCAAGCATCGACTCCCACTAGTAATGAGAATTTATCAAAGTGCATTCTCTCTTCCATAGCTTTCACTTGATCGGAGAAACAATGGTCAATCACATCCTATTTTATCAAAGAAGAAGCATGCAAATGCTCCATCATCTATAGTTGCAATACTAGATTACTTCCTTAAAAAAATACATCCCCCTTTTTACCTCGGTTAGGGCCTTGTATATCTCCACTAAAATCATACATATGAGAGTAACCTTGTCCCATTGCTCCTCATGAAATAAGGCAATCACTACATATTGAAAATGAGTATTAACACGTCTTTCTTCTAGTGGAAACACTAAAGTTCCTAACAAAGAGAGGGTGAACACTTCAAGGTTCTTCCTTTCCAAACTCTTCTTAGTCATATAAAATTCATCCCAAAAATAATCAAAACCTTCCAAGGACCCGAATCGAGAGAATAAGTAGTTTAGGGAAATTCATGATTCGTTGAGGCATCCCAAATGCTTATTTTTACTTTTTAACCCACAGCCCTGTAGAAACCTTGTGCTAGTATAATTGGGTGCTCGGATCATTTTCATAACAATATAAGACAATTGACACAAAACAGATATTTCTGCCAGAGTAGGCATTATTTCACAATTCCCAAACATAAACACCAAACTACTAGGATCCCAAAAGGTTAACACTGCCTCCATCAGATCTGGACGGGGTGTAATCTGTAGTAGTGCCGTCAGATTACCCAACATTCTCTATAGCTCATGCTGCTCAGAGTAGTTAAATGTATCCCACTACTTGATTAAACTTATGAGGACCTTGGAAACCATCCGAACTCTAGACCACATGGTTAGGTCCATCCTAAAATAACACATAGGACATTAACTCAAAAATTTGATAAGAGCAAAAGATTCCCAACCCTTGGGATCTTGACACGAACGTGTCAAAGGAACGAACCACCTTATAACTCAAATTCATGGAATGGTACCACTAAATGGAATCAGCCTACTTGGCTAGGACCAGCTAACAACACTAGACTCGGAGGAGAAAGACTTTAGGCTTGGACTAAGAAAAGGGACAAAATAAAATATTACCGGACCCACCAAGGGTTGCCTATGTATCCCATTCTAAGGGATGGGAATTAGGTATGTGTAGTTCTTCCAAATTGAATAATTAAAGATTAAACAACCGACTGAACCTTTACTTGAGAGACACGACCACAAACAGAAGATGAAGAACGTCAATAAAATCTTTTTTGGGGTTTTAATTTGACACTTATCATAAAAAATGACACCAAAAAAATATGAAAGAAAAATCTTTTTGGTATTTTCATTATATGAAATGTACCAAAGTTCTACCATTTTTTTGAATTTTCTTTATAAAAAGCTCTTATTTTAAAAAATGTTTTTAGAGTTTTTGAATTATGAATTCTTGCTAAAGAGAACAAAAGTAATATCTTTTTGATATTTTTGTTTTTGACAAATGAGTTCAAAAGGTAAAAATCTTTTTGAAATTTTTGAATTGTTCAACACAAAAGCCATAAAGAACTCTGAAAAAACTATGAAACTCTTTTTTGACTCACTTTTTCTTTTGTCTCTTTTTCCTTTTTCTTTCAATATTTTCTTGCCTACACACTTTACTTCTAACACATTTTTTCCCTAAATCAGTTCGTCAAATGGTCATGTTAACCTCAAATATGCAATATTTATCACGTAGGGATGCTTTAGAAGTGAGTCTCCTACAAAGGGCCATGTGAGTCCCACTAAGTCTCAATATGATATAGATAAGCATGACCTAAAGGATGACCTACACTGGCGTCTACTAATAAGGCTATTTGGGGAAGCATATAATCGATAGTGGCTGCGAGAACTTTCCACCCACTCCATACACCCGACGGCTCCCTCTCCAAAAATAAGAGTGACTCAACTAGAGGTCATGTACACACGTGTACAATGAGACTTGTTCCAAAAAAAATGACTCAATTTATACACATGATGCCAGATATAAAGTGGTAACACATAAGACGAAAAACTGTAAACACGTAGCAAGTAGTCACTCAACAATGATAAAATAAATACAAACAATAACACAAACAATCTATATACACACATAATGTCAAACTAACCCGATACAACTCCAAAAAATAAGCTCGAATTTTGAAAAGTATCCTCAGTGGAGTCGCTAGAGCTATCACACCCCTATTTTAACCAAAAAGAATTATATTGAGTTTGAAAGATTTTTTATTATTATAGTGACAAAATAAAGCTTTATTTCGAAAAGGATTCATTACACTTATATATTCAGAGTTGCCACTTGACATAAATCTGGTGTGTCAAGTCATCTTTTAAAAATCCTTTTTCAAAATGATTTGAGTTTTTAAAACTGGTTTGAGAATAGAGATCCGGTTAAGAATTCTATTAACCGAGGGGAAGGTATTAGGCACCCCTTGATCTCGTGGTTCGACCACGGTCGTTCTTTGGAGTATATCGGCTAATTCAACACTAAGAGTGTATAAACCACATAAACACACAACAATTATACAAACAAACACAAACAAAATGAATCCCAAAAAATATAATGTCCAGTCCAATTATACAGTCCCAAAATAGAAAAATGCGAAAATGTAAACCTACGCTAACCTACACTAATCCTAAACTACGCTCCAATGCTTTACTCGATGCCTTGGGCCTTCATCACAGACGTCTTCCAAGTATAAAATACTTTGGGGCATTCCCTAGTTAATAAGTATAATATAATCTCGGGGCATTCCCCCGCGAATCAATACATCTTCAAATCTTATGCGATAAAGTAGAAAAAACATTCACACGCACATTCAAATATTCAAAAAAACACCATTCCTAAAATTTGCCTACCTGACTTAGAATTTGCCTACTAGTTAAAATGTGATATTATCAAACTTAGAAAATTCGATACCTATTTTCATCAAACAAACATCAATTAATCAATACGAACTAATCACGTTCATTTTCTATCCGTTTTCAATTCTCACACCAAATCCATTTTCAACATGATTAAACCAATTAAATACGCAATCCACCAATCAAGTTTTACATTCAAATCCAATATTAACCAACAAAACAAAGATCCAAATATGCCAAACACACAAATCATTCATAATTACAAAAAATAAGAGAGAGATAAGATAGAATTGGACATTCTGAATGCTTTTGATTGACTTAAGAAGAGAATAAAAGCTGTCCTAAAATCTCGAAGAATACCAATGAAATATTGACTCTCCAAATTAGTTGAGAAACAACCCAGAAACGTGATAACCCAAATTCGACTCTCCCAATCAGTTGAGAAACAACCCAGAAATGCGATATCCCTAATTCTAATTCAAACAAAAATAGATTTATGAACAGAATTGACGAACAACCAAGACCTAACACTGAAGTATAGCCAAAACAAAAAGATCTGCAAGGAGCAATGGCTACCAAAAACCAGAATTTAAAAAAAAAAACTGTAGAAACTAACGAGGACAGAGCTCCAACAAATTCAAATGACGACAGGAAAGCAACGAAAACTGGTCGAATTTTGGCTAGATCTTGTCAAGAAATCAAGAAAAACAAGGGGATTTGGGGAATTTTGGGCTGATTAAGTAGAAACGACAAACTTGACGCCGATTTCAACGAAAGTTTCACCAAAAAAAGCTCAAAAAAGACCAAAATTCTCCTCCAATCTCCTATTCTTTCATCGAATCTCCGTCAAACACCCTCCGTTCTCTCATTTTCTCCTTTCTGTGTGCATGTGTGTATGTTTTTCAGTGAAGAAGATACCCCTCTTTATTTTAGTGAATATGCATATTCTGTATGTGTCTTTGTATTGTGTGAGAGTGTATATATCCTTTTCTATTTTTGTGTGTGAGTGATGAATATATTGTGTGGGGTTCGTGAATAATTGTGTGTGTATATAATTCCCTTATGACAGTGATTAGTGTGTGAGGTAATGAAAAAAATATGTAAAAAATATAGGGGTCACGTGGGTAGAGGTGGGGTAGGCGTATGCAGTGTCCTAATTTGATAGGGAGGGGTTGTTAATTTTTTCTCAAAAGATTATTGAGGATGGGGTTGGTTAGGAGTTTCTTATTTTGTCTTCTAGTGGAAAATTATCCCAATATTGAGGGTACACAGTAGGATAAGATAAATAGGTGAAATTGATTTTCGGGAGGGGAAAAATTACGTGTCTACATCTAGTACCCCTGAGCTATGGCCGAATTCGCTACGACGCACTCCAACTTCATAAGGTTCCTATTACCCCTGAACTTAATTTTTGTCACCCCTTTTAGCTGATGTGGTACCTTTTTAGCTAATGTGACACCTTTGACGTGGGCCTATTTTTATGTAATAAAAGTGTCATGTTAGCACAAAAGAGTGACAAAAATATTCAAAAATTTAGTTAGGAGGTAATAGGTCCCATGTGAAGTTGGAGTGTATCGTAGCAAATTTGGCCATAGTATGAGGGGTTACTGGATGCTTATCTTCTTAAAGTTTCAAAAATGCTTTCCACAGTGGTTAAAGGTTAGGTGGTAAGGGTTCTTTTATTTAGGGTAGAATTGGGTAGGCGCCACACGTTTTTGTGATTTGTATCGTGAAAATTACAATGAGAAATTTTACACTTGAAGTCCCCCATACAATACTCTGAAGACCGCTATACACTCAAAAGAAACAATTCTTTTTTGATTTTCACACACCTCACTACAATATCACTCAAACACTCTATTTTTCCTCACATGCTAGTTTCCTCACACTATTTGTGAAAGGCTCTCCACAACTATTGAGTTTCTTATTTCTCTATATGATGAAATGAGAGAGCCTTCACCACAACTATTGAGTTTCTTCTTTCTCTATATGATGAAATGAGAGATCAGAGGCTCTCCATATATAACAAAATGTCCAGTTATTTCAGCCACACAGAAGGCTTATTGGGCGTTGCAAGTTGTTGCTGCAACCTTCCAATTCGCATTCTTTCTATTTGTAACCAAAACAAGTTTTTAGCCAAAACCTTGTTTAGCCACCACAACTTGTCCATTTAATTTTTTTGTTTTCCTTTAATGGGCATGGACCCATCAATCTATATTCAAGAATGGATACACCAGCAAGTTCTTTTCATAATTTGAACTTGTCCCTTGTAACCACCTTGCTTAACATATCTGCAAGATTATCATTAATGGAAATCTTCTTGACTTGCATAGATCATCCTTTATATTTTCCCAAATACAATGATATTGCCTGTTGAAATGCTTTTCCCTTACATGATATATGGTCTTTTTATTAGGTCGATTGGACTTTGACTGTCATAATAGATAACATACTCCTTCTGATGCAGGCCAAGATCTTGAAGAAACTGTTTCAACCATTTCGTCTCCTTTCCAGCTTTTTAGCAGTGGCAACACATTCTCCTTCAGTTGTACATATTACAACACACTTCTACGTCGATGATATAGCTACCCCCTAAAAATAAAAAGGTAAACAAATATCTAATAGTGGATTTTTTGTTATCAAGGTTACATGCTCTATCATTATCTGTATTGTCCTTCACAATTGGTTCAAATTTTCATAACGCAAACAGTTTCTAGAGGTACCTCTCAGGTACCTGAGTATCTACTTGAATGCTTCCCCAGATTTTCAAGGAACCTTCTAATACCAGCTACATCAAGCATATCATATCTAGTACATACCATTGCATACATTAAACTACTGAGTGTCGATACGTAAGGAGCTTAGACATATTCTCTTTCTCCTTTATTTGTTGTGGGACACATCTTCTTGATCAACTTCTCATAAATATCAAGTGGTGTGTAAATGACTTTAGAGATCTTTATGTTGAAGCATTCTAGTACATGTTCAATGTACTTCTCTTGAGATGGCCACAACTTTCTGCTTGTTCGTTCTCTAAACAATCTTTATCCCTAAAATTTGTTGTAATGGGTTTGAGTCCTTCATTTCAAATAACTTGAACAAATGTCCTTTCAACTTGGTAGTCAACTCCTTGTCTTGTCCTACAATCAACATGCCATCCACATACAACAACAAAATAATAACATTGTTGATAGAAAATCTTTTAAAGAATACACACAGATAAGAAAAATGACTGTATTAGGTTGACTTACCATGGATGAGCCAAACTTTAAATATAGTACTGCCTCGGTTCCTGCTTCAATCCATAAAGACTCTTATTCAATTTGCAGGCCATGTGTTTCTTTTTGGATATTTCAAATCCTTCTTGTTGCTCCATATAAATATCCTCTTCCAAATCTTCATCAAGAAATGTTGTTCTTACATCTAAGTATTCTACTTTAATATTTAGGCTTGCTTCTTAGCTTAAAATGGTCGAGTATAAGTGTCACGACCTGAACTGAGGCCCTTTCCATGATGAGCATCCCAAACCATGAAGGCTCGGATGCCCTTCTCTCTTTGGTAATCATGCACAATATTCATAAATTATAATAGAAGATACGGATTTGCAAATCATTATGGAAATATGGTCATACTCTGAGTTTAATTAAACTATAAAAAATGAAATCCAGTAACAACTGCATGCCATCTGAACCAGTCTGCGAAATCTCTACTACATCTGAAAATGACAACTGTCGGTAACTGGGACAAGGCCCCCAGTGGACCTAAACAAAAATAAATAACATAATCAGACAGATATAGTCCTTCTAGAATAAATAAGGCTCACCAACTCCACACTTCACTGATGTCTAAAAAATCTACGGCCTAGCAAGACTACTGAACTGAGTTTTAGACCCTGGGAGGAAGGAGAGGGGTCAATACAAATGTATTGGTACGCAGAGCAATCCAAAATAATGTATTTATATATATAATAAGTAAGATCAATTCATAAAACATTTTACATATAATATATGAAAACACATAGGCACATTTTAAAGACTTTGAAACATTTCTTTGAAACCATAACTCACTCTTTGTCTTACTTATGAGCTTGATATTACGCTCTACAATCTGTAATTTCATGAGCTATATGGAATCCGCCCTTGACTTGGTGGCCAAGCCCCCAATCCAAGTTTGCCGCAAGGATTGGAGTATCTATAATGGGGACACGCAAGATCCCACACCAGGGTGCCAAAATCTCCAATCAAATCAACATGTCATGGTAGTGCACAAGATCACAAAGCAGGGCTCCTAACCATAGTCTCAATTTGGGACGACATGAATCAAGGTACACAAAATCACAAAGCATGGTACCATAATCCTGTATCGGCAAATCACGGTTTCTAGCATAGAGTTTTTCAAATCGTACTTTCTTTGGGTAACCACCTAACACTTTTTAAGCCTATTTTAAAACCTTTTCTAAACATGTATCTTTCTGAATTCATAATCCGAGAAATCTGATTTCAAACAACTGTTCTATTCTATTCTGAATCACTTGGCTTTAACTGAGTTTGTGTCATCACACCAAACTTGCAAGTCCTATTTCTGAGCCATATTGTACCATGTATGATTCTTTCATTAAAACATAATTCAGACCACCCAAACATGCAAATAGTATAAAAGATTTCATGTTTCGAAAACACAAGTCAAAACTATACTGAGATTATTCAAACATATGGTGGTCATGTGCTTTTGGTAAAATCGTGCACTCTTTCATTATATGAATATTTTCAACATTCATCAACATAAACAACCCTCTATCTTTTGAAATCAAAATCATAATTCAAATATAACATCATTCAAGACATTTCACAACATGCTTTTCAAGATGCAATTTAGAACAATTCATATCATATGAAAGATGGGAAAAATCATAACAAGAGAGGGGTTCTTTATAATTCATGATCTCAATTGAATATTCATCCTTAAACACATTCATATATATATATATATATATATATATATATATATATATATATATATATATATATATATATATATATAATTTTTCAATCAATTTTGGGGAAGGTCTAAAGACCAAAATAATACCGTCAAAACTTCTAAAATATGATTACATTCATAAATCCAAAATCCTTTTTCTTAAAACATGATTTCTATGCCCATCAGATTTTAGGAAAACTCCGCGTACCTTAAATTAGAATCTTTTGAATGAAATCTAGCTTTTGGGAAACTATACGTATGATCGGTGGATGCATCTTGTAGCCCTCGCAATGGGGATTCCGAATCTTGAAGAATCATGGAAAACCCACGGTTAAATCTTGAGATATTTAGTTTTTCCGTTTGAAATCCTAGGGTGAGTTCTTGATGAATTTGAGAGACTAGAATCATATTTTTGTGTTTTGGGAGTTTAATCCTATGTTATAGCTGCATAAGGGATGGAAGATACCCATTTTGCCCTTAAAAATGTGGAAAGAGAACCTGAATATTTTGTGCGTGCAATAGGGCGTACGTCGGACGCTTATCGCATGATGCTACTGTATCAGTCAGTAAAATGGCCATAAATTTTTTCTTGGGTATCGAATTTAGGTGAAATTTGTTTTGTTGGAAATCTAATTCGAAGAGCATTCATTTGATATATAGTAGGCCACCGAGTTTGTCATATAAAAAGAGTTATTGTTGATTGAAGTTGACCCAAGTTTCGACGCTCACTCAAACTCGAATGATAGGAAAGCTTTCAACTTATACTTGAGTTAGGGGACCTCTATGATCTCAATTCATGCTTAAATAGGTTCACACACTACATAATTAATTAACATACCAAATTTTCATAGGATTTATGGCTTTTGGATCATCTACGCATAGAAACGATAATTTTTCATTCTAGCCCAAAATGCGGGGTGTTACATTATCTCCCCCTTGAGATCATTCGTCCCCGAATGATTGGTAGGAATGTTGAAGTCTTAAAGGTATGGAATAACGCGTACATATTGTGTACTCTAAGAAAGAATACATCCAATCAAGAACATTTAAACTTCTATTATGAAACTGAATTCTAAGCTTACTCGACTTTACCTGCTTCAAGAAGCTAATTCATGCCGAGAGTTTAGGATTCCATTGCAATGTTCATGATCCAATCATGCATACTAAAATTTAGAAGTGATAACTTATGCAAGTACGAATAATAAGACAAAAAGACTTAGATCATACAAGGTTATTACACTATCTGAGCTGAAATGCTTGAAAAATTTTAAGATGATACGCTGGACTCTTCTGCACCGAGTCATGAATAGATAGCTGAATCTAAAACATGATGCTTGGAATGAACTGAATTCACAATTTTTATGGATGGAATAGATTATCTCTTAGGGATGGCCATACGCATGAGACTTCGGATAGTAGGACTGGGTGAAAAGGTAGAAAACCACAGTAACTTGTCTGCCAGACTGTTAAATTGAATTACAGATTGAATTATACCGGATACTTATACTTAACTGGAGTATCTCTTCAACACTCTTTCTAAAGAAGATCAAGTAGCATTAGGGACCAAAGAATCTTGGGCATGAGTTGCACAAAACACCCAACTAAAGGATCCCAACTTTGACACTACTCTATAGCATGGAATATAGACATATAACTCATAAACTAGGATGGAATTACCAGGACTTAGGCAATGTAACTTCTTACTTTCAAGCATAGCGCACTTCTCGAATATTTACTTAACTATATTATTCCCTTTAAATACCATACTCATTTGATTCAACTTAGAATTCTTATATGGGCATTGATAAATCTTTCTACTGATGCCTAAAGTATTATAAGTCCTCTCACCATGATTAAGCCTAACTTCAAATCACAAAATACAACATGCCACACCACGATACTAGTCTAAACCATATGATTCAATCTTCTATATATATATATATATATATATATATTCTTGGAGATCACACCCTAAGTATATCGTGCCTTACCACTTCAATGACTAACTCTGATCTCTTACTATGAATTCACTAGAACATATTGTGTTCCTCCACGTAAATCTCAACATTTCATTCAAGCCTATCTTTATAACCACATATGAACTCCAAGGCAAACACCCATAAGGACATACTTTACATATTCTCTAATCCACTATCAATATAACTCCCACTCTCTACCCCAAGAACATACACACAAAAATTTCCACTAACCATCACATATATCAAAGACTTGGCCCCAGATCATACTTCACACTTATGGCCTTATCTAAAAAACGCATACTATGATCTTCAATTAACAAGAAGCATTTACTCATCGCCAGTATCATCACATAAGAGGGAGTCACTAAAAGGTTAGAACATAAGAACTTGAAGCATGGGAGGATATTATACGAGACTTGACACTTAACTGAGGCCGAAGGAATAGCAAATCAACATCTGGGATTCATCAAAGTGATCTGAATTAGGGCATACGTGACTATAAGCTGAATCTTTTCAATCATAAAGAGTATAGCATAAATTTTGGGAACTGAGCACATTATAAAGCGTGAGTACATGAGTCATAAGCTGCATGACCTCATTTTGAAGTTCATAACATATGGAATGTGATTCCGACTACTGAATGAACTGTAACTCCTTATTTTTAGAACTGGAAGAGCACGCCATTCTCTATCATATACATGAACATAAAATATCATCATGGAACTGAAACGTAAAGCATGAGTAAGTATTGGGATAACTAAAAAATACTGAGATAAGAATGGGTTGAGCCTCACCCTCACTTCCTGATATTCTATATCATACTGACATCACTACTAGAATCTGAGAGCCTGTCTTGGTCACGTGTCTTATGATATCCCCCTTAGCTTTAAGTCATCATCTTAAGTTTGAGAGATCCCTTACTAGACTCTAAACTGAAATACACTCACTGCACTCTGGGGTCTGGAATATGACAATACATGCAATTAATAGAACTTAACCCAAATGGCTACACCTGGAAGGGGAAAACCCAATGCTAATACCACCTTCTCAGACACACTCTATCTTTCTATAGCTCCCAATAGTCAATCACATAATACTTGAACACTTACTAACTTCTAATCCTCGTGAGTATTCCCATAGTCGGAGTGCACACCCATAGCGCTTCAACTCTTATTTCTATCGGTTCAACCTTCAAAAATTCAAACTTAGATTATAACACTTAACATGGATATCACTAGGCCTTTGATGAATCATACTACTAGTCTTTCTCCACCTAGCAACTCAACGGTACTACTATGTCTACTAGACGCATGCAACATGTAATAGTCTTAGAAAATGCCGCAACTACATATCACCTTGGGCATACTTCTACCTCATACATACAACATCATACTTTGTTACGAATAAAATAAACTTAATCTATTCCATACACCATTCAAGCCTATTAGATCACTTCCATATAACTAGTATCATTAACCAAGAAATCATCACATCCACCTCTATGGACATCAACTGTTCAAACTTAATGTCCAGTGCTAATCATGATTTACAATCCAAAGTGACACACAATTCTCATAAAACATTCATCATTAATCTTAAGACACTATTCTTACATCCACATCCTACATTAAATTCAAGCCAATAGTCTAGCATTAATTATCTACCACCAATGAAGAAGGCAACATAATATACTAGCCTATCAAATTGGGACATTCTATCCAAATACCTCAAAAATCTACTACATACCTTCTCACAAATAATAGTAGCTTACAACTACCAATGAAAAGAAGGTAAACGAGGGGTAAAGTCACATAATAGACATGGTCAACATTAATCTTATATTATAACCCCATACAATCTTATCTACTTATACGGCTTTGTCACATCACACTTACTTACCCAAACGTACATTTAGACTACCTTCAAATTCCATAAACAAGCATGAGTCTATGATTATAACTTACTGGCTCATCTAGCCATTTTCATACTTCAAGAAGACAACAATTCACCTTAACTAATAACTCCTTCTCTATATTCTACTACACTAACACACAAGGACGTATCACTTCATTACCAACTCAATCTCATGAGAAAAGATTCGACTATACATATATTCAACCAACACAGGAACAACAAGTTAAACAATAAGTTGCTAGTGAATCGAAATAGGCCTCACACAGCTTCACTAGACTTTGATTTTTGTTCTTTGAACAAGATAATGAAATGAATAACAAAGCAACTATGCTAGTGAATCGAAAGATCCCCACACGGCTTCACTAGACTTTTATTTTTTTTTCGAAAACACTATGATAAAAAGATTACATATTACAGGAGATAGAAAATTAACACAAATATTCAATGATCTAAGAATACACATCTTACTCTATATAAATAAAAATCTGAGTCAAATAATTCTCCCTCAAACTTCCATACAATCCACACATGCTACTAGCTACCACATTAGGCTATCACTATAAAGTGGTAAATCATCTTCAAACATCGTTTATTCAACTAAAATATTTGTTTACACAAAAGTCACCCTTACTCTGACTCCTAACTTTGTGACTTCATAACATCAGCTTCTTGGTCTAATCTTACTACCAATAGGTCATGACACCAACACTTTAATTTATACTACTACTCGGGTGGAAATACAATTCCAACAATTCTGGGACACATCATTCCCCTTTTAGGAATGACATCTGTAACATAAATTTTTTGAAAAGGATTGAATACCCTTAATACCGCAGGCTGAAAAGCACAATTTCATTAGAACCAAAGTTCACACTAGAATCAATACACTCGGAAGCACTAACAGACTCTTCTCAAGTCCTTGCACAATTTTTTTTAAAATCTTATATGGCTCAATCAGAAAGTACCATGCCATTTAAACTCTAAAATTCTGCACTTGATTCACCTCAACAATGAGACATATCTAAGCATATTAAAGTAAGAAAAGAATTGGGATAACTTTACTTTCGTATAGGTGACACCATAGCATGAATTCGAGTATGAAAGAGAAATATTCTGGCCCTATTGCATGAACTAGAACATGAAGAAAGAGGTACATTCCTAAATGCCTAGTAGCCTCCTTCTTATAAGTGTGGCGCACTACACACCTATAAATAAGACTCTACCCAACGTGATTTTGCAGACACCCTGGGACCATGAACCATGCTCTGATACCAAGTTTGTCACGACCCAAACTGGTGCCCTGGCCGTGATGAGTATCTCAAACCATGAAGGCCCAGACACCCTTATCTCTCTAGTAATCATGCACAATATTCATAAATTATAATAGAAGATGCGGAATTGTAAATCATTACGCAAATATAGTCATACTCTAAGTTCAATTAAACTATGAAAAATGAAATCCAATATCAACTATACAATATCTGAACCACTCTGCGAAATCTCCACTACATCTGAAAATGATAACTGTCTGAAACTGGGACAAGGCCCCCAGTAGACCTAAACCAAAATAAATAACATAATCGGAAATATATAGGTCTTCTGGAATAAAGAAGGCCCACCAACTGCACACATCACTGATGTCTGAAAACTCTACGGCCTAGCAGGACCTCTGAACTGAGCTTTAGACCCTGGGTGGAAGGGGGGGTCAATACAAATGTACTGGTATATAGAGAAATCCAAAATAATGTATTTATATATATATATAATAAGTGAGCAATTCATAAAACATTTTACATATAGTATATGAAAACACATGGGCATATTTTAAAGACTTTGAAACATTTCTTTGAAACCATGACTCACTCTTTGTCTTACTTCTGAGCTAGATGGTACACCCTATAATATGTAATTCCATGGGCTATATGGAATCTGCCCTTGACTTGATGGCCAAGCCCCCAATCCAAGTTTGCCGCAAAGATTGGAGTATCTATAAGGGGGACACGCAAGATCACACAGCAGGGTGCCAAAATCCCCAATCAAATCAACATCTCACGGTAGTGCACAAGATCACAAATCAGGGCTCCTAACCATAGTCTCAATTTGGGAGGAAATACATCAAGGTACACAAGATCAAAAAGCATGGTACCATAATCCCGTGTCGGCAAATCATAGTTTCTAGCATAGTGTTTTTCAACTAACACTTTTTTCGATTAACCATCTAACTCTCTTTAAGCCCATTTTAAAACCTTTTCTAAACATGCATCTTTCTGAATTCATAATCTGAAAATCTGATTTCAACCATGTGTTCTATTCTATTCTGAATCACATGGCTTTAACTGAGTTGGTGTCATCATACCAAGACTGCAAGTCCTATTTCTGAGCTATATTGTACCATGTATGATTCTTTCATTAAAACATAATTCAGACCACCCAAACATGCAAATAGTATAAAGGATTTCATGTTCTGAAAAGACAAGTCAAAACTATGCTGAGATTATTCAAATATATGGTGGTCATATGCTTCTGAAAAAATCGTGCACTCTTTCATTATATGAATATTTTCAACATTCATCAACATAAACAACCCTCTCTCTTTGAAATCGACATCATAATTTAAATATAACATCATTCAAGATATTTCACAACATGCTTTTCAAGATGCAATTTCTAATAATTCATATCATATGAAAGATGGAAAAACTCATAACAAGAGAGGGGTTCATTATCATTCCTGCTCTCAATTGAATATTCATCCTTAAACACATTCATACATACATATATACATGCATACATACATACATACATATATATATATATATATATATATAAAATTTCTCAATCAATTTGGGGGAAGGTCTAAAGACCAAAACAATACCGTCAAAACTTCTAAAACATGATTACATTCATAAATCCAAAATTCTTTTTCTTAAAACATGATTTCTATGCCCATGAGATTTTAGGAAAATCCCGTGTACTTTAAGTTAGAAGCTTTTGAATGAACTCTAGCTTTTGGGATGCTATACGTATGATTGGTGGATGCATTTTGTAGCCCTCGCAATGGGGATTCCAAATCTTGAAGAATCAAGGAAGACCACAGTTAAATCTTGAGATATTTAGGTTTTTAGTTTGAAACCCTAGGGTGAGTTCTTGATGAATTTGAGAGACTAGAATCATATTTTAGTGTTTTGGGAGTTTAATCCCGTGTTATAGCTGGATAAGGGATGGAAGATACTCATTTTGCCCTTAAAAATGCGGAAACAGAACCTGAAATTTTTGTGCGTGCGATAGGGCGTGCGTCGCACGCTTATCGCATGATGCTACTGTCTCAGTCAGTAAAATTGCCATAACTTTTCGCTCGGGTATTGGATTTAGGCGTAATTGGTATTGTTGGAAAGCTAATTCAAAGAGATTTCATTTGATATATAGTAGGCCACCCAGTTCGTCATCTACAACGAGTTATAGTTGATTGAAGTTGACCCAAGTTTCGACTCTCACTCAAACTCGAATGATAGGAAAGCTTTCAAGTCGTTCTTGAGTTAGGGGACCTCTATGATTTCAATTCATGGTTAAATAGGTTCACACACTAAATAATTGATTAACATGCCAAATTTGCATAGGATTTATGGATTTTGGATCATCTAAGCATAGAAACGACGATTTTACATTCTAGGCCAAAATGCGGGGTGTTACAAGAAGTCATTTGACAATAGCTGATCAATACCTTTCTTCTGTTCAAAGCGAGCTTTGTATCTGAGCAACTCTCCATTTCTATCTTTCTTCTGTTCAAAGGCCCACTTGCATTTGAGTTGTCTTTTACCTTTTGGATTTGCGGTGCCATTTTTCTTTAGAGAAGATTCCATCTCTTTTTGCATGGCTTTCATCCAGTGGCTCTTTTCCTAATGGTTTAACACTGCTTTAATACTTTCTGGCTCCCCTCATCATTGATGAGAACACACTCTGAGGAAGGATACTTGGATGACTCTACCAAAAATGATGTTTACTCATGTCGGATCTATAAAAATGAATTTTTTTTGAAAGATCCGATACACACCCGTTAGCAATTGAAAGAATCCGAGCAACACAGTTTCTTGATTATAACTTTGAGGTAGTGAATATTCCAAGAATGATAAGTAACATGGTATAATAGGATAACTTTGCTCTGATAGTGTTAAAATTTTACTACTGTATATAACTTAAAACTGCTTTATATACCAACAGTTCATGAACTTACCATTTTCGTTTCACCTCAGGTAATCTTAACCTTTCAAATGGTTGATTATATCAACAGCAACAACAAAGCCTCCTCCTTTATCTGGCCATGGGACCAGCAATATGTGAATGAACTCACATAGGAAGTGTTAAATTCCATGTTAAATATGTCAAATTCCACCAAGTTAAAAAAAAATACCAAGTAGAGACAAGATTTACATATTTTGTTTGATTCTGTTGGAAAGTGCACCATCACATGTATGACTTCGAACATGTGACCAAATGATAAAGTACTCATGTCTCTAACTGCTAGTTGATACTACTGATTCTTTTTGTTCATCATCAGATCTCATAGACTTCAGTTCATTCCCTTAAAAAGATTGAATCCTCAAACTCCTTTTGATCCCATGGAGATTAACAGTGAAAATCTTGCAAACAATGAACTAATCAGTGAAGTAGTTGTAGTAATTGTTCCACTTCAAGCTCAAGGCCATCTCAACCAATTTCTCCAATTTGCCTGTCTAATTTCCTCTTATGGACTCTCTGTTTACTATGTTGGTTTAGCCAACTACAATCATCAGGCCAAGGTTCGAGCCAACGCTTTAAAACCTTCGGATATAGCCAAGATCCACTTTCATGATCTCCCAAGTGGTAGAGGCGAAATCCCGACATTTTGGGATGCTTGTACGCTCCTATGCGACCCCATTGCTTCCTTCGTTCATGATATTTCCTCCAAATCAAGATGAGTTGTTGTTGTTCATGATCCTTTAATGTCCTATAATGTTCAGGTTGTTTCTTCTTTGCCCAATGCTGAATCCTATATGTTTAATTGTGTTTCAGCTTTCTCTTCGTACAGTATGATCGGCTTATTTGTGAGGTTGTCTGTCCAACATGAAGAATTTCTTAAAAAGCTACCCTCCTTAGAAGGAATTATGACAGACGAAGCCAGGAACTTTTCAGTTTCTCAGATTCCGCATATGAATATTAGATCAGGTGATATCCATAATACAAGTAAAGTAATTGAAGGTAAGTATCTTGATTTGCTGGCAGAAGTAGAAATTTATCAGAACAAGAAACAATGGGCAATTGGACCTATTCTGCCTACTAAACTGGATCATATCTCAAATAGGAACAATATATGTTTGGAGTGGCTGAACAAACGACCTCAAAACTCAGTTCTTTTATAATCTTTCGGAACTACAACTTCATTTTCTGATAGAGAAATCAAGGAGCTCGCGAGGGGGTTAGAACAAAGCAAACAGAAGTTCATATGGGTGCTGAGAGATGCCAATAGAGGAGATATCTTTACTGGGGAAGCTAGCAGAGTGGAGCTTCCGGAAGGGTTTGAGGAAAGGGTAAAAGAAGTAGGCTTAGTGGTAAGAGAATGGGCACCACAACCAGAAATCTTGGCTCATTCTTCCACGGGTGGGTTCTTGAGTCATTGTGGCTGGAACTCTTGCATAGAGAGTATTACTATGGGGGTGCCTATAGCTGCTTGGCCTATGGACTCTGACCAACCGAGTAATAGTTTCTTGGTGACAGAAATCTTGAAAATAGGCCTGATTGTGAGGGAGTGGGAGAAACGCGAGGAGTTGGTAAGGGCATCCACTATTGAAAATGTTGTGAGGAAATTAATGAGATCAAAAGAAGGTGATGCAATCAGGCAGAGAGCAGAAGAATTGGGAGAAGCTGTAAGGCGGTCCACAGAGAAAGGGGGAGCTTCGCGAATGGAGTTGGATTCTTTCATCGCACATATCACAAGATAGACTTGTTTTTCACCAGAATTTTGCAGGGATGACGATTCTAACGCTTTCTTGTTTGATTTACTCTTTCCAAGCAGTTTGGTTACTTTTCAATTTTCCTTAAACCTGTTATTTATCTGATCCTCGGCTCCGAGCCTCGACTTATTTACACTACCTTAAATTTATTTGATCTTGGAATGCACTGTATCTGAAACTTTTTACGTCTATCCCTGAGATGGTTTCTTTGTATTTCATTTCTCTCTGAAGGTCATAGCTTAACAGATAATTAATCTGGTTCTAACAGAGTACAGGGTTGATGTGGAGAATAATCTTTATATGCAATTCAGTTATTTGCATATGCTAAACTGGTCCTATACTAGACTGTTTTATGACAAAAGACTTTGTTCATTTATTCCTATGTCCGAAGAAAAGTTTAAAGTGGGTAGCTTTGTTGTATTTGTTTCTTATGATATCAAGATATATGGAGCTTCACTTGCTCTTAATTAAGGTTATGAATATCTAATGTGGAACAATCGTGATTGTTGTTCGTGTTTCTACTATATTTGTTGCCTTGAAACAATCATGAAAATATTAAAAGCTACTATGTCTATCTTGTAGCAAGAAAACAACAATATAGCTCCTTCCAAGAGGTCTTTTAGATTTTCTATGTATCAAAGTTCATTGCTATATGTGCATATGACTGAGATTATCTATAATATTAAACTCATTCTGTTGGTAGTAACAAGAGTTCAAAAGACTTTTTTATACCTATATATACACTTGTGCTCTGATGCATTCAAGCATGCAATTCCAAGATATCTCTTTTCCAATATTCCTGTTCCAAAAATATTTCCGATGGCTGATAAATGTGCTTCAAATTTGTTGTGGTAGTGACTGTTCCTTTTTAGTATGCTTTGTCATTCTTTCTTTAGCATTGTGTCTTCACTTCTTCCCTCCTGTTGTCTCTTTTATCGAACTGCTTCGGAATTCTTTTACATGAGTTGAGGATCTATGGGAAACTAGGTATGCTGTTGTTGTTGATAAATGCACTTCAAAACTCAGAAGCGGCTGTAGTGATGGTTCCACTTCCTGACTCAACAAATTACTCCTCATTCCTAGGCTCATGTCCATTTATAATATCCCTTTCCATTATCTTGGAACCACTGCTCAAATCCAACAAGCGAAAACATGGGTTTTCATCCTCACATCTTGACATACATTCAATTCCATGAATTTCAAATACCATCTTTTGGTATCCTCACAAATTTCCAAACTAACTAGTCCCTTCATTTTTGCAGCATACCATCTCAGGGAAGCAGTTTGCTCACTAGAGCACAAACTTGTTAGTACTAATCATAACAATGTGATTTGATGAGTTGGGTTGTTCAAAAATTTTCAGAAGTATCTAATACTGAATGCTGTCTACCTGGAACATAACATTATGAGGATATCTGCTTGTTTAATAAATTGGATAATGAGTCTACAAGTTCAAGTTTCATCATCACGGCAACATGCATGTATTATTTTAAAGGTTAAAATTGGCGTATTTGATATTATAATGCATGTCTGCCCATCAACGATGGTGGCATTATTTTAATGGTTAAAATTGGTGTATTATAATGCATGTCTTCTCAATAATGTTTCCTAAAGTTTAATTAGGAAAATATCCATTAAAAGTTAATTCACCATATAATCCTTTAATAAATTTTATTTTTTTTAAATATTAACCCTCATCCAAGATTAAATCTTTTGTTGGATTTCAAGATGACTAAAGAAGGCGAACCAAGTAGAGACAAAATATCTCAATATTTTATTTGATTCTGTTGGAAAGTGCATCATCACATTTGACCAAATGCTTAAAGTATCCATTTCTCTATCTGCTAATAATTGATACGCCTACTGATTCTTTTTGTTCATCATCAATCTCATTGCCTTAAAACAATTGAATCCTCAAACCCCTTTTGGTCGCATGGAGAATAACTGTGAAAATCTTGCAAACAATGAACTAATCAGTGAAGTAGTTGTAGTAATTGTTCCATTTCAAGTGCGAGGTCATCTCAACAAATTTCTCCAATTTGCTTGTCTAATTTTGTCATTGCCCGAGCCTACACCCTGAACGTGACATGACAACTGAAGCCAAGAGTGATCCCTAGCGAACCCTCGACCTGGAAAACTATTCCTAAACTCAACTTTAAAATTATTTGGAAGCTGGAAATACAATTAGGTGATAAATCTCTAGAAATAAGAATTTTGAAATTTAATTTGGAAGCTAGAAATTTAATTTGAAATACTGCATATGAATTTTGAAAGACAACAAAACATCCAACTGTTTAATGTCTAATGAAGAATCTATATAATTCATGAATTGAAAGAGTTGCTGGGACATTGCCCGGAGCTACCTTTCTTGGAACTAACAACTGAAACTAAAACTATCTAATAAGATGAAAAATTCTAACAAATCATCATCAAGTCCACAAGATGCAAAGAGGACTCATCACAAGCTGATACGGGAATGTCTACTGAAAGGTCTGACTGTGGTCCTGAATCTATATGCCTAAATCTACATCATAAAATGATATAAAACAAAAAGAGCGTCAATACTTTAAATGTTTTGGTACATAAAAGTGGAAAGAAAGTTGAAACTGACATAACCTTAAAATTTGAAACATAACATATGGCATAACTTTGGGAATGTGAAAGAAAAGACTTATCGACTCTTCCCTTGCTAATTTGCCGGGACTAAAGTAGTGTGATGAATAAATAAAAAAAGACATATTGAAACTTAAATAGTGAACCTCATGAAATATAAACTCGAAACAATTAATTAAAATGTCATAGAAAAATCCTTTCATTCAATCATTATAAATAATAAGTAGCTTGAACCAATGTCGAGTCTTTCTAAATCGGGGAAGTTTCTCTTAATCGACATAAATCGTGCGAGCAATATGGAGTCCAATGTCTTTCCCACATTGAGAAGAGTCGTCCTACACTTTATCAGGGTGTAAGAAAAAACGTAACTTATGGATCCATCTCTTAGCCCGAAGGCAAACCTACGGTGGCAACGTAGTTTTGGGGCATGTGACCTCGAACTCATACACAACTCGGTGCTAAATAATCCTCCCAAAACATAATAGCTGCTCATATTATAAGTCTTAAAATACTTTCTAAAAAATCATATTAATCTCTACAACTGTACCAAGAAAATTATCTTACGTTGCGAGCCTTGTCTCTAAATCATTATAATTTGATTTCTCTTTTCAAGGTACGATACTTTTTCTTCACTTTTCAAGTCATGATATATTATATATAAGGATTTTCATAAATTATTCGTAAATTACTTACTTTTGAATGTACTTAATTACAAAACTATAGTTAAACCATTTGAAATATGAATGCAAAATTTTCAATACAGACTCCCAAGTCATGTACTTTTAGTGCAACTAACCTTCGGATATGGAAAGATACTGTACATTCAAGAACCACTTTAATGCGGAAAATAATTCACAATACTTAAAGCATATAGAAGAAAATTATGACAGAACTCAAGAACGACACGTAGAATAATAAAATATTCAAAATCCTAACTTGAAATCATGACTTAAAATGAGATTATGACACACTTGTGGTGATGAACAAGTTTTACCACGAAAAGTATTGCTCTTACGTACCTTAAAGATGAACGATGGGGAAGAATTCTTTAAATTTGGAGCCCTAACTTGATTTCTCTTGCAACTATAAGGTTGGGAGCTTGAGAGAATGGGAAATGCTTTATTTTTTGATGTTAAAATGTGAGGGTTTTCTGAAGTTTACGGAGTTTCTAATGTAGGAGGAATAGTTCCTAAACGAGAAAAGACCATTATACCCCTAAAATAAAGCTTCAATACTTGATTTTCTTTAAGTGTACACTTATCTATGGGATACTAGGATCATGAAAAAATTTGAGGCGTTATATTATCTCTCCCTTGAAATCATTCGTCCTCGAATGATGGGTAACTCTAAGATGAAAGTAGAGACCAAACCATCAACGACTTTGTCCTACACTTAAGTTGGGAACATGAGTCTAGATGTTTCAACTTAAAATCAAGATATCTATAAATCGTTCATAGACACGAAATCTTTAAAGCATGAAAATCATGAGTTGAAGGATATGGAATATCCGTAGGAGTTAATAAGATAAGTAATGCTTGCTCTTCTTTCTGTAGGGATTGATCATGGACTAGGAAAGAAAGTTTTAACACACTAAAGCTAGAGTAGAGTAACTTCTTAACTACATTAGAGAGGAAATATGCTAGCAAGACAAGACACTGTTATGCACAAGCCCAAATCTCTTAAAGAAACTCAATGATACTAAAACTAGCCTTTGCTTAATAATTCACTATCTCCCACTTCCAAACTCAAAAATACTAAACTCAGTAGTTTACTGTGATACTTCTAAAGTTGGTCTTGGTTATGTGTTGATGAAGAGAGGTAAGGTCATAGCCTATGCCTCTAGACATCTTAAACCCTATAAAAAAATTATCCTACCCATGATCTTGAGTTGGTAGTTGTTGTTTTTGACTTATAAATATGGAGGCATTATCTTTATGGGGTTCATGTTGATATGTTCATGGATCACAGAAGTTTGCAGTATGTGTTCACGCAGAAAGATTTAAATCTTTGTCAGAGAAGATGCCTCGAGTTGTTAAAAGATTATGATATAAGTATGTTGTATCATTCGGGCAAGGCCAGTGTAGTGGTAGATGCCCTTAGTAGATTGTCTATGGGTAGTGTTGACTACGTTGAGGAGGATAAGAAGAAGTTAGTCAATGAAGTTCATCAGCTTACTAGATTAGGTGTCCGTTTGATTGATTCAATAGAAGGTAGTGTATGGGTTCATTATATTTAGAACCTTCCTTGGTTACCGAAGTAATACAAAAGAAAGACAAAGATCCTAGTTTGGTTAAGTTGAAGGAGGCGGTTAGATATCAAAAGGTAGAGGTTTTCTCCCAATGGGGATATAGTGTACTTCGTTGTCAGGGTAGATTATGTGTTGCATGTGTTGTGACTTGAGACAATAGATTTTAGCAGAAGTACATGGTGCACGATATTCCCTTTTCTATTTCCATTTCTGTTTGTGATTCTATTATGGTTATGAGAGTTTATAGAAATTATATGGTGTCTATTTGTCATCGTGATACTGTAGCTGACCTTATAGAGATGGATATGATTGATTTTGATGGTATCTTGGGGATGGATTGGCTCTTTTCATGTTATGCGACATTAGACTAAGGCTGAGGCAGTGATTGGAATTGTTGAAGGATTATGCTATGAGCCAGCATTACCATTTAAGAAAGGCCAATGTGGTGGACGACACCCTTAGTAAATTGTTAATGGATAGTCTTTCTCACATAGAGGAAGGAAGGAGGAATATGGTAAAGGATATCCACTGGCTTGTAAATTTGAGAGTTCGACTCCTAGATTCTGAAGATGGGGGAGTATTTATTCACGAGGTGGCTAAATCCTCTCTTTGGGTAGAAGTTATGGAAAAGCATGTCGAGGACCCCATCTTGATGCAGATTAAGAAAGATGTTGGTCAATAGAAGGTAATGGCTTTTAAAATTAGGGGTGATGGAATTTTGAGGTATCACGGTAGGCTATGTGTGCCAAATGTAGATGAGTTATGAGAAATAATTCTTGATGAAGCTCACACATCTAGGTATGTGGTTTACCCCAACTCTACTAAAATGTATCATGATCTGAGGGTGATTTACTGGTGGAATAATATGAAAAGAGATTTTGCTAACTTTGTGTCTAAGTGTTTGAATTGTCAACAAGTTAAGTTAGAACATTTGAGACCAGGTGGTACCTCCCAAGAGATAGCTTTACCTATGTGGAAATGGGAGATGATCAATAAGGACTTTATTACAGGACTTCCTAAGTCCCAACACCAACATGACTCCATTTGGGTGATTATAGATAGGATGACCAAGTCCACTCATTTTCTTCCAGTAATGATGAATTACTCTGGGGATAACTATGCTAAGCTCTATATTCGGGAGATAGCTCATTTATATATGGGGCTCCTTTGTCTATTATATCCTATCGAGGTACGCAATTTTCTTTGTAGTTTTTGGCGGTCCTTTTAGAAGGGTTTAGGTACCTAGGAAAATCTTAGTACCTCCTTCCACGCTCAGACAGATAGACAAGTAGAATGCACTATTCAGACCTTAGAAGATATGTTTAGAGCTTACATCATAGACTTTAAAGGTAGTTGGGTGGATCACTTGCCATTGGTAGAATTTTCATATAACAATAGCTACCACTCTAGCATTCAGATGGCTCCATTTGAAGCTCTTTATGGGAGAAGATATAGGTCACCGATTGGGTGGTACAAAGTGGGTAAGTATAACGCCTTGATTTTCTGGAACTGAAATGCCAAACGATGCTCATGATCCCGAAGGACCACAAGCGAACCCTTTACTAGTACCTGTAACTGAGCACTGCATAATATACTGAAATAAAAGCAGAAACTTGCCATAAGGTTCAAAACGTCTAACATACTCAAAACTAAAAACTGAATACTGAAATATCTTTCTGAAAAGCCTCTAAACTGTCTAAACTATGGATTTGATGGGACACGTCCCCAACTCACTCCATCTACTAAAAATAAACTTAGCCTAATGCAATAATAAAACAAGGATCATCCTCGGATTAAGATGACTCACTGCTACATCTACTGCTGCTGGCTGGGTCTGAACTGCTATAGGTGCTCTGGATCTCACGCTTCTGAACCTATGGTAAAAGACATGATAGTGTAGGAGAAAAGTATGCATTAGTACTTTGAATGTACTGGTATGATAGATAAGGTAAGGCTAAATGCAAGGGCTTATGAATGAACATTACTTAGTTGAATAACATGAGAATACTGAATGAGGATACATTCATGGATGCATAAACTATAACTAAAATCTTAGTAACACTGAATACGAACTCTGAATACTGGTTTCTGAATATTGACTTACTGATGACTGGGTCTGCTAATACTAATATCTGAGTTTACTAATTATGGATTACTGAATAACTGAATCTACTCATATCAATAACTAAGTTGTGAGCTTGCTACTATAGACTGACTAAATCTGAGATCAAACCTCTCTAATGGATGATCTCTGAATCTACTAATAATGATAAGGATTGATTGTATCTGAGATAATACCTATCTAGTGGAAGATCTCTGAATCTTTTAATAATAGAAATGATGGACTGAGTTTGATATTAGGCCTATCTAGTGGCTGATGTCTGGATCTATTAGTATTGATACTGATTAACTTTATGTAAGACCAGGCCAATCTAGTGGGTGGTCTATAAATCTATGGAACTATCTAAGTTCCTTACTGATATAGGTGATTGTATCTAACAGTCCTGATTTCTGAGTTCTACTCTGAAGACTGATACCGAAACTGCAACTGTGGGAGTTCTCACTTAACTAACATGCCCCAAATCTGATTTAGTAGGGTCTAACCTGTAACCCCAGCTGGAAGGGTGTCAATACCATGCCAGAGGTAAAGACCTCTACTATGGTCAAGTCTCTCTAAAGGGTGACCCTGAATAGGAAGTCAATCCTAAGGCAGTATGATAGTCAAGCCTTAATCTAACAGGTTACTCCTTGTCCTGCGCTGGCTATGTAGTTTTGGAGTTCAAGGACTGTTACTAACGACTCTGCCTCTCTAATGGGGAAGCCTCCATCCCTGCACTTGCTAGGTGCCAGTTCTTTCTCCCAACTGAAGGACTCTAAACTGATTCATAACTAAACTTAGACTGAGTTTAATCTATTACTGTTCATATTTCTTGACTGATCTGACTGAGTTCACTTGGTTCCATTATCTGACGAAATGCTACTTAAATTCTACTATCTAGCTAAATGCTACTGAATTCTTGTCAGCCTACTAATTAACTTTATGTGAGACCAGGCCTATCTAGCGGGTGGTCTACAAATCTATGGAACTATCTAAGTTCTTTACTGAGATGGATGACTGTATCTGACAGTTATAATTTATGAGTTCTACTCTGAATACTGATACTGAAACTACAACTATGGGAGTTCTCACTTAACCGACATACCCCAAATCTAATCTAGTGGGGTCCAACCTATAACCCCAGCCGGAAGGGAGTCAATACCATGCCATATGTAAAGACCTCTTCTATGGTTAAACCTCTCTAACGGGTGACCCTAAACAGGAAGTCAAGCCTAAGGCAGTATGATAGTTAAGACGTAATCTAACGGGTGACTCCTGGTCTTGCGCTGGATACGTAGTTATGGATTTCAGGGACTGTTACTAATGACTCTGCCTCTCTAATGGGGAAGCCTTCATCCTGCACTCGCTCGATGCTAGTTCCTACTCCCAACTGAAGGACTCTGAACTTATTCTTAACTGAACTTAGACTGATCTGAATCTATTACTGTTCTTATTTCTTGATTGATCTGACTGAGTTTACTTGGTTCCATTATCTGATAAAATGCTACTTGGATTCTACTATTTGCTAAATGCTACTAAATTCTTGTTAGCCTACTAAGTCTCACTGAAGTCTGAGCTGAATACTGAATACTATTGAATACTACTGAATACTGAATAGTTTTGAATACTGTTGAGTCAAAACTGAATACTAAGTCGGATTAGACTGATACTAAGACTGGATTGCACTTATACTGAGATCACTGAATTTCCTTAAGTTTTGTAACTGTCTAAATTCTACTAAGCATAGCATGACTGAGATTATTTTAAAACTGACTCAGCTCTAGAAAAGTAGCTAAATTTTGGGTATTAAATATCCCTACGACACGATAACATAAATATCATAAAAAAAGGACAACTCGTACATGACATGACAATGGGCTATCATTCACAACATAATCAATACGACATCTCACAAATCACTTGAATATCATGAACATGTAATGGTATAGGAAGTGCATACCAATATCTCAAAGTTCACTTAATAAGGAATACACGTGAATGGGAATGCATAGAACATATCATAAATTATTCAATAAGGGTTTTCAACAAACACTTGGCTTACATGAACTTATACATAATTGGGGATTTCCTGCTAACCATGCTATATTAACTCTATTTCCTTCACATAAACATTTTGTCAAACATGTGGGGAGCATGCTTTGGTTATACAACAAATACTACACCCAAGTATCATGATTACACCAACCAACTTGCAAAATTTAGGGATTTGACATGGACATGATGAAATTCAACCCATATCAAGATCAAGACTTGCAACTTGTATTCAAAAACATGAATTATAACTCAACAATAACATGAACAGGAACTTCGATTCACATAAATCATGAAAATCTCACAAAATTATAATCTTTGAAGTTAGAAAAGTATTCTTGAACTTCTTGGGTGGAAGGGACCCAAGAATCAACATCTAAAATACCTTAGGAGATTTTTTCTTGAAGGTTCTTGGAGAGATTCTTGATTTTTTGAGTTTTTGTGAAGAAGGGTTTGGATTTTGTTCTTAGGGGTTGATCTTTGAGAGAAACCCTAATTTGATATTGTAGATGAAGAATGAAGTTGTGAGCCTGATATAAATAGTTGTTGAAAAGGGTGAAAAAGGACTGAAAAGTCCTTTTAAAAATGACTTGAAATTACTGAGCAGGATCTGCGATGGTTGGTTCGATGATCCATCATTGGGTTGACGGTCCGTCGGATGGACCATCGCACCTAGAACAGAATAGGGGTTCACTGCCTCGTCTGCGACAGCTCGAGCGACGGTCCTTTGCTAGCCTGATGGTCCATTGAACCTATCCGTCGTACTTATCCAGAGAGTGGACTCACTGCCTTAGCTGCGATGGTTTGTTGCTAGCTCGACGGTCCGTCGGACCTCTCCGTCGCACCTGGGTAGTTCAGACTACTTTCTATAAAACGTTCATAACTTTTTACACTGAAATAAAATTTTAGCAAAATTGGTCTCATTGTAAAGCTAATTTAATTTTCCAAATGATAAAAATTCAAACTTATAGAAATTCTACATGGTTTAAAATATTTATCACTTGGGAAGTTAGCCCTTACTCTTCTTAAGGGTGAAACTCAACTTAAAGAAAGTTAAACATATTAAAGTGAGACTCGATTGTTTGGGCATAAACTTGTTCATCAGGTGATTGAGAGAGTGAAAATCATTAGAGAGAGACTTAAGACAGCTCAGAGTCACCAAAAGTCTTATGTCGATGTTAGAAGAAGAGAGTTGGAGTTTGATGTTGACGGTTGGAGCTCAGAGTCAATGTTGAAGAGATGTATTAGAGATTATTCTCTTATGTTACCTATGGATGAGGTCAATGTAAAAGACTCATGGTCATATGAAGAAGAGCCTATTGTTATTTTAGATTGCCAAGTTCGAAAGTTAAGAAGTAAGGAGATAGTCTCAGTTAAGGTGTTGTGGAAGAATCATAAAGATGAGGAAGCTACTTGTAAATTAAAGAATGACATGCGTATGAGATACCAGTCTCTCTTTGAAACCTTGGATGATGACATGGAAGGTACAAATCTTTTACTACTCTCCCTTTTCTTATTGTGCTTGAAATCATGCTTGTTGTGTCCCAAGTCATTATTTAGGGATGAATGATCTCAAGGGAATGATAATGTAACATCCCAGGTTATTCTTGGCTTGATTCAACTATTAGTTACATGCATACGGAGTATAAGGCCTGAAAAGTTTTCTAAGTGTTGGGGACTTAGTCATATTTTAAGCCTTTTAATCTTGAGGATTTTTAAATTGATCTTCCCGACCCCGAGATATAGATTTTTGAGTTAATTCATTCTCAAGGGTGTAAGGGGCATGTCTCGGGGACATTTCAGATTTTTCGGATGGGGAATGGGTTGTATTTGGTTTTCGGTTCCAGAACTTCACCGTGATACTATGCATCACTTGGAATACCGTTGATACCTTCACCACATCATGGTGAGACCTTCACCCTATCACGGTGACCTTGTTATTGGCATTCTAGTCATGAATTTTATTGCCAGAAGTGCAATGTGGTGTTTTTCTCTCAATCCAATTCATAAAATTATGGATTATATCGTTAGTTAGGGCAAATATTTCCCATTCTTATCAATTATACTCTCAAGCAAACCCTTCCATCTTCCCCCAAAACACAAGAATTCAATCCTCTCAAATTCAAGAATCGTAAGAAAATAGCAAGATTAGGGTTTCATTCTTCAAACTAAGAAACTTAAGGTACGTGGAATAATCCTAAACTAATGGGCATGGATTTACTATTTGTAAACAAGCTTTAAAGAGTATATACTTATGTAGACGAAATTGGTTTCGAACGTATTGATGCACATACATTGAAAATCCTATATTTTTATGAAGTTTTGTAGAAATTATGGTGTGGTACCTATGTTTGAAGCGTTTTTTATGTGTTCATATGATATTAAGTTTGTGAAGATAAATGAGAGCATGATTTATGTAATTTCCCTCTCTTACTATGAAAATCATTATTTTTACATATTGTGGGATGATTGTACATATTGTTTAAAGATTGAGTTTGAAGGTTTTCTATCATGTATAAATTGTACTTTTGTTATGGTTAAATGAGAGGGTGATTTTTCTTGATTTATAAGTGTTTATGTTTCCAATTGAGAATTGCATTTATCTAATAAAAGAGACGACCACCGTAGAAAAAAGTATAAAAGAGAGAAAATGGTTTGTTTTTCATGTGCTTTCAAAGTATGAACTCACGCCTGACCTTTAAATATTTTGGGGTGGTCAATAATATGTTTTAAAATAAGAAGGGTAGTAGAGATGTTGTGGTATGAATATAAGGCTTACAACTCTAGGTATGACGATACTCTACTGTGATGTGCTTGAAATAGAATAAGAGAGAAACAAGTATAAAAAGGTGACATGTTTTAAGGAGTCTAAAAATGGGCTTAAGAAAGTAAGATGGTTACCCGAAGAAGGCATGAGTTAAATAACTCATTGCCCAAAATCGTGATTTGCCGACACGGGTTCATAATTGCCCCGATTTAGGAATTGTACACTGGAGACGACCCTGTGGCGTAGTAGAGATACAGAGACTCCAACCCTTGCGGCAAAATTGGGTTGGGGGCTTAGCTGCTGAGTCAATGACGGATTCCATATAGCCCATGGAATTACAGATTGTAGGTTGTACCATCTAGCTCAAAAGAAAAATAAAGAGTAGAGTCATGATTCTGAGAAAGTGTTGAAATTTATCAAATTATGCCCATGTGTTTTCAAATATTTTACGTTGACATGTTTTACTAAATTCTCATACCTATGTTGTATACAAAATATGTATTGATTTTCGCTTGTTCTACATACCAGTACATTGTGTATTGACCCTCTATATTTCAAGATTCGAGGCTCAGTCCCGTGGCCTCGCTAAGCAGTAGATTGTTGTCAGACGTTTGGAGTTGGTGAGTCTCTCTTATTTCCGAAAGACTTATTTCATGTGATGTTTTTCATTTGGTTTTCGTTCATGGTCCGACCGGGGGCCTTGTCCCTATTTCAAACAGATGTTGTTTCAGTTTAGTAGAGATTTTGCAGACCTGTGTTAGATGGTTTTGGGTCTTTATGAGTTTATGTTTGTATTGTTTAGTTAAATTATATTATTTAGTTGAATTAATAAGATGACCATGATTTCATTTTACTTCTGTATTTTTATTATCTGATGAATTATGCATATGAGTACAAGTTAAGAGAGCTCTCGAGCTTTCGCAGTTTGAGATGCCATTGCGGCTAGGGCCCTAACTCAGGCTATGATAGCTAGATAAGTTGGGCTACCACCGATCACTTGGTCAGAATTTTCTTCCATGTTTATGGATAGATTTATTCCATTGAGCAAACAAGATGAGATGAAACACCATTTTAATGAGCTGCGATAGGGATCTATGATTGTTACTGAGTATGAAACTAAGTTTACTGATTTGTTCAAGTATGTCCCATCTTTGGTTGTAGATCAGAGGGAAAAATTAATATGATTTATAGATGGACTTAAGGCTCGTTATCATGGTCCAGTGATACGGGATATGTGTAATGGGTCATATGCTAAGTTGGTTGACATCGCTCTCCGTTCTGAGTCTTATTATGTGATGAAAAGGATTAATCGAGAAAACAAAAAGGCACATAACTCAAGCATTTTTATTAGTGCTCAATCTAGGGGTAATGATAGTTTTTACTATGGGTAGTCCAGGCCTACATAGTTAGAGTCTGTGGGACAGTCTTTGAGGAACAGTTATTCAGCTAGACAGGGTGAACAACTGATGCGAGTAAGGGTAAAGTTCCTAGCAATCAAGTCAACATCCGTGGTGTCCAGTTGTGGTAGAAATCATAGTGTTCATTGTTACAAAACAAATAAGGCTTGTTATATTTATGGTGAGTAGGGATATATTGCTAAGTTTTGTCCTAAGGGATATTCTGGGTCTAGTCAAGCCACTACTTAGGTGCAAAGGAATGTTTCTCAGTTGGCTAGAGCTGCTCCGCAGGGTGCTTATGGACAAAATTGACATGTGCGCAGGTTGCTCAAATAGGAGGTGGACCATTGAGATTCTTCTCTATGGCTAGATAGGATAACGAGGCACCTGATGTGGTAGTCACAGGTATTATATTGTTAATTCTCGTGAGATATTTCTTTATTGATCTTTGTTCTATGTATTTATTTCTATCTTCATATATTGTTTTATTCTTAGAATATTTGAGACTTTTATTGTGATATATATGGTTATGACTTAGTAGGGGACATTTCATCAGTGGATAAAGTTTATGGGTATTGTCTGATATCTATTTAGCGTAGGGGTGCTATAGTTGATATACTTGTGCTACCTATTTTTGACTTCAATATGATTATGTGTATGGACTGGTTGACATCATATTATGCTTTGATTGATTGTTATCCTAAACTTATACGTTTCTATTTTCCTAAAAAAACTACCTTTGGTCTGGAAGGGTATAATCCATGTGACTCAAGGATAATATTTTATGTAAGGGCATGTTGAATGGCTGATTATGGGTATTTGTGTTTATTGCTACTGTCCATGATACATGAGCTGAGAATGTTACTATCGGCAGTTTTTTTCTATTGTTCAAGAATTTGTTGGTGTGTTTTCAGATTTATTTTTTGAGCTACCTAGGTTGTTCATAGTTCATCTTGTTTTTCACTTGTTCGTGTGAGTTAGGTTTCCTTACTTATTTGACGTTTCTTACATGATTGTTATATTCGAGGACGAATGTTGAGTAATTTATCCTATATTATTAATATTAATTAATATAATTAAAGTGGGCAATCCAAAAGCCAAAACCCATTAATCTTCATATTCCATGACTTAGTAATATAAGGGGTTAAAATATTAGGGCTCTCTGTTTCATTATTTTTAGGGAGAAAGCAAGAACATGATTTTATCTTGTATTTTCTTTGTGGCTTTGAGACTTGGGAAATCGAATGTAAAAAGTTGTCCACTAATTGGAAATTTCCAGAAGACTAGTAGCAGGTACCAACTATTCCTATTCTTCATGGTTACTTTTCACGAATTGGAGTTGTCATATAAAATAAAGCTTTAATAGTTGGTTGATGGTTGAAGTACTAAATTATAGGTCAATGATTAGTTGTTAGTGGAGTTAGATAATGATTAATTGTTAGTGGAGTTAGACAAACAAATATTATTAGAACTTAGCACTGGGAAGAAACCATACATTATTTTCTTTCCTATTCATTCATATTGTAACTTTGATTGTGATTTGTTAGAGTTGTGACCCGAATTTTGTTGATTCAGCCCAGAAAGTTTCACGGTGCGACCCATGTTGGTGATTTTCAATGGAGTCTGTGTGGTAGCGTAGGAATCGAGCCGACAGGCCCGATTGGCCTTTATGTTTTTGGTCCTAGGACTTATTTCTATGCACATATTCTATAAGTGCATTTAGTAGGTTGTTTTGGGTATTCAAAAAATTTAGCCTTCTCCACATTGTACTCTCTCTCCATTATAGTGAAACCTCCTTTGCCTCTACCTGTGGTTTTTCCCGTAAGGGTTTCCATATAAATCTGTGTGTTGTTCTTGTTTTCTTTTACTTGTGGTTTGCTTACTCTATTCGAATCATAAAAAACTAGTATTAGAGCCTGTTCGATTGTTTTCTTGGGAATGGCTACCATGAAGTATGATATTTTGTTGTTGGATCGCAACACCATATTTTTGTTATGGCAGATTAAAATGCGGGTTATGCTTGCGCAGATGGATTTTGATGATGCTATATTAGGGTTTGATAATATACCCTCATTATGAATGGATGAGGACAAACAACGTAAGGATTGGAAGGCTCTATCTTAGATCTACCTTTATTTATCCAGTTAGATTTTAAATGATGTTTTGAAGGAGACCACTGCCGCTGCGTTGTGGTTGAAATTGGAATCGCTGTCTATGACGAAGAGCCTAACAAGTAAGTTGCTTCTCAAACAATGAATTTATTTCCGTCGTATGTCTGAGGGTGTGCATCCTTGGAGGATCACCTATCTGTATTTAAGGAAATTTTCTCTGATTTAGAGACTCTGGAGGTTAAGTACGATGAGAAAGATCTAGGGTTGATTTTGTTATGTTCGCTTTCTGCATCATACACGACCTTTAGGGATACGATTTTATATAGTTGTGATACCCTGACCATAGATGAAGTCTATGATGCGTTGTTCTCTAAGGAGAAGATGAAGCATCTTGTGAATGGGTCGGAGACTCAAGGAGATGGTCTCATAGTTCGAGGAAGGAATCATGAGAAAAACTCTGGGGGCGATGATAGAAAATGATTAAAATCTCAAAATAAAAATAAAACCTGTAATTACTATAAGAAGAAGGGCCACATCAAAACAGAGTGTTGGAAGTTATAGAATAGATAGAAAAAAGAAGCTCCAAAACCAAAGAGAAACCAACCAAAGAAGTCCGGTGAAGCTAGTTTTGTTGAAGATGGAGGTAGTGATGGAGAACTCTTGGTTGTTTCTGATGGTAACTCCAAACCCTGTGAGGATTGGATTCTTGATTTAACTTGTACATTTCATATGTGCCGCAATCGGGATTGGTTTACAACATATGAAGCAGTCTCTAAAGGTGCTGTGTTGATGGAAAATAACATACCTTGCAAGATAGCTGGTATTGGAACAATCAGAATTAAGATGTTTGATGGGGTTGTGAGGACACTTGGTGATGTGCGGTATGTCCCAGACCTGAAGAGAAATCTTATTTCCTTTAGTATTCCTGATTCAAACAGATATAGAAAAATTGGTGAAGGTGGAGTCCTGAAGGTTACTAAAGGCGCTCTTGTCGTGATAAAGAGATAGAGAAATTTTGCAAATTTGTATGTCTTGCAAGGCTCTACGGTTGTAGGTGATGCAGCTATTTCTACCACCTCTCAATCAAAAAGTGATGTTAAACTCTGGCATATGCGCCTGGGGCATATGAGGGAAAATGAGATGGCTAAATTAAGCAGGAGAGGACTTCTTGATGGGAAGAGTATTACCAAACTAGAGTTCTATGAGAATTGCATTTTTGGGAAGCAAAAGAGAGTCAAATTCACTAAAGGCATCCACTCAACTAAAGTCACAGTTAATTACATTCATTCTGATCTCTAGGGTCCTTCTCGAGTACCTTCTATAGGAGGTGAGAATTATTTGTTGACTATTATTAATGACTATTCCGGAAAAGTTTGGGTGTTCTTCCTGAAGCAAAAAAATGATGTGTTGCCTACTTTCAAGGACTGGAAGATTATGATTGAAAAGCAAAGAGGGAAGCAGGTAAAATACCTTAGGACTAATAATGGTTTAGATTTCTGGTCTAATGAATTTAATGCTATGTGCAAGTCAGAAGAAATTGTGCGGCACTTGACAGTTCATCATACTCCGCAGCAGAATGGTGTGGCTGAATGGATGAGTAGGACTATAATGGAAAAGGTGCATTGTATGCTCTTTAATACTAGTTTACCCAAGTATTTTTGGGCCGAAGATGCTTTCACGACTTGTCTTTTTATTAATCGCTCTCCTTCAGTCGTGATTGATAAAAAGACTCGAAAAAAAGTATGGTTTGGTACTCCTACTAGTTATTTTGATTTGAGGATATTTGGATGTCCTGTGTATGTTCATGTTGATAATGGAAAGTTAAAGCCTAGATCTATCTAGTGCTTATTTATAGGTTATGCGCCTGTTGTTAAAGGTTATAAGCGTTGGTGTCCAAAAAGTAAAAAGGTTATAATAAGCAAGGATGTTGTGTTTGATGAAACTGCCATGCTTCCGGCTCCCTCCAAATCTATTGTTTTGCCTCCAGATAAGCTTAGTGACATAAATCAACAAAAGTCATTTACCCATGTTGAATTGCAAATTGGAGCAGATTCTACACCAGTGCCTACTTCTTAGCCTAGCCTGGAGATACAAAGTGATACTATTTCTTCTTCACCACCAGGGATGCCATAATATTCTATTGTTAAAGAAAGGCTTAGAAGAGATATTTGACCTCTTCAGAAGTATGTCGAAGTTGATTTGGTTGCTTATGCATTAAATGTAACAGAAGGTATTGATTCTGATGAAGAACCTTCTTCTTACTCAGAGGCAGTTAGTTGTGATGATTTCGGCCGATGGATGATTTCTATGCAAGAGGAAATGGAATCACTTCATAAGAATGGCACATGGGATTCAGTGAGATTTCCTAAAGATAAGAAAGTTGTCTGTTGCAAGTGGGTATTCAAAAAGAAAAAAGAAACATCGAAAGTTAAAGATGCTAGGTACAAAGCAAGACTAGTTGCTAAAGTTTACAGTCAAGTTCTAGGTGTTGACTTCATAGATGTGTTTTCTCCAGTTGTAAAGCATAGTTCAATTCGAGCCTTGCTTGGTATTGTGGACATACATGATCTTTAAGCTTGAGTAGTTGGATGTCAAAACTGCATTCTTACTTGGAGAACTTGAGGAGGATATCTATATGCAGCAGCCAGATGGTTTTGTAGTCTCAGGAAAGGAGGACTATGTATGCTTGCTGAAAAAGTCTCTTTATGGC
This sequence comes from Capsicum baccatum var. pendulum, assembly GCA_030864225.1. Lineage (NCBI taxonomy): Eukaryota > Viridiplantae > Streptophyta > Magnoliopsida > Solanales > Solanaceae > Capsicum > Capsicum baccatum. Next base: position 23,374,662 of record CM061554.1, on the reverse strand, counting down.
TTAAAACAGTCTCCCAAGCAGTGGTATAAGAGGTTTGACTTTTTTAGGACCTCTCATATGTTTCGGAGGAGTAGTTATGATAGTTATGTCTACTTTAAGGAGGTAAGTGATGGTTTGTTCGTGTATCTTCTTTTGTATGTTGATGATAAGTTGATTGCAGTAAAGGATATGAGAGAGATAATAAAAGTCAAAGCCCAGCTCAGCAAAGAGTTGGAGATGAAGGATCTAGGAGCGGCAAAGAAGATTCTTAGCATGGATATTATGAGAGATAGAGAGAAGTGTAAGTTATACCTGAGTTAGAAAAAGTATATTGAGAAAGTGCTTCACAGGTTCAATATGCAAAATCTGTAAGTACTCCATTGACAGCTCACTTCAAAATCTTGACCACTTTATCTCCAAAGACTGATGATGAGCGTATCTATATGTCTCGAGTTCTATACTCTAGTGCTGTCAGGTCTCTTATGTATGCAATGGTGTGTTCCCGATCAGATTTATCTTATGCCGTCAGTGTAGTTAGCAGATACATGGCAAGAACATTGGAAAGATGTTCAGTGGATTTTCAGATACTTTTATGGATCTGTTGATGTTTGTTTGCAGTTTGGGAAAAATAGAGATGGAGTAATTGGGTATGTTGATTCCGATTTTGCAAGAGATCATGATAAAAAGAGGTCCTTTACAGGCTATTTTTCACCATTGGTGGTTGTGCTATTATTTGGAAAGCTACCTTACAGACTACAGTTGCTTTGTCTACTACTAAGGCAGAGTATATGGCTATTTCAGAGGCTTTCAAGGAAGCTCTTTGGTTGAAAGGTCTATTCGGTGAACTTAGCAAAGACTTAAAAATTACTATGATTTTTTGCGATATTCAGAGTGCTATCTTCCTTACAAAAGATCAGATATTTCACGAGATGATAAAGCCCATCGATGTTCGATATCATTTTATGCGTGAAATTATTGGTCATAGTGATATTGTGGTGAGGAAGATTAGTACTCATGATAATCCTGCTGATATGATGACCAAGACACTACCAAGTGCCAAGTTTGAGTATTTTTTAGACTTGGTTGTGTTAGCTGTTAAGATGTGCCCTTAGGGACTTTTGTGGAAGAGGTGGAGAGTTTGTCTTGAAATGGATTTGAGTTTTGAATTAGAATTCATGTCAAGGTGGAGATCATTAGAGTTGTGACCCAAATTTTGTTGATCCAGCCTAGAATGTTTCACGATGCGACCCATGTTGGTGATTTTTAATGGGGTCTGTGGTGTTAGCATAGGAATCGGGCCAACAGGCCTGATATGGACCTTTATGTTTTTTAGCCTAGGACTTATTTGTATGCACATATTATATAAGTGCATTTAGTGAGTTGTTTTAGGTATTCAGAAAATTCAGCCTTCTCCACATTGTACTCTCTCTCCATTATTGTGAAACCTCATTTGCCTCTGCCCGTGGTCTTTCTCGCAAGGGTTTTTACGTAAATCTGTGTGTTGTTCTTGTTTTGTTTTACTTGTGGTTTGCTTACTCCGTCTGAATCATAACACTATTACTTCTAATAGTAGAGAAATAAATATTTTGGTTGGGTGATAATTGACTAACAATGAGAAACCCGTACGTCTATAGTAGTGGTTCTATATTATCAAGAGGATGAGATATCGATCAAAAAATTTGGTGTCTCTGTTCGAGCAATTCATCTTCTTTTGAAGAACTATGTTTGGATAGCGGGTTGGGATAATTTTACCTTTCCAATTCATAGTTAAGGTGTAAGATATTAAGAAGTAGAAATAAAACTTAGAGTTGCGGAGATTGACGCTTGACCCCAACTAGGATAATTGATATTGTCAATTAATAGTTTTACATCGATTGAAGCCAGGTTATTTGGTTGGTGGTCCACGAATTAATAGATTGGAGATCTTATTATTAGCGAGGTAAGTGAGACTTTAAGCTTTGGGTGCTTGATTTTTAAATTTATTTTGAAAAGTGTATTTTTGTCTGCTTGATCCATGTGTTGGGACGAGCGTGTTCTTGGAAGAATTGGTAGCCTTCAAGGCCAGTCATATATACTTTATGTTTAGGCATACCAATTCTCCTGTTATAAATTATTTTGTGATATGATATGATTGTGTATTGTGAGATTGGGGCATCATGCTTTTTAGTTCCATTGGGGCATTGTATATGCTTCCCTTGAGCATTGTGTATGCTTGTTGATTTGATATGGGACAATGTGTATGCTTCCCTTTAGCATTATGTATTCTTGTTGATTTGATATGGGACATTGTGTATGCTTCCCTGAGTATTGTGTATACTCCCAATACGCGTTGTGTTTGTTCCCGAAACTCCTGGTGTTGGCTAATTACTTTAATTACAAATTATGATATGTCTTTTGTATGAATTGTATTGAGGTATAAGGTTTTTGATGAAGGATTTTTGGGCCTTGTTGGTCACTTTATTATGATATAATTCCTATGTGTAATAACTTTATGTTCTTGGTGTTGTAGTATTTTCTAATACTTGACCTAGGAGTACTTAAAGTAGTGAGCCGATGATCTTACTGAGTTATATTTATATATAGCTCACTCCTTACTTACATGTCTGCAAATTCTACCCCGCAAGGTGAAACTAGTCGGTGAAGGTTCCTTGATAAGGATTCTATTGCTAAAGTGAGCCTTCGCATTTTTCGGGGAGGCTTCCGTTTCAACTTTATCTATTTATTTTATGTTTCTTTCGTTGGGTTTGCATGCCCGAAGGTTGAACTCATGTAACTCTATTTTATTTGCTTCATGGTCTCAGTGTGAGATTTGGGACAAAGAATTAGTTCTCAAGTGATTGTTGAATTTATAGTTTGATTATGGAATTTTGTTGAACTAATATCTCTATTTATTGATGCGTTGAAGCTGTACATATCTTACTATAGAGATTATTATCTGGTAAAGTGGAAGGAAGATTGATTCTCCCGACAAGTGGTAATAATAGGTGCCACTCATGTCTAGAGATTATTTTGGGATGTGACATTCATGACCTCCCAAGTGAATTTCGGATGCTTCTACAAGAGCCCATTGCTACCTTCATTCGTGATATCTACTCAAAATCAAGACGAGTTGTTGTTGTTCATGATTATTTGATGTCTTATAATGTTCAGGTTGTTTCTTCCTTACCCAATGTTGAATCCTATATGTTTAATTGCATTTTAGCTTTCTCTATGTGCAGTTTGAGTATGTTAGACGTCCAACTTGAAGAAGAATTGCTTAAAAAGCTACCCTCCCTTGAAGGAACTTTGTCAGACGAATTCAGGAAGTTTTCAGACTCTTAGCTTCCATATGTTGATATTAGATCAGGTGATATCCTTTATACAAGTAAAGTAATTGAAGCCAAATATCTTGATGTGATAGCACATGCAGAATTTACTTTGAACAAGAAACAATGGGCAATTGCACCTATTCTGCCTACTAAACTCCATCATAGGAACAATATATGTTTTGAGTGGCTGAACAAACAACCTCTAAACTCAATTCTTTATATATCTTTTTGAACGACTACTTCATTTTCTGTTAGACAAATCAAGGAGCTTGTGATGGGATTAGAACAAAGTAAGCAAAAGTTCATATGAGTGTTGACAGATGCCGATGACGGAAATAGAAGACTTGAGCTGCCAGAAGGGTTTGAGGATAGAGTAAAAATGTAGGTTTAGTGGTAAGAGAATGGGCACCACAACCAGAAATCTTGGCTCATTCTTCCACGGGTGGGTTCATGAGCCATTGTGGATGGAATTCTTTCATAGAGAGTATTACTATGGGAGTGCCTATAGCTGCTTGGCCTATCCACTTTGACCAACCGAGAAATGCTTTCTTGGTCACGGAAATGTTGAAAATAGGCCTGATTGCGAGGGAATGGGAGAAACGTAGGATCTATTAAATGCATCCACTATTGAGACTGTTGTGAGGAAGTTGATGGCATCAAAAGAAGGTAATGCAATTAGGAGAAGAGCTGAAGAAATGGGAGAAGCCTTCCGACGTTCTGCAGAGAAAGAGGGTTCTTCTCGAACAGAATTGGATTCTTTCATTGGGTATATCACAAGATAAACTTGATTTTCACCAGAATTTGGCAAGGCAGATGATTCTAGCTTGGTCTTATTTGATTTTCTCTTATAAACTAGTTTGGTTACTATTCAAGTTTCTTTATGTTGGATGTTGCATCTGTTACTGCTGCAGTTTTATGGAATAATTAGTTGTTTGGTTATACGAGGAGTCTAATAATTGATCTAGTAGAATATTCAGTTTCTTAATTTTTAGTATGAGTCTAGTAATTTAGCTGTATAAGGAATCTACAACTTTGTTTATGTGCCTATATTAAGGCTTATGATTAATAAAGTTAATATGAGAAATTTTTTCATTCATATTTTCTATTTTATTATTTTCTTTTCCCTCCAAAAATCGTAACACTTTAAACCAGTTATTTATCTGTTTCTTTGGCTCAGTATCTGAAACTTTTATGGCCGTCAGTGAGATGATTTCTTTGTATTTCATTTTTGTCACTGAAGAGCATAGCTTAACAGATAATTAATCTGATTCTAACCTAATACAGGGATGATGTGGAGAATGATCTTTGTATACAATTCAGTTGTTTCCATTTGCTAAATTGGTTGTACCCATATGTCCTATATTAGACTGTTTTATGACGGTTCCACTTCTAGAACGGTGAGTTCTGATGCATACACATACTGGTATGGAGTTATATGCGTTGATGGCTGGGTTAACAGGTCGAATATTACAAACGCTAATAATATTGGTACACTCTTTCCATTTTCATCTCTCCCTTTTCTTGAATATGTTGATATTAGCATGAACCAGCTCTCTGGCACCATCCCACCTGAAATAGGAAAGCTCACTTCTTGTCCATCTTGACTCGTCGATGAATAAGATTTTAGGAACAATCCCACCTGAAATAGTTAAGCTCACCAATCTTGTCCATCTTGACTTATCGATGAATCAGATTTCAAAAACAATCCCACCGCAAATCGGCTGTAGTCATGGCTCAACTTCCCGGACAATTCCATCTCAACCACTTTCTACACATGTCTAAGCTCATATCTGTTTACAATATCCCTTTTTAGTATGTTGGAACCGCTATTCACATTCAACAAGTGAATCCTTTGTTTCGTGGTTTGGATCCTCACACTATGATGAATATTTAATTCCATGGTTTTGATCTTCACTTTTTGCAGCATGCCATCACTGCGAGCCAGTTTGCTCCCTAGTACGCAAACTTGTTAGTACTAAATATAACAAAGTGGTCGTTATTTATGATCGTTTGATGAGTCGGGTGGTTCTACATTCCTTAAGTGCATCAGAGTGTTATGAGGATATCCGATCAACTGGCGACTTGTTCCCATGAAATCATCTCTATAGTTTAATAAAACATCTAATAAATGTTTAAATATGCTCGGGATAGTCAGAACCAGATTAGTTATTGAGCTATGCTTTTACAGATTAGAGAAATACGAGATCAGAGACTAGTCTGATCCAAGATATTACAACAATAAAGCGGGGTCTGTGGACTGAGGAGGGTAGAATGTACACAGACCATACCTTTACCAATTTTAAGAGAGATTTTAAAATTTCATATGTTGTTATCAAATAATCTGACTCAATAGTACTGTTCAAATCTGCTGCTCTATTCCTCATCTCATCTCCCTCTGTTGAAGCCATCAAAGTTTTCTGTTGTAAAATGTTCATCTCAACATACCTATGGTTGATGGCCTAACGGTTGGTCGAACTTTCAGATGCTTTTTTACGAGTTGAGAATTTTTGGCTGATTTTAATGCAATGGGCCTGCAGCGATAGGAAATCCAAACAGCATACTCTCCATGCATGAATTCCTTCCACAATGATTCATAAAACCGCCCATTGAACAATCTTCTAAAATTTCTAAGTGCAATGGCTTATCTCTTGCTATAATCCCTCTTCCTTTTATTCTCTCTTCATATACCCTTCAAGCAGATGAATTTTTCTAACTTTACTTGTAAAAACATCCTTTTTGTCAGCATCTCTGAGAACCCAACGACCTTTTGTTGGATTTTCTCTGGTCTAATAGCAATCACTTTGACTTCTTTATCACACAACGAAGTAGTTGTTCCAAAAGACGAGAAAATAACTGTTTGGTTCTTATTTGTCAAGCTAATCTAGAGACTTGTGGCATTTGTTGAAGTCTTCTTCATCCTTCTTAGCACCAGATATTGAATGGACCTATAGACCATAGTTTCGTGCCATCGAATTCATTAGCCATTTAATCAAGGTACAAACTCTCAATCACTCTTGATGAATTGAAAAGTTCACAACATCTGATTTTCCCAGCAAAGGGCACTACTTGTTTATCCCCAGAACTCATAAAGTTCAATTCCAGGTTAAATAACTTTCCCTTTAACATACCAAAAGTACAAATAATGACGAAAACCTAAGATAGCATTGAAATAATAACATTCACTACTTCAGGAAAATCCTGAACAATTACTTTGTTATGATGTACTAAGTTTGTGTCATAGTGAAACAACAAGGTGATGGAGATGGGACTTCGCAAAGAATGATGGGATTAGTTGGTTAGGGAATTTATGAGGAGCACTAGAATTTTGAAGGGGGGTCCGAGGCTTCGCTTCTTGAATGTGAACTATGGTTCTAACATAACAGAGAGGGATATTGTACATGGAAATGAGTCAAGAGAGGTGAGAATGGTTGAGATGTCCATATGCATTGGAAGCGGCACCATGACTACAACAACTTTGAAGTGGATTTATCAGCATTTGCAAATTTTTTGAGGCAGGACTATTTGAAAAGATAAATCTTGGAATTGCATGCTTGAATATATCACGGTAAAAGTGTATATGCACATGTACTAATGAACTTTGATCACATAGATAATCTAATGGGGTGTTAGGCCATGAGAATCAAATACAAATTAGAGTTGGAGTTGGAGTGTCACAGCCAGAGGCGAACCTAGGATTTGAAAAGCACGGGTGCATCTCTATCTTAACATAAGCGCTCGAGAATCATCCAATGATGACTGAAGGATAGTATCGTGTTTAACTGAATGATCAGTAGAGGCTTAAGCAATGACGAAAGTACAAATATATAAGCCAAATATGGGTTTTAGGGTAATGTATAAACCTTTAACTTTTTTTAAACAAATGAGTGCAGTAGCCTAGTGGTTAAGGGTGGATTGTGTAAGAAAGATGTAACAGGATCAAATCCTCACTATGCTACCTTTTTTGTTAAAAATTAATAACACCAAAAAATAGCAAAGTGAAACTTGACCCTGGGATTCGATCCCGAGTCACTTTTGCGGGAAATAACATTTAGAACAAACGCACCCAAAGTGCTATGGTGTTCGGTAGGGTGCACATAATTTATAAGGTATATACATGTACGTATACAAAACATTTTCTGAGCTTAACGGGTGCACGTGCACCCCCCCCCCCCCAACACGTGGGTCCGCCTTTAGTCACTGCCCAAACCCTGACCCTAACTGTGACGAGCATCCCAAATCAATGAAGGCCTGAGATGTCCCCTTAACATTATATTATAAGAATAGTTATCATTAAAGTGTAGAAAAGCCCATAGTTATGAAGTTCAAAGGAATCAACAATCAAAACTCAAGTCCTGAAATATGACATGAAAACATTTATTTAACTTAGTCTACGAAGACTCTAACAATATGAATAAAACCCTATGTCGGTACATGGCCCCGACAAGTATCATAAAATCGAAATAAACCAAGTCTAACTGAAAATAATAAACATGGCCCTCCGAAAGAAGGAGTACTAACCATCCGCTATCTTCCATCCCGATTGTAATCCTAATGCTGAACTGAATCGTGAGAATAAGCTTCGAAACCTACATCATGAAAGGATGTAGCATTTGGGGACGGTGAATACAATGAGTACTGATATGTAATTCAGGGAAAGGGGAAAAACATTTCATAAAGAAACTTATAGAACTCATTTCTTCATTCATAATAGAAAAGTATGGGACAGGGATGCAGAACATAAAGAAATAACCATTGAAAAACTTAGTTCTAAACTCTATAGGTTTTCGCTGACATCATGTAACCCAGAACTATATGGGTCCTGTACTCCCCAATCGGTGGGACCTCAGTCCATGTTTGATGCAAGTATGAAAATTAGGCTAAAGTCACCAATAGTCTAAAGCCACCATTTTATCCTCATGTTAAGGACACCATTCGTCGTCCAATTAAGGTACGACATCCCTATGTTGGCAGAACATAAGTTCTAACTTGATCGCGAGGACGTTCTCCTTCTTGGCAAACTACATAATTTCCTTTAAGTCCAAATAAGATATGTTTCATAACCATTTATCCATGGAGTCTTTAGTTAAGGCATTCTCATATTGGTATCTTCACACTAAGACTTGCAAGTCGTTCATACCATGCCAAACCATTTTCATATAACATTTTAGACTCCCAATTCCATCTTTAAAATCCATAAACATAGCCCCCATAGGGATTTTGAAGATTCATTAAACTTTCATCAGTTCATGCCATATATTATTCAAAATACATAATAAACATCATAATCCAAATTGAAAATAAGCATTTTAAATGGGTTAAGGGTCGTATTTTCATTATGCATAAGCTTAAAGGTTGTGAATCCATGTTACCAAACTCATCATTTTCATATGATATGTTTGTGTCTTAAAACTCATAATTAACACTTAGAAAACTCTTAAAACAAGAGGAAAATAAATCAATATTAAGCTTTCACAACAACTCCTCAACCCTAGTTTCAAACAATTGTTAAAGAACACGTAATTACCAAGTAAATTGACATATTGTAACAATATTTAAAATAAGTAGTGTTCAACATGTGTTTTTGACGAAGAACAAGAAAAGAAACCATGAGAATTATCTTTCGTCCTTACTTCTTGAAGCTTTGAGAATTCTTGGGCTTAGATAGGATAAGACAAGTGTTTTAAATCCTATTTAGGTAAATCCTCAATTAAAATGAATCTCAGGGGAATCATCTTGATCTTGGGAGCTTGAAAATCCCTTCTTGAGTTCCTGAGATTTGGGAGAGAAGAGGGATAGGGATTTGGGAGATTTCTACTAGTTTAGGGCGACTTTTGGATACTTAAAATGAGTTGGAGGTGTTATATAAGTGAAAGGACTAGTTTGATCTTGAATTAATAAGAAAATAACAGAATTTTTACGTCGAAAAGCGGTTGGTTGGGTTTAAAATAAGACTCTACGATATTTAATTTGGTAGGTAGTAGGCCACCTAAATTGTTATATTCCAAGAGTAATGATCATTGGAAATTGACCTAAGTAAGGACGTCTACTAAAACTCAATCGGTAGGAAATTTCTCAACTCAACTTTGAGCTAGTAATTTTCTATGACCTTAAGAATTGACCTTTACACTTACATTTGAATAGTCATTGAGTTTTAGTCTATACAATTATGATGGAAAACTTAAATTTATCACGACCTGAGATGAGGTCCTAGTTGCAATGGGCATCCTGAACTACGAAGGCGTGAGAGATCCCTTAGCATAGTATCATAAGCATAATTCATATGAAACAAAAATGGGGAAGATATTATGAAATTTAATAAAAACTTATAATCAGACTGCGTCAAATAAAGTTATGATGATACAAAAAATAAATCCCGTCTACGAAGCCTCTATTGAATACTAATTGTCTAGGACGGTACAAGGTCTCTAGCTGGACCATAAACTGAAAGAAGTCAACATATGAATAAATGTCTTACTACTGACGTGATGGACCATGGAGTTGTTCCTCAGAACCTACATAATGAGATAATACAGCCGCCACGAGGACAGTCAATACTTGAAATGTATTGGTATGCAGAATAATCCAAAAACAACATATATTTCATATAAAATAATTAAGAGCATTGTGAAAATTATTCAACATAATAGACATCAAAACACATGGGCATACTTAAAAACTTCAATCAACCTTGTAAAAAAAACACTCAACTCTTTCCTTTAACTTATAGATAGATAGTACACCCTACAAACATAGTACTCACGGGCTATATGGGTCCGCCATTAACTTATCAACTGGGCCCCCAATCTGAGTTTGCCGTAAGGATTGGAGTGTCATGAAAAAAAAGGTATGCCCCTTACCAACATACCATATTATCCCACTTACCGGATAATATATCATAAAACCCGTGTTGGCAAAACACAGGATCCATCAATAATATATCTAAGCTTGTTCCTTCTTTGGGTAACCATTTAGCTCTCTTTAATCCCAATTTTGGCCTTTTAAAATATGCTTAAGAACGTTCATTTCTTTCATGCTAAGGGAATTTCGTGATAGGTATTGTCATACCTAGACATGCAAGCCATGTCTTATCATATCATATCCATAGTTCTTCTTATTCAAAACAAATTATTGACCACCAAGATGATTCAAATATCATAAAAGAGTTCTCTTTCAAAAAGGACATATGAGTTTGGGAAAAAAAAATTCATTCAAGGCATAACTCTTAGGTGGTTGTTTCATTCATGATCTATACAAGTTTCATGATAAAAAAAAGAATTCCTGAATTACATTAAGTGCTCTCTGTAAAATCATACAAGGAATCAATCCATAATTTTAAAAAAGGGCATTCGAAACATCAACTTTCTGCATTCATTTGGGAATCCACAACAATTGTTAACTTCATAATCATTATCATAAAAATAGGGTTCATAGTTTAATCACTTCAAACAATTCAAAATTCGTAATGTCCATACACAATTTAAATCTCAATTTCGTCAAAAATCCATAGTAAGTGCATAATCCATCATAGAAAGTGATTTTGTAAATCATGCATTTTTAGACTATTTTAAAGCCTTACCATATATATATATATATATATATATATATATAAGTACAATTTAGAGTATTGTAAAACATACTTTTCAAGATCTTGAATGTTAGGATAGTTCTAAATTCCTTTTTGAAGAACCAAATTCAAGATATCTTGACTCTAAGCCTTGGAAGTATGAGTTTTAAAAGAAACCCTAACTTTTTTCTCTCTTGAGATTGGGTAGAAGAATGAGCGATGAGAAACTGATATAGAATAAGCAAATAATGTTTAAAGTTTGATTTAAGTCATAGGTGTAGGGTTTGAGTTGAGGAAAATACCAAAATACCCCTAAAGAAACCAAAAACAATTGCAGGATTTCTTCAGTTGACGACTAGGTTGACAACTCATCACCTCAGTCGTTAATCTCTAGCTTGATTTTTCCATTTAATGGAAAATGTTGATGACTTGAGATAATGGCTCATCACCTAGTTGATTGCTCATCAACTGAGTCGTCACCTAGTTGACGACTCGTCAACTTAGACATCACCTTCTGACAACAGAGTAAAATAAGCATAACTTTCTACTCTGATATCGGATTAAGGTGAAATTGGATATATTGGAAAGAAGAATCGAAGATATTTGAATTGGTATGTAGTATACATATAACTCGTTATATTCTTAGAGTTATAGTCATTGGAATTTAACCTATGTTGGGATGTCCACTAAAACTCAATCGGTAGAAAAGTTTTCAACTCATCTTTGAGTTAGGAGATTTTTATGACCTCAATTAATATCAAAATCTATTCCCACACTATAGAATTTATCATCACACCTTATATTGATATAGAATAATCGGGTTTGGGTCTATACATATAGGAACGACAGTTCGAATTCTATTCTGAAAACATGGGGCATTACATTATTTGCCCCTTGGAATCAATCGTCCTCGAATAATGGGTAGGAACTTATTGAAGCTTTAGAAGTATAGAATAAAGGATGTAACTTAAAATTTGAAATTAGTCATCAAGATAAAAGAGCTTCATGAAATCACGAAGTAAATCATGTACGTACAAATCATGGGATAATGAGACATGAAATAGACATGATCTTAGGCATGAGTTCTATGGAACATGATCATAACAACATAAGGCATGAATTTTTATAGGAATCCTCAGCCTTACTAAGATTGATACTAGACACAAATGAAATTTTTGTGGGACATAAGAATGGAACAGAAGCATTCTCTACCTCAAATGATACGTCTAGTATCCCTTAAATATACCCAAGCTTTTTAACTATGCTTATGAATACCATACTTCACCATTTCAATCTTATAATTCATCTGCAAAACACCTAACCACAAAAGCTTGAGTCTAACTACATATTTCTTCCATGTTGACGCCTAACTTGGAGTTAAAATGATTCTAGCTTAAGCTATGGGACCCTATACTTTACACAGCTCCAAGAATACTTCTCGACCTTACCACTATGATCAAACAACCTCAAGTCTTAATGAAGGAGTACCAACTACTTAACACAATGATTTATGTATCCATCAGTCACAATATTCAAGTCTATCTTTATGACACTACTTTATGGATCTCCCAACCAAAAGCCAACAACCTCAATCACTATCACAAAGATTTTCACCACATCTCTCCGTCCTAATTATTTTACATAATAAAAGTTCACCTCAATCCTCCCTCTTCATCTGTAACCTTAGTCTGAGTAGCCACACAAAAATTTTTAGCATTAAAGAATATACACTCCCTTATCTAAAACATTACTCAGTTGCCACTATCACTATCACCCCAGCATAAGGAAGGTTATTGAGGACTAGAGTACAAGTATTGGGGATGGGAGTGACACTATTTAATTATGACTCCTATTTGTCGTACTACTGAAAATAAGACCCACAAAGTGAGATATGGTGCAATAGGCATGAAACACCTCATAGAAACCACCTAGATCATACATAGTGGGTCATTTGGGAATAAACATAACGTAGCATGAGTTCTTCAGACTAGGCATAGAGAAAAACATGAGTTCATATAACATAAAGCCGAGATTAAATATTCAAGGAATAAGACAAGGATCGTCTCTTGAATCTATTGCTTCCCATTCTAATAACTAAGAATGGTCACGAGTTCGCATAGATAGCATCACCTTGGGCTGAGATATGACATAAAATGAGTTGGTAACATATATAGAGTAAAGTTTCTTAGAACTAAGCATGATATGAGACATAAATTTATGGATCACGAGCATCATAACATAGAGATTGAATACTTGAATGCTTGGATTGTTGAGGGACATTATTGCTTCTAGTTTGGAGGGTGAAACATGGACATAAGTTGCATAGAGAACTCGAACCTTAGGCAATGGTATGACTTGAATACATAAGACATTAGCAGAATGTCCTATTAAATTGAAGTAGGAGTTTACTATAATAGGAATAGATTTATCATGACTCTTAACTGAAACTTTCCACTGTGATAAATTCAAGAACTACCTTAGTCCATCATCTCCACCTTGATCAAAGTCACAATGCTAGACTTGCGGGCATATCCTCTCAATAAATCTATAACCACAACTATCAACCCAATGGGGTATCATTATAGACATGGACGTTAGACTCGCTCTGATAAACCATATAGGAAAAGTACTAACTTCTTTCTAAGACATTCCTTTAAGGGGTAATACTCTTAACTTTCTTTAGCCTCCAATTCTTGAACCATAAGCTTAAAGCTCTCAAGTTGAGGTTTTTCAAGTACAAGATGACCGTTTGGGAAAGATTTTCTCTTTTTAACAGCTTAGGAATGTAATAAGTGTAGAGGGGATGGTTTAATAGGTGTCAGAGGACCCAAATACCCTAAAATACATTTAAAAACATCACTTCATTGATGAAGGGGAGGGGGTTCATGGTGAGGAACCCAACGCAGAGGCCCAGCCTAATGGTGCAGGGCCCATCGCGAGACTCTTCCTGTGCGGTGAAATGCCTGGCGCAAATATAAGAAAGTGAACCCTTTCAGGGTACCTCGAGGTATGGGGCAATCGTGAATTGGATTCCTTGCGATGCACAACTTATTTTCCATGCCCAAATTTCCCCCAATGCATTTGAATCCATCCCAGGACATCCTATATTCAATCTAAGGACCATGTAAGCTCATTTAAAGCTCGATTTTAGACTCCCTAAGCACCCAAGGTTCTACAACTTTATTTCCTAAACACTAGCTCTCACACTTATCACAATTATCTACTCAAACTTTTCATAAGTTATCAACCTAAGATCTTTCAAACATCAAATCAAGACTACGAATTTACTCCCATAAATCTCGTATCACTTTCCTTGAGATAACATTCTTATCACCACAATCAATATCTAAAGTTCAAGTTTAACATATATTGCCAATAATGAATTTCTAATGAAACATCACACATACAGTACCCGTCCATCAAAATATATAGAAAAATGGATCAACCCAACTTTCTTATTTCACTAAACGATAGTCTACAACACATTTTCTCCACAATATTATAATTACACCTTAAAATTGACTACACATCTTCGCACCTACTAGACTGGCTTACAACTACTAGCTAAAAATATCAAGGGACTCTCGAATAGTCGATCTTAATCTTCTAACATAATCTATTATGGTTTATTAGCACATTCTCCTTCCTCACATCACATCTACTTACACATACACACCTTTAAAATTTCCTCACGATTCTATAAACTCCTCCAAGTTCCCCTTTCTTAGATTTTCCTATTGAATGCTACTTTATAAATTACAAGCCAATCTATTTTTTCATTCATATCCTATGATCGATCCTTACTACTACAATAACTAGCCATCATGAGATCTTTCCCTATTTCAAATAAATTCTAAATCACAATAACTAATCACTTCCTCTACTAACTACTACAAATCTACAAGTCTTTCTACAACCATAGCCAATCACCATAAGAACATACCACCCCCAATACCCGCTTAATAATTACATAAATACAAATACCTTTTTTTATCCAAAAGTTATCCCCACTCTAACTTTTAAACCTATGATATTATATCACTAAACTTGGGATCACCATACAGCTCATAGGCCATAGTACCCCAATTTATACTACCTCTCGGGCTAAAATACTATGCCAACATTCAGATACATACTTTTCCCCTTAAGCGAGACTTCTGCATAAATTTTTCAATAGAATTAAATAGCCTCTTACTTCTGGTTGAAACACACGATTCGTGAAGAGAGAGGTACATATTTGAATCCATACACTTTAATGTACTAATGGAATTATTTCAAGTCCTTGTTCTATTTCACAACCTTTTGATGACTCAATCAAAAAGGACACATCATTAGGAATCTAAGCTTTTGCACTTATATTGCCTCGATAATGAGTCGCAACCCACAATATTAGAGCAAGGAAAATGTAACGCCCCAAATATGATACCCAGAATGCCACACGATGCTCATGACCCCCAAAGGATTATAAGCTAACCCATGACTGATATCTGTAACTGAGCACTGCATAACATACTGTATAAATACAGAAAAGGGCTGAAAGACCATAAGGTTCAAATATCTGATAAAACATAACATCTAGAAATAAGGAATATCAATACCAAAATACAACTGAAACAACTGTCTGAACATGCTATAGTCTGGAAGCCTCTAACTGTCTAAAAACTGTGGAGTTGATGGGATATGTCCCCAGCTAACTCTGAACTACTGAAATAATAAAGTAATACAATAATCATGCTATTCTCGAATAATAAGGACTCACTGCTAGTTTAGCTATTGAATGTCTGATCCACTAAGGATCCTCTGAAGCTCGTGCTTTTGAACCTATGGTATGAAACAACATAATGCAAATGTGTCAGTACGATTGAATGTACTGGTATAAAAGTGAGGTAGGCTGAATGCAAGGGTTTATATGCATGAATGATACTAACTGACTGAATAACATGAATGTGAGAATACATGCATGAATACGTGAATTATAACTGAGATCATGACATCACTGAATCTGAATACCGATAACATAAGTTTTGTATAATTGATATACTATTATCTGAATGACTATTTTTGACAATCCTATTTCTGATGGAACTATGAGTTCCATACTGAAGTGGGTGACTGTATCTGACAGTTCAAAATTCTGTAGAACTATCTGAGTTTTTTTACTAAGACTGAGACTAAGACTGTAACTGTGGGAAGTAGTTATCTAACCGACATACCCCAAATAAGATAATATAATTGAGGTGGGTTCCAATCTGTATCCCTAATTAAAAGGGTGTCAATACCGCGCCACTGGTAAGGATAAGTTATGAGTAATCCCTCATCTAACAGGTACTCTAAGGAGAACGATGGGACCCTCATCTCGCAGGTTAAGTCACCTCATCAACCCTCATCTAACAGGTTAGATGTCTCAACCTATGATGGCTATGTAGTTCTAGATTGCAAAGATTGCCTCTAAGAATCACACCCTCAACTTGAAGGTGAGTTCCCATCCTTGGGCTCACTCGGTGCTGAATCCTACTCCCATTTGATTAGACACTGAATTAATTATATTGAACTGACTGGACTGAGTTCACTGAGTTTCATTGACTGATACAATATTACTGAGATTTGGTAACTGACTGGGATTACTGAGTTTTCCTGAGTCATGAGACTGACTGAATTCTACTGAACATGGCTTGACTGAAAGTATCTTGAAAAATGACACTGGCTCTAGGCATACAACTAAATTATCGGGTACAAGTACCCCAAGACTCGATAGCATGAAACTAACAAGACATGACGCTTCCTCGACTCACGACCATAATCAACAATCCATAATACAATCATTGGAAATTTCATGAGGAACTTGATTATCATGGTTTGGTACATGAATAGTAATGTATATACATATGTCATAATTTCATAGGGCTAATCTCATGAACAATCCATCAAATAATTTCAATGCATAACAATGACATGGATGTCATTTTGAACATAAGGGTAAAGCATGGTTTATCAATTTGGTCATAATTGAGTTCTAAGGCATGATTCTTATTCTCTTGGGCATTTTATCAATCACATTGCATGGATAACCTTAGGCTTAGGCATATACACTAGTTCATACATCATGGTTACTTTAATCAACTCAATTTAAAAGTTTCCAAGCCACATACTAGCATAATTTCATGAAAAGTACATAAAAACTCCAACTTGGGATTCATACAATCACACCAACATAATTAAATCAACTTACCACATGGAAATCACAATTCATGTGTTTAAAATGGGATTCTTAAGCTTCATGGGTGAAAAAATCCATGAATCAACACTTTACATACCTGGGTGGAGATTTCTTGAAGATTGGTGAAGCAAAGCTGGAATTCTTTACTTGGGATTAAACACCTAGGGCTTCTTGTTCTTGGAGATTGATCTTTGAGGGAAACCCTAATTTAATGTTGTGGATGAATAATGAAGTTATGAGCTCTGGTCTGGTATAATTAGGGGTTAAAATGGGTTGAAAAAAACTCAAATATCCTTTAAGAAATGACTTAAAATAACTGATCGGAAGTAGTGATGGTATGGGTGATGGTCTTTCACTGGCTGGACAGTCCGTCGGTCCTGACCGTCACGTTTGGCCAGAACTTGAACTTTCTACCTCGTCTGCGACGGTTTGGGCTATGGTCTATCACTAGCTCGATGGTCCATCGGTCCTGGCCATCACACTTGACTATAAGTCGGGTTCACGGCCTTAGCCGTCACGGCTTGGGCGACGGTCCGTCACTCACTCAACGGTCCATCGGCCTGACCATCACTTCTGAGCAGTTCCAATAGTTCTCTATAAAACGTCTATAACTTTTTACTGTAATACCGAATTTGGACGAAATTGGTATTGTTGTAAAGCTAATTCAATTTTCCACATAATAAAAAGTCAAAATTAGGGAAATTCTATCTAATTTAAACATTAATCATTTAGGAAGTCATCACTAACTCTTCTGGAGACTAGATTTGACCTAAAGAAAGTTCAGCGTATTATAGAAAAAATGTGGATAACCTTCATATGGACAACACTATTGCATGATCTAGAGTATGAAAGAATGGGAAACGTGTCCTAAATACCCTGTAGCCTCTTGATTATAAGTGTGGTGTACAACACACCCATAATCAAGACTCTACTAGACACAACTTTATAGACACCTTGGACCCTGATATAATTTGATACCAAGATTGTCATGACCCGAGCTGAGGCCTTGTCCGCCCCGGGCATCTCGGACTACGAAGTCCCAAAAGACCCCTTTGTATACTGTCATAAAGCCTAATTCATATAAAACAAAAATACGAAAGATATAATAAAATTTAAGGAAAACTTATAATCAAACTATGTCAAATAAAGTTATAACTACAATAATCGAATCTCGTATACGAGGCCTTTACTGAATACTAATTGTCTAGGTTGGGACAAGGCCCCAACTAGACCAGAAACTGAAAGAAGTCAATATATGAATAAAAATCTTCCAAAAGATGGATGGCACACCCAACTCTGTCATATCCAAATTTTTTACTGTTGCGATGGACCATGGGACTGGGCCTCAAAACCTACATTATAAGACAATACAGACTCCACGAGGACAGTTGATACTTGGAATTTGTTGGTATGCAGAACAATCCAAAAACAATATTTCATATAAAATAATAAAGAGCATTATGTAAATAATTCAACATAATAGAGATCAAAGCATATGAGCATACGTAATAACTTCAATCAACCTTGTAAAACATAGACTCAACCCTTTTGTTTAATTCGGAGCTAGATGGTACACCATACAAACATAGTACCTATGGGCTATATGGGTCTGCCATTAACTCATCAGTCAAGCCCCCAATTCGGGTTTGCCGCAAGGATTGGAGTGTCGTGAAAGAAAAGGTATGCCCCCTTATCAACATACCATATTATCCCACTTACCGGATAATATATCATAAAACTGGCATCGGCAAAATGTGATTTTCAGTAATAAGTTATATAAACTCATGCCTTCTTCGGATATCAATTTAGCTCCCTTTAAGCCCAATTTTAGTCTCTTAAAACATGCTTAAGAACTTTTATTTCTTTCATGCTAAGAGAATTTCATGAAAGGTATCGTCATATCTAGACTTGCAAGCTATATCTTATCATATTGTATCCATTGTCTTTCTTATTCCAAACATGTTATTGAAAAGAAGACTCGAAGATCTTTTATTTGTTATATAGTTGGACGTATAAATCATTATGTTCTTGGAGTAATGATCATTGGAAATTGACTCAAGTAGGGACGTCCACTAAAACTCAATTGGTAGAAAAGTTCTCGACTCGTCTTTGAGTTAGGAGATTTTTGTGACCTCAATTCCTATCCAAATATGTTCCCACACTATAGAATTAATCATCACACTTTTATTGATATAGAATCATTTTGTTTGGGTTTATATATTTAGGAATGATGGTTCAAATTCTATTCCAAAAACATGGGGCGTTACAAAACTCTAGCACAAAAATGAGGGGTGCTACATTATCTCCTCCTTGATCATTCATCCTAAAATAATGGATGGGGACTTACCAATGTTCTATAAGCATAACATAAGGTCTGAAACTTCACAATAAGAAATCATTTTTAAATCACTTCAACAAGAGAGGTTTCATGAAACATAAAGTAATTCGATTAAACAAGAATCAAGAGAAGTATGAGATTTAGCGTAGCATGATATAGGATATGAGTTAAATGGAACATGATCATATCAATGTGAGGCATGAATTTTCTAAAATCGTTGGTCTGATTAATATTGATACAAGACATGAAATAAGATTTTCATAGGACATAAGGATAGAAGTATTCTCCACCTAAAATAATACATCTAATATCCCATAGATTTAACAATGCTTCTCAACGATGCTTTCAGCTACGAATACCACACTTCATCATTTCAATTTTATAATTCCCCCAAAAAACATATAACTACAAGAGCCTGAGTCTTACTGTATATTGCATCCTTGATACAGCCTAACCCAGAGTTAAAATATGCCAACATAAATTATAGGACTCAATACTCCACATTCCTCCAAGAATGCTACTCCATCTTATCACTAATATCAAACAAACTTATGCTCTAATCAAGGAGTACTAAACTCATAGTATCATGATCTGCATATCTACAAATCACAATACTCAAACCTATTATTACCATACCCACTTTAAGGATCTCTCCATCAAAACCAACAACTTTGATCATTTTCCTATGGATTTACGCTACATATCCCCTTCCTAAACAATGTACAGAATGAAAGTTCATCTCGTTCTTCCCTCTTCACCTATAACTTAGACCAAGTTGTCACACCATAATGTTTAGAATAAGGAACATATACTTTGTTATCCATATCACTACTCCACTATATCATCACAACATAAGAAGGGTCGCTAAGGCACTGGAGTATGAGCTTCAGGGATAGAAGTGATAATATTCAATTATAAATTATATTTGTCTCACTACTTAAGGTAGAGTCTGTGATGTAAGATATGATACAATAGGCATGAAGTGCTTCATATATTAAACACCTAGATCATAAATAGAGGATCGTTCGAGCATAAACATAACATAGCATAAGTTCTTAGGACTGGGAAAAATAATAAACATGAGTGCATATATCATGAGTTATATAACATAAAGTCAGGATTCATATATTCAAGGAGTAAGAAAAGGATTGCCGCTTGAAGCTATTGCTTATCATTTTAAGAACTTGGAATGCTTATCAGTTTGAATAGATAACATCAGTTTAGACTAAGACATGACATAAAATGAGTTGGTAACATAAAGAGAGTATAGTTTCTTAGAATTAAGCATAAAGTGAGACTTGAGTTTATGAATAATGAACGTCATAACATAGAGCTTGAATAATTATAAGCTTGGATTGTTGGGAGATGTTAATGCTTTTATTTCAGGTTTCACGGCATGAAATAAGTTGCATTGAGAACATAAGTTGCAAATCCTAAGTTGCATTGAGAACTCGGACCATAGGCATAGGCACAATTTGTATACCTAAGACTTTGGTAAAATTTCCTCATAAACCAAAGAAGGAAGAATTTACTAGAATAAGAGTAGATCTCATCATGACTCTTCGCCAAAGCTCACCACCACGAGAAACTTCAAGATTTGACTTAGTTCATCATCTCCTCCTTAGCTTAATGGTCACTATCCCAGACTTGTGGACATATCCTATAATTAAATCCATAAGCACAACACTAAACATAAAGGGGTATCACTATAAAATATAATATGAAGACACTGAATTCTTTCTAGGACATCCATTCCAGGGACACTAATCTTAACCTTTTTCTAGGTTCTATAGTCACCACCCTATAACTCATACTTTCATAGGCATACATATCCACATTCACTAACACATTTACAATCCATTTTCCACTCCTTAGATACTAGAATTAATCCTCTAATGTCATATCCTCACCGCTTAACAAAAATTTTAAAACTATACCAAGAGTTCACATCGTCTATCTATATTTCACTTAATTCAGCTCTAAAGAACACCAATAACAACTCTCTAGTCTTTTCCATAATAAGAAATTCAAGAACGTGAACAAGGTACAATGACACTTATAACTCAAGATCGAGTACACCTTATTCTTATAACTTAGGGCTTTTATCAATCTAATGATATAGCCACAAGCCATCGTTTCAACACTAGTCATCATGTATATATCACAATTATCCACTCAAATTTTTCATCAGTTATCAACCTAAGCTCTTTCACACATCAAATCAAGCCTATTAATTTACTCCCATAAATCTCGCATCACTATTCTCGAGCTAACATTATTATCACCACAATCTACATCTAAAGTTCAAACTTAGGGTCTATTATTAATCATGTAATACCTATGAAACATCCCGTATACTAATCAAATATGAAAATCAACCTGAATTCCTTATTTCAACCTAAATTCCTTATTTCACTTAATTACGGCCTACAAAAACATCTTCTTCACAACATTACTACTACGCCTTAAAATTTACTACACATTTTCTCACCTACTAGACTGGCTTATAATGATAGATAAAAATCAAGGGAATCTCAATGTAGTAAAAATACATAATCAGGATAGTTAATCTTATAACATAAGCCATTATGTTCTATTAGCACATTCTCCTTCATCACATCACATATACTTACCCATGCATGCATTTAAACTATCTTCAAATTCTATATGCATCATTGAGTCCCCCCCTTTCTAAGATTTTCCAATTAAATGCTAAATTTATAAATTATCAGCAAATCTATCCTTGCATTGACAATATATGATTATTTTTACTACTACAATAACTAGTCACCATGAGATTATTTCCTATTTCAACTAAACACATAAATATTTTAACTAACCACTCTTTTTCTATCTACTACTATAAAACGATTTGTTAATTTTGGTACACCTTAACCAATATCATAAGGGCATACCACCCCCAATACTCACTTAAAGATTACACGAATATAACTAGCTTTTTTCACTTATAGGTTATCCTCACTCCGACTTCTATACTTATGACTTCATATCACTAACCTTGGAATCATCTTACTATGCATATGTCATAATACCTTAATTTATGCTATCTTTTGGGTAGAAATACTATCCCAATGTTCAGATACATATCTTTCCCCTTAAGCATGACATTTGTAATAAAGCTTTTTGAGCACTAATGGAATCCACGCAAGTTCTAATGCAGTTTCATATAACTTTTTTGACAACTCAATCGAAAAAGATCACATTGTTGGCAATATAAGCTTTTGCACTAGTATAACCTCGATGATAAGACAACAAACAAAATTAGAGCAAGAAAGAAATTTGGATAACTTTCATATGGATAACATTATTGCACGATCTGGAGCATGAAAGAATGGGAAACATTTTCTAAATGCCATGTAGCCTCCTGATCAAAAGTGTAGTGCACAACACACCAATAAGAAAGACTCCTAGACACAACTTCATAGACACCCTAGGACCTTGAGGCTTTGATACTAAGTTTTTCACAAACCGAATCGTGGATCTAACCATGACGGGCAATATTATATCATAACCATAGTTATAATTAAAGTGCGGAAATAGGCTCATAAATTATGAAGTTCAAAGGAATCAACAATCCAAACTCAAGACCTAAAATTTGACATGAAAATTTATTAGAATTAGTCTACGAAGACTATAACAATATGAACAAAATCCTATGTCTAGATATAGCCCCGACGAATACCATAAAACTGAAATAAACTAAGTATTACTGAAAAGTATAAACATGGCCCTCCGAAAGAAGGATGGCTCACCACCTGTTAGATGTCGTCTCGAGTGTAATCCTAATGCTAAATTAGATCACAATAATGAGCTTTGGAACCTGCATCATCAAAGGATGTATCATATTAGGTGGTTAGTACTATGAGTACTGACATGCAACCCAGGGAAAGGAGATAAATATTTCATAAAGCAAGTCATAAAACATATTTCATCATTCATAACAGAAAAGTATGGGATAGGTATGTAGTACATAAAGCCATAACTATTTAAAACTTAGTTCTAAACTATGTAGATTTTCACCTACATCATGTAATACATTGGCTATATGGGTCCAGTACTCTGCAACTAGCGGTGCCCCAGTCCATGTTTGCCGCAAGTACTGAGATTAGGATAAAGTCACTAATATTCTCAAGCGACCATCTTATACTCATGTTAAGGACACCATTCGTCGTCCAATTAAGGCACAACATTCCTATGTAGGCAAAACATAGGTTTTGGGCACTACTCATGATTACGTGCGCCTTCTCTATGAACTACATAATTTCCTTTAAGCCAAATTAAAACATATTTTATAACCATTCATCCCTGGAATCTTTCTTTAAGGCATCCTCATATTGGTATTGTCATACCAAGACTTGCAAGCTATTCATAGCATTCCAAATCATTTTCATATAATATTTTAGAATCTCAATTAAATCTTTAATATCCATAAACATAGCCCCCATAGAGATTATGAAGAGGCATTAAACCTTTCATTATTTAATTTCATATATTATTTATAAGATGGAATAAACATCATAATCCTTGTTGAAAACAAGCTATTAAAATGGATAGAGGGTCATATTTTCATCATGCATAAACTTAAAGATTGTGAATACATGTTACCAAACTCACCATTTTCATAAGATACATTTTGTCTCAAAACCCATTATTAACACTTACAAAATTCTTAAAACAAGAGGAAGCAATCAATATTAAGCTTTTTCACAACAATCTCCGTATACATAAAATAATCATTATAGAGCATGTGATTACCAAGTAAATCGATACAATATTTAAAGTAAGTAGTGTCCAACATGCCTTTTTGATGAAGAACTAGGAAAGAAACCTTGAGACTTAACTTTAGTCCTTGCTTCATTAAGCTTTGAGAGTTCTTGGACTTAGAGAGGATAAGAGGGGAGTTTTTAATCCGATTTAGGTCAAACCTCAATTAGAAAGAATCTTTCATTTTGATCTTGGGAGCTTTAGAGCTTGAAAATCCCTTATTGAGTTCATATGATTTGGGAGTGAAGAGGGATTAGGAATTTGGGAGATTTTTACTAGTTTAGGGCAACTTTTGGGATACTTAAAGTGAGTTGGGGGAGTTATATAAGTGAAAGGACTATTTTGTCCTTGATTTAATAAGAAAACAACAAAATTTTTACATCTGGGAAGGGGGGTTGTTTTTCTCACGGCACCAGCTGTGAGCCACATGGCCAATCGCACGGCACGAGCTGTGCCTCGCGCAACTTGGACAGTGTCTCACCAAAATGCTCATAACTTTTTACTCCGAACTCGAATTGATGCGTGATTGGTTGCGTTGAAAAGATGACTCGAAAACCTTTAATTTGGTAGTTAATAAGCCACATAAGTCGTTATATTCTAGGATCTATACAAGTATGAAGGACGATTTAAATTCTAGTCCTAAAGTGTGGGGTACATGGAGTTGGAGTTGTGTTTGGCCATGGATATAAATTGGAGTGGAAAAAGTGAAAACAACTTCTTGGAATTTTTCAAATTCCGAACTTCCAAGTTGAATTTCAAAATTTTCCAAAATTGTATTGCCAAAAACGTTTTCCGAAATTCAACTCCGGAAAAAAGCAAATGATATTCATGGCCAAATGCCTACTAAATGTCAAAATGATGAGTAACAGAAATTAATGTAGTAAAACATCTGATGTAGTTTCTGCAGCATTTGAAGTATGTTAATATATTCATAAGGAAAATAAAGACCTCTTGGAAGGAGTGAAATTGTTGATTTCACCAAAGACTTGACTTCCATTTGTTAAAAGTTAAACTTTCTTGCAAATTATCTTGGCAAACATTTATTCATATTAAAACCATATTATCTGTCAAGAGAGAAATACAAAGCAAGCATCCAACTTATAGGCATAAAAGTTAAAGATACTAAAAATACTTCGTCTATCTTGTGATATGCGCGATGAAAGAATCCAACTCCGCTCTAGAAGCTCCCCCTTTCTCTGTGGACTGCCTTACAGCTTCTCCCAATTCTTCTGCTCTTTTTCTAATCACATCTCCTTCTTTTGATTTCATCAACTTCCTCACGACATTTTCAATAGTGGATGCACTCACTAGCTGCACGCGTTTCTCCCACTCCCTAACAATCAGGCCTATTTTTAACGCTTCTGTCACCAAGAAACTAGTCATTGGTTGGTCAGAGTGCATAGGCCAAGCAGCTATAGGCACTCCCATAGTAATGCTCTCTATGCAAGAGTTCCATCCGCAATGACTCATGAACCCTCCTGTAGATGAATGAGCCAAGATTTCTGGTTGTGGTGTCCATTCTCTTACCTCTAACCCGACCCCTTTTACTCTTTCCTCAAACCATTTAGGCAACACAACTTTTCTAATCTCCCCTTTAAAGATATCTCCTCTATCTGCATCTCTCAACACCCATATGAACCTCTGTTTGCTTTGCTCTAATCCCATCGCGAGCTCCTTGATTTCTCTATCAGAAAATGAAGTTGTTGTTCCAAATGATATATAAAGAACTGATCTCGGAGGTTGTTTATTCAGCCACTCCAAACATGTATTATTCCTATTTGAAATATGAACGAGTTTAGTAGGCAGAATAGGTCCAATTGCCCATTGTTTCTTGTTCTGATTAGTTTCTGCTTGTTCCAGCAAATCAAGAAACTTGCCTTCAATTACTTTGTTTGTATTATGGATATCACCTGATTGAATATCCATGTATGGATGATGAGAGGCTGAAAAGTCCCTGGCTTCATCGGTTGAAATTCCTTCAAGGGAGGGCAGCTTTATAAGCAGTTCCTCTTCAAGTTGAACAGACATCTTCAAAGATGAGCATATTATAGTATACGAAGCAAAAGCTGAAATGCAACGAAAGATATATGATTCAGCATTTGACAAAAAAGCAGTATCCTGAACATTATAGGACATTAACGGATCATGAACAACAATGACTCGTCTTTCTTTTGATGAAATATCACGTAAGAAAGAAGCAATGGGCTCGCGAAGAAGCATACAAGCATCCCATGATGGCTGAAGATGTGATGGGAATTTGCTCAATGCATTAAAATCAGGTGGTGGTGAGGTAAATTCAGGAGTTGGGAGGTCATGGAAATGGACTTTGGCTATGTCTGAAGGATTTAAGGCATTGGCTTAGATCCTAGCTTGACGATTATGTGTGGCCGAGCCAACAAAGTAGACAGGAAGACCATACGAGGAGATTAAACATGAAAGTTGGAGAATTTGGTTGAGATGGCCTTGAGCTGGAAATGGAACCATCACTATAACTACTTCATCTTGTTTCAATGTTATAAATTCATGGTTTGGTAAATTCTCATCGCTCCACATGGAAGAAGACAAACTGGAGTGTTGTACTTGTGTTGGATCCTCCCGGTGATCTCCTAGTTGAGCTTGTGTCATGGTAGAAGTAGGCTACGAACTTTGAAGCCTAGAATTGTTTTTACAAGACTAATTATCTTCTACCTTATTAGAACAATGGTTAAAAGTAACTCAATAATAATATTATTTATTCAAAGTAATATAACAATACCATACCGAATCTTAAATCACAATATTCTACTATAATATAATAATAAAATATGACGATAGTAATATTATTATATCAATATAATCATGCTGAAAAATTATTGTAAGAGTAACATAAATTACTTATTAGTAAAACAGTAATACTAAAAATTAAATATGTATTACTAAAATAATATTTATAAGTACTATATAAATCATTGTGCTGAACACTTCTAAAAAAACGTTAGGAAGTAATAGGAGTAACAAGAGAATGTGTTGGTTGGTTGTTGCTGGTAAGGTATGTCTATTTATAGGAGTGAATTTCGGTAGCAAACACTTTCTATTGGCCAATGATATTTTAGTTTGAATAATTCTTGGCCAGAAAATCACTTGCCTAACTTTGTTCTTGCACACAATGTAGTTCCATTTGTTTTTTTTTTCTAAATATTGAGACGTCTGAATCTGAATGGATATCTGAATGATTAAGATGTTGTCTCTACATCTAAATATTTAATGATTAAGACTGTTTGTTTTTCAACATCTGAATGTGTAAAAAAAATTATTTGTATACATAATAAAATAAAAAATACAATTCAAATAAAAATTAATTATATATTAAAAAAGTATGTAATTTAATACAAAAAAATTATTAGTATTCGATTGACAAAGAATATTTATGTTTGTTAGTGATAGTGGAGATAGCTTATAATCGTGGTTGCGGTGACGATGATTGATGTTAGTGATTAATAATGTTGGTGGTGATAATTGTGATGGTTGGTATCGTAGTGACTGTTATGATGGTGGTTGTTGTTGTGATGTGATGTTGCTTGATGTTAGTAGTTTAAGGTGTTGATTGTGTTGGCTGAAACATGGATGCATGATGATTGATGATGTGTTGGTGCTAGTTGGAGATGTTATTTGTTGTGATGGTGGAGATGGTTGTTAGTAGAGATAAATTGCAGCGATGGTACTGGTTGAAGTGGTGGTAGAGGTGGCGTTACTGGTGACAATGGTGGTGGCAGCCAAAAAATGTGTAGAAGTTATGATGTATTAGTAGTAGTTAGTGGTGGTGCTAGTTGTGATAGATGAGTTGGTTGGTAGTAGGGATTGACCGGTACTGGTTGCTAATTGTGGTGTTGTTGACGGCAGTGGTGGCGGTAAATATAATTAGAATAAAAGAGGTAGTAGGTGTGGTAGTGGTTGACAATTGTGGTTGGTAGCGGTATTTTTTGTCGATGGTGGTTGTGATGGTGGAGGTGGTTGGTGGTGGTTGACAACGGTGACGGAGGTAGAGGTGGTTAGTGGTGGTGACTGCTGAATATGAATAGAGCGGTGAATATTATCCAACACCAGAATATCCGTTCGTACCTATTAAAACTTGATTCTAGGTCTAAATGATTAAGACCTATTCTGACCTATTAAGAATTAAAACCTTAATAAAAAACAAATGCACTTAATGGTCTGAAGTTTGAATCATTCAGATTCAAACCTCCATAAGTTCAAACAAATGAGGCCTAAAAATCACTTGAGACCACATATTTTTACTTTGACTCAAAGAAATAGTAACAATATCGAATAATTATTTTAAAATATATAATAATTAGAAGATAAAAGGAAAATTACATAACAAAATTTGGAGGCGTGGAAAGAAAAGTATATTTGTGGTGCCTCGCCCCATTCCACTTCATAAAAAGGAAACTAAAGCCAGATGGGCGACACAAAGTGGATTGAAAAAATAAAAAGCGAGATCGACAAATTAAATTTTTGTTGAATCACCCTCTCTGCATGCCTCGGCCCATTCCAATTCATTTATCATTTCTACGAAAATAGTACTCTCTGTCTTAAATCTTCTTCAAAGTAAATTGGAAAGAATTAATATTATATGTCCATACCTAAATTCTGTTTTATTACACACCCATACCTAAAATCTGTTCAAAGTTTTTCTTTTCCCTAACATCATAATCCCATCCTTTAAAGGCTGTTTCCTCATTAGCTTACAATCGTTGTTTTAAAAGCAGACAATAATGCGTGCATAATTAGATTTCTAAAAAAAATAAAATCAAAAGCAACAGTTAGACGAACTCAATTAAAAAGAAGTCATTAATTTGTATAGGTATTTTATAGCCAGCAGTAATATAATAATATTTAATTTGTACGTATTGTTGGTGTTTAACCTGATTTTCTTATCACAATTGGGTTTTCTTTTAGGTACCATAATTGGATTTTTCTTTTAGAAAAAGGAAGACATATTCTCCATATTTGGCTATACACTCTATGAATAAAGACTCATTTCTTCTAGTTTTGTAGCATCCACAATGTAGTCCTAGGGGTTTGGGAGTTTCGTTTGGGGGAGACTTTGTGAGACACAAGTGTTGCAGTATCACTTGTGTGAAACTCTTTTTATTCAGAGTGAATTTTGTGAGTTTGTCTTTCTTGACAGTTTGTACTCTCTTTTATACAGTGGATTGCCCATCTTCCTTTGCGGATGTAGGTCGATTGACCGAACCACGTCAAATCATTGTGTCTCCTTTGGTGTATTTCTCTTTTGTCTTCTTATTTGGTGTCTTTCGAGCTTTGCTTTACTAGCTTCTGCATGACACCTAATTATTTAGATCCTAACAAATGTTATCAAAGCGAGGTAAAAATCGGGTGTTCATCTTGGCAGATTTAGTTCTAGTCGTAACCTATTTGACGATAATGAAGATTTTATTTTGAGAAATTTTATCAGAGTGTTACTATGTGTAGAGGCAAGAATTAATGGAGGAGATTTTGGAGACGGAGATTGAACATGTTGAAGACTACATGAAGAAGGTGGAACAAATTTATTTTATCAGAAATTTAGGCCGGGGGGGGGGGGGGGAATTGTTGGTGTTTGTACTGATTTTCTTACCATAATTGTTTTTTTTTTTATGTACCATAATTGGATTTTCCTTTTAGGAAAATGAAAACATATTCTCCATATTTGGCTAATCCTTATTTTTGTAGGAAAAAGTTATAGACTTTATAAATAGAGACTCCTTTCATCTAGTTTTGTAGCATACACAATGTAGTCTTAAGGGTTTGAGAGCTTCATTTGGGGAGACTTTGTGAGACACAAGTGTTGCAGTATTACTTGTGTGAACCTCTTTTTATTCTGAGCGAATTGTGTGAGGTTGTCTATCTTGACAGTTTGTACTCTTTTTATATAGTGGATTGGTCATCTCCTTTTGTGGATATAGATTGATTGATCGAATCACGTTAAATTATTGTGTCTCTTTTGGTGTATTTCTCGTTTGTCTTCTTATTTGGCGTCTTTCGAAGTTTGCTTTTCTAGCTTCTGCTTGACACTTGATTATTTCGATCCTAACACATATTGATATTACAAATGCAAAAATAAAATGAAATAAAAAAGAAATTCATGCCGAGATTCGTGACACAAAGTTGATTGAAAACATAGAAAGCATGATGAGTAAAATTTTTGTGGATTTACCCTCTCTGTCTCGCCCCATTCGACTTCATTTATCATTTCTACGCAAATAGTTACTATCTGTCTTGAATCTTCTTCAAAGAAGAAAAAACCGATATTACATGTCCATACCTAAAATCCGATCCGTTAAAAGTTTTATTCTCCAACATCATAATCCCATCCTTTAAAGGCCATCTTCTCATTAATTTACCATGATTGTATTAGAAGTAGCCGATAATAATGCATAATCACATATCAATATTCTCACATTTGTAGTCATATTTTTAGGTGACTATAAATAGGCACCTTAGGGAAGATGAAAAGAATCAAATTATTGACAAAAATTTAGCCAAAAACAGAAGAAAATTTTCAATTTCCTACTTAATTATTGTGACCTTTGGTCTTCAACAGTCTACTAAAAAACCAAAGATATTAAAATAGACTGGATCAGAAAACCAAAGATATTAAAATAGACTCGCTGCTGATCTTTGTATTCAATTAAGTTATTTGTATATGCCAAAATGGTTGTATCCATATGTCCTATATTAGACTGTTTTATGACAACTTTGTTCATAGATTTGTATGTCCCACGAAAGGTTTAACCTGCGGAGCTTTACTTGCTTTATTAGACTATAGTTGATTTATCACATGTTCACTCAACTAATAGTTATTAGGAAAAAGGCTCAAATATGCTACTGAACTATCAGACATGACTCATTTATGTCATCCGTTAAAAGTTGGCTCATTCATGCCATTGCCGTTACAAAACTGACTCATCCATGCCATTACTTCTAATAGCCAGCTTTTAGAAAATAGCTTTGCCACGTGGCAGCTAATTAGAGGTCCACGTCACTTTTTAAATTTCTTTATTTTTTTTAAATTTAATTTTAAAAAAATTATAATTTTTTTTTACTATAAATATTTTTTTAAAAATAATTAAAAAATTTAAAAAATCCCTCAACTTCCCAACCTTATACATTATATATTTATAAAAAAATTCTTATCCTAAAGAAAACTACCCCAATCATCCCCACCTTTTCCTCAACCCCCTCAACTTCCTAATACAAAAGATCAAACTTACAACAAGGAATCAAGAGAACAACAAGAACAACATCACTAGAGAATCAAAGGCCCCACTCGGCTTCTCTAGGTTTTCAAGGCAACAACGACAATATTTAACAAGATAGATAAATAACACAAAATTGCAATAACTATAGTGAATCGAAAGAGACCCACATGGCTTCACTGTATCAAGATACAAACAACAAGATTACAAAATGATGGATAGTAACTTGACACAAAATATCCTAGAATCTAAGAACCCTAACATAAAGATTAGGACCCTAAGACTAAAAGATATTTACACCAAATTCTTACTTGAATCAAGAGGAACTCATGAACCTCAAGACCCCCAAGTTTCTAGCCAAATAACAACAAAAGTGTTACTACACTTTGTTGTCTAGTTTTGGGTTAACTCTCAAGAACAAGAGAGAGAAGTTCTCAAAATATTATAAGACTTATGTTTCTTCAATAACAAAAATGAGCTAAGTCCAAGAAATAGCCTTATTATTGTCTATTTATAGTACACAAAATAAAAGGAAAATGATCATTCTAGCCTTGGTCTTGGGTGACTTTGGAGGGTAATAAACTTACACTTCAAAGCCCCTCTTCACACTTCAAAACATGGAATCCCTTAGATGAATTAATTACAAACTCACACACGGCCATTTGCATGAACATGGCTTGGAGTTTTTATAACTCCCGAGCTTGGCTACGTGTGAATGGTCTTGAGATAGTTGTACTTGTATCATCCTCTCCATCTTGAAGGAAATTTGTCCTCAAATTTGGTGGATGTTCATCCTCAACCGTGGCAATAGGAGAGAGGTCACATATGTTGAAGGTGTTGCGCACTTGATATTCCGGAGGAAGGTCAATTTTGTAGGCATTATCATTGATTCTTTCAAGTACTTGAAAGGGACCGTCACACCTCAGCATCAACCTGGTTTTCCTTTGTAAAGGAAACCGGTCTTTTCTAAGGTCCACCCAAGCCCAATCACCCCGTTCAAGAATAAGCTTTCTTCTCCCCTTGATTGCTTTCTTAGTAATCTCTTGATTTTTCTTCTCAAGCTTTTGCCTTAGTTTTCATGCAATTTCTTCATGGCTTCGGCCTTCTTTCTTCCATCTAAGCTAATCATAATATTACTTTTCAAAGGAGTTAAATCCAAAGGGGTGAGGGGGTTGATGCCGTATACACACTCAAAAGGAGTCATTCTCGTACTTGAGTGTATAACCCGATTGTATGCAAATTCCACCAAAGATAGGTAGTCCTCCCATGAAGTCATTTTGTCTTTAACCATTGAGCGTAACATAAAGCCCAAAGTCCTATTTACAACCTCGGTTTGTCCATTGGTTTGTGGGTGGAAAGATGTAGAGAATAGCAATCTAGTGCCAAGCCTACCCCACATTGACTTCCAAAAGTGACTAAGGAACTTAGAGTCCCTATCACTTATAATGGTCCTTGGAACACCATGCAATTTGACAATATTTTCAACAAATAAAGAAGCCATACTTGATGCATCTTCACTTTTTGAACAAGGAATGAAGTGTGCCATCTTAGAAAATCGATCAACCACAATAAAAATGCTATCCCTACCTCGTCTAGTCCTCGGCAATCCTAAGATAAAATCCATAGATATATCAAGCCAAGGACGTAAAGGAATGGTAAGCGGGGTATATAACCCGTGAGGGAGGAGCCGAGACTTCGATCCCTTACAATCTACACATTGGCCGCAAATCCTAGCACATCCTTGTGCATTCTAGGACAATATAGAATTGCTCCTCCAATATCCCGAGGGTCTTGGAAATCCCAAAATGACCCATTATACCTCCATCGTGTGCTTCCCTCACAAACAACTCTCTCCAAGAGCTAGAAGGTACACACAATTGTCTACCTTTAAACAAGTAACCATCAAACTTGGCATAAAGATTTAAACCCCTATCCAAAATCCACTTGTCCCTACCCAATGCTTTGCATTCCTTAAGGATAGAAGAAACGTGAGGATCCTTAAGATACAATGCCTTTAGGCTCTCAAAACCCATTAACTTTGAAGACAAAGTGGACACAAGTATATGTTTTCTAGACAAGGCATCGACAACCATATTGTCCTTACCCTTCTTGTATTGAATAACATAAGGGAAGATTTTTAGAAACTCAATACATTTGGCGTGCCGTTTGTTAAGCTTGTCTTGTGCCCATAAGTGTTTCAACGATTCATGGTCCGTCAAGATCACAAATTCCTTGGGCCATAAGTAGTGTTGCCAATTGCCCAATGCTCTAATCAAGGTTTACAACTCTAAATCATACGTAGAGTAGTTTAGAGTATAACCCTTGATATTTTCACTAAAATAAGCAACGGGTTTTAAGCCTTGCATCAAAACAGCCCCTATGCCTACTTTACTAGCATCGCATTCAACTTCGAACGTCCTATAAAAGTTTGGCAATTGTAACAAAGGTGCAGAAATGAGCATAGCTTTCAAAGCTTCAAAAGCCTTAGCTTGTTCTTGACCCCGCTTGAAGGTTTGCACTTTCCGAATGACCTCAGTCAAGAGGGCGGCTATGGTGGTAAATCCTTTGACAAACCTTCTATAAAAACTAGCCAACCCGTGGAAGCTTCTTACTTCACCAATGGTTTGTGGGATTGGCTAATTTTTGATAGCGTCTATCTTGGATTCATCCACTTCGACCCCTATTGAACTAACAACAAAACCCAAGAAAACAACTTCATTAACACCAAAGGAACATTTTTCAGGATTGTCGTACAACTTCTCTTTTCTAAGCACATCAAAGACACTTTGCAAATGCAATACATACTCATCTATGGACTTGCTATATACCAAGACATCATCAAAATAAATAACAACAAACTTTCCAATAAAAGTGTTCATCACATGATTCATTAGATGCATGAAAGTACTTGGAGCATTGGTTAGGCCGAATGGCATAACCATCCATTCACAGAGACCAAATTTGGTCTTGAAGGCAGTTTTCTATTCATCACTGGGTTGCATACGAATTTGGTGATAACCACTTTGAAGATCTATCTTGGAAAATATACAAGAACATTCAACTCATCAAGTATGTCATCTAATCTAGGAATAGGGTGACAATATTTTACCATAATCTTGTTGATGGCTCGACATTCCACACAGATACGCTAAGTTCCATCCTTCTTTGGCACTAATAATATCGAAACCGCACATGGACTTATTCTCTCTTTGATGTAACCTTTGTTGAGAAGTTCTTCAACTAGTTGTTGTAGTTCTTTGGTCTCCGTAGGGTTGCTTCTATAAGCCGGTTTGTTTGGCAATTGTGATCCCGGTATAAAGTCAATTTTATGCTCAATATCCCAATGTGGGGGCAACCCTTTGATGATAGGCATATTTACATGCCTAAAGTGCTATAATCTACCCATATTTTAGCTAAGTTTTGAGGACAAAATACATAATTCATGCACTTTTAGTCCTCTTTCCTGTAAGTGAGCTAACAAACATTATTAGCTAGTTTTCAGGTATAAATGATGAAGATTTCAGCATTTTATGGATAACTTGACGCCAAAGGAAGCTTCACGAAAGAAGGAAACTAGCGTTTGGACGCCTATGGACTGGAAGTAACACAGGGAAAACTTGTCCCGGGCAAAAATAGCATTTCCAAAGACTTGGGGATCAGCAGTAACTTAGTAGGATTAGGATAAAGATGCAGTATCCTAGTAGGATTAGGATAAGTACGCAGTATCCTAGTAGGATTAGGATAAGTACGCAGTAGCCTAGTAGGAATAGGATATGGGTGTTATAAATACCCTATTTTGTTGGAGATTTTTATTATTCCCATCCATCCACCATCCATCCATCCATCAAAACAATTCTCCACCACCCTCATCCCTATTTGATCCTTTCCCTTTTTCTTCATAAATTTGTTGTTGACATTATTATTCATCTATTCTATTTTTAATTTTCACGACAAGAGAAAAGCTATTTTGCAAGGAATTCACGCCACAAGTGCTACCAAACATACTTCACGCAAGATCTTTATTTTGTTGTGATTATAATGTCTATTGTAATTTCCGTTGCACTCATGAGTAGCTAAACTTCTCTGTTGGGGTTATGGAAGACTTATGAGATACTATCTATTGCTATGAGTTTGTGAATTCTTGACACGTATGCTGCTTATATCATTACTCTCTTCATCTTAATATAAATTCTTGTGGTTGCAAACATATAGAATACGCCAGTATAGCATTAACTTGTTCAAAAGAAAAGTTATATGTCTGGAAAAGAGATAATGTCAAGGTAATAGGGCACTAACCCCTGTTAAAAAGTTAGTGCTGTAACTGGATTAACCTCTTGGAGAATTTGTACCGTTAGATACTCTTTAAGCTCGAAAGAGTTAAAGTGAAATAATCCTTGATGGTCGAAAGACGCCTGGATTTACCATAGAATACAATTCTCTATAAGCACATGCATGTCTGAATTCTGCATAACTCATAGCCAATAGATACGTATAACTCATAAGGTGGACATAACCCCAACTTCCAATTCTCATTGATTAAAAATCTTACTAAACATTCTTTCTTTTTACTTTGCTATTTTCCATTTTTACTTTGTTATTTTGTTACATTATTGCACGCTACAAAATCCCCCCCCCCTTTTACGAAACTTTCACCAAAAGTCTAATAATCGTTGCTTACTTAGTGACCAAGTATTCTCTGTGGGATTCGACACCCAACTCAGTTGGGTTCTATATTTGACAACGACCGCTTACACTCTTACGAGAGTTGTAGTTTGAGCGTTATCACCCTTGCAAAAGTTCTTTGGGAAAAACATCTTCATAATCCTGTAACATAAGAGAAATCAATGGAGAAATAGAAGAATTAATGGTGTTAGTGTCAAAACAATATGCCAAAAAAAGCATGGGTGTGTTCTCATCCTGATCCATGAAGAGCTCCTTATTTATAACCAACATCACCATATTTTCTTTTCCATTTGATGTTGAGGCAGCCCCGGATACCCCTACTACCCCACCTATGGGTTCCCCCTTCTTTTCTTTAATTTTGGATTTCTTCCCCTTTCCTTTCAATTCTCTTATCCTTTGATGCAACTCGTTCACTTGTGAAGGCAAAAGTGGATGAAGTGTGACCTTTCGGCCATCCTTATCAAGTGTATATAGATTAGACCTCCCATCATGTTTGGTAGACCTATCATATTGCTAAGGTCTACCTAACAATAAGTGGCACGCTTGCATTGGTATTACGTCACAAAGCACTTTGTCATAGTAGTTTCCTACCTTAACCCGTATCACAAATTGCCTCATGACTTTCAATTCACCACATTCACTCAACCATTGCAACTTATAAGGGCTAGTATGAAGTATAGTGGGCAATTTCAAGAAGTTCACCATAGCAACACTAACAACATTTGCACAACTACCACTATCTATCACCAAAGTGCACACACTACCCTTCACACGACACTTAGTATGGAATAAATTCTTCCTTTGGATAGGATCATCTATTGCCTTACTAATCATTGCATGCCTCACTACAAAGTTTGTAACAACATACTCTCCTTCTTGCGGATAAAAATCTTCCCTATCATCATCATCATGTGGCTCACCCTCTCTTTGCTCTCTATCTTGAGGATCGGCCTCATATTTCTCTCTTTCAACACCCACTTCTTCACCAACGAAATATAATCTACCTTCTCTTAGGATTACATTGCATCATTTGGGGCATTCGTTAGATTTATGCCCCCAACCTTGGCACTTGAAGCATTGGAATGATGTCATGACTAATTTGTTCTTCATGATGATCAAGCTTCAACATGAGTTTTTGATACTCATCATAATATGCCATCACACTTCTATTCCCTTGTCGCAAATTGTACAACCTAGAAATCAACTCATAATGATAACTTTTGGAAAGATACCGTTGCCTCATTAGATACCTCAACCAAAACCATGGTGGTGGTTTTCCATCAATCAACTCATTACCAAACCATTTGACGTATTCCCACCATGTGTTAGCATAACCTTCAAAGTGAGCTATGGAGTAACAACTCTTCTTCTCTTCCGAGATATCATTCACTTGAAACACTTTATCACATGCCGATTTCCAAGAATGATAAAACTTGGGGTCACTTTCACCCTTAAAGATAGGTAAGCTTAATTTGATGGTATTGATGCCTACGTCTCTCTCTTGGTGTCGGTTTCCCCTTTATCTATACCCTCGGTATCTTCTTGGATCCACACGTCCCTCTCTGATCTCATCTTCCCTAATTTAAGCCTTATCAAAGGCTTCTTACCCTTCATAATCCGCTCTAGCATATATCTCAAAGTGGAAGGGACGGTTTTGGATGTTTGGGACTTGATTTGGAGAAATTGTATTTTATGGAGGTGGTAGTATTTGGTTTAGTAGATCTCGGAAGGGAGGGTTTGGATTTAGTGGAGGTATTGGACTTCCAGGTCCTTCTTGTAAAACTTGAGGAGTTTAGGAATGGGTTGGTCTATTGGAGTCTCGAGTTAGAGGGTTATGGGTCATTTGTCTTGTGGCATTTAGTGGAGCTAGTGAAGGATTTGGCAATTGTGGCCATGTTTCGAGAGTTATAAGGGAATTCCTAGCTTGAGACCTTTTACACAAAGCTAAGCACGTGAGTTGAAACGACTTCAAGCCTTGTTCACATTCTTGGCCATGTGTGAGGCACTTGTGATCCCATCTAAGGGCTTATATTTAATAAAATGTGAAGAGGCCCACCACGACACCCCAAACCCACCCACTTAAATGCCAAGGGTATTTTGGTATTTTTCCCTCCTTTGTGACTATATAAGATATATAATAGGGCTAGTCTTGCTTTAGTTCATTCCTATTATTCAAGAAACAAAAGACTTGTAAATTTTTGACTTCTCTTTCTCATTTGGAGTGGACAAAACCGAATTCTCAATAGTAGAGTGATACTAGTGTTGTATCTTGCCTAGAAACTAGGTTCTTGGGGTTCTTTAAGTTCCTCTTGGTCCAAGTAAGAACTTGGTATTGATATTTATTAGTCTTAGGGTCCTTTCTTTTGTTAGGGTTCTTAGATTAATGAATATTGTGTGTCAAGTTTCTATCTCTTTCTTTGTAAATCTTGTTAACATTGTGTTATTGAATATAAAAGTCTAGTGAAGTCGTATGGGGTTCTTTTGATTCACTAGCAGTATTTTCTTTGTTGTTCTTGTTGTTAAACTCACTTTTCTAGCTCAAACAAGTGTTGCAAGCCTAGAGAAGCCATGTGTGGCCATTTTCGATTCACTAGCACTTTGATGTTCATGTTGTTGTTCTTGTGTTGGTTGAAATCTGTTGATACACACTTAGTATTATATCATTTGGTATCAAATCCATCTTTGGTATTGTTATTAGAATACCAGTTTTGGTCTTTCTTTCTAAGAAGATCAAAAAAAAAGAAGAAGCTGAAAACTGAAAAAAAATTCTAGAAAAGTGCAAATATGTCCATTTTGTGTTCTTGGCCGAAAATTGCGTTGTTGTTATCTTGGTCAAGATTTGTTTGTTGTGTGTCTAGAACTTGTAGTCTTTTATTTTTTTAGAGTGTTTCTAGTGTTGGTTTCTTTCTCATCAACACTAAAAAGTGTCCAAATCTAAGATTGAACTTGAACTTGTTGAAGTTGTAGTTGTGAACAAGGTGTGGCCGAGTTGGATGTTGTTGTTACCTAAACCTTGGCCGATTTGATGGTCTTGTTGTAGTGGAGTTGGAAACTGAAATTTTTGTTGTTCTTGGAGTTGTTGTTGTGTTCTCAAGGTTCTTCACCCTTTCATCATCTTGTTAATCCTTAAAATGTAAACTAGGCCTAAAAAGGTGAAAGACAAGCTTGTAGTAGTTGTTAGTGAAAGACTTGTACCTATCACTTCAAAGACTTTTCATATACTTTTCCTTGATTTAAGAACCTTGTTTCAAGGATAAAGTTCAAAGAAGTCAAGTTTTGCTTTTGAAATTTTAACAAAAAGTCTTCAAGACCACTTTTCCCTCCATTAACCAAATACACCAATTCCAAATTGTATATTAATCAAGACTTGAAATTGGGAAATAAAATTTTGATAAAACTCAAGGCCAATAGTGGATTGTCACGTCACTAAAGTACTGTTCACACAATATTTTTGAGTTCAAATTTTAGATTTCTTAGTTTCATTTTATTGTTTCCTAGTTTCGTTTGTTTGCTCGACACTAATTGACAACCTAGTAATACCCTACTAGCTTGTAAGTTAGTCTTGTGTACGTTCTTCGTGTTAACGTTGTTTGTTTGTGTGATTTTGTCTTTTGATTACGTTGTAACTCTTGTCTCTAGTACGACGAGAATTATTTGAGTTTCAAACAAGAATCCATTTCGGGCAATAGCATACTCATACCTTACGGATTCCCGGCTTCCTAGCCAATCTACAACACTTGTGGAACTTGAGTGTGAGTGAACTAAGAAATTGTGAGTGAGGAGAGGGATTTTAAACTAACTTGCTTGTTGATTATGTAGGTGATACCTTAATAATGGAGGGAACCATGTCTCAAACCGTAGATTCTAATCAAATGGAGAATATGAGGGTCACTCTTGAGGCTATAACCCGAGCTCTTGAAAGGTTGAGTATGGAAGTGGGAACCATAAGGGGAGAAATGATGACTATTAGTGGGAGGTTAGAACAAGTGGAGAGTCAAAGGAACTCTCGTCCTTCTACTCGTCGGCATGTTTCATTAAGTGGACATGATATAAATTTCTCTGCCACCGTTACTCCCAAAACATGGCAACAATTGCCAAATCCTTCACTAGCTCCACTAAATGTCGTAAGCCAAACCACTTATAAACCTCTACACCAAGACTCCAATAGAACTACCAATTCCCAAACGCCTCAAGTTCCACAAGAGGTACTCAAATGTCAAATACCTCTATAAAATCTGATCCCCCCTTCCAAGATCCACTAAACCAAACACTACCACTTCCACAAAATCCAATTTCTCCTAATCAAGTTTCAAATGTCCAAAACCGTCCCATCCACCTTGAGGAATATGGTAGATAGGATTATGAAGGGTATGGAGCCTTTGACGATGCCTACATGAGGGAGGAAGAGATGAGAGGGGGTCGTGTGGATCCAAAAAGATACCAAGGGTATGGAGAAAGGGGAAACCGACACCTTGAGAGAGATGTAGGCATCAATACCATCAAATTAAGCCTACCTATATTTAAGGGTGAAAGTGACCCCGAGGTGTATCTTGCTTGGGAGTTGGTGTGTGATGAAGTGTTTCAAGTGAAAGATATCTCAGAGGAGAAGAAGAGTTGTTATGACATAGCTCATTTTGAAGGATATGCTAACACTTGGTGGGAATACATCAAACAGATTGGCAATGAGTTGATAGAGGGAAAACCACCATCATGGTTTGGGTTGAGGTACCTAATGAGGAAATGGTATCTTCCTGAAAGTTATCGTCATGAGTTACTTACTAGGTTGTATAATTTGTAACAACGGAATCGAAGTGTTATGGCATAATATGACGAGTTTCAACAACTCATGTTAAAGCTTGATAATCATGGAGAAACAATTGGCCATGACATTATTCGGTTCAAGTGTGGGTTGAACAAAAAGATCTCCACCCATTTGACGATTCACAAGTTTGATGCCGTTGAAGGGATTTTCCAAGCGTCTTTATAGATTGAAAGGGATCTTAAAGAGAGGTCGTCATTCAAGGCAAAGGGACCATCAACCTCGAGTTAGCCGAGAAGAAAAGATATAGTTCAACCATATTTGGGTTGGCCTACAAACAAGGACCAACCCGCTACTACAAGGCTGCCCGAGACTATAACAGTTCACAAATTTCCTCCCTGGCAAGAAGCTCACAAGTATCCTAATCCTAAAGGGTTTAAATGTTTCAAGTGCTAAGGTTGGGGACATACAACAAATGAATGTCCAAACAGGCGTAATGTGATCCTAAGGGAAGGGAGATTGTATTACCTTGGTGAGCAAGCGGGTCTTAAAAAAGAAGAGAATAAGGTCGATCCTCAAGATGGAGAGGAACCCTAAAATGATCCACATAATGATGATGATGATTGTGAGGATCCTTATCCGCAAGAAGGGGAGTGCGTGGTTCCAAACTTTGTAGTGAGGCATGCCATAATTATTAAGGGAATAGATGATCCTAGCCAACTGGAGAATCTATTCCATACTAAATGTCTTATAATTGTGCACTATGGTGATAGATAGTGAAAGTTGTGCGAATATGGTTAGTGTTGCAATGGTGAACTTCTTGAAATTACCGACTATACCTCACACTAGTCCTTACAAGTTGTAATGGTTAAATGAATTCGGCGGGTTAAAGGTCATAAGGCAATGTGTGATACGTTTTAAGGTAGCCAACTACCATAACGAGGTGCTTTGTGACATGATACCAATGCAAGCTTGTTACTTGTTGTTAGGAAGGCCTTGGCAATATGATAGGTTGACCAAACATGATGGAAGGTCCAATCGGTATACACTTGAGAAGGATGGCCAAAAGGTCGCTCTTCATCCATTATTGCCTTCCCAAGTGAATAAATTACACCAAAAGATGCGAAAATTGAGGGAAAAGGGAAAGAAGGCAGAGAGTGAGGGGAAAAGAGGGGAACCCGAGAGTGACAGAGTAGGGGAAACCGAGGGGCTCCTAATTTCTAAGGGGCAAGGAAGTGTGGTGATGATGGATAGGAGGAAAGAATTATTTGTGTATCATGACGGGGACACTCCGATGCTCCTCTTGGCTCATTGTTTTAATACTAAATCCCAAAGGAATTACCACAAGGATTGCCCCCACTTTGTGGAATTGAACACCAAATAGATTTTATGCCGGGTTCACAAATTTCCAACAAACCAGCTTATAGGAGCAACCCGATGGATACCAAGGAATTGCAATGCCAAGTTTAGGAACTCCTCAACAAAGGGTATATCAAGGAGAGTATGAGCCCTTGTGCGATCCCGGAGCTACTAGTTCCCAAGAAATATGAGACTTAGTGTATGTGTATTAATTGCCGAGCCATCAACAAGATAATGGTAACAATCGTTACCCTATTCCTAGGTTAGATGATATGCTTGATGAATTGAGTGGTTCGTGTTTGTTTTCTAAAATTGATTTGAGGAATGTATTTCACCAAATTCGTATGCAACCGGGTGATGAATGGAAAACCTCCTTCAAGACCAAATTCGGTCTCTCGGAATGGATGGTTATGCCATTCGTCCTAGCAAATCCTCTAAGTACTTTCATGAGGCTAATGAATCATTTGATGAAGCCATTTATCCGAAAGTTTGTTGTTGTTTACTTGATGATGTGTTGAAGTATAGTAAGTCCTTAGACGAGCATGTAAAGCATTTACAATGTGTGTTTGATGTCCTCTGAAAGGAGAAGTTATATGCTAATCTAGAAAAGTGTTCTTTTGGTGTCCATGAGGTTGTATTTCTTGTATTTGTGGTGAGATAAAAAGGGGTTGAAGTGGATGAATCTAAGATTGATGCCATTAAAAATTTGCCAACTCCCAAAACCATAGGTAAAGTGACAAGCTTCCATGGGTTGGCTAGTTTTAATAGATGTTTTGTGAAAGAATTTAGCACTATTGCCGCCCCCTTGACCAAAGTGATTAAAAAAGATTGGCCTTTCAAGTGGGGAGATGAACAAGCTAAGGCCTTCGAGTACTTGAAAGCTATGCTCCTCTCGGCCTCTTTGCTACAATTGCCGAATTTTGACAAGACTTTTGAGGTCGAATGTGATACTAGCAAAGTCGGCATAGGCGCGATTTTAATGCAAGAATTGAAGCCTATTGCCTACTTTAGAGAAAATCTCAAAGGAGAAACTCTAAACTACTATACGTACGATTTAGAGTTGTATGCCTTGATTAGAGCCTTGTCCACTTGGCAGCATTATTTGTGGCCTAAAAATTCATGATCCGAATGGATCATGAATCGTTGAATCATCTACGGGCACAAGACAAGCTTAACCGGTGGCATGCCAAATGGATTGAATTTCTTGAAACTTTCCCTTATGTTATTCAATACAAGAAGGGTAAAGACAATGTGGTTGCCAATGCTTTGTCCCAAAAACATGTGCTTGTGTCTACTTTGTCGTCTAAGTTGATTGGGTTTGAAATCCTCAAGTCTTTATATCCCGAGGACCCTCACTTTGCTCCTATCTATTGGGAAAGTAAAGAGTTGGATAGGGATAGGTGGGTTATGGATAGGGGTTCCCATCCCTATACCAAATTTGATGGATACTTGTTTAAAGGTAGACGATTGTGGGTTCCCTCAAGTTCGTAGAGAGAATTATTTATGAGGTAAGCACACAATGGAGGTATAATGGGCCATTTTGGGGTCGAGAAGACCCTCGGAATTTTGGAAGAAAAATTTTAATAGCCTAGAATGCACTAGGATGTGGCCCGGATTTGCGGCCAATGTGTTGAGTGCAAAGGAGCCAAGTCACGGCTCCGACCCCCCGGGTTGTACACCCTATTGTCCACTCCTTTGAGTCCTTGGCTTGACATATCAATAGACTTCGTGTTGGGATTGCCAAGGACTAAAAGGTGGAGGGATAGTATTTTTGTCATGGTGGATCGGTTTTCCAAGATGGCTCATTTTATTCTTTGTTCTAAATGTGATGATGCGCTTAGTGTAGACTCTTTGTTTGTTGATAATGTTGTAAAAATTTATGGTGTTCCGAGGACCATATTGAGTGATAGGTATTCTAAATTCCTAAGCCACTTTTGGAAGTCCATGTGGGGTAGACTCGGTACTAAGTTGCTGTTTTTGACTTCATTCCACCCACAAACTGATGGCCAAACGAAAGTAGTAAATAGGACCTTAGGGTCTATTATACGGTCCATGGTTA
This sequence comes from Capsicum baccatum var. pendulum, assembly GCA_030864225.1. Lineage (NCBI taxonomy): Eukaryota > Viridiplantae > Streptophyta > Magnoliopsida > Solanales > Solanaceae > Capsicum > Capsicum baccatum. The sequence goes on along the minus strand of CM061554.1, from coordinate 23,330,370 downwards.
AAGAAAAAATGACTTCTTTGGAGGAGCACTTACCATTGATTTAGTTTGCTTATAATCGTGTTATACACTCGATCACGGGGATGACACCCTTTGAGTGTGATACGGCATCAACCCCCTCACCCCTTTAGATTTAACCCTTTTGCCAAGTGATCTTGTGATAAGATTAGATGGGAGAAAATGGGCCGAGGCCATGAAGAAGCTACATGAGAAGGTGAGGTTGTATTTGGAGAAGAAAAACCAAGAAGTTGCGAGCCAAGCTAACAAATAAAGAAGAAAGCCCATTCTTGAACTGAGAGATTGGGTGTGTGTGTACCTAAGGAAGGATAGATTCCCATCTCAAAGGAATGCTAAGTTGATGCCACGGGGTGATTTCCCATTCCAAGTATTAGAAAGGATCAACGACAATGCCTAAAAGATTGATCTACCCCCGTAATATCAAGTGCACAACACTTTCAACGCATGTGATCTCTCTCGGGTGGAAATGGTGGAGGATGGCAATGATCCGAATTTGAGGACAAATTCCCTTCAAAATGGAGTGTATGATACGGGAATTCTAGCTCGAGACCTTTCACATGAATCCAAGCATTTGAATTGCAATGACTCCAATCCTTGTTCACATTCTTGGCGATGTGTGAGGCCCTTGTGAGCCCATCTAAGGGCCTATATTTAATAAAATGCGAAGAGGCCCACCAAGACACCCTCAAAACACCCACTTAAATGCCAAGGGTATTTTTGTTTTTGTCCCTCCTTTCTAAGTGACTATATAAGCCATGTAATAGGGCTATTCTTTCTTTAGTTCATTCCTATTATTCAAGAAACAAAAGACTTGTAAATTTTTGACTTCTCTTCCTCATTTGGAGAAGCCAAAACCGAATTCTCACTAGTAGAGTGATACTAGTGTTGTATGTTGGCTAGAAACTAGGTTCTTCGGGTTCTTTGAGTTCCTCTTGGTCCAAGTAAGAACTTGGTATTGATATTTATTAGTCTTAGGGTCCTTTATCTTGTTACGGTTCTTAGATTAATGAATATTGTGTGTCAAGTTTCTATCTCTTTCTTTGTAAATCCTGTTAACATTTTGTTGTTGAATATAAAAGTCTAGTGAAGTTGTGTGGGGCTCCTTCAATTCACTAGCAATATTGTCTTTGTTGTTAAACTCACTTTTCTATCTCAAACAAGTATTGCAAGCCTAGCGAAGCCATGTGTGGCCATTTTCGATTCACTAGCACTTTGTTTTTCATGTTGTTGTTCTTGTGTTGGTTGGAATCTCTTGATACACACTTAGTATTGTATCAGGGAGTAATGGTGGCAGAGGAATTTCTATCATGTCCACTTGAGGAAACATGTCGAGGGGTAGAAAGGTGAGAGTTTCTTTGACACTCCACTTTTTCTAATCTCCCACTAATAGTCATTACTTCTCTCCTTATGGCCTCCACTTCCGTACTCAACCTTTTAAGAGTTTGGGTCATAGCCTCAAGAGTGACCCTCATATTCTCCATTTCATTAGAATCAATAGTTTGAGACGTGGTTTCCTCCATTTTCAAGGTATCACCTACACAAGAAATAAACAAGTTAGTTTAAAACCTCTCCTCACTCACACTCTCTAGGTTCACTCACACTCAAACTCCACAAGTGTTGTAGATTGGATAGTAACCCGTGAATCCTTAAGGTATGATTATGCTCTTGTCCAGAATTGATTCTTATTCAAAAGTCAAAGAATTTTGATCGGACTAGAGCCAAGAGTTACAATGTATTCAAACGATAAAAGAACACAAACAAACGTTGACACGAACACAAAGCTTCAAAGGGCTAATTGACAAGCTAGTAGGAATGTACTATTTTGTTAATTAGTTCTCAAGTCAATTATATGATACTAGGAATCAATAATTAGAAACTAGAACATCCAAATTTGAGTTTAATTATCATGTGAAAAGTAACTAGGGTGACATGGTAGCATGTCATTGGCCACGGGTCCACATACGTTGTTCATCAACTTCAAGCCTTGGTCCCTTATATCATGTTTAATGGATGACTTGTTATTGGGAGGGAAATATAAAGTTTTGTAACCTTTTTTTTTTTAACTTTTTCTATCTCAAAAGGTAATGTTTGACCTTACTAGTTCCACAAGACAAGGTTTCTTGTTTTAAGGGAAAAGTGGTTGTCAAGTCTAGAAAGGTGATGTTGGCAAGTCTTCTCACAAACAACTTTTTCAATTTTTTCTTGCAATCTTTATGGATCTATTTCTCTTTTAAGACATAGGATGAAGAGAAACTTTTAAGATGAACACAACATCAATACCTTAAAGAACAAAACAATAATACACCACAATGGCACTCCAATATCACATACAAGTCAAACTCAAGGCCACTTCAAGTTTTCACAACAAGTCTCTTCTTATTATGCTCAACTTTAGATTTAGAAACTTTTTTTGTGTTGGTGGGGAAGAGACCAATACAAGAAAAAAACTAAACAAGTAAAATCTTTTGTATAGCTACAACCAATTTTAGATCAAAATGTTCAAGAACACACTTTTTGGTAAAAGCTTCCCAAGGTTGGTTTTGTAAGAACAAAACCAAGCCTTAAGCTTTGATACCAAATGATACAAAAGATTAAACTTACAACAAGGAATAAAGAGAACAACAAGAACAACATCAATGGAGAATAAAATGCCCCACTCGGCTTCTCTAGGTTTTCAAGGCAACAACGACAATATTCAACAAGATAGATAAATAGCACAAGATTACAATAATTATAGTGAATCGAAAGAGCCCCACATGGCTTCACTATATCAAGACACAAACAACAATATTAAAAAATGATGGATATTAACTTGACACAATATATCCTATAATCTAAGAACCCTAACATGAAGATTAGGACCCTAAGACTAAAATATATTTACACCAAATTCTTACTTGAATCAAGAGGAACTCATGAACCTCAAGACCCCCAAGTTTCTAGCCAAAGAACAACAAAAGTGTTACTACGCTTTGTTGTCTAGTTTTGGGTTCACTCTCAAGAACAAGAGAGAGAAGTTCTCAAAATATTACAAGACTTGTGTTTCTTCAATAATAAAAATGAACCAACTCCAAGAAATAGCCCTATTATTGTCTATTTATAGTACTCCACAAAATAAAAGGAAAATTACCATTATAGCCTTGGTCTTGGGTGGATTTGGAGTGTAATAAAATTACACTTCAAATCCCCTCTTCAAACTTCAAAACATGGAATCCCTTAGATGAATTAATTACACATTGATACACAGCCATTTGCATGAACATGGCTTGGAGTTTTTGTAACTCCCGAGCTTGGCTACGTATGAATGGTCTTGAGCTAGTTGTACTTGTATCACTTCCCAACCCTATACATTATATAGTACACCCACAAAGACACAAAGGGGGACATATAAAAACACAAAGATAAGGGGAATGAATAGGGAGGATTAGGAAAACAAAAAGGACAAAAATAGGAAGAAAGGGAGAGGAACCTTGAAAAAATAACACGGACTGTGAGAGAAAAACAAGAAAATAGAAGAGTTAAGAAGAAAAGGATTAACATTTGATAGAAACAAAAAGTAAATAACATAAACGGGTAGACAACGAGTTGGAGTTTGAGGTTTAGTTCATGGTTTCGAATTCGCAGCGTCTTCTTTCTTTTGTTGGCAACTATTTTTCCAAAAGGTAACCCTTTACCTTTCTTTGAATAATATAATATCATGATTATGCAAAATTAAATTTCAATATTATGAAGTGGAGTTGCTCTTATTTTACATTTGTTGGTGTAATACTAGAGTATTCAAATCTTTGTTATGATTAAATTTGAAGTGAGATTTGATATAATATATGATTCATGCATGCATGCATATAAATGATTATTAAAAAACAAGAAATGATAACGTACACATCCATACACAATACTTTACTACATACATTTTGCATGCATACACACAAAGAGGGAGAGAAAAGTAAGGAAAAGAGAATGCACCAACAGAAGAAATTGTTCACATTTTTGCATTCTTTTTCTTTCTCTATCATGTACTTTTCAAAGAGTTAAGAAGGATTAACCATTTAAGATCTTTGAATTGATAATTTTAATATGGTCACCTTTTTCATTTGATAAAATATGACAAGAACATGGTTTCGTCCTTTATTATCATTGCATATAAGGACTAGCAATGGTTATGATGAACTAGAATTTCAGGTTTGAATATTTTGGGTTCATGTATAAATATGCTGCCACGTGGAAAAATAGTTTTCTAAAAATCGACTATTAAAAGTAATGGCATGGATGGGCCAGTTTTGTAACAGCGATGGAATGAATGAGCCTAACTTTTAACGGATGGAATAAATGAGTCATTTTTGATAGTTCAATGGCATATTTGATCCTTTTTCCTAGTTATTATTATAGGAAGTCACTTTCTTTATTGAGAGACCGGAAGAATTATCCCCTGCAGGTCATGACTAAGGGTCCCTGTCGATCCTAATATGTGTGTACACTATTCTCTGGCATGTATTGTTTCATTGCATTGTTTCATATCATCGTATACATGATTGGGTGATGACTGGATTGAGTATGTGTAATTGTATAGATATGAGCAACATAAGACGGATTGATAAGAAGATGGATAACTAGTGGTTTTGTAAGTTTATATATGCATTTGTAAATATGTATTGCAGGTAGGTGTGAATAGAAGGTATGTCTTGAACTTTGCGTCAATCTTATTTATCTTGTGTGTATATATGTATATACATGAAGTGTATTGTTGTGTCATTTCTTGTGAATTAGTTGTTTCTTATTTATCTTGTGTGTATATGTGTATATATGGAGTGTATTGTAGTGTCTTTTCTTGTGAATTAGTTGTTTTCTTATTTACTTGACTTGGTGTTATGTTTCTGACAAAACAAAGCAAACCACAAGCAGAAAGAAAATTAAAAAACTCAGATTTATGTGGAAATCCTTGCGGGAAAAACCACAGGCAGAGGCAGAGAAATTTTACTATGAAAGGAGAGGAGTACAATGTAGAGAGACGTAATTTATAAATAATTAAAATCGACCCAGTAACTGCACTTATATAATACGTGCACACAAATAAGTCCTAGTCCCGATCCCTACGCTACCACTACAGACCCCATTGCAAATCACCAATATGGATCACACCGTAAAACTTTCTGGGCTAGATTAACAAAATTCGGGTCATAATGTATTATTGGCATGTAATGGTAATAGAATTGTGTTTAAGGATTGTCATGAGAGAGGAATAATGAAAGAGGAGCATAGAGCTATTTTAAGGAGGATGAGTGTGTACGACATATGCTTTAGGTAGTTCCATGGAATTGTATTATTTAGTTGTGCGCTGAGGATAAATTAATAATGTTATAATAAGAGGGAAGGCGGTAAGGTTGGGAACTAAAGTATGCTTAAGTATATCAAGAGTATTAAGTACGTTAAGTTTGTTAAAACTTAATAATCATCTATTTCCATTATCTTCTTGATTGATGTACATTATCATATATTTTCTAACTTTGGTCGGTCGATGATACCAATCAATACATGTGGTTGTACTGACTTTACACTTTCTATTTTGTTATTTTAAGAGTATAGCCATGGTATTAAGTCAGATGAAGTTTTTGTAGGTGCAACAGTGGCCATTCTTCAGCAGCTTCAGTCATTCTACTATGACATGAAGGTTGTGTCTTGAGTAGTCTTTCTCGAACTTAGTGCTTTTGTCCTGTCTTTCTCAAACTTAGTGCTCTTGTCCTTGTTTAGACTAGGTTATGAAAGTTTTTTGGTTAAAATTTTCCAATGTATTTATTGTAATACAGTTTTGTTTAAAATAAATAGGTTTATTATGCTTAAAGTTTGAGTAAAGCTTTTAGTGTCACTCCCCTTTTTTAACCAAAAAGAATAATATTAAGTTTGGAAGTGTTTTTTTTAGTAAAGTGATGAAATGAAGATTTGTTTCGAAAAGTATTCATTTCACAATTATATTCAGAGTTGCCACTTGACATAAATCTGGTGTGCCAAGTCATCTTTGGAAAATACTTTTTCAAAATGATTTGACTCTTTAAAACTGATTTACGAACAGAGATTCTGGTTAAGGAATTCTGTTGACCGAGGGAAAGGTGTTAGGCACCCCCGTATCCCGTGGTTCGACCACGGTCGATCTATGGAGTATATCAACTAATTCGACACTAAGAGTGTATAAACCACATAAACACACAACAATTAAAAAAACAAACACAAACAAAATTAATCCCGAAAAATATAATGTCCAATCCAATTATACAGTCCCAAAATACAAAAATGCAGAAATGTAAACATACTCTAACCTACACTATTCCCAAACTACGCTCCAATGCTTTATAGGATGCCTCAGGTCTTCATTATGGATGTCCTCTAAATACAAATTACTTCGGGGCATTCCCCGTTGAATAAGTACAAGATAATATCGGGGCATTCCCTGGTGAATGAATACATCTTCAAATCTTATGCGGTAAAGTAGAAAGAAATATTCACACACACATTTAAACATTCAACAAAACACCATTCCTATAATTTACCTACCAGACTTAGAATTTTCCTACTAGTTTCGATCTAACACATGATATTATCAAACATAGCGAATTCGACACATATTTTGCATCAAACAAACATCAATTAATCAATACGAACTAATCACATTCATTATCTATTCGTTTTCAATTCTCACCCTCCAAATCTATTCTCAACATGATTGAACCAATTCAATACGTAATCCATCAATCAAGTTTTCACATCCAAATCCAACATTAACCAACAAAACAAAGATTCAAACACACAAATCATTCATAATTACGTAAAATTAAAGGGAGAGAAGGTAGAATTGGACCTTCCGAATGCTTTCGATTGACTTAAGAAGAGAATAAAATCTATCCCAGAACCTTAAAGAATACCAACAAAATCTCAACTCTCCAAATCAGTTGAGAAACAGCCTAGAAACTCGATAACCCAAATTCAACTCTCCCAATAGTTGAGAAACATGATAACCCAAATTTTAATTTGAACAAAAATAGATTTACGAATATAATTAACGAACAACCGAGGCTGAACACTGAAGTATAGCCAAAACAAATAAAATTGCAAAGAGCAACGGGTACCAAAAATTAGAATTTTAGAAAAAACAGTAGAAACCAATGAGGCCGGAGCTCTGGCAAAATCAAAAGACGATAGGAAAATGAAAAAAAAAATGGGTTGGATTCAGCTAGATATAATCCAGAACAAGGGGATTTGGGGAATTTTGGGGCTAGGTAGGTCGAAAGGGTGAACTTAACGCCAATTCTGGCAAAAGTTTCACTGGAAAAAGCTCAAAAAATACCAAACTTCTCCCCCAGTTTCACTATTATTTCACCGGATCTCCGTAAAAAACCCTCCATTCTCTTATTTTCTCCTTCCTGTGTGCGTGTGTGTATTTTTTATGATGAAGAAGAAACCCCTCTTTTTTCAGTGAATACACGCATTTTGTATGTGTCTCTGTATTCTGTGAGAGTGTATATATCCTTTTCTATTTTTGTATGTGAGTGATGAATATATTGTGTCGGGTCCATGAATAATTGTGTGTGTATATAATTTCCTTATAAGAGAGATTAGTGTGTGAGGCAATGGAAAAAAATGTGCAAAATAAATCTAGGTAGGGGGTGATGTGGGTGGGGGTGGGGTAGGGGTGTGAGGTGTCCTAATTTGATGTAGAGGGGTTGTTAATTTGTTATCAAAAGAATATTGAGGATTGGGCTGGTTAGGGACTTGTTATTTTGTCTGCTAGTGGGAAATTATCCCATGATTGATGGTACATGGTAGGATAAGATATATAGGTAGAATTGATTTTTGGGAGGGGAAAAGTTATGTATCTACATCATGTCCCTTTTTGTTTGTAAACACAACGTGTTTGCAGACAGCGAGACAAATATTTGACCTAACCACTATTCAAAAGAAAACATAGAGGGACGGAGGGCAACCAAATCTTGATTTAAGACGTCCTACCTACCCAAGTTATAAAGGAATCCAGTCACAAGTATCTCCAAGGGTTCGTAGGAGAGGGACTATACCGAGTTGGTGAGTCAAGTGAGGCCCTGCCGAGGTTTCGGTTTATGATTCTGTTATTACGTCAAAAATTAAATATACAAGTTAAAAAGATAAATGAACTTACAATAGTCCTATCTATGCAGCTTCTTTTGGACTCTTGACTTGAGTTTCTAATGCTTCCAAAATTGAAAAAAGATCTGATCTTCTTTGGATTGACATTGAGAATAGATTTTTTTCTCTATACAAAATTTGATGTTGGAGATGAACTCACAAATTGACCATGTTCTGTCGGTGGTACTTCTGAACCTTGATCCTGAATTTGATAATCTTCACCCTATTCTTCAGGCGGGCTCCTGACTTACAATTTCTTCACCTTGTTGCTTGACTTTCATTTCCATCATCCTGTTCTCCAGGCGGGCTCCTGACTTGCTATTTTTGATCTTTTGATTTTTCAATTTCACTGTCATGTTCTTTCGGCGGGCTCCCAACTTATAATTTCCTTATTTCCTTTCAATTTATTTACCTTTTTGCTTGACTTTTAATCTCTTAACCTTGTTACTTGTATTTTAATTTTTTCTCTCTGTTTTTTAGGAGAGCTCATGACTTGTCATTTCATCACCCTGCTCATCGGCAGGCTCCTGACTTGCAAGTTCATCACCATATTCTTTAGGTGGGATCTCGACTTGCAATTTTTCACACTCTGTTCTCCAAGTAAGCTCCCGACTTTCAATTTCATCACCCTATTCTTCAGTCGGGCTCCTGAATTGCAATTTCATCACTCTATTTTTCGGGTGAGCTCCCGACTTTCAATTTTGTCACCCTATTCTTCAGGCGGGTTCCTGACTTGTAATTTCCCCACTCTATTCTCCGGGCGAGCTCCTAGCATTTGATTTCATCACCTTGTTCTTGAGGCAGGCTCCTGACTTGCAATTTCATCACTCTGTTCTTGGCAAGCTCTCGACTTTCAATTTCATCACCCTATTCTTCAAGAGGGCTCCTGACTTTCAACTTCATCACTCTATTTTCTGGGCGATCTCCCAACTTTCAATTTCATCACCCTATTCTTCTGGCAGGCTCTTGACTTTCAAATTTATCACCCTGTTCTTCAGGTGGGCTCCTTACTTATAGCTTCATCACTCTGTAGGCGGGCTCCTTAAATCAAAATCAAAACTAGAACGAAAATTATCCCAAACAAAGATTATGATAAAGAAAATTTTCATTTTGTTGTGTGTAATGTCCTATTTTTCAGGAAGGTCCTGAACAGAAAGTAATGTCTCATTTTCCAAGAGGGTCCTGAACATAAAATAAATTCTCATTTTTTAAGAGGGTCCTGAATATAAAGTAATGTCCTATTTTCTAGAAGGATCCTGAACATAAGTAAATTCCTTCCAGGAGGATCCTGAACATAAAGTAATGTCCCATTTTCTAGAAGGATCCTGAACATAAGTAAATTCCCATTTTACAGGAGGGTCTTGAACATTAAGTAATGTCCCATTTTCCAGGAGGGTCCTGAAAATATGTAAATTCCCATTTGGCAAAAGGGTCCTAAACATAAAGTAAATTCTCATTTTTCAGGAGGGTCCTAAACATAAAGTAAATTCTCATTTTTCAGGAGAGTCCTGAACAGAAGGTAATGTCCCACTTTCCAGGAGGGTCCTGAACATAAAGTAAATTCCTATTTTTCAGGAGGGTCCTGAACAAAAAGTAATGTCCCGGATATGCTTTCCCAATGGTAGCTAAACCTACTAAATAGAACTTTGTCCCTGTTTCATCAAAGAAAAAAATTGTTAGTTAAAACTCAGTGGTGGTTTGAAGTACTTGGCTTCCCAGGCATCTGCTCCAACACTTTTTCCATTCATGTTTATTTTAGATTGCTGATATTTTTCCTTGTTTTGTCGCATCATTGACCCAAACAAAAATTAAGGGAAATGACTTTAACTCAAACACCGAATTTCTATTTTACAACGCTTCTGAGATGCACCTTTTGAAACTTGATATTCTCACGAATCTAGAAACCTGTCGGTTGATAGACTTCCTTTGCTTTGTTTTGAATTATGATCATATTTCTTTCATGTTCTGGTCCTTGGATTTTCCTCATGCAATTGGGAAGACTGGTAGTAAATTTTGAAATTTTTTCTCACTTGTTTTCTCTCAAACTCGCCATTGCCTTACGGTGACCGTAGGGTTTTCAGTAATAAGACTCTCTTAATTTTTATTTCTCTCAACTTACCATCTCCTTACGGTGCCCGTGAGGGTTTTCACCAATAAGACTATTATTTTAATTTCTCTCAAATCACCATCACCTTATGGTGCCCGCAGGGTTTTCACCAATAAGATTCTTTTATTTTTATTTCTTCATGTTTTCCTATGATGATGTAGAAAATATAATGACAAAACATTTCCATGTATCCATCGCATGTTCAGCCTCATAATTCTCAAAGATTGATCTGAAGGTCTTTCTTTGGTTGAACTTGACTTTTAGATAAGGTTAAAAAGAAAAGAATGGCAGGAGGCTCAAACGGCACTTGAAGTGGGGTGGGACTTACTACATTTTGGAATTGACTCAAACAATAAAAATTAACTTATGCCCCCGTTTTTGCTGACTGGGTGACTCTAAATTATTTATTTTATTGGACCGATCCCTAGGTAGGAAAACCTACGTATCTCACTCCTGAGAGAGGAGAATCAGGTCACATGTAGTTCCAACTGCTTGTTCTTTGTTTAGATTTGATTTTTTTCTTTTTTTTGTACTCTTTCTTTTATTCCTTTTTTCTTAACACTTCATCTTTTGACTCTGTTTTGATTGAAAAAAATAATATGAAAGAAAACAGAACTAAGACTCAAATGGGGTAAACAAAGGATGACACAATGTTTGAATAGCAGAATGAGATGTTTTCATCATATCAATCTTAAAAAATGCAAGTACTACACATGCAATAGAGCTAACAAAGGATAAAATATCATACATAATATCTTTTGACTGCATCAACATTGATAGCCATTTCTATCATTTTTCCTTCTACATCTGTCAAATATAAAGCTCCTTTAGGCAACACTTTCTTCATAACATAGAGACCTTGCCAATTTGGTAAGAACTTGCCTTTAGCTTCAACCTGATGAAGGAGGATACTCTTCAATACCAACTAACAAACTTCAAAATGCCTGGGACATGCCTTTTTTTATATGCTCAATACATTCTTTTTTTATACAATTGGCCATGACATACCGACGTTAGCCTTTTTTATTAATCAAACTCAATTGTTCCAGTCGGGTTTTGACCCACTGATCATCATCAATATCTGCTTCCACAATGACTCAAAGAGAGGGAATTTTAACTTCTGTGGGAATCATTACTTCTATCCCGTATACCAATTAATAGGGAGTTGCCCCTGTTGAAGTGCAAACAATAGTATGATAGCCTAGCAAAGCAAATAACAACTTCTCATGCAATTGCCTAGACCCTTGTATCATTTTCCGCAGTATCTTTTTGATATTCTTATTGACAACATCCATGGTGTCATTTTCCTTTGGACTATATGGAGTGGAATTTTGATGTTCGATCTTAAACTGTTGGCACACTTCTTGCATCAAATGACTATTGAGATTGGAAGTATTACCTGTAATGATATCTTGGGAATTCCAAATCTACAAATGATGTTCGCATGAACAAAATCTACCACCTTCTTCTTTGTTACTGACTAGAAAGTTATTTCTTCTACCCACTTTGTAAAGTAATCAATGGCCACCAAAATGAATCTATGCCCATTTGACGTTTTTGGCTCAATTGGTTTAATCACGTCCACCCACCAAGCTGCGAAAGGCCATGGAGAAGATATTGCATGCAACTCAACAGGAGGAGAATGTATCAAATAACCATGTACTTGACATTGATGACATTTATGAATGAAACGAATAGAATCCCTCTCCATAGTAAGCCAATAATAACCTGCTCGAAGTATATTTTTTGACAAGACAAAACTGTTTATATGCGCCGCATACTCCGGAGTGTATTTCAATAATGATTGCTGAGGCTTCTTTCATATATTAACACCTCAAAAGTCCTATATTAGGGGTTCTCTTGTACAAGATACCCACACTTAAGAAAGATCCACTAGTCAAACACAGAATAGTCCTCTTTTGATCACTGATGGCATATGTTGGGTATTCTTCTGATTGAATGTATCACTTAATATCAAAGAACCAAGGTTCACCATCGAGATCTTCTTCAACTGCATTACAGTAAGCATGTTGATCACGACTCTGTATATGCACTGTATTGATATAGACCTTATTAGGATATTGGAGCATTGAAGACAAAGTGGCTAAAGCATCAGCAATCTCATTGTCAATTCTTGGAATATGCCTAAAATTTACTGACACAAACCGTTGAAATAGATCTTGCAAGCATTGTCGATATGGTATGAGCTTTAAATCTTATGTCTCCCAATTACCTTGAATCTGAATGACGAGAAAATATGAGTCACCCAACACTAATAGTTCCTGGACTCCCATATCAACAACTAGCCTTAGACCTAGAATGGAAGCTTCACATTCCGCCATGTTATTGGTACAATGAAATTAAAATTGTGATATTACCGAGAAATATTCCCCAATGTAGAAATAAGAACCAAACCTATTCCAACTCTTTTTATGTTCACGGCTCCATCAAAGAACAACTTCCAACCTGGGTTAGCATCTACGATGATTTCATCGACACATAACACCTCTTCATTAGGGAAATATGTCTTTAATGGTTCATACTCTTTATCAATTAGGTTCTTAACAAGATGATATTCCAAGGCTTGGGCTTTCATGGCAGTTTGAGTCACATATACAATATCAAACTCAGTAAGTAATATTTTCCACTTCGCTAGTCGGCCTGTTGGCATAGGCTTATGAAAGATATACTTTAAAGGATCCATGTGGGAGATGAGATAGGTAGTGTATGATGAAATATAATGCTTTAACTTCTATGCTACCCATGTTAGGGAATATCACGTCCTTTCAAGGAGAGTGTACTAAACTTCATACATTGTGAACTTCTTGCTAAGATAATAAATAGTCTGCTCCTTTTTGCCTATGACATCATATTGACCCAATACATAACCAAACAAATTATCCATAATCGACAAGTATAAAATCAAAGGCCTGCCAAGATTGGATGGAACCAACATCAGTGGATTTGACAGATATCTTTTAATTTTATCGAACTCTTCCTGACATTCCTCAGTCCACTCAACCGCAACACCTCTTTTCAGTAACTTAAAAATAGGCTCACAAGTGGTTGTGAGTTGAGTGATGAACCTACTAATGTAGTTCAATCTACCAAGAAAATGCATCGCCTCTATTCAATTCTTGGGCGATGGAAGATCCTGAATGGCTTTGATCTGTGAAGGATCCAATTCAATACCCTGACAGCTGACTAGAAACCCCAAAAACTTTCCAGAAAAAACTCCAAATACACATTTTGCCGAATTGAGTTTGAGATTATTCCAGCGAATCCTTTCAAAGAACTTTCTTAGATCTTTAACATGGTCAGCCTGATTCTTTGATTTGATCATCACATCATCTACATATAATTCAATCTCCTTATTCATCATATCATAAAACATAGTGGTCATGGCTCTCATGTATGTTGGTCCAACATTTTTCAAACTGAACGACATCACTCGATAATAATAAGTCCCCCACAGTGTGATAAAAGAAATCTTCTTTGCATAATCATTATCTATAATGATTTGGTGGTATCCGGAATAGAAATCCACAAAAAGACAACCTCATGTTTAGCGTAATTGTCTAGTAGAATGTGGATGTTGGGAAGTGGAAAATCATCCTTCAGACTTGCTCTATTAAAATTATGATAATCAACACATACTCAAATCTTGTCATCTTTCTTTGGGACAGGAACAATATTAGACAACTAAGTAGGATAACGAGCCACTCGAATGACTTTGGCTTCAAGTTGTTTCATAATTTCCTCTTTGATTTTTATACTTACATCAGTTTTAAACTTCCTCAACTTCTATTTGACAAGAGGGAATATAGGATCAGTTGGCAATTTATGAGACACTAATTCAGTGCTTAAACCAGGCATATCATCATAAGACCATGCAAAAACTTCTTTATAATCAATAAATTCTCGAGTCATTCCCTTTTTTAACTATGGAAAAGCATGCATGTTTATTTTAGTTTCCTTAATATCTCCTTGATCTCCTAGATTAATCGGCTCAGTTTCATTCAGATTAGGGTTCAACTTATCCTCAAACTATTTCCATACTTTGTTTACTGCCTCAAATGCCACTTCTTAATCATATTTTACCTCTTGATTCATTATATCATGTTTAGATTGGATTTTAACATCAGGCTGAAAATTTCGCATACATATCATATTACTAGAATCAGCATAAAGAGAACTATATAAGGAAAAAGACAAATAAAATATATTAGACACAAAACAAAAGGGACATTGCATTTCATTTAAAAGATACGATAGGAGGGTTTAGGCATAAACAACAACAGAACATAAACAAGATAGATTCTAAATTACAACCCTGAAATAACTCGGATAAACATAAAGAAAAATAAAACAAACTACCAAAACTCCCTTCTAATAGGGAAAGAAGTGACTTCCCAATTGTTGAGCTGGACATCAGGACCTATGAACTGCACATCTACCTTGCTGGTAACTTCTCCTACTTTAACCATATAAACTTCAACCAACAGGTTTTGGACGTTATCAATTAACTCAGCTTCGAACTCTATAGGCATCATAACACTTCCCTTGACAAACGACTTACTGAGTGTCGGCACAGGGTGAGGGAGTGACCATGTTTCCTTCTTCTTTTTCCTGGCCTTTTTTCTAATCTTCAGTTGTAGGTTTGAATCCTTGACCAAAAGTGCCCATGTTCTTACTCAGGCATATGGGATAAACTATACTGTGTAGAGACACTCCTAAACCCTTTCCTGGCTCAAATCCATATCTCAACATATCATTTACCATCATGACTGAAGTAGAAGATAAATGTGGCCTTGGCATAACCTGCCTGTCAAAGAGATGATCCACTAGCATTATATCGAAAGAGTGATAAACAAATTTCTCCCCTACATTATTTGCTTAATAAAAAGGCATGGGAGAGTCTTCGGAGATGGATAAATCCCGTTCAACCTGAAAACTACTTTTTTCTTATCATGCTCGAACTTGATCATCTGACACAATGTAGATGCAATTGCCCCAGCCTTGCGAACCCATGGTCTTCCCAATAACGAATTGTAAGAGGCATCGATATTCAATACTTAAAACTCTATGGAGAATTTGACAGGACCTATAGTAAGCATTAGCTCTATTTCGCTAATGGAGTCTATTTTTGCTCCATCAAAAGCTCTAACATATACATTGTTGGGTAGAATCCTCTCGGAACTAATATTTAAATTTTGCATGGTAGATATAGGACAAATGTTGGCTCCAGAATCTCCATCAATCATGACATGCGTGACATAGATATTTTCACACTTCACAGTAATATAAAGGCCCCGATTATGCCCCGTACCCTCTACAAGAAGTTCATCATCAGAAAATCTAATTCTATTCACCTCAAAGATCTTTCCTACAAGTTTCTCTAACTGATTCACCGTAATTTTCCTAGGAACATAAGCTTCATTCAACACCTTTAATATAACATTACGATATTCCTTAGAATGTAACAACAAAGATAGAAGGTAAATATGAGCAGGAGTTATAACGCCTCAATTTTTTGAATCAGAATGCTACATGGTGCTCATGACCCCGAAGGATCACAAGCTAACCCATGACTAATATCTATACCTGTAAAATGCATAATATCTCATAAAATACAAAAACATGAACTAAAAGGCCATAAGGTTTAATACTGCATAACTGAATCACAAAAACATCTAAATAAAATTGTATCACAATACCAAAACAAATTGAAATACTAAAGTCTAAATCTGAAAATACTATAGTCGTCTGAAAGCCTCGAACTGTTTGAATAAGAAGTGGATAGGACATAATTCCCTAACTAACTCCATAAATTGAAAGCAAAACTAAAATAATAAATGAAGTAATAATCATATCATCCTAGAATGAAGAGGACTCACTGCAACTATGGACACTGAAATCTGCAATGCTACTGCTGCTTTGCAAATCAAACCTCTGAACCTATGGCATAAAATAAAACACCTAGCGCAAATACATTAGTATGATTAAATGTACTGAGTATATGAGTGAGAAAGGCTAAATGTAAAGGGTTTATATGCATGGACTATGCTGACTGATATGAACGTGAGAACACATACATACATAACTACAACTGAACTAGTGGTGATGCTGACTAAGGTATCTGAATATTAACAATATGAATTTATTGATATCTAGCATGACTAATAAATGAGTTTTGAAAACTAACATAACTGATAACACGAGTGACTGTATCTAACAGTCTTGAATCTGATGAAACTATCTGAGTTCCATACTGTATCTGAGTAACTAAATCTGAGATCAGTCCTATCTAGTGGGTGATCTCTGAGTATACTGATAGTATAGATGATATGAATAGTCTGAGATCAGTCTTATTCTAGCGGGTGATCTCTGAATATATGATAATACTGATATTGATTGGCTATATTTGAGATCCATCCTATCTAATGGGTGATCCCACAGTCTACTGATAATTATATGGATTGACTGTATCTGACGGTCCTGAGTCTGTACTACTGAGCTATGTTGACTGTATCTGACAGTCCTGATTCTACAACTGAAATGGTGGGCAGTATTTATCTAACCAACATGCCCCTTTCTAGTTATTCTGGGGTCCAACCTGTAAACCCAGTTGGAAGGGTGTCAGTACTATGCCATGGGTAAAGACAACTGATGTGGAGTCAGTCCTGCCTAACGAGTGACTCCTGAGATCAGTATTATCTAACGGGTGATCCTTCAGTATGCCAGTCCTATCTAGCAGGTGACCTCTCATACTTACGCTGGCTATGTAGTTCTGGAACTTAGGGATTTCTTCTAGGGATCTCAGTCCTCTCTAACGGGTGAGCCACCATGCCTAGGTTCTCTCGGTGCTGAATCCTACTTCCAACTGATTGACACTAAACTAATTTCGTAGTTCATACTAGGAGTAACTGAACTGCATTACTGAGTTTCACTGAATTCCCATGACTAGTGGAATACTATTGAATTCTTTTAACTGACTGAGCACTGAGTTTTGGTAGCTGGCTGAGTACTACTGAAATTCCTGAGATCTAAGCTGTATACTAAATACTACTGAAGTCTGAGTCGAATACTAAACTGAACTGTACTGGACTGAGATTTACTGAGTTTCATAGACTAACAAAATATTAAAGAATCTGTTAACTAACTGAAATGTACTGACCATAGCACGACTGAGAGTATCACGAAAATATGACATTGGCTCTAGGCACACAACTATATTTTTGGGGTACAAGTACTCCCAGGACTTGGTAGAAGGAAACTGACATTTTTTGACATTCTTGAATACATGATCAATATCAACCATTCATAATAAAATAAGTTAGGGGAAATTTCATGAATTACATGGATATCACAATATTTTACATGGTAGGAATGCATATAATCAAAATCATATTTTCATACTCTAACATCATGGCATTTCAACAACATATTCATTATACAACAATAGTATGAAAACTATCCAAGCATAAGGTTAATAGCATGAATTCATCTTTTGGACCATATTAATTCTTAATACATGTTTCTTGTTTCTATTAAACATTTAATGAAACACCTTACATGCACAATTTATGGCATAGGTATATTCACCAATTCATACATCAAAATCAACAAAATTCATGGATCTCTACTCATGTGTCACCATAGATTCATAAAATCACACAAAAATTCCAACTTAGGAATAATTCAACACCACAACATGATTATCAACAACCCACAAAAGGAACAACATAATTCATAGATTTCAACCTTATGTGCTAACATAGGTTATGAAAATACATAAAGATCCCAACTTGATCCATACTACAACCATCAACATGAACATAATCATACCAAAATAAAATATCCACAATACATGATTTAAAACTTGATTCTTGAGATCTATGGATGAAAGGAATCCATGGATGAACACTACGCATACCTTAGATGGTAGATTCGTAAAAATTAATGGTGAAACTTGCTTGAATCTTGAAGCTCCTATGAACGCTCTATGGTGTTCTTGAGAGAATTTTTCCAAAAGAGAGTATAATTTGCTTCTAAATTACTCAAATCCCATGTTTGTGGGTATATATAGGGTCGGAAAAGGACTAAAATACCCCAAAGGAAAGAGAGAAAGACGCAGTTATCCCTCTGTTGTTTACAGGCTAATAGGCCAAAGTAAATTGATCATATCTTTTTACATCGATGTTGGATTTGGATGAATCCAATTGCATTGGAAAGAATACCCAAAGGGATTTTATTTGATATACATACGCTCTCCCAGTTCATTATGTACAAAAATTTATGATCGTTTGAAGTTGACCCTAAAATTGGAGCCTGAAATGCGCTCGGAATGCGGGAGCATTTCAAACCAGAGGGTTATTCTACTTAAATGCGCCCAAGATGTACCTGGAGTGTGTCCAAGACATAATATTGACTTTTCCCATCGCAACACAACTTAAAAATCGAAAAAAGAACATCGGGAAGTCCCTAAAATAATTCCTCAAAGTTTGGAACTTTATGGAAATGAAAATGTTTCAACACTTAGCCATATTTTTAAGTGCTAAGATTCTCTTGGTAAGCTTAAAAGAACTTCAACGACTCGAAAAACTTACGAGGTATTATAGGAGTCTTCTTTAACTGGTCTATGATTGAATGCTCTAGCAATTTCATCTTCTTCAAGAATTCTGTGACTTCTTCGGTGACAGGATTTTTTAGAGATGATTGCCCATTCATCATTGGTTTAGATTTTCTCAACCCTTCTAGCATAAAAAATCTCCCCAAATGAGTCAAACTCCTACCTCATCTAATTTCTCCATGATTTTCTTTCCCTGATAATTCATCACAGTCTGATTATACCTCCAGGGGATGCTTTTCGTATCGACTAACGGGAGTTGGGTCATTGGATTGATGATAATAGGTGTGCAAGTACTCCTTCTACCATCAAAATAGGCTTTCTTGGAGCTCCTACTATCATTAACTTGGGTTTGTCCTAACTTAAAACACCAGTTTTTTCAACTCCTTTTACAATGATCATGGGTTTTCTCATGTTTTTTTGGGATTTATCTTCCACTATTTCTTTTCAGCTCAATGACATCGCCTTCAACAAATCTGCCACATTCACCTATTTATCCTCATTATTTTGTATTCTAAAAACATGCTTGTAACACACCGATGACTATTTTCCACCATATATTAACTCCAACATGTTTTCTTTAGTATGGGCTGACAATGGATTTTGGTTGATATTTGAAATCTCCAGGGCTTGTATCATAATCTGATTTGTGTTGATAAGATCCTAGATGGCTATCTTCAAATACCAATATTTCTTGGTATCATGCCCCGATATGTCAAAACAATAGTCACACCTTAAAGAATAACTAAGATTCCTCGGAGGTGGATTCAAAAGCTCTCTTGAATTGGGCTCAAGACCTTTATCTATTTCAATATTTGAAACAAATTAGAATATGACTCTCTGGGAGGTGTGAACTTATTCTTGATTAAATTCCCTTTATTAAACTCAGGCCTAGGGTGAAAACCAGATTTGGAAAGGTTTTTGTAATTTTGTGGAGTTGAGGGACGATTTTGAGGATCTGGTGCATGCCATTGTGGGTAGAAAAGGGGTTTGGACATAAGGTTGTGTGATATATACTGGGTATGGGGGGTGGAATAGAATATAGTGGGTTGTACAGAGGGTAGTAATGATGAGGGGGAGTATATGGAGCGTAGGCATAGATTTGGGTTTGGGAAGGGGGATTGAGGTGAGGCGATGTTTTTGGATAGGCTTGTGGCCCATCTACAACATTCGCCACATCCTCCTTCTTCTTTTTCCCTCCAAGAGTTCCTGAACCACTTTGAGTTACTTGGGTGGTGGCCTGTAATATGGAAAAACTCATGATTTGCACGTTCTTGATACCCTCTTCTATCATCTCTCTCATTTTAAGGACTTCAACAAAGGGCTTACCTATTGCTGGAAGTAAGTGTTGGAAATATATTTCATTTTGTGCCTGAATGAAGACCTCCACCAATTTACTTTCTTTCATCGGAGGTTTTAACCCAGTGGACTGTTCATGCCACCTTATCGTATATTCCCTAAAGATTTCAAGACTTTTCTTCTTCATATTAATTAGGGATTTCTCATAAGGAATCAGCTTCACACTATATTGAAATTGTTGCACAAATTCATTAGCTAGGTTATCCCAACTATTCCACTTGTCGATGTCCTAATCTAAAAACCACTCTGAGGCTAGACTCGAAAGACTTTCACTAAAATAGGCCACGAGTAATTCCTCTTTACCTCCAACAACCCTTAATTAATTACAATAACGCCTCAAATGCTCCACCGAATCCCCATGTCCATCATACTTCTCAAACTTTGGAATCTTAAATCGAAGAGGAAGGTTAACACCTAGAAACATGCATAAATCTTTATACGAAACACTTTTATAACCTCCAAGTCCCTGTAAATTTCTCATGGACTATTCTAGACTCTTCAATTTCTGCGCCATGACTTCTTGTTCTTATGTTGCAACAGGCTTCTCTATATCAAATGGAAATGCAGGTGGATGACTATACCCATATGGTTCATTTATCTTCACAGTAGGCTCCAAGGAATAATACGAATCATTCAAAACCTTCAACACTGGCTCACTAGCAGATCAAGGGAGAATGATTGTTTGATGAATAGCATAAGTAAGAGATTCAGGTGGTAGAGGAGCCACAAACACAAGTACCATAGGTGGTGTTGAATGAGCAGAACGCCTCTATTGAGGGACTGTCATGGGCATACTAGAAGTGCCAGGATAGTACTGATATGGTGTGAATCCAAGCGCGTACTGGGGCGTATTAGTAAGACTAGAAAACTGTGCTTAAGATAGTGATAGATAATTAGAAGTGTTGCCAATATCATTCAGGTATGGAGGAGGAGGCATGACACTAACCCAGGCTTTGTGCATTTCTACCAATTATTGTCTGAGTCTCAATATCTCCTCATTATGTTTGGAACCTCCTTCCCCAGGACTCTGATTCGAGTCAATGAGTGAATTTTCTACTTCTTCATTGTCCATAGCGAGCTTTGATTTTGATCTAGTGAAGTAAGGATGACTAGCCAGAGTGCTATAAAACAACCACTTTTATCTGAAAGAACATGCTCATTAAAGACAAAACCCGTTAAGATTAGGTCACACAACAAGCATGGAAATCACATTTTATACATATCCTATATTCATGCACATTTCCACCAGTCTTTAAGGGTAATGATTCCATTTTAACATCATATCGGTCTCTCCCTTACACTATTTTTATCTTCCCCTCTCATCACACCTCTTTTTTTCTACTTTTTGCCCTCGCTTCTCTCTTCTTTGTATCAGTCTTTTTTTTCCTTTTTCTTCTCTCACTATTCTTTTTTTCTTTTCTTCTCTCGCTACTTTATTTATTTTTATCATTGTTTATGGATTTTTTTTATTTAAAAGAATAAAATTGAGGAAAACAAAGAAACAAAATGATTAGATCAAACCCAAAAGTAGGTTGCCTATGTATCATGTTGTACATGAATTAGATCTTGCATAGTTCGGGAAGTATGCACAAACTTGATGATTTTTGATTTTTTATTTTTTTATTAATGAAAAAAATAAATAAAAGAAGGCACAACACAACATCATTACATTTTTATAAAAGAAACAACCAAAACAGACTCCGAATTTAAGACAACCTTAAAACTAATCAACAAAGATTGAACAACACTTTAGATCAATGGGACAACATGCATAACACTCCTAATAAAGACTCAAATGTTGAAACAAAATTGGCACCAACCTAACAAAGACACAATAAATAAAGACAGAAAAACAAAGGAATCAAACTAAATAAAAGATAGGAAGTGCCCCTTCAAACTGTTGTGTTGCGTGATAGCCCTAGCTAAGATGGACTTGTCTATGAAGTTCTCACTTTTCTGCTCAAACTTTGTAATATATCCTATAATGCCACTTTGATATTTGGGAGAAATCTTCTGGCACGTGTTCCTACCTCTTATGGAGTACACCTGAAAAGATTTTTCTGATACCCTTCTACAGTTGTGAGCAAACCTGATAACTGAACCCTCAACGTTTCCACTTTGACCCCCGTATCTTCATCCTGATGGTCATCAATTATACATTCTTCCCATATTCTCTCTCTAATCTGCACTGGTAATGGCCTACTGACACCCCAAGGTATAGATTGAAGCCAGAAGCTATATCTCTGAGTGTACCCTGGATTATCTGAACCTTCGATGAGAGTATCCACACCCTGCCACGTCGCATTATGCCAGAATTGCTCATATTTAATCTCACCCTTGGCTTGATTCCTAAAGTACTAAACATCTTTTAGAGGTCCATTATCGGTGGAACATCTTGCAATCTACCCAACTGATGCATTACCCTAAGGGGAGTGTATGTACGAGTACAGTTAAGCACCATCAAAACTAGAAGGAGTTTCATTCTATATCCGACCAAGATTGTTTTTGGGTGGATCCATCGATAGGTCCACAGAATATTGTCATCTATTCTTGATTCAAGAAATTTAATCCAAGCATCGACTCCCACTGGTAATGAGAATTTATCAAAACGCATTCTCTCTTTCATAGCTTTCACTTGATCGGAGAAACAATGGTCAATCACATCCTATTTTATCAAAGAAGGAGCATGGAACTGCTCCATCACCTATAGTTTCAATACTAGATTACTTCCTTAAAAAAACCACATCCCCCCTTTTACCTCAGTTAGGGCCTTATATATCTCCGCTAAAATCATAGGTATAAGAGTAACCTTGTCCGCTTGCTCCTTATGAAATAAGGCAATCACTACAGATTGCAAATGAGTATTAACACGTCTTTCTTCTAGTGGAAAAACTAAAGTGCCTAACAAAGAGAGGGTGAACACTTCAAGGCGCTTCCTTTCCCAACTCTTCTTAGTCATATAAAATTTATCCTAAAAATAATCAAAACCTTCCAACGACCCGAATCGATAGAATAAGTAGTTTAGGGAAATTCATGATTCGTTGAGGCATCCCAAATGCTTATTTTTACTTTTTAACCCACAGGCCTATAGAAACCTCGTGCTAGTATGATTGTGTGCTCGGATCATTTTCAGACCGATATAAGACAATTGACACAAACTAGATATTTCTCCCAGAGTAGGCATCATTTCACAATTTTTGAACCTAAACACCAAACTAATAGGATCCTAAAAGGTTGACACTGCCTTCATCAGATTTGGATGGGGTGTAATATGCAGTAGCATCGTAAGATTACCCAACATTTTCTATAGCTCATGCTGCTCAAAGTAGTTGAATGTATCCCATCACTTGATTAACATTTTGGGGACCTTGGAAACCATCCGAACTCTAGACCTCATGGTTGGGTCCATCCTAAAATAACACGTAGGACATTAACTCAAAAATTTGATAAGAGCAAAAGATTCTCAACCCTTGGGATCTTGACACGGACATATGTCGAAGGGACAAACCACCTTATAACTCAAATTCATGGAATGCTACCACAAAATAGAATCAGCATACTTGGCCAGGACCAATAATACTAGACTATGAGGAGAAAGACTCTAGGCTTGGACTAAGAAAAAGGCCAAAATAAAATATAACTGAACCCACCAAGGGTTGCCTACGTATCCCGTTCTAAGGGATGGGAATCAGGTATGTGTAGTTCGTCCAAATTGAACAATTAAAGATTAAACAACCGACTGAACCTTGACTTTAGAGACACGACCACAAAAAGAAGATGAAGAATGTCAATAAAATCTTTTTTGGGGTTTTTAATTTGACACTTATCATAAAAAAATGACACCAACAAAATATGAAAGAAAAATCTTTTTGGTATTTTCGTTATATTAAATGTACCCAAGTTCTACCATTTTTTTGAATTTTCTTTATAAAAAGCTCCTATTTAAAAAAATCTTTTTGGAGTTTTTGAATTATGAATTCTTGCTAAAGAAAACAAAAGGAATATCTTTTTGATATTTTTGTTTTTGACAAATGAGTTCAAAAGGTAAAAATCTTTTTGAAATTTTGGAATTGTGAAACACAAAAGCCATAAAGAAGTCTAAAGAAACTATGAAACTCTTTTTTGACTCACTTTTTCTTTTGTCTCTTTTTCCTTTTTTTTTCAATATTTTCTTGCCTACACACTTTATATCTAACACATGTTTTCTCTAAATTAGTCCGTCAAATGATCATGTTAACCTCAAAGATGCAATATTTAGCACGTAGGGATGCTTTAGAGGCGAGTCTCCTACAAAGGGCCACGTGGGTCCCACTAAGTCTCAATATGATACAGATAAGCATGACCTACGTTGGGGTCTACTAATAAGGCTGTTTGGGGAAGCGTATAATTGATAGTGGATGCGAGAGCTTTCCACCCACTCCATACACCCGACAAATAAGGATGACTCAACTAGAGGTCATGTACACACGTGTACAATGAGACTTGTTGCAAAAAAAATGATTCAGGTTATACACATGATGCTAGATATAAAGCGGTAACACATGAGAGGAAAAACTGTAAACACGTATCAAGTAGGCACTCAACAATGATAAAATAAATACAAACAATAACACAAACAATCTATATACACCCATAATGTCAAAATAAGTCGATACAACTCCAAAAAATAAGCTCAAATTCTGAAAAGTATCCTCAGTGGAGTCGCTTGATCTATCACACCCCTATTTAAACCAAAAAGAATTATATTTTGTTTGAAAGATTTTTTATTATTAAAGTGACAAAATGAAGCTTTATTTCGAAAAGGAATCATTACACTTATATATTCAGAGTCGTCACTTGACATAAATCTGGTGTGCCAAGTTACCTTTGAAAAATCTTTTTTAAAAATGATTTGACTCTTTAAAACTGGTTTGCGAACAGAGATTCCGATTAAAAATTCTATTAACCGAGGGGAATGTATTAGGCACCTCTCGATCCCGTGGTTCTACCACGGTCGTTCTCTGGAGTATATCGGCTAATACAACACGAAGAGTGTATTAAACACATAAACACACAACAATTATACAAACAAACACAAACAAAATTAATCCCAAAAAATATAATGTTCAGTCCAATTATACAGTCCGAAAATAGAAAAATGCGAAAATGTAAACCTATGCTAACCTACACTAATCCTAAACTATGCTCCAATGCTTTACACGATGCCTTGGGCCTTTATCACAGATGTCTTCCGAGTATAAAATACTTCGGGGTATTCCCTGGTGAATAAGTATAATATAATCTCGGGGCATTCCCCCGCAAATGAATACATCTTCAAATCTTATGCGATAAAGTAGAAAAAACAATTCACACGCACATTCAAACATTCAACAAAACACCATTCCTAAAATTTGCCTACCTGACTTAGCATTTTCCTACTAGTTTCAATCTCAAATGTGATATTATCCAACATAGAAAATTCGACACCTATTTTCATCAAACAAATATCAATCAATCAATACGAACTAATCACGTTCATTTTCTATCTGTTTTCAATTCTCACACCAAATCCATTCTCAACAAGATTAAACCAATTCAATATGCAATCCACCAATCAAGTTTTCACATTCAAATCCAACATTAACCAACAAAACAAAGATCCAAATATGCCAAACACACAAATCATTCATAATTATATAAAATAAGAGAGAGATAAGATAGAATTGGACCTTTTGAATGCTTTTGATTGACTTAAGAAGAGAATAAAACCTATCCTGAAATCTCAAAGAATACCAATGAAATATTTACTCTAAATCAGCTGAGAAACAACCCAGAAACGTGATAACCCAAATTCGACTCTCCAAATCAGTTGAGAAACAACCCAGAAATATGATAACCCAAATTCTAATTCGAACAAAAATAGATTTATGAAAAAAATTGATGAACAATCGAGACTGAACACTGAAGTATAACCAAAACAAAAAGATCCGCAAGGAGCAACGACTACCAAAAACCAAAATTTCAAAAAAACCTGTAGAAACCAACGAGGCCAGAGCTCCGGTAAAATCAAATGACGATAGGAAAACGACAAACACAGGTTGGATTTTGGCTAGGTATTGTCAATAAATCAAGAATAACGAGGGGATTTGGGGAATTTTGGGTTGATTTGGTCGAAACGACAAACTTGACACCAATTTCAACGAAAGTTTCGCCCAAAAAAGCACAAAAAAGACCGAACTTCTCCTCCAGTCTCACTATTCTTTCACCGGATCTCCGTCAAACACCCTCCGTTCTCTCATTTTCTCCTTTCTGTGTGTGTGTGTGTATGTTTTTCGGTGAATAAGATACCCCTCTTTTTTTAGTGAATATGCATATTCTGTATGTGTCTGTGTATTGTGTGAGAGTGTATATATCTTTTTCTATTTTTGTGTGTGAGTGATGAATATATTGTGTGGGGTTCGTGAATAATTGTGTCTGTATATAATTCCTTATGATAGAGATCATTGTGTGAGGTAATGAAAAAAAATATGTAAAAAATATAGGGGGTCACGTAGGTGGGGGTGGAGTAGGGGTGTGCGGTGTCCTAATTTAATAAGGAGGGGTTGTTAATTTGTTTTCAAAAGAATATTGAGGATGAGGTTGGTTAGGGGTTTCTTATTTTGTCTTCTAGTGGAAAATTATCCCATGATTGAGGGTACATAGTAGGATAAGATAAATAAGTGGAATTGATTTTCGGGAGGGGAAAAATTATGTGTCTACATCTAGTACCCCCGAGCTATGACCGAATTCTCTACAATGTACTCCAACTTCCTAAGGGTCCTATTACACCTGAACTTAATTTTAGTATATTTTTGTCACCCTTTTTAGCCGATGTGACACCTTTTTAGCTAATGTGACACCTTTTACGTGGGACTATTTTTATGTAATAAAAGTGTCACGTTAGCACAAAAGAGTGACAAAAATATTCAAAAATTTAATTAGGAGGTAATAGGGCCCATGTGAAGTTGGAGTGTGTCGTAGCAACTTTGGCCATAGTTTGAGGGGTTACTGGTTGCTTATCTCCTTAAAGTTTCAAAAATGCTTTCCACAGTGGTTAAAGGTTTGGTGGTAAGGGTGCTTTTATTTAGGGTAGAATTGGGTAGGCGCAACACAATTTCGTGATTTGTATCATGAAAATTACAATGAGAAATTTTACACTTGAAGTCCCCCATACAATACTCTAAAGACCTCTATACACTCAAAAGAAACAATTCTTTTTTTATTTGCACACACCTCACGACAATATCACTCAAACACTCTATTTTTCCTCACATGCTATTTTTCTCACACTATTTGTGAAAGGCTCTCCACAACTATTGAGTTTCTTATTTCTCTATCTAATGAAATGAGAGGGCCTTCACCACAACTATTGAGTTTCTTCTTTCTCTATATGATGAAATGAGAGATCAAAGGCTCTCCATTTAGCAAAATGTCTAGTCATTTCAGCCACACAAAAGGCTTATTAGGCGTTGCAAGTTGTTGCTGCAACCTTCCAATTCGCATTCTTTCTATTTGTAACCAAAACAAGCTTTTAGCCAAAACCTTGTTTAGCCACCACAATATGTCCATTTAATTTTTTTGTTTTCCTTTAATGGGCATGGGCCCATAAATCTCTATTCAAGAATGGATACACCAGCAAGTTCTTTGCATAATTTAAACTTGTCCCTTGTAACCACCTTGACAAACACATCTGCATGATTCTCACTAATGGAAATCTTCTTGACTTGCATAGATCATCCTTAATATTTTTTCAAATACAATGATATTGCCCATTGAAATGCTTTTCCCTTACATGATATATGGTATATTTCTTGGGTCGATTGGACTTTGACTGTTATAATAGATAACATACTCCTTCTGATGCAAGCCAAGATCTTGAAGAAACTGTTCCAGCCATTTCATCTCCTTTACAGCTTTTTAGCAGTGGCAACGCATTCTCCTTCAGTTGTACATATTACAACACACTTCTACATCCATGATATTGCTCCCCCCCTAAAAATAAAAAGGTAAACAAATATCTAATAGTGTATTTTTTTTTATCAAGGTTACATACTCTATCATTATCTGTATTGTCCTTTAAGATTGGTTAAAATTTTCAAAACGCAAACAGTTTCTAGAGGTACCTCTCAGGTACCTGAGTATCTACTTGAATGTTTCCCTGGATTTTCAAGGAACCTGCTAACACCAGCTACATCAAGCATATCATATCTAGAACATACCATTGAATACATCAAACTACTGAGTGTCGATGCGTAAGGAGCTTAGACATATTCTCTTTCTCCTTTATTTGTTTTGGGACACATAGTCTTGATCAACATCTCATGAACATTAAGTGGTGTGTAAATGAATTTAGAGATCTTTATGTTGAAGCATTCTTGTACATGTTCAATGTACTTTTCTTCAGATGGCCACAACTTTCTGCTTGTTCGTTCTCTAAGCAATCTTTATCCCCAAAATTTATTGTAATGGGCTTAAGTCCTTCATTTCAAATAACTTGAACAAATGTCCTTTCAAATTGGTAATCAACTCCTTTTCTTGTCCTACAATCAACATGTCATCCACATACAACTACAAAATAATAACATTGTTGATAGAAAATCTTTTAAAGTATACACACAGCTAAGAAAAATGACTGTATTAGGTTGACTTACCATGGATGAGCCAAACTTCATATAGCACTGCCTCGGTTCCTGCTTCAACCCATAAAGACTCTTATTCAATTTGCACGCCATGTGTTTCTTTTTGGATATTTCAAATCCTTCTTGCTGCTCCATATAAATATCCTCTTCCAAATCTTCATCAAGAAGTGTTGTTTTTACGTCCAAGTATTATACTTTAATATTTAGGCTTGATTATTAGCTTAAAATGGTCGAGTATAAGTGTCACGACCCGAACCGGGGCCCTTTCCGTGACGAGCATCCCAAATCATAAAGGCTCGGATGCCCTTCTCTCTCTGGTAATCATGCACAATATTCATAAATTGTAAT
This sequence comes from Capsicum baccatum var. pendulum, assembly GCA_030864225.1. Taxonomy (NCBI): domain Eukaryota; kingdom Viridiplantae; phylum Streptophyta; class Magnoliopsida; order Solanales; family Solanaceae; genus Capsicum; species Capsicum baccatum. Next base: position 23,301,104 of record CM061554.1, on the reverse strand, counting down.
AGAAGATAAAAAATTGCAAATCATTACAAAAATATGGTCATACTCTGAGTTCAATTAAACTATTAAAAATGAAATCCAATAACAACTGGACACCATCTGAACCAGTCTGCGAAATCTCTACTACATCTGAAAATGACAACTGTCTGAAACTGGAACAAGGCCCCAGTGGACCTAAACCAAAATAAATAACATAATCGGAAAGATATAGTCCTTCTGGAATAAAGAAGGCTCACCAACTGCACACATCAATGATGTCTGAAAACTCTACGGCCTAGCAGGACCACTGATCTGAGCTTTAGACCCTGGGAGGAAGGGGAGGGGTCAACCCAAATGTACTGATACGCAGATCAATCCAAAATAATGTATTTATATATATAATAAGTGAGATCAATTCATAAAACATTTTGCATATAATATATGAAAGCACATGGGCACAATTTAAAGACTTTGAAATATTTCTTTGAAACTATGACTCATTCTTTGTCTTATTTCTGAGCTAGATATTACACCTTAAAATCTATAATTCCACGAGCTATATGGAATCCGCCCTTGACTCGGCGGCCAAGCCCCCAATCCAATTTTGCCGCAAGGATTGGAGTATCTATAAGGGGGACACGCAAGATCCCACACCAGGGTGCCAAAATCCCCAATCAAATCAACATGTCATGGTAGTGCACAAAATCACAAAGCAGGTCTCCTAACCATAGTCCCAATTTAGGACGACACGAATCAAGGTACATAAAATAACAAAGCATGGTACCACAACCCCGTGTCGGCAAATCACGGTTTCTAGCATAGAGTTTTTCAAATCGCACTTTCTTTGGGTAACCATCTAACTCTCTTTAATCCTATTTTTAACCCTTTTCTAAACATCCATCTTTCTAAATTGATAATCTGAGAAATCTGATTTCAAACATGTGTTATATTCTATTCTGAATCACTATGGCTTTAACTAAGTTTGTGTCGTCACACCAAACTTGCAAGTCCTATTTCTGAGCCATATTGTACCATGTATGATTCTTTCATTAAAACATAATTTATACCACCCAAACATGCAAATAGGATAAAAGATTTCATGTTCCGAAAACACAAGTCAAAACTATGTTGAGATTATTCAAACATATGGTGGTCATGTGATTTTGGCAAAATCGTGCACTCTTTCATTATATGAATATTTTCAACATTCATCAACATAAACAACCCTCTCTCTTTTGAAATCGAAATCATAATTCAAATATAACATCATTAAAGACATTTCACAACATGCTTTTCAAGATATAATTTAGAACAATTCATATTAGATGAAAGATGGGAAAAATCATAACAAGAGAGGGGTTCATTATAATTCATGCTCTTAATTGAATATTCATCCTTAAACACATTCATACACACACACACACACACACATATATATATATATATATAATTTTTCAATCAATTTTAGGGAAGGTCTAAAGACCAAAACAATACCATTAAAACTTCTAAAACATGATTACATTCATAAATCCAAAATCCTTTTTCTTAAAACATGATTTCTATGCCCAACAGATTTTAGGAAAACCCCGCGTACCTTAAATTAGAAGATTTTGAATGAACACTAGGTTTTGGGATTCTATACGTATGATTGGTGAGTGCATCTTATAGCCCTCGCAATGGTAATTCCGAATCTTGAAGAATCATGGAAAACCCATGGTTAAATCTTGAGATATTTAGTTTTTTAGTTTGAAACCCTAGGGTGTGTTCTTGATGAAGTTGAGAGACTAGAATCATATTTTGGGATTTTGGGAGTTTAATGCTATGTTATAGCTGGATAAGGGATGAAAGATACCCATTTTTACCTTAAAAATGCGGAAAGAGAACCTGAAATTTTTGTGCGTGCGATAGGGCGTACGTCGCATGCTTATCGTATGATGCTACTGTCTCAGTCAGTAAAATGACCATAAATTTTTGCTTGGGTATCGGATTTAGGAGAAATTTGTATTGTTGGTAATATAATTCGAAGAGCTTTCATTTGACATATAGTAGGCCACCGAGTTAGTCATATAAAAAAAGTTATGGTCGATTGAAGTTGACCCAAGTTTCGATGCTCACTCAAACTCGAATGATAGGAAAACTTTCAACTCATCCTTGAGTTAGGGGACCTCTATGATCTCAATTCATGCTTAAATAGGTTCACACACTACATAATTAATTAACATACTAAATTTTCATAGGATATATGGCTTTTGGATCATCTACGCATAGAAACGATGATTTTTCATTCTAGCCCGAAATGCGGGGTGTTACATTATCTCCCCCTTGGGATCATTCGTCCCCGAATGATTGGTAGGAATGTTAAAGTCTTAAAGGTATGGAATAGCGCAGACTTAGTTTGTCCTCTAAGAAAGGATACATCCAATCCGGAACATTTAAACTTCTATCATGAAACTAAATTCTGAGCTTACTCGACTTTACCTACTTCAAGAAGCTGATTCATGCTGAGAGTTTAGGATTCCATTGCAATATTCATGATCCAATCATACATACTGAAATTTGGAAGTGTTAACTTATGCAAGTACGAATAATAAGACAACAAGACTTAGATTATACAAGGTTATTACACTATCGGAGTTAAAATACTTCGAAAATGTTAAGATGATACGCTGAACTCTTCTGCACCGAGTTATGAATAGATAGCTGAATCTGAAACATGATGCTTAAAATAAACTGAATTCACAATTTTTATGGATGGAATAAATTATCTCTTGGGATGGCCATACGCATGAGACTTCAGAAAGTAGGACTGGGTGAAAAGGTGGAAAACCACAGTAACTTGTCTGCCAGACTGTTAAACTTGGAGAAGGCATACGACAAAGTCCCCAGGGAGGTGCTTTGGAGGTGCTTGGAGGTGAGTGGAGTCCCGCAGGCATATATCAGAGCAATTAAGGATATGTATGAGGGAGCGAAAACTCAGGTGAGGACGGCGGAAGGAGACTCAGAGCATTTCACCGTCTTGCAGGGATTGCATCAGGGATCTACTCTTAGCCCCTTTTTGTTTGCTATGGTGATGGACGTGTTGACGCGGCGTATTCAAGGGGAGGTGCCGTGGTGTATGCTTTTTGCAGACGATATAGTTCTGATTGATGAGACTCGAGGGGGTGTGAATGACAAATTAGAGGTGTGGAGACAAACTCTTGAGTCTAAAGGGTTCAGGTTGAGCAGAGGCAAGACAGAGTATTTGGAATGTAAGTTTAATGACGTAAGGCTGGAGGACGAGGTGGTCGTGAAGCTGGAATCACAGGTGGTATGTAAAAGGGATAGTTTCAAGTATCTCGGGTCTGTGATTTAGGGGAACGGTGACATTGACGAGGATGTCTCGCACCGTATTGGGGTGGGATGGATGAAGTGGAAGCTAGCGTCGGGGGTGTTGTGCGATAAGAAGGTGCCGCCCAAGCTTAAAGGCAAATTTTACAGGGTGGTAGTCCGTCCGGCCATGTTGTATGGAGCGGAGTGTTGGCCAGTTAAGACTTCCCACATCCAAAAAATGAAGGTGGCAGAGATGCGGATGTTGCGCTGGATGTGTGGGCTGACTAGGGGGGATAGAGTTCGGAATGAGACTATCAGGGAGAAGGTTGGTGTGACTCCAGTGGAGTGCAAGATGCGGGAAGTCCGATTGCGCTGGTTCGGACACGTGAAGAGGAGGGGCATGGATGCCCCAGTTCGTAGGTGTGAGAGACTAGCGTTGGATGGTTTTAGGCGGGGTAGGGGTAGGCCGAAGAAGTATTGGGGTGAGGTGATTAGGCGGGATATGGAGCAGTTGCAGCTCACCGAGGACATGACCCTAGATAGGAAGGTCTGGAGGACGCGAATTAGGGCAGAAGACTAGGGCCAGTTTGGGTCGCTAGTGTAGGGTTTTACTTGTTGGGGGTAGTATTCTTGTTATGATTCCGTGCTCCTTGTTTTAGTAAGAGGCTGGGTGCTTTCCTCTGTTTCTTTCTATTTATGGTTGTCGTATTTATGTTATTTATGTTATGTTATTTATGTTATGTTGTCTTGTAACCTTGTTCGGTGCTTTAATATGTATTTGCCTGGTATCTTGTGTCTTGAGCCGGGGGTTTACTGGAAACAGCCTTTCTACTTCTTTAGAGGTAGAGGTATGGACTGCGTACATCTTACCCCCCCCCCCCCAGACCCCACCAGGTGGGAATACACTGGGTTTGTTGTTGTTGTTGTTGTACTTATACTTAACTGGAGTATCTTTTTAATAATCTTTCTAAAGAAGTTCAAGTAGCATTAGGGAGCAAAGAATCTTGGGCATGAGTTACACAAAACACCCAACTAAAGGATCCCAACCTTGACACTACTCTATAGCATGGAATAAAGACATATAACTCATAAACTAGGATGGAATTACCAGGCCTTAGGCAATGCAACTTTTTACTTTCAAGTGTAGCGCACTTCTCAAATATTTCCTTAACTATATTATTCCCTTTAAATACCATACTCATTTGATTCAACTTAGAATTCTTAAATGGGCATTGATAAATCTTTCTACTAATGCCTAAAGTAATATAAGTCCTCTCACTATGATCAAGCCTAACTTCAAATCACAAAATACAACATATCACACCACGATACTAGTCTAAACCATATGATTCAATCTTCTATATATATATATATATATATTTTCTTGGAGATCACACCCTAAGAATATCGTGCCTTACCACTTCAATGACTAACTCTGATCACTTACTATGAATTCACTAGAACATATTGCATTCCTCCACTTAAATCTCAACATGTCATTCAAGCCTATCTTTATAACCACATATGAACTCCAAGGCAAACACCCATAAGGACATACTTTACATATTCTCTAATCCACTATCAATATAACTCCCAAGCGCTACCCCAAGAACATACACACAAAAATTTCCACTAACCATCACATATATCAAAGACTTAGCCCCAGATCATACTTCACACTTATGACCTTATCTTAAAAACGCATACTATGATCTTCAATTAACAAGAAACATTTACTCATCACCACTATCATCACATAAGGAGGAGTCACTAAAACGTTAGAACATAAGACCTTGAAGCATGGGAGGATATTATACGAGACTTGACACTTAACTGAGGCCGAAGGAATAGCAAACAACATCAGGGATTCATCAAAGTGATCTGAACTAGGGCATACATGACTATAAGCAGAATCTCGTCAATCATAAAGAGTATAGCATGAATTTTTTTGGAACTGAGCACATTATAAAGCGTGAGTACATGAGTCATAAGCTGCATGACCTTAATTTGAAGTTCATAACATATGGAATATGATTCCGACTACTGAATGAACTAGAACTCCTCATTTTTAGAACTGGAAGAGCACGTGATTCTCTATCATATACATGAACATAAAATATCATCATGGAACTAAAACGTAAAGCATGAGTAAGTATTGGGATAACTGAAAAATACTGAGATAAGAATAGGTTCAGCCTCACCCTCAGTTCCTTATGTTCTATATCATACTGACATCACTACTAGAATCTGAGAGCCTGTCTTGGTCACTTGTCTTATGATCTCCCCCTTAGCTTTAAGTCATTATCTTAAGTTTGAGAGATCCCTTACTAGACTCTAAACTGAACTACACTCACTGCACTCTAGGTTCTGGAATACGACAATACATGTAATTAATAGAACTTAACCCAAATGGCTACACCTGGAAGGGGAAAACCCAATGCTAATCCTGCCTTCTGAGACACACTCTATCTTTCTATAGCCCCCAATAGTCAATCACATAATACTTGAACACTTACTAACTTTGAATCCTCATGAGTATTCCCATAGTCGGAGTCACACCCTATAGCGCTTCAACTCTTATTTCTGTCGGTTCAACCTTCACAAATTCAAACTTAGATTATAACACTTAACATGGATATCACTAGGCCTTTGATGAATCATACTACTAATCTTTCTCCACCTAGCAACTCAACGGTACTACTATGTTTACTAGCTACATGCAACATGTAATAGTCTTAGAAAATGCCGCAACTCTATATCACCTTGGGCATACTTCTACCTCATACATACAACATCATACTTTGTTACGAATAAAATAAACTTAATCTATTGCATACACCATTCAATCCTATTAGATCACTTTCATATAACTAGTATCATTAATCAAGAAATCATCACATCCACCTCTATGGACATCAACTGTTCAAACTTAATGTCTAGTGCTAAGCATAATTTACAACCCAACCTGACACACAATTCTCAAAAAACATTCATCATTAATCTTAAGCCACTATTCTTACATCCACATCCTACATTAAATTCAAGCCAATAGTCTAGCATCAATCATCTACCACCAATGAAGAAGGCAACATAATATAGTAGTCTATCAAATTAGGACATTCTATCCAAATACCTCAAAAATCTACTACATACCTTCTCACAAGTAGTACTAGCTTACAACTACCAATGAAAATATGGTAAAGGGGGAGGGGGGGGTAAAGTCATATAATAGACATGGTCAATGTTAATCTTATATTATAACCCCATACAATCTTATCTACTTATACGGCTTTCTCACATCACACTCACTTACACAAACGTACATTTAGACTACCTTCAAATTCCGCAAACAACCATGAGTCTATGATTATAACTTACTAGCTCATTTAGCCATTTTCATACTTCAAGAAGACAACAATTCACCTTAACTAATAACTCCTTCTCTATCTTCTACTACACTAACACACAAGGATGTACCACTTCATTACCAACTCAATCTCATGAGAAAAGATTCGAGTATACATATATTCAACCAACACAGGAACAACAAGTTGCTAGTGAATCGAGATAGGCCTCACACGGCTTCACTAGACTTATATTTTTATGCTTTGAACAAGAAAATGAAATGAATAACAAAGTAACTATGCAAGTGAATCGAAAGAGCCCCACACGGCTTCACTAGACTTTGATTTTTTTTTTTTTGAAAACACTATGATAAAAGATTACATATTACAAGAGATAGAAAATTAACACAAAATATTCAATGATCTAAGGATACACATCTTACTATGTATAAATAAAAATATGATTCAAATAATTCCCCCACAAACTTCCATACAATCTACACATGCTACAAGATAAAACATTAGTCTATCACTGTAAAGTGGTAAATCATCCTCAAACATCGTTTATTCAACTAAAATATTTATATACACAAAAGTCATCCTTACTCTGACTCCTAACTTTGTGACTTCATAACATCATCTTCTTGGTCTAATCTTACTACCAATAGGTCATGACACCGACACTTCAATTTATACTACTACTCGGGTGGAAATACAGTTTCAACAATTCTGCGACACATCATTCCCCTTTTAGGCATGACATCTGCAACATAAATTGTTTGAAAAGGATTGAATACCCTTAATACCGCAGGCTAAAAAGCATAATTTCATCAGAACCAAAGTTCACACTAGAATCAGTACACTCTGAAGCACTAACGGACTCTTCTCAAGTCCTTGCATAATTTTTTTTAAAATCTTATATGGCTCAATCAGAAAGGACCATACCATTTAAACTCAAAAATTCTGCACTTGATTCACCTCAACAATGAGACATATCTGAGCACATCAAAGTAAGAAAAGAATTGGGATAACTTTACTTTCGTACAGGTGACACCATAGCACGAATTTGAGTATGAAAGAGGAATATTCTGGCCCTAGAACATGAAGAAAGAGGTGCATTTCTAAACGCCTAGTATCCTCCTGCTTATAAGTGTGGCGTGCTACACACCTATAAACAAGAATCTACCCGACGTGATTTCGAAGACACCCTGGGACCATGAACCATGCTCTGATACCAAGTTTGTCACGAACCAAACTGGAGCCCTGGCTGTGACGAGCATCTCAAACCATGAAGGCCCGGATGCCCTTCTATCTCTAGTAATCATGCACAATATTCATAAATTATAATAGAAGATACAGAATTGTAAATCATTACGAAAATATAGTCATACTCTGAGTTCAATTAAACTATGAAAGATGAAATCCAATATCAACTACACAATATCTGAACCAGTCTGTGAAATCTCTACTACATCTAAAAATGACAACTGTCTGAAACTGGGACAAGGCCCCGAGTGGACCTAAACCAAAATAAATAATATAATCGGAAAGATATAGGCCTTCTGGAATAAAGAAGGCTCACTAACTACACACATCACTGATGTCTGAAAACTCTACGTCCTAGCAGGACCTCTGAACTGAGCTTTAGACCCTGGGTGGAAGGGGGGGTCAATACAAATGTACTGGTACACAAAGAAATTCAAAATAATGTATTTATATATATAATAAGTGAGCAATTCATAAAACAGTTTACATATATTATATGAAAACAGATGGGCACATTTTAAAGACTTTGAAATATTTCTTTGAAACCATGACTCACTCTTTGTCTTACTTCTGAGCTAGATGGTACACCCTATAATTTATAATTTCATGGGCTATATGGAATCTGCCCTTGACTCAACGGCCCATCCCCCAATCCAAGTTTGGCGCAAGGATTGGAGTATCTATAAGGGGGACACGCAAGATCACACAGTAGGGTGCCAAAATCCCCAATCAAATCAACATATCACGGTAGTGCACAAGATCACAAAGTAGGGCTCCTAACTATAGTACCAATTTGGGAGAACATGAATCAAGGTACACAAGATCACAAAGCATGGTACCATTATCCCGTGTCAGCAAATCAAGGTTTCTAGCATAGTGTTTTTCAACTGACACTTTCTTCGGGTAACCATGTAACTCTCTTTAAGCCCATTTTAAACCTTTTCTAAACATGCATCTTTTTGAATTCATAATCTAAAAATCTGATTTCAACCATGTGTTCTATTTTGTTCTAAATCACATGGCTTTAACTGAGTTGGTGTCGTCATATTAAGACTTACAAGTCCTATTTCTGAGCTATATTATACCATGCATGATTCTTTCATTAAAACATAATTCATACCACCCAAACATGAAAATAGTATAAAGGATTTCATGTTCCGAAAACACAAGTCAAAACTATGTTGAGATTATTCAAACGTATGGTGGTCATGTGCTTTTGGCAAAATCGTGTACTCTTTCATTATATGAATATTTTCAACATTCATCAACATAAACAACCCTATCTCTTTTGAAATCGAAATCATAATTCAAATATAACATCATTCAAGATATTTCACAACATGTTTTTCAAGATGCAATTTAGAACAATTCATATCATATGAATGATGGGAAAAATCATAACAAGGGAGGGGTTCATTATCATTCATTCTCTCAATTGAATATTCATCCTTAAACACATTCATACACACACACACACACACACACACACACACACACACACATATATATATATATATATATATATATATAATTTTTCAATCAATTTTAGGGAAGGTCTAAAGACCAAAACAATACCGTCAAACTTCTAAAACGTGATTACATTCATAAATCCAAAATCCTTTTTCTTAAAATATGATTTCTATGCCCATCAGATTTTAGAAAAAACCCGCGTACTTTAAATTAGAAGCTTTTGAATGAACTCTAGCTTTTGGGATGCTATACGTATGATTGGTGGTGCATCTTGTAGCCCTCGCAATGGGGATTCCGAATCTTGAAGAATCAAGGAAAACCCACGGTTAAATCTTGTGATATTTAGGTTTTTAGTTTGAAACCCTAGAGTGAGTTCTTGATGAATTTGAGAGACTCGAATCATATTTTGGTGTTTTGGGAGTTTAATCCCGTGTTATAGCTGGATAAGGGATGGAAGATACCCATTTTGCCCTTAAAAATGCGGAAATAGAACCTGAAATTTTTGTGCGTGAGATAGGGCGTGCGTCACACGCTTATCGCATGATGCTACTGTCTCAGTCAGCAAAATTGCCATAACTTTTTGCTCGGGTATTGGATTTAGGCGTAATTGGTATTGTTGGAAAGCTAATTCGAAGAGATTTTATTTGATATATAGTAGGCCACCCAGTTCGTCATATACAAGGAGTTATGGTTGATTGAAGTTGACCTAAGTTTCGATGCTCACTCAAACTCGAATGATAGGAAAGCTTTCAACTCGTCCTAGAGTTATGGGACCTCTATGATCTCAATTCATGCTTAAATAGGTTCACACACTACATAATTGATTAACATAACAAATTTGCATATGATTTATGGCTTTTGGATCATCTAAGCATAGAAACGACGATTTTTCATTCTATCCCGAAATGCGGGGTGTTACAAGAAGTCATTTGACAATAGCTGATCAATACCTTTCTTCTGTTCAAAGCCATTTACCATCAATCGAGCTTTGTATCTGAGCAACTCTCCATTTCTATCTTTCTTCTGTTCAAAGGCCCACTTGCATTTGAGTTGTCTTTTACCTTTTGGAAGTTCAACCAACTTGTAGGTGCCATTTTTCTTTAGAGAAGATTCCATCTCTTTTTGCATGGCTTTCATCTAGTGGCTCTTTTCCTAATGGTTTAACACTGCTTTAATACTTTCTGGCTCCCCTCATCATTCATGAGAACATACTCTTAGGAAGGATACTTGGATGACTCTACCAAAAATGATGTTTACTCATGTCGAATCTATAAAAATGAATTTTTTTTTAAAAGATCCGATACACACCCGTTAGCAATTGAAAGAATCTGAGCAACACAGTTTCTTGATTATAACTTTGAGGTAGTGAATATTCCAAGAATGGGAAGTAACATGGTATAATAGGATAACTTTGCACTGATAGTATTAAAATTTTACTACTGTATATAACTTAAAACTCCTTTATATACCAACAGTTCATGAACTTACCATTTTCGTTTCACCTTAGGTAATCTTAACCTTTCAAATGGTTGATTATATCAACAGCAACAACAAAGCCTCCTCCTTTATCTGGCCATGGGACCAGCAATATGTGAATAAACTCACATAGGAAGAGTTAAATTCCATGTTAAATATGTCAAATTCCACCAAGTTAAAAAAAAATACCAAGTAGAGACAAGATCTACATATTTTGTTTGATTCTGTTGGAAAGTGCACCATCACATGTATGACTTCGAACATGTGACCAAATGATAAAGTACTCATGTCTCTAACTGCTAGTTGATACTACTGATTCTTTTTGTTCATCATCAGATCTCATAGACTTCAGTTCATTCCCTTACAAAGATTGAATCCTCAAACTCCTTTTGATCCCATGGAGATTAACAGTGAAAATCTTGCAAACAATGAACTAATCAGTGAAGTAGTTGTAGTAATTGTTCCACTTCAAGCTCAAGGCCATCTCAACCAATTTCTCCAATTTGCCTGTCTAATTTCCTCTTATGGTCTCTCTGTTTACTATGTTGGTTTAGCCAACTACAATCATCAGGCCAAGGTTCGAGCCAACGCTTTAAAACCTTCGGATATAGCCAAGATCCACTTTCATGATCTCCCAAGTGGTAGAGGCGAAATCCCGACATTTTGGGATGCTTGTACGCTCCTACGCGACCCCATTGCTTCCATCGTTCGTGATATTTCCTCCAAATCAAGACGAGTTGTTGTTGTTCATGATCCTTTAATGTCCTATAATGTTCAGGTTGTTTCTTCTTTGCCCAATGCTGAATCCTATATGTTTAATTGTGTTTCAGCTTTCTCTTCGTACAGTATGATCGGCTTATTTGTGAGGTTGTCTGTCCAACATGAAGAATTTCTTAAAAAGCTACCCTCCTTAGAAGGAATTATGACAGACGAAGCCAGGAACTTTTCAGTTTCTCAGATTCCGCATATGAATATTAGATCAGGTGATATCCATAATACAAGTAAAGTAATTGAAGGCAAGTATCTTGATTTGCTGGCAGAAGTAGAAATTTATCAGAACAAGAAACAATGGGCAATTGGACCTATTCTGCCTACTAAACTGGATCATATCTCAAATAGGAACAATATATGTTTGGAGTGGCTGAACAAACGACCTCGAAACTCAGTTCTTTATATATCTTTCGGAACTACAACTTCATTTTCTGATAGAGAAATCAAGGAGCTCGCGAGGGGGTTAGAACAAAGCAAACAGAAGTTCATATGGGTGCTGAGAGATGCCGATAGAGGAGATATCTTTACTGGGGAAGCTAGAAGAGTGGAGCTTCCGGAAGGGTTTGAGGAAAGGGTAAAAGAAGTAGGCTTAGTGGTAAGAGAATGGGCACCACAACCAGAAATCTTGGCTCATTCTTCCACGGGTGGGTTCTTGAGTCATTGTGGCTGGAACTCTTGCATAGAGAGTATTACTATGGGGGTGCCTATAGCTGCTTGGCCTATGGACTCTGACCAACCGAGTAATAGTTTCTTGGTGACAGAAATCTTGAAAATAGGCCTGATTGTGAGGGAGTGGGAGAAACGCGAGGAGTTGGTAAGGGCATCCACTATTGAAAATGTTGTGAGGACATTAATGAGATCAAAAGAAGGTGATGCAATCAGGAAGAGAGCAGAAGAATTGGGAGAAGCTGTAAGGCGGTCCACAGAGAAAGGGGGAGCTTCGCGAATGGAGTTGGATTCTTTCATCGCACATATCACAAGATAGACTTGTTTTTCACCAGAATTTTGCAGGGATGACGATTCTACCGCTTTCTTGTTTGATTTTCTCTTTCCAAGCAGTTTGGTTACTTTTCAATTTTCCTTAAACCTGTTATTTATCTGATCCTCGGCTCCGAGCCTCGACTTATTTACAATACCTTAAATTTCTTTGATCTTGGAATGCACTGTATCTGAAACTTTTTACGTCTATCCCTGAGATGATTTCTTAGTATTTCATTTCTCTCTGAGGGTCATAGCTTAACAGATAATTAATCTGGTTCTAACAGAGTACAGGGTTGATGTGGAGAAATCTTTATATACAATTCAGTTATTTGCATATGCTAAATTGGTCCTATACTAGACTGTTTTATGACAAAAGACTTTGTTCATTTATTCCTATGTCCGAAGAAAAGTTTAAAGTGGGTAGCTTTGTTGTATTTGTTTCTTATGATATCAAGATATATGGAGCTTCACTTGCTCTTAATTAAGGTTATGAATATCTAATGTGGAACAATCGTGTTTGTTGTTCGTGTTTCTACTATATTTGTTGCCTTGAAACAATCATGAAAATATTAAAAGCTACTATGTCTATCTTGTAGCAAGAAAACAATAATATAGCTCCTTCCAAGAGGTCTTTTAGATTTTCTATGTGATCAAAGTTCATTGCTATATGTGCATATGACTGAGATTTTCTAAAATATTAAACTCATTCTGTTGGTAGTAACAAGAGTTCAAAAGACTTTTTTATACCTATATATACACTTGTGCTCTGATGCATTCAAGCATGCAATTCCAAGATATCTCTTATCCAATATTCCTGTTCCAAAAATATTTCCAATGGCTGATAAATGTGCTTCAAATTTGTTGTGGTAGTGACTGTTCCTTTTTAGTATGCTTCGTCATTCTTTCTTTAGCATTGTGTCTTCACTTCTTCCCTCCTGTTGTCTCTTTTATCGAACTGCTTCGGAATTCTTTTACATGAGTTGAGGATCTATGGGAAACTAGGTATGCTGTTGTTGTTGATAAATGCACTTCAAAACTCAGAAGCGGCTGTAGTGATGGTTCCACTTCCTGACTCAACAAATTACTCCTCATTCCTAGGCTCATGTCCATTTATAATATCCCTTTCCATTATCTTGGAACCACTGCTCAAATCCAACAAGCGAAAACATGGGTTTTCATCCTCACATCTTGATATATATTCAATTCCATGAATTTCAAATACCATCTTTTGGTATACTCACAAATTTCCAAACTAACTAGTCCCTTCATTTTTGCAGCATACCATCTCAGGGAAGCAGTTTGCTCACTAGAGCACAAACTTGTTAGTACTAATCATAACAATGTGATTTGATGAGTTGGGTTGTTCAAAAATTTTCAGAAGTATCTAATACTGAATGCTGTCTACCTGGAACATAACATTATGAGGATATCTGCTTGTTTAATAAATTGGATAATGAATCTACAAGTTCAAGTTTCATCATCACGGCAACATGCATGTATTATTTTAAAGGTTAAAATTGGCGTATTTGATATTATAATGCATGTCTGCTCATCAACGATGGTGGCATTATTTTAATGGTTAAAATTGGTGTATTATAATGCATGTCTTCTCAATAATGTTTCCTAAAGTTTAATTAGGAAAATATCCATTAAAAGTTAATTCACCATATAATCCTTTAATAATATATATATATTTTTTTAACTATTAACCCTCATCCAAGATTAAATCTTTTGTTGGATTTCAAGATGACTAAAGAAGGCGAACCAAGTAGAGACAAAATATCTCAATATTTTATTCGATTCTGTTGGAAAGTGCATCATCACATTTGACCAAATGCTTAAAGTAGCCATTTCTCTATCTGCTAATAATTGATACGCCTACTGATTCTTTTTGTTCATCATCAATCTTATTGCCTTAAAACAATTGAATCCTCAAACCCCTTTTGGTCGCATGGAGAATAACTGTGAAAATCTTGCAAACAATGAACTAATCAGTGAAGTAGTTGTAGTAATTGTTCCATTTCAAGTGCGAGGTCATCTCAACAAATTTCTCCAATTTGCTTGTCTAATTTTGTCATGGCCCGAGCCTACACCCTGAACGTGATATGACAACTGAAGCCAAGAGTGATCCCTAGCGAACCCTCGACCTGGAAAACTATTCGTAAACTCAACTTTAAAATTATTTGGAAGCTGGAAATACAATTAGGTGATAAATCTCTAGAAATAAGAAAAGAAATTTAATTTAAAATACTGCATATGAATTTTGAAAGACAACAAAACATCCAACTGTTTAATATCTAATGAAGAATCTATATAATTCATGAATTGAAAGAGTTGCTGGGACATTGCCCGGAGCTACCTTTCTTGGAACTAACAACTGAAACTGAAACTATCTAATAAGCTGAAAAATTCTAACAAATCATCATCAAGTCCACAAGATGCAAAGAGGACTCATCACAAGATGATACGGGAAGGTCTACTGAAAGGTCCGACTGTGGTCCTGAATCTATATGCCTGAATCTACATCATAAAATGATATAAAACAAAAAGAGCGTCAATACTTTAAATGTTTCGGTACATAAAAGTGGAAAGAAAGTTGAAACTGACATAACCTTAAAATTTGAAACATAACATATGACATAACTTTGGGAATGTGAAAGAAAAGACTTATCGACTTTTCCCTTGATAATTTGTCGGGACTAAAGTAGTGTGATGAATAAATAAAAAAAGACATATTGAAACTTAAATAGTGAACCTCATGAAATATAAACTCGAAATAATTAATTAAAATGTCATAGAAAAATCATTTCATACAATCATTATAAATAATAAGTAGCTTGAACCAATGTCGGGTCTTTCTAAATTGGGGGAGTTTCTCTTAATCGACATAAACCATGCGAGCAATATGGAGTCCAATGTCTTTCCCACATTGAGAAGAGTCGTCCTACACTTTATCAGGGTGTAAGGCAAAACGTAAATTATGGATCCATCTCTTAGCCCGAAGGCAAACCTACGGTGGCAACGTAGTTTTGGGGCATGTGACCTCGGACTCATACACAACTCGATGCTAAATAATCCTCCCAAAACATAATAGCTGCTCATATTATAAGTCTTAAAATACTTTCTAAAAAATCATATTAACCTCTACAACTGTACCAAGAAAATTATCTTTCGTTGCGAGCCTTGGCTCTAAATCATTATAATTTGATTTCTCTTTTCAAGGTACAATACTTTTTCTTCACTTTTCAAGTCATGATATATTATATATAAGGATTTTCATAAATTATTCATAAATTACTTACTTTTGAATGTACTTAATAACAAAACTATAGTTAAACCATTTAAAATATGAATGCAAATTTTTCATTACAGACTCCCAAGTCATGAACTTTTAGTGCAACTAACCTTCGGATATGGAAAAAAGATACTGTATGTTCAAGAACCACTTTAATTTGAAAAATAATTCACAATACTTAAATCATATAGAAGAAAATTATGACAAAACTCAAGAACGACACGTAGAATAATAAAATCTTTAAAACCCTAACTTGAAATCATGACTTAAAATGAGATTATGACACACTTGTGGCGATGAACAAGTTTTACCACGAAAAGTATTGCTCTTACGTACCTTAAAGATGAACGATGGGGAAGAATTCTTTAAATTTGGAGCCCTAACTTGATTTCTCTTGCAACTTGAAGGTTGGGAGCTTGAGAGAATGGGAAATGGTTTATTTTTTGATTTTAAAATGTGAGGGTTTTCTGAAGTTTAAGGAGTTTCTAATGTAGGAGGAATAGTTTCTAGAAGAGAAAAGACCATTGTACCTCTAAAATAAAGCTTCAATACTTGATTTTTTTTAAGTGTACACTCATCTATGGGATACTAGGATCATGAAAAAATTTGAGGCGTTATATTATCTCTCCCTTGAAATCATTCGTCCTCGAATGATGGGTAACTCTAAGATGAAAGTAGACACCAAACCATCAATGACTTTGTCCTACACTTAAGTTGGGAACATGAGTCTAGATGTTTCAACTTAAAATCAGGATATCTATAAAGCATACATAGACACTAAATCTATAAAGCATGAAAATCATGACTTGAAGGATATGGAATATCCATAGGAGTTAATAAGATAAGTAATGCTTGCTCTTCTTTCTCTAGGGATTGATCATGGACTAGGAAAGATAGTTTTAACACACTAAAGCTGGAGTAGAGTAACTTCATAACTACGTTAGAGAGGAAATATGCTAGCAAGACAAGACATTGTTATGCACAAGCCCAAATCTCTTAAAGAAACTCAATGATACTAAAACTAGCCTTTGCTTAATAATTCACTATCTCCCAGTTGGACTCAAGTCAATAACTTAGAACTACAACTATCCCCAATTACTATACTATCCTCACTAAAATCCACAAAACAACATCACATCAAACACATATAAATAAGAAATCCAACATCAATATTAGCACCCTCATACTAAACATTCACTTTGGTTCTAAGCTATGAAAAATTATGCCATGAAATAAGGGTTATGGGAACAATAAATTTCTACATATAGGGAAAGTTAAACAATATACAGTTGCAATAGAGTTTTTTGGTTTCTACTATCTAGTCATAATCGGTTTCGACCCCCACTAGTTCTTAAAGTAGTTCCCTTCTAGACAATCTGGCATGTTGTCGTGGATGATGAAGGAATCAGAGATCTACCCCCACTGTCTTATTTTCTTGATGGGCAATCCTTTAGGAAGTGATCTAACTGGCCACATCTGAAACATCCATCTATACCCACCTTACGTTTTCCCAGATGAGACCTACCGTACTTAGTACAAGAAGGGTACTTTGAGGGCATTTGAGAAACACTACCTAGGAATGAGAATCATAAGTACAATAGCCGAAGATAGGGCTGGACCAGATGATCTCTTATGTAATATGGACCTATTACCATTTTTATCATGGTTCACCTCAAAGATTTTACCTTTTTGCTTTGACAATGCACCACCGTTGCTATCTTTTTATTTTTCTCCTATACCTTCTGAGCATACACCACCAACCTAGAAATATCCATGTCAGTTTTCAACATTTCCCCTTTACACTCTAGTTTAACATTATCAGACACCCTAGATGCAAACTTTCTTATTCTGCCTCTCATATTAGACACCAACTCTGGAGCATAGCGAGATAACTAAGTAAACTCAAGAGCATACTCCTTAACAATCATAGTTCCTTGCTTCAAATTCACAAATTCTTCAAACTTAGCCTCTCTCAACTCCTGAGGAAAGAAGTGATCAAGAAAGGCCACATAAAAATCTTCCCAAACTGTAGGTTCAACATCTCTACCCCTAATCCCCTCCCACGCAACATACCACTAATAAACTACACCTTTTAGCTGATAAGAATCAAAATCAATTCCCTCGTTGTCACTAACATACATAACCATAAAAATATTCTTCATTTCATCAACAAAATCTTAGCGGGTCTGCCTTAACTTTGGACCCAATGAAAATAGGAAGGTTCAATTGCATGAACTGGCTGCCTCTATTAGGGTCTGCAAAATCTTTAGTAGAACCAATACTATCCAATCGACGAGATTGCGATGACACAATCTGAGCAAGCATATGAATGGTCTGTCTAGAACTTAGCATTGGAAACTTCACCTTGAGGGGACTGAGTACGAGTAAAGTTAGTCCTGGGAGCCCTTGGAAGACTAGCTGGAACAGGTGGGACCCTAGTAGGTGCACTCGATTTAGAAGTGTAGACTCTATTATGGGTATGCATCCCATAAGTAGGAGGTAAAAATGGGGCATTGGATGCAATTGGGATGTTAGAAGTTGTTGTGGCTCGCTAACCTAAAGTTCATTTTGGAGTCATGATCTGAAATACAGAAAATTAGGGATTAGAAGATTTCTCTAAGGGCAACTACATTGCATAAACTAAAACATAAAAAAAACTTTCCTAAATTCCCTGTATCTTCCTATTACAAGTGTGGTACACTAGACACGACCCAAACTAAGGCCTAGTTGTGCCAGGCAGCTCGAGTCTGATCGGGACTGGAGATCGCCCCCAACACCCAACCGTAATCGCCTTGTACCTTATATCGGATAAATTCAGAACATATAACAAGATAAAGCAACAATAATTTAAAGACATTTAATAAAGTACATAACCATAACCAACCAAATATCCAACCAGTGTCAACCCCAATGCCAATGCCAATACTAATACCAAGGCTGACACTAATACCAACACCACCCATGCCTATAGTAGTCCGACAAAGCCTCTAACTAGAATCAATAACATCTTGTAGAGACATGCCCCCAACCATAGTCAAAAACAAAAAAATAAATGACAATAATGAAAGAAGTCCATAGCATGAAATAGAGTCTTTCGAAGTATAGAAGCTCACCACTTTAGTCTGATATGAAGCTGTCCCCGAATCTAAGTCACTGAGTAGGAGGAGTAGTATGGTTGGTTCCTGCATCGCGTGGGGATACAATGCTTGAAGGTGGTTAGCAGAATGAACACTAGCATGTACGTGAGAATAAGGATAAAATAATACCATTACTTAAAACCAAAGTATATAACCATATGCAATCACATACATACATACATACATACATATATATACCATGCTAGGAAAGGAATCAGGTTTAGCATGCATTTAAAACCTTTAACCTGAGTTGTGTAGCTCCGTCGTCCTAAATCCACCCACCGGGTATATGAGTTCAGCTCCCCCTACTGAAAGGGCCCCAGTGCCTATTAGCCGTATGAACCGGAGAAAAACCTGAGATGACTAGTATATCTTTAAGATATAAGTGTGACATTATGCACACGGTCACCAAGACCAAACCTCACATCGGAAAACATGAGTTTCCAGTTTTGGTCTCCCTGGGACCTCCACCTTCCATGGCTTTGCTAACATGACCCCCTTTAGGCCCATATTAAAACCATTCACACATAACCAACCATTTACCAAGTAGTATTCTTAATTAGGAATTAACCATTGGTATCGTCATACCAAAATTAGAGTTGCAAGTCTATCCATTTATGCCATACCAAAGCCATTAAACCAATTTGACTCCAAACTTTCCAATTAAACCAAGACCATGGCCACCAAGGCCTTTCCAAACCATTTAAAATCAACCAAACCAATTTAAGTTCCTTTACTCTTTTATGTAATTCAAAGATTTTAATAGTAGTCAAACTATGTGACAAAATCATTCTCATTGGCATTTTAACAAACATGTTGAGGGCATATAACTTCCAAAACCAAAACCAAGTATCAATTAATAATACCATGAAAACCATTCATTAAAACAAGCTTTTAGTTAAACTAACAATTAGGGTGGAGTGACATGCCTTAGACACCTAGAAAAACGAAGAGAAATCACCCTTTAGAGCCTTAATTGATTCCCTCGAAGAAACCCTATCCTTTTCTTAAACCAAGAGCTTGAGAGAGATTTAATATTGTCTAATTGGGAATAATAGGTTAATGATATCCCCAAAGATGTTTTATGTCATGGGATCAAAAGGAATTATTAGGGAAAATGTCTAGAATACCCCTAATGTAAATTGTAAAAATACCTCAGGTGGGTATGAGTTAACCCTCCAACTCGCCACCACAACATATGACTGGTAACATCCAATTATAACCAAAACAAAAGGTTAGACACCCACACACAGTCTACCATACGACTTCATTGCCCTAACTCGTGACCAGATCATACGACCCGTATGGTCTAGTCGTACCCAAGACCGAATGCAAAGGATTAGATACTAGGCAACATAAAATTAAACTATACCACTCGTACTTTATCCTCACGGCTCTCAGTGAGCCACTCATACTTAGAGCCAAGTCAAGTACTAAGTTTCTTATTAAGTGAAAGATCAACCCAATGACCCATCACCAAACCTTACAACCCATACCCACCAAGTTATACCCACAATAGGAACCCAACCACCAATCACTGGACACCTTACGAGTTGGGTCACCTAACCTGTACCCGCACCATATGACTCGTATGGTGAGTCATTCCAAGGATAGTAAGATCAAAGCGTAGGAAATTTTCAAGGGCTAAAACCCAGGGTATTTAAATTCTCCCCAACTTAGATCATTCATCATCAAATGATGGAACAAGGCAATACGAGAACAATTTGGACCCACACATATTTACTCTTACCTTTAACTAATTTATAAAATAAATATGTTAAGAAGAACACATACCTTACGCATGAATTTCTGAATCGGAAAACAAGAATGGATACTTAGACTTCATGTCCTCTTTAGCTTCCCATATAGCCTCTTTCACTTTGTCATTCCTCCATAGAACTTTTACCAAGGCCACGTCCTTGGTTCGCAACCGACGAGCCTACCGATCCAGGATCTTAATTGGGATCTCTTCACAAGATAGGGAATCCAAAATACTAATATCCTTAATAGGCACGATTTACGATGAGTCACCCATACACTTCCTCAACATGGAAAAATGAAATACAGGGTGAATAGAGCTTAAACTAGAAGGCAACTCCAAGTCATAGTAACATTTCCAACCCTTCTCAAAACTAAGTATGGACCAACTTATCGGGAACTGAGCTTCCCCTTCTTTCCAAACCATATCACTTTCTTCATAGGAGATACCTTTAAGAACACTCTATCCCCAACCTCGAATTCTAGCTTCCTATACCTCATATTCGTATAGGACTTTTGGTGACTTTGGCAGGCCTTAAGCCTATCCCGAATTACCTTCATCTTCTCCATAGCTTGGTGAACCAAATCGAAACCAAACATATCTGCCTCACCAACCTCGAACCTCTTAATAGGAGACCTAGACCTCCTACAATACAAGTACTCAAACAGAGCCATCCAAATTCTTGAGTGGTAGCTATTATTATAAGCAAACTGTAGAAGAGGCAAATGCTTGACCTAACTACCTCCATAGTCAATCACGCAAGAACGAATCATATTTTTCAAAGCCTCAATAGTCTTTTCTACTTTCCCATTCGACTGTGGGTGGAAAGCAGTACTCAGACTCATCTTAGTCCCCAACTCTTTCTAAAACAACTGCCAAAAGATGAGATGAAAACTACATACCACAATAGGAGATGACAGAGACAGGTACCCTATCTAATTTCATAATCTCTTGGAGGTACAACCTTGCATAGTCCTCAGTCGAGAAGTTAGTCCTTATTAGCAAAAAGTGAGTAGACTTTGTCAACCTATCCATGATTACCCAAACCAAAACAAATTGACTCCGAGATCAAGGAAAACTGGTAATGAAATGCATGTTGAATACTTCCCACTTCCACTCTGGTAACTCAATTTCATTATAGAATCCTCTGGGTCTCATGTGCTCAACTATCACTTGTTGGAACACTATGTACTTAGCCACAAAACTAGCCATATCCAACTTCATATTGTTCCACCAATACATCTCCTTAAGGTCATGATACATTTTTGTCAAACAATGTTGAACAACATAACGCAACTTAAGCACCTCAGCCAAGACCTTCTCTCACAAACTATCTATATCAGGAACACATAACCTCCCTTGGTATCACAAGGTACCTCACCACTAATCTTGAAAACCATCACCTTCTGTGCCCCTACATCACCCTTGATCCTCATTAATAGGATTTAACACTTTTTTTTCAATTTCAGAACCAAGATATGACTGCACCACCTCTTGTACTAACACACCGTCGTCTTCAAAGTCCAAGAGGCAAACTCTATGGTTAGACTGTCGGTGAATATCCTTCACCAACTCCTATTTTGCCTTTTCCATATTAGCTAGACTCCTTATAGATAACTTGCTAAGAGCATCAGTAACCACGTTAGCTCTACCTAGATAGTAGTAAAGACTCATCATAATCCTTGAGAAGCTCAAGCCATATCTTTGGTTGAGGTTAAGCTCTTTCTGTGTAAACACATGTTGCAGGATCTTATGATCAGACAAGATATCCATATGCACTCTATACAAATAGTGATGCCATAATATTAATGCGAACACCACAGCTAATAATTGTAAATAATGGGTTAGATAATTTTTCTCATGCACCTTCAAATGTGTAGAGATATAAGCTATCATCTTGCCATGCTACATCAAAATACAACCAAGCCTTACATGAGATGCATCACAGTAGACCACAAACCCATCCCTGTCTTTCGACAAAGTCAAAGCCAGAGCTGAAGTTAGTTTATCTTTTAACTTCTTAAAACTACCCTCATAAGGATAAGACCATAAGAACCTCACCTTTTTGAGTCAATTTAGTCAATGGGGCATCTATAGTTGAAAAACTCTTTACAAACCTCCTACAATAACCAACTAAACCCAAGAAACTCCAAATATTTGTTAGATTCATGGGTTTAGGCCACTTTTTCACCAATGCAACTTTCTGCGGATCCACCATGTTCCCTTCACTAGAAATGACATAACTCAAAAAAAGTGACAATGGTCAACTAGAATTCACATTTTGAAAATTTGGCAAACAACTGTTGCTTCTTCAGGGTCTGCAATACAATGTGGAGGTGATCAGCATGATTCACCTCACTCTTAGAGTACACCAGAATATCATCTATGAGTACAATGATGAATAAATCCAGAAATTGACTGAAGACCCTATTCATCAAATCCATGAATGCTTCGAGAGCCTTGGTCAATCCAAAAGGTATAACCAGAAATTCAAAATGCCTATACCAGGTACAAAAGGCAGTACTAGGAATATCCACCTCTCTAATCTTTAACTAATGATACTCGAACCGAAGATCAATTTTAACAAAAAACTTAGCACCCCACAACAGACAAAAAAAATCATCTATCCTTGAAAGATGGTAATTATTCTTTACCATCACCTTTTTCAACTGTCTCTAATTAATACAGATTTGAAGAGAACCATCTGTCTTATGCATGAATAACATGATGCACCCTAAAGGCATATACTAGGATGGATGAAACCCTTGTCTAAAAGGTCCTTGAGTTTCCCTTTAATCTCTTTCAACTCAGTTGAACCCATTATATATGGAGGAATCGAAATTAGACAAGCATATGGAATAAGATCAATCCCAAACTCAGTCTCCCTACTAGGAGAAACACCAGGAAGGTCATCAAAAAAGACCTCAGGAAATTCATTCACCACTAGAACAAAATGCAAAGAAGGACCCTCCGAGTTAGAATCTTTAATCCAGACTATATGATAGAGAAACCCCTTGGAGATTAATCTCCAAGATTTAAGATATGATATAAAAATTTTCTTAGGATCTAGGGAACCACCTTCCCACTCAATGATTGGCTCATTAGGAAATTTAAAAATAACCTTATGGGTCTGATAGTATAGAGAAATATAGCATGAGTGCAACCAATCCATCCCTAATATGACATCACAATCAACCATGTCTAATTCAAACAAATCCACCAAAGTATCCCAACCACCCACAGATACCACAAATCCCCTATAGACTTCGCTAGCCACCACAGAATAACCCACTAAGGTAGGAATAAAAAAGGGTCCAAAATATACTCAAAACCAAAAACAAAATGTACAACCACAAATGGGGTCACATAAGATAGAGTGGACCCCAGAAAAAGCAAATAGTACATATTAGGGGAAAAGAATTTAAACATACCAGTCATATCATCGAGTCATGCCTTGGACTCTTAGAAGTGGTGAGAGCATAGAGATAGTTTCAACCAATACCAAAACCAGATGGTGCACCCTTTGGTGTCGGAGGTGAAGAAGAGGCAACAGGAATCGTGTTCACCCCTGAAGCAACCTTGGCCACTGGATCATACTTAGTTATGTGCCCACAGCTGAAGCACTTATTCCTTCTTTCTTCATAGTAACCTCGATGCAATTGACCAAAAAATCTGCAGGGAGGATATAATAGAGTTGACTGGGCCTACTAGCCTGAGATTGGGCACCTTGTGCCCTAAAGTTGTCGCTACCTTGGAAATTCCTATCACTCAATGGCTTCAAGTAGGGAGCACTAGCCGTTAAGTAAGACCTATAATTTCCCTACTTCTTCTTGGGCCACTAACTACCATCCCTGCTATTCTACAGTTGGCCACCATCCTACTCAGAAAGTATAAACTTTTTGCCCTGCCTCTCTTTTATCTCAGCCTGCTTCTTCTTCTTTTCCTTTGCCTTCTTCATGTACAACAAACCTGGAGATATCCATGTCCTTGTTAAATAAGACAACTTTGCTTTCCAGTATCAAGTCTTGGGACAACCTGAAAGCTAACTTCTTCATTCTATCCCTTATTTTAAAAACTAACTCAGGAGCATACTGAGATCACTGGTGAAACTTCAAGGCATACTCCTTGACTGACGTCTTGCCTTACTTTAAATTAACAAACTCTTCCACCTTCACTTCCTTCAACTCTTGAGGAAAGAAGCATTCCAGGAAAACATTAGAGAAATTCTCCTACATCATCGTCACCCCTTGATTGATCCCATTCCTCGTACCACTGGTACACCACATCTTTCAGTTGGTAGGTAGAGAACTCCACTCCCTCCATATTAGTAGGCATGCATAACATAGAAGATTTTTTCTATCTTATCCAAAAACCTTAAGGATCCTCCTGAACCTCAACACTAGTAAAGGTCGGAGGGTTCAACCTCATAAACTTGCCAACCTTTGTGGTCTCAAAAGATGGAGTAACAAAAGTACCAGGCTCATCCTGAGAAGCTACCAACTATGCCATTATATGGATAGACTGACGAAACTCAACATTCATCATATTAGCTTGACGAGCTCGAGAAAGACTGGAGGGAACCGATTGAACTCTAGGAGGACAATCAGGAACTGGACCTCTAGACTGAGTGTAGACCTCATAAATAGAATGGGTCCTATCAATATTATCCTCAGGTAGGACATAACAGTTTTTGTAAGCTCCAGATATTTGAGAAAGTATGATTTGAAAAGTGAACAAATACGAATTAGAGGAGAATTTAGAACCTTAGAATCTACCACTAGAAAATAGAACATAATAAAGAGAAACATGAAATGAATCGTAGCATCCCCCTTATGAGTGTTGTGCACTACACACCCTTAAAAGAAACTCTACTCAACATAGCTTTGTGGACTCCTAATTGACCATGAACCTAGGACTCTGATACTACTCTGACATGACCCGACCTAGGGACTAGTTACGTTGAATAGCTCGAGTCTGATCAGCACTAGATACCGCCCCCAATACCCAATTGTAACCACTCTATATCATATGTCGGATGAATTCCAAATATATAACAAGATAAAGAAACAATAATTGAAAGACATTAAATAGAGTCCATAACTATAACCAAAAAAATATCAAACCAACTATCCAACTAGTGTCAACCCCAATGCCAATACTAATACCAAGGCTGACACCATTATCAAAACTATTCATAGCCATAGCAATTTGACAAGCCTCTAACTAGAATCAATAACAACTGGTTGGGGAATGGACTCGACCATAGCCAAAACCAAAGCAAAGAAATAATAATAATGAAAAAATTCTATAGTATAAAATAAAGTCTTTCGAAGTATAGAAGCTCACAACTTCAGCATGACACAAAGTTGTCCCCAAATCCAAGTCACTAAGTAGTAGGAGTAGTATAGCCGGTTCCTACACCACGTGGGGATACAACGCTCAAAGATGATTAGCAAAATAAATGCTAACATGTACTCAGTAATAAGGATAAAATAACTCCATTATTTAAAACCAAAGTAAATAACCATATGTAATCGCATACATACATATATATACACACCATGTCGAGAAAGGGAACCAGGTTTAGCATGTATTTAAAACCTTTAACTTGTGTTGTGTAGTACTGTCATCCTAAATCCACTCACGGGCTACATGGTTTAAGATCCCTGTAATACCCCAAAGTTTCCTAGCTAATTTTTGTCTCAAGAATGCCAAGTATTAGATTCTAAATGGAATGATGTTTATTTCATGAGAAATTTTCAAGTTTTTCACTTTTTTTCATGTGGGAAAATCAATAAGATTTCCATCGATAAAAAATTTGCCAAAATCCAATAACCGGGTAAGAAGTTATGACTATTTCAAGTTCCCATCATAAAACAACGCCATATTGATCAGTGTCCCACTGCGCCATAAGCTAAAATGGCAATATTCCTTTTCTAGTGTCTCATCTCAATTTCCCCACATCGCACCAAAGTTACAGGTCATAAATAAAGTAGCAACGCAATGGCTCCACGTCGTGCCATCCCTCAATTTCTCAGTTGTCAAATTCTAGTGACACGACGCGATAGCACCGCATCGCGCCAGGGGTACAATTCAGGAAATTTTCACTAAAATTAAAAGACACATCCAGGGTGAAAAGGGTCAATTCCCCACCCCTATTTAATCCCTTTAACATGAGTTTCAGCTATTTGAAACCCAAAATATACTAGTTTCTCTCAATTTTTTCTCAAGAACAAGTTAGCATTTCAATTGGGGATTCAATTTCAAGAAAATCTCTTCATTAATCTTTGCTAAATTAAGTACTAAGGTATGTCATGTGTTGATTCATGGGTTTCTTTCACCCATGAAGCACAAGAATTTTTTTTGAAAATCCAAGATTTGTATATTTATGAATGTTTATGATTTGATTAAATTGAAAATTGGTGTTCATGTTCCTGGTTGGTTTTATCCCATGTTATAGACTATTAATTAAAAGAATTGATTCTAATATGTGATGAATTATGTGAAATTCATGATAAAACCTTTAATTTACAAGTTGATTAATGTATCCTTGATTACTAGATGTGTTGATGATTGTATAACCAAAGCATGCTCCCTATATGTTTGATTAAATGCCTATTTGAAGGAAAAGTGCCATACTAGTATGATAATATGAAATCCCCATTAATGTACAAGTTATGTATGTCAAGTGTTTGATGAATGTCTTAGACAATGGATTATGTATTGTTGATGTTGGTCCTATACTCAAGAAAGTCATGCTTTGTCAGTTTCTTTCCATAGAGTCCTGGGGGTACTTGTACATGAAAAATACAGTTGTGCGCCTAGAATTAGTGTCATGTTTTCAAAATATTCTTAGTCAAGCCATGTTTAGTAGAATTCAATCAGTGTCATGACTCAGGGAAAACTCAGTAATTTCAGTAGTCTTAGTCAGTTATCAGATCTCAGTAATATTTTATCAGTCAACGGAATTCAGTTGATTCAGTTCAGTTCAGTAATCCATGTTCAATGTCTATTCAGATGGGTGAAGGAATTAGCACCGAGTGAACCCAAGGATTGGAGCACACACATTGTCAGATGAGGGTGTAATTCTTAGAAGTCATCCTTGCGTTCCAAAATCATGTAGCCAACATAGGTTGAGACATCAACACCATCAGATGAGGGTTGATGAGGTGGATAAACACTATCAAATGAGGGTCCACTATTCTCTTTTAAGGGACACTATTAGATGAGGGTCACCCACAGCTTGTCCTTACCAGTGGTGCAGTATTGACACCCTTCTAATTGAGGTTACAGATTGGACCCCAACTCAGCTATAATGCATTATTGGGGCATGTCGGTTAGATAACTACTTTTTATGGTTTTAGTTACTAAATTTAGGACTGTTAGATATGGTTATTCAGTGTCAGTAATAGAACTTAGATAGTTCTATAGAATTCAGGACTGTCAGATATAGTCACTCATGTCATTAGTTATACTAGTCATCAGGACTTAGTTATCAGTCATGTCAGTTAATAGTAAATTCATGTTATCATGATCTCAGATATAGTTACTACGTATTTATGCATGTATTCTCACGTTCATATTAGTCAGTTAGATAGTATTGTTCATGCATATGAACCCCATGCATTCAGCCTACCTTCCATGCATACCAGTACATTCAAAGTACTGACACATGTCTTATACCAAAGGTTCAGAAGTACGAGCTCTAGAGCACCAGTAGCATTCCAGTCTCAGCAGTCAAAGTTAACAGTGAGACTCATCTTTCAATGACATGATCATTTATTTGTTATCTTATTAAGTAATTTATTAGTTAGAGTTAGTTGGGGACATGTCCCTTCAACTCCTTATTCAAACAGTAAGTCAGTTAGAGGGTTTCCATACTATCATGTTTAGTTAGTTATTTTAGCTATTTTGGGTATTTCACACCCTATTCTGATGTTATATCTTTATCAGTTATGTTACAGTTTTAAACCTTGTGGCCTTTCAGTTCATGTTTCTGCATTTATATAATATATTATGCAGTATACAGGTACAAATATTAGTCATGGGTTAGCTTGTGGTCCTTTGGGGTCATGAGCACCGTGTAGCATTTTGGGTACCAGATTTGAGGCATTACAAACTTGGTATTTGAACCAATTTCAATAGAGTCCGAGGAAGTCTAAAAGCCTCATCTAGTAGAGTCTTGTACATGGGTGTGTTGTGCTCCACATTTATGTGCAGGAGGCTATAAAATGTTTTAGAAACAATATCCCTTCTTTTAGTATTCATGTCGTACCTGTGAGCATAATCTCAAGTCTATATCTCAATCTAATTCGTTCCCTTTTATTATTTTAGAACACGCCTCCCAAGAGAAGAACCTAGCCTATCTAAGAAGATCCCTCGGAAAAACATATTTCTCACGCGGAGTTCAGTTCTGCATTTAATATTTTTGCTCAGTTAGTTACTGCTCAAAATGAATGACCAACTGATGTTATGGCCAATCGAACAGCCAATTCAGCTATAGCCAAGATTTGGAACTTTACCCGAATGAATTCTCTATCCTTTCTCAGGTCCAAGTCAGATGAGGACCCTCAGGAATTCATTGATCAGGTTCACAAGGTTATAGACATCATAAGGGTTACTCTTAGTTAGAGTGTTGAGCTAGATATATACCAGTTGCAGGATGTTTGTCACACTTAGTTGAAGTAGTGGAAGTCAAAAAGGCCAGATGATACAGGGCCTATAGAGTGGGAGGAGTTTGTCACCACATTTTCAGATAGATTCTTTCCCCAAAAGCTTAGAGAAGCTAAGGTGTTAGAATTTATCAACCTCAGGCAGGGCAACATGACGGTGAAAGAGTATTCTCTTAAGTTTACTTAATTATCTAGAGATGCCCCCCATGTGGTTGAACACAGCAGGGCTAAGATAAGTAAGTTTGTTTTGGGGGTATTTCATAGTGTGGTGAATAAGTGCAAGTCTGCAGCATTGAATAGTGACATGACTTTAGCCAGGCTTATGACTCATTCTTAATAGATAGAGGAGTAGAAGATTAAGATGAGGGAGAAGCAGAATAAAAGATCAAAGACAGGTATATTAAACTTTGCTCAGCCTAAATCAGAAGAAGGAAACTGTTTTCAGTTTCGTCCTAAGTCATCAGTTCAAGATCCTTCTTCAGCCAGTGCTCCAGCTCCTAAGTTCAAGAATGGAAATAGAGATAGGGAACCAGGCTCTAAGTCTCAGGGAAGTGTCAGCAATGCCCAAACAAATCCTCTTTGTTAGGCTTGTGGTAAGAACCACAAGGGTGCTTGCAGAACTGGTAGCGATGTCTATTTCGGGTGTGGTAATCTAGGCCACAGAGTTAGAGACTTCCCCTAGTCAGGTTATCAGAGTTATCTCCACTCCTCAGATTAGTACAGTCACTCAAACTAGTAGGGTGCCACTTCCAGTGCTACTACTGGGCGATTCCCAAACATATTCTATGCTCTCCAGTCCCGGCAAGATTAGAAAAATTATCCTAATGTAGTCACTGGTACATTACAGATCTTTCATGTATATGTTTACACTTTGCTAGATCCAGGAGCCTCCTTGTCTTTTGTTACTCCCTATATAATAGTTGATTTCAAAATTCGTCCCAAAATTCTAGCAGAGCCCTTTTAAGTCTCTACCCTAGTGGGTAAAACCATCATAGCCCATCGGGTATACAGGAACTGCCCAGTTATGATATTTCAGAAAGTCACCTCAGCAAACTTAATTGAATTAGAGATGACTGATTTTGATGTAATTCTCATCATGGATTGGCTTCATTCCTGCTATGCCATAGTTGATTGCAAAAACAGAATAGTCCATTTCCAGTTTCTAAATGAACTCATCCTAGAGTGGAAGGGTAGTGTATCTGCTTTCAAACGTCAGCTTATTTCCTACCTTAGGGCAAGAAAAATAATATCTAAAGGATGTGTCTATCATCTTATTCGAGTTAAGGACACTAGTTTTGAAACACCTAGTGTTGATTTAGTCCCAGTTGTGAATTAATATTCAGATATCTTTTCCAAAGATCTTCCAGGAATTCTTCCCGAAAAGGAAATAAACTTCGGCATTGATCTTCTTCCAGATACTCAGCCTATATCTATTCCACCATATAGAATGGCACCAATAGAACTCAGATTACATGGTACTTCATTATCTATTGTCTCAGACATAGGTACCAGTTCACCTCTCATTTTTGGAAAGCATTCCAAAAGGGTCTTGGTACCCAAATTTATCTCAGTACAACCTTTCATCCTCAGACAGATGGTCATGCAGAAAGCACCATTCAGACCCTAGAAGATATGCTAATGGCGTTTGCAATTGATTTCAAGGGTAGTTAGGATGATCACTTGCCTTTGATTGAGTTTGCATACAATAATAGCTATCATTCCAGTATTCGGATGTCTCCATTCGAAGCTCTTTATGGTAAGAGGTACAGATCACCAATTGGTTGGTTTGAAGTTAGTGACGCCTCAGTTATAGGGCCTGACTTAGTAAGTAATGCCTTAGAGAAAGTCCAGTTGATCAGAGAAAGACTTTGGGCTACTCAGAGCCGACAGAAGTTTTATGCAGATATTCGTAGAAAGGATCTCGAGTTCAAGATTAGTGACTATATCTATCTAAAGATATCTCCCATGAAGGGAGTGAAGAGATTTGGTAATAAGGAAAAGCTCAGTCCCCGATATATCGGTCCCTTCAAAATTTTCAGTTGATATGGCAAGGTAGCTTATGAGCTCAAATTTTCCTCAGTTCTAGCATTATTTCATCAAGTCTTCCATGTCTATTTGCTCAAGAAGTTCATAGGTGACCTAGCGGTCATAGTCCATAGTTAGAGCATAGATATTCAGAACAACCTCTCTTTCAAAGAGATTCCGGTAGAAATTCTTAACTATCAGAATCATAAACTGAGAAACAAAGAAGTCCCTATACTCAAAGTTCTTCGGCAAAATAAGTCCATTGAGGGAGCTAATTAGGAAGCAGAAGCAGATATGCGAACTAAGTCTCACCTCTTCTCCACCAACTCAGATCTAGCTCAAGGTAATAGTTCTCCTTCAGCTTTTCAGTTTTTCATGTCTAGATTTTAGTTTTAACTTGGTATCAATCTCATGTTCAGAATTCCATTTTTAAACTTGGTACTAAGTACCACTGCATATTCAGCCATATGTTAATACATCAAATTAGTCACATGTTCATGCATCTGACATGTATTCTCCTAGTGAGAAATTCAGTTATCAATACTCTCAGCCATGCATTCATGTATCATCTCAGTCATAAAATCATGCATCAGATATGGATGCTCAGCATAAATCTCAGAAACGCCAGTTATGTAGTAATGTTTCAGTGTTCATGTTCAATGTGTACTTTGGCTTATCATTTCTCCCCTCTCAGTCTGTCTTATTTGAGGACGAATGTTCTCAAGGGAGAGATATTGTAATACCTCTAACTTTCCTAGCTAATTTTTGTCTCAACAATGCCAAGTATTAAATTCTAAATTGAATGATGTTTATTCTATGATGAATTTTCAATATTTTCACCTTTTTCATGTGGAAAATTTAATAAGCTCTCCATAGATATAAAATTCACCTAAATTTAATAATCAGGTAAGATAGTGCCATATTAGTCAGTGGTGCACCCTGCTACAAGCTAAAATGGAAATTGTCCTTTTCTAGTGTCTCAGTGCAATTTCCCCCGCATCGTGCCAAAGTTTTAGGTCACAAATGAAGTAATAACGTGATGGCTCCGCATCGCGCCATCCCTCAATTTCCCAGTTGTCAAATTCTAGTGACACAATGGAATAGCGTCGCGTCGTGCTAGGTGTCCAATTTGGAAAATTTTCACTAAAATTAAAAGATGCGTCCAGGGTTAAAATGGTCAACTCCCCACCCTTATTTAATCCCTTTAACATGAGATTCAGCTATTTGGAACCCAAAATATACTAGTTTCTCTTAATTTTCTCTCAAGAGCAAGCTGGGTTTTTGATTGGGGATTTAATTTCAAGAAATTCTCTCCGTCAATCTTCGCTAAATCAAGTACTAAGGTATGTCATGTGTTAATTCATGGGCCTCTTTCACTCATGAAGCTCAAGAATCTCTTTTCAAAATCCAAGATTTGTATATTTATGAATATTCATGATTTGATTGAATTGAAAATTGGTGTTCATGTTGTTGGGTAGTTTTATCCCATGCTATAGACTATTAATTACAAGAATTGATTCTAATATGTGATGAATTACGTGGAATTCATGATAAACCCTTCAATTTACAAGTTGATTGATGTATCCTTGATTACTAGATGTGTAGATGATTGTATAACCAAAGCATACTCCCCATATGTTTGATTAAATGCCTATCTGAAGGAAAAGTGCCATACTGGTATGATAATATAAAATCCCCATTCATGTACAAGTTATGTATGTCAAGTGTTTGATGAATGTCTTAGCCAATGGATTATGTATTATTGATGTTGGTCCTACACTCAAGAAAGTCATGCTTTGTCAGTTTCTTTCCATCGAGTCCTGGGGGTACTTGTACCCAAAAAATATAGTTGTGTGCCTAGAATAAGTGTCATGTTTTCAAGATACTCTCAGTCAAGCCATGTTTAGTAGAATTTAGTCAGTGTCATGACTCAAGAAAAACTCAGTAATCTCAATAATCTTAATCAATTATAAGATCTCAATAATATTTCGTCAGTTAACAGAATTATATTGATTCAGTTCAGTTATGTAATCCATGTTCAGTGTCTATTCTGATGGGAGTACGAATTAGCACCGAGTGAACACAAGGATGGGAACACACACACTGTCAGGTGAGGTATGATTTTTTGAAGTTATCCTTGAATTCCAGAACTGTGTAGCTAGCATAGGTGGAGAAATCAACACTATGAAATGAGGGTTAATGAGGTGGATAAACACTTTTAGATGAGGGTCCCACCCATCTCTTTTAGGGGACACTATCAGATGAGGGTCACCCACAGCTTATCCTTACCAGTGGCGCAGTATTGACACCCTTTTAATTGGGGTTGCAAATTGGACCCCAACTCAGGTATAATGTGTTATTGGGGTATGTCATTTACATAACTACTTCCCACAGTTGTAGTTACAGAATTTAGGACTGTCATATACGGTCATTCGATCTCAGTAGTAGAGCTTAGATAGTTCTAAAAAATTCAGGACTATCAGATATAGTCAACTCAGAACAGTATGAAACTCAGCTTGTTCTATCAGATTCAGGACTGTTAGATACAGTCACTCATGTCATTAGTTATATCAGTTATCAGTCATGTTAGTTAATAGTAAATTCATGTTATCATGATCTCAGATATAGTTACTACATATTCATGCATGTATTCTAATGTTCATATTAGTTAGTTAGCCAGTATTGCTCATACATATGAACCCCACGAATTCAGCCTACCTTTCATGAATACCAGTACATTTAAAGTACTGATGCATTTGTGCTATGGTGTCTTATACCATAAATTCAGAAGCACGAGCTTCAGAGCACCAGTAGCATTCCAGTTTTAGCAGTCAGAGTTAGCAGTGAGTCCTCATATTTCGAGGAATGATCATTTATTTATTATCTCATTAAGTAATTTAATAGTTGGTGTTAGTTGGAGACATGTCCCATCAACTCCTTATTCAGACGGTTCAGTCAGTTAGAGGATTTCCAGACTATCAAGTTTAGTTAGTTATTTTAGTTGTTTTGGGTATTTCATATCCTATTTAGATGTTATATATCTCTGTCATTTATGTTACAGATTTAAAACTTATGGCATTTTAATTCATATTTCTTCATTTATATAGTATATTATGCAGTATACAGGTACAAATATCAGTCATGGGTTAGCTTGTGGTCCTTTGGGGTCATGAGCACCATGTAGCATTTCGGGTACCAGATTCGGGGTGTTACAATCCCCCTGCTGGAAGAGCTGATATGGTGTTGAAACATGATACTTTCAAAGAATAAAACTACAAATTTATGTGTGAATTTAGGATATTTTGTTGGATATGATGCACTTTGGTGTGAATTATAGGTAAAATAGGTCTACAATAGTATTTGAATGAAAAGAGAAAAAAAACTAAAAAGGACCAATTCTGATCGGTATACGAGTCATCCCTTGAGTCGTAAGAATTTGATACAACTTATATGCTGAATCATAAGAATAACAAAACTAAAAATTAACTTGAGGAGTTAAGTATGAGGATGATACGATTCAAATATCCAAGTCATAAGTTAGGATGTGAGTCGTTTAACTCAGTCGTGAGCATAACAGAATTTCAGCTACTACTTAAGAGTTGATCTATCAGAAGTATATGAGTTGGAAGTCTGAGTATGACTCGTATAGGGAAGTCGTATACAAACAAGTGTTCAAGAATTGGAAAGACTAAAGTCCCTGGTGGATACGAGTAAAGGACACGAGTCGTACACTCCATTATGACTCGTAAGTAGAAGTCGTATGCTAAATAGAAATTTAAAGCTTTGGGAAGATCAGACACTATAATGGATACAAAATGATAGGGTACAACTCATATGATACCGATAGGAGTGAAGACCAAGTTGTACCGACAACTGACTTAACTTTACCTTTCCTATTTTTATTAGGATTTTAATGTTATTTTGAGATACTATAAATACCCTAGGATTTATATTTTATTAGGTTACATTCCTTGATATTCTATAACATTCTTTTACAACACTCTTATATTTGTTCTTAAGATTTTGGGCTTTTATTAGATTACAAACTTTGGAGTTTAATCATCTTATTCTTGTGCAACTGATTTTATGTGTTCTTCATTGATAATTATGGTTTCTTGCACAAACATGAACGACTAATCTCCTTGGATAGGGTTATGGAAACCCTGGCTGATTAGCTATGTTCAAGAAGTTTGATACTCAATTGTTCTAGGGTTTTTGCATGTGTCTTAATCTTCTTCACAATAATTAATCTCAAATATTTGTAGTAACTTGAGATAGCCTATATTCACATCCATCCTCATAAAGGAGTCTGGGATTAGGAAAAGAAGATTAGGTAGTGATTTAAGATTCACCTCCACCTTTTAGTTCCTGCTATCTCATCTAATTACTTCATCTTACCCAGATGAGTGAACTGAGGTCATAGCAAGGAGAAACAAGGCAACACCTTGAGAATTACCCGGTAAAGGGTGAAATATATCTTTGAGATTATCAAACAGTAGGTAAGACCTATCTTGTTGAATTTGCATATAGAATAACAAAATAGTCGAGTTGATTATGAGAAATTTATGGAGTTAAAAATCTAGGGGAACAGAAACCTAGGGTTCATCTCATATTGTTTACAATTCAAGATTTGGTTACTACTCGCTATTGATAGCACAATCCCCTTATTTGCTTTCATATACTGCTCATAGATTACATAAAGACAAGTAACTGTTCACATTTTCCATGTGGGATCGACCCTAACCTAGTTAGGTTATTATATTTGCAATTGACCGCGTTTTACTTCTAAGTGGAGTGTAGTTTTGGGTGACATCAAATTTTGTCACCGTTGCCGAGGAATACAATTGAGTAGTGAGTTGAATTGGTGAAGTTCACAGGTTTTTATTTTCTATTTTTGGTTCGGCATACGTCGGTGTATGCCAAGTACTAGGAGTAGAGGCAATCTCTTACTCCCTTTTGATCCAGAACTAGAGAGAATCCTTCAAACACTTAGAAGGTTGTCAGGAAAAGTTCGAGAAGGGGTTTAAGATCCCTCATCTGTGGACCCAAATGTGGCACTCCTTCATGTTCCATTTGATCCACATAATATTGTAGATTTATACACACAACAACTGTTAGAGCAAGAATGTAGAAAGCTGAAGAGGCTAGACTTGCTGCAGAAGTTGAGTTAGCTCAGCAAGGTGGACTGGTTAGGCCTAGACAGGTTATTGATCATCGAGTTTAGAGAGGAAGAGCTCTATTTGTCCCAACATATCAATACTTAGACCCATATAAGGAAGATGAAGGAGATTTAGGTTATATTGAACCTGCTGAGTCAGGAGCCACTGTTTCTCCTCCATTAGACCCAAATGTGAAGTTTGATATTACCAGTGATATGATCCAATTGTTGAATTTGAAGGGTGTATTCTTGGGTGCAGCTAAGGATGACGCAAACATGCAACTTACAAATTTTCTTGAGATCTGCACAAATTGTAATATTCCAGGGGCTAATCAAGAAGCATTGAGATTGAGGTTGTTCCCATTCTCATTGAAAGGTGAAGTATCACTATGGTTAGGGGAACTTACAAGAGGATCTGTCACTACTTGGCACAAGTTAAAGACACAGTTTCTGAGTAGATTCTTCCCCATGCATGGATGCTATAGTTGAAGGACGAAATTTACAATTTTATATAATTACCTACAGAGTCTATGTATGAGACATGGTTTCGATACAAAAAGAAGCTGGGAATGGTACCAAATCACATAATCATATGATCTAACTTTTTTGAGATCTTCTATAAACATTGAATGATAGTTCAAGAGCTATGATTAATAATATTTCAGGAGGAGCATTTATGTGTCTTCGTTGGGATGTTGCACAGAAAATAATACATGATATTACGGTGAGAAATAGAGGGTGGCATACTCGAGATTCAGAATGGGGTGGTGGTATATATGCTATTGGAGAAATCAATACTTATAGAATGGATAACGATATGGTAGCATAAGAGTTTGCACAACTTTGTACAAATATTAGGCTTCTTAAAAAATAGTTTGTATCGATGAATACTAAGAAAGTGAATGTAATGGCGCAAAGGTATTTGTTTCCATACCATTCGAGATTGAATCTGGAGAAAAGAAAAAATATTTGGATCGTAGATTGGTGGATTTTTGAGCCTAAGGGAAAGGGAATCATGGTCAAAACTATTATAATGACATATATAGAGATAGGAGTAAAGAGAGAGATAGTTATTGGAGATGTAAAGATGACTACAAGGAGAAGAGTGACAAGTATATTCCACCAGGTAGTCGAGATACAGAGTATAGAATGGAGGCACTTTTGTCTAAGCTGGTTAAAGGGAAAAAAGTCAAGTGAATTGCCTCAATGATACTAACGCTGATCTTTCAGGATTGAACAAGAAAGTTAATTCACATGATACAACAATCAAGCAATTGGAGCAGCAATTTGGTCAGATGTCAGCCATAAGGAATCCGAGACAACCTAGCACTCTTCCGATCAATACAATGGTAAATCCTATAAATGATAGTCAATTTTATGCCATTACCTCTCAAAGTGGTAAGGTCACTACAGATCCACCTTTACCCACTATTGATGAGTAGAAGAATGATGATAAGCCGATTGATGTTAGGAGCAACAACAAGCAGAATAAAGGAGAAGACAAAGCTACAGAGTCGGTGATGAAGCCCATTCAAAGACCTCTTCCTCCTTATCCACAAAGAACAAAAAAAACAAGAAAATGGTAAGTATCAGAAATTTTTATTTATGTTAAAAGAGTTGACTGTCAACATACTGTTTATAAAGGCATTAGAGTAGATGCTAGGATATGCAAAATTCATAAAGGATTTGATAACTAAGAAGAGGTCAGTCATATATGAGCCAGTTGATAATATTCATTACTGCAATGTTGTAGGTACTAAATCTTTGGTAGAGAAGAAGGAAGATCCTGCGCTTTCATAATACCTTAAACTATAGGGTCTTTCTACTTCACTCGAGCATTATGTGACTTGGGGGCTCGTATTAACCTAATGCCCTTTGCTGTATTCAAGAAGTCAGGGTTAGGAGCTCCTAAACTAACTACCATGAGACTAGTGATGGCTGACAGAATAGTAAAGAAGCTTGTTGGTATCCTTTATGATATTTTGGTAAAAGTTTCCTCTTTTATATCCTACTAATTTTGTTATATTAGATTATGAAGTGGAATTTCAGGTCCCAATTATTTTTGGAAGACTATTTTGCTATAGACAGGATGTTGATTGATCTGGAGAAGGGACATCTGATGCTAAGACACAATGATGAATATGTGATATTCAATATATGCAAATCTATGAAGCAACCTGACTAATTGAAAGTGATATCTGTGGTTGATGTATATGATAAGGAGGTAGATTTATTCCATGATATTGAGGTAGTGACTTTGTAGGATGATAGTTTTAATACAGTTGTACTTGTTGAAGAGAGACTAGGTGTTGAAGCACTTACAACTGTAATTATAAACTTTGACTCTAATGGTATAGAGGAGTATGAAGAGTTAGTAGGTGCACTATATGAGAGTGTTTATAATTTTGCACCAAATAAGCTTGATTTAGATTTGAAGAACCGAACGACTCCACCAGCTCGCCCATCCATTGAGAAACCACAAGTGTTAGAGTTGAAGTCCATCCCATCTCACGTATGATATGAATTCATGGGGGATAATAATACTTTTTGAGTTATTATGTTAGCTAATCTAAGACAGTAAAAAGTAGAAGCATTATTGCCAATGTTACAGAATTTCAAAAGGGCCATTGGATGGTCTATTGCAGATATTATGGGGATTCTGCCTGAGTTGTGTACTTATAAAATACAATTTGAACCAGATTGTGTTCTATCAATTGAACATGAACGTTGAGTCAATCCTTCTATGCAGGAGGTAGTGAAGAAAGAAATAATCAAGTTGTTGGATGTTGGTGTAGTATATCCTATTGCTGATAGCATGTAGGTCAGTCCAGTGTAATGCATTTCGATAAAAGGTGAAATTATTATTATGCCTAACGAGAAGAATGAGCTAGTGCCTATGAGTCCAGTCACTGGATAAAGAGTATGGATGGATTATCAGAAAATGTATGCATGGACTCCAAAAGACCATTTTTTGATGCCTTTTATGGATCAGATGTTAGATAGGTTAGTAGGTAGAGGATTGGTACTATTTTGGTAATGGGTACTCAGGCTACAATCAGATTACTATTACACCTGAGGACCAAGAAAAGATGACTTTTACATGTCCTTATGGGACCTTTGTATTTAAACGAATCCCATTTGGTCTATGCAACACCCTAGCCACATTTTAGAGATGTATGATGTCTATTTTCTCTGATATGGTCAAAGACACCATTGAAGTTTTTATGGATGATTTTTCAGTTATTGGTGACACTTTTGATTACTTTCTCATTCACTTGGCAAAGTATTTACAAAGGTGTGAAGAATGAAATTTGATGCTTAATTGGGAAAAGTGTCATTTCATGGTCAAAAAAGGAATTGTTCTTGGGCAAAACATTTCAAAGAAAAGCATAGAGGTTGATTGAGCTATGATTGAGGTAATTGAAAAATTACCTTATGCAATTTTTTTAAAGGGAATTTGAATTTTTCTACGGCATGTAGGTTTCTATAGGGGATTTATCAAGGACTTCTTGAAGAATGCAAATCTTCTTTGAAAGATTCTTGAGAATGAGGTAAAATTTATTTTTTTATGATGCATGTAAGAAGGCTTTTGAAAGCCTAATAGAGAAGTTTGTGACTACTCAAATCATTGTGTCTCACGATTATTCTTCACCTTTCGAGATTATATGTGACCCTAGTGGATTGGCCTTAGGGGTTGTACTGGGGCAACAAAAAGAATAGATCCTTTATCCCATCTACTATGCTAGTAAGGCACTAAATCTTGCTCAAAATAACTATACTGTGATAGAGAAAGAGTTATTAGTTGTGGTTTTTGCCTTTGAAAAGTTTAGATTTTATTTGATTGGGACAAAGGTGATTATTAACATAGGTCATGCAGAATTGCGATACTTAATGATAAAAATATGCAAAGATGAGGCTTATTCGGTAGGTGCTGTTGTTGCAAGAATTTAACTTTGAAGTGAAGGACAGAAAAGGTATAAAAAATCAAGTTGTGGATCACTTGTCTAGACTGAAAGAGGAAGCTATGCAGAAAGTTGCTACTGGGTTTGAGATTGATGACAGTTTTGCAGATGAACAAATATTGGCAGTTTCTCAAGATCTAATTCTATGGTTTTCAGACTATGCAAATTACTTAGCCATTCATCTAGTCCCAGATGATATTTTGTATTGTCAAAGAAAGAAGTTTATGCATGAGATAAGAAATTTTTTTTGGG
This sequence comes from Capsicum baccatum var. pendulum, assembly GCA_030864225.1. Classification (NCBI taxonomy): domain Eukaryota; kingdom Viridiplantae; phylum Streptophyta; class Magnoliopsida; order Solanales; family Solanaceae; genus Capsicum; species Capsicum baccatum. The sequence goes on along the minus strand of CM061554.1, from coordinate 23,260,251 downwards.
ATGAACCTTATTTGTTTGGAATATGTGTAGATGGAATCATTTGTAGGTGCATACTTGAGGCTTTCCATTCATCTCCAGTTGAGGGCCATCATGGAGAGGCCTCAACAACTCAAAAAATCCCACAATGAGGCTACTATTGGCCGATCGTATACAAAGATGATCATGACTACGCTTTTTCTTGTGATCAATGTCAGTGACAAACTACTATTTCTAGAGACATAAACTGCCTATGACTCCTATTTGGAATTGGAAGTGTTTTATGTATGGGTCATAGATTTCATGGGACCTTTTGTGAGTTAGTTTGGCATGAAATACATACCTGTAGTTGTGGACTGTGTTTCAAAGTGGGAGAAAGCAATTGTGCTACCAAACAATGAAGCAAGAAGTGCCACTGCATTCTTGAGAAAGAACATTTTTTTCTTGATTTGGTATGCCACAGGCTATTATTAGTGACAGAGGGTCACATATCTGCAACTATCTATTGAAAAGTCTTCTTGAAAAATATGGAGTGAACTATAGGGTTGAAACACTGTATCATCCGCAGACTAGGACAAATCGAAGTGTCCAATAGTTAAATCAAGTCCATATCGGCAAAGATTGTGAATGCCAATAGGATAGATTGGGCAAGAAACTTAGATGATACATTATGGGTTTACTATACATCTTACAAAACCCCCATAGGTGCTTCACCTTATCAGCTTGTTTATGGCAAAGATTTCCATTTGCCAATCGAGCTTGAGCATAAGGCACTATGGGCATTAAAAAGGTTAAATTTGGAATGGAAGGATACAGCAGAATCAAGGTTGAATAACATCAATGAGTTGGATGAATTTTGGCTCAGGGATTATGAAAGTTCAGTACTTTACAAAGAAAAGACAAAGTTCCATCATGACTGCAGGATTGAAAAGAGAGTATTCAAAAAAGGTGACCAAGTGCTACTATATAATTCCAAGCTTCATTTATTTCCAAGCAAGCTAAGGTCGAGGTGGCATGGTCCATTCACAATTATAAGAATTTATCCCAATGGTGATTTAGAACTAAATAGGGATGGTGATCACCCATTCAAGGTAAATGGACAAAGAGTGGAGCACTATATCGGAAATATAGAAGAGGTGAATGAAGTAGCTGAGATTGACCTTGATAAAGGCTAAGTAATCAAGAATTGCGTCGTGCTGCGATGTTAAATCAAACACTGCATGGAAGGAAACCTATGTTTTTGTACTTATTTCATTTATAGGGTAATGTGTTTGTTCAATGTGCAGGACTAAGGAATGCAGACAAAATCTTGAGAAAGTAAAAAAGTAATCATATGGACTTTTTATGAGTCGTATCTATATAGTATGACTCTTGAGTAGGAGTTGTATGGGAACAAAAATAAGAATAAGGAAAAAGTCTCCGGAATGGATACGATTCTAAGAACTAGTAGTACCCTCAAGGTACGATTTGTCACCTTGAGTCGTACCCACTCCATAAGCCCAGGTAAGTTCCAGGTTTGTACGAGTTAAAATAATTACTCATAAGCCTAGATACACATCATATACACAACTCGTACCCAATCTTACTAGGTCAAATCTCGGGTTGACCCAGCCCAATTATTCAATTAAATGACAAGAAAAGGGCACCCGATCAAGCACCCAATTGAACTCATCGTACCACTTCCTTTTTCAAACAAATTTCAAACTTCAATCCAGAAAAAAAGTTTTTTCAACTCGATTTACTTACCAACAACTTCCAATCTTACAAATTTTTAGTGTTAAACTCAAATTTGGTAAGCATTAGGATTCAAAATTAAGAACTAAAATTCTTCTCTCATCCCTTTAGTTCCTAAATTTATTTTCTCTACTTTGAAAATTTGAAATGAGTAGTATTTGAGATTGGGAACTTGGTTTGAGTAAATTTAATACAATTTATTCAAATTTTTGGTACCTTATTTGTATTATTTTTGTTGAAAGTATGAACTTGGAGAAGAACTAGGGTTTGGAAATAAATTGATATGTATGTATGGGATAAAATGATGATTATAGCTTAAATTAGTTGTGGGTATTTTAGGAAATTGCGCTGGAGTCAAACTTTAAAGTTGGACTTCTATGTCGCAGTGGATACGAGACCCCTTACGACTCGTACCCACCGGTACGAGAGTCGTAATGAGACTTCTACACACTGACAACATGGAAGTTTAACAAATTTAAAGTTCTAGAATGGATGCGAGTCAATCATATGAATTGTATCCAGACCATATGATACCTTCTTAGTCATACCCACCTAGGAAGACTTAAATTAGTATAAATATTACTAATTTGCATACAACTATTGGTAACGAGTCGTACCCTCCCAGTACGACTGGTTAAAGGAGTTATAAGCTGACCAGTAAACAAAGAGTATCCACTAAACAAAATACGACTAGATCATACGAGTCATACCCAGTTGGTACGACCAGTACCCACCACTCGTACCCGATTTAGACCAACCACATTGCACTTTAGTTTTAAATTTTCCTTTTATTTTCTTTACTTAGTTACTAATAATGGTATATTTGTAGGTACCATGCCTCCAAAGGTAACCAAGAAAGCACCAGTTGTTAGTACGAAATCTAGTGATTCTGAGTACAACACTTTATCCAAAAGTAGTGGGGAAGTTTATGACAAAACCTTAAAAAAAAGCCACACAAAAAGGGGGGAAAGTAGTTGCTAAAGAAAAGGGGAAGAAAGTAGTACCCTATGACTCAAAATCACCCCCAAAGGGCCCACGGATTAAGAATCCTACTACATCTCATCCTCAACCACCTCAACCATCTTTTGACGATGATAATGCTATTGATGATGGTGACATTGATAATGAGGCTTAAACCAATTTGAAAGAGGTAAATTCAGAGCATGCTGAAGATCCAAAGAATGTGAATGAAGTACCTCTAATAGCTCTACAGGACCCACCATTAGCACTTACCACAGCTTTAATGCCCATCATTGAATGATGGGGGTACCTTAGTATGTAGGAGACTTACAAGAGTGGGTTGTTCCATCTTCCAGGAGGCAAGATAAAAAGGGTTTTGTATCCAGAGCGAAGAATGACTACTAAAAGGATGTCAGAGTTACCTAAGTTTAAAGATTACTTCTGGCAGTAAAGGTTCGACTGGATGATGAGAGTGACCAAAAAATATAGCAAGTTAGTGCCCAAAAAATATAGCAAGTTCCTTGTTTGTGAGATCTACGCAGCATACAAAGGTGAGCTGTAGATGCAAAATCCATAGGGCCAGTTGTGGAAGAGAGATGAGCCTATCACTTCCCTTATGGTCTATAGAGTTCGAGTTGATATTTTTCCCTGGACTATTAGGATATTCTTATATGGACCAGAATATCAGGCTTCAGTTAACACTGTAGAAATGGAGTACAGAATGGAAGAGATAAGGAAGGTAACTCGGTAGACACTGGGTTCTGAGGATAAAATGGTTATTTTTTGGCGGATAGCTGAGCATATAGCCTCAAATAGGCAAAATGTTATTTGGATTATAGGAGGCCCCAGGGTGATTTCATAGCAGATTAAGAATAGTACCCTCAACTTTGAGTGTAAGGTGTGGTGGAAACTAGCTCAACACCAACTATGTCTTACGACTGGGGATAATATCTGAACCTGGTCGTTGATGGTATGATAGTTGGCTTCATAGTTGGTTATGAGTTTGATATTAGTAAGTTCCTAGCCAGAGAGTTAAGAGACAGGGCAATTAGGGGTCAAAAGGCATTGCTAGCCTACCCCTGCATGATTATAGAAGTTTTTTTTGGTAATGGGAGTGTTTGAACTACCTAGGATAGATAAGATGATTGAGGAGATGAAGTAATTTGACATTGGATTATTAGAGATGTGGCCAACCCTTTAGCCCTACCAATGATATAGGATACAAATATTATGGTGGGATTATTCCCTCAAGATGATTAGACGAACATCCCTGCTATAGCTGTGGCTGGAGAGGCTGAGTCACGGATAGAGGGCACACCTACAGATGCAGAGGTTACTTTTAGTACCCCTCCACTAGTCTAATTTGTACCACCTCGGCCATAGGGTATGCCTTCGGGTATTATGATAATCTCACAAGTATCTTGGACTGAGGTTGTAACCAAGTTAGCCACGCTTGATGCGAAGGTAGGCCACATGGATGGTGGAGTAAGAAACTAACTTAATAGGAAGTTTGAGGAGTAGGATAGACGAGTCCAAGGGTGCCTAAATGCTTTTAAGTCGAGGATCACTCGATAGTTGGGCAAAGGTAGATACCTAAAGTTACTGAGATCAGAACCAAGGTTTCAGAGATTAAGAAAATGGTCTCAAAACTTTATAAGAGATTGGTAGTTGCTGAGCTCGTCATAGATAAAGTGATTCCTACTATCCATATGTCTAATATTTTGGCAAAACCAGTGGATACATAGGTTGAGGAGACCAAAGAACAAAGACAAGAGAGGAATAGGAAAAGGAAGAAGAAATAAGATCAACCCAGAATTGATAGTATTTAGGATGGTTATAGGCCCTATTTGTGTGTAGTCCACTTGATCCTAAAATGCCTAACCAAATGAATGAATCCCTCTGATCTAAATAATTGAGCCTTTGTAGACCTATTTTTTTGTGATACACCTTTCACCTTTCTATTTAAACTTACAATGAACCTGTTTTTTCCTTGGTCCTCCTGTCGACACTATGTACCTCAACTCAAAAAAATCAGTTAGTTTGAGGGTGGCTATGATTGGGGTGCATAGGAGGAAAACAAGTATGAAAAAAGTGTGTAGAAGGGAAATATTTGAAACCTGAGCAGGCGTGGTGAAAAAAAAAGTTACAATGAAAAGTAAAAGGAAAAGAATAAGAAAAATAAATGTTAAAAAACCACACCTATCCCAATTAGAATGTTCTTAAAAGAAAAAGGGTTACATAAGGGTTAAAATAAAGGAAGAAGTGAAAAGTGAGTGGACCCTGAAAAATAAGTATTGTCTAGGAGGTTTAGTAACTAAATAAATCCCCAAAAGATATCATACCATCCCCAAGCCTATGTTACAAGCCAAATAAAGTCCTATAGTGATCTTACCATAACTGTCTGAAAACTTAGGAAAAAAACATATGGGCAAGCCTATGGTATTTTGTATTCACTGGTGTTACTTCTTTATGATTGAGAGAGTCATTTGTTATATTCCTGAATAGATTGATTTATCCAAATAAAGAGTGAATGGGATTTCTTTGACTGCAAGCACACATGGGTTATGTTACTAGGTTTCTAGATTGTTTGATGAATGTAATCTATCCTGATGCCCAATTGTCTGTTGTTAATGTAATGCCATCGTCGGATTCCCTCATTTTTCTACATATGGTAAATTGTTATATGCAGTTAAGTTTTAAAATTTAGAATAAGGAAGGGGACAAAAATATTGAAATTAAGTTCAAAATCACTGCCATAAGTTGCTTGAGATCTTTCTATTTAAGCAACGCCTCCATGCTATAAAATAGTATTTGTTTTTTTTGCCTGAGGACACACAAAAGTTTAAGTTGAAGGAGTTGATGTGGTGTGTAAACAAAACACTTTCAACTCTTAAAACTGCAACTTTATGTGTGAACGTAGGATATTTTGTTTGATATGATGCACTTTGGTGAGAATTGTAGGTAAAATATGTTTACAATGGTATTGGAATAAAACAAGAAGTAAAAACCTAAAAAAGACCTATTCTGATCAGTATACGAGGCAACCCTTGAGTTTTAAGCATTTGATATGACACATAAGATGAATCATAAGAATAACAGAACCAAAAATCAACTTGAGAAGCTAAGTATGAGGAAGATATAATTCAAGTATCCTAGTCATAAGTTAGGATATGAGTCATATAACGCAGTTGTGAGCATAAAAAATTCAGCTACTACTCAAGAGTTAAAGTGTCAGAAGTATACGAGTCGAAAGTTTGAGTACAACTCGTATAGGTAAGTCGTATACGAACCAATGTTCAAGACTTAGAAATACTAAAGTCTCAGGTAGATAAGAGTAAAGGACACGAGTTGTAAAATCTCTTATAACTCATAAGTAGAATTCATATGTTGAATGGAAAGTTAAATCTTTGGGAAGATCAGACACTGGAATGGATACAAGAAGGTAAGGTAAAACTCGTATGATGCTGATATGAGTGAAGATCAAGTTCTACCAACTGTCGACTTAACTTTACCTTTCCTATTTTAAGTATCTTGGGGCACGATTCAGGGGAATGGCGAGATTGAAGAGGATGTCTCTAATCGTATTGGAGCAGTTTAGATGAAGTGACGGGTCACCTCGAGAGTATTGTGTGATAAAAAGGTGCCCCTTAAGCTTAAAGGAAAATTCTACAGATTGGAAGTCCATCCAACCATGCTGTATGGAGCAAAGTATTAGCCAGTCAAGAACTCCCATATTCAAAAAGTAAAGGTGGTGGAAATTAGAATATTACGTTAGATGTGTAGGCTTACTAGAGGGGATAGAGTTAGGAATGAGATTATCCAAGAGAAGGAAGGAGTGGCTTCAGTGGAGGACAAGATATGGGAAAGAAGGTTGGGATAGTTTGGGAATATGATGAAGAGGGGCATGGATACCCCAGTTCATAGGTGTGAGAGGCTAGAAGTAGATGGCTTCAGGAGAAGAAGAGGTAGGCTGAAGAAATACTAGAGGGAAGTGATTAGACATGACATGGAGTAGCTTCAGCTTACTGAGGACATAACTGTAGATAGGAAGGTGTGGAGGTTATGGATAAGGGTAGAAGGCTAGGATGAGTGCGTGGGTTATAGAAAGTAGTTAGAAGAGCTCATGTATAGCCGGGTAAGTATCCTAGGAATATGTCTATAGGTAGGAGCCCCTAGTCAGGAGGGTTTGGGTGTGGTGGGTGTCTTTGTTTTGTGGGTGTACGTTGCTACTAGCTTGGTGCCCTATTTCAGATGCCCTATTTCTTATCTCTTATTTTAGATTATGCTTATTTATCTTATTTTGTATTGCTCTGATTTCTATTTTTGTATATCTTATTCCTTATTTATGTTATGCCATCCATCCTTCTTTACGCTTAATTATGCTCTTGTTTACTATTATTTATCGTGAGTCGGGGTGTATCGGAAACAACCTCTCTACTTCTTCAAAGGTGGCGGTATGGACTACGTATATTTTACCCTCCCCAGACCCCACTTTATGGGAATACAATGGGTTTTTTGTTGTTGTTGTATGTTATTTTGAGATACTATAAATACCATAGGGTTTATCTTTTATTAGGTTACATTCCTTGACATTCTTTAATATTCTTTTATCACACTTTTACAATTCTTCTTGAGATTTTTGGTATTTATTCAATTACAGACTTTGGAGTTTAATCATCTTATTCTTGTGCAGCTGATTTTATGTGTTCTTCATTGATAATCATGATTTTTTCCACAAACATGAGCGGCTAATCTCTTGACTAGGGTTGTAGGAACCCTGGCGGATCAGCTATGTAAAGTAAGTATGATACTCAATTGTTCTAGGGTTTCTGCATGTATCTTAATCTTCTTCACAATAATTAATCTCTAGTATCTGCAGCAACTTAAGATAGCCTGTATTTGTATCCATCCCCACAAAGGAGTTTGTGATTGGGAAAAGAATATTAGGATAATGAGTTAGGATTCACCTCCACCATTTAGTTCCCGCCTTCTCATATAATCACTTGATCCTACCTAGGCGAGTGAACTGATGTCTTAGCAAGGAGTAATAGGGAAACAATCTGAGACTTACCCGGTAAGGGGTTAAATTTATCTTCGACCTTACCCGACAGTTGATAAGACCTATCTTGTAGACTTTGCAGGCAGAACAACAGAAAAGTTTAGTTGATCACGGGAAATTCACGGAGTTGAAAAGCCAGGGGAAACACACACCTATTGTTTGTCTCATATTGTTTCTAACTCAAGAACACTCAAGATTTGGTTACTACTTACGATTGATAACAAAACCCCCATTTACTTCATGTACTGCTCGTGGATTACATCAAGACAAGAAATTATTCACATTTTCCTTATGGGATCGACCCCAACCTAGTTGGTTATTATATTTGCAATCGACTACATTATATTTCTAAGTGGAGTGTAGTTTGAAGTGACATCAAGGGCCACAATAAGTGTTAACCGCATGAACCATTGAAAAAACTGATATGGCAAGTGTATCTCAAAAAATATAAGTGTGACATCATGCACACGGTTACTAGACCAAACCTCACATTAGCAAACATGACTTTCCAGTTTTGGTCCCCCCAAGACCTCCACCTCCCATGGCTTTTCTAACATGGCCCCCTTTAAGCCCATATTACAACCATTCACACATAACCAACCATTTACTAAGGAGTCTTTTTAATTAGGCATCAACCATTGGTATAGTCAAACCAAAATTAGAGCTTGCAAGTCTATCAATTTATTCCATATGAAAGCCATTTAACCAATTTAAGTTCTGTTACTCTTTTATACAATGCAAAGATTTCAAGAGTAGTCAACTATGTGACAAAATCATTCTCATAGGCATTTTAACAATCTTGTTGAGGGCATATAACTTCCAAAACCAAAATCAAGTATCAATTGACCATTCCCATGCAACCACACGTTTAAATCATAATTGTAACATGAAAAACCATAAGTAAGACATGGGAAAAAATTATCCAACAATAAACAACCAAAACCCCTAACATTTATTTTAAAAACCATAATAATATCATAATAATAACATGAAAACCATTTATTCAAACATGTTTTTAGTTAAACTAACAATTATGAAGGAGTAACATGCCTTAAACTCCAAGGAAGGCGGAGAGAAACCACCCTTTAGAGCCTTAATTTATTGTCGTGAAGACAACCTAGCATTTTCTTAAACCAAGAGCTTGAGAGAAATTTAAAAGTGTTTTATTAGGAATAATAGGTTAATGAGGTCCCTAAATATGTTTTATGTCGTGGGGTAAAAAGCAGTTATTAGGGGTAAATATCTAGAATACCCTTAATGTAAATTGTAAAAATCCCTCAAGTGGGTATAATTTAATACTCTAACTTATCACCTCAACATACGACTGGTACCATCTAGTTGTAATCAGAATAGAAGGTTGGACACCCACACACTGTCTACCATACGAATCCATTGCCCTAATTTGTGATCAGACCATATGACCCATACAGTCCAGTCATACACAAGATAAAATGCAAAAGGGTTAGATACTAGGCAACATACGTTAGACTATACCACTCGTACCTTATTCTTATGGCTCTTTGTGAGCCACTTGTACTTAGAGCAACCCAATGACCCGTCATCAAACTATATGACCCGTAACCACCAAGTCCTACCCATAATAAAAACCCAACCACCAATCACTAGCCACCATATGAGCTACATCACCTGACCCATACCCACACCATACGAATCGTATGGTGAGTCTCTACAAGGAAAATGAGCTCAAAGCTCAAGAAATTTACAGGGGCCAAAATCTACGGTGTTTCAGTGCTACACATCCATAATTAGGACTCTATTAGGCATGACTTCATAGACACCGTAGGACATTTCAACCTTATGCTCTGATACAAAGTTTGTCACAGTTCGAGCCTATACCCTGGACGTGACATGGTACGTAAAACAACGAGTGATCTCAAGCGAACACTTGGCCTGGCAAACTGTTCGTAAACTGAACTTTGAAATTATTTTGAAGTTAGAAATATAGCTAGGTGATAAATCAGTAGAAATAAGAAAGAAATTTAACTTGAAATACTGCATATGAACTTTGAAAGACAACAAAATATTCAACTGTTTAATGTCTAATGAATCCTCTATTTATCATGAATTGAAAGAGTTGTTGGGACATGGCCTAGAGATACTTTTATTGGAACTAACAAATGAAACTAAAACTATCCAATAAGCTAAAAAAATCTAATAATTCATTATCAAGTCCTCTAGATACAAATAGGACTCACCACAAGCTGATATGGGAAGGTCTAATGAAAGGTTTGACTGCGGTCCTAAATTTGTATGCGAAAATCTACACTATAAAATGATATAACGCAAAAGGAGCATCAATACTTTAAATATATTGGTACATAAAAATGGGAAGAAGTATTAAGTTGACATAACCTTAAAATTTCAATACATAACATATGACATAACTATGGAGATGTGAAACAAATGACTTACTGATTTTTCCATTGCTAATTTGTTAGGACTAGGGTAGTGTGATCAATAATTTATCAAAAAAGGCATATAGAAACTTAAATAGTGAAATTCATGAAATAAAAAAACAAAAAAAATTAATTAAAGTGTCATAGAAAACTCGTTTCATAAAATCATCATAAATAATAAGTAGCTTGAACCGATATCAGGTCTTTCTAAATAGGGGGAGTTTCTCTTAACTGACATAAACCATGTGAGAAATATGGAGTCCAATGTATTTCCCACTTTTTGAAGATACATCCTACACCTTTCTGGGGTGTAAGATAAAATATAACTTATTTATCCATCTCTTAGTCGGAAGGAAAACCTACAGTGGCAACGTAGTTTTGGGGCATGTGACCTTGGACTTATACCTAACTCGGTGCTAAATAATCCTCCCAAATTATAAAAGTTACTCATATTATAAGTCTTAAAATACTTTCTCAAAGTCATATTAATCTCTACAACCGTACCAAGAAAATTATTTTTCTCTGCAAGCCTTGGCTCTAAATCATTATAACTTGCTTTGTCTTTTCAAAGATAAGATAATTTCTTTTCACTTTTCAAGTCATGATATATTATATATAAAGGTATTTTTATAAATTATTCTTACCTTTGTATTTATTTAATAACAAAACTATAGTTAAATCATTTGAAATATGACACTTAGAATAATTAAATCTTCAAAACCCTAACTTGAAATCATGACTTAAAATGGGATTATGACACACTTCTGGATATTAGCAGGTTTTTCCACGAACGGTATTGCTCTTAAGCACCTTAAAAATGAATGATGGGGAAGAATTCTTTAGATTTGGAGCCCCAACTTGATTTTTCTTAAAACTTGAAGGTTGGGAGCTTGAGAGAATGGGATAGTTTTATTTTTATTTTAAAGTGTGTGAGTTTTCTAATGTTAAATGAGTTCTTAATGTAGGAGGATTATTTTTTAAAAGAGAAAAGACCATTTTACCCCTAAAAAAAACTTCAAGACTTATTTTTTTTTGAAGAGCACACTCGTCTATAGGAAACTAGGATCATGAAAAAAATTTAGGGGGTTACCAATTTCCTCTTATGGTCTCTTTGTTTATTATGTTGCTTTATCCAACTACAACTGGCCAGAGTTCAAGCCTGTGCCTTAAATCCTTCAGATATTACCAAGATCCACTTTCATAATCTCCCAAGTGAATTTGGGGTTCTTCGACATGAGTCCACTGCTTCTTTCCTTCGTGACTTCTCCTTAAAATCAAGGCGAGTTATTATTGTTCATGATAATTTAGAGTCCTATAATGTTCAGGTTGTTTCTTCTTTGTCCAATGTTGAATCTTATATGTTTAATTTCATTTTAGTTTTCACTAGTTTGAAGATGTTAGACCTCCGACTTGAAGAAGAATTTCTTGAAAAGCGACCCTCACTTGAAGGAATTTTGACAGATTATTTCAGGGAGTTTTTAGAATCTTAACTTTTGTATTTGGATATTAGATTAGGGGATATCCATAATACAAGAAAAATAATTGATGCCAAGTATCTTGATGTGCTGGCAGAAGTAGAATTTTTGTTGAAGAAGATACAATGGGGAACCACACCTATTCTGTCTACTAAACTCCATCACAGGAACAATATGTTTGGAGTGGCTAAACAAAAATCCTCCAAACTCAAATCTTTATATATCTTTTGCAACGAGAAATTCTTTTTAATAGACAAATTAAGGAGCTTGCGATGGGATTAGAACAAAGTAAGCAGAAGTTCATATGGATATTGAGAAATGCCAGTGGGGATAGATGACTTGAGATGCCACAAGGGTTTGAGGAGAGGGAAAAAAATATAGGTTTAGTGGTAAGAGAATAGGCACCGCCACTAGAAATCTAGGCTCATTCTTCCATGGGTGGGTTCATGAGCCATTGTGGATGGAACTCTTGCATAGAGAGTATTACAATAGGAGTGCTTATAGATTCTTGGTTTGTGCACTCTGGCCAATTGGGAAATGATTCTTGGTGAAGAAAATTTTGAAAATAGGCCTGATTTTCATGGAGTGGGAGAAACACGAGGAGCTAGTAAGTGCATCCACTATTGAGAATGTTGTGAGGAAGTTGATGGAATCTAAAGAAGGTGATGAAAAAAGGAGAAGAGTCTAAGAAATGGGACAAGCCTTACGATGTTCCACCGAGAAAAGAGGTTCTTATCAAACAACATTGGATTCTTTTATTGGTCAAATCATAAGATAGAATAGCTTTTTATCAGAATTTGTCAAGGCAGAAGATTCTAGATCTTTTTTCTTTGATTTTCTCTTTTCAAGTAGTTTGGTTAGTTTTTCATTTTATTGATGTTGGATGTTGCATCTGTTTCTGATCCTATATTTTTTTCTAGAATAATTAGTTGTTTAGTTAATGAGGAGTCCAATAATTGATTTAGTAGAATATTCAATTTTTGGTTTTAAGAAGAGTCTAATAATTTAGCCGTAGGAGGAGTGTACAACTTTTTTTATGTTCCTATATAAAAGCTCATGATTAATAAATTCAATATGAGAATTTTTTTCATTCATATTTCCTATTTTACTGATTAGTAAAATACAAGATCAGAAACTAGTCTGGTACAAGATATTACAATAGCATACCTAGTTTATTCCCACAAAATGGGGTCTGGGAAGGGTAGAATGTACGCAGACCATACTTTTACCATTTTTATGAGAATTTTTTAAGAATATAGATGAATCTGATTCAATAGTACTATTCAAATCTGATGCTCTTTGTGTTATCTCAGTTGAGCCATTAAAGTTTTCAGAGCTTTTCAACCTCTTTGTTGTAACATGTTAATCTTGACGTGCCCATAAACTAACAGTTGGTCCAACTTTTAGATTCTTCGTAACAAGTTGAAAATTCTTAGCTGATTTTAATGCATTGGCCATGCAGTGATAGGAAATCCAAATGACATAATTTCCATACATGAAATCCATCCACAATGATTTATAAAATCGCCTGTTAAACAATGTGCTAAAACTTCTAACTGAAATCGCCTATCCTTACTACAATACCTTTTCCTTTTGTTCTTTCTTCCTACCTTTTAGGCAGATGAATTTTTCTAACTTTACTTGTAAAAACTTTTTTTATCTGGATCTCTGAGTACACAAATGAACTCTTGCTGGATTTTCTCAAGTACAATAGAAATCCCCTCAAATTCTTCATCACACAACGAAGAAGTTATTCCAAATAACACGAAGATAACTGAGTTTGGTCTTTGTTTGTCAAGAAAATCTAGGGACTTATGAAATTTGTTGGAGTCTTACTTTCATCCTTGATAGAACCAAAGGGTGAATGGACCTACAACCCATAGTTTTGCGTCATTGAATTCTTTAGCCACTTCATCATTACAAACTTTAAGTTATTTTTTATTAATTGAGAAGTTCACAACATTTCATTTTCCCAATAAAAGGCAGTACTTGTTTATTCAAATATTCCCAAAAATCTTAGTGTTGACTTCTAGGTAGAATAGGATTTCGTTTATCTCCCCATAAGTACGAATACCGATGAAGCTACGATAGGATTGAAAGAATAGTTTACAATATCTGGTACTTTAGGAACATATTGAACTATCTCTTTCTTATGGTTATTAATAAGTTTGCATATTAGTGGGATAAGTGAGGTGTAAAGGTGGGGACTGCATGAAGAATGATACAGTTATTTGATTAGGGAATTTGTAAGGCCTTTTTGAATTTGGAAAAAGGGGAAGGAAGAGTCGGGTATGACTGTAATGACCTGTCGAGTCATTTTCCTTTTTTCATGTGTTTTCTATATTTAAAACTTTCTTATAGATACCCAGGTTATTATGAATTGCTGGGACTGGCGGTTCGGTTCCCATGCAGTTCATTTGGTTTCTATGCTAAATTCTTGTTTTAGAGCTTTTGGAATTAAGAAATTGGTATCTGGCAAAACCTCCTAGGAATATCCTCAAAATAAGAATTCAGACACTTTTGTTAGCTCTTAAAGTTGGGTTATAGGCTAGGAGTATCCTTCGTTTGAGTCTCGAGGCTTTTGAGATCATTTTGGTTTATTAGGTGAAATTTGGTTAAAATAAAACAGTGGGTGTGGGACCCATATTTTACCAAAACGTCCTTGATTGAAAATTTTTCATTTCCCTTGAGTACAAAATGTCAATTCTATATGGTATCATATCTTATTTGCATGCACGAGGTTCCTAATGACTCCCGAGCATCTAGTCAAAGTTATTGGTTATAGTTGAAATTATCGGTGCACCCGCAGGTGCAACCCAAAAATAGTCATTACATTCGTGGACCATGGCCACATTTATGGAGGTCAAGGATTCTTAACCTTCGTGTTGCAATCTGATCACTGCATTTGCAAAGAAGGCTTATTTGGCAAGTTCGACTATTACTCTTCGCGTTTGTAGTGGACTAGCCACATTTGCAAAGGTTAGCTTGTCGAGTCCCCATGTTCGTGGTAGGGGTCCTTCTATAAGATCCAATAAATTTTGAATAATTTATTTTGAGCCCTCCCTTATGTTTAATGATAATTTTTTACTTGAATCATGATAAGTGATGTTAATGGAATGATTTAGGAAAGTTTCAAAATTTTCAAAAAACATTCGGGGTCATTTTGGGACCCCAAACAAACTAGTAAGGATCCCCAATAGAGGCGTTCCATGCTATGTGCACACCATGATAAGGGCATGGAATGCCATGTGCCTTCCACGATAGCACCGTTCCACGCCACTAGGCCTAAATCATCCAATTCTATTTTTTAGCTTGGGGTGGCGCTTTTTGGTCCTTTTTCCTTTAAAACAACTTTAAACATTCATAAATCCCTATAATCCATCAGTTATCAGCTTTTTATCATTGTTCTTAAACTTTTACTAGAAGCAACTAAGGGTTTTGTCAAGAATTACACACTCGAGGCCTTAAATCAAGCTTTTCTTGAATTCACTGCATCAGAAGGCATGTTGGACACTCTATATTTTACTTGTTATATTACTACATAAAATTGCTTTTTTTAAATGTTCTTAGTTGTTTAATTCAAACAAGGATTGGGGGTCTTTGGTTGTTTTACACTTACATTGATTTTTCCATATTTTAAAAGGTTTCTTAATGGTTTAAATGGTGGATTCTGAATTGAATTTGGGTCTCATGATAATGGTGGAAATTTGGTAATATGATTTCATAATATTTATGGATTCTTGTAGGATAGTAATGACATTAATCTCAACCCACATCATAATTTGGTTTATAAACTAGGATTTTATTATTACTAAATCATTTATTAGAAAATTCCATAACATTAAATGGCAAAACGGTATAAAGGTTTTGGAAACTCCCTTAGTGGCTATTGTTATGGATGTTTAAATAGACTTTGGAGTCTAAATGATTAAATGGATATAACATGGCATAATCTGATAACTTTGCAAGTCTTTTGGTATGATGATACCAATTTAGAATAATCTTAATAAATGACTCCATGGTAATAGGTTATTGTTATGTTAAAAATATTTTAATTGGGCTTAAAGGGATTTATGTAGCTCAGCAGGAAAGTGTAGTACTGAGAGGGACTAGCACTGAAAACCACATTTGCTGTTGATGGGGGTCTATAACCACTGTGTCTGCTTTACACAGTATATTTTGGTAGGTTATCACCTTGGTGTCTTTAGTCAATTTCCTCATTTTATGAATCTAATCTGGATTGGGACCCTCCCGGTAGGGGAGTCAGACCCATATAGCTCGTGGGTTCCTTTAGGTCAGCATGAACTACATAGTTCAGGATTAAATTTTAACTATCATGTCTCATGTTCCTTGTCCCCTATCCCGACATCCTATTATCTTGATGGCTATTGAGCATATGTTTTATGACTGGTTTTGGTAAATATATATTTTATTCATGTGTTTCATACTAGTTTCATACTTGTATATTTTATCCCTTTCCTTAGATTGCATACTAGTACTCGTCATACTGACTATCCCCAGCTGCTACATCATTTCATGATGTCGGTTCTGAGGGCTTTTCTTGTGATCCTATGTAGGGTTAGGCAATTTGGTACTTCTATTAAATGGTTGTTTGAGTGGTGAGCCCTCTTTTATTCAAAAGGCTTAGTTTTCTTTATTTTTCATGATTTCAGTACTTACTTTTGGTTTTTCTGGGCCTAGTTTGGGTATATCCCGACTTGATTGGTATTTTTTATTTAGAGGCTTTGTGGATAGTGTTGGGAATTTCTTTGTGGAATTGGTTTTGGACTCTTAAACTTACTCTCTTTGTTTATATATCTCTCTTATTCTATTGGTTAGCTTCCATAGTTTATTATTATTATTATTGTACTTTTGAGGTAAGGCTAAGAGGGTCATTTTTGGCCTTGGTTAACTTGGGATGCCGGTCACCGCTAGGCCCTAGTTTAGGTTGTGACAAGCTTAGTATCAGATCCAGTTTCAGGGTCACTAGGTGTCTACAAAGCTGTGTTGAGTAGAGTCTCTTTTATGGGTGTGTAGCGCGCCTCACTTATAGGGGAAGGCTACAAGGGATTTATAAATGTTTCCCTTCTTTATGTTCAATTTTGTGCTAGAGATCTAGTCACTTTGAGTTTTCTCTAACTCTTGGATTAGTTGTTTTTTAGATCTGAGGGTCGTACAAACTCAATTGAAACTTCCATCCTAACTACCACAAATATGGAGGAAGTTCACCCTACTCATGGAATGCAAACTTTGTATAGGGCCCATATATAATGCCCCGAGTTTTTATGGAGTTTTCATGTCATAAACCTCTCATTATTTTTCTTAGGAAAACAAATCCATCCTAAATTAATGGTTACGCATAAGTGGACGCTCTCATTCCTACCTCTGCAATACAGCTATTTTCATGAGAAATTATGCACTCACAGATCCATTCAGTAGCTCATTATGTTTAAGATTTAGTTATTCAGTTTATTTTAGTTATGCATGATAGCTTATAGCCTCAGATTCCTCAGCATTCTCAGCTTAACTAGCCACATTCGAGGATAAATGTTCCCAAGGGGGAGATATTGTAATACCCCATATTTTTCTAGCTTAAATTCATTCCTAGAATGTAAGGGATGGCTTCCAAAATGAATAATATTTATTCCATGTGTAATTCTTTAGATTTATACTTGCCATTGTGTGAGAAATTGAATAAGTTTTCCATCGATGCCAAATTTGCCCAATTCTGACACTCGGTGAAGGAGTTATGATGTTTTTAAATTGACAGTGTGCTACCTAGGCAGTCAGCGTATCGCGGAGGTCGATAAATTCATAGTTGTCATTTTCTAGTGGACCTCCACAATATTGGTATGTCGCAAAGAGGTCTATTTTCCTACTTGTCAATTTTCAGTAGTCCAACGTAATAGTGGCGCATCGCGCTGAAAGCCAAAATGGCTTTTCTATAAGGCACCGTGATAGTCGCGCGTCGCATTGAAGTTCCAGGTCCCAATTGTCAAAATCCAGTGGGACAACGTGATAGCTCCGCATCGTGGAGGCCCCCAATTTCCCAGTCATCAAATTCTAGTGAGCCACCACGATAGTGGCGCATTGCGGTGGCCCATTAAATTGGTACCCCAATTCATTTTTCCAGTTTCGTCTAGAAGTTTAAACAGGGTACTTTGGAATTTTCCTAAGCCCCCAATTCCATCCAAATGCAATATTTAAGCCTATTACTATCATTTTATGCTTATATTCATCAAAGTTTCTCTCAAGAAAAACCCTAACCTTCAACATTCAACTTCAAGAATCCCCAAGATTTCACCATTCATTTCCCAAATCAATTCAAGATTCAAAGTTTCCAATTCAAGAATTCCATGAATCATCATTCAATAGCACAAATAGAATCTCAAAAGCAAACTTGTTCATCTAGTTCATCCTCCAAGGTATGTGGGGTTATGAACAAGGATACTCCTTTCATCCTCGTGCCCAAAACTTGTTTTCAATTACAAAGTTATTTAATTTTATATGATTTTGTATGAATTTGAAATTAGGGTTCATACCCAATGTTGCCATTTACAAGATTATGAGATTTCAAGAGAATTATAAGTTGAATCACATGTCTATTTTCATAATTTCATGCTTATTGCAGTAATTTCCATATTTTGAGATGAATTTTCATTGTTTTCATTCACAAGCATGATTATTTTGATGCTTTTACATGAGTTTGATATATGGGGTGTTAAGCCCCAAGTTTATATGCTGAGATTTTGAGAATGGTGATGCTTTAAGCATCCTATGAGATGATTATTTCAATTTTTCTATAAAGTTTTGATATTTTGATCCTCAGATAAGTTTTGGAATCCACTTTACAAATTTACTACAGATTACAGAAAGCAAAATGGCATTATTTACAAATTTATTCAGATAAATGCATAATTGGTTTCATAATAAACCTTTATGCTAGTTTTAAAGTGGATTTCTAAAAAGATGAGCACAGAAAATTAAAGGGAGTAGTATTTAGCACTGAGATGGGTATGATTCCAAGGTCTCATGCCCCAGAACTATATGCCACCCTAGGATTAAGATTAAGTGCCCATGGTGGGTAGAGTTGTGATTATTTAAGCTGAGGTTATACTCCCTGGCAAGTGTATGACACCTCTTCCCAACGTGAGGTTCCTTCCTTAGGAGGGCAAGACACTGGACTCTATGTAGCTTGCATGATTTATGTCGGTTAAGTGAACCTTCTCTGCAGAATAGTTTTTCCCTAAATGTTTAAAAGCCTAATAGTAAGAAATTTAAGATAAAGTATTCTCCATAATAGTAAAAGAGGAATAGAAAAGCTTTTAGAAAACTAAGTATAACGACTCACAAGTTTTAATCAGATTATACCTTACTGAAAAGATAATAGCTACAGATTTTAGCTTTTAGATTTCAGATTCAGCAGTCAGTCCTTCTACACTTAGACAGAATGATTTAAAGGGAGAATACAAGTATAACTTTTAGAACTAAATATTATGGCTCACAAGATTTATAAAGTATGTTTTTCTTCTTATTGCTACATATTTCAGTATTTCAGATATTCCAGCTTATGTGAGTCATTTACATTTAGCATGCCTTTTTTTTATAAATGATAATTATGAGATGACATTTTACTTACGCATTTCACCCCATATACTCAGTACATCCTTAAAGTACTGATCTACATATACGTTTATGTGCTACATTATCTCATATTGTAGGTACAAGTTGTAGCATGTACAGCCAAAATCAGATAGTTGCAGATTCTAGCCAGCAGATGTGAGTCCTCCTACTTTGAGGATTTTAGTTAGATGTTATTTATGTACCTTACTTCCTTACTCATGTATATTAATTAGTGGTAGCTGGAATCATGTCCCAGCTATCTATAGTCAGTATAGTAGAGGCTTCACAAATGTCATTTAGAGTCAGTTATGTAATTTCATTTCCATTTTTAAGACTTTATCAAAATGTAAAATGGTATTAGTATTGTATTTTTTTCATAGATTCCATCATTATTATGTTTTCGCACTGTAAATTCAGTCATTTTATACATATTATTCAATTGCTTATGAGTTATTCTAGTAGAAGAGTTAGCTTGGATCACTTATGGTCATCAGCACTGTGTGACATCTCGGGATAGATTTTCAGAGCGTTAGACCATACCCCTGACTTTACTGATCTATTTGGCATTTCAATGGACCCTACTAGTCCTTCTCTTGCTTTTCAAGTTGAGGTTAATTAGTCTTCTTAGAGAGATATCTCAAATGTTGAGTTCTATTGGCCCATCCATATGCTTGCTCAAATTGTGGCATCACAGTCTCGTCGTTTTGATCATGTTGGTTTTTCCCCTAGTTTGTCTGAGGTCACTCGAGTTAGCCAATTTATGTGGCTAAATACCCCAACCTTTATAGGCTCTAAGCTTAAGGAGTATCCTCAGGGGTTTATTGATGAGATAGAAAAGATCTTCAGGGTTATGCTTGTTAGCAATTCATAGTGGGTTTGAGTTTATAGCTTATCATTTGAAAGAGGTGGCTTACTTGTGGTATGAGAAATAGGAATAGTTGATGGGTGATGATGCCGAGCTAGCTGGGTGGAAAGACTTCTCGGGGTGCTTTTCTTCATCACTTCATTCCTTGGGAGTTGAGAAAAGCCAAAGCTGAAGACTTTGTAAATTTGAAGTAGGGTAAGATGAGTGTTAAGGATTATACGTTAGAGTTCACCCAGCGATCTCGTTATGTTCTGAAGCTTATGTCTAGTATGAAGTCCTGGATATATGAAAGATATGAAGTTTTCTTTGGGTCTATCTCATTACTTGGTTTTAGAGTGTAAGGCTGCTATGCTGAACAATGATATGGATATATCGAGGTTAGTGGTTTATATGATACAGGAGAAAATGAAAATAAGAAGTAGGTAGAAATAGGGAAAAGCCATAGTAAGAAGTTTAAGTATGTAGAGTAGGGTGCGATCCAGAACAATACTGGAAAAGAGGGTAGGCAGTGATCGAAAAAGAAGAACTGGGAAAATTATTATTCATCAGGTAGTTCTCATGCTCCTAAGCTTTCAGTTGTTTAGTGTTTTTAGTTTAGCAATGGATCTAAGGCACAACATGCCCAATTTTAGGCCAGTGAAAGCCAGTCTGCCCCACCTTACCCTCTTTACCATTTTTGTGGGCAACTTCATCGTGGATATTGTGAGGAAGGTAGGAATCTATGGTTTAATATTGGTTAGCCTATTCATTTTTAGCTAAATTTCCCTTCAATGGAGTACACCTACGGCTAATAATGCCCAGGATGCTACTTTATAAGCCCCTATGGCTAAAGGTACTACTTCAGGAATGAGAACTGGTCTGGATTGTCAATATGCACTCTCTACTCGTCAGGATTTCAAGGCATGTCCAGATATTGTCATCGATATGTTACAACTTTTTCCCGTTATATTTATTTCTTGATTGATCCCGGTTATGCCCTATTTTATGTGACTCTTTATGTGTCTGTACATTTTGATTTTGGTCCTGAAAGTATTTCTAATCTTTTTTTTATTTCTACCTAGGTGGGTGAGTCTGTTATTATTAGAAAGGTCTATAGGGGTTGTGTAGTGTCTATCTTTCATAGTGAGACTTTGGTAGATATAAGAGAGCTTGATTTGGTGGATTTTGACATGATCTTAGGATGGATTGGCTTCATTCATGCTATGCTTCTATGGATTGTAAGACACGAAAGGTCACCTTTCATTTTCATAATGAATCAATAATTGAATGGAAAGGGAGTTCTCTAGTACCATAAGGGAAGTTAATTTCTTACCTTATGGCTCAAAAATTGATATCAAGGGGTATCTGTATCATCCAGTTTGGGTCAAGGATTCTAACTCTGAAAGTCCATCCATGTAGTCTATTTTCGTAGTAAATAAATATCGTGAAATATTTTCCAAGGATCTTCCTAGATTCCTCCTGATAGGAAAATAGACTTTGAGATTGATCTCATACTGAATACGCATCTTATTTTCATTCCACCTTATACTATGGCTCCAGTAAAGCTAATGAAAGTGAAGGAACAATTAAAGGATCTCGTTGTTAAGGGTTTCATCTATCCTAGTGTCTCTACCTAGGCTGCTCCTGTGCTTTTCATGCAAAAAAAGGATGGGTCTCTTCAGATGTGTATATGCTATTATTAGTTGAATAAGGTTACAGTGAAAAATAAGTACCCTCTTCCTAGTATTGATGACCTCTTTAATTAGCTTTAGGGTACCAAGTGCTTTTCTAAAATAGATCTCCATTCGAGCTATCGCCAATTGAAAATTAAGGAGGTTGATATTCCCACATCTACTTTTCAAACCCATTATGGCCACTACGAGTTCTTGGTTATGTTTTTCAGGTTGACTAATTGATACCAAACGGTATCTACAAGAGCACAAAACAGTCCACAAACTCACAAAAACAGTCCACACATACAAGACATCAAGCGGAAACAACAAACACATAAACTTGAAAGATAAGGAGATAGATAACTTGACACAAAGAGAATATAAAATGTAGCAACTAAAGAGTTTATCAAACTCTATAACCTCTACAAATCACATTAATAAGCACCAAGTTCTTACTGAAATGCAAGAGGAACTCGGTTCACTCAAGCACTGTCGTTTCTAGCCATCTCACAACACAAGTAGAACCTTTCACTTGTGAAGATTAAAATGTTTGGTGGTCTACTCTCTTCTTGAGAGGAAATATGATGTTCAACATTACAAAGTGATTTTAAAATGAGCTAACTAGGAGAACAAGACTAAAGAAACACCTTAAATAGTCTTTACAAAAAGGATAGCAAAAGGACCCCTTTGCCCTTAATGAAAGGGAAGTGGAGTGTTTCGGGCAGCCTTGGGAGTGTATTTTGGGCCCCTAATGTTATCCCCCACATGTCAATACGTACACTCCCTTGGGTAAGTTTGCAACAACCTCAACCACGTCCATTTTCATAAACACGCCTTGAAGCCTTTGTAGTTCCCGAGCTTGACTTCTAGTAAATGGTCTAGAGCCCGTGACACCCGTATCATCCTCTCCATTTTGAGAGGAGTTTGACCTCAAACTCATGGGTTCTTCATCATCAGTGGTATCAATCCATGAGAGTTCACATACGTTGAATGTGTTATGCACTTGGTATTCCAGTGGCAAGTCGATCTTGTAAGCATTATCGTTTATTCTTTCAAGAACATGGAATGGACCGTCACCTCTTGGCATTAAATTACCCTTTCTTTTGTTGGAGAACCGGTCCTTACATAGGTGTACCCACACCCAATCTCCCGTCTCAAGTACAAGACGCATTCTCGCTTTGTTAACTCGTTTGGCCATCTCTTGCTTCTTCTTCTCAAGCCACATCCTTACCTTCTCATGCAATATTTTCATGGATTCAGACCTCTTGTGTCCATCTAAGCTAATAAAAACATAACTTGTCAAAGGATTTAGATCCAAGGGGGTTAGGGGATTAAAGTCGTAGACACATTCAAAGGGTGTAATGCCCGTACTCGAATGGATCACCTGATTGTAAGCAAATTCTATGAGAGGTAGGTGATCTTCCCAAGATGTCAACTTACCTTTAAACATGGAACGTAGCATATAACCCAAGGTTCAATTCACTACTTCCATTTGGCCATCAGATTGTGGGTGGCAAGACGTAATAAACAATAATTTAGTTCCGAGCCTACCCCACATTGACTTCCAAAAGTGACTAAGGAACTTAGAATCCCTATCACTTACAATGGTCCTTGGGATGCCGTGTAACTTAACAATATTTTCAATAAACAAAGAAGCTACACTAGCCGCATCTTCATTATTTTTACATGGAATAAAGTGTGCTATTTTGGAGAAATCATCAACGACAACAAAGATGCTATCTTGACCCCTTTGAGTCCGTCGCAGCCCCAACATAAAATCCATAGAAATATCAAACCACGGGTGTGATGGAGTGGGAAGAGGGGTGTATAACCCGTCAGGATGGATCCTCGATTTAGCACTCCTACAATCCATGCATTGGCCACAAATTTTGACAACATCTTTGCGCATCCTTGGCTAATAGAATTGCTCCTCCAATATCCCGAGGGTCTTATAAATTCCAAAGTGACCCATGAGACCGCCGTCATGTGCCTCCCTCACAAACAACTCTCTCCAAGAGCTAGAAGGTACACACAATCGTCTCCCCCAAAATAAGAACCCATCAAACATGGCATAAGGACTACAATCTGATGGCCTCCTTTCCCTATCCACGACTTCATCTTCCCTAAAGATGAGAGTGAAGTAAGGGTCCTCTGGATACAAATACTTGAGTCTCTCAAACCCCAATAACTTGGAAGACAAAGTGTACACAAGAACATGCTTCCTAGACAATGCGTCGGCTACCACATTATCCTTTCCTTTTTTGTATTGAATCGCATAGGGAAAGGTTTCAAGAAATTCAATCCATTTGGCATGCCATTTGATAAGTTTATCTTGCGCCCGAAGGTGCTTTAAGAATTCATGATCTGTTCGAATTACGAACTCCTTGGGCCAAAGATAGTGTTACCAATTGCCTAACGCTCTAACCAAGGCATATAACTCCAAATCATACGTCGAGTAGTTTAGAGTTTCTCCTTTGATATTTTCACTAAAATAAGCAATGGGCTTTAAATCTTGCATCAAAACATCCCCAATGCCTACCTTACTATCATCGCATTCAACTTCAAACATCTTATCAAAGTTAGGCAATTGCAATAACGGTGCCAAAATGAGCATATCTTTCAAGGTCCTAAAGGCCTTAGATTGCTCTTCACCCCACTGGAAAGGTTGGTCCTTTCAGATGATTTTGTTCAAGGGTGCGGCACTAGTACTAAATCCTTTGATGAATCTCTTATAAAAACTTTCCAACCCGTGGAAGCTCCGAACTTCACCCACAGTTTTTCAATATTACCATACAACTTTTGTTTCCTAAGAACATCAAACACACTCCTTAGATGCAAGACATGTTCATTAAGAGACTTACTGTAAACTAAAACATCATCAAAGTACACGACCACAAACTTTCCAATAAACGGCTTCATTACATAATTCATTAGCCGCATAAAGGTACTAGGAGCATTGGTAAGACCAAATGGCATGACCATCCACTCATATAGACCAAATTTAGTCTTGAATGCGGTCTTTCATTCATCACCCAGTTGCATACGGA
Source organism: Capsicum baccatum var. pendulum (assembly GCA_030864225.1). Taxonomy (NCBI): domain Eukaryota; kingdom Viridiplantae; phylum Streptophyta; class Magnoliopsida; order Solanales; family Solanaceae; genus Capsicum; species Capsicum baccatum. The sequence goes on along the minus strand of CM061554.1, from coordinate 23,235,443 downwards.
TTTGGTGATATCCACTCCTAAGATCAACCTTAGAAAGCACACAAGAGCCATTTAGTTCATCAAGCATATAATCTAGCCTTGGAATAGAGTGACAATACTTTACTATAATTTTATTTATGGCTTGACAGTCCACGTACATTCGCCATATCCCATCCTTCTTTGGCACAAGCAACATCGGGACCACGCACGGTCTCATGCTTTCCTTGATGTATCCTTTATTGAGGAGGTCCTCAACTTGCCATTGTAGTTCCTTCGTATTCGTGGGGTTTCTCCTACAAGCCAACTTGTTTGGTAATTTCAATCCCAAAACAAGGTCGATTTGGTGCTCAATTCCTCGAAGTGGAGGAAGTCCTTGCGGCAACTGCCTTGGAAATACATCATAAAATTCCTACAAAACATTAGAAATAAAATACGGGATAGGAGAAGTGGATGGGTTAGCATTCAAAACATGAGCCAAAAGTAGCATTGGAGTAGTATCATCATACTCTTTGAAAATGTCGCCCTTGCGAGCCAACATTACCATCGAATCCTTACCCCTCAATGCTGAAACTCCCTCTTCACCCTCACTCCTACCACTCTTGAGTTCCTCCCCCCTACCCATGGGTTCTTTCTCTTTTTTTTTCCTTTCTTTGCAAAATCTTCATTTGTCGATGCGCCTCACACACTTGTGATGGTGATAGTGGTCGGAGGTTGTACTTACGACCCTTGAACTCAAAGGAATAATAGTTGGTTCGGCCATAATACTTGGTCGACCTATCATATTGCCATGGCTGACCCAATAAAATATTACAAGCTTGCATAGGAATGATGTCACAAAGAACCTCGTCTTCATAATTTCCAACTTTGAACCGAATCACCACTTGATGAGTCACCTTTAACTCTCCATAATTATTCAATCATTGGAGCCTATATGGACTCATATGTGGAGTAGTTGGCAATTTCAAGTGATCCACCATCGAGGCACTAGCTATATTAGCACAACTCCCGCTATCAATAATCAAGAAGCACATACTCCCCTTAATGAGGCACTTGGTGTGAAAGAGGTTTTCCCGTTGGCTAGGATCATCCAACACTTTTCTAATCATAACTCTCTGTACCACATAATTAGGTGATTCAAGTTAGCCTTCTTGAGTCCATACCTCCTCTTCATCATCATCACTATACCTCTCGGCCTCTCCTACCTCTCCATCTTGCAAGACTTCTTTATTTTCAACTATTTCAAGCACCAATTCTTCCCCCAAGAAATACAATTTTCCTTCCCTTAATATCATATTTCTCTGTTTAGGACACTCACTAGCCTTGTGTTCCCATCCATTGTATTTGAAGAATTGGAATCCCTTGACATTGGAAGAAATATTTAGTTTGCCCTCAAATCGGGGAGGAGGTGGTTGAGCACCCTTGCTCATGGGTGGAGGGGTCTTAACTGGTTGTTTCTTGAATTTGTTCCACCCCGAAGATGATGGAACCACTTCTTTCCCCTTGGTCCAACCCAAGGACCCTTGGTAGGATTTGGTTTTGTATGCCGACCTTTCCTTGTTCTCTCGGTCAATCTCTAAAGCCGCTTGAAAGACCCCTTCAATAGTTTCAAACTTAGGAAGTGTCATGTGCATAGAGATTTCCCTATTTAGGACGACCTTGAACCGGATTATGTCATTTCTCACTTGCTCCCCATTATGAACAAGTTTCAAGATGAGTTGTTGAAACTCGTCATAGTAAGCTACCATACTTTTGTTTCCTTGCTTCAAGTTGTACAACTTTGCAAGGATTTAATGTTGAAATCTCTCGGGAAGGTACCTTTTCCTGATAAGATACCTTAATCGAAACCAAGGAGGGGGTTGCCCCTCAATCAATACATTGCCAAAACGTTTGACATACTCTCACAACATGGTAGCATATCCCTCAAAATGAGCAATGACATAGCAGCTCTTCTTCTGCTCCGTGAGATCAGTCACTTGAAAGACTCTCTCGCATGTGGATTCCCATACAAGAAACTCTTTGGGATCACTTTCTCTCTTAAAGATTGGAAGCCCCATTTTTATGGTGTTGATGCGAACATCCCTTTCCCGAACACCTTGGCCGCCCCTACCTTCAAGACCTCAGTTCTCCCTAGGTTTTACCCTTCTACCTCTCATCCCATCTTCCATCAAATAAGGATCATCATACATTCAATACCCTCCTCTTCGGTTCTCCCTTACAAATCCCTTTTCTCGCATTGGTGGGTTTTAGGCATTTAGAATTTGGTATGGCGGATTGGCATTTAGTGGTGGAGGTCTTTGGATTGGATGATTTTGGTTTGGTGGAGTCAGATTAAAAGGTGGCATTTGGGTTCCAAATCCATCATGTGGAACTTGGGGATGTGGAGAATGGCTAGGTCCTTCAAGGCTTCAGCCTTGTGAATAATAGTTTGCTTGAGGTATGGCATTTGGTGCGTACATTCTTTGGTGTGTATCTTCAAGGGTAATGTTTGGGGATGTATTTTGGGGATTTGAGGGTCGAGAACTCCGTTGACTTTCTACCCTTTCCATTCGGCCACTAATAGAGGATACTTCCACTCCTAACGTCTCAACCGTAGCATTCACTCTAGCCACGTCTCGACACAAGGACTCAATACTATATACAAGGGCACTCATAACATTATGATCCATGGTTTGTGCATTGGACATTTCAGGTTCCATGTGTGGTGGTTCCATTTGAAAATGTATCTACAAAATGAGCAAACGTTAGCTGAAAATACTCTCACACACTCCTTTCACTCAGCTCACCCACTAGGCCCTTCAAATGTTGTAAGCCGGCTATCAATCTTTGAGTGATTAGGAATGAGTTTACTCTTGAGTTAGAATGGATTTTAGTTTTTAAGACTCAAGGAAGTTTCGTACCCACTTGAACCAAGAACAACTACAAATTGTAAACAAGCAAAGCACCACAAAGAACGTTGACACGAAAGACGTACTCGAAAACTAGTTCACAACTTAGTAGGTTGTTACTTAGTTATCAACTAGTATAGGATACAAATAGAAATAAACTAGTAGATACAGGGAAAGAAACTTAGAAGTTCCTATGACTTGAGTTTGTTATTGATGTGGCCCACAAGTTTTACTTTGGCCATTTGGTATTGTTGTTTTCGTTTAAGTTTGATGTTGTCCCACTTGAATGACTCAATCTTGATTGTTTGGTGAGGCTTTTTTTAATTTTTTGAGTAAACAAAAAGACTTGGAACTCTTTTTCCAAAGTTCAAGGTGTCAATAAGATTTTCACCAACTTGCACCAAAATGGCAAAATACCTTTTTGGCTTTGGTTTGTCCCTTCCCCCTTTTGGATATTTTTTAAAAAGGTTTGACACCCTTTTGGTAAGTAAGCTTTTTGGTAGGCCCTTTGTCTATTTTCCTCTTTGGTGTTGTCTTGAAACTAATTACAAGACAAACATAAGACCTAACCTCTCTCTTCCTCTTTTCAAATCAAACACCCCTTTTGTTAAACATTCACCTCAAGAACATTATGAGGAACAATAAGAACACTTATGAACAACAACAACATTCACACTGTCCAACCCTTCAACAACACTAAATAAATCTTCAAATATTAGACCTTAGAATCACGTTTGCTAGGGGGACAACAATCTAACATACGAAACTACTAAGACAAGTAAAAATAACACCTAAATCTAGACACTTCTCGGCCAACACAAGTCACCAGATAACACTTTTTTTTTTGCCTTTCTTTTTTTACTTTTTCAACTAGAAGAGCCCAAGATTGGTGGTGTAATAACACGACCAGCCTTCGTTCTGATACCAAATGATGCCAAACGGTATATACAAGAGCACAAAACAGTCCACAAACTCACAAAAATAGCCCACACGTACAAGACATCAAACGAAAAAAACAAACACACAAACTTGAAAGATAAGGAGATAGATAACTTGGCACAAAGAGAATATAAAATGTAGAAACTAAAGAGTGTATCAAACTCTAAAACCTATACAAATCACATTAACAAGCACAAAGTTCTTATAGGAACACAAGAGGAACTCGGTTCACTCAAGCACTCTCGTTTCTAGCCATCTCACAACACAAGTAGAACCTTTCACTTGTGAAGTATAAAATGTTTGATGGTCTACTCTCTTCTTGAGAGGAAATATGGTATTCAATGTTACAAAGTGATTTTAAAATTATCTAACTAGGAGAACAAGACTAAAGAAACACCTTAAATTGTCTTTACAAAAAGGATAGCAAAAGGACCCCTTTGACCTTAATAAAAGAGGAGTGGAGTGTTTGGGGAAGCCTTGGGAGTGTATTTTGGGCCCCTAATGTTAGCCCCCACATGTCAATATGTACACTCTCTTGTTCGAGTTTGTAATAAGCTCAACCGCGTCCATTTTCATAAACACGCCTTAAAGCCTTTGTAGTTCCCGAGCTTGACTTCTAGTAAATGGTCTAGAGCCCATGACACCCGTATCACTAATTCTCCATCTGCTTTCATAGACTTTATAAATTATGTATTCAGACAGTCCTTAGATTTATTAATTATAGTCTTAATTGATGACATCTTGGTGTAATCCAAAAGTGAAGAGGATCATGCAAATCACCTTCGAATTATGTTACAAACCCTAAAGGATCAGAAGTTGTATGCAAAATTTTCTAAGTGTGAATTTAGTCTAAGTGTTGTAAATTTTCTTGGGCATGTTGTATCCAGTGAAGAGATCAAGGTGGATCTATAAACGATTAAGGCAATTAATAGGTGGTTAAGACCCACAACTCTAACCAACATTAGGAGCTTCTTGGGCTTGGTAGGTTATTATAGGAGATTTATGGAGAGACTCTCATCTATTACTTCTCCTCTTACAAGGTCGACTCAGAAAAAGGTATAGTTTCTATGGTTTGAAGCTTATAAGGTTAGTTATGAGAAATTGAAGGGTAAGTTGACTTTTGATCCTATTTTGACCCTACCTAAGGGTACTCTAGGATTTTTTATGGAAGTATTTGGTTGCATTTTAATGTAGCATGGGAAGGTGGTAGCATATACTTCTAGGCAACTTAAGGTTAATGAGAAAATTTATCTGACTCATAATTTATACTTGGTAGTTGTGGTTCTATGGGGTGCACATGGATATCTACTCAGATCATAAAAGTCTGCAGTATATGTTTATGCCTAAAGAATTAAATCTCAGGCAGAGGGAATGGCTTGAATTACTTAAGGATTAAGACATGAATTTGCACTACCATCCAGGTAAAGCTAATGTTCTTACTGCTGCTCTTAGCCCATTATCCATGGGGAGTTTATCTCACATTGAGGAGGAGAAAAGAGATTGGTAAAGGATATTCACTAACTGGCCAATTTAGGAGTTTACCTTTTAGACTCTAAAGATGGAGAGGTAATCATTCAGGAAGTGGTTAAATTGTCTCTTGGGGATGAGGTCAAGGAGAAGTAGGTTTTAGATCCCATACTTATGCAAATTAAGGATGATGAGGGTCAATAAAAGGTTATGACACAAAAATTAAAGGAGATAGCATCTTGAGATATCAAGGTAGGTTGTTTGTTCCTAATATAGATAGGTTGTGGGAAAAGATTTTGATCAAATATAATGCGTCCAGATATACGATTCATCCGATTTCAACTAAAATGTATCATGACCTGAAAGAGATTTATTGGTGGAATAATATGAAAAAGGATGTGGTAAATTTTGTTGCCAAGTGTATAGTCTGTGGAGAAGTCAAGGTTGATTATTTGAGGCCGGGTGGTACGTCTCAAGAGATAGAATTTCCCATATAAAGGTGGGAGATGATTTCATTGGATGAGGTTGCTTAAGGTACGAATCTTATGCTTTCTCTTAATCCACTTGATTTCATACTCTGAGTCTCTCTATGTTCATTGTTTCATTGTGCTAAGAGTGCCCTAAATTCTCGTTAGTGGATGAATGATCCTAAGGAGGGGATAATGTAATACCTACGGGTTTTGGGAGTCTAAATAAAGCTAAAATTAAGTCTACATGACCCCTAGATTGAGTGCAAAACACTTTGGGATGGTTCAAATACATTGGTGGAGGTTTAGGACATGAATAATAACCCGGTGTCACGAGGGGAACACCACATGATGGTCCCACATCATAAAGGAACCTAGAGGCCACTGCTTTCCCTATAAAGTAGGCCCCGCACTGTGAGAGGGCTTACTCGTGCTGGACCTCTCGATGGGCCTCACATCATGACCCCTTCTTTGTCATCGGGATGTCATTTTATATGTTATTTAATGGCATTTGGGGCAGCCCGCACCTATTAAACTGTCCCCTTTCACATTATATATTTCTAGGCCCATAAGTACGACAAAATTTTTTCTAAAGAAGCATTCTACTCTTCTGAATTTACCTAGAAGAAAATGATTATGGTTCAAGGATTAGAGATCATCTCTGATGTATTCATCAAGGAATTTTTCATCGAAAAGTCATGTTGAACACTCCTTTAATTTAAGTACCATTATATTATGTTGATTTACTTGGTAATTATGTGTTTTTAATGATTGTTTGAAACTAGGGTTAAGGAGTTTGGTTGTGAAACCTTTATATTGGTTGTTTTTCTCATGATTTAATAGTTTTCTATGTACAAATAATGTGTCTTGAAGCTTAGATGTGTTGCATGAAAATGGTGGAATTGAAATATGAATTTAACTTTTTACGGGCTTGCATTAGAAAGAATGACCCTTAACCTATTTCAAAATTTAGTTTTTTAATGAGGAATTTATGGTGATATTCCATCTCTTGAACTATTGCAAGGCATAAAAGGATAAAAGGTTTAAATGGATCTTGCAAATCCCTTGGAGCTATGGCTATGGATTTTAAAATGAAATTCATAGTCTTAATATTTTAATGAAAATTGTATGGCATAATAATGAATGACTTGTAAGTCTTACATAATACCCCCTATTTTGAAGTCGCCGTGCAACTTACGACTCGTCTCCTTAGGTCGTATGGGCATTATATAAGTTATAAGATTAAGTCGTACCTATGGAAATTTGGAGGGATTGAGATTCTATTCAGGATACGACTCAACCATATGAATCTTTACTTGATGTTACGAGCCGTATGAGGATAGGTTGTAAGGTCAATAGTATAGGTTCTCTATGTTTCTGTCTAGGTTACAAGTGGATATTCTGAAACGTATGGACATGTGCATAGCCATAAGATACCTCTAGTATGATTACCAATGTGTGTCACTTTTGCAACTACCAAGCCTACGAGTTACTAGTCCAACTCGTACCCTCATCTTACGAGTTGTAAGATTGACCAGGGAATGTGTTTCCTGTACAATTTTTACAAGGGCCTTTGTGTCCTTTCCCACTCTCTAAAAAGCCAAACCCATGTTATTTTGGATTTACAAGGGGTGGTATAAAATACCCTAAATCCCTAAATCAAAACACAAACTTCAATTCCACCAAAAAGAATAAAAAAGGACCGTTTTCCCTTCCTCAAGAAATTAGGGTTTCTGAAGAACAAGATCAATTTCAAGGATTTTCTCAAAGATTCTACTCCAGGTATGTGGGGTATTTATCAATGGGTTCCTTTCACCCATTAAGTCCCAAAAATCCTCTTTTTAGTTTGAGTATGAATTTTACTCTTTACTATGATGTAATTTAGTGAAAATGATGATATTTCCCATATTTCCTAATGGAGTTTACATTCAAGCCATGCTATTAGCTTGTCCATATGAAAAACTATTTTAAATTATTTAAATTCAAAACTCCCATGTCATGTTTGGACAATACCATGTCAAGTTGTAAAATTCACATATTAGATCATGTAAACAAGATGTTCTCCTAAGTTTAACTTATCCCCGTGTTGTAATTCACGAGATTATCAGTTATTTAAATGCATTATGTTCATGGTTACCCAAATTATAACTTTCTGCTAGTGTTTTAGATGGTGTTATTATATTTAAAGTATCATTCAGTGTTGGCGGGTTATAAATACTGGATACCTATGGGCTTACTCTTGTTTCAGACTTTTCAAATAATAAGTCAGTTCATTCATAACTATATTGTCATACTTAGTTTTTAATGATCATGTTGAGCACTTTCAGTTGAAATGTTCTGCTGAACTTAGTTAGAAATAGTGTCATATTAGTTGGGAGTAGGATTTAGCATTGAGTGAACCCAGGGATGGAGGCTCACCTACCAATAGAGGGTGTGACTTTAGTAGAAGTCCCTGAGTTCCAGAACTACATAGAAAGTATAGGTTATTAGAGGTCTTCTGTCCAGTTGAGTGTTGACATTTTTTTAGGGTCACCTGCCAATAGAGGGGACTTTCTAGTCCTTCGGGACACAATTTTAGTGGATCCACATAGCCAGTATTAGTACCCATTCCAAGGTATTCACACCCTTCCAACTAAGGTTACAAGTTGGACCCCGATTAGATCAGATTAGGTCATGTCGGTTACATGATAGCTCTATAGTTTAAGTCAGTACTTATCCTATATCAGTTCAGGTTAGCTTAACCAAGTAGTCAGATTCTAAGTTATTTAGTCAGTCTTACAGATTAAATTTAGTTCATGCTTTACTTGGTCATACATTCTCAGTCTTACATGTCCATGCATCTATATTTGATTTCAATATGTATTCCAATTAGTTCTTACCTCACACACCAGTACATTCAATGTACTGATCGCAGAATTTTCTCTTATATTATATTGTCTTATAACAAAGGTTCAGAAGCACAGTTTCTCGATCATCCCTAAATAACTTAGCAGCTCCCCACAGTAGTAGTGGTGAGTCCTCATCTATCGAGGATGTGACATTTTATTTCTATTATTTCAGTATTCCTTTATGTTCAGTCAGTTGGAGTTAGTTGGGGGTTTGTCCCATCAACTCTGTATGTTTTAGAGGTTTACAGACTGACAGTCTAGTTTCTAGCATTTATCAGTTACTTCAAACATGTCATTTTATATATAAACTTTAGTATTTTAGTTGATAGTACTTTAGCAGTTTATCTTTTATACATATTATTTTATTATCATTTTATTCAGTTCTCGCAGTAGGCACTATATTATGGGTTAGCTTGGGATAACTTGTGGCCTTAAGCATCGTGTCGTGACTAGATGGTAGCCTTGAGGCATGACAAAACTTGATATCAGAGACTACGGTTTTAAAGTGTCCTAGTGTGTCTGAAAGCCATATTGAGTAGACTCTTGTGCATGGGTGTAAAGCACGCCACACTTATTGATAAGAGGCTACAAGATGTTTTAGGAAATTTTCCTTCTTTCGGTGTTCATGTCGTGCGAAAGAGAAGGAGCTCAATTGAATTCCTTTTTCTAACTCATCCTTTATTTCGTTTATAGACAATGACTCCTATATGAAATAATGGAAGGAGGAACAAGAATCATTCTGCACCACCACCTGATCAGGAAGATCCCCTGAACGACCATGTTTTTAATGTCGAGTTCAGTCTGTAGCTACTCAGAATAATCAGCAGGTTGTTTCTTCATCCAATCCAATGTTGAAAACCACTGCATCTAGAATTCAGGATTTCACTCGGATAACTCTGATACAAGTACGATCATGATCATGAACACTTTTTTAGTATGTTAAAGGCAACCAAGAGAGTGCACAAGTCTAAGTGTGAAGGAGACCCAAAGCCACCCATATGGTGCACTCAATGGGTGCCCATTTTGAAGATTAGTCACTAAAGGTCCCTTTTGTCATTTGTTTATTACTATAATATAGTATAAATATATCATTGTAGGGTTTATTTACTTAGTTAATTATTGTTGTAAGTTCTTGAAACACTTTTGAAACACCAAAGTCCTCTCTCTACTTAAGGCAAACTGAAACTAGTGTGGATTCACTAGTGATTATATTTTCTTGAAAACATTGGTGCTTGAGTAGTGGACTCCTCTCTTGTGTCATTATAAGAACTTGGTGTTAGTTTATATGTTTTTAGGAGTTTTAGAGTTTAATATACTCTCTAGTTCTTATCTTACATTTTCTCTCTATGTCAAGTTATTTATCCCTTTGTATATTAAGTTAGTCTTTGTTGTTGTTACCATTTGATGTGTTGTTCGTATGGGCTATTTTTGTGAATTTGTGGATTGTTTAAGCCTTCTTAGTTACCATTTGGTATCAGAATCCCTTTTTATTTTCTGAATTTAAGTCTGAGGAGGATCTATGGGAGTTTTTGATGATGTACAGAAGGTGACAAACATCATAGTGTCACTTCGAGTAAGAGAGCAGACTTTGCTGTGTATCACTTGCAGGGAATAGCCCATACTTGGTTCAAATAGTGAAAGGAAGACAGGGGAGTTGATGCGGGACTTATTGAGTGGGAGGAGTTTTCCACCGCTTTCTTAGACAAGTTCTTCCCAATGGTGTTGAGGGAAGCTAAGGTTCATGATTTTATAAACTTGAATCTGGGTAGCATGAGTGTGCGGGAGTACGCACACAAATTTACTTAGTTGGCGAGGTATGCTCCTACTATGGTGGCTAAATCTAGGTCCAGGATGAGTAAGTTCATATTTGGTATATTTTATAGTGTGGGCAAGGAGTGTAGGACCGCCATGTTTATTAAGGAGATGGACTTGTCTAGACTTATGGTTCATTTTCAATAGATAGAGGAATAAAAACTTAAGAAGAAAGAAAGAGAGAATAAGCGGGCAAGAACTGGTAGCTTCAACTTCTCACAATTGAAGTCAGAAGGTGGTAACTATTCTCAGTTCTATTAAAAGTTTTCAGCTCCATCCCCATCTTCAGGCAGCACCTCAGTGACTAAGTTTAGGCAAAATAATCAATGTAGGGCGCTAGGATCTCAGACTCATAGTAGAGTGAAAGGTGATCAAACCAATCCGCTTTGTAGGAAATATGGTATTAATCATCAGGGAGAGTGTAAGGAAGGCAGTGATGGATGTTTTAGATATGACAACCTAGGACACAGGATCAGGGATTGCCCTATGGTTGGTCAGAAGTGTAAAGATGTTCGTCAATAGGGTTAGTCTAACTTTTCATTAGCTCCAATAGGTCTCCCGATGTAATAAGGTTCCACTTTTGGTGCTACCAGTGTGCAGTGCCAGAAAAGATAATTTGCTCTCCAGACTTGGAATGATCAGGAAATTTCTCCTGATGTGGTTAAGGGTATGTTGCAACTCTTCCATCTTTATGTTAAGCTTCAATTTTATTTGTGACTTTTTATATAGTTGTAGACTTCAGTATCTGTCCCAAAATGTTATTAGAGCCTTTCTCAGTATCTACGCCAATGGGTAAGTCTATTATAGCCAGATAGATATACAGAAATTGCCCGTTTATAGTGTATCAGAAAGTTACTTCAGTTAATCTTGTGGAGTTAGAGATGACTAATTTTGATGTCATTCTCAGCATGAATTTTCTCCACTCGTGCTATGCCTCAGTTGATTGCAGAAAATACAATAATTCAGTTCAAGTTTCCTAATGAACCAGTTATCGAATAAATGGGTACTACTTCTGTGCTTAAGGGTCAATTTGTTTCTTATCTTAAGTCAAGAAAGATTATATCCAAGGGATATATTTATCATCTCGTTTGAGTCAAGGACTCAAATTCTAAAACTTCAAGTCTTGGGTCAATTTCGATAGTGAATGAGTTCCATGATGTATTTCCTAAAGATTTTCCCGGAGTTCCTCCCGAGAGGGAAATTGATTTTGGAATATTTCTCCTTCTAGATAACCAGCCTATCTCTATCCTACCTTAAATAGTGGCTTTAGCTGAGCTTAAGGAACTAAAAGAGCAGTTAAAAGTTCTCTTGGATAAGGGTTCCATCAGGCCTAGTGTCTCACTATAAGGTGCTCAAGTTCTATTCACGCACAAGAAAGATAGTTCTCTCAGAATGTGCATTGACTATCATCAGTTGAACAAAGTCATAATCAAGAATAAGTATTCTTTCCCCAAGATTGATGACTTGTTTGACCAACTTTAGGGTGCAAGTTATTTCTCTAGTATAGACCTCATATACAGATATCATCAGCTTAGAGTCAGAGAATTTGACATTCCAAAGATAGCCTTCAGAACTCGGTACGGTCACCTTGAATTCTTAGTTATGTCCTTTGGAATAACGAATAACCCTGTAGCTTTTATGGATTTGATAAACAGAGTGTTTAACCAGTACTTAGACATGTTCATCATAGTCTTTGTTGATGGTATCCTTGTTTATTCCCGTAGTGAGAATGATCATGTAAGCCGTTTGAGGGTTGTGTTGCAGACCCTTAGATATAATCCATTATTCGCTAAGTTCAGTAATTGCATATTTCAGTTAAGGATAGTAGCCTTCCTTGGTTACTTCATTTCTGGTGATGGAATTCAAGTTGATCCTCAAAAGACCAAAGCTGTGAGAAACTAGCCTAGACCTATCTCTACATCAGATATCAGGAGTTTCTTGGGTTTATCTAGTTATTACAGATAGTTTGTTAAACAGATTTCTTCTATTGCTTCTCCCATGTCTAAACTAACCTAGAAGAAAGTCAAGTTTCAGTGTTCAGATTTTTGTGAGAATAGTTTTCAGGAGTTGAAGAATTGACTCTTTTTTTGCTCCAGTTTTGGCTTTACTAGATGGCACAGATGGATTTGTAGTATATTGTGATGCTTCTAGAGTTGATCTTATTTGTGTAATAATGCATAGAGGTAAGGTCATATCCTATGAGAATAATTTCCCGACCCATGACCTTGAGTTGGAAGTAGTTGTCTTTACCTTACAGATTTGGAGGCATTATCTTTATGGGATTCACGTGGATGTGCTTACTACTCACAAAAGTTTACAGTATGTTTTCACATGGAAAGATTTGAATCTTCATTAGAGAATATGGCTTTAGTTATTAAAAGATTATGATATGAGTGTATTGTATCATTTGGGCAAGGCCAATATAGTAGCAGATGCCCTTAGTAGATTTTCTATGCATAGTGTTGTTTATGTTGAGGATGATAAGAAGGAGTTAGTCTGTAAGGTTCATCATCTTACTTGATTAGGTGTTTGGTTGGTTAATTCGGCCGAACGTAGAATATGGGTTCAGTATGGTTCAGAATCTTCATTGGTTTCCAAGGTAAAAAAAAACAAGATAGGGATCCTAGTTTAGTAAAGTTGAAGAAGGCATTCACAGAAAGTGGATGTTTTCTCCCAAGAATGAGATGTATGCATTATTGTCAGGGTAGATTATTTGTTCCATGTGTTGATATTTTAAGGCGGAGTAAATTAGCAGAATCGCAAGATGGCCGATATTCTATTCACCCAGGGGCCACCAAAATATACCGTGATTTATGGGAGATCTATTGGTGCAGTGGTATAAAGAAACAAATTGCAGAGTTTGTGGCTAAGTATTCAAATTACCAGAAGGTTAAGGTTTAGCACCAAAGTCCTAGTGGTAGTGTTTAGAAGTTTAGCATCCCCACATAGAAATGGGAGGTGGTGAACATGGATTTTGTGATAGGTCTTCCTCGTACGCATTATCAACATAATTCGATATGGGTCACTGTAGATAGAATGACCAAGTCAGTTCATTTCTTGCTAGTTCATATTTTGTATTCAGTTGAGGATTATGCTAGACTTTATCTCATGGAGTTAGTAAAGTTGCATGGGGTTCCGTTGACTATCATCTTAGATAGAGGTACTCAGTTTACCTCTCACTTTTGGAAGGCTTTCCAGAAGTGTCTTGGTATCTAAATTCATCTCAGTATAACTTTTCATCCTCAGATAGATGGCCAGGTAAAATGGACCATTCAGACTTTATAGGACATGTTGAGGACCTATGTTATTGACTTTAAGGGTAGTTGGGATGACCACTTATGTAATACCCCGTATGTTTCTAAGCTAGGAGACAAACCAATTTTCCTACGTATGAAACCTCCTATCCTATGAGTCGCATTTTAGTGCATGACTTACAATGAGTATCCTAGTGATCAGATAGCTTATGATACATTAAGCATATTCATATGAGTCACTTAAGGTAATATAACCTAAGAGTTTTTGAATCCATCAAGTTTTAGTGTTTGATTTTGCATGGGTCATCTTTGAACGATTATAACTCGATGTTAATGTGGTATTTCTGCATATTACTACCTACCAAATTGTAGATAATTGAATTATCTTTCCAACATTACCAATTTTGCCTTAATCCAAAACCCAACCAAAATGTTATGCCCATTTTTGTGAGAGACAGTAAGGATAGGCGATTAGTTAGGCGCCGCCCAACCAAACTTACGCGATTGGTTAGGCGCCGCCTAAGTCAGTTCCAATGCCAAAAAGACTCCATTTTGAGTTATTTTGTGGGTAATTAAGTCTTTTAACTGTCCTTACATGTCCCTAAACTTAACCCTATGAAATATATAGCTTCTAAACACATTACAACCCTATTAACATCTCAAAGCTCATCATCCAAGAGCACTAAAAGAGAAAAACAACTAGGGTTGCATAATTAAGCTTGAAGATCCAATTTCAAGTAAATTCCTCCATCAATCATCAAGATCCTCCCTTCCAAAGTATGCATAGTGTTCATCCACGAATTTTTTTCGTCCGTGGAGTTCAAGAATCAATCTTTAAAATACAAAAGCTTGGTTGATTGTGGTAATATGATCATACCCATGTTGATGCTTGTTTGTTTTTCTATATAATAGTATGCGTGAGTTGATTTATGGATCCTTTTCATCCATAAAGCTCAAAAAACCTCTTTTTATTATAAAGTATGATTTTTATATTGTTGGGTGTTGATGATCATGTTGTTGATATTGGGTGATTCCCAAGATGGAATCTTTATATGTTTTTTTTGAATTTCATGATATCATATGAGTTGGAAACATATAAATTTGGTTGTTCATGATGTATAATTTGATGATTTCACCTATGCTTAAGATGTGCATGTAAGGTGTTTGATAAAATACCTAAAATACTAGAAATCATGCAATATAGCTAAATTGTGACTAAGTAAAGGATTCATGATATGCCCTTATGTTCCAATGACTTCTATGTTGATAATGTGCCTTGTAAATGTTGTTGGAATACTCATGAACTATTCTTATGAGATTATTCTATTTTTATTTGCAAATACTACTTATGAACAAGATGTATGATAACCATGCAACCCATACGAACTTCCATGCTATTGTTATGTGTTGCCAATATGATTATGCAATGAACATGATTTTAAGATTGTGCAAGTACTTCCATGTGATATGAAATTCTTTCCATGCAATACATTGTTGATAACCATGCTTAGTATGAGATCCCTACTTATGATATTATAAATTATGGACTCTACTCTTATGATAAAGTTAGTCATGTGTGTCAGTTTCCTTCCATCGGGTCTTGAGGATACTTGTACCCGAAAAATATAGTTGTGTGCCTAGAGCCATGTCATGTTTTCACGATACTCTCAGTCAAGCCATGATCTATAGAATTCAGTCAGTCATGTGACTCAGGAAAACTCAAAAATCTCAGTAATCTCAGTAGTCCAGTAATCTCAGTAATCTCAGTGCTCAGTAACCTCAGCAACCTCAGTATTCATAGTCAATCTCAGTAACTTCAGTACTCTCAACCAGTCCTCAGAACTCAGTACATTCCGTCAATCATTGGAATCCAGTAAATTTAGTTTAGCTCTACTAAACAATACCACTAGTATCAATCTAGTTAATCAGTATCAGTTCAGCTAATCATTTCAGTTCAGTTATTCAGTTCAGCTTAGTTATTCAGTTTAGTTTCCTTCAAATGGGAATAGAAGTTAGCACCGAGTGAACCCAAGGATGGGAACTCACCCGCCAGTTCAGGGTGTGATTCTTAGTAGTCATCTTTATGTTGCAGAACTACGTAGCCAGCGTAGGTTGAGACATCTTAACCTATCATATTCAAGTTGATGAGGTGGTTTAACCCATTAGTTTAGGGTTCCCACCGTTCTCATTGAGTACCTTCCAGTATAGGGTTCTCACAGCTTTCCTTACCAGTGGCGCGGTATTGACACCCCTTCAGTCAGGAATAGATTGGACCCCAGCTTAGCTAAATGTATTTGGGGCATGTCAGTTAGATAACTACTTCCCACAGTTTCAGTTACAAATTTTAGGACTGTCAGCTATAGCTAACCTGTCTCAGTAAAGAACTCAGATAGTTTTTCATATTTTAGTATATCAGGACTGTCAAATACAGTCAACTCAGAAATAAAATTAAACTCAGATAGTTTCCTTTAGATTTATGGACTGTCAGATACAGTCACTTATGCTATCAATCACAAAATTTATCAGAATTTATGCTATCAGTACTCAGCTTCAGGACTGTCAGATACAGTCAATCAAACCAGTTCTTCATAATTTGAACTATCAGAAACAATCATTTATTTATCAGTAATGCAATATCAGTCTCTTAGTATTCAGTAATACAGTATCAGATCCATCATTTATTAGTGATTTACATATCAATATCAATAAACTCAATCTTTTAGAATCTCATTATCAGTACACTCATGTTGTTAGTATTCAGACTCAGTAGTCCGTATCTCCACGAGTTCAGTTACAGTTATGTATACATGTATGTACTCTCATGTTCATATCAGTCAGTATTGTCCATGCACATAACCCTTTGCATTTAGCCTACCTTATTTGTATACTCAGTACATTCAGACGTACTGACGCATTTGTGCTATGGTGCTTTCTCTTATGTTACACCATAGGTTCAGAGGAATGAGCTCCAAATCATCAGTAGATTCCAGGATCAGCAGTCAGAGCTAGACGTGAGTCTTCATCCTTTGAGGATATGATGATTTCATTTTTATTTCAGTTTTTACTTTATTTCAGTGGAGTTAATTGGGGACATGTCCCCTTAACTCCTTATTCAGTTCAGTTAGAGGCTTTTGGACTAGATGTCAGACTAGATGTTCGGACTTCAGTATTTATGTTTCTTTTTGGTATTGTTATACCATATTTTTCAAATATGTATTAATATTGAACCTTATGGCCTTATAGTTCATGTTTCTGCATATTTTATGAGATATTATGCAGTTTACAGGTACAGATATCAGTCATGGGTTAGCTTGTGGTCCTTCGTGGTCATGAGCACTATGTAGCATTTTGGTTTAGAAAATTGGGGCGTTTCAAACTTGGTATCAGAGCCTAAGGTTCAACAGTATCCTAGGAAGTCGGAAAGCTGCATCAAGTAGAGTCTAGTACATGGGCGTGTTGTGCACCACACTTATGTGCAAGAGGCTATGAGATGTTTTAGGAATAGTTTCCCTTCTTTTATGTCTCAAGATCGTCCTGTAGCAAGTTTCTTTAAGGAAACCATGTAGATTCATATCATGCACCCCTCATGTTCACTTTACCTTACTTTCAAGTTAATAGAAACAGTGAAGTTCAAAGTCCTAAAGACAGGGCTTTCTCAGACAGTCCTTACGGTCAGTTATGAGATTAGCAACATACTCAAATAGTATCCCATCAGTTCATTATTGTTCTAAGGTCATACAGATTTTATTTATAATCATGAGAACTCATTCTTGAACCCAAAAGTTTAGCAGTAGTAGAGTTGGGATAGTATTATTCTATTTGATCAGATTATGTATTCGTGGGGATTAGATCAGTAGGCTTGAACAGTATGAGCTAAGCACTTAAGTTTATTAACTCAAAATTAAGCATGAAGGTGTCAATGTGATATTAACAGTATATGAGGAAACAGAATCAGATGATGTGTTTAGTAAGACAGACAGGTGTTGAACATAATGTAGGTATGTGACGGTAGATCAAGTACCTAAGCTAGGCCCTCAGATTTCAATAGTAAAGCCAATATGTATAGAAAGCAGTAATGGAACACAATTCCAAACCCATTCTTATCTTAGTGCAAAGTTTTTCACTTCAGCTATCACGAAACCAAATCAGGCATTGCATACCAACTCTATGATCACGAACTATAATCATGTATGAATTCAATTTCCAGCCTAAGGAGTCCCTTTTACTTCACAGTACGAGTCATATTCCATGAGAACAATCTACTTTCACACACTTTCCATAGGATTATGTGCGCCTTCAGTTCCCAGTATAAGGGGTTCAGTTCCAGCTCCCTCAGTATTTGAATCATATCCCACGAGTACAGAAAACTCTAGAATCAGGTTATACAGCTCATGACTCATGTACGCATATCATGATTTCCAGTATACTTAGCTTACATGACTCATGCTATGCCCCTACAGATCAGATACATTTAGACTATGTCATGTATATCATCAGTTCAAACCTTATTGGTAAATCCAAACTATTGATATTTTATTCCTCAAATTTCAGTCATGTGTCAAGTTTAGTTTGTATCTATTCATGTTTCAGGTCTTCCTGATTTACTACTCCAGTTAGCTCTCCTTATGGAACAGTGTAGTGATGAGAATTTGTTTAGATAAGAAAAGATTTTTGCATGCTTACTTTACATGAGGATGTAGTTGTGAAGATAGGCTTGAATGTCATGATAAATGTGCAAGAAAATGTCTAGCAAGGGGTCGTATTTAGAAGTTGGGAAATTACAAAGTGTAAGTGTACATTTAGATCCTTGACTTATGTCAGTCCCCAGCATATAGCCATCAAAAACTCAGTTGCCAACTCAATTATAGTTTTAGTATCCAGCACTCAGTGATCAGTGTTCAGTCCTTGAATTCAGAACTTCTGTACTAGCTATAATTTCATCTTCAGTTCAATAACCAGATTTGAAACTCAGTTCAGTTCCAGACATGCTTGACCATAGCATTCAGGTTGTCAGTACTCAGTTATTAGTTATTCAGTACCCCAGTTTATAGAATACCTCAGAGCCATGTCATACGCTTGGTCTCGCATTCAAAAATAATATAGACTTCATGAATCCATGCTCAAATACCTTATTCTACTTAGTTAGTCCTTATTTCTTATGCATAAAACTCAAAAATCTTAGCCCAGCTATTCAGACTAAGTACAGTTTAGCTTTGCAAATACAGTATTCAACTATCAGTTATTCAGTTAATCAGATAAGTTAGTGTATTTATGCACTTGTGTTCAGCTCAGTTCATGTATCATGTCTCAGTTTCAGATCCTAGCTATTCAGTCATGACTCAGTTTCTAGGTGTCTTACGCATTGCCTCAATTTTCCTCAGTAGCTTATCCAAATCAGTATCCTTTGAGGGTCATAGTGTCCCAAGGGAGAGATACATCATACCCCCAAAATTTCATAACATAAACATGCTGCTCTATTTTCTTTTGATGAATCCAGTTTAGAGAAGGGGTACTCATAAGTTAACCCTCAAACTCCAACTTCAGTCGTATGCCATGTTTTCAAGATTCAGTTTAGATCATGATATTCAGTATATCTACCACATCCCAGACTTAGTTATGTTCTTATGTTTCCGATCATGCATATGGAGTAATTAATCTCAAACTTATCGGTATTATCAGTTCAAGGAACAGTTTTCCTTAAACTTACTTGTTCTCATGTTCATATTTCAGTGCAAAACTTGGAATTCAATTCCATTCTCAGTTTTCAGTTCAAACTTGATACCTTTACTATTGCATGTTCATGAGTAAGTTTAGTCATGAATTCACACATCAGATATGCGTGATTAGCTCATCAGTACTTTTAGTCATACATTCACATATCGTGTTAGTCATATAATCATGTATCAGATATACATGGATTCAGCCTTTCAGTTATGCATCATATATGCATTCTCATTTTGAGAAAACTCACTTTATTAGAATCCTCAGTCTTATATTCATGAATCAGCTTACCATGCATCAGATACGCATGTTCAGTATGTTATGCTCAGCTTTTAGTCATTTCAGTCATGAACCCATGTTTCAGTAGTGTATGTCTTGTACTTACTTCATCTTATCATCTCTCCCACCTCAGTTAATTTCCATTCGAGGACGAATGCTCCCAAGGGGGAGATATTGTAATACCCTGTATGTTTCTAAGATAGGAGACGAACCATTTTTCCTACGTATGAAACCTCCTATCCTATGCGTCGCATTTTAGTGCATGACTTAAAATGAGTATCCTAGCGATAAGATAGCTTATGATACATCAAATGTGTTCATATGAGTCACTTAAGGTAATACAAGCTAAGAGTTTTTGAATCCATCAAGTTTTAGTGTTTGATTTTGCAAGGGTCATGTTTGAATGAGTATAACTTGATGTTAATGTGCTATTTCTGCATATTACTACCTACCAAATTGTAGATAATTGAATTATATTTCCAACAGTACCAATTTTGCCTTAATCCAACACCCGACCAAAAAGTCATGCCCATTTTTGTGAGAGACAGTAAGGATAGGCGTTTGGTTAGGCACCGCCCAACCAAACTTAGGCGATTGGTTAGGCGTCGCCTAAGTCAGTTCCAATGCCAAAAACACTCCGTTTTGAGTTATTTTGAGGTTAATTAAGTCTTTTAACAGTCCTTACACATCCCTAAACTTAACCCTATGAAATATATAGCTTCTAAACACATTACAACCCTATTAACATCTCAAAGCTCATCATCCAAGAGCACTAAAAGAGAAAAACAACTAAGGTTGCATAATTAAGCTTGAAGATTCAATTTCAAGGAAATTCCACCATCAATAATCAAGAACCTTCCTTCCAAGGTATGCGTAGTGTTCATCCACGAATTCCTTTCGTCCGTGGAGTTCAAGAATCAATCTTTAAAATACAAAAGCTTGGTTGATTGTGGTGATATGATCATACCCATGTTTATGCTTGTTTGTTTTGCTATATAATAGTATGCGTGAGTTGATTTATGGATCCCTGTCATCCATAAATCTCAAAAAACCTTTTTTCTATTATAAAGTATGATTTCTATATTGTTGGGTATTGATGATCAGGTTGTTGATATTGGATGATTCCCAAGATGGAATATTTATATGTTTTTTTTTGAATTTCATGATATCATATGAGTTGGAAACATGTAAATTTGGTTGTTCATGATGTATAATTTGATGATTTCACCTATGCTTAAGATGTGCATGTAAGGTGTTTGATAAAATGCCTAAGAAACTAGAAATCATGCAATATAGCTAAATTGTGACTAAGTGAAGGATTCATGATATGCCTTTACGTTCCAATGACTTCTATGTTGATAATGTGCCTTGTAAATGTTGTTGGAATACTCATGAACTATTCTTATGAGATTATGCTATGTTTATTTGCAAATCCTACTTATGAACAAGATGTATGATAACCATGCAATCCACATGAACTTCCATACTATTGGTATGTGTTGCTAATATGATTATGCAATGAACATGATATTAAGATTGTGCAAGTACTTCCATGTGATATGAAATCCTTTCCAAGCAATACATTGTTGATAACCATTCTTAGTATGAGATCCCTACTTATGATAATATAAATTATGGACTCTACTCTTATGATCAAGTCTGTCATATGTGTCATCTTCCTTCCATCAGGTCTTAGGGGTACTTGTACCCAAAAAATATAGTTGTGCACCTAGAGCCATGTCATGTTTTCACAATACTCTCAGTCAAGCCATGATCTGTAGCATTCAGTCCGTCATGTGACTCAGGAAAACTCAAAAATCTCAGTAATCTTAGTGCTCAGTAACCTCAGCAACCTCAGTATTCACAGTCAATCTCAGTAACTTCAGTACTCTCAACCAGTCCTCAGAACTCAGTACATTCCATCAGTCATTGGAATCCATTAAACTTAGTTTAGCTCTGCTAAATAATACCACTAGTATCAGTCCTGTTAATCAGTATCAGTTCAGCTAATTAGTTCAGTTCAGTTATTCAGTTCATCTTAGTTATTCAGTTCAGTGTCCTACAGATGGAACTAGAAGTTAGCACCGAGTGAACCCAAGGATGGGAATTCACCCGCCAGTTTTGGGTGTGATTCTTAGTAGTCATACTTGTGTTCCAGAACTACATAGCCAGCGTAGGTTGAGACATGTTAACCCGTCAGATTAGGGTTGATGAGGTGGCTTAACCCTTCAGTTAAGGGTTCCCACTGTTCTCATTGAGTTCCTATATCTCATTATCAGTACACTAATGTTGTCAGTATTTAGACTCTATAGTCCATATCTCCACGAGTTCAATTACAGTTACGTATACATGTATGTACTCTCATGTTCATATCAGACAGTATTGTCCATGCATATAAACCTTTGCATTTAGCCTACCTCCCTCGTATACTCAGTACATTCAGACATACTGACGTATTTACGCTATGGTACTTTCTCTTATGTTACACCATAGGTTCAGAGGCATGAGCTCCAAATCATCAGTAGATTCCTGGATCAGCATTCAGAATTAGACGTGAGTCCTCATCCTTTGAGGACATGATGATTTCATTTCTATTTCAGTTTTCACTTTATTTCAGTAGTTGGAGTTAGTTGGGGACATGTCCCATCAACTCTTTATTAAGTTCAGTTAGAGGCTTTCGAACAAGATGTCAGATTAGATGTTCAGACTTCTGTATTTATATTCCTTTTTGGTATTGTTATACTATATTTTTCAAATATGTATTAGTATTGAACCTTATGGCCTTACAGTTCATGTTTCCGCATATTTTATGAGATATTATGCAGTTTACAGGTACAGATATTAGTCATGGGCTAGCTTGTGGTCCTTCAGGGTCATGAGCACCATGTAGCATTTTGGTTCAGAAAATCGAGGAGTTACAACTTACCATTGATTTAGTTTGCCTACAATAACAGTTGTCACTCAAGTATTTGGATGGCTCTATTTGAGGCTCTCTATGGGAAGAGATGTAGGTCTCCAATTGGTTGGTTTGAAGTAGGTAAGGTTGCTTTGATAGGGCCAAATTTAGTGTTTAAGGCAATGGAGAAAGTTCAGTTGATTCAAGAAAGGTTAAAAATATCCCAAGGTCATCAAAAATCTTATACAGATATAAGGAGAAGAGATCTTGAGTTTGATATTGGTGACTTGGTTTATTTGAGAATTTCCTTATGAAATGGGCAGAAAGATGTGGCTAGAAAGGAAAACTCAGTCCCATTTATGTTAACCCATATAGAATTTTTAGTCGTTATGGAAAGTTAGCTTATGAATTAGAGTTTTCTATAGATTTGTCATTCGTCATCCGGTGTTTAATGTTTCCTTTCTAAAGAAATTCATTGGTGATTCAGCTTCTGTGATTTCTTTGGAAAACATGGATGTGAAATATAGTCTCTCATTCAAAGAAATTCCAATTGAGATCCTTGACCACCAGACTTATAGGTTGAGGATTAAAGAAGTTCCCCTGGTTAAAGTTTTATGGAGAAATCAATCCGTTGAGGGGGACACTTAGGAAGAAGAAGCAGATATGCGACCCAAGTATCCTCAACTTTTCTTCCCAAATTTATATTCAACTTAAGGTAATGGTTTTCCTTTAATTGACTCTCTCTCATCTTCTATCTCAGATTTATAACTATCCTCATGTTATTGCATGTATTCATGAATTTAGTTTAGTCCATGCATTATGTTTCAGATTTGGTTATTTAATTATGTTTCAATTCATGGTAGTCAGTGACAATGTTAGTTTCCTTAGTATTCTCAATCTAACCAGTTTCATTCAAGGATGAATGGTTCCAAGGAGGGGATATTGTAATGCCCTGTGTTTTAAATTCACTATACAACTTATGACTCATCTCCTTTTGGTTGTATGGACACCATATAAGTCGTAAGATACAATTCATACCCAAGGTAGTGTGGAGTGATTGAGGTTCTATTCAGGATATGACTCTACCATATGAATCGGCACTGGATGTTACAAGTCATATGAGGATAGATCATAAGGTCAACAGTATAGGTTCCCTATATTTCTGTCCAGGTTACTAGTGGATATTTTGAATCATATGGACATGTGACGAACCATAGGATACCTCTCATATATTGACCAGTGTATGTCACTTTTTCCAATGCTAAGCTTACGAGTTACTAGTCCAACTCGTACCCTCATCTTATGAGTCGTAAGATTTACTCGTAATGACTGGGAACGTGTTTTCCTATATGTTTTTTTCCAAGGACGTTTATGTCCTTTTCCACTCCCTCAAAATCCTAACCCAAGTTGTTTTGGCTTTACAAGGGGTGGTCTAAAAGACACCAAAGCCCCAAATCACAACACAAACTTCAATTACCCCAAAGAGAATCAAAAGAGGGGGTTCTATAATGCCCCAAGTCTGGTACCCCAAACGCTACGCGATGCTAACAATCCCAAAGGACCACTAGCTAACCCATGACTTTTACCTGTTGTGAGCTCTTCATAATAGTAATACTTTAATAACAATACAGCTAAATAAATGCAGAAATCTGGCAGAATTTCTACCATAAGGTTCAAATCTGAATAATACGAAGTAAAACAATATCTGAACAAGGTATAACAATACAAAAACTAAAAACAGCTGTCTGAAATACTCTAGTCTGAAAGCCTCTAAAATTTTCTAAACTTTTTAGTTGATGGGACATGTTCCGAACTAACTCTGACTACTGAAATAACTAATTACTGAAAAAATAAAATAATGAAACAATTGTGTCATCGAACTATAAGGACTTACCACTGACTCTTACTGCTGATATTTGAGCTACAAAGTGCGATCGAGAACCTGAGCGTCTAAACCTATGGTATAAAACACCATAGCGTAATATAAAAGTATGTTTCAGTACGTGAGAATGTATTTGTATGCAAAGTGAGGTAAGGTTGAATGTAAGGGTTCATATGTATGAACTAAAACTGACTAAATAACATGAACATGACTACATGAGAATACATGCATGAATATATAACTATAATTGAAGTCATAAGGATTCTGAATACTGAGTTTACTATTAACATGGATCACTAATACCTGATATACTATTTACTTAGTAACTGTGTCTGACACTCTTAATTTTTTATGGAACTAGCTGAGTTTCGTACTGAGCTAAGTTACTATATCTGATAGACCTGGAATCTATAGAACTATTTGAGTTCTTTACTAAAGGTTGAGACTAAATCTTAAAATGATACTGCGGGAGGTAATCATCTAATTGACATACCCCTTCACTAACTGATTTGGGGTCCAACCTATAACCCCAGTTGGAAGGGTTTCAATACCGAGCCACGGGTAAGGACATATTATGAGTTAACCCTCTGCTAATAGGGAGCTCTTCGTCCAACCCCTCGCTGATAGGAGAAACTCAAATGAGATATATTAAGCTTAGAATCATAGGGTTATGTCTAAACCTACGCTGGATACGTAGTTCTGGAATGCAAGGATTGCTTCTAAGGACCACATCCTCTGTTGGTAGGTGAGTCCCCATCCTTGGGTTCACTCGGTGCGGAATCCTACTCCCAACTTAATAGACTATGGACTGATTTCCTAGTTAATACTAGTCTTGACTGAGTTATTACTGATTGTATTGTTTAACTGAACTGAACTGAGTGTACGGAGTTCTGTTGACTGACAGAATACTACTGGGTTATGTTAACTGACTAAGTTTACCGAGGACTGAACTGACTACTAAATAAGACTGGACTGATATTGAATTTAATGAGTTTTCCTGAGTTTTGTAATAGAACTAGAGCACTACTGATCGTGACATGACTGAGATTACTCTGTAACTGACACTGTCTCTAGGCAAATAGCTTAGTTTTAGGGAATGAAATACCCCCAAGACTTGATAGCATGAATAGTAATAATACATGACAACACTTACATACTTGACAATAGCCAACAACTCACAATACAATCAATGAGGCATTTTATCAAGCATTTGAAAGACATGAACTTATACATGAATAGGAATGCACATTAGTGTGTCATAATTCATTTACTAAGACCTTTCATCAAACACTTAGCATGCATTAACCTGTGCTTGAATGGGGATTTCTTGTCAACAGACTATAATGGCATTATTTCATTCCCATAGGCATTTTGTCAAACATGTGGGGAGCATGGTTTGGTCACAAAATAATCAATACATCCTATTACCATGGCTACATCCATAAACTTGCAAATTGAAGGGTTTATAATGAACATCATGTAAATCATTACATAATAGAATGAATTCTTGTAATTAATAGTTTATAACATGAATCATAACCCAAGAACAACATAAACATGAAATTCAAATCAAGTAACTCATGAAAACTCATAAATATACAATCTTTGTGTTTTGAAAGAGATTCTTGGGCTTCATGGGTGAAAGGGGCCCATGGATAAACACCTAGCATACCTTAGAATGTTAATCCTTGAAGGATCTTAAAGGAATTCTTGAGTCTTAATCTTGAATTTTGAAACTAAGGCTTCTTGCTTTTGATAGAGGATGATTAAATTGGGGAACGATTGAGTGAATAATGATATATTTAGGTCATACAGGATAAATTTTGTATTTTAGGTTGACCTAGTCCATGGAAAATGTCTATTATGCCCTTGGGATTAAAAATCCCAAAATTGGAATACATATTAAAGCCTCACCGTGATGCGGTGGAGTGGCCATCACTATGCTCACCACAATGCAGCCCAATCACGGTGAGCTACTAGATCATGACATTTGCTGATTTGAGACTCACCGCGACGCGGCCTAATCGTGGTGAGCTACTGGAATTTTCCAAATGCTAAAATGGATTTCATCACAATACGATGGATGAACCATCGCTATACTCATCGCGATGCAATTTAATCGCAGTGAGCTACTATTTTTGAAATTTGTATTAGATCTAATCCTTGTCTAAAAAATCTGAATCTTACCCGAGACATGCTATTTCCATCCTTGACTATGACTTAACTTAGAAATTAACTTTCCAAGGTTGTAAAGGTCATAAATAAATTCATTGAAGTTTGAAGGGCTTAGAAAAGACTAAGTCCTAATACCTAGTTGAAATTTTCTAACTTTAGGACCCCCTCAATAAGCTTTAAAGGTTGAGTTAAGCTTTGTATTTGCGGGATCTTACAATATCTCTCCTTGGGAACATTCATCCTCGAATGAGACTGACTAAGCTGAAGAAATAGATAAACTGAACTTAGTCACTGAGCGTGGACATCTGAAACATGGTTACATGACTGATTTACTGATAAATTGAAATCTAATATTGAGCATGCATATCTGATGCATGATTTCAGGACTAAGTTGTTTCATGACTACATGACTGGGATTTCCTTGTAAGAGAGACTGTTCTAAATTTCTAGGCCCTCTGTAAGGACTACGACTGCTGGGTCACCTATGCATTTCTAAAGAAAAGAGACATGAAATACGGGATGGATTGAAGCTAGATCTGAAGGCAACTCAATCTAGTAAGCTACCATTCCGAATCGGCTGAGAATTCGGTAAGGACAGATATATTAGGGGTTGAGTTTCCCCTTCTTTCCAAACCTCTTCACCTCATTCATAGGAAAGATTCTCAAGAATACTAAGTCACTGAACTCTCACTCAGGATTATTTACTGAACACGTATACTCGGGAACATGAGGACATAACTGATTCTGGAATGTGATACATGAACTAAATATCGTGAGCTAAACTAAATCCTTGAATACATGGGGTCAACCTATGAGTACCCCCATTCTAACTGGATTTATTACATGATGAGAAATTGGAGGGTTTAGGACATGATATATCAGGGGTTATAGAGCATCTCCCCCTTGGGACATTATGTCCCCTGGTGAATACTGACTTGGCTGAGATACTAAGGAAAACAGGGATGATACACAAGGCACCTACGAACTGAGTTGTGACTGGATATCTTAGGTCTAAAATTGAGACATGATTCATGAACTGGGCTGAACACACAACTACTTAGTTGCCCGGAACAATTACATTCATGAGACTTCGAATAAAGCGACTGGGTGGAAACACAGGATATCACACGAACTTATCCGCCTGACCGCTAAATGACTTACTGGCTTTATGGACTACTCATACTGAAAACTTATTCTCAACTATACTCTCCACCTTAGTATGACACTTCACTTAGGAATACTGAAAAGATTCACATGGGTGCTGAGCACGAATGCACAAATATACTATTTATCTGATAATCTAAATAACAAATAACTGAATACTGGGCATATAAGGCTGAACTGTATTTAGTCTGTATAGCTGGATTGAAATTGTAAAGAATTATGCTTATAAGGAAAGAATTGACTAAGAAATATGGGATAACTGAACATGAATTCATGAAGACTGTGTTATCGGAGAACATAAGACAAAGCATAAAACATGGTTTTAAAATATTCTATAAACTGAGGTACTGAAATACTAAAAATCTGAGTAACTTATAACTGTAAGCTATAGTTAAGAAATCCTGAAACTGAATTGAGTTATGAATCTGATTATTAGACTGAGACTGAGGATGACACACTACCTGAGATTGTAATATTAACTGCAATCGACACAATAATGGTACTGGACACACTGTAACGCATGAGAGTAGTAGTCATGAGTTGCATGATCTAAGTTTGGAGTTCCTATAGTCACAGAACATGATTCATAACACTGAGTGAACAAGAACTCCTTACGCTGGGAACTAGAAACGAACATGGTTCTAAGGAAAGTTCATGAACATGGTTCGTGACCATAGGGTGGACATGTAAGGCCTAAGTGGGTACCATGATAGCTGAAGTACAAAACTTTGCACAGAGGTAAATATGGGTTGGGCATCATTCCCACCCTTTTTCTTTTCTACACATACTGATATTACTACTGAAATTTATAAGCCTGACTTCCTGAGATATCAGAACCCAACAATTTTTGTATACCTGTTGGGCTATGATAGAATGACCCACTGGGGTGGAGATTGAGACAGGTTTTATTACTATTTGGTCTGACTTTAAAGTTAACTGTTATGCAAAGATTTAGAAAAGATAAAGAAACTTATGGTTCTAATGAGTCATAATCAGGTAAATGAGAGGTCTGTAACGTACCAGTGACCGCATCAGGAGAACTTTCCTAATATTGTCTAGACTAAAGTGCTTAAAGTCTTTTTGGGTGTTGCCCACTGGTGGCACTAGATGAGGCACCCTGCTGATTCAGGCGACCGGACTGAGCTAGAGGACAACCGTGCTGACTTTGTGGACCAGGCTTAGGACAGTCTGAGATTTTGTGACCTGACTTACCATATCCAAAAACATACATCATTTCCGCCTCTACACAACCCCTTATGATTCTTACCACATCCTTCGCAAAGCGGATTGGTATGAACACCGCTTGCACTACTCTGGGTTTTGGAGCCTGGCGCCCCATTAGGATTGTCATTCCTGAGCTTTGGTACAGATGCACTAGCTAAAGATTGAATTAGGGCTAAAGATTTTGGGCAAAACTGAGAGCGATTACCACCCTCTGACTTAGGCTAAGCGAAGCTGAAACTACCTGTTCTGGCTCTCTTATTTTCTCTCTTTTTCTTCTTAAGTTTCTGTTCCTCAATCTGTTGAGCATAGACCATAAGCCTAGATATGTCCATATCCTTAATCAACATCGCAGTCCTGCACTCTTTAACCACTATACCCGACACTCCAAACATAAATTTGCTCATTCTAGATCTATTGTCTACTACTACATGGGGAGCACACCTGGATAATTGAGTAAACTTAAGGGAATACTCTTCCATGCTTATATTTCCTTGCCTGAGATTGATGAACTCTAACACTTTGGCTTCTTTCAGCTCTAAAGGGAAGAATCTATCTAAGAAGGTCGTAGCAAACTCTTCTCATTCTATGGGCTATGAATCTGCACCCTTATCTACTTTCCACTACTTAAACCAAGTGTGAGCCACATCCTACAACTGGTATGAAGCTAGCTTAGCACTCTCACTAGCCTTCACCCCCATAATATCAATAATATTCTGCACCTGATCAAGATACTCATGTGGGTCCTTATCTATCTTAGACCCAAAAAAAAAGGAGGATTCATTCGGGTGAAGTCTTGAATCCTGGCAGCAGCAGTATTGGCCACTGGATTGGCCGGAACAACAACTAGACGTTTATTCTGGGCTACTACAAAATGATATAGGGTTGTGAATGATGCTTTGAACTCCTCATGGGAGACATGTTCGCCCAAAGGATAGGGCTGGCTAGGCTGAGGGGCTGTATGATCTCCCTTTCCCCTTCCCTGAGTCCTCTTTGGGGGAATTTTCTATAAATGGAAGAGGGGCTATGGTTAGAAAGAGATTTTAAATAGAGCTCATCACTCGCCCAACATGCATACTGAAAGAAGGGAAACTGTTCCTAAAACCTCTCATAGCCTCCTATCCATAAGTGTGGTGTGCTACATACCCATGCACAAGACTCTACTCGATACGTCTTTCAGACTTCCTAGGGCTCTATTGAACCTTAGGCTCTGATTCCAAGTTTTTTACGTCCCAAGTCTGGTACCCTGGACGCTACACGGTGCTAACAATCTCGAAGGACCACTAGCTAACCCATGATTGGTACCTGTTGTGAGCTCTGCATAATAGTAATACTATAATAATAATAATATAACTGAATAAATATGGAAATCTAGTAGAAATATTGCGGAATATCTGCCATAAGGTTTAAAACTGAATAATCTTTAGTAAAATAATGTCTGAACAAGGTATAAAAATACCAAAACTGAAAAACAACTGTCTTAAATACTATAGTCTGAAAGCCTTTAAAACTGTCTGAACTGCGAAGTTTATGGGACATGTCCCTAACTAACTCCGACTACTGAAATAACTAAGTACTAAAATAATGAAATCATGAAATAATTATGTCCTCAAACTATAAGGACTCACCACTGACTCTAACTGCTGGTATAAAACACCATAGCGCAAGAGAAAATTATACGTCAGTATGTGAAAATGTACTGGTACACAAAGTGAGGTAAGGTTGAATGCAAGGATTCATGTGCATAAACTAAAACTTACTGAATAACATGAACATGACTACATGAGAATACATGCATGAATGCATAACTGTAACTAAAGTCATAAGGATTCTGAATATTGAGTTTACTATTAACGTGGATCACTGATAACTGATGTGACTGATAACTGATATACTATTTACTGAGTGACTGTCTGACAATCCTGATTTTTTATGGGACTAGCTCAGTTTCATAGTGATTTGAGTGACTGTATCTGAAAAACCTGGAATCTGTAGAACTATTTGAGTTATTTACTAAAAGTTGAGACTAAATCTAAAACTAACACTATAGGAGGTAATCATCTAACGAACATACCCCTTCTCTAACTGATTTGGGGTCAAAATTGTAACCCCAGTTGGAAGGGTGTCAATACCGTGCCATGGGTAAGGACAAACTATGAGTTAACCCTATGGTGATAGGGAGGTCTTCCATCAACCCCTCATTGGTAGGAGAAACTCGAATGAGATACAATAACCATAGACTCATACAGGTATGTCTCAACCTTTACTGGATGCATAGTTCTGGAATGCAAGGATTGATTCTAAGGACCACACCCTCCACTGGTAGGTGATTCCCTATCTTTGGGTTCACTCGGTGCTGAATCCTACTCCCAACTAAGTAGACAATGGACTAATTTCCTAGTTCGTATTAGGCTTGACTGAGTTGTTACTGATTGTACTGTTTAACTGAACTGAGCTGAGTGTACTGAGTTTCGTTGATTGATGAAATACTACTGGAATCTATTTACTGACTGAGTTTACCAAGGACTGAACTGACTATTGAATGGGACTGGACTGATATTGAATTTATTGAGTTTTCTTGAGTTCTGTAACTGAACTAGAGCACTACTGATTGTGACATGATTGAGATTACTCTATAACTGACACTGGCTCTAGGCACACAACTAAGATTTTGGCTATTCAATACCCCCAAGACTCGATATCATGAATAGTAATAAGACATGACAACACTTGCATACTTGACGATAGCCAACAACTCACAATACAATCAATAAGGCATTTTATCAACCTTTTGAAAGTCATGAACTTGTACATGAATAGGAATACATATTAGAGTGTCATAATTCATTCACTAAGACCTTTCATCAAACACTTAGCATGCATTAACTTATACATGAATGGGGATTTCTTGTCAACATACTATAATGACACTATTTTATTCACACAGGCATTTTGTCAAACATGTAGGGAGCATGCTTTGGTCACAAAATAATCAATACATCCTATTACCATGGCTACATCCATAAACTTGCAAATTGAAGGGTTTATCATGAACATCATGTAAATCATCACATAATAGAATGAATTCTTGTAATTAATAGTTTATACATGAATCATAACGCAACAATAACATAAACATGAAATTCCAATCAAGTAACTCATGAAAACTCATAAATATACAATCTTTGTATTTTGAAAGAGATTCGTGGGCTTCATGGGTGAAAGGGGCCCATGAATAAACACCAGGAATACCTGAGAATGTTAATCCTTGAAGGTTCTTGAAGGAATTATTGAGCCTTGTCCTTGAATTTTTAAATTAAGGTTTCTTACTTTTGAGAGAGGATGATGAAATTGGGGAGTAATTGAGTGAATAATGATATATTTAGGTCATATGGGAAAAATTTTGGGTTTTAGGCTAACCTAGATCATGGGAAATGTCTAAGATGCCCTTGGAATAAAAATCCCATAACGGGAATGTGGATTAAAGCCTCACCGCAATATGGTAGAGTGGCCATTGCTATACGCACTGCGATGCAGCCCAATCTCGTTGAGCAATTGGATCGTGACATTTGTTGATTTCAGACTCACCGCGATGCAGTCTAATTGCAGTGAGCTACTATTTCTGAAATTTGAATTGAAACTTACTCGAGACATGCTATTTCCATCCCTGATTATGACTCAACTTAGAAATTAACTTTCCGATGTTGAGAAGGTCATAAATAAATTCACTGAAGTTTGAAGGGCTTAGAAAGGACTAAGTCCTAATACCTAGCTGAAATTTTCCAACTTTGGGACCCCCAATAAGATTTAAAGGCTGAGTTAAGCTTAGGATTTATGGGGTCTTACAGATTCTCTCTTCCTCAAGCAATTAGGGTTTCTTAATAAAAAGATCAATTTAAAAGATTTTTCTCAAAGCTTCTACTCAAGGTATGTGGGGTATTCATCAATGGGTTTTTTTCAACCATTGAGTTCAAATCCTCTTTCTGGTTTGAGTATGAATTTTACTCTTTGCTATGATGTATATAATATCCCATATTTTTGTTCTAGAATCCTAATTATTTTTATTATATGTATAAGCCCAAATACACATGATTCCCATTTGAATATAAGTTTCATGATGTCACGACCCGAGCCGGGGACCTAGCCGTTATGAGCATCCCGGACCATGGAGGCTCAGGCGCCCTTCTATATCTGGTAATCATACACAGCATTCATATGATAAAGAAAAGATGCGGAAATGTAATTCAAGATGGAAAAATGGTCACCATCTTTTCTTTAACCAAACAATACAAAAACTATGAGTTCATGAAACATTCAAAACACTTGACCCTAGTCTGCGAAATCTCTACTAACTGAAAGCAACCTCTATCTAAAGACTGGGACAAGGCCCCAATTCGAACCATGAATCAACATGAAATAATAATGACTTATACAATAGGCCTTTCAGAATAAGGGAAGTTCACCAACTCCTATCGTCTAACCAAATAACTCTACTACTTAGCGGGACCCCGGGACTGAGCCTCAGTTCCTGAAATATAGAGGGTCAATACAAATGTACTGGTATTTGAAACAACTCAAAATAATATATTTTTATATAAAATAGATGAGAGTCTTTCACAAAGTCAATAATTATCATATAAGTAAAAATACATGGTCATACCTTTAAAAACTTCAAATGATTCTTGACACAATGTCCCACTATTTATTATTTTTTTTTAGCGAGATAGTACACCCTACAATCTGTAATTCCACTGGCTATATAGAATCCACCCTTGACTTAGAGGCTAAGCCCCCAATTCAAGTTTGCCACAATGATTGGAGTATCCATAATGGGGACACAAAAGATCATGAAGCAGGGTGCCAAAATCACCTAATTAAGTCTACATGTCGTGGTTGAGAACAAGATCACAAAGCAGGGCTCCTAACCATAGTCCCGAAATGGGATGACATAATTCAAGGTACACAAGATCACAAAGCATGGTACCAAGACCCCGTGTCGACAAATCACGGTTTCCATCATGCATTCTATCAACTCATACTTTCTTTGGGTAACCATCTAACTCTCTTAATCCCAACTTTTAGTTCTTTAAAGTAGACATGTTCATATTTTCAAAACATTCAAAACTCTTTCCATTAAGGGCATGTAATCACCGGGTATCATCATACCTTGACTTGCAAGTCAATATCATATCAAATTCACAACCTATCATATTCAAAACATGCACATAACCACCCAAGATTCATTACATTACAATAGAGTCATCACTTTGAAATCTCAAGACACTTAAGCATTTATCCTCTCTTTGCAAGATTCAAAACATGTGGTTGTCATGTCAATTTATTCAGTCATATGCCATATTTTTTCTTTAAAAAAAGAATGTAGTTATAACAAGAAACTCCCTCTCATCATATATAAATCATGTCAAACACCATGATATAGAGAATATCACATTCAAATCTTAAGGCATGCATTTCAAATCATTCACAATGGAAATATAAACTTTAGTTCGCAATAAAAGAGGGAATTCATACTCATGCTATCAATCAATCTTACAATATACACTAAATCATATATGTATAGTTATAATTCAATTTCAATGAAAAGTGATTCAAGACAACATATATTTTCATCAAAAATAGTCCCATGATGCATAACTTTCGAAAATAATATCGAATACCTCATTATAAATCATAATTACGGATCTTTAATCTTGATAAAACATTTAAACTTATGCCCAAGGTTTTTAGAGTAGTTCCACAAGCCTTAGATTATAAAATTTGAAAGATGAAACTCGGATCTTGATCTGTTTCTTGAAATTCTTTATCTTAGGGATGAGTTCTTGATCTTTGGGGAAGAGCCTAGGGTTTTTTATTTGAGAGAGAAAAGTAGTTTCTGACGTAATTAGCCCAAAAAAAAGATTTAATTCCGTGTTAGGGCGGAGTTTATTTAAGGAGAAATGACTAATATACCCCTCCTGACCCAGACTTATAAAAAAAATCATGAACTAGGCACCGACGCGACACATCAAAATTGCGTTGGTCTACTGTTTCATCGACGCATTCATCGATGCGGCATGTTGACTTCACATTGCTTCACTATTTGCATCTTCCAATTTCACCTCTAACGCTGTCCAAAAATTTCAAAACTTCCCCGACACATCCCCATTACTCTCCCAAACATGAAACAACTTAAAAATCCATATCTTAAGGATTGAAAAATTAATTTAAAGATCACAAAAGTTTAGAATCTTAAAATATAACTAAGTCCTTTTTGACACTTAGAAAATTTCCAAATTGCTAGCCTTTCAAATGTTCTACTAAGTGAGATACCACGTAGAAGATTTTTTTGCGGGGTGTTACATTATCCCCCCTTGGGATCATTCATCCCCGAATGATGACGCGGGACTTTTGAGGATCTAAAAGTGTAGAATAAAGAACGTATTCTCGTATTGAATAATTTTCCTCAACAAAACATGCAAAGGCATCAAACTAGTCTCGCGATAACCCCGAGTTAAATATATAAGCACGAAACATGGGATAATGAGACTTTACATAGGGATGATCATGCACATGAGTTTTATGAATCATAATCATCACAACACAAGGCAGGGGTTTATTTGATGATCATAGACCTGATTTATGTTGGTACTAATCATGAAATAAGACTTCGCGGAACATAGGGATAGAAGCATTCTCCACCTCTCATGATACAATGAATAGACTTAGCTTAAAGGCACTACTCAGCTATGCCCCAACATTAAATAACATACTTCGTTCTTTCCATCCTACAATTCTTCCATCACACATCTAACCATAAGAGTTTGGGTTTCACTGCAAATTCTTTTATGTTGAAGCCTAACTCAGAGTTAAAAGGTGCTAACTTAAGCTACGGGACCCTATACCTTACATCCCTTAAAGAATATTTCTTCACCTTATACTACCATCAAACACAATCGAGATTTAATTTAGAGAGTACTAACCACATAGCATATAGCTTTATGTTTACAGCAACTACAACATTCAAGCCTAATCATTACTACACCTACTACAAGGATCTCCCCACTAAGACCAACAATTTCAATTACTCTCACAAATATTTCTCCACATTCCTCCTTCTTAGCTATTTCACATAACAAAAGTCCATCTCCTTTTTTTCCCTTTCACCTATAACCTTAGCTCGAGAATTCACATCAAATTTTTCACCTCCATGAACATCTACTCCCCTACCTAACACATCACCACACTTTCATAGCCACCATCATACTATCATACGAAGGGTCACTAAGGGACCCGAGCATAAAGGTCATGGATGGAAGTGACACTATTAGACCATAACTTATACTTATTGTACAACTCAAGGAGGGACATGAAATAAAGATATGATAAAATAGACACAAAGTGCTCCATATATCAAGTGTATGGATCATAAGTAGAGAGTCGTTCGGAAGAAATACAATATAACATGAATTCTTAGGATAGAGCATAGTGAGAAAACATTGGTGCACATATCAAGATAAAAAGAGATAAAGAGATTGAATTACCCCCTTGAACCCAGAAATCAGTAAGATGAAATAGGCACCCGATGCATTAAGAGACGCACCGCGTCGGTCCCTACCGACGCAATTCTTGATGGGACAAATTGACATCCCGTTAGTCCACAATTTTGATCATCCAAAATGCCTCAAACGTCATCTACAAAATTTGAAACTTTCCTAAGACACCCCCTTTACACCCCTAATCATGAATCAACTCAAAAAAAATCTATGTCTTGGGGTGGGAAAGATCAATTTGAAGATCATGGAAGTTAAGAGCTCATAAATATGACTAAGTCTTTTAACAATTAGAAAATTTTTCAGGTTGTCAACTCTCCATACATGCAATCAAGAGTGGTATTGAGTAGAGAATGCTACGAGGTGTTGCATTACAGCTAAGACAAAGATTTCCTCTTAAAGCGATTGCACCTCATTTAAGAAACTGAGATTTGTGATGAGTTCACACAAACTTTATCACTTTGGCTAAAACCGACATCGGATGAATCGGTGGAATATAGAAACATATTTTCTTAGGACCAAGCATGCTACAGACATAGATTTTCATGGATCATGAGCAACATAACATATAGCTAGAATACATGAAAGACTGGATTACTGAGAGACATTATTGCTTCTAGTCTGGAGGTCAGATCATGAACATTAGTCAATAGAGTACTCGAACCATAGTCATAGGTATGACTTGAACAAATGGCGGAATACATTAATAGGATACTCTCCTAAATGGAAGTGGGAGGAGTATGCTAGAGTAGGAGTAGATTTATCTTGACTCCTCTCCACAACTTACGATACTGAAAACATTCAGGAACTCACTTAATTCCCCATCTCCCTCTTAGATCAAAGTCACAATCATAGACTTATGGACATATCCCCTTATTAAGTCTATAGCCACAACTCTTAACATAAAAACGACATCACCACATACTTAAACTCTAAACACTCCCTAAAGAACTATACTCTGAAGGCCTCGCTTTTTGAAATGGCTACTCTTAACTTTTACTAGACTCTATAGCCATCACTCTACAACTCCCACTCTCATGAGCGTATGCATCCATACTTCTCATCATAAAGGGGTATCAATATATACATGAAAACAAACTCCCCCAAAAATTTTCTAATACAAAGACACTAAATTCTTTCTAGGACATTCCTCTTTAGGGACAGTAATTGGAATTTCCTCTAACCCCCAAGCTCATCAACTTACGACTACCATTATCATGGGTATAGACGCCCACACCTTTTGAACACTTAATACTCTATCTTCAATTCTTTAGAATACTCACATTACACCTAAAATCGTATAACTTGCAACTTAAAAATAATTGTAAAACCATACCTAAGGCTCACATTGCCTACCTATTTTTTTCCTCAATTCAACTCTAAAGAGATCCATACTACAAGATTCAATAATTAAATCTAGGTACACAAAACACTTATACACATCACACTTTATCTAACAACATGCTACCTTAAAGTTCAACTTATTCTTATCTACTCACGCTCTTATCCACATTAATAATTCAACCACAATTCATCATTTTTTAACACTAGTCCTCATGACCATAGACATATCACAATTGTCCACTTCTATTCTGCAACTTTCCAACCTAGGCTATTTCAAACACTACACCAAACCAACTAATTCATTCCTATAAAACATGCATTATCAATCTTAAGCTACTATTCTCACCACTATAGTCCACATCTAAACTTCAAGCCTATTGTCTATCATCAATAATATACTACCGGTAAAGCATGCCACATATCCTACTAGTCTATCAGATTGGTAAATTAACCCAAATATTTCACTTCACTTTACTGCTACCTACAACCATAACCCCTCCCTGACATCACCATTACAACTCAACATCCACTACATACCTTCTCACATGAAGTACTAGTTTCCAACTACTAGAGAAAGGAAAATCAAGGGGGGTAAATTCACTAACTAAGAATAGATGGCCTAAGTCTTATAATATAACTTATTACAATCTTATCAACATATTTCACTTTCTCACATCATAGTTACTTACTCATGCATACATCACAACTACCTTCAAAATTCCATATACCATAATGTGTCTATACTTATAACTTATTTGCTATTTTAAACCTTTCAATTCACAGCCTATAAGGGATTCATATAACAATCATCACCATACATTCTAGGCTCCTTCCCTATTTTGTATAACTAATAATCGTAGCAAGCCACTTCCTTCACTGACTACCATACAATCTACAAATATTACTATAACATGTCACTTACTATAAAAAGGCAACCCATCCCTCAATCAAGGGTTATACAACTAAAACTACTTATTTATGCAAAAGTCACCCTTACTCTGAATTCTAACATTGTGATTTCATATCACCAACTTCTTGGACAATCTTGCTACCTACAGGTCATGACACTTTAATATACACTACTACTATAACACTCCAAATCTGGTACCCAAAATACCACATGGTGCTCATGACCCCGAAGGACTACAAGCTAACCCATAACTGATATTTGTCACTAAGCACTGCATAATATACTGTATAAATGTGGAATAAAAGGTTGAAAGGATATAAGTTCCAAATATCTAATAAAATATAACATCTGGAGATATAGTATATGAATACCAAAAGACTTAAATAATTATCTGAGCATGCTATAGTCTGAAAGCCTCTAAACTATCTAAAAACTGTAGAGTTAATGGGACATGTCCCCAACTAACTCCAAACTACTAAAATAATAAAGTAATAAAATAATTATGCTATCCTTGAATGATGAGGACTCACTTCTAGTTTGGCTATTGAACCTCTGATCTACAAAGAATGCTCTAGAACTCGTTCTTCTGAACCTATTGTATAAAACACCATAGTGCAAATACATCAGTACGATTGAATATACTAGTATGCAAATAAGGCAGGCTGAATGTAAGGGGTTTATATGAATAAACAATACTAACTGACTAAATAACATAAACGTGAAAATACATGCATGAATACGTGAACTGTAAATGAGATCATGACATCACTAAATTTAAATACTGATAACATAAGTTTCATATGACTGGTATACTATTATCTGAATGACTGTGTCTGATAGAACTGTTTCTAATGGAACTAGCTGAGTTCTATACTGAACTGGGTGATTGTATGTGACAGTCCTAAATTCTATAGAACTATCTGAGTTATATTATTGAGACTGAGATTGTAACTATGGGAAATAGCCATTTAACCGACACGCCCCTAATATGCTATTATAGTTGAGTTGGGGTCCAATCTATAACCCCAACTGGAAGGGTGTCCATACCACTCCATTGGTAAGGAGACTAATGGGGCCCTCATATAACAAGTTAAGGCACCTCATCTACCCTCAACTAGAAGGTTTGATGTCTCAACCTACGTTGGCTACGTAGTTCTTGAGCACAATGATTACTTCTAAGAATCACACCCTCTAATAATAGATGAGTTTCCATCATTGGGCTCACTCGGTGTTGAATCCTACTCCCATCTTATTAGACACTGAACATGATTAACTGAACTGAATTGGACTGCATTCATTGAATTCTATTGTCTGACAGAATAGTACTGAGATTACTGAATTTTTGACATTTTTGAGATTACTGTGTTTACTAAGTTTTCCTGAGTCACATGACTGACTGAGTTCTCTGAATCATGGCTTGAAAGAGAGTATCTGGAAAACATGACACTTGCTCTAGGCACATAGCTAAATTGCCGGGTACAAGTACCTCCAAGACTTGATAGCATGAAACTAACAAGACATAACACTTCTTGACACATGACCATAGTCAACAATTCATAGTACAATCATTAGGGATTTTCATGAAGTATTTGCATACTATAATATTACACATGAATAGGAACGCATGTAAATATATCATAATTTCATAAACCTAATCTCATGAGCATTATGTCAATCCATTACAAAGCATAACAATAATATGAGGGCCATATCGAACATAAGAGGGAAATATGAATTCATCAATTTTGGTCACAAATGAGTCATAAGACATAATTCTTATTCTCTTAGGCATTTTATCAAACACCTTGCATGCATATCTTTAAGCTTAGGCATGAATATTGAAATAATACATCATGACAATATTTTACACTTCCAATGAAAGAACTTCAACCACATGCTGATATATTTTCATGATACCCATTAAAGACTTCAACTTGGAAATCAAACAATAACATAAATATGGATATAATTGAATTCGAACCATAGAACCCATGAATCAACACTTTGCATACCTGGGTGGATGATTTCTTAAAGATTGGTGGAGGAAATCTTGAATTCTTGACTTGGAATTAAACATCTAGGGTTTCTTGTTCTTGGGGATTTATCTCTGAGAGAAACCCTAATTTGGTGTTATAGATGAATAATGAAGTTAGGAGCTCTGTTCTGGTATAATTAGGGGTTAACACAGGTGGAAAAAGACCTAAATATCCTTTTAAAAATAGCCTAAAAATTGTTGAATGGAAGTGGTGATGGTTTGGGTGATGTTCCATCGCTGGCTAAAAGGTCCATCGGTCCTGACCGTCGCACTTGGCCAGAACCTGAACTTTCTACCTCATCTTCGATGGTTTGGGCGATGGTCCGTCGCTAGATCGACAATCCATTGGTCCTGACCATCGTACTTGGCCAGAAGTTGGGTTCACTGCCTTAGTCACGACATCTTGGGCAACGGTCCGTCGCAAGCGCGATAATCCATCGGCCTAACCGTCGCTTCTGGGCAGTTCCGATAGATCTCTATAAAATGTCCATAACTTTTTACTTCGATACCGAATTTGTATAAAATTTGTATTGTGGGAAAGCTAATTCAATTTCCCACATAATAAAAGGTCTAAATTGTGAAAATTCTATTCGACTTAAATATAAATCATTTAGGAAGTCATCACTAACTCTTCGGGAGACTAGATTGGACTAAAAGAAATTTTGGGGTATTACAACTACTCAAGTGGAAATATAGTTCCAACATTCTGCTACACATCATTACCCTTATGGAAGACATCTGCAATAAGAATTTTGAAAGGGGACTGAATATACTTTGTACCTCAGGATGGAAAGCACGATTTCATCAAAATAAAGGCTTATACTCAAATCAATACACCTTGAATCACTAATGTACTCCTATAAAGTCCTTATGCTACCTTATAACTTTATGTATAACTCAATCAGAGAGAAGCATATCGTTTGGAGACCTAGACTCTTAGACTTATCTCACCTCGCCAGTGAGTCATGGCCTATGAAATTAGAACAAGGAATGAATTTGGATAACTTTCTTAAGGAAAACTCTATAGCATGAACAAGAATATGAAAGAATAAGAAACAACTCCTAAATGCCCGGTAGCCTTCTGATTATAAGTCTGGCACACAACACACCCATAAGCAAGACTCTACTAAACATGATTTTGCAGACACTCTGGGACTATGAACCATGCTTTGATACCAAGTTTGTCACGACCCAAGACGGGGCCCTAGCTGTGACAAGCATCCCAAACCATAGAGGCCCAGGCACCCATCTATATCCAGTAATTATGCACAACATTCATATAATAAAGAAAAAATATAGAAATATAAGTCAAGACAAAAACATGGTCACTATCTTTTTCTTTAATTGAACAATACAAAAACAATAAGTTCATGAAACATTCAAAACATCTGACACTAGTCTGCGAAATCTCTACTAACTAAAAGGAACCTCTGTCTTAAGAATGGGAAAATACCCCCAGTCATACCATGAATTAAAATTAAATAACAATGACTTATACAATAGGAATTTTGGAATAAGGGAGGCTCACCAACTCCAATCGTCTAGCCAAATAACTCTACTACTTAGCAAGACCCCAGGACTGTGCCTCAGATCCTGAAATATCAGGGGTCAATACAAATGTACTGGTATGTGAAACAACTCAAAATAACATATTTTTATACAAAGTAGATGAGAGAATTTCACAATATCAATAATAATCATATAAGTAAAAACACATTGGCATACCTTTAAAAACTTCAAATGGTTCTTGACACAATGACCCACTCTTTAGATAGTATACCCTACAATCTGTAATTCCATGGGCTATATGGAATCCACCCTTGATTCAGCAGACAAGCCACCAATACAAGTTTGCTGCAAGGATCGGAGCATCTATAATAGGGACACACATGATCACGAAGCAAGGTGCAAAAATCTCCAAATTAAGTCTATATTTCTGTAATACCCCAAAAGTTCAAACGTTTTTTAGGATCATGATTTCAACTCATGAATAATAAATTTTAGTACTTTGGTAGTATTATGATTATGTTTGATGCATATTAAGGCCTCAAAAGTTTTCCAACTAATAGACAAATCAAAACATTTCCTTACCGATTGAATTCTTGAGAAGGATATTGGTATAGTCAACTTCAAATGAGCATATCTCTCATTATGCTATGAATTTTTGAGATCATGACCAATAAATAGATATATATTTTAATTAGCTTTCCAACTATACAAATTTGGTCTAAATCTGATACCGAAGCAAAAAGTTAATCCCACCTTTCTCCAACATGTCAGCCTGGAAAACTGAGTGACGACATTCGTGATAACTTATCACAAGTGTGATGACTTATCATGAATGTCATCAGCCTTAGGCAGAAACCGGACTCCAGGGACAATATTTTTTGATAAGTTATCATAAGTTTGATGACTTATCACAAATGTCGTCATCCTGAGGCAGAAATCCATCAATTTTAGCCCCCCAGTAACGACATTTGTGATGACTTATCACAAGTATGATGACTTATCAAGAATGTCGCCAGCCTTAGATTTTCAGCAACTAGGAAGCGGTTTAGTAAGGGCATTTTGGAATTTTTACTTCACTTCCCACGACTTATAATCCTCAAAGAGCGTGTTATCTTCCATTCTCTTTAGTTA
Organism: Capsicum baccatum var. pendulum; assembly: GCA_030864225.1. NCBI lineage: Eukaryota > Viridiplantae > Streptophyta > Magnoliopsida > Solanales > Solanaceae > Capsicum > Capsicum baccatum. The sequence continues at coordinate 23,191,935 of CM061554.1, read as the reverse complement.
AACACCTCAAAAATTCTGTCATACACTCTTAACCACAAGATTAGGATTTCCTTTTAGGATCATCTCCTTAAGAACAAGAACATTCTCTCCCAAAGGGGTTAAACCCTACTCAAGAAAAATCAAGAGAAATCTTAAGTATTTCTTCAAGAACCTTCAAAAATATTAGATCTCTTTCAAGATTCAATCATTAAGGTATGCATAGTATTCATCAATGGATCCCTTTCATCCATGGATCTCAAGAATCATGTTTTAAATTATAAATTGTGATTTACTTGTTGTTTTATGACTACATTCATGATGATGATTGTTGTTTGGATTCAAGGTTGTATCTTGATGTGTTTTTCATAAAGCATGTGAGTAGGTTAGTTGAAAACCATGAATCTTGAATGGATTAAGATTGTCAAATTGATAAGTACACCTATGCCCAAAGTTGTGCATGTAAGGTGTTTGATGAAATGCCAAGAATGATAGAATCCATGTTTTTATGACTTAATAGTGCTTAAATGACAAGTCTATGTTCTATTCTTTATGATTCCACATGAACTCCACGTTATTGTTGTGTGTTATTGTTGTGATATGGAATGAGTATGATATTGAAGCAATACGAGTATATACATGTTGTGCGCATCCCCTTTTATGTAAAAGATGTTGAGAACCAAGTGTAGTATGAAATCCTGTACTTATGATATTGTGAATTGTGGACTCTATTCTTATGATCAAGTCAGTCATGTGTGTCAGTTTCCTTCCATCGAGTCTTGGGGGTACTTGTACCAAAAAAAAATTATAGTTGTGTGCCTAGAGCCATGTCATGTTATCATGATACTCTCTGTCAAGCCATGATCTATAGAACTCAGTTAGTCATGTGACTCAGGAAATCTCACAAATATCATGATCTCAGTTAATTCTCAGATAATAGTACTATTTCATCTGTCAACAAAAGTTAGTTACTCAGTCCATATACAGTCAGTTAATTATGTTCAATGTCTTCAGATGAGAGTATAAGTTAGCACTGAGTAAACCCAAGGATGGGAACTCACCTGCCAGACTCTATGCTCTTCAGACCCGACAGGATCAGGAAAATTCTCCTGACATCGTTACTGGTACGTTGCAGATTTTCCATGTTCATGTTTATGCTTTGCTAGATCCAGGTGCATCCTTGTATTTTGTTACTCCTTATATAGCAGACGATTTCAGAATCAGTCCCCAAATTTTAGCAAAGACCTTTTCAGTCTCTACCCTAGTGGGTAAAACTATCATAACTCAGCGGGTATACAGAAACTGTCCGATTATGATATTTCAGAAAGCCGCGTCTGCAGATTTAGTCGAGTTAGAGATGAGTGATTTTGATGTCATTATTGGCATGGATTAGCTTCATTCCTACTATGCCACAATCGACTGCAGAAATAAGATAGTTCAATTTCAGTTCCCGAATGAGCCCGTCCTAGAGTGGAAGGGTTGTACTTCATATTTTAAGGGTCATCTTATTTCCTACCTTCGAGCAATAAAAATGATATCTAAGGGATGTATTTATCATATCGTTCATGTTAAAGACTCTAGTTTCAAATCTCCCAGTCTCAAATCGGTCCCAGTTGTAAATGATTATTCAAACGTAATTCCTAAAGATCTTCCAGGCATTCCTCCCGAAAGGAAAATAGACTTCGGTGTTGACCTTATTCCAGATACTCAGCCTATTTCTATTCTGCCATACGGATGGCACCAGTAGAACTCAAAAAACTGAAAGAACAGTTGAAGGATCTCTTAGATAAGGGATTTAGTATACCCAGCCTCTCCCGATGGGGCACACCAGTCTTATTCGTGTAATAAGAAAAATGGTTCTCTCAGGATGTACATTGATTACTGTCAGCTCAATAAAGTTACGGTCAAGAACAAGTATCCTCTTCCTAGGATAGATGACTTGTTTGACTAACTTCAGGGCGCCAGTTATTTCTCCAAGATAGACCTCAGATCAGGCTACCATCATCTCAGATTTAGAGAATGTGACATCCCAAAGATAGCTTTCCGTACACGGTATGGTCACTTCGAGTTTATAGTCATGTCCTTTGGTCTTACCAATTCCCTAGCCGCTTTCATGGACTTTATGAACCATGTTCAAGCAGTACTTGGACATGTTTTTCATAGTCTTCATAGATGATATCCTGGTCTATTCCCGCATAGAGCGCGATCATGTTTGTTATAGTCTTCATAGATGATATCCTGGTCTATTCCTGCACAGAGCGTAATCATGCATACCATCTTAGAATTGTTCTTCAGACTCTTAGAGACCATCAGTTGTTCGCCAAATTCAGTAAGTGTGAGTTTTGGCTAATTTTAGTAGTATTCCTTGTCCATATTATTTTCGATGATGGTATTAGAGTAGATCCTCAGAAGACCAAAATGGTAAGAAACTGGCCTTGCCCTATCTCTCCATCAAATATCAGGAGTTTCTTGGGTTTGACTGGCTATTACAGATGATTTATTGAGGGATTTTCTTTTATTGCATACCCTATGTCCAGATTGACTCAGAAGAAGGTCAAGTTTCAGTGGTCAAATTCTTACGAGAAGAGTTATTAGGAGTTAAAGACTCGACTCACCTCAGCTCTAATTCTAACTCTTCCAGATGGTTCTGATAGGTTCGTAGTATATCATGATACATCCAGAGTGGGTTTAGGCTGTGTCATCATGCATCATGGTAAGGTCATAGCCTACGCCTCCAGACAGTTAAAGCCTTATGAGAAGAATTACCCTAACCATGATCTTGAATTAGAAGCGTAGTATTTTCCTTAAAGATTTGGAGGCATTATCTCTACGGAGTTCATGTAGATGTCATCATAGATCATAAGAGTCTCCAGTATGTCTTTTCTCAGGATGATCTTAATCTTCATCAAATAAGGTAGTTAGAGTTTTTGAAAGATTATGACTTAAGTGTCCTTTACCATCCGAGAAAGGCCAACGTTGTGGCCGACGCTCTCAGTAGACTCTCCATGGGTAGTGTTTCTTATGTTGAGGATAGAAAAAAGAAGATATCTTATGAAATCCATCAGCTTACCAGACTAGGTGTTCTCTTAGTCGATTCTTCATAAGGTGGTGAATGTGTTCAGAGTAGTTCAGAGTCGTCTCTAGTTTCCGAGGTGAAATAAAAGCAAGACATGAATCCTAGCCTTGTCAAGCTAAAAAAGTCAGTTCAGAATCATCACAGAGGTGAGATGGTGTCCTTTATTGTCAGGGTCATTTGTGTGTTCCAGATGTCGATGACTTGAGGCAACATATTCTTGCAGAGGTGCATGGTTCGTGATACTCTATTCATCCAGGGAACACTAAGATGTACTGCGACTTGTGGGAGATCTATTGGTGAAGTGGGATGAAGAGAGATGTTGCAGCTTTTGTGGCTTAGTTCTTAATATGTCAGTAAGTTAAGATAGAGCATCAGTAGTCTAGTGGTTCCCTACAGGAGTTCACCATTCCTACTTGGAAGTGGAAAGAAGTGAACATGGATTTCATGATGGGTTTACCTCGAACTCGTCATCAGCACAATTCAGTTTGGGTCATTGTAGACAGAATAACCAAGTCAGCTCATTTTCTTCCAGTCCATACCTCTTATTCAATTGAGGATTACGCCAAACGCTACATCAGGAAGTTGGTCAGATTACACGGTTTTCCATTATCTATTATCTCAGACAGAGGTACCCAGTTTACCTCTCACTTTTTGAAAGTGTTCCAAAAGAGTCTTGATACCCAAGTTCATATCAGTATAGCTTTTCATCCTCAGAAATATGGCCAAGTGGAAAAGACCATTCAGACTCAATAAGATATGCTAAAAATTTGTGTAATTGATTTCAAGGGAAGTTGGGAAGACCGCTTGCCTTTGATTGAGTTTGCATGCAACAATAGCTATCATTCCAGAATTCAGATGGCTCCGTTCGAAGCTCTCTATGGTAGGAGGTACAGATCTCCAATCGATTGGTTAGAAGTTAGTGAGGCCTCAGTCATAGGTCCTGACTTGGTATTCGACGCCTTAGAGGAGGTTCAGTTAATCAGAGAAAGACTCTGGGCTTCTCAAAGCCGACATAAGTCGTATATTGATGTTCGTAGAAATGGTTTTGAGTTCAAGGTCGATGACTATGTCTATCTCAAGATCTCTCCTATGAAGGGAGTGAAGAGGTTCGGCAAGAAAGGGAAACTCAGTCCCTGATATGTCGGTCCTTTCAGGATTCTCAATCATTTCAGCAAGGTAGCTTATCAGATCGAATTGCCTTCAGATCTAGATTCAGTTCATCCAGTCTTCCATGTCTCATTGCTCAAGAAGTACATAGGTGACCCAGTAGTTGTAGTCCCTATTTAGAGTATTAACGTTCAGAATAGTCTCTCCTATGAGGAAATTTTTGTTGAAATTCTAGACTATCAGACTCGTAGACTAAGGAACAAAAAAGTCCCTCTTGTCAAAGTTCTTTGCTGAAACCAGTCCGTTGAGGGAGCTACATGGGAAGCAGACTCAACTCAAGTTATTTAGTCTCATGTTCAGAATTCCATTTACAAATTTGGAACTAAATATCATTGCATTCAGTCATGCATACATCTAACAGTTCAGTCATGTAATCATGCAACAGATATGTATGCGTTCAGCTTGTCAGATATACATCAGATATGCATATTCAGTATGTTTAGATATATTCAGCTTATCATTTAGGTTAGTATGTCATCATGTTTCATATGTTACATCCCTTAAGTAAGGCCAGTATATTAGTAATCTCAGCTTAGTCAGTTCGAGGATGAATGTTCCAAAGGGGGAGATATTATAATATCCCAAAAGTTCAGACATTTTTTAGGATCATGCTTCGAACTCATGAGAAATAAATTTTAGTGCTTTTTTAGTTTTATGATCAAGGTTGAATCATATTAAGGCCTCAAAATTTTCCTAGCTAATAGATGAATCAAAACATTTCCTTACCGATTAAATTCTTGAGAAGGATATTAGTATAGTAAACTTCAAATGAGCATATCTCTTGTTATACTATGAATCACTGAGATTATTTTCCACCAACAGATAAATAATTGAATTAGCTTTCCAATGATACCAATTTTACCTAAATCCTATACCGGAGCACAAATTTATGCCCATTTTACTCCAGTATGTCAGCCTGGAAAACTGAGTGACGACATTTGTGATAACTTATCACAAGTGTGACAACTTATCAGGAATATCGTCAGCCTTAGTCAGAAACCAGCCCCCATTGATGACATTTTGTGATAAGTTATCACAATTGTGATGACTTATCATGAATGTCTTCAGCCTTAGGCAGAAATCCATCAATTCTAGCCCCCCAGTGACGACATTTGTGACGACTTATCACAAGTGTGAAAACTTATCAAGATTGTTGTCAGTCTTATATTTCAACAACTGGAAAGCGGTTTAGAAAGGGTATTTTAGTCTTTTTTTCTTCACTTCCCACGACTTATAATCCTCAAAGAGTGTATTATCTTTCATTCTCTTTAGTTAAACATCTCAAAAATTCTCTCATACACTCTCAACCAGAAGATTAGGGTTTCCTCTCAAGATCATCTCCTCAAGAACAAGAACATTCTCTCCCAAAGGGGTTAAACCCTAGTCAAGAAAAATCAAGAGCAAGCCTAAGGATTTCTTCAAGAACCTTCAGAAATCTTAGATCTCTTTCAAAATTCAATCACTAAGGTATACGTAGTGTTCATCCATGGATCCCTTTCATCCATGGAGCTCAAGAATCATGTTTTAAATTATAAATTATGATTTCCTTGTTGTGTTATGACTATATTCATGATGATGATTGTTGTTTGGATTCAAGGTTGTATCTTGGTGTTTTTCTCATGAAGCATGTGAGTAGGTTAGTTGAAAACCATAAATTTTGGATGGATTAAGATTGTCAAATTATAAATACACTTATGCCCAAATTTGTGCATGTAAGGTGTTCGATAAAATGCTAAGAATGATAGAATCCATGTTTTTATGACTTAATAGTGCTTAAATGACAAGTCCATATTCTATTCTTTATGATTCCACATGAACTCTACGTTATTGTTGTGTGTTATTGTTGTGATATGGAATGAGCATGATATTGAAGCAATGCAAGTATATACATGTTGTGCGCATCCCCTTCCATGTATATGATGTTGAGAACCAAGTGTAGTATGAAATTTCCTACTTATGATATTATGAATTGTGGACTCTATTCTTATGATCAAGTCAGTCATGTGCGTCAGTTTCCTTCCATCGAGTCCTGGGGGTACTTGTACCCAAAAAAATATAGCTATGTGCGTAGAGCCATGTCATGTTATCACGATACTCTCAACCAATCCATGATCTATAGAACTCAATTAGTCATGTGACTCAGAAAATCTCAGAAATCTCATGGTCTCAGTTAATTCTAAGATAATAGTACTATTCCATCAGTATACAGAAGTCAGTTACTCAGTCTATGTACAATCAGTTAATCATGTTTAATCTCTTCAGATGGGAGTAGAAGTTAGCACCCAGTGAACCCAAGGATGGGAACTCACCTGCCAGATAAGGGTGTGTTTCTTAGCAGTCATCCTTGTGTTCTAGAACTACCTAGCCAGCATAGGTTGAGACATCTTAACCTATAAAATTAAGGTGATGAGATGACTTAACCTGTTATACTAGGGTCCCACCATTCTCTTTAGAGTAACCTACCAGATAAGGGTTACTCATAGTTTGTCCTTACCAGTGGCGCGGTATTGAAACCCTTCTAATCAGGGCATAGATTGGACCCCAGGTTAGCTATTATAGCGCATTTAGGGCATGTCGGTTAAACAACTACCTCCCATAGTTTTAGTCTCAGCCTCGGTCAAAGAACTCAGATAGTTCTTTAGATTATAGTATACTAGGACTGTCAGATACAGTTAGCTCAATTACAGTACGGAACTCAAGTAGTTCCATGAAATTCAGGACTATTAGACACAGTTATCCATGTTATCATAAATTCCAGTATTAGTCATGTTAGATATCAATAAACCATGTATTAGCATACAGATCTAGATATCGCGTATTCACGATCTCAGTTACTATGTATGCATATTTGCACTCTCACATTCATATTAGTCAATTAGTTAGACCTGCTCATACATGTAAGCCCTTTTGCATATAGCCTACCTTACTCATATACTCAACACTTTCAGTTATACTAATGTATTTGCGCTATAGTGCTTTCTTTTATGTTACACCATAGGTTGAGAGCCACGAGTTCCAAATCAGCAGTAGTAGTTGCATTTCAGTACATAGAGTTGCAGTGAATCCTCTTCATTCGAGGAAGATATGATTTGACTTTATTTATTTTCGTCGGTTAGCTTTCAGTTTATGGAGTTAGTTGGAGACATGTTCCTTCAACTCCTTACTCAGATAGTATTTAAAGGATTTCAGATTTAGTTCAGATTTGATTCAGACTTTAGTTGTTTTGGGTACTCGTTATCCCATATGGATGTTATTATTTATCAGATACCTTATTCAATTTAACCTTATGGCCTATTGTTCATGTTTTCTGCATTTTACATATATATTATACAGTGTACAGGTACAGTTATCAGTCATGGGTTAGCTTGTGGTCCTTCGGGGTCATAATTACCATGTAGTATTTTAGTTCAGCGAATCCAGGAGTTATAATGTCCTGGTTGGGCACAAGGTCTCAAATCAGGGCTCCTACCCATAGTCCCAAATTGGGATGACATAATTCAAGGTACACAAAATCACAAAGCATGGCACCAAAATCACTGTATCAGTAAATCATGATTTCCAGCATGGAGTGTATTAACTCATACTTTCTTTGGGTAACCATTAAATTCTCTTAAGCGTAACTTTTAGTTCTTTAAGGTAGATATGTTCATATTTTTAAAACATTCAAAACTCTTTCCATTAAGGGCATGTAATCACCGGGTATCATCATACTATGACTTGCATGTCAATATCATATCAAATTCATAGCCCATCATATTCAAAATATACACATGACCACTCAATATTCATTACATCACAATAGAGTTATCACTTTGAAATCTCAAGACACTTAAGCATTTATCCTCTCTTTGCAAGATTCAAACATGTGGTGGTCATGTCAATTTATTCAATCATATGCCATTCTTTCCCCTTTAAATCAAGAATTTAGTTATAAAAAGAAACTCCCTCTCATCATATATAAACCATGTCAAACACCATGATATTGATAAATCACTTCCAAATCTTAAGGCATGCATTTCAAATTATTCACAGTGGAAATATAAACTTTAGTTTGCAACAAGAGAGGGAATCCATACTAATTCTCTCAATCAATCTTACAAAATACACTAAATCATATGTGTGTATAGTTATAATTCAATTTCCATGAAAAGTGATTCAAGACAACATATAATTTCATCAAACTAGTCCCAAGATGCATAACTTTCAAAATAAAATTGAATACCTCATTATAAATCATAATTGGGGATCTTTAATCTTCATAAAACATTTAAACTTATTCCCAAGGTTTTTAGAGTAGTCCCACGTACCTTGGCTTATAAAATTTGAAAGATGGAACTCAAATCTTGATCTTTTTCTTGTAATTCTTGATCTTAGGGATGAGTTCTTGATCGTTGGGGAAGAGCCTAAGGTTTTTAATTTGAGAGAGAAAAGTAGTTTCTGATGTAATTAGCCATAAAGATGATTTAATTCCGTTTTAGGGCGGAGTTTAGATGAGGGGAATTGACTAATATACCACTCTTGACTCAAAATTTAAAAAGAAATTGTGAACTGGGCGCCGACGTGCAAACCAATACGATGCATTGATATCGCGTCGATCCACTATTTCATCGATGCAGCGCATTGAATTCACATCGGTTCACTTTTTCCAATATCCAATCTCACCTCTAACACTGTTCGACAAATCTAAAACATCTCCGACACATCCCCTTTACTCCTCCAAACCTAAAATAACTTAAAAATCCATATCTTAAGGGTTGAAAATCAATTTAAAGATCGCACGAATTTAGGAGCTTAAAATATGACTAGGTCCTTTTTGACACTTACAAAATTTTCAAGTTGCTAGCCTCTCAAACATGCTACTAAGTGTGATACCACGTAGAGGATTTTTTTACGGGGTGTTACACACGATAATTATCTTAGTGTTAATAAAGGTTATGAGGTGGGAAAGATGTTCATAAGTGTCACTTGGAGTAAGGTGAACTAAGAGCTTTTGAATTGGCCAAGTTTTGGTGTTTATTTTCCTAAGGGTCATCTTTGAACGAGTATAACTTCATGTATATAATGAATTTGGTAGATAAAGACCCACCAAATTGTAGATAATTGAAGTAGCTTTCCAACGACACCAATTTTTTCTTGATCCTACACCCGATCCAAAAGTTACGGCTTTGTAAAGGGGTGAGCATCGCCTAATAATAGCAAACGTGCACTAGAAATAGTTTTCCATAGAGAGTGCGATGCAAACTTGTAATACCTCATGCTTTTCCTAGCTTAAATTCATTCCTAGAACGTTAAGAGATAGCTTCCAAAATGAATAATATTTATTCTATACAGAATTTTAAATATTTCGACTTTCTATTGTGTGGGAAATTGAATAAGCTTTCCATTGATACCAAATTCTACCAAATCCGACACTTGGTTCAGAAGTTAGAGCATTTTTAAGTTGATAGTGTTCCACCTGGACTCTCAGCGCATCACAGAGAAGGACAAATTAGCAATCGTCGATTCCAGTGGACCTCTACAATATTGGTGCATCGCAGAATGGTCCATTTTCCTATTTGTCAAAATTCAGTAGCCCAACGTGATCTTACCACATCGCGTTGGTGGTTAAAATGACATTTCAAAAGGTCACTGCAATTCCTTCATGTCGCTCCAAGATCTCAGTTCCTAGTTGTCTATTTCCAATGGCCCGACGCAATCATGACACGTCACGCCAGGTGCCTATTTTGGAAAATTTTGACGGAAATTAAAAGTTTCGTCCAGGGTTAAATTGGCCTTTTCCCATAGTTTTATTTTGTCCAGATATGGGATTTAATCCCTAAAATCATATTCAAGTCATTCTTTATTGAATTTTCTCCAAATCAAAGCATTCTCTCTCAAGGAAAACAAAACCCTAGATCATCAAAGCTTTCTCCCCAAGGAAATCCCATTTTCCTCCATTAATTCTCTAAGGTAATTCAAGATTAAGGATTTCCAACTCAATAACTCCAAGAATTCAACATTAAAGCATCAATAGAGATTCAAGATTCAATCCCTAGCATCTAGTTCATCAATTGAAGTTAGGGTTTATACCCAATATTGTTATTTATGAGATTTTCAGTGATTTAGAAGTTGAATTGCATGTTTATGTTCATATTTTCACGTATATTACAGAACTTTCTAGATTTTAAGTTGATTTATTAATGTTTATATCACCAAACATGAAAATTTTGATGTTCTTAACATGAGTTGTTGCATGGGTCATTAAGCCCTAATTAATATTGCTATTTCAAGATGATTTGTGCTATGAGCACCCTCAGATAAGATTATTCTTAGATTTTGATAAATATTTGACACTTTTAGTCCTATGCTAAGATAAAGAATTCAATTTGTTCTTATGACTTGAGATTTAAAGAAAAGAAAAAGAATAATTAGTTTTCTTGTAAACCCTTGTGCTATTTCTGAAGTGAATTTCTTAAGATTTTGAGCATAAGAATGGGAGTAGTATGTAGCACCGAGATGGGTATGTTACCAAGGTTTCATGCCCCAGAACTACATGCCACCATAAGATTAAGATTATTCTTACTTCTACGTGGATGACTAAGATTGTGATCACTTAAGATAAGAAGTTCTATTCTAATGGAAAGGGTAGAACAGCCCTACCTAATGGGGGCAAGACGTGGGACTCCATGGATGCTCACATGGTGTATGTTGGTTTGAGGAACCTCCCAAAAAGATGTCCCCTACTCTTAAAATAGTCTATTGTCTTAAAGCCTTAAGATGAAAGCATATGTTTTGAAAGCTATAGTTTTAAGATTCTTAAAGTCTTGAGATGAAGTATTTCCTTTTTCAGAAATGTTTTTAAAGAGTTTTGTTTAAAACTACAAATCTTAGAACAGAGAGAGTAATAGAAAAGATTTTAGAAAACTGAGTGTAAAGGCTCACAAGTTTTACTCAGATTGTATTTTAAAGAAAGATAGTAACTTTAGATTTCAACTTTTAGAATTCAGATTTTAAAGTGAGTCCTTTCTACACTTAGACAGTATGACTTAAAGAGAGAATACAAGCTCAGCCTTTAGAACTAAATGTTATGACTCACAGGATTTATAAAGTATGTTTTGCTTCCTATTGCTGCATATTTCAGTATTTCAAACATTCTAGCTTTTGTGAGTCATTTACATTTAGCATGCATCGTTTTACAAATTATGATGATTGATATTATGTTTTACTTATGCATTAACCCTTATATACTTAGTACATCCTCAAAGTACTGATCTACATATATGTCTATGTGCTACATTGTCTCATAATGTAGGTACGAGTTGTAGCACGCATATATACCATATTCAGATAGCTTACAGATTTCAGCCAGCAGATGACGAGTCCTTCTGCTTCGGAGACTTTAGTTAGATGTTATTTATGCACTTTACTTCTTTACTCTCATGTATTGATTAGTGATAGTTGGGTTTGCATCCTAGCTATCTATAGTTAGCATAGTAGAGGCTTCACAGATGTCAGTTAGAGTCAGGTATGTATTTTCAGTCCCTCTTTCAGACCTTATCAGAATGTAAAAGTTGTATCAGTATTTTATTTTCACAGATTCCACTATTATTATGTTTCCACGCTGTAAACTCAGTCATTTTATACATATTATTTAGTTGCTTATGAGTTATGCTAGTAGAAGGTTAGCTTAGGACCACTTATGGTCCTAAGCACCGTGTTACATCTCGATATAGATTTTCAGGGCATTACACAACCATAAAGTTTGCCATAGGGAGTGCGATGCAAACCATAAAGTTTGTCATAGTTTGTGCGATGCAAAACCCATGGTACAATGACCTAGATATTTCGTTTTTGAGTTATTCTAGGGGAAACTAAGTCATTAGACACTTCTTAAACGTCCCTAAGCATACAATCACGAAATTAATAACTTCTAAACATGTTGTAACCCTATTAACATCAATAGTTCATCATCTACAACACAAAAGGAGAAAATAACTAGGGTTTTGCACAATCAAGCTTAAAGGTCCAATCTTTCTGCAATTTCGTTATCATTAAGGTATGTGTGGTTTATAAACAAGTACACCCTTTCATCCTAGTGCCCAATACTTGATATTTATTTAAGATTTCATATTTTGCAAATTAAGGTTCATACCTCATTATTATTATTTAAAGATTATGATTTTACAAGTGATTTAAATGTTGAATTGCATATCTATTTTCATGTCCTCGTGCGTGTGATATGATTTTATAGATTTCCAATTAAGTTTTAAACATTATATTATGATTTTGAATTCATTACCTTGATATTGTTGAAGTATTCCAAGAAGTATATTGAGTATGACTTTTCCCTATGAATTTGCATGAGTTTAAAGAATGGGTTTTGAAGCCCTAAGTTTGAAGTATTGATATCTCAATGAGATTATGATTTTTGAGCCCTTCTTATGAATTGTTTACTAAGATTTAAGAAAGAACCTTGATCTTTTGATTTTAAGCTAAGATAAGGAATCCACATTGCTCATATAGTTTGAGATTTAAAGAAAAAAAGCATAATAAGTTTTTACTTACAAACCCTTGCGGTGTTTAAGGTGGATTTTGGTAAGTTTTGAGTGATAAGTATGGGAGTAGTATTTATCATCGAGTTGGGTATGATTCCAAAGGTATCATGCCCCAGAACTATGCGCCACCGTAGATTTCTGATTTTCCCATAGTAGGCTAAGATGTAATTACTTAAGTTAAGGTTCTATTCTGATGGCAAGGGTAGACCATCTCTCCCCAATGTGGGTAAGACGTTGGACTACATGACAGCTCACATGGTTTATGTCGGTAAAAAGAACCTCCCAAAGTCCTAAGTCCTAAGACAGAATAAAATAATAGCTTTTAGAACTAAGTGTTATGGCTCACAAAGTTATTCTTATGCTTCATTACTCATGTTTATGATTTTACAGCTTTGTTTTATTCAAACCCAAAGTGAGTCATTACACTTAGCATGCATTGTTTAAAAGTTTATATGTACATTAAATTATTATTTTACTTATACATTCACCCCCATATGTTCAGTACATTCTAAAAATACTGATCCACAAATACTTTTATGTTCAACATTATTTAATAATATAGGTACCAATTCAGCTGTAGTTCATATATCACGACCAGACAATTGTAGATTTTGGCCCGCAGATAATGAGTCCTCCTACTTCGGGGACTTCAGTTAGATGTTATTCATGTAATTTATTTTCTTAATAATATGTATTGATTAGTGGTAGTTGGAGTCGCATCCCAGCTATATATAGTCAGTATGGTAGAGGCTTCATTGACAGTCAGTATAGTTGATGTATTGAGTTTCAGTTTTGTTTTGTATAAGTAGAGTTGTATTCATCTTAATGTAGCTTTGTATTGATCAAGTTCATAAAATTTTATTTTCCGCATTTTTCTTTCGATTTATGTGTTTTATTTAGTTTCTCATGAGTCAAGCCAGTACAAGGGTTAGCTTGAGATCACTTGTGGTCCTAAGCACCGTATGATAGTCTCGGGTCGTTATAATGTAATTCAGTGAAAATTGTGATATTTCTCATGTTTCCTTATAGAGTTTACATTCAATCCATGCTATTAGCTTTTCCATGTGAATTATGATTTTAACTTATTTAAATTCCAAACTCCCATGTCATGTTTGGTCAATACCATGTCAAGTTGTTAAATTCATGTAAACATGATGTTCTAACAAGTTTAACTTATCCCAATGTGGTAATTCATGAGATTATCAGTTATTTAAATGCATTATGTTTTGGGTTCCCAAAATTATGACTTCCTACTAGGATTTTAGATGGTGTTATTATATTTAAAGTATTAGTTAGTGTTGACTGGTTGTGAACACCTCATATCTATGTGTTTACTCATGTTTTAGACTTTTTAGATAATGAGTCAGTCAATTCATGATTTTACTAACATACTCATTTTATTATGATCATGTTGAGCACTATCACTTGAGATGTTCAGCTGACCTTAGTCAGAAATAGTTTCAGTTTAATTAGGAGTAGAATTTAGCACCGAGTAAACCCAGGGATGGAGGCTCACCTGCCAGTAGAAGGTGTGACGTTAGTAGCAGTTCCTAAGTTCAAGAACTACTTAGCCAGAATAGGTTTTGAGTGGTCTTCCTGCTAGTTGAGGGTTGACATTCTGTTAGGGGAATCGGCTAGTAGAGGGTGACTCCCTATCCTTGGGACACTATTTTAGTGGATCTATATACCCAGTGTTAGTACCCGTGGCAAGGTACTGACCCCTTACAATCGGGGCTACAAGTTGGACCCTAATTAACTCAGATTAGGGCATATCGGCTACATAATAGATTCCATAATTTCAATCAGTACTCAGTCTACATTAGTTCAGGTTTGCTTGACCAAGTAGTCAGATTCTCAATTATTCAGTCAATCTAACAGATTAAATTCAATTCATTCTTTACTTGGTCTTGTATTCTCAGTCTTACATGTCCATGGATCTATGTTCGATTACCATATGTATTCCATTTAGTTCTTACCTCACATACCAGTATATTCATAGTATCGATTGTAGACTTTTCTCTTGCGTTATGTTCTCTTACAACATAGATTTGGACGCACAGTTTTCCGACCATCCCTAGACAACGTAGCAGCTCCCCGCAGTATTAGTGGTGAGTCCTCATCCATTGAGGACATAAAATGTTATTTTAGTATTTCTTAATGTTCAGTCAGTTGTTAGTTGGGGGTTTGTCCCATCAACTCCGTATGTTTTAAAGGCTTTAAGACAGATAGTCTATTTTCCAGTATTACTTCAGACATGTCATTTTAGATATAAACTTTAGTATTTCAGTTGATAGTACTTTATCAGTTTATCTTCTACACATGTTGTTTTATTATCATTTTATTTAGTGCTCGCAGCAGGTACCAAATCATGGGTTAGCTTAGGGTCACTTGTGGCCTTAAGTACCCTATCACGACTAGGGGGTAGACTCGGGTCGTGACATCTTGGTATGAAGATACCAAGATGGGAATGCCTTAATTAAAGACTCCACGGTCAAATATTTATGAAAATATTTTAACTGAGATTTAATGGGAATTGTGTAGCTTCATTAAGAAGGTGTATGTCCTCGTGACTAGCGCCCAAAACCTATTTTTTACCAATATAGGTATGTCATACCTTAACTAGACAACGAATGTTGTCCTTAATATAAGGATAATAGGGAGGATTTAGAGTATTGGTGACTTTAGACTATCCTCGGTTCTTGCGGCAAGCTTGAACTGAGGCCCCGCCAGTTGGGGGTACCGAACCCATATAGCCCATGGGTTATTAGAGGTCGGTGAAAAGTTACAAAATTCAAGATTAAATTTTTATAATCATGTTTCTATATTTTCTGTCCCTTGTTCCTTACTTTATGGTTACTATGGATGATGATTATGTGTTCTATGACTGATTTGGGTAAAAAGATGTCTTATCCCCTTCCCTGGATTGCATGCCAGTACTCACCATACTAACCGTCCCCGGACGCTACATTATTTAATAATGTAGGTTCGGAGGCCCTTTCCTATGATTCTGTGCAGCGCTAGGATGTTCATTTTCTCTCTTGGACGGCTAGTGGGAAATGATAAGCCCTCCATCATCTGGAAGGCAGTGTTGCTCTTTAATCATATTTCCGTTCTTGTGTTTTTGGTTTTCATGGCATGGTCGGAATCATGTCCCAACCTAGTAGGTGTCTTAAGGTTAAAGGCTTTGTGGACGATATTGGGTAACTATTTTTGGATTTGGTTTTGATTCATGGATTTCATTATAAATGCTTATTGAACTTTATATTTAAAGGTTGGTTTCTGCAATTCTTTATTAATCTATGCTTATGATGTAAGGCTTAGGGATCATTTCAGGCCTTCATTGGTTTGGGATGCCCGTCACAACCAGGGCCACGGTTTCGGGTCGTGATAAATTTTAAGTCACTATTTCACATTTGACATCACTACCCTTAACCATTCTCAATTAACTAATTCATATTTCAAGTAACTACACTTGACCATTTTCAAGTCACTAATTCATATTTCAAGTCACTACCTTAACCATTTACAAGTCATTAATACACATTACAAGTTACTACACTTAACCACTTTTAAGTCAGTAATTTACATTTTTAAGTCACTATCTTAACCATTTCTAAGTCATTAGTACACATTTCAAGTAACTACACTTAACCGTATTCAAGTCACTAATTCACATTTCAGTCACCACACTTAATCGTTTTCAAGTAACTAATCAACATTTCAAGTAACAACACATAATTATTTTCAAGTCACTAATTCACATTTCAACTAACTACACTTAACCATTTTCAAGTCACTAATTCACATTTCAAGTCACTACTCTTGACCATTTTAAAATAACTAATTCACATTTTAAGTAACCACACTCAACCATTTTCAAGTCACTAATTTACATTTTAAGTCACTATCCTTAACCATTTTCAAGTAACTAATTCACAGTTCAAGTAACTACACTTAACCATTTTCAAGTTACTAATTCTTATTTCAAGTCACTACCCTTAACTATTTTCAAGTAACTAATTCACATTTCAAGTAACTACATTTAACCGTTTTCAAGTCACCAGTTCACATTTCAAGTCACTGGCCTAACCATTTTCAAGTCATAAATATACATTTCAAGTAACTACACTTAACAATTTTGAAGTCATTAATACACATTTCAAGTAACTACACTAAACCATTTTCAAGTCATTCGTTTACATTTTCAAGTCACTAATTCACATTTTAAGTCACTACCTTAACTGCTTTCAAGTCATTAATACACATTTTAAGTAACTATACCTGATCATTTTCAAGTCACTAATTCACATTTCTAGTCACTATACTTAACCATTTTCAAGTTATTATTACATATTTTCAAGTCACTACACTTAACCATTTTCAAGTTATTAGTTCACATTTTCAGGTCACTACATTTAACCATTTTCAATAGCAAGATCACAATTTAAAAGTCACTAAATTTAACGATTTTCATGACACAAGTTCACAATTTCAAGTCACTACATTTAACTATTTTCTAGTTACTAGTTCAAATTTTTAATTCTAGTATAAGTCAAACAATTTAAAAATTTAATAAAGAAAATAAGTAGAGGCATCGAATGACCCTCTCACACCATATAATCATTAAAAAATCTATGGCTTTCAAAACCTTCTACAACAAATAATTCCACTATAATAGTATATTTAAAGACTTCAATATAACAAAATAGAGAGAAATCAACTTACCTTTTCTTGATCTAAATTGAAGAGAAAGAGACAAGTGGTTGCCGGAAAATAGCAAAGCAAGCTGAAGCGTAGTGAAAGCAACTAAAATATTCCAAAAGTTCAAGTTAGAGGTAACCTTCGAGTGAACTAATGTTCGCAAATTAATAAAGATGTATTTATCCTAGAAAGTTGAATATCTCTTTTAACATATTCAGCTCAATATCTCCAATAAAATTAAAAATAAATACAAAACAAAAATAAACCACCATATGATTAAGATAACACAATACGCGAAACACATAAAACATGAACTGAAAATCCTAGACAAACAACATCTTTTCAGCATTTGTAAACATAAATGAACCCTAAAATTAAAATTGGAGTCAAATACAATAAATAAATTAGTAATTACCAAGCATTGATGTCGACGGTAGAATCAGAGAGAGGTCGGCGGGGTTGAGTTCGACGACAGGTTGAGGTCGGATGCATTGAAATTGTTGTTGTTGCTGCTATCGTTGAGAGAGCTCGGTACCGGTCTATTCGACATCGGCGGCAAAGTGTGCCATTCGACATCGGATGTTATCATTGAGAGGGTATATCAAGTTGATGTTGTTGTTGTTGATGCTGTTGTTAGGATTTAAATAGCTGAGTTAGAAGACTGAACGGTGGAGGAGGAGAGAGGATAGGAGTGACCTCGGTCGTCAGGGTAGGTGATTCGTCGGTGATCGGAGTGATGTTGTTTGTGATTCGCTATTACTATCGATGTTTGGTATTGGGTTTGTTGTTGATGGTGTAATTAGGAAAGCGGTAATAAGGGTAATGGGTCGATGGGATCTAGGGTAGGTTTTGTGCTGCAAAAAAATTAGAAAAATAGACCATAAGTAGTCGATTTTTAAAAAAAAAATTATTTAAAGATCGACCACTTGTGGTTGATTTTTATTAAAAAAATAAAAAATATAATAAATTATATAATATTTATAATAACATACTAAATAATTTAATACAATATATAAATTGGATAATTAGTTAATTCATCCTTATATTAACACGAGTAGTATATTTTCTCAATCGCACAATATTGTCAATAAACTTTATATGTTGGGATAGATTTTCAGTTAATTAGCTTTTGAACACGTACTATATACCTCGTAATACAACGTATTTCACATATAATCTGATGAGTTGTTGTTAATTAGCTTACATGATTATAATTTCAATAATATATTGTTACCTCAATTATATGATACCAACGTATTATTCAATATACTTGGATAGATTCAGTTAGCTAGCTTTTGACTACTACGTACACCACTACACGAGATATACATATATATACATATATATACATATACTCGATTGACTATCAACTTCTGAATACGTACTATATATGATCATATCCACGAGTGCATATATTATCTCATAATACAACATTACATATACTCTAATGGATTATCGTTTAATATTAGCTTACTTTATTATAACTCCAATAATATATTAGTACCTCAATTTTATGATATCAACGTATTCAATATACTTGGATAGATTCAACAGGTAGCGTTTGACTACTATGTACAATATTACATGAGATATACATATATATAAATATACTCGATTGACTATCAACTTCTAAATACGTATTATATACGATCACAGGCATGAGTATATATATTAATCACATACATGAGTATATATTATCTCGTAATACAACATATTACATATATATAATCTAATGTATTATCGGTTAATATTAGCTTACATAATTATAATTCCAACAATATATCATTGCCTTGATCGTATGGTATCAACGTATTCAATATACTTGGATATATTCAATTAGCTAGTGTTTGACTACTACATAGATCACTACATGATATATATATATATATATATATACTCGATTGACTATCAACTTCTAAATACTTACATGATACGATCACATTCATGAGTATATATATTATCTCATAATGCCACATATTACATATACTTCAATGGCTTATCGGTTAATATTAACTTACATTACTATAACTTTAGCAATATATTATTAACTCTATCGTATGATATCAATGTATTTAATAATTTTGGATAAATTCAGTTAGCTTTTGACATACATTAATACACGAGATGTGTGTGTGCGCGCGCGTGTGTATGTGTGTGGGTATATTTATATATATATATATATATATATATATATATATATATATATATATATGAGAGAGAGATAATATATTTATTTTATTGCAACATAAGTAAAAAATAAAAATTATGTTTTATGTTATTTATTTAATATATTTAATATTTTTTAATTTCTTAAAATATTTGTTAAAAAAAATCGACCACAAGTGGTAGGTTTTTCTTAATTTTTTAAAGAAAATCCGACCACTTCTGGTCGATTTTATCATCTTAATTAATTTTAATTTTATTAAATACGAAACTGACTACATATGGTCAGTATAATTATAAATATATATATATATATAATATAATTTTAAAATATATTGGATATTACGTTTTTCATTTATTTTATTTATATTATTATTTTTGAAAACTAAAACCGACCACAAGTGGTCCATTTTATTTATGTTAATTATTTTTATTTATTTAGAGATAACCGGCCACATGTGGTTGGTTCTTTTTAAAATAAAATATTTAATATATTTTGTATAAAATATTTTAAAATAATTATTTTATTTATCTTTTTGGTATTACCAACCACTTGTGGTTGGTTTTGGTGAATTTATTTTTCACGGGTTAATTTAATTAGTTTTTCATAATTTTAAAATACAAAACCGACCACTTGCGATCACCAGTTGTGGTCGGCTTTGGATAAAAAAAGTATTATTAAAAGTCGACCACTTTGTGACCATCGGCTGTGGTCGATTTCTTGTGGTAGGTTCTCTTATTTTTTTTTAGTAATATATAGAAAATCAACTATGTAGATAGCAAACAATCCTGTATTTCATGAGAGAACAACCCTGTACAAAGGGAAAGATACAAGCAGGTTTGATTCAATCTAGAGTATGATTTAACAACTGCACAGGAGGCAGATTTGTTGGCAAAAGGACTTAGCAATGTTTTTACACCACCTAGATTGAAAAGGGGGGGGGGGGGGAGGGGGGGGGGTTCGATAATGAACTGTGTACAACTGACGTTCAGTTTTAACAGAATGATCACTATGTTGCTAGTTATCTATACTATATCAACAGTATGAAGGGCCTTAAAAGTATTTTTTTTGAACTTTTTTTCCTTTATTCAAAGTCTTTAGAATGAACAAAGTTGTCTTTTCACTTATTTTCTTTAATTATTAATTAATTACTGAAAAATCAAAGTAACACTTCTAAATCAATTAAAATTTTACCTTATATAAAATAATTAATATATGAAAAGAATTCTAAATTTAGAATTAAAGTTGTACACCTAAATAATTGGAATTTAGAACGTGTATGATGTTTTATTTCTTTCCTTATTACAATCGAACTAATTCTGTTATTTTCTCCGAAATTAAACTAATTCTACTATATTTTTTATAAAAAAATTTTGGTAAATACAAAACTATGTGTGAATATTGGTTCCTAATCAAGTATCTTATCGATTTACCATGAAAGTGCTTTTACGAAAAAATTGTAAAAGGAATATGAATTTAAGTTACAAAAGAATAGAGAGAATATATTAAAAGAAAACTATGTAAGGTAATTTATTTTATACGTAAAAAAAATTTTAAAAATTTATTTCATATATTTTTGCACTAAATAAGGAAATGAAAAAAATGAGATAAGTACCCAAAAAACTCAAATGATGATAAGCAAATTGATCTATAAGGAGATTTTTAAAATCTAAAGTAGCCGTTGAATCAAGGTAGTCAAAAAATATTCACGCGTGAAAATGATCAATTATACCCCTAAACTTTGCGAGAAGAAGGATTAGATATCCCCTAATCTTTGTAAGAAGGGTCAAATATATTCCTATATAAATTAAGTATTTATACACTTCAGGCGCATATACTATGCATCTAACTTAACTAACCTGATCATTTTTTAGAAGATTATTTTAGGTGTATGAAGCGAGAAGTTATCTAGACAATATGAGCCTATGTTAACTACACATTAAGTGACTAAATACAAGTATAATTGACAAAGGACATTCGTGCGACGTGCGTACATGGAAACTAGTTCTATAAGTAATAGCTGGTAGCTTAGATATTTAGTAATCTGTGTTGTTTTCATCTATCAATACAAAGAAGTAGTTTATTTATTCTCTGTCGAAGAAAAATTTAGAATTTTAAGTTTGTGATTTTCCGATAAGAATTCTTATCGGGCAGTTTGATTGAATATTTGTACTTCATGATTCGACTTATCAATTATCAACTTTTTAAATCATTGATGGTCGATCATCTAGTGTTGGTCACCCACTTCATAGTCGGTTTTTATTGGGTATGTAAAACTGAAAGATAAAAGTACAAGTATGCTACTGTAATTTACAAATAAATATGTATTGAAAACCATTAAAATTATTTATGAACTGGTATATCTCTTCAAATATAATAAATTTATAGAGACACTATAGTAACTTAAAAACAAGTCATGAAATAACTTAAAGGCAAAGAATAGACAACATTTTATACAAATCATGAATTCCTACAACATATACGGAAGGTCGTGACCACAAGTTGACGCCTATTTTGATTTTTAAAGTTTAGGAAATTAAATCCGTCTTTTAACAATTTAATTGATTAACAGGTTAAAAGCCAAACGAAAAAGATTAGTATCTACAACTCCACAAATAATATAAAAGACAATTAGAATGTGGAATAAGAGAAACAAGCAAAGAGAAAAGAAAATGTGGGAAGTGAATCTGGATGGGCATGACGTGGACTAGCGACTGAAAGAAGAAGAAGAATCAAGGGAATTTGTTAGCTCTATATTTTTCTTGTTTGTTACTTCTTTTGGTTTCAAATTTCATTTGAAATATTACAATTTGGGTAATAGTATTTTATTGATTTATTTCCTTTTAAGTTAAATTTGTTACTTATGTTTCTTTTTAAAAAAAAAAAAAAAAATTGGAAAAAAATGTGTAGCTTCTGCAGTATAGGATTTCAAAACAAGCTTGAACTAAAATGAGATTTTGCCCCAATGGCCTTTCAATGGAAAACTTTAGCACTTCTCAAGGGTGCTATTCCCAGACAACAATTTATTCTCTGGATGGCGATACAAAATAGACTAGCTACTACAGATAGACTAGCTAAATGGGGCTTGCAAGTGGATCCAAATTGTGTTCTTTGTCCACATGGATATTTGGAGACCCATCAACACCTTTTCTTCGAGTGTGCATACTCCAAATTCATATGGCAGACACTTCTTTGTTGGGCTGGTATTAGCAGACAAGAACGAGACTGAGACAATGAAGTAAAATGGACGGCCAAGAGAGTGAATAACAAAAATCCAAAGTGAGCTGTGGTGGGCTTCATCCTTACTGCTGTTGTATATCACAAATGGATGGAGAGGAATGCATGAAGATTTCAACAAAAGAGTCGAAGTAATGTAGATAGAACGAAAGAAATAATCTTACAGGTTCAGCTTGTAGGCCAAAGCAACTGTAAATGGCAGCCAATATTAGCTAAACTTAATAAATTTCCTTGTTAAAGATTACCTAGCTACTGATTAGACATAATGGTTTAGCTTGATTCCACTAGGTTTATTTTGAAAGTCCTGTCTTTATAGTCCATTAGAGCAGATTGTGTACAGATTCTAATTTTGTTGAATAAAATCTTTCGATTTGACCAAAAATATGAGATTTTACGTCTAGCAGGGTTTGATCTCGCGAGCTGTCGCACGGAAGAGCCTCAGAGGTCCTATTCCTTGTTGTAGAACCAAACATCCATTGTGCTTGTGGTTCCCAACAAAATATAGTTAAACTGTTAAAATGTATATAATTAGTTGGATGTTGTACATAGTTAGACAGCTATTGTACTGTTACATTGAGTTTGTAATTGTAGCTTGGTTACTGTTACATTAACAGTTGGTCACAGCTGGTAGAGTTAGTTCGTAAGGAGAATAGGAAGCTTTTAGAATATGATGTGGTATTCTAAAAATACATGATCAAGACTCATTGCAACTGTTTTTCTTCCGACTCAATAAACTGAATACAATTTTCTTCTTCAATATCACTACTAAAAAAGCTGTAAAAAAAGACTTAAAAAAGAGACCTCTTGAGGTTTCTTTCCTTCAAAAAGAGACTTCAAAAGCGACCTCAATTGACGGTCTCTAAAACATAGGTCGCTTTTTCTAAGAGACCTCGTGAGGTTGCTTTATTTCTTGATTTTTACAAAAAAGAGACCTCGCGAGGTATCTAAATTATTTTTTATAATTATTATTATTTTATTAAAAAGAGACCTCACGAGGTCTCTATTTGATTTTTTTTATTTTTATTTTTTCAATTAAAAGACACCTCATGGGGTGACTATTATTTCCTAATTTTTTATTCTATATAATTTATTTAAAACATAAGCGACCTCTTGCAGTCTCTTATTTGAGCATCTAGAAAATAAAATCATGAAAAAGGACCTCATTAAGTCGTTTTTGTGCATTTGTGAAAAAATAAAAATGTGAAATAGCAACCTCATGAGGTCTCTTTTTTTAAAAAAAATAGCTTTTACAAATACCTGCCATTTTAATTCAATAATATAATATAATCAATTAAATCAAGCTCCAAGAACTCCCACCAATCACTCAAACTACAACAAACACAAGTAAATATAATCTAATAACCACAAAATGAAAATAAAATATAAATACCTTGAAATTAAACGAATAGAACATAAAAGTCATAAGTTAACAATACTATTGTTCATACTACTACTTTAAAGTTTTAATGCATTCAAAATCACCTAGAATTCAAATAAACCACCATAAAATATATAGTTTAGATTATCCAGACAACATTCAACTTTAACAACGCGGCGGTGTATTGTCCATATAGTAATCATCTTCATCACTATTGGGCTCCTCAGTCACATCTTTGTATTGACCATATACTTCATGTGAAATAGGTAGAGACTGTGGAGGTCGAGGAGGGCGCACTGCATCACCGGGACAAGGGGGAATCCCGCCCGAAGAAAGTAATGCATCAAATTGGGCCTTCATTCCTGCATACTGTATATCTCTTTGCCTTTCCCTAGCCTGTGAGGCCTTAGCTTCACTAGATAGATCAGTTATTTGCTGCTTCAAAGCCAAAATCGTCTCCCTTGACTCATCATCCTGAAAACTACCAAGGCCTTCTAGTTCCGAATGAAATTCACGAAAGGTTCGTTGGGGAAATCCATAAGCATATCCATACCTACTCGGGCCACCAACCATATCTAACCATATTCTCTCATTCTGCTCTTGGCTAAGTGGTAGGTCTCGATTATCTTCTAGCAGAGTTTGACGAAAATCCTCTATGCATTGTAGATATTGATTCTGAATTTAATGATAATTATATTAGAATATAAATTTAGAAAATAAAGTAATAACTACTAGAAATAGAGGCTTACATAGGTCAGCTGAGATCGTGGCTCAACTCATACATCAGGATCTTCAGGAGTTTTCTTCTTTCTTGTGTGCGTAACCTTGAATGCCTCGGCCTGAGTTATTGGCCTCCCAAGTTTCTTTTCCTGCAAATAAAATTAATTTAATGATAAAGACATAAGTACTCAAATTTTGGTACATATTGCATGTTCAGAAACAAGGTTTAGCATTTTGAAGAAAGTTGCAATGGGTAAAGAATCTGTGTGGATGCATCAATCACAAAACTTCCCACATCAAGTATGAGCTCTAGCACAACCAGCAGTGATTTCTCAGACTACTTTTTGGCATATTGCCGCAATAAAGATGTTACGAGATCAGGCAGTACAACATTTTTACCTAAATAACTGTAAATACAAGTAGGAAAACGCAGACCCCATTCGTAAGAAATAATTAAATGCACGATCACAAAATGCTTAACCTCTTTCCGATTTGCTTTGTGATAAAAAGCATTTCAGATTGCTAGATTGGATATATTTATTGAACCAACTTCTACTTGGCTTAAGAACATTAATCTTCTATATAATTTATTCTTGTACACACACAGAAATCAAAATATGACCTAAACTATTGTTGAACAAAAATAAACATCATTGAAATGCGCTTCTAGTAATAGCCAACAAAATGCATTTCAAATATGAAACATTAGTCTACAGAAAATGAGAACACAAACATCTTTTGAAGAGATAAAGTATGCATTTTGAGGGCAATAAAACCTCTTTTTATACATAAGCCAATGAATCAGAGTACAAACATAGGCTAAGATAAAGTCAAAATAAATATCATTTGTTTAGTTAAGTATCGATATTTTATAAGGATTTATCTATTATGTTATTTAGTTTGTTCTACAATAGTACATCAGACAATAACACAAACAAAAACAAATAGATGAAGGCCAATAAGGAGCCATAGGTATGTGTAATAGAAAAAGGGGCCTAATAGACAAAATTATGTTACAGAAATAAAAAATATAAGTTACTCCTAATTGGAAAGTGGATAGCGATAACAATTCCACTGGTACGCCGATGTTGTGTCATGTCAACACCAGTCAACAACAACATGGGAGATTTCACATAGCATTGATCTTATGCCTAAAATCCTAAAATTAAGACATTGACACAACAGAAGGTTTGAGATACCTGCCGATTAGATACATAGAAAGATGTCCAGTCCACACCGCAAGGCAAAGAAGCAATGGAAAGAGTTCCTCATCAGAATATTCTATGAAGAATTGGTGATTCATAAGAAAGAGTTGAACCAACTAGACTGGGAAGGAATTGTTCACAAATTATATCATCGAACAAGCAAACAAACTAGTGTTACCCAAGTGCAGACATTGTATAAAAAATATAGAGATGAGACAAAGAAGTTCATGGATTTGTTACAAGTTATTGGCTATGAATAGAACCAAAATAACAACAAAGTAACTTGCAAGGATGAGGTGTGGGAAGATATTCACTGGGTAAGTTTGTAAAACATACTAGTATTGATTTGTACTATGGTTTAAGTTCTTTTACTTTAATAGATTTTCTTGTTTGACAGATCTATGGTGGTGAGAAGCTGTTTAGAAACAAAGGTATTTTGCATTATAATCTGTTAAGGGACATATTCAGCACTGGTAAACTTTCTAGTTTTCGTCCAACTGTTTTAGAATCAAATGTCCATACAAGTAATGTGGCACGTAAAAACTCCTCCAAGGTCAGCAGCTCAAGAAGAGTTTGGAGCTGGTTATTTGGTTAAGAGAATGACTAGTAAGAGAATTGAAGAATCTAATTGTCACTCACATTTCATTTTACTATGAACTTTGTCTATTTACAATTTAAAGGTATTATGTATATCCTACTAATATAATCTATCATCATGAAAATTTGAATTCCTGCAGTATTAGGAACGTTTACTCACTTTTACGGTAACCATTGAAGAACTTCAACCACTTTAGAACTCACGGTTAAAGCCAGGAAACAGATGTTCTCTAATGATACAACATTCTAACTCTATTCAACTATCCAACAGAAAGTTCTCCTTGAAAAGCAATTCAAAACCTATTAATCAAAAGAACTAACTGATATCATTGCTTGTTATTGCCCTCATATGTGTTTTCTCCGCAACCTTAATCAGGATAATAGACATGTACCAATAGACTATAGAATATTCACTAAGAGGATATAAGTCAAATTCCAAGACCAACAATAGGAATCGAAAAGTAGCAGTTAAGAACCGGTTGTCCGAGGATAAGGTATCACTAATCAGTCACAATTCAAAAAAAAATACCAAATCACATGAATAACCTACTAGTTTTCTCCTTATATTTCCCTGACTTTGAGATCCACTCGTATATAAAGAACCACCCTTAAGAGATGCTCTATCTTTCTTTCCAATCTCACGCATCTGCTTGAACCTCGAATCTATCTCCCAATGGTCAACTAACTTTTACCAATTTTCAGGTAGAACCTACTTGGACCTCTTATTTTTTTCACACGCTTTTAATAGCATTCTAGTAAGTATGCGCCGAGGTTTTAACTTAAAGTTTGCTTTAATCTGGGCTTCATGTTCTGGACGCCAAGAACACTTTCTTTGTAATGACAAGATAAACTAAGATGAATTAATTTTCTAATAAAAAACTTTCCCTATAATGACAAGATAAACTAAAATAAATTACCCCTACCTCAGTGACATAGAGATATTGTTCCTAATAGACCCCCAGATTAAATAAAGCAAGTACAAATTGATTCAAACTTATGAAAAAACAAAAACATATGAGATTTAAGTTATCAGACTTAATAAAGCTGACAAATAATTCCAAACCGACATGAATCAGAAGTTTGATTGCATCAGCATTTGCAATTGCACACTTGTTACTATCATTAATGGACATGTAGAGAAGTGCAGTAACACCATCTTTCTGTATTTTCATATCTTATGAATGAAGTGGGTTAACCAACAATATAATAGCCCAACATTTTGCAATCACCATACGGTTATCCATATTATGCTTGGCAAGTAACCTGTGTTCAGCTGTAGCAGTTCTCTGCATATCAATGGAAGTGCGCTTCAAGTCCTCAACCAACCTTTTAACTTTCTCCTTAAGTTCTGAAAGATTAGCCTTTTTTTCAACCGTAGGGGAAAAAATTATTCTTGGAAACCTATCAGATGGTCTACGCCAGATCGATTGATTACGAGGTCTTGTCTCTAGTATTAATGGAAATTCTGACTCCCTTCTAAGAATAGATGCAACATGTTTGGAATCCCCTACAACATCCCCTGAAGCAACAGCCGAAGCTTCTAACTATGAGGATAACTTATTTCCATCAACAGGAATTACAGGGGAAAGGTTTGAATTAGCAAGCGTGCTGGGTGCCAAGGTTGTTCTATTATGACCCAAAGGTAACTGTCACACAATTAGATTTCTAGTGGTCAAATTGCCGAGTACATTTGACGAAAAGGGGTAATATCATGGCTTCAATAGGGCTTTATATTTTTTTATCATCTTCCCTATGGTGCACCAGTGGATACTCAAGCTTTTTCATCCTTGATCTATGTACATGATGATCCCAAATTCAAAAATATTGTGCAAAACACAATGCATCCAGTTAATACCATTACTTTTTGGGAGGTAAAAAAACTATTACACATTAATAATTAAGTTCTTTAAGAGCTCAAGCCACATCACATTTATTCATACATCTAGGAAGGAATAAAACCATAATCCACAATATTTAATATGTATATTGATTTATAGTTTCTTAATATATTACCACTAAAAGGTAAGTTGCTCCTTGTTTAAGAAACACACCAGGTCCGAGTTGAACCACTTGATTAGAACAGTAGCAGAACACCTAGGTCCGAGTTGGTAGTCTTGAGTTCAAAATTACTCCAAGTTTATTAGGAAATTATCTTTGAGGTGGTGAAACATATAATCTGTGTTTCGAACCTTACAAGGAGTACTCCCACCTAAAACCAAACTGTCTAAATGGTTAAGGGAGACAAAAGAAATTACTGAAGCAAGAAAAGGGGCTATTATTGCAGGAAGGAAAAGGGGCATAAAAGATACACAAAGTCTTTAAGGGAATTAAATTCCAAAATATGCTAACAAAAGAATCAATGTATCCTTTATGTGTAACCCAAAATCCAATACTATTTAGGATCAAGCAGTGAAGAATACCAGAAAGATTAGACAACTCAAAGAGGTCTTTATATTATCCCAAATATTTAGAACCTAATCAACTCTTGATCCAACTAATGTGAAACTCATATTGCCTTCTAGTTTGGGCAATGGTCAAGGATGTAGATGCTATCAAAGTGCCATATTCAGATTCTTTGTCATACAGAATCAAGATTACCATATCAATAGAATGAAGAATGAGGAAACAAATTGTCATATGTTACACAAAGCTAATCATAATCAGCAAATAAAGTTCTTTTTTTACCTCATATGCTTATATTTCATAATAATCCCCTTTTTAAGATGAAGTATATCCAGCAATGCATTCCAAGTATTATCTAAACAAAACTTTCCTAGCATATTGTTTGGTATATCTCATCCTAACAGAAATACCTTCAGTACAAGAACTTAAAGAACCACTTTTGTTAGTTTGTTAGTTTATAATCAATACTTTGATCTTTTACCTTTGGACAAATTTTTGGCTACTATTAAACTCCTGCCCTAACTACTTTTGGATAAGAATGGGGATTTGTAAGAACATCAATTGAACTGCACTAGAAATAATTTAGAAAAAACACCCAACAAACAGCAACATATTGATTACTATTGTCAAATGGGGATAAAACCAGAGATGGTAATTGTTGAGAGACGGTGATATACATCATGGATCACTATAACCAATACATTATTAGATGATTAAATTTGGAAATTTAGTACCACATTGTTGAAGATAGGAAACAATGATCCAAGAAGAAACTTCCTCTTATATTTCTGCTTAAAATAAAGAGTAGTGATTAGTTTGACAGAGAAATAGTCTAGCAATAAGTATGTGCTGGTAAAACTTGAATTCACTTAGTTTCTCTGATTGTCTTTTATTATATTTTGGTTCACCTCATCATGCGATTACTATATCACATGAACTTTTTTGATAAATAAGTAAGGAAAAGAAGAGCATGGAAATGAATATACCCTAAATTCCAAAAGAATCTGGTTCCTGAGTTGTCTGGCATCTTATCCCAACTCGTGATAGCACCCCTATAAAGATATTGAATGATTTAAGAAAGGATCCTTACAACAGTATCCGGATTAAAACTGTATTCCAAAATTTAAACATTTATAGGTTAAAGCTAAAACAATTATGAGATACTCATAAGCTAAATACATTTTGTAAAAACTATACCCATAGCCTTCAGGCTCTATGATGAGTCTGTTGCGTATGTCCCTTATACCAGCTTGTAGATAAACCTGACCATGTGTAATAGACTGGTCTATGGTAGGAATTTCAGGTTCAGAGATATTGCCTCGAATTAGAAGACTTGATATCCCAATCTGTGGAGTAGATAATGATAAAGGTTGTAAGTTACTAGGGTTAAGAGTAAATGTATGCGAGGCACTAAATGTCTGTTGCTTCATCATGCAAGGTAATTGACTGTATGCATGTGAGGTACCATGACCTGAAGTGGGCCTCATCGTAGGCATATGTAGGGGCTGTTGAGTATATGCTAGTGGTGTCTGATCTTATATGTATACTTGTCGATTGCATGTTAATCATACTAGCCTTCTTTAATTTCTTTTTGGGAGCATTAGCAATACCTTTATCCTTATCATCGTCTGTCATCTACACAAATTTTCATATAATATCTTAAAGTAAACCATAGTTTAGAGACACCATAAATGTACACATTTTGACCATATAACTGTATGCGAGGAAAACAAAACCTATGACATACATATGGCGTAACACATGTAACATCAATGAAAGAAATTAACAAACCTAAACAACTACTAAAGCGCAGTCAGACGTAGAGACACCAATATATTTTGAGAAACATACCAATCAAAGATTAAAGCAGCAAATACTTCAAGAACACCAAACAAAACTTTTAAATGAGAATAACATTAAATCAAACCAGTAATTCTCAGCTAAAAATAGAAATAGAGTTAATAAAAACTACATTGATCAAACTAGGGAAAAAGGGAATAAACTAAACCAAACAAATAAAAAAAGCAATGCAGATGTGTTATTTCAAATTATCATTCCTCCTGCTCATCATCTTCCTCTTCTGACTCTCCTTCTTCTTATGACCATTCTTCCTCTTATGACCCTCTTTTCTCTTCTAACTAATTTTTCTCATCTACTATTACATTTTCATCATTTGATTTATCCACCTCTTTATTTGCTGCCAATTCTACTTCTTCTATATCAAACTCTTCCAATATGTGTTCAGAATGCTCTAAATTATCTTCTAAGTCAACATCAACTGGTTGGTGAACACATGATATGTCATCAACTTGGTATGCAACATCTAATACATTTTCAACTTCCACTCGACCAACAGGCTTGATTTTGATTACCGCCCACCAATTTGATTTACTTGGACGCAAAGGATAAGGAGCATAATACACTTGCTTAGCATTATGTGCAATGATAATAGGATCGTACACCCCATACTCCCTTATGTGCCTTACTTCGATGATATTATACTGTTTGATTTCAATCGTTCCTCTATTTGGGGTAGGGTTGAACCATTTGCATCTGAATAATACAATTCTTTTTTCTGGCCAACCAGAATACTCCATTTCTAAAATTTCCTTAAGTACCCCATAATAATCAACATCATTTTGATCTCCATCATTACCTTTTACCCAAACTCTGCTATTATTAGTTTTTTTATGTTTGGAGTATTCTTCGGTATTGAATTTAAAACCTTTCACTGTATACTTTTTCATAGAATAGACCTTAATGGGTCCCCAAGATAAATCCTTCAAAAATTTGTCAAATTAACCATTTATTGTATCATAAACCTAAAAATAATCGAGAGTAGAAAATTAGCATTAGTCAAACGTGGACTTTCTAATAATTATATCATTATGAAAAAATTGCAACACTCACATAATCTTTAAACCATGCTGAAAAATAGTCAAACACTTTATCATTGCCATACAACTGCACAAAGTAGCTGTCAAAGAGGATGGAAATTAAGTCAGTCGCTTTGTCTTGTAATTGCATATGTAATGCAAAATAATAACAACTTACTCAAGAAATGTTTTAACTTGAGGGCAGTTCAACAAGACATGTATTGATGTAGACTTAAACTCCATTGAACTAAGATGCCTCCTTGTACGCTTTTTTGAACCTTCGCCAGGTTGATTGAAGATTGATAACGGCTCTCTACCAACCTCCTCACCATCTTCGTGATGATTGGGCCTATTTTGTGAACATGGAACATCACTTGCAAAGTAATACGAACAGAAATCGATCGTTTCCTTAGCAAGATAAGCTTCACACATTGAGCCTTCAATTCTATGTTGTTGATTGATACTCCATTTATTCTTCCCAATAGTCCTATATAATATTCTATTATGAAAATTTTTAAAAAAACATGAATGGATAGGAATATATTAAGACTTACAATAGTTACCTCTCAAATAGATACATCCATCGATATTGAACCGGACCTCCAAGACGAGCTTCACGCACAAGATGCACAAGAATATGTTCCATCACATTCCAAAATCCATGTGGAAGACTCTTCTCTATCTTATTCATAATTACAGGAATATTTCATTCCATCCAAACTAGGTTCTCTTCCATCAATGTGCTGGAACACAAGTCTTTGAAAAATAAAGTAATTTCAGTCATGGGTTTCCAGATTCTTTTAGGCAATCTACTATATGCTATGGGGAGTAATGTTTTCATGAAAACATGACAATCGTGACTTTTCATGCCAAATAAATTTCCGTGCTCTATATTAACACGCTTCCCAAAATTTGAAGCATGACTAGTAGGCATTTTCAACTACTCAACCCATTCACATATCTTATGTTTTTGATCCATTGTAAATGAATATCTAGCCTTAGGCTTCAAGACCTTTTTATTTGATTTCTCCTACAGCTATAACTCTTTTTGCCTACAATATTCTGGTAAGTCCATTCTAGCTTTAACATTGTTTTTTGTCTTGCCATTGACATCCATTACTGTGTTAAATAAATTATCAAAGTAATTTTTTTAGTATGTATGGGATCAAGATTATGTCGAAGAAGATGATCCTTCCAATATGATAATTCTCAAAATGTACTCTGTTTTGTCCAATTATGTGCAACACCATACCCATCAAATTTGTACGGTTGTTCTTCTGTAACCTTTGAAAAGTGTTGAACTCTCTCCCAAACTTGTTCTCCCATATAGATTAGAGGTGGACAGTCTCGATCAACCATATTCTTTCTAAATGCATTTTTCATATTCCTAAACTCATAATCCATGGACAAAAACCAACGGTGACAATCAAACCAACAATTTTTTTGACCATGTTTCAAAGTGAATGATTTAGTATTAAAATAAGGACATGCTAACTTTCCAGCTGTCATCCACCCGGACAACATTCCGTAAGCAGAATAATCACTAATAGTCCATATTAAGACAGCACGCAAATTAAAATTTTGCTTAAGCGACATATCAAATGTTTCAACACCTTCAATCCACAATTAATTCAACTCATCAATCAAAGGTTGAAAGTATATATCAATCATGATTTTTGGATTACGCGGGCTAGGAATAATACAATTGAGAAATATATAAGGAATGGTCATGCACATCTCACGTAGAAGATTCTATGGTGTCAAATATACAGGCCAGCAAGAATATGGTGCAGCAGAAACAGAGTATGGAGTGAATCCATCCGAACATAAGCCCAACCTAATGTTCTGTGGTTCGGCTGCAAATTCTGGATATTTTCTATCAAAATGCTTCCAGGCCTCACCATCAGATGGATGACACATAACACCATGCGGTCTTCTATTCTCATGATGCCATCTCATATAAAAAGTTGGCCTATTTGATGCATATAACCTCTTTAGCCTTGGTATAAGAGGTAAGTAATGCATTGCCTTCATAACAACTTTATTCCCGCTAGGAGTTTTTTTAAAATGAGCTCTTTGACAAAACTTACAAGATTCTAGATCAATGTCATCCTTGTAGTATAACATGCAGCCATTTTCACAACAATTGATTCTCATCGAAGACAATCCTAACTTTGACACCAACCTCTTTGCCTTGTAGAAATTATCAGGTATCTCTAGATTCGGATCTACTAATTCATGCATAAGGTCAATCACAGTGTCCATTGCCCCCTGAGGAACATTCCAATCTGATTTGATACTTAATAACCTAATAGCAATAGACAATTAAGAGTGTGGACTCCCCTCATACAGAGGCCGACTAAAAGCTTCCAACTGTTCAAAGAAACATTTTGATTTATCATTGGGAGCTTCTTTAACATGATCACCAGATTCAAAATGAGAATGCATCCCATATGCATCTCAAATCATGTATTGCATTCTATAATTTTGGACATCAGGTTCCACTGCCCCACAACTTCCACCAGCAACATAGTGTTGAGATCTGAAAAAACTATTATCAATTTCTCCATGACTAGTCCATACTATATAATCTTATTTAAACTCATTTCGATAGAGACGAAGCTTAACAATATCAAGTTTTTCATAATTCCTACATTCACATTTACTACAAGGACACTTAACCAAGCCATCAAGTTGAAAAGGTTTCAGTGTCATTGCATAGTCCACAAAACCATCGACACCTGATATAAATTCAGGCACCAGCCCTATACGACCAACATTAGTCATATTATAGATCCAACTCATAAAATTGTTAAACTCTAAATTAGGAAAGAAAACATTATAACAAATCAAGAATTTGCATAAGTAAATATAACTAGCTCATTAAAAGCAAAGAACTTGTTTGACGTGTCAATGTAGGACTTCAGGTCAGTTAAGAGAAAATAAAAACAAGCCAAACAAGAACTTCAAAAAAATCACTCAAAACAAGATCTTCAAAACAAGCCATGTATGACACTAGCTTTGGTTCAAACTCTACATTTATTTTAAAAATCAGTTGAATATGTATACTATTATTTTTAGTAAAGTCGAAGCATACACCCAATTTTGAAACAAGGCAACAAAATCCCTATTATTAATTTACATTTTGGGGAAAATGAAAACAACAAACCCAATGTATTTCCACACGGTGGGGTCTGGGAGGATAAAACGTACGCAGTCTATACCACTACCTCCGGCGAGGTAGAAAGGTTATTTCCGATAGACACCCGGTTCAAGACATATACACATATACAAATAACAAGAAAACATAAAGCAAATTTTGATCAACTGAATAATGACAGTATACCTTCTATTCTGAAACCAAAGTTTGATCTACTTAGGCTCGATATTAGACAAAATTGGACATTCATGGATCAATTGTTGTCGACGCAACGAACTAGGCTTATAGGACACTCTACATAAACCCTCTCCAAAGCCTCAACTTGCTCAGTTGTGTATATAACATACTTTCCACTACTATCAAGATGTTTTGCAATACTACCACTACTACTCTCCTTATGCTGTTGTGCCACCATAGCTATTTTTTCCCTCAAACCCCAGAACAAAATTCAAGATTTTTCAAACACCCTTTGATTAAATAAACAACCCCAAGTAAATATATTCCATGAAACTATTTTCTAAGCAGCTTTATATATGTATATATATAACACTACACAGAGAACTAAAATTCTCTAAAACAAAGGCTTTTCCTTTTTCTTTTTCTTTTTATTTCTTTTTCTAGTAATCTCACACGAGATTAAATGGACTATAATGATTGAACTACAAGATTCCTAGGTGTGATTCTTGATTTTTAGTACACCTTTTATGCAACCCAAGAGAAGAAACAAGGTTCCAAACAATAATTAAACACACACGCACATAGAGAAAACAAAAAAAAACACAAACACACAATTGGTGTGATTCTTGATTTTCACTTTAACTTTTATGCAACCCCAAGAGAAGAAAAAAGTTCAAAACAAGAACCAAACACACACACCAAGATAGTAAAAAAACACGTACAAATTCTATTCTATAGATAAATAAGAAAAAACATTGCAACCTTACTTTGAATGAGATAGTTGGGAGAGAGAGAATGCAAAAAATCACCTTTGAGATCTTTGGATTTGCGGGAGATAATTTTTGAGGGAGTGATTCTGAAAGAGGGGCTGGTTTGAGGGAGCTTACCTTATGGATTTTATTTTCTTATGATATTAATTATAATGATAAACATTTAAGAAATTAAGTAAATATATATATATATTGACGTTAATGCTTAATAAAATGGTCACGTATAATTATTTTTAATACTAGATATTAGTTTTTAATAATAAATATTAATTTACTAAAACTTTAGTGACCTCATGAGGTCGCAATGTATAAAATTTTATTACCCACTTTATTTTATTTTGGCGCTAACTTTTCTCGCATTTTTTTTCGATCTTTTGATGTTCCTAATATTTTGTTGCTAAAATTTTTTTATCATTTACCAACCTCATGAGGTATCTTAACAGAAAAAATAAAAAATAAAAGTTGAGGGGATAAGTGACCTCATGAGTTCTCTTATTTTTTACCTATTTTTGAGGTCACTTTTTTTGGATCTCTTTTTAGAGATTTTTTAGTAGTGAATGTAGATAATCTCTCATAGAATTCTCTGTTCCTATCAGTTGATCTAGTAGATTTTAACATGTTATTGGAGCTTGAGCTCGATCGTGAAGGTTGAAAAGATATTCATGGAGTTTGGGTCTCCATTATGGCAGTTTCTTTTTCTCTGTTCTTAGCTTAAGTCTCAATTTGCATTTGTTAGCTTGAAGTCTAAGTTGTCATAATAGATTCCTCTTTTCAGTTGTGATTTTTGTGATTTCTATATCTGGATAGTTAATTGTTGAAGCTTAAAATGTCACAAAAAATTGATCCATTGTTTATAGGTGAATCAGATGTATCTGGTCCAGACTTAATACCAATTAAGCTTGTAGGATCAAAAAACTATAGAGTGTGGAGTCAATCAATGCGAATTGCTTTTTGGGGGAAGAGATAATATGAATTTGCAACTAGAACATGTAGTAAAGATACATACAGAGAGGACCTACATGAACAATAGGAAACCTGTAATGGGATTGTGTTGTCATGGCTAATGAATTCTATTAGTGCAGAGTTACTCAGTGGAATCGTGTATACAACAAATGCTGAAAAAGAGGTTTATTAAGGTGAATTGAATGAGACTTTATAAATTGCATAGAGAGATCAATAATCTATCATGAGGAAGAGACTCAATAGCAACTTATTTTACAAAATTGAAAGGTTTGTTGAGTGAATATGATGCAGTAGTTCCTACACCATCGTGTGCCTATCCAAAGTCCAAAGATTATGCAGATCATTTTTCTGAGCTAAGACTAATACAGTTTCTGGGTGGCTTGAATGATTTCTATGATCAAGCTTGAAGACAAATCCTGTTAAAGAGATTTACACCTACACTGAATCAGGTTTATACAATGATAACTAAAGATGAAATAAAATAATTGGCTTGTGCAAATATATCAAGTGAAAAAACTAATTAAATTGCAATGCAATTAAGTTAAAACTCAACAAGCAATTATAGAACACAAAACAACAGGGGGAATAAGTGTGATTATTTTCACTTCACTGGTCATACTAGAGAAACTTGCTATAAATTGATAAGGTATCCCAATAATTGGAAGAAAAAAAAAAGAGGTTACAGTGGTAGCTCAAGAGGATCATATCAAGCTTTTAGTTCTGCAGGGCTCAACAATAAGTCACATGGAAAGCTTGGTCGATATGGTAATCATGGCAATCAATTTGGTGGCCAGAAAAGTTCTCAACACTCAGTAAATAACATATGGTAATAGTTTCCATGAAGGAATAGGGCAAGCTGCTTCAACTATTCATGAAAGAAATAAAGAAATACATAGTGCTATTCTACCTAAGGAAAGCATTTACAGATGGAGAATACAAGCAAATCACGAAGATGCTGCATAAGGATACATCTGAGAACAAGTAAGTCAACATGTCAGAAATTAATATGATAGGTAAAATTATTTGTACATTATTTTATCAAATGTCACAAAGTTGGATAGTGGATTTTGGTGTAATAAATTATATTACAGCAAATAGAGAGGTCATGCCAAAATGCTGCAAAGTAGATGTTTCAAAGAAGGATAACGTGAACCTTCTAAATGGTGTTGAGGTTGATATTTAACATACAGTCCTCAACACTCCGTAAATAATATAACTGGTAACAATTTCCATAAAGGAATAAGTCAAGATGCTTCAACTAGTTATGAAAACAATAAAGAAATGCACAGTGTTGTTCTACCCAAGGGATAAGCATTCACGGATGGAGAATACAAACAAATCATGAAGATGATACATAAGGATGTATCTGAGAACAAGAAAGTCAATATGTCAGAAGTGAATATGG
Source organism: Capsicum baccatum var. pendulum (assembly GCA_030864225.1). Classification (NCBI taxonomy): domain Eukaryota; kingdom Viridiplantae; phylum Streptophyta; class Magnoliopsida; order Solanales; family Solanaceae; genus Capsicum; species Capsicum baccatum. Next base: position 23,153,426 of record CM061554.1, on the reverse strand, counting down.
CAGGTAAAACTTTTTGCTCATTATTTCATCAGATGTCACAAGGTTAGATAGTGGATTATGGTGTAACACATCATGTTGCACCAAATAGGGAGGTCATGTCAAAATACTGCAAAGTAGATATTTTAGAGAACGACAAGTGCACCTTTCAAATGGTTCTAAGGTTGATATATCACATACCGGAGAAGCATATATTTTCAATGAAGGATCTGTGAGAGATGTACTGTATGTTCCTTCCTTTAAGCTTAACCTATTGTAAGTGCCTAAAATGACTGGGCAATTTTTATATTTTGTGTCTTTCTACCCTGACTTTTGTGTCTTTTAGGACCTACATAGTGATAGGGTGACGGGGATTAGTAAGGAAAGTCGTGGATTGTATGTTTTTAAAGGAACATATAAAGATTATAAAACACAACACACACATGTTCAGGGTCACAAAGTTGTAGTAGAAATTGTTGCGCAGGATTGCAATCACTGGCACAAAAGGCTTTGACATCCATCAGCACAAGTCTTAAGGTTGATCAACATCTTGAAGCATGATAAGGATGTAGAAGGTTTGAACAATTCTCATGTCTGCCCTTTAGCTAAGCAGGCTAGAGTAAATTTCCCTATAAGTAAGACTAGAGTTGATCAGTGTTTAGATATTGTACATATGGATTTGTGGGGATCTTATAAAATACCTAATTATGATATGAAGTATTATTTCTTGACAATTATTGATGATCATAGTAGATATACCTAAATTCACTGGCTACGGTTGAAGTCTGAAACTATTATGGCTCTTAAAACTTTTGTTTGTATGATTCAAACATAATTTGGTGAATATATTAAGATTCTAAGAATTGATAATAGCACAGAGTTCTTTAACTCAGAATGCATGACCTATTTAGATCTCTAGGTATTATTCATCAGAGTATTTATCACCATACACCTTAACAGAATGGTGTAGTTGAAAAGAAACACATACAAATCTTGAATATAGCTAGAGCTATAAAGTTTCAATCATAGATGTCCATCAAGTTTTGGGGTTTAAATGTGCTAACTGCAGTTTATCTTCTAAATGTTACCTTCTTCTATCGAGGGTAAAGTCCTTATGAAGTAATGTTCTCCACATCCCCATCCTTGACACATCTAAAGGTTGTTGGTTGTCTGTGTTTTGCATCTGTACTACCAAGAGGTGACAAGCTATCTGAGAGAGCTAACATTGCAGTATTGATGGGCTACTCTGCTACATAAAAAGGATATTTGTTTTTGGATTTGGCCACTAACAAACTATTTGTGTCCAGAAATATTGTGTTCCAGGAACATGGATTTCCCTTTCCAAATAAAGACACTAATTAAAATGCTGCAGATTTTCTTCAACAACCATCAAGCCTTGATGACTATGCTGATGCAGATTCTTGTATAGAAGTTCCCTCCACACTTGATCTATCAGATGTAATTCTTAATATGTTATCTGCAGATGTGTTATCCTCAGGTGATTCAGTTGATAAATCTAATTTATCTAATTACATTGTTGTTCCATCTTTGAATATTCTCCTAAGAAGAACATCTAGAGTGCCTAAACAACCAACCTGGATGAAATATTATGATACACCTAGGAAGGGAAAAGGGACAAGATATCATCTTGCTAATTACTTATCTTATTAGAATGTCTCTACCAACTATTAGTGCTATCTGTCTAACTTTTCTGCACTAGTAGAACCTCAATGTTATAGCCAAGCTGTTGAGGATAAGAGTCGGATTAAAGCTATGAAGTTGGAAATCAAAGAACAAGAAGATAATAATACTTGGAAGTTGTTGACCTGCCTCAAAGTAAGAATGTCATTGGATCCAAATGGGTACATAAAATTAAATATAAGGCTAATGGAGATGCTGAAATGTTTAAAGAAAAATTGGTAGACAAAGATTATATTCAGAAAAAAGGATTAGACTGTTATGACACCTTTTCTCCAGTAGAAAAAATGGTAACTGTAAGGTATGTGATTGCCTTAGCAGTATACGGAAGAAGGTGTATGTATCAAATAGATATGTATAACGTATTCTTACAAAGATATCTTAATGAAGAAGTATATATGGAGATTCCATATGGTTTCAAGAAGGAAGGACCTCACAAAGTATGTAGATTGATCAAGTCATTATATAGGCTTAAACAAGTCTCAAGGCAACGGAACATCAAGCTTATTGCAGGATTGATCAATGCAGGTTTCAAATAAAGTCCTCATGATTATTCTCTTTTTACTCTAAAAAAGAAGGAAGGCATGGTTTTAGTGTTAGTCTATGTGGATGACTTGTTAATTACTGGAGACAGTACAATGATGATATGTGAGGTCAAAGAAGTAATACATCAATAGTTTAAGTTCAAGGGTTTAGGAGAGCTTAAACATGTTCTTGGAATTGAGATGTTGAGATCTGAAAAGGGAGTCATATTGAATCAGAGAAAGTATATCCTAGGACTCATGTCTAAAATAGGACTTACTAGTGCTAGACCTGTTCTTACAACACTAGAGTCAAATGCTAAGCTGACTTCAATGGAATTTGATAGAGCTATGGTGCAGCTGCATATGATGTTCTCAAAGATTCTACATCCTATCAGGGATTAGTTATGAATCTCATGTATGCCACTATTACCAAACCATATATCAGTTATGTTGTGCAGACACTAAGTCAATTTATGCAGCAACCAAAGAAGTCTCATTTGGAAGCCGCTAACAGAGTAGTTGGGTGCTTGAAAGGCACTATAGGTCAAGATATATGGCTGAAGACTCAGACCACTGCAGATTTAACTAGCATGTGTGACTCAGATTGGGCCGCATGCCCTAACATAAGAAGATCAGTCATTGGATATATTATACATTTGGAGGATCCCTAATATCTTGGAAGTCCAAGAAATGACAGATAGTATCTAGGAGTTCTGCTGAGCCAGAATATAGAATTATGGCTTCAACATTAGCAAAGATTACTTGGTTAGAAGGTTTATTTTCTAAATTAAATGTTCGTGTTGCAAACCTATCACTATTCTAAGTGACAGCAAATCTGCTATTAAATTAGTTATCAATCCCATCTTCTATGAAAGAATAACACATATAGAGATAGATTGTAATTTCATCAGAGATAAGATAAAATTAGGGTTGGTGAAAACTTCATATGTTCCTACTCAACATCAGGTGGATGATATAAAACCAAGGTTCTTAGTCAAGATCAACATCATCATTTATTGAGCAAGCTTGGTGTGCTTGATATTTTGCACCCTTCATCTTGAGAAAGAGTGTTAAAATGTATATAGTTAGTTAGTTGTTATACATTGTTAGTTATTATACTGTTACATTGAGTTTGAGACTGCAACTTGGTTACTGTTACATTAGCAATTGGTCAAAGCTAGCAGAATTAGTTAGTACGGAGAATAGGAAGCTTCTAGAATATGATGTGGTATTCTATAAATACATTATCAACACTCATTGTAACTGGGTTTTTTCAACTCACTAAACTGGATACAATTTTCTTCTTCAATGTAGCTAATCTCCCATAGAATTCTCTATTCCTATCAATCGATCAAGTAGATTTTATCATAAAGCCCTTAATGTATTTTTCAATCTATCGTAGCGAGTGTGGGTTCCCAACAGGGGCAGCTCAAACAAATTTGTTGCCTAAGGCCAAAATTGAATGAAGGCCTTAAGTTTTTAAGAAAAATTAATTGTTTTTATAAAGTCTACCTTTAAAATTATATAATCGATTTCTTCTATTATTTTTTTTATTAATAATATAGTTAATGCATTAATTTCTTGAGACATAGTTCTCTGGACTAGATATATCAAACTTCTTCTAAATTTCTTTAATATTAAAATTTTATTTTTTTCTAAAAATAATAGTTAATATTTTTTTAAAAATTCAGTAGTCTATTATTACTAAAAAACTGAGGCCCCTTAAATTTAGGGGCCTAAAGTAACTGCCTTTTTTTCGAAAGGGTAGAGCCGCCCCTAGTTCTAGAGAACCCCCACCTGTTACTGTAGATCCACCACCCTCTTTGTGTTACCTTTGATAACAACTTTAAAGGTCTCATTTCCATCCATTAATGATTGATTTTATCACTTAAAATTGTTATATATAGCAATAGTTTATTAAGTTACCATTTTTGTTTCACATCAAGTAATCTTAATTTTTTTAATGGTTGATTATATCAATTAAAGATGAATTGATAAGTCCACTTATAATTTCAATTAATTTCATAGTAATCACATGATAAACTAAGTGTATTCTTCCAAAATAGAATAATCAATTAATCAATTTTATTTGAAATGATTCAAATTAAGTAATTATCAGTAATAACTAAATCGATTTAACTAAAATAAATGACAAGACCTTAGACAAGGGGACAAATATTTGAGTTCTCCTAAAAATATTTGAGCTTTAGTATTTTAAATTATTTTCCAGCATATATCCTATCTGTTTGATAACTTTCAACAGATGAGTCATATTTTACAACAACTTAGTCATCTGTTGCAACAAATATCTATATTTGTTTGATAATTTTCAATAAAAGAGTCATTTATTACAACAGGTGGTTAGTCATCTATTGCAACATATGTCTACATTTGTTTGGCCATTTCTGATAGATGTCTTTATCTATTTGGTGATTTCCAATAGATGTCTTTCTCTGTTTGGTCATTTTCAACAGATTATTCATCTGTTGCAATATTTTAGACATCTATTGATTCACATTAAGCCATTATTAGTAATAACTAAATTGATTTAAGTATAATTAAATATGAATTGATAAGTTCAATTACAGTTTCAATTAATCTCATAGTAATTACACAATCAACTTAGTGTGTTCGATCTGAGTAGAGTGATCATTTGACCAATTTTATTTGAAATGATTCAAACTAAGCCAGCATTATAAATAAATATATTAATTTATTAGTAAGTTCAATTACAATTTCAATTAATCTCATAGTAATTACGTAATCAACTAAGTTTTTCGTCCTGAGTAGAATGATCAACTTACCAATTTTATTTGAAATGATTCAAATTAAGCCATTATTAGTAATAACTATATTGATTTAACTAAAATTAAATATGAATTGATAAGTTCACTTACAATTTCAATTAATATCATAGGTAATTACATGATTAACTAAGTGTATTCGTGCTGAGTAGAGTGATCAATTGACCAATTTTATTTCAAATGATTCAATTTAAGTCATTATTAGTAATAACTAAATTGATTTAACTAAAATTAAAGATGAACTTACAATTTTAATTAATCTCATAGTAATTAAATGATCAACTAAGTGTATTCATCATGAATAGAGTGATCAATTGACCAATTTTACTTGAAATGGATAAAATTAAGCCATTATTATTAATAACTAAATTGATATAACTAAAATAAAAGATGAATTGATAAGTTCAATTATAATTTTAATAAATCTCATAGTAATTACAGGATCAACTAAGTGTATTCGTCTTGAAAGGAGTGATCAATTGACTAATTTTATTTGAAATGATTCAAATAAAGTCATTTCTAATTATGGGTTAATTTGAATCATTTCAAATAAAATTGGTCAATTGATCACTCTACTCAGGACAAACACACTTAGTTGATCGTGTTATTACCATGAGATTAACTAAAACTATAATTAAACTTATTAATTCATATTTAATTTTAGTTTAATCAATTTAGTTATTACTAATAATGGCTTGATTGAATTAATAGATGACTAACATCTTATAACAGATGAGTAATCTGTTGGAAATGATCAAACAGATAAAGACATTTGTCAAAAATGACCAAACAGATATAGACATCTGTTGCAACAGATGACTAACATGTTGCAATAAATGACTCATCATCTATTGAAATTTGTCAAACAGATATAGACATGTGTTGCAACTAATGACGAAGCTGTTGCAACAGATGACTCATCTATTAGAAATTATCAAATAGACATGATATATGTTGAAAAGAAATTTAAAATACTAAAGCTCAAATATTTTTAGAGAACTCAAACGTTTCTCCCCTTGTCTGAGGTCATATCTTAAAGACTTGTCTTCAATTTTAATTAAATCAATATAGTTATTACTAATAATTGCTTAGTTTGAATCAACAAATGACTAACTTGTTATAAACATCTATTGCAACAGATGACTAACTTGTTGCAACAAATAGGACATTTATTGGAAAACAATTAAAATACTCATCTTTAGGAGAACTGGAATGTTTGTTCCATTGTCTTAAAGATTTGTCTTTAATTTTAGTTAAATCAATTTAGTTATTAATAATAATTGCTTAATTTGAATCAACAGATGACTAACATATTGCAACAGATGATTCATCTATTAAAAATTATCAAATAGATAGAAAATCTGTTGTAACAGATGAGTCATCTATTAGAAAACAATTACAATACTAGGAAACTTAAATATTTTTAGGAGAACTCAAACGTCTGCCCCTTTATGCTTTTGCATTTAAGGTATGATATACTATTTTTGTCTTACTTTACCTGTTTCATGAAATTTTTCATGTGTTTCACTATTCATTGTGCCCCTGTTGAAATTTTAAGAATTTTTTTAGGTCAAAGTTTGTTCGTATATCACTTGGACATTACTTCATAGGTGATTTTGTAAGTAAAATTAAAATTTTTGTTGAATTTCTAATTTGGTATATCTGCTACTGCTATAATGGATAGAACCTGCAACATGAATTCAACATATGAGTCATTTGTTGCAACAAGTGAGTAATTTATTGCAGCAGATGATTCAACTGTTGCAACAGATGACTCATATGTTGAATTCATGTTACAACACTATAATATGAATCCAACAAATGAGTAATCTGCTGCAACATATGACTCATCTGTTGCAACAGATTACCCACATTTTGTTGCAACATATGACTCATCTGTTGAAATAGATTACCCATATGTTGGATTCACCTTACATGTTTTATCCATTGTTGAAAAAACAACAATAGCAGATACAGCCAGATGAGAAATTCAACTAAAAATTATAATTTCATTTACTAAAATCACTTATGAAGTAACACACACCATGAACATCAATATTTACCAACAACATCAATATTGTACAAACATAAATATTAACAACAAAAAAATAACAATCACCAATAAATCAATAGTTGTTTGTTAGATTTGGTCGTAATAGATGTCTCTAAAAAAATTGAAATTCAACTCTCGCTATTTTTACAACAATGTTCAACAACAAGAACTACAGTAACAATAAGAAATCACATTTTACTCTAAAAGGAGAAGAAAAAAATACCTCAAATTAAGATATTCTTGAGTCCCCATTGTAAATTTAAGCAACAAATAGTGAAATTGTTAACTCATACTAGAAGAGAAGTTAACTCAAGTACCTTGTTTTGTTCATAACTAAAAAGCTCTAATTTTTTACCTGTGAAAATCGAAAAGAAATGATGAAGAACTCGAAGTTGTTGTCCCCGTAGAATGCTATCACGTCGACTGACGGTTGAAAGTCAAAAAGGAACGCGCAAGAACTCAAAACTATTTATCGCCGAAGGTTGAAGTTGCAGAAGATTGAAGGGAGAAATTTGAAAAGTTGTTGGTTGGGAGAAGTTAGAGAGAGAAACTATCGAGAGAAAAAGGTGAGACGATTTATTTGCAGAGAGAGGGGAGTTTTGTAGGTGTGGGTTGACTTGTATTCTTAAAAAGATTAGAAAGTTTTAAAAATATTAATTAAGTCTACAATTAACTTAATCAAGTTTTCTAATTTGGTTTGACCCTTTAAGTTGGTCAATATCACCAATCCTTCATTCAAGATTTAAATGACACCTTTCCTTCAGTTTTCTATAGTGACTGGTGAGTATTCTATTTATTTTTATCAATTTATTTTACTTTTTTTTTCTAATTATTTTTTAGAGTTGAGTTCATTTTTCATAGTAATTATTGACTAACTTGATTACAAGTTTCACAAAATTTGATTTCGTTGAATTTTATACTGTTGAAGTTTGTGCCCTTTGATTTAATGTGTGAATAGGCAATTCAATTGAAATATTTATTTATAATATAAGATTAAGTAAAATGAAACTAATGGGTTTAGAAGCGGATGACAAGATTAAAGTGGAAAAAATTGGTCTCAATTGAAAAAATAATTTTATATTTTTTTTTTATTATGGAGTATATGCTTTTGTAAATATATTTGATGCTGAAATTTATGTAACTTCTGGAAAATAAGGACTTCAAATTAAATTTCTTAATAAGTTTTGAGATGAAATGAAAGTATCTAAAGGAGATGGGAATGATTTTTACTGCATTTTTCTTTCATTTTATACCTTAAAAATTGAATACAAGTTTTCTGACCATATGGAATGAGCTATAGTCAAAACAGAAAAAATAAAAAAACTTTTAAAAATTTATCGCTGATTTTTCCTTTTCTTTTTTCTTCTCAAAGTTTATTACTTGATTCAATTTTTAATTTCTAGTGATAGAGCCTATATTTGTATACATTATAAAAGTTAGGCAAAATCTTTCTTTGATCAAGAAATCTTATTCTTTTTTTTTTGTATTTTCTTTTAATTTATTTAATTATTTGTTTTTAAAAAAAAAACATCTTCATAACTCACGTTTCTCCATCTTCATAACTTCTATTAATTAATATATTAGCAATACACATAACTCACATTATATTATCTTAATTATAAAGAGATTTCCTCATTTCTTTTTCTTTAAAAATTTTAAATTTATAAGAAGTGTGAACTAAAAAGAGAAGTAAGTTTGCGACAACAAAAAGTGTTTTTTCTATTTTCTTGGCCACTATTTAAATGAACATTGTAATTCTCCACAATTTTTACTTTGAAGCAAGCTTTGAAATTTTTAAGTTCATGCTTTTGTCACAACTAAGGAAGATATTTGATCAATTTCATGTCTTTCTTTCTTCTTTTCATGTTGACGTACTCCTTATTATTTTTTTTTTTGTCCTTTTACTTTCATTTTCTTGAGTAATATTACTTAACTTACACAAGATATTGTAAGATTGAGATGAGTCCATTCATTAATGACTCCAAGCTAATATTGTCTAAAGACATTTTTGGAGATATATTTTATTTTATTTGCTATTGAAGATTCAGACTAATGTTAACATTTAACCATCTATTTGTTGTATCTCAATTCAATAATTTTGTACTTTAATAATATTTTGTATGTTATTGAAAGACAAAAAAATTATATAATATCGTGTGAAAGTTATTCCTCCTCAAAATAAAGTTTGTCTAATCTTCACTGAGAAGTAATTCACTATTTTATAATTCGGTTTTATAATGAATAATTTTGAAAATATTACGCTTACATAAATTTAATGCTAATCAGTATTATTTTAGTTTATATGCATAGTCACTATTATAAATAATATTACATATATATGATTATTTAATTCCAGAAATAAGAATGTGCATGTAATTTTTAGCACTTTCAAGAAAAAAAAAACACTTTTAAAATGTAATAGCACATCTATGTTATAGTGAAGTCAATAAAATTAATATTAACAATTAATTTGTTAATGTGAAACAAAAAGAAAAAAAAACATAAGGAGTGTGTTTGGTATGAAGGAAAATGTTTTTCATGGAAAATATTTTCCTTGAAAATGTTTTCCTGGAAAACAAGTTGGTTTCTTACTTGTTTTCTTATGTTTGGTTGGTGGATGAAAAATATTTTTCGAAAAATATTTCTAGTGTTTGATTGGTGAATGAAAAAATATTTTTCAAAAAATAAATTTTATTGTTTAGCTAAAGAGTAAAATATATTTTAGAAAAATAATTTTTGACCTTGACAAAATACTTTTTTTAGGGTGTGTTCAATATAAAGGAGGAAAAATGTTTTCTAGAAAAATAAGTTGTTTCTTGAGAAAATTGAAGGAAAGGTGTCTTTTAAGTCTTGAATGAAGGATTGGTGACATTGACCAACTTAAAGGGTCAAACATCATTAGAAAACTTGATTAAGTTAATTGTGGACTTGATTAATATTTTAAAAAACTTTCTAATCTTTTCAAAAATACAAATCAACTCAACTCACACCCATCTTCAATCCAAATCGATAACTCTCTCTCTCTAGCTTCTCTCAACTCTCTCCCAACCAACAGTTCTGCAAAATTTCTCCCTTCAAACTCCAGCAACAAATAGTCGAGCAAGTTCCTTCTCGATTTTCAACCATCAATCGACATGAAGACTTCTCCGGCGACAACAACTTCGAGTTCTTCGTCGTCCCATTTCCTTTTTCACAGGTAAAAAATTATGAAGAAACAGAGGAACTTGAGCCAACTACTCTTCTAGTATTAAAATATAGACAGAATAAAACCCTAATTTTTGGCATTTCTTCTTCTTGTTGTCGTACTATTAATTCAAATTTATTGGTGATTTTTTATCACAGTTGATGTTCTTAGTGTGTGTGTGTGTGTGTGTGTGTGATGTATTGGTGTTGCAGGGTTGATTTGTTGCTTGTCTTGGTGAAAATAGTATTGCAACAGATGAAATATCTGATGTAACAGATGAAATATATGATGCAACAAATGAAAATCTGATGCAACAGGTGAATAATCTAATAGATCATTCATCTATTGTGACAGACGACTCTTCTGTTTGGAAGAAATCTAAACAATATTGATACAACAGATAACTGATTAGTGATCTATTTTTATTCTTTTCAATGGTTTACTCTTCATTTTGCAACAAATTAGGACTGTTTTACTCTTTTCAACGGTTTACTCATCTGTTGCAACAGGTCGGTTATATGTTGCAACAGATAACATACCTGGTGTAACAGATTAGTGATTCGTTTTTATTCTTTCCAATGATTTACTCATTCTTTGCAATAGGTTGGTTATATGTTGCAACAGATAAAATACCTGGTGCAATAGATTAATGATCTATTTTTATGATTTCCAACGGATTACTCATCCGTTGCACCGGGTCAGTTATATATAACATCAGATAAAATACCAGGTGCAATAGATTAGTGTTGTTTTTATGGTTCCCATAGATTGCTCATCCGTTGCAACAGATCGGTTATATGTTGCAACAGATAACATATCTGGTGCAATAGATAAGTTGTCTGTTGGAACTGTTATATTACTGTTATGCATTAATCAATTATAATCTATGCTATGTTCCTGTTAATTTAAGATAACATGGCTCCCAAAAGAAAAATAAATCAAATCAAGTCCAAGTAAAGGAACAAGTGCAGTAGCTCAGCTATATCCACGGCTCTATGATCTTGCTTTACAAGCGTTAACTCAATCAGGAGCAGAAGATAATGAACACTAGGAGGAGGAATTTTTCAAAAGAGATGATCCAAATACTAATATCCCTTCTACCGAAGAGTTGGTCAAAACCTTCAGCATTGATAGTTATCCTGTGAGAATGCAGTGCGATGGTGCCACAAATTTAATGGGTGATCTCGTGGTTAAGTCAGTCATGGAAAAATCTTTCGACACCTTCAGAAAAATACTTTGAGAAAAAAAATTAGATTCTTATTTCAGGGAAAGCTTATTTGGGCAATATCTTGATTTGCCAGAGGACAACAATGCTTGTTTCTAGATGAAAATGGTAAATCATCTTCTCAAGCTTAGGTTTATGTATGAAAACAAAGATAAGATGGATGAGGTGTGGATAAATTACTGTGGCATGCCTATTTATTTGGTTGGAAGGAGTTTGCCATAGTTACCGGACTAAAATGTTATCCTCCTTCTCCTTCTCAAGTTATACCTACTCTGACCTAAAAAAAGCACCCTGCACACCCAAAATAGGAAAAGGCAAGTCAAGTGATCGTGATGACCTGGTGTCCATTATTGGTCCAAGCTTCAAAAACAAAAATCTGATAGAGGCGTTGAAAGGTAAAGGACTTTCAAAGAAGCATAAACAATCATTGTGCTTGGTTTGTTTTGTACATAATATTCTTTGGGTGAGAGACGTTAACAACAACATCAGCCTCAGTTTAATAAATCTCACCGAGGATCTTGAGGCATTTAACAGCTATCCTTGGGGTTTTGAAAGCTTCAAAATGATTGTCGAATATTTATTGACTCCGTTAATGCCAAAAATAGTCAACTTATATGGCTTTTCATGGGCCTTCATGGTAAATATTTATTTTATCATGATATGATTCATCATTTTTTTATTCAATAATGCTTTTGATTTATTGGCGTTATGTTATAGGCTTGGGCATTTGAAGTCATTCCTTATTTGAGACAACAAGTGAACTACCAAGAAAAAGTTTCCTGTCCAAGAATTCTGAGATGGTTATCGGCCAAAATCAATACAAATATAAAATTTCTTGATCTTTTCAATCCTACCAAGGAAGCAGTAAGTCCAATTCTAATCAAGTTTTTGTTTTAATTAATGATTAAATGATTTCATCATCATTCTTAATATATGTACCAATTTATTTTAGATTGTCCATCCGTGGCTTGTTCCGACCAATCGAGAGTTGAAGATGCCATTTTTCTGACTTTACGGTCTGTGCAAACTTTATAGGGCCCTAAGGTCGTTGATAGAATAAAAATAGAATTGTTTGGAGCAACAGCCATCACAAGAAAAATAATTTTGGAGGGTGGGGCTAATGATTCTCCTCTTACAGTTTTTGAAACAACAAGCCATTATGATTATGATCATATTGGTTGTACAGATTTTTCTTCATATTTTGCCGCATCTAGCGAATGTTCTCCATTGTAATCTTAAGACTGCAAGACGAAACACGATGGAGTGATTAATACTATTAATGCACCTACTTCTAGAAAGAAAATGACATTTAAGAGGGGTGTTATTCCATCAAAGAGGATTTCATATCCAGACACTCCACTAGAGATCAAGGCGTCTAAGTGGAGAAGGAACGACACTTCGAAATCATATTCAATCATCAAAAAAAGCAAGATTACAACGCCTTTGTGTTTTTCTTGCACCGATGTTCAGTGTGCAAGGGCCACGGAAGAGCAGCATGAGATAAAGACGGTGAATGTACATCATCTTTTCCAAAAAATAAATAGGAACATATCTATTTCAACAGATGATACATCTGCTGAAAATTATCAAACAGATATATACATCTGTTGCAACTGTTGTCTGACCTGTTGCATCAGCTTCGTTATTTATTTCAACAGATGAGTTTTATGTTGCAACAGATGGGTCATCTGTTCAAAATTATCATACTACTCTGATTTACCTATTTGAATTTGTCCCAACAAATAATCCATCTGATGTAACATAAGACTCATCTGTTGCAACAAATGGAAAATCTGTTGTATATCTCTACTTAGCATTGACAATTCTGGCTTTCCAGGTGGATGTCACAGCTACTGCCAAAGAACAAATATCACAGTTGATAATCCATCAACTGCTTCCAAAGATGAAAAAAAGTGGAGCCCGTCAGTTTGGGAGGGCGGAAGAATTACCCATTTGAAGGGTTCAGCATCTCGAACGAGGCTCCAAAAAAACTAACAAAGTTGATCAACGATTATTCAGAATGGATTGCTGATGGGTTGTTAAAGTATCATGCCGGCAGGTACATAAATCAATTTTATGGATATTGGTTTATACAATTCTTGTTGTAAGAACCTGACATTAAAACATATAAATCATCATGTAGAAAAGTAAATGACGAGCGCTACAAAGTGAACAAATTGAATCTTGGTTTCAATATGTTCGACTTTGTTGTTGCACATCCCGGAATGAAGAATTGGTTCTATTTGATGTCACAGCCCCAAACTTGCTGGAATTATGAGGTTTAAATGCCATGCATATTACTAATAATTAATACTTTATTTAATTACATCTGTAAGTTGATTTTTTCATCATGTAATCTAAAATATTTGATAATATGTGTAGCACATCGATGTCATTTTTTTCTACCTCCGAAAGAAGGCTAAGTTCCAAACACAAGAACAATACAGATACACAACAGGAAATTGTTTGTACAAAGTTTACATCAATAATGCCTATGATAGGTATTGTCAACAGTAGTAGGAAGTTTCCCGAAATGAGGAATGCTTAATCAACATCATCAAAGGTTTTAGCATTCCGGATGGCTTACCTTGGCATTTGGTCGACGAAGTGTATATCCCAATCAATTGTGGTGATGAATTCCATTGGGAGTTGGCTGTCGTCGTTCTAAAAGAGAGACGCATTCGAGTTTATGACTCGATGTTGCAAAGGAGACATTTCGGGCCATCGTCTAAGATATAAAAGCTGGCCAAAATACTGCCTACTTACCTTGATATGAGTAACTTTTTAGACAAATAGGTTCGTACTTATTGGTCGATGATTGAAGCATACCGGGATAAAATGGCTAATCCATTTGATATACAATATGTTGACGGAATTGTTCAATGACAACACTCAAAATACACTCTTGAATGGGTGTAAGTAATCGTTGTCAATATAAAACCCAACTAGGTATAGGGAATAGGGTGTGAACTTCAATTTGTTTATGAAATGCTTTACTGGTAGTTTACTATTTCCAAAAAAGGGGGTTTAATTTTCATAGAGAGTCAATTTTCACTTTCAATATTTTAGTGTTTGTAACCAAGATAAATAGGAGACTAGAGTTATTGTAATGCCCCGAGATCCCATCCCGAGACATCACACGGTGCTTATGGACCTGAAGGACCACAAGCTAACCCTTTTCAAATATCTGTACTTGTACATTGCATAATATCTGAAAAATATGAAAACTTTCCATAAGGTTTAACACATCTATACATACTAAAAATTGAAAACTAAATACTAATACATCCGTCTGAAAAGCCTCTAACTGTCTGAACTGTGGAGTTGATGAGACATGTCCCCAACTAACTCCGTCAACAAAAAATAAACAAAGTCTGAAATAATAGTAGTAAACTAAGACTCGTCCTTGAAAAAAGAGGACTCACTGTTACTGCTGCTGACTGGGACCAAACTGCTGAGGATAAACTGGATCTTGTGCCATTGAACCTATGGTGTCAAATAAAACACCATAGCGCAAATGCATCAGTACAAAAATACACCGAGTATGTAGACGGGGTAGGCTAATGTAAGGGTTCATGCATACACAGTATCTAAACTGAATAATCATGAAAATGTTGCATGAGAACACATACATGAATGCATAGAACATGAACAAAATTATCGCAACTCTAGATACTGAAACTCAGATACCACTTTACTGCAGACTGAACTCACTACTGACACTGAGATACTGAATCACTGACTCATCTGATACTGATAACTAAGGATCTGGATGTGCTTACATCATTGACTTAATTCTTGAACTTACTGCTTTCGACTAACAGGATTAGAGATCAACCTTTCAAACAGATGAATTTGGTAGCTTTATCAATGATAAGAAATATGATTATATCTGAATTTGACAATCAAAATACTCAATAGAAATCTGATACTATGATCAAGCCTGTCTGACAGCATGTCTATGAATATAATATCAAATAACTATATGTGAGACCAAGTCTATCTGATGGGATAGCCCATAAATCAATAGAACTATCTGAGTTCCTTACAATGATAGATGACTGTATCTAACAGTCCTGATTTCTGAAGACTGATTCTGAAACTGAGACTTAATCTAAAACTTAAACTGTGGGAAGTAGTCACTTAACCGACATGCTCCGACTTACCACAGGTGGGGTCCAACCTGTTCCCCAGTTGGAAGGGTGTCATTATCGCGCCACTGGTAAAGACAACTCTACGTGGCCCTCATCTAGCAGGTCCTCAAACGAGAACGGTGGAGCCCTCATCTAGCAGGTCAAGCCACCTCATCTACCCTCATCTAGCAGGTATGATGTCTCTCATCCACCCTCAACTAATAGGTATGTTGTCTTAACCTACACTAGCTACGTAGTTCTGGAGCACAAGGATTGCTTCTAAGAATCACACCCTTACTAGTAGGTCAGTTCCCATCCTTGAGCTCGCTCGATGCTAGTTTTTACTCCCAACTCAAAGACTCAGTACTGAATTCTCATTTGAACACTGGCTGAACTGAATCTGACACTGATCATATTACTCAAAAGGTCTGACTGAGTTACGCTGAGATCACTTGGCCCTTATGCTTCACCTAAGCTCTTTATCAAACCTATGGGGAACGTTCTTCACTTATTCAATCATTTCTACACCCAAAAGTCATGAACACATCACATGAAAAAACAACTTCAAAAGGGTCTATCACAAACATCACATGAATTCCATATACAAGGGTCAAAGCTCATAAATTTTGTAGGCAAACATAAATCAAAACTCAACAACACATTAAACATCCATTTGAACTCATACAAATCATTAACAACTCATAAACAAAAAAATCTTTTAGTTTTAAATAAGGTTCTTGAGCTTCTTAGATGAAAGGGACCCAAGAATCAACATCTACATACCTTAACCTTTGAAATTGGATGAACTTTAGTGCTTGAAACTTTATCCACACTTGAAATAAATAAATTCTTGAAGCCCACACTATGAGGAACTTGATTCTTGAAGAAACCTTGAAGATTTATGGATGATTTTTGGAAGATTAGGGTTCTTGATTGAAACCCTAGTTATACTCTCTTGAGAGAGTTGAAAAAGAAAATGATTGAATTAGAGTTTGAATGACGGTTCTGCATATTTATAGAGTCTCAAAAAGGGTGGGAAATGACCAAAATACTCTTACAAAAACTCCCTTGAATTGCTGGAAAAATATACTTGATGCCATCCGTGACAGGCCGTCAGGTTCGTGATAGGCCGTCACGAATGGTCGTCACAAAACGGATCCAAATTTTTGATTTTCTGCCCAGGGCTGACGACGTCATCAGAATGTGATGACATCGTCAAAAAGGGTGTCAGAAAGGTGATAGCCCGTCAGAAACGTTGTCACCATTTTCCAGCTTGATATACTGGAGTAAAATGGGCATAACTTTCTGCTCCAATATCAGATTTAGGTGAAATTGGTATCGTTGGAAAGATAATTCAAATATCTTTCATTTGATATATAGAAAACCACCCAATTCTAAATATACAACACATTATGGTCGATTGAATTTTACCCAAATTTTGACGGTCACTAAAACTTGAACGATAGGAAAGTTTTCAACTCGTTCATGAGTTAGGGGACCTCTATGATCTTAATTCATGCTCAAATAGATTCCCACAAGATTTCAAAGTATTTCATACTTGGGAGGATATTTCTTAAACATTTTGACTCAGATTTTTGCTTTACCAAATACTCTTTAAGGCTCAGACTGGAAGAGGATTTTGCGGGGCATTACATTATCTCCCCCTTGAGAATATTCGTCCTCGAATGTCATTTGATAGAAACTGAGAATACAGTTCAACAAAACTTACTCAAGAAATGGAAACATCTCAGATTTGGACTACGCAACTAGAATAACTAACATATAGAGTTCTCACACTGGGCATGCATATATGATGCATGGAATACTCGACTGATGATACTCATAGCTGAATTCTCATAATACACATGCATATCTGATGAATGGACTCATAACTGGGATGATATCATGAATACATGACTGAACACACGCTGAGAAGCTAAACTTTTTCTACTAAATGTGCATATCTAATGCATGAATGTCCGGCTAAGCTGACTTTTGAAAGCACGACTTGACAATGCAATAACGATTAATGCAAACTTTATAAGGAAAATATGAACATGCATCGAGATGAATCTATTGGAATGCAACATCAGAATACCATGGGTTATCTCCCCCTTGGGACTCTGTGTCCCTCTAAACACACTTCACTAAAATACTAGAGCGGTGCGCGAGGCACCTACAGACTGGGTCATAATTGACCAATCTAGATCTGAAACTTATGCATGACTCATGCTAACATATAAGATCAAAATTAGAGCAAAGGATCTATCAATGCATAACATAAAGATGAAGAGCTCATAACATACCCAGGTCAATTTCAGGGGATCTTTCCTGATCAAGGCGAGCCTGAAGTGCATACAATCTATTATGAGTTGAAGGATGACTACGCTGACTTAGGGGACCTAGCTTAGGATAGTCTCGAACTTTGTGACTGGTCTCGCCACATCCAAAGAACACATCACTACCGGCTCTACACACACCCTTATGATTCTTACCATATTTTTCACACAACGAGTAGGTATGAATACCACTAGTACTACTCTAGGCTTTGGAGCTTGGCACTCCCTCAAATCTGACACCCCCAAACGCAGGTGCGAGTACACTAGCTAAAGATGGAGTTGGAACTAAAAATCTCTGACCATATTGAGAATTACTACCACCTTGAGACCCTGATTACGAGAAACCACAACTATCTATCTTGACACTCTTACTCACTCTCCTTTTCTCCTTCATCTTATCTGCCTCAATCTATTGCGCATAAATTATTAGCCTAGAAAGATCCATATCTCTATTGAGCATGGTAGCTCTACACTCTTTCAACACATCATTTGATACCCCAGTCAAAAACTTACTCATACTCGCTCTAGGATCAGTTATCAAGTCGGGAGCATACTTAGCTAATTGGTTAAACTTAAGGCAATATTCTTTCATTGTCATGGAGCCTTGCCTTAGGTTCATAAACTCTTCTACCTTAGCTTCTCTCATTTCTAGCGGGAAAAACCTATCTAGAAAGGCACTCTGAAACTCTATCCAAGTCACAAGAGCTGCATTCACCCCTCTACTTTTCTCCTACATCACTACCCAATCATGAGCAATATCTTTTAACCTATAATATGCTAACTCAACACTCTCCTCCTCTGACACATGCATAATTTGGGTGATCTTCTTCATCTCCTCAAGAAACAACTGTGGATCCTCACCTACTACTGACCCAAAGAATTTGGGCGGGTTCATTTTCATGAAGCTTCTAATCCTAGCTGCAGCAGAATTCCCATCTTGCTGAGGTGGGACTGTAGCCTGACGGTTACCATAAATATTAGTCACCGCCTAGGCTAGCGCTTGGAAAGCTGCCCGAAAATCTGGATTTGACACACTCTCATTTTCAGGATCTACTGGCTGAGATGGCTGATCATTAACCCTATGGACAAAGTCTCTATGAGGAGGCATACTCTGTAAATAAAAGCACGAAGTAGATTAGACTGAGGACCAACTTGAACTCATGCTCACTTACACGACATAATCACTAAAAGAAGAGGAACTGCTCCTAAGAACATTCTGTAGCCTCTTGTACATAAAAGTGGCGCGCTACACACCCATGTACAAGAATCTACTAGATGCGGTTTTTCAGACTCCCTAGGATACTCTTGAACGTTAGGCTCTAATACCAAGTTTATAATGACTTGAGATCCCATCCCGAGACGTCACACGGTGCTTATGGACCCGAAGGACCACAAGCTAACCCTTTTCTGATATCTGTACCTGTACACTGCATAATATCTGAAAAATGTGGAAACTTGCCATAAGGTTTAACACATCTATACATACTCAAAACTGAAAAGTGAATACTAATACATCCTTCTAAAAAGCCTCTAACTATCTGAACGGTGGAGTTGATGAGACATATCCCCAACTAACTCCGTCAATCAAAAATAAACAAAGTCTGAAACAATAGTAGTAAACTGAGACTTATCCTCGAAAAAAGAGGATTCACTACTACTGTTGCTGACTGGGACCAAACTACTGAGGATTAACTGGATATTGTGCCTCTGAACCTATGGTGCCAAATAAAACACTATAGCGCAAATGCGCCAGTACAAAAATGCACTGAGTATAAAGACGGGGTAGGCTAATGCAAGGGTTCATGCATGCACATTATCTAAACTGAATAATCATGAAAATGCCACATGAGAACAAATACATGAATGCACAGAACATGAACACAATTATCACAACTCTAGATACTGAAACTTAGATACCACTTTACTGCAGACTGAACTCATTACTATTACTGAGATACTGAATCACTGACTCATCTGATACTGATAACTGAGGATCTGGATATGCTTACATCAATGACTGAATTCTTGGACTTACTGCTTTTGATTAACAGGATTAGAGATCAACCTTTCAAACAACTAATTTTGGAGATAGTATCAAACAGTCTTGATTTCTCAACACAGATTCTGAAATTGAAACTGAATCTGAAACTAAAACTGTGGGAAGTAGTCACTTAACCGACATTCCCTGACCTACCACAGGTGGGGTCCAACCTGTGCCCCAGTTGAAGGGTGTCATTATCGCACCACTGGTAAAGACAACTCTATATGACCCTCATCTAGTAGGTCCTCAAACGAGAATGGTGAAGCCCTTATCTAGCAGGTCCTCAAACGAGAATGGTGAAGCCCTCATCTAGCAGGTCAAGCCGCCTCATCTACACTCATCTAGCAGGTATGATGTCTCTCATCCACCCTCAACTAATAGGTGTGTTGTCTCAACCACGCTGTCTACGTAGATCTTAATCACAAGGATTGCTTCTAAGAATCACACCCTCTATTAGTAGGTGAGTTCCCATCCTTAAGCTCGCTCGGTGCTAGTTTCTACTCCCAATTAAAAGACTCAGAACTAAATTCTCAACTGAACATTGGCTAAACTGAATCTGACACTGATCATATTACTCAAAAGGTCTGACTGAGTTACGCTGAGATCACTTGGTTTTGTATCTGACGGAAAAGATATTGAATCATAGTATCTGACTGACGATACAGAGCTTTGAATAGATTACTCTAATCGCTTTTAAGATTAGGATTGAATCACTTGAATACTATTAGAATTGAGTTAATTACAGGTTTGAATCTAGGTTACTAGCGATACAGATATTATAGAGATAACTGAGATTACCGAGCTTTATTAAGCTTCACAGTTTTCTGAGGAGACAGAGTTCTATAGTTCACTGAGTTCTAAGAATAATGGCTCAATTGGAATTATCGAGAATCTAACACAGGCTCTAGACAACAGCTCTATTTCCGGGTATAAATACCCCCAGGACTCGATAACATAAAAGTAAGACATAATTATTCTTCATCACAAATCATTCATGCATCATCAAGGTCATCCATTCATCACTACCATCATTCATTCATCATTACAAGCATGCATTCATCATTACACTCATTCATGTATTATCACAATTGTTAAAGAATCACTTCAAGTAGTTGGGCATCACAACATACTTTCCCTCTCAAGATCCTTAGGACATCGCATTAAGCATTTAGGAAACATAGACCACTATTCATCATCATATACTAGCCTAGGGAAGACATGCTATTAGATTATACCACATTCAACGAGATCTTATATCAAGTACTTCATACCTATATCGGTTTTGTCATGTATTTGGATATCACTTGATTTGGGGGAAACTTCATACTAAAACGTCACTATTTACTTGCCAACCACTTGACATGTATTAAAAGCTTAACATATATCAAAGAGCACAAAATCGGGGAATTTACAACCATCATATCTCGACTTGTTTCTTTGTTCCCTAGGGGTCTTTCAAAAACCACTAGACACGACCGATTTTACACCTACTTGGGGATTTCATGCTATCTTGGCACATTTCACTTACTAAGGCATTTTATCAAACACTAGGCATGCATGGACTAGATCACAATTTGGAGTTTCCTATTCAACATACTATAGAGGCCCTTATGCTTCACCTAAAATCTTTATCAAACCTATGGGGAACGTTCTTTATTTATTCAACCATTTATACACCCAAAAGTCATGAACACATCACATGGAAAAACAACTTCAAGAGGGTCTATCACAAATATCACATGAATTCCACATACTACGGTCAAAGGTCATAAATTTTGTAGGCAAACATAAATCAAAACTCAACAACACATTAAACATTCATTTCAACTCATACAAAACATTAACAACTTATAAACATAAAAATCTTTTAGTTTTAAAAAGGGTTCTTAAGCTTCTTGGATGAAAGGGACCCAAGAATCAACATCTACATACCTTAACCTTTGAAATTGGATGAACTTTAGTGCTTGAAACTTTATCCACACTTGAAATAAATAAATTCTTGAAGTCCACACTATGAGGAACTTAATTCTTGAAGAAACCTTGAAGATTTATGGATTATTTTTGGAAGATTAGGATTCTTGATTGAAACCCTAGTTATACTTTCTTGAGAGAGTTGAAAAAGAAAAAGATTGAATTAGGGTTTGAATAAGGGTTGAACATATTTATAGAGGCTCAAAAAGGGTGGTAAATGACCAAAATACCCTTACAAAAACTTCCTTGAATTACTGAAAAAATATACTTGACGTCATCCGTGATAGGCCACCAGGTTCGTGATAGGCCGTCACGAATGGTCGTCACAAAAAGGGTCAAAATTCTTAATTTTCTATCTAGGGCTGATGACATCATTAGAAATGTCGGCAGAATGTTATTACATCATCAAAAAGGGCATCAGAAATGTGATATCCCGCCAGAAATGTCATCACCATTTTCCAGCTTGACATGCTGGAGTAAAATGGGCATAACTCTTTGCTCCGACATCGAATTTAGGAGAAATTGGTATCATTGGAAAGATAATTCAAAGATATTTCATTTGATATATAGAAAACCACCCAATTCTTAATATACAACAATTTATGGTCGATTGAATTTTACCCAAATTTTGACGGTCACTAAAACTTGAACGATAGAAAAGGTTTCAACTCGTTCATGAGTTAGGGGACCTCTATGATCTTAATTCATGCTCAAATATATTCCAACACGATTTCAAAGTATTTCATACTTGGGAGGATATTTCTTAAACATTTTGATTTGAATTTTTGCTTTACCAAATACGCTCTAAGGCTCAGACTGGAAGAGGATTTTACAGGGCGTTATAGTTATGTTCACCATGGGTTTTGGGAATTGACAGATACTAGGTAATGCTTAAGACTCTTAAAGTAAGTAGAAACAGGAGAATATCCTTGACGATGATACTATATGACTTATCTCTCGACCTCACCAGACAATTTATTATCTAATTCTCTCGAACTTAGATAACTTATCTATTTCTAATAGGATTTTATCTTAGGTAAATTAATCCAGTTACGGCATCAATCATTAAACAAAAGATTGGTAGCTTCCGAGTCCCTATTGATAATTCACGTCCTCTAGTTTATTTCTCTGTTAAAAACAAATAAGCCTAAGGCATAACCAATTATTTGCAACCAATAGATTCAAGTTAAAGCAACAGAATTTCAAAATGTCCTACTACTCTTTGAATCCTTTAAATACCTAGCATCATATCAAACCCTAATCTATGGATCCCATAACTCTGGCTAATAGAATTAGCCGCTCATGATTTGATGAATGAAATAGCAAGTTGAATTCATGGTAATATGGATAAACTTACTGATAGATGAAACCCAATAAGTATTTCTTCAATTAAATCACAAGATGGAAACCCACAATAGTTGATAAGTGTTTGAAAAGAAAACAAGAAAAATATCTAATGAAAAAAATAAAGCAATTTTACGTGCCACCCCCAAGTTAATTATCTGATCCCCCTATAGGTCTTTAAATAGTCAACCCTAAATAAGGAAATAAAATTAAAATTTATGGTTTTCTTCGGAATAGGTGACGGCATTCTTGACGGCACGTCATATGTATGACAACGTGTGCAGGATGTCATCAAAGTTTCCAGTGAATTACTATCTTCTGATTTTTCTGACGGCGTGTCAAATATATGAAGGCCCGTGAAAAATGTCATCATATCCTTACTGGAAATTAGCATAATCTGCCTCAGGTTGACGGCCACTTTTACAGATTGTCCCATGTTTGATGGCACTGGCGAAACATCGTCACATTTTATCTCAACTCCTCAAGTTCTATCTAAGCTTGACGGCTACTTTGACAGCCCATCATATGTCTGACGACGCTTTTGAAATGGCGTCAGCTACACTTTAGCTCATTTGCACCAGATTTCAGCTGATTTATTTTTCTTTTCTTTGGGTTCCTCCTCGATCACTAGTATCTGCATTAAAATAATAAAAATAATAAAAAACAACAAAAGTTGCTTAAGACTTCGTAATTATTCTAGGTTAAAGGCCTTAAATGTGTTCGTAATATCGCACACATCACTCAACAAACCATTGGTAGCCTGTAAGTTTAAGTGTCATGATTTATTTTCATTTCACAAATTTCATAATGCTTACATACACCGCAAGATATGGATTATCTATTTTTTATAACGCAGGGATTGCAATCCTTTTGTTGCCGCCTATGCCGAGTATTTGAGCGATGGATTACAAGTACCAAATGATGGACTTGATGTCGGATTACTCCATAAAATATATGCTGCTATTTTATGGAAATACGGAGAAGCAAAAGCTCAGAAGCCGTACGCAACCGACGTTAAAGATCCATGATGACCAAAGCCAAATTTCGTAGCACCGGATGAAGAACAACTTGTCCATATTGATTAGATCTTTATAGCTTGAGTCCGTCAATGTAATAACCTATCCTCCTTGGTTTAACTTGTTAATTTATTTGTAGAGTAGATCGTTTGTACCCATAATAATTTTTTTTTACATTTCATTTATTTGTTGAGTTATTTTATGTAATTTTCAAAGGCTTTGATTTATTTTATTCTGTCTATGAATATAATTAGTCCTTAGTTTTGAACATATTAATTGAAATATAGTACTAGATTCAAATATCACAACAGATAATACATCTGCTGGAACAGATGACATATCTTATCGGACAGATTTAGACATATGTTGCAACATGAGCTGCAACATGTAGGTCATCTGCTGGAAATTATATAACTGGTCTTCCTACTTTTTTTATTTGCTCCAACAGATTATCGATCAATTGCAATAGATAAGTTATATGTTGCAACAAATTGTATATCTGTTGCAACAGACAAACTGGGAATATCTGCATAACGCAACAGATGATCAACCTATTCCAACAGATAATCAATTTGTCACAACAGGTACTAAATCTGTTATGAAAGATATAAAATCTATTGTATTATAAAAATTTAACTTGGCCAGACATAAAAATTATTGTCACTATTGTAAAGTGAATTGGCTTGAAATAAAAATTTGTTATCGTGTTCGTCTCTGTCTTTGTACATGTTTATTTTTATACACGAGCTTCAACCATTTAGTTAGTACCCCATATGTCTATACCCATTGTGTCTTTCCTGTAATGATGTAGCACACACCGGTCATTTGTGTATCGGTCAGCAAATACTCGTGTATGCAAGCGAGTACGGCCCGCACGCTGCACCGATTGTATTTTTTGGGAGCTGAATGTTCTTATTTCGACCTTCAAAATCCCATGATTCCTTTGCCAAAACTTCAGCCGGCAAATGATCCATCGGCTTACTCTGCGTCAACAACTTGGGCAACAACTTCAAGAGTGGCTGCATGTGGGTTAAAAACGTCTTCTCGCTGAAGACAGGTAAGTTGCAGTCATAAACCTTAATTTTTCCCTCGTATAGTATTATCTCAATAGTGAGAAAATGTGTGACATCCACGTTCACGACTGCAAGGATTCTCTTTGCCTTGGTCCAACCTTGCTGTATGGATATGGCCTCTTCCCTCTAACATATTTAAACATTTCTTCATCCTATTAGAATGTAGAAACTAATTGATCAAATTTCGGGCCACCGGAATCAGCTATCTTACAGAGTTTAGCGTACCTATCCTTGAAATTATTGTAGAAGTTGAGGTCCATTATCCTATCGACAGCATCATAAGCATCTAGGTACGCTAATTTCCTACCCCTCATGAGGCAGAGAACTACATCAACATACTGTGGTATAAGAAGATAATTTTTAAATAGGTTAGAAATTGTAAGGAATAAAAACACAGTCGAAAGAATCCAATGCAGTGGGTTCTCTGAATCAGTTCACAAATTACCCAGCCAACGCAATTTATGCAACAGATGTGTATTATGTTGCAACAGAATACCAAGTTTTTGCAACAGATTACACATCTGTTGCGTAGATTCTTCTTCATGGAGTAGATTGGAAGGGTAAGTTAGCAAAAATAAACTTACCTTGTTCTCGTACCACATGCACATATTTGTCATATTCGAGAATTCTTTGGAGGCAAATGAATGCATGGTGTATTTTTTTTGAACCTTCATCTTGATGAATTCTTCTAGTTCCTTCTTCTTCTCCTTGCCAAGCTCCAAGAATATGTCCACCTTCTTCGACGGCCCCTGAACTTCAACAACTATTGGAGCGAGGGGAGTTGAAATTTTTGCTAATTTTAGAATGGAGAGAATTTGTCTAATTTTTCTTCTCTTCCTCCTAACCTCCACTGTAGGAGTGCATAGCTCCCTCACCTCATTGGATGGTATGACACCCCTTCTGAATTTCAACTCCTCGGCAGCTTCATCAATAGCCTCTAGCTTTTCAAGGAGTTTATCCTCTCTGTCCTTGCACACTTTGTATTTGCGATAAGAACATGAGGGTGAGGAGGGGTAAGAAGGACCACTGTAAGGGTGGGAGAGACCAGTGTAGGGGTGAGAAGGAAGACCTATGAAAGGGGTATTTTCAAACATATTTATTTTTTGCTGAGCACCAACATGCTCATAATCAAGACTGGAAGCAGAAGCAGCAGAAGTAGCAAGATCGCTGCCACCATCACAAACAACTCCACCAGCAATACCCTCAGAAGAAGCATCTGGATCTATTGCAGTTTGAGGTTGGTCGTGAAGAGCTTCAACATTAGGCTGACCTTGCATAACTACTCTTTTTATGGATGTTGCTCCAACCAATTCCTTCTTTATTAACTCCACCGTTGGGTCCTCTTTTGTATCAACAAAACCCAGAGTAAGAAAACAAGTAATCCCCAGCTCATCAATGGTAGGCAAGATCCAAGGATACACAACCTATAAAAAAAGATAGGAGGAATTTAAATCATATAATAATAATTTACAATTAGTTAGGTTACATGGGGCTCGGGTTATGTTAACACAGCCAACTTATGCAACAGGCGATTTAGCTACCACAACAGCTAATCTGTATATTGAAACAGATTGATAATATGTTGAATCAGATTACCTATATATTCCATAATTTACAATAGATGGGTAATATTTTGAGTAAGGTTCAGAGACCAGAGCAACATATGGTTAATCTGTTGCAAAATATGGATTGTTTGTCGCAATAGATTACCCATCTGTTGCACCAGTTGTAGTTGATGTGTAATTTGTTACAACAGATGACCCATCTATCGCAACAAATGGAATATCTATTTCAATATCTTTCTTTGAGGAAAATTATTTTAGTTGAAAGAAGACATACTGCATCATCCAGAGGGTTAAAGACATCAGCCTCGTTAATATTTTTTTTGCTGCTCTCTACTGCAGCCAACCACCTAAGAATCCTTAGATGAGGAACCTTATCCAGGTAATCCTTGAAATGCTTTTGGAGGGAGGAATGGCTTCACTTGCCCAAGCCTAAAAATTGTAAACAAGAAGCAAGCAAAAAAAAAGTCACAAGTATATTCAATATAAATTAATGAATGAGTAAAAATAGTGATCAATTTTACCATGAAAGCCCAAGGAAAGTCGTATAATGTGGTCGTGTTTGGATTTAGCTCTTTCAATAAATATTTGAAAGTAAAGTAGTAGCTGTCGTATCCCCAGGGATAATCGTTGAATTTTGCCAAAATCATCAACAAGCGCCAACAAATCATGTTCTATGACTTTCCTAACGTTTCTTGCCAATAAAATGGAATGGACAAACCAAACTAAGCACAATTTCTCCCTGTAGTGCTTTGGTATGTCTTTATTCTTAAGATCCGTCATCAAATCCTCCACTTTATAGCTAGGTCCAACAATGCCCAACAACCCATCTTTTTTTACCTTGCATTTGTTGGCCCCTTTGTGGGGTGTTTTCTTGATGGGAGGTTCTTCTGGACAATCACATCTCAAGCCCATCACAATGGCAAACTCTTTCAGTCCAAAACAAACCAGCATGCCACAGTAGTTGATCCAGACTTCATCCATATTTTTTTCGCCCTCCTTCGGACCTCCATCATCCCCTGCATACTTGATCCTACGCTTGAGAAGGACATATACCATGATCGTTGGGAAACGGATAGAGCGAGGCCCAGACAGCTCAAGAAAGTATGCAAAGCAGCTTCTTAAAAAGTCCATCTATGTTTTTCTTCTTCATAATACTCCTAAGTTCGTTAAAAGGTTTCACCAACTGACATTTAAGTACAAGATCACCAAATACTACTTTTGGGATATTCATCGGCATCGTTACTCAAAACTTGTCACTACTAATGGATTTGAGAGAATCATGCAGGAATTTCAATATTATTTCATGCCCCATTGGTGAGGAGGAGCTATCACTTTCCTCGGCTTCATTTTGCCCTGACTGAGATTGTTCTGGAAGTTCCTCTGAATCTATCTGTACTCTAGCCTTTTTTGTTTGGTGATCGGAAGTTGATCCACTTTCTCCACTTTTAGTTTCTTTTCTTTTGGGAGACATCTTTTAAGTACAAACAAAAGAAAAACAAAAAATACATTGCATTTAATGTCTGCATAATATTTTTAAAAAAGGTGAGACAAATTTCAATAAATTATTCTTACCGCATAACCAAAAAAAATACTCCAACGGACAACCCATCAGTTGGAACAGATGGGGAACCCAAATCTGTTTGAAGACCTATTTAATATCTCCCAACAGATATTCCACCTTTTGTAACAGGTGGACAAATTTCAATAAATTATTCTACCCCATATTACAAGAAAATACTCCAACGGATAACCCATCAGTTGGAATAAATGGAAAATCTGTTTGAAGACCTATTTAATATCTCCTAATAGATCTTCCACCTGTTACAATAGATAGACCACCACCACCACAACCAATTTCACCACCAATGCTACCAATACCACCACCAATGCCACCAATACCACCACCAATGCCACCAATACCAAGACCACCGACATCATCGACAAAAAAAACAAATACCAACACCACCAACAACAGCCACCAACAACACCACAAACACCATCAAAATATACCATGACAGCCAATAAAACACTGAGAGAAAAACTAGGATTTTCTCGGCTGCTTCCTACTTTTTTAGCATCAAAACTCAAAATTATTAACTCATTCTCGAAGATAATACAACTAAAAGTCTTCTTTTTCATCATTAACTAAAAAGTACTATTTTTAGAATAAAGAACAAATGTAGAACTTTTGTCAAACTCTGTTACTTGTGAAGACAGAGAAAACGACGGCTACAAGCGGGAATAAAGTAAAAAAAAAACAATTATATGTAGTTGTAAATGTGAATAAAATCGATCTGTTTTGAAGGGTTGAGCAATATGTTGAGTAGTTGTTATTTGTATTGTTGAGAGGGAGAGGAGACTCCGAGAGAGAGACAGAGAGAGAGAGAGAAAAGAGAGAGAACTTAACATTTGAAATGAAAATTTTTTTGCACAAATGGATGATTTGTATGGGTTGATTTGTAATTTTGGAAAAGAATGACAAGTTTTGAAATTGCTAATTTGGTCCAAATTGATCTTAATTAATTTTAAAAATTTTAAAAGATATAGTTTTTAAAACATTGAGTTGATGAGAACTCATTTCAACTCAGAGTGATCGATCGACGACTCAGGTCGGGATGAACACAATACCAACGCCATGCAATTTCAAAGACTCAATTAGATTTGTAGTTGACCCTGTGAGCTCATTTATTCATCCCTAGTTCCACCTAAATCAACTTAGGTACTATCATTATCCTAACATTGAGTTGATGAGAACTCATTTCAACTCAGAGTGATCGATTAACGACTCAGGTTGGGATGAACGTAATACCAATGCCATGCAATTACAAAGACTCGATTTGATTTGTAGTTGACCCTGTGAGCTTATTCATTCTTTTCTAGTTCCACCTAAATCAACTTAGGTACTATTACTATCCTAACATTGAGTTGATGAGAACTCATTTTAACTCAGAGTGATCGATCGATGACTCAGGTTGGGATGAACGCAATACCAATACCATGCAATTGCAAAGTCTCGATTGGATTTATAGTTGACCCTGCGAGCTCATTCATTCATCCCTAGTTCCACCTAAATCAACTTAGGTACTATCACTATCCTAACATTGAGTTGATGAGAACTTATTTCAACTCAGAGTAATGGATCAACGACTTAGGGCGAGTTGAACGCAATACCAACTCAATGCATTTGCAAAGACTCGATTGGATTTGTAGTTGACCCTGAAAGATCATTCATTTATCCCTAGTTCCACCTAAATCAATTGCAATAAAATTTGTAGTAACAAACGATTGAGCTATTGAAAATTTTCAAACAGGTATTCATATCTGTTGCAACTGATGACATATCTGATTTAATTAACAAATAGACATTTGCATCTGTTGTGATAGATGACTGAGTTGTTGGAATTTTCAAATAGATATTTATATCTGTTATAACAAATGACATATCTAATTTAATTAATTATCAAATGGACATTTTCATCTGTTGTCACAGATGACTGAGCTGTTGGAATTTTTAAATAGGTATTTATATATGTTGTAACAGATGACTAAGCTATTCAGATTTATAAACAGATATTTATATATGTTGCAACAGATGACATATCTGTTTGAAAATCTTTTTTTCTCTTTTAATTTTAAAGCAAGCTTCTGGTCCGAGTAAATAATATCAAGTAGTAGTACTTACTACTAAAGGCAGT
Source organism: Capsicum baccatum var. pendulum (assembly GCA_030864225.1). Classification (NCBI taxonomy): domain Eukaryota; kingdom Viridiplantae; phylum Streptophyta; class Magnoliopsida; order Solanales; family Solanaceae; genus Capsicum; species Capsicum baccatum. The sequence continues at coordinate 23,122,785 of CM061554.1, read as the reverse complement.
AAAAAATGTTTCTTGGATATCTCAAAAGTGAGTTCATTGAGTAGTCTTGTCTTTTCTTTTCAATGTCACTAGTCTTAGTCTTCCTCGCTTCAAATTATTAATTAAATTAATTTATATTAATTAATTAATATTGAAAACCCCCACATATACGTACACAATACATCTATAGAAATCATCTCATCTCGTCCTTCAGCTGTAGTTTATTTTATTCAACTCACTTTTTTTCTCTCCTTTTTAGGGTCACGGCCTTTTCTCTTTCTTCTCGTAAATATCTTTTTGAATCTAAACCGATCCATATCTTTCCTTGACTAAAATTTCTGTTTTGATCCCCTTTTTGATATTAAGGTATGGTTCACTATCCTCTTTTATTCTCGTCTTCTTCTTTGCAAGTTATTTACATCTATTTTTTTATTTAATTTATATTTACCTATATCATATTTATTAAAAAAATTGAAGGAACTTTTAAGTGTTGAATAAGCAAACCGAGAATTTTTATTACAATATGCAAAAAAAGTCATTTGTTGGAAGAAGTTTAAAACTCTTGTTGGTAGTATCATTTTTTTTGTATGTATTTTGTTTGTTTTTTTATTGTTGATGCAGTTATTGATATTGTTGGTGGGGATGGTATTGTTGGAACTTGTGGTGTGGTATTGTTGATGGTTCTAGAACAAAAAATGTTGCTTCTTTGTTGTTGATGATGTTGTTGGAACAAATGTTGTTGTTTCTTTGTTGTTGATGTTTATGATATTGTTGATGTTGCAACAGATGGAGAAACTATTGGAACAAATCAAACCACTAGAAAGGCTGGTTTGATGTATTCTATCAGACTTCACATCTGTTGCAATAGACACCACATTTGTTGCAACAGACTCTACATCTGATGCAACATATGGATAATGTTCTTTTTGTGATATTAATTTTTGTTCTCTTCTTTGTAGATATAAGGAACTGACAGTTGATCAACTTTTATCAGACTATCGCAAGAGGCTGCAGTAAAGATGGGTTCGGAGGAATAAGCTGCTTACAGATGGAACCACTTCATATGTGGGTGGTATGTATTACTGATAATGTTATTGTGGAAACACACATAGAGTGCACTGATTTTGTGAATGCTTTTTTTGCTGATTAGTCATAGATCATTCAAATAAGATGTCTGCAATTTTACAATTAAAATTGGTGGGTCCGAACTGATAAGGCTGAGGGACCATGACTATGGTTCTGATACCCTATTAAGATTTAATGACGGTTGTTGCTCATGTTTATTTGTCAAGTATTGAGAAGGGATCTAGTTTTGGTGTTATTGTAAAGATATTCACTAGCGATTGGAATAACTTTTAGGGTGCATTGGACCCTTAGAAGGCCTTCGAAGCTTAGCACTTCATCTAACAAGAATGGAAAGCCAATATAGTTATTGCCCAGGCCAAAATTTATATGGTTGGGTTGCTCGCTTGGGGTGATGATTATATGCCAGAAGGTGTGGTAGTAGAATGCCTTTGAGGAAAAATAGGTGGTTGATAGAAGACTATATCATTTGAGAGATAATTGAAGAAGAGACATAGGGTAGAAAGTAACTTCTACCGAATCTGGCCAATGAAATTATCTTAACAGATGCAAAATCTAAATTAAGTGCAAATATGAAAGTGTATCCGATAATGTAATTTCGTCTGTTGTGTCTTTGAAAGAAGAATAATACAGATGGATACTTTGCTAGGAAGCTGCGTGGTTGGGATTATCACCTTGGTAGAAAATAGGAGAAGACCAACAAAGCAGCCTCACGGGCATCAAGGGTTGAAATGATGTTTAGCGAGTCTAGAAAACTTACGCCTACAACAACTGTAGTTAAAATAAGGAATCTAAGCAAAGGCTACAATTTCTAAATTTTAAATTTCATTCCATGCCTTCTTGTTTGTGTTTTTTATCAGGTCCACTATTCGTTGACCTTATCCGAACCACAAACGTGATTGAAAGGCAAATAGAGTATCATTATTTCCTTAGCAATATGGTTATAATTGATTATGTTTTCTTGCCTTAACATGTTTTTAAAATTCCTTGGAGAAGATCAGATGTTTGCTGTAGTATGTGAATCCCGATAATTTTTAAGCTTGCTTCCAGCTTACTGATTCTGTATTCAAGTTGGTTGTTGCCGTCTTCGAAGTTGGTCAAGAGTTCCTCATCTCTTGTGATCTCGATCAGGGACACCACCTTCAAAGTTGTGGCATTCTAGAAGCCCTTCAGAACACTTTCTTCAGAAACCTTAAAGGATACATGGAGGTTCGCTGTGTTTGTTTTAGGTCAAAATATATTGATGCACGTTGAAGATGTGGTCCCAACAGTTGAACAACACACTTTTATCTAGCGTTGCTCAATGCATCTTGCTCAACTAATTTGACAAATTAGTAAGCATGGAGTTACGTAGCATATGATCTAAATCGGCTCTACCGAGCCTATCAAACGTTATGTAACTTTGAGCTCATAACCCTATTAAAAAATATGACCGATTTAGTGCACAAATTGAATGAACTTAATATCTCAGCCTTTATACTGATTGCTCTTCTCCAATTTAGATGACAAGATATCTGCTATGCAAAAGTCTACACCATCGCTAGATATGCTTTCTTGGGAGCAATTCTTTTGAAGATATCTATTGATGTCTTCTGAAGAAGTTCTCCCAGGAAAGCATGTCTGGCGATGGTGTAGACTTTTGCATAGCAGATATCTTGTCATCTATATTGGAGAAGAGTGATCAGCAGAAAGGCTGACAGATTGGGCTAGTTTGATTTATGCACTAACTCGGGCATATTTTTTTTGATAGGGTAATGAGCTCGGAGTTATGTAACGTTTGATAGAATTGGTAGAGCCGATTTAGATCACACGCTACGTAACTCCATGCTTACTAATTTATCAAATTGGTTGGTAAAGATGCATGGAGCAATGCTCGATAAAAGTGTGTTGTTCAACTGTTGGGACCACATCTTCGATGTGCATCAACACATTTTAACCTAAAACAAACACAACGACCCTCCATGTATCCTTTAAGGCTTATGAAGAAAGTGTTCTGAAGGGCTTCTAGAATGCCACAACTTTGAAGGTAGTGTTCCTGATTGAGCTCACAAGAGGCGAGGAACTCCTTACCAACTTCGAACATGGCAACGACCATCTTGAATACAGAATCAACAAGCTGGAGGAAAGCTTAAAAATTATCGGGATTAACATACTACAACAAGCATCTGATCTTCTCCAAGTAATGTTGAAAGCATGCTAAGCCAAGAAAACACAATCAATTAATCTATATTGCTAAGGAAGTAATGATACTCTATTTGCCTTTCAATCACGTTTGTGGTTCCGATCAGGTCAACAGTAGTGGACCTGATCGAAAATACAAACAAGAAAACATGGGATGAAATTTAAAATTCAGAAATTACCGCCTTTGCTTAGTTTTCTTATTTTAACTGCAGTTGTTGTTGGGGTAAGTTTTCTAGACTCGCTAAAATCATTTCAACCCTCGATGCTTGTGAGGCTGCTTTGTTGGTCTTTTCCTATTTTCTACCTAGGTTATAATCCCGACCATGCAGCTCTCTAGAAAAGTGTCCATCTGCATTATTTTTCTTTTAGAGACACAATAGATGAAATTACATTACCGGATACACTTTCATAGTTGTGTTTGATTCAGATTTCGCATCTGTTAAGATAATTTCATCGACCAGATTCATTAGAAGTTACTTTCTACCCTATGTCTCTTCTTCAATTAACTCTCAGATGATATAGTCTTCCATCAACCACCCTTTTTCCCTCGAAAGCACTCTCCTACCGCACCTTCTGTTATATAATCATCACCCCGAGCGAGCAACCCAACCATATAAATTTTGGTCAGGGCAATAACTATATTAGTTTTCCATTTTTGTTAGATACAGTGCTAAGCTTCAAAGGCCCTCTAAGGGTGCAATGCACCCTAAAAGTTAGTCCAATCGCTTTTGAATCTCTACAGTGATGACAAATATTGATCCCTTATCAAACATTGATACGCATAAACAGGAGCAACAATCATCAGTAATTCATAACAGGGTATCTGCACCATCTTCATGAGGTCATCATCCTTATTAATTTCAAACCCATCAAACTTAACGATACAATGCAGGATCTTTTTTGAATGATCAATGCCTAATCAGTTAAAAACTGTATTCACAAAAATATTGTACTTTGTGTGTGTTGTCCCGGTGACCTTATCAGTAATACATAATTAACTCCCACACATATCATAGTGGATCCATCTGCAATCACCTTATTCTCCATAGTCCATCTATGGCTTAAATTGAATAAACAGATGACTAACTAGTTGCAACAGATGGCCCATCTGTTTATATTGTCAAACAATTGGAGACATTTGTTACGATAGTTGATCAACCTATTGCAGAAATCAAACAGATATATATATCTGTTACAAAAGATTGCCAGTATGTTGTAAGTTATCTAACAGAAAGAATATATTTTGCAACAGATTACTCATTTGTTAGATTTATTTTAAAGTAATTTTCTTTTTTTTCCGATATACAATAATTTATAAATAGGTCCCTCCTTACAAATATGGATGATTCAGATTCGTACAAGAATATTCATATCGAGTCCTTACATTAACTTCAAAGGCAGTTTGATGAACTTCAGAGAGAATTGGCTGACTTCGAAGCAAGGTTGCCGGATGAAAAATGTCTGATTGACAATAATAATAATAGTAGTAATAATAATTAGGTAATGTTTTTTATTTTAGCGCATGTATGTATTTTCCTCCTTTTGTATATCTGATCTACCCAAGGAATTCAAAAATTTATGAACATTTATTTCATTTTGTTGTCGACTTTGAATTTTTAATTCTTATTTAGTATTTAATAATAATCATTTTGTCTATTCCTTGTTCTCAACATGTCGACGGTTGCTGGTAGAGATTGAGCAACAATTTATTTCTACAGTGGTTAATATGCTACGACAGATCAATCATATATTGCACTTGGCAGTTATTAATAAAAAAAGGTTGTTGTTATTGAAAGGGTGAAAAGAAAAAGACATGAATTTCCGATTATTCAATATGAAAAATGTTTTGTAAATATATAATAAAGAAATAAATGATAAACACAATTTATAACCACAATTTTAATAACTGATCGTGACTTTTCACCATTTTTGTTTTTGAATTTGTTTTTTTAAAATTATTTATTATATAACAAAATGGTTATTATTTCATTAAGGAATTTGAAAAGGTATTTTTTTTAATTTATAAAATAAAAAATTAAGCAATTTTTTTTTTAAATTAGATTATATGTTGCAACAAATAAATTATTTGATGCAACAGGTTCACTATTGTTGCAACAGATGATATATCTGTTGTCACAGATGATTTATCTGATGCAACCGATATCGAATCTGTCGTCACAACTCAATAAAAATAGTTCTTGAAAAGAACTAATTAATAATAATAATCTGAAAAGTCATGACTTATCACAATATTTATTAATTTAATTAAGTCATTACTTTTCACATTAATCAAAAATGTAATTAATAAATGGAAGTGAACAGTTAGATTATATGTTACAACAGATAGGTTATCTGATGCAACAGATATAGAATCTGTTTCCACAACTCAATAAAAATGGTTCATCAAAAGAACTAATTAATAATAATAATCTGAAAATTCATGACTTATATCACAATATTTATTTTCTTAATTTAATCAAAAATATAATTAATGTACGGAGGTATATAGTCGCGTCTTTTTGCCTCTCATTCAAATTCAATCATCTATAAATAGGTCCTTACTTACTCAATCATTCATTCAACTACACTCTATTTATTTATTGCATCTCGCCTTTCATATTACACTCTAGAAGATAAGATTATGATTGACCCAGTGTGGGACGTTGCTTTTCTGCAAGACGCCGTGAATGAACTTCGAAATCAAGTTTGTGACCTGCAATGGGAACTGGAAGGAGTTAGAGCAAGAATGCTTCGCGAGATCCGCAGGCTGGGGAGAACCTTGCTACTTCTGGTTAAAGATTGGCCTGCTGTCAATAATGATGATGATGATAATAATAATAATTAGATTATTATTTTTCTTTTAGTCTATTATATTTATTTTTATTTATTTTTGTTTAATAAATAAATTATGTTTGATCTTTGACGTTTTAATCCATATTTAATTTTCATTCTGTCTATTATCTTTTCAACAAACATGTTGATGATTTGATGTAAAAAAAAAAAATTTAGAATCCAGTAGTTATATCAAGATTTATCTATTGGGTTTGTGGCAGGGGTTGATGTGTTGTTCAAAACAGATTACTCATGTTGCAACAGATAAGAAGTCTGATGCAACAGATAAATAGTCTGTTTTAACAGATGACTAGTTTGTTGCTTTGCTTGGCTCTGACGTTTTAATTCATACTCCCTTCGTCTCAAATTACCCATCCCAAATTAAGTTGTCACATTGATTAAGAAAAATAATTAATAACATGTCTAGTTTACAATAACCCACTGATCAGTTGGTGGGATAGTAGACGTGTTTGAAATAACCATTGTTTGCTATTCAATCAAAATTTCATAAGAGAAGAAAGCTTTAAACATCGGTCGGTGTATAGTCCCCCTATTAAATGATATTTCTATTTTAATTTGAAGAAAAAGTTATCAATCCAAAGGGTAAAACATAATTTTTTTAAATCTTTTCTTAATTAATGAAAAAGACAAGTAAAATGAGAAATCGAATTAGGAAATTTGGGATGGGTAATTGGACGTAAGGAATAATTTTGAATCCAGTAGCAATAGCAATAGTTGAAATATATTAGTTATCTGTTGGTTTTGTGGCAGAGGTTGATTTGTCTTGTTTTAAACAGATTAATCATTCGTTGCAATAGATAATTAGTCTAGTGCCACAAATAAATATTCTGATGAAACAGATAATTAGTCTGGTGCAATAGATAAACATCCTGATACAATAGATAATACATCTGATGCAACAGATAAACAGTCTGATGCAACAGATAAATCTCCTGATGCAATAGATTACTTATCTGATGCACCGGATGATTGATCTATTTAAATTGTGGGCGCTTATGATGGATTCATGATCGCGGTTCTATCCATTGTTGGAAAAACAGAAGTGTACCCAGATGACAAATACGAATAAAAATCATAATTTTACTTACCAAAGTCACCTATGACAGATAAACATCCTGATACAACAAATAATACGTTTGATGCAACAGATAATACGCCTGATGCAATAGATAAACAGTTTGATGCAACAGATAAATCTCATGATGCAACAGATTACTCATCTGATGCACCAGATGATTGATCTATTTAAATTGTAGGTAATTATGCTAGATTCATGATCGGGGCTTTATCCATTATTGGAAAAATAGAAGTGTACCCAGATGACAAAGACGAATAAAAATCATAATTTTACTTACCAAAATCACTTATGAAGTAATGCCAAAGTGAAAAGTGATGTAGTACATAAAATTTGACCTAAGAAATTAGTCAGATCGCAACAATATCGTTGTACCAAAAGCAACAACAACAACAACAAATAATCGATAAGAAAAAGAAAAGGATGATAATGAAGTAGAAGATGATGATAATGAAGAAGATGGTGATGAATAAAGCAGCAAGAACAGAAACAATGAATAAAAAATTACTAAGAGAGAGAAAATAACAATGGATTAGAAGAGAGAAAAAAATACCTTTTTTCCCTCCGTTTCCCGTTATTTTAGGTATACATTAGGATCAAAGTGTAAATTTAAAAACTTGTGGGTTATTTTCAAACTTTCCCAACCTTCTTAATCCATAATAAAGTAATTGTCACCTCCAACTAATAATTAAGACTTGTGTCACCTACACCTTATTTTAAAACTCTTTTGTCACATGTGGCCCAAACCCCCTTGTTTTCTACGTATACTCTTTTGTTCTTTATTCAAATTGGCTAAGTATAAATTTTCTAAAAGTATTTGTATATATTTAACAATAACAATGAGAACGAATAAGATAAGAAGGCAGGATGAGAAATTAAAATTATTTTATTTTAAAAAAACAAATAAAAAAAATTTTTTTTTTGGGAGGGAGTGCGGGTAGAGGTTGCCAATATACATAGTAAGGGTGGAGTAATAATTTTTTTGACTTTTTTTTAAAAAAATTATTTGTTGGGGGGGGAGAGCTAGAAGGGGATGGGGTCTAGGTAGGGGAGTAAGGGTGGAATAAGAAAAAAAATATTGTTTTAAGGGAGGGGGAGGTTGGTAGGGGTGGGGTGGGGGTGGGGTAGTGGAGGGAAAGAAAAAAATTTAGTTTTTTTTTTTTTAAAAAAAATATTTTGTTTGAAGTGAGTAGGAATTTGAGTTTTGGGTTAGGAAATGGGGTAAGAAAAAATTTGAAATAGTTTTTTTTTAATAAGGGTAATAGGGGTTGGAGTCGGGGTAGGGTAGTAAGGGTGGGGTAAGGAAGAATTAAAAAAAATTCAAAAAAAAATTTTAAAAATATTTTGGAGGGGGGAAGGATATGGTAGGGGTGGGCTAGGGAGGGTAGGGAGTAAGAAAAAGTTTGACTTTTATTAAAAAAAATTAAATATTTTGTTGAAAGGAGTGGGGAATAGGGTTTTGGGTAGGAGGTTGAGGTAAGGAAAAAAGTTAAAATATTTTTTTTGAATGGGAGGTGGTAGGGGGTGGGATAGGGGTAGGGGATTGATAGTCGGAGTAGGGATGATTGATTTTAAGAGTTGTATAAATATTTCATCTTAAAAATGAGGTTGAAAGAGAATTTTGAAAAATGTTTTCCTTACTTTTTGAAGGGAAGTCATTTTCCTTAGATTTGAGGAAAATAAGTTGATTTGAAAAATATTTTTCAAAATCTTTAATCCAATCAAACGTAAGAAAATTGAAAAATATTTTTCAAAATATATTTTCCTTCATACCAAACACACCCCTGAAGAACATAGAAATAGGCAAAAGGTGAAAAAATATTGTTTTGTACTTTATTTTTGTTTTATGTAATGTCAAATGGTTAAAAAAAAGTGAGCATGTTATTTTTTTTTTCTTTTGTAATCTACTGCAAATATGCTATTAGAGTGGATGAATGATAATGATCTTGAAGAGCACATAATTTAACATTTGAAAAGAATTAACATATGGGTGGAATAGGATTTTGAATATTATAAGTCGCTATTATCTATATTTTCTTTGTATGTTTTCGACTGATTTAAATATACCTATAATTTTTCTCCTTCTTCAACTAAACCTAGTTTAATTTTATTACAAGCCACACTTATATGAAAGCTAACGTGTTAAAATTTTATTAAACATAAATTTGGTCATTGACATTTTTTTGTTAAATATGTTTACCCATATTTAGGAAATTAATAGAAACTAAAACAATTAGTAATATCCCTCATATTCAGTCCGTAACTTGACTTGACATATTTGTCTTTTGCATAATTTTTAAAGAAGAAATTAATAAGATTGTAAATTGACTTATATGAATCCTATTAAACTCACATTAAATATTATCATTACTTATTAAAGTTAATTACTTTTTTAGTAAATTACTAAAAATAAAATTTTAAAAAAGTCAATTATATTGATTCTTTAAATATGTCAACTATTTTAAAATAATTTTTTTTTATAAATATATCAAATAATATTTATAGAAACATTTAAGATTTTTTAAAAGAACTACAAATGAATAAAAAGCTCACGCAACAAATTCACTAGTTCCAGGATCTCCATATTTTGGACCCATTTGGCCATAAAAATTTTTCCCTTTTTTTCAAAAAAAAATTTCGGAGTTGAAAATTGTGGTGTTTGACCATGAAAATTCGAAAAATAATTCTCAAATTTTTTTCTGAAAAGGGAAAACATATTTTTGTTGTTTTCACAATTTTTCAACTCCAATTCCAACTTTTATTATTATTACATATAACTCCAATCTTTTAAATTTTTACATAAAACTCTCCTTATAACATTAATTTTTCAATATTACGTATATAGTAGTTTTAAAGAATAAGATAATTATAATTTCAAACTTAAGGTTATCTTAATTAATATATATCTCTTTTTCTCTCTCATCATTATTTTTATCCCTTATTTAATTTTCTCCCTTATGTAAGACATTATTTTACTGTTAATTTATATTTATACCCATAAATATAAAAAGTATTATATTTATAATATAAGTATACAAAATATGTTATATATAAAGTTTATACCATGTATATATCATATACACATATATAAATATACAAAGTATTAAGAAACATACTAAGCATATTTATAATATAAATATACAAAGTATGTTATATATGAAGTTTATACCATGTATATACCATATACACACATATATAAAAATACAAAGTATAAAGAAACATACTAATCATATTTATATATTTATGGTATATGATATAATATACCATAAATATGCAAATCATGTTTTACATAGAAATAATTTATTTCACACAGTAAAATCTTTCATGTATAAGAAAATTAAATAATTAAATTAGCGGCACCCTAAAATTTAATAACAACTCATTATTTCCGATTTTTTAGGAATGGAAAATGAAGGAAATAAATTAAATAAATTTCTAAAAAAATAAATTTATTTGAAAGATAATATTTGTTACCTAAAAAATAGGAAACAGTGATATGTTAATATAACATTCATATTTAAAATTTTCAAATATGACAAAACAATTATTAATGTAAATATTATATATATCATAATTGAAATTCATTAAATATGATAATGTATATATAATTATTTTTATAATATTGGCTAATTGTGTTCTTTTTCGATTAATAAGTAAATTTTAATTGGATAATTTTAATAATTTATAAAAGTTAGGACATAAAATAGTATTTTATTTTTTTTTCAAAAGTTAAATTTCTTTTTAAAAAAAATACATGAGCAAACACAACTTTAACTTCAATTTCAATTCCAAAATATTTTAGTTTTGAGGCAAACGGCTACTTTGTTTGGTTCTGTTGGAAAGTGTACCATCACATGCCTTACTTTGGCACATGTGCCCAAATAATAAAGTATCCATTTCTGCTAGGCGTATCTTAAAGAATAATTAATTTTAAAATAATTTATTTTATTATTTATATAATAGTGATGGAATAAGTTATCTCATATATATAATGGGATAAGTTATTTTGAATAATTTTGAAATGATTAATTCTAGGATAACTATTTTTCAATCAAATGACCCCTAACTCTTACTCTTCATTTTATTTTATGTGTCATAATTTGATCCGATATAAAATTTTAAAAATAAAAAAAGATTTGAATTTTTTATCAAATTATTTTTTATTAAAAAATAGACTATATATTATTATTTTTAATTTAGTAGAAGCTTATAAATGAGATTAATAAAAATAAAAATATTATTATACTAATTGATTCTACTGATTTGCTTTTGTTCATCAGATCTCATAGACTTCAGTTCATTCCTCTCAAAAAAAAAAAAAAAAAAATTGAATCCTCAAACCCCTTTTGGTTCCATGGAGATTAACAGTGAAAATGTTGCAAACAATGAACAAATCAATGAAGTAGTTGTAGTAATTGTTCCAACTCAAGCTCAAGGCCATCTCAATCAACTTCTCCAATTTGCCTGTCTAGTTTCCTCTTTCGGTCTCTCTGTTTACTATATTGGCTTAGCCAACTGCAACTATCAGGTCAGGATTCGAGCCAACGCCTTAAACCCTTCGGATATAGCCAAGATCCACTTTCATGACCTCCCAAATGGTCGGGGAGGCAAAATCCCATCAGTGTGGGATACTTGTATGCTTCTACAAGAGCCCATTGCTTCCTTCATTCGTGATATGTCCTCAAAATCAAGACGAGTTGTTGTTGTTCATGATTATTTAATGTCCTATAATGTTCAGGTTGTTTCTTCCTTGCCCAATACTGAATCCTATGTGTTTAGTTGCATTTCAGCTTTCTCTTCGTGCAGTTTGAAGATGTTAGACATCCAACTTGAAGATCAAGAATTGCTTAAAAAGCTACCCTCCCTTGAAGGAATTTTGACAGACGAATTCAGGGACTTATTAGCTTCTCAGCATCGGTATAAGGATATTAGATCAGGTGATATTCATAATACAAGCAAAGTAATTGATGGCAAGTATCTTGATTTGCTGGCACAAGCAGAATTTAATCTGAACAAGAAACAATGGGCAATTGGACCTATTCTTCCTACTAAACTCGATCATAGGAACAATATATGTTTTGAGTGGATGAACAAACAACCTCCAAACTCAGTTCTTTATATATCTTTCGGAACAACAACTTCATTTTCTGATAGACAAATCAAGGAGCTCGCGGTGGGATTAGAACAAAGCAAACAGAAGTTCATATGGGTACTGAGAGATGCCGATAGAGGAGATAGCTTTACTGGGGAAGCTAGAAGACTTGAGCTGCCAAAAGGGTTTGAGGAGAGAGTTAAAAATGTAGGTTTAGTGGTAAGAGGATGGGCACCACAACCAGAAATCTTGGCTCATTCTTCCACGGGTGGGTTCATGAGTCATTGTGGCTGGAACTCTTGCATAGAGAGTATTACTGTGGGGGTGCCTATAGCTGCTTGGCCTATGTACGCTGACCAACCGAGAAATGGTTTCTTGCTGACGGAAATGTTGAAAATAGGTCTCATTGTGAGGGAGTGGGAGAAACGTGAGGAGCTGGTGAGTGCATCCACCATTGAGAATGTTGTGAGGAAGTTGATGGCATCAGATGAAGGCGATGTGATTAGAAAAAGAGCAGAAGAATTGGGAGAAGCTGTAAGGTGTTCAACAGAGAAAGGGGGAGCTTCTCGAATGGAGTTGGATTCTTTTATCGCGCATATCACAAGATAGACTTGTATATCAACAGAATTTGGCAAGGCGGACGTTCTAGCTCTTTCTTCTTTGATTTTCTCTTTTCAAGTTGTTTGGTTACTCTAAATTTTCTTTAAACCTGTTATTTATCTGTTTCATGGCTCAGACTAATTTAAACTACCTTAAATTTCTTTGATCTTGGAATGCTAGGAGGGAAGACTGGTTAGATGTTATCAAGATGTTCATGATATTATTTGATTTGATGTCACAAATTAGAAACTATCATTAAATGTGAAGTTCAACGCTAAGTGTAAATACATTTGAGGAGCAAGATCCTAATTTTCAGTAGTTGTTGAATACTCCAAATTAGTTCGACATAAATTATTTGCAAGCTGAAATAGCTGGACTTATATATTTGTTGCCCACATGATGCAAAATATGTGATATTTAAATTTGCTTATTATACTGGATAGCATATCTACAAGTTCAAGTTTCATCACCATCATTGAAATGAACATGTACTATTTTGAAGATTAAAATTGGTGTATTTGCTACCATAATGAATGTCTGCACATCAAGAGAAAATGGTCAAAAACTCCCGACCTTTCTCTCAAATGTTAACTAAACACTTATACTTTGTGGGGTGCTATGACTCCTGAACTATTTTAAAGTAGAATTATTACCCCCAAAAAACTGACAATCAGTCATTTTGAATAAGGTGTGATGCACGCGCCAACAACATTTTGATACGTATTTTTTTGTTTAAAATTAATTTTTATTTACTTTTTTTTTTCATTTTTATCGCTTTTTATCATTTTTTATCATTTTTTCACCATGATTTTTTTCACCATTACTTTTCATTTCTTTTCATTTTCAAACTTTATTATTCCTACTTCTATGGAAATAATTTTTCGACGACCTTAAAGTGGAAAATAGTGAACAATACCGAATTTGAAATTTCCGGCAACCTTGAAGTGAGAAACAATGATCATATAATTATTAAATTTCTGATGATCTTAAATACGGAAACAACGAACAATACTAATTTCAAAATTTTCAACGACCTTGAAGCCGGAAACAATGAACAATACGGAATTTAAATTTTCGATGACCTTAAAGTTGGAAACAATAGAGAATTTTGAAATTTTCGACGACCTTGAAGTCGGAAATAATGGACAATACCCATTTTAAAATTTACGATGACCTTGAAGTCGAAAATAATGGACAATATCGATTTTGAAATTTTCGATGTCTTGAAGTCGGAAATAATAAACAACATCAAATTTAAAATTTTCGACAAACTTGAAGTGGGAAACAATGAACAATATCAATTTTTAAATTTCCGACGATCTTAAATTCGGAAACAACGAAGAATACTAATTTCAAAAGTTCCGACGATCTTGAAGCCGGAAACAATGAACAATACCGAATTTGAATTTTTCAATAACCTTATAGTCGGAGACAATAGAGAATTTTAAATTTTCAACGACTTTCAAGTCGGAAACAATGGATGATACCCATTTTAAAATTTACGACGACTTTAAAGTTGTAAATAATGGACAATATTGATTTTAAAATTTCTGACAATCTTGAAGTTGAAAACAATGAATAATACCCATTTTAATTTTTTTGATCAATTTGAAGTTGAAACCAATTGATTTTGTGCTTGGAGATGAGAAAAATGATAAATTCATTCTGGATATTATTGATGAGTTTTGGATGCCATTGTTTGTAAGAAAGATGATGATGATAATGAAGAAGAAGAAAAATGAATAAAGAAAAAGAATAAATAGAAATGAATAAAGAAAATAAAGAAATATTAAAAATAATTTTTTAATAAAGAAATCGTTCTCACTCTAAAGAGTAAGAGAGTGAAACACTCTCTTATCATGTCAACGTTCAGAGGGTTAATAATTCTACTTTAAAATAGTTTAGAAGGATAATAGGGACCCCCACAAAATATAAATATGTAATTAAAATTTCTATTAAAATATATAGTTAAAATTTCGATTAAAGGATAGGGGGTAATAGATCATTTTCTCGCTCATCAATAATAGTGATCACTGAGTTAAGTTATCCAAATTATTTAGCAAGTTTGAATTTCACATGCTTGCATCACATTTAACCTTTTAAATAATTCATGTACTATAAATTTGTAATAAATTTCATCAGCAACGGCGAAAAGTTAGGATCTTCCTTGTCAGATGTGCTTTATATTTGATTAAAGTAAAGTTTTTAATTGGTGACAATAAATTAAATTATACCATGAGCAGGCTAGTAGCATGTAGGGCGAATCTACGTGTCTTCTAGGGATTCATTCAAACCTTTTTCGTCGAAAAAATACATTAAACATACATAATTAAATTTATTTTCTATATATATATAGAGAGAGAGTTGAACCCCCTTGAGTGGCAAAGGGGGTTTAGAAATTTGTCTTTGAAGGAAAACGTTGCAGGTTCGAATCCTGTTTGAGGTATGTTTTATTTCTTTTTTTACTTAAAGGAACTAAGCTGCTGGAACAAAAATAATTCTAAAAAAATTATCTTTCTCAACTTAATTTAAACGACATCGTTTTAAAATAGGTTGGGGGGGGGAGTTTATTTTTAATTAAAATCCCACTCAATGTGAAATATTAAAAAATTCAATAACTTATACTAGTACTACCTAATCACTTTTCCTAATTTCATATCTATGTGACTTTAACCCTACAGGCTACAATTTGGGTTCATCTGCTCATCGTCTTCGAGCACCGCCGCACGACATCATTTTTTGATTCAAATTATTGAGTTTCAACTAAGGCTGTCTAACGGGCCGGGCCGGGTCAACCCAGAACCGGCTCCCTCTCTCTTACCGGGTTCCGGGCCGGTTACGGGCCGGTTTTGGCCTTAATCGGGCCGGGCCGGGCCGGGCCGCACAGTAAAAAAAAATAAAACCCACCCGGAACCGGCCCACTTAACCCAATCCGGTCAAACCCGCTAAAACCCGGTCAAACCCGGTCAAAACCGGTCAAAACCGGATAAAAACCGGTCAAATATACACTATATATACGCTATATACACAATCTATACATTAAATATACACTTCTATAGAAGATATATACAATGTATACATTAAATATACACTTCTTAGAAGATATATACACGTGTATACGCACCATTCAATGTATATATACTACTACCTATAAAATATACTACATTATAATTATATATACATTACAATATGTATAGATATACTTATATACTAATTTATAAAACATATACACATGTATAGGTTAAATATACACTTCTATAGAAGATATATACACGTGTTTATGCACCATTCAATGTATATATACTACTACTTATAAAATATACTACATTATATATACATTACAATATGTATAGATATACTTATATACTAATTTATAAAACATATACACATGTATACGTTAAATATATACTTCTATAGAAGATATATACACGTGTTTATGCACCATTCAATGTATATACACTACTACTTATAAAATATACTACATTATATATACATTACAATATTTATAGATATACTTATATACTAATTTATAAAACATATACACATGTATACATTAAATATACACTTCTGTAGAAGATATATACACGTGTATACATTAAATATACACTTCTGTAGAAGATATATACAAATGTATACATTAAGTATACACTTCTATAGAAGATATATATAATGTATACATTAAATATACACTTCTATAGAAGATATATACACGTGTATACATTAAATATACACTTCTATAAAAGATATATACACATGTATACATTAAATATACACTTCTATAGAAGATATATATAATGTATACATTAAATATACACTTCTATAGAAGATATTAAAACTTTAAATTGATAAATAAAAAAAAATAAAAAACAACAACTAAGGAGTGAATGAATTTGTGGAATTTTATTGATTGCAAAATGATCCAAAATTTATAATTTACATGAATGAAAAATCTATAAATTATGCATCATTTTTTCTAACTCATGCATGTTAATATTAATTGGAATTTGCATAGGATAGTCGAAGTCAACGGGGGCAAACCCATGCATTGGACTTGATTCTGTTGAGTTCTCCCGTGAAGTCATTATTTCTTCAAGTTTGAGGTCGTCGCTTGGCTCTGGTTCCATTCCTTGGTTTCTTCTTTCTGCTCTAATCCAGTCTCTAAGGCAAACTAAAACATTCATTGCGTTGCTTCCCAATGAGTGTCGGTTGTCTCCAAGCTGCTGTCGTCCCTGACTGAAGGCGCTCTCTGATGCAACGGTTGACATTGGAACATTCAAGATATCTCTGGCTAATCTTGAAAGTACAGGATATTGTGATTCATTATTTCTCCACCAATCCAGCGAGTTGATCCGTCGTCTGCGATCCTCTGGTGGCGTCCGCAGATAATATTTCAGCTCCTCCCGATAAGTAGATGTGTAAGCTCTGTCATCCACACTGTTCCAACAAGATAAATCATAAAACGAATCAGGAAAACCACTATGTGCCGACCTTTTAGAAGATGATGGCTCCTCGGGAGGATGAGGAGCGACAGTTGGACTGATATTTGTAGGTACGGCTGAATCAAATAAATCAGCATAGTGATTATATAATTTGTCTATATAATCTTTTGCATCAGCCGTAGCCGTCCACAAATCAGGCTGCTCTTGTTCAGACTCACGGTTAGTATTTATTTCTAAGTTAGTATAAATAAGCGTACTAAAGTGACACATATGATTAAATTTCATGCAAGGATTTAAAATAGCACCAATCATGTAAATAGGGGGAATCGGGAAGAAATATTTTTTAAATTTCGTAAACATAGCGCCAACAGCTTCTTTATAACCTTCTTTATTTTTATATTGTTGGAGCAAACCAGAAATATCGGCTATATATGCCAAAATATTACAAACAGTAGGATAGTATGCACCGGAAAATTCAACCGTAGCTACATAAAATTTTTCTAAAAATTTAACAAGATCATTAATTATAACCCAATCAGAATTATGTAACATGCAATCAGCAGAATCAGCAAAAGAACCACAGTGTTGGTTAAAAGTGAGTGTAATAGGAATTCTATATTTATAACAAGTTTTTAAAAATTCATACGTAGAATTCCATCTAATATCAATTTCCTCAGGCATTAAAATCGGTGTAAGTCCATTTTCTTGACATTTAATTTTAAATTCTTTAATTCTCGCTCTACGATTATTTCCTTGAATGAAACCTACGGCAAGACGAATTTTTTCAATATAAACCTCAAAAAAGTCAAGACCATCTTTTACAATTAAATTATAGATATGACATGCACACTTAATATGGAAAATTTCAGGAAAGGGTGGAGATAACGTAGATTTTATTTTTGTTATAGCATTCTTGTTGTTAGAAGCATTATCAAAAGCAATACATAAAATTTTATTTTCTATACCATAATATCCGGCAATTTTAATAATAGAATCAAAAATAAATTGTCCAGTATGCTTGCGATCTTCATCATATAAAAAAGCAAGAATACGTTTTTGCATTATGAAATTACTATCCATCCAATGACAAGTAACAGTTAAATAATCATTTTTATTAACAGCACGACCAAGATAAGAAGTTAGGGCCAATCTACATTGAATATTTTTTAAGAATGTTGATAAATAAAAACAATATTGTGAATGGAGTTTAAAAATATCAGACCGACAAGTAGTTCTAGGAATACCATTAAACATAGGATTATAAATTGCTTGTATATAACGGATAAAAGCATCAGAAGAAGGAAAAGTAAAAGGCAAACAACCCACAGCTACCATTTTAGCTATTTCTTCCCGGTCCCTCAATTTATTATACTTTTTCGCTACTTGACCGGTTGTTGGGTCCATTCTAGTTTGCGTTGACCCACCAACATCCCCACCACCTTTTGCAATATTTAACTCTCTTTTGTGATCTTCAGCTATATGTCTCATTAACGTACCCGTACCCCCTTGCTTACCGCCACTTCTATGCTTATATATTTGTTGACAAATATTGCACTGCACCTCACTATCTGATATACGTTCAAAAAATTGCCATGCAATACTAGTTCTTTTACGGGGTTTTGGGGCACTGGGAGGACGGGAAGGGAGATTAACTGATTCAGATCTAACGTTAGCATGTCCTACTGCGGGTGTTTCAGCAATATTTTCATCATCTTCGTCTACATTAACTGCATCTACTTCATTTTCTTCTTCTATACCGTAATTTTCTTGAAATTCTACATAATCCATATCGTGAGCACCTACACCTATTTCTTCCTCAAAAGGTGTACCAAGCGGTACCGGAGGCGAAGGCACACGGGTATATCTATTACTTGAACTACCTCTACCGCTAATAATTCGCTTTTTACTACCACTACCGCTTCCGGGACAAAATTTTTTAACACCTTTAGCAGCGAGGTTTTTTAATTTATCCATAATATAAATTAAATTAAACTAAAAATATTCAAAATACACAAATATAACAAAATTAAATATTAAACAATTAATACAATAAATAAAAATTAAACGTAAGAGATGGAACGACAATACCAAATTTGGGAAGTATCCGAAGATTGCGACTTTAGAAACTTCCGCTCTTACTTTGTAAACGAAAAAATAAAAAATTAAAGTGAACACTTTAAGAAATTAAATATATTGAATATTTGAGAATTGAGAATTGAGATTTGAGAGAGAATGAGATTTGAGAGATTGGAAAATTGTGTGAGAAATGATTTGAAGTTGTAGGGTATTTATAGATTTATTTTGAGGATTAAAAAATATTTTATATTTTTTTTTTTTTTTTTTTTTAATGAAATGGGCCCAAACTAGCCGTTTGGACCCAAAAACGGTAATATTACCGTTGGGCCAACGGCTAGTTTGGCCCAACAGATTTTTTTTTTTTTTTTTTTTTTTTTTTTTTTTCGGTTACCGGGCCGGGCCGGGCCGGTTAACCGGCGGGCCTGGACCGGGTTGGTCCGGGCCGGGTTAACCGGGCCCAATTTTTTTAAAAAACCGGACCGGGACCCGGTACCCTAAAGCCCTAGGGCTTTCCGGGCCGGGTCAAACCGGTCCGGTTTATAGATACGGGCCGGGTCGGGCCGGGCCGGGCCGGGTCAGCCCGGCCCGTTTGACACCTTTAGTTTCAACCTCAATCTCTCACCGGTGTCTTCCCCAATTTCACTAGTTGTTATGACTTGTTCGGTAATTCTTAATTTTTTTTTTAATTTTAATATTCTAATCCTATTTCTATATTTGCTACTGCTAGTTGCTACTTAATTTTTGAATTTTTTATCTGTGTAAAGGCTTCTCCTTTTTACGCCTGATGTATTTTTTATGATTTGATGTACTACTTGTTTTTTGATTGTTATCTATGTAAAAGCATTTATTTTGTTCATTTAATTTAGTATAAAGATGATTGTTTTTTTTTTTTTATGTTGGTTTATAAGTTCTAACTAAGTTCTTACTTTACGTCTTTACGACAGTCTCAACGTTCTGTGAAGAATTTTTTTACTGTATTACCAAAATCAAATTTAGTCTCTCATATTGATATTCAATCTAACCAAGAATCAAATGCCAACCATTCAAAAGTAGCATTACCTTCTCAAGAAAATGCTGAAGAATTTGATTTGAGTTCCTTAAAGTTTGATCCGAATGAAAGAATCCCAATATTAAAGCATCCTTCAAAGTATCGTGATCTTATTAGAAGAGCATATCTCCTAAATGGTCCTTATCAACCCTGTCTCCAGCTTAATGAGTATCCTCAAACGGATATTTCTAGATCAATGCGTTGTTTTAATCATGAATGGTTTGATGATGTGTATCATGACTGATTAGAATATAACGTTAGTAAAGATGCAGCCTATTGTTTGTATTGTTATCTTTTTAAAGATAATAACATTCATCAAGGTGGAGGCGAAGTATTTTCAACTACAGAATTTAGAAGTTAGAATAAAAAGAAAGGTCTTGAGAAACATATTGGTCTACCAAATAGTGTACATAATCAGTCAAAGAAAAAATGTCAAGATTTATTACGACAAAAATAGTTTATTCTATATGCATTTGATAAGCAATTAAATCAACTTAAGCATGGATATTGGATCCTCATGAATGCTTCGGTTGATGTAGCAAGACTTCTAATAACTCAGGGCTTTGTATTTCAAGGTCATGATGAATCTAAAACATCACTTAGTAGGGGGAACTTTCTTCAAATACTCTCATGGTATGCAAAAAAAGTGTGATAAAATTCATGCTTATGTGCTAGAACATGCTCCTCAAAATGATCAAATGACTGTTCCATCGATTCAGAAAGATGTTGTAAGTGCATGTAAAATAGAAACCGTTAAAGCTATTCTTGAGGAATTAAATGATGACTATTTTTTCTTACTAGTTGATGAATCTTTTGATGTGTCACGCAAAGAGCAAATGACTATTGTATTTCGATATGTTGGTAGAATGGAGTTTGTGATGGAGCGACTTATTGATATTATTCATGTTCAAGATACTAGTGCTTTATCTCTAAAAAAGGCAATTGCCAATTTACTTGCTCAACATTCCTTGAGTCTATCATCTGTGCGTGGACAATGTTACGATGGGGCAAGTAATATGCAAGGTGAGATCAATGATCTTAAAATGTTAATTAGGCAAGACAGTAGATCGGCTCATTCTATCCATTGTTTTGCTCATCAACTTCAACTAACTCTTGCTGGAGTCTCTAAAAAGTGTATTGAAGTGGAAAACTTGTAGTGTTGGTCTCAAATATTTTGAATGTGTTGGGATCTTCTTTTAAGCGTATGGATGAACTTTGAGATTCTCAAAAAGATAAAATTCAAGAGGCATTAGATATGGGTGAAATCACTACCGGTAGGGGCTTGAATCACCAACTTGGTTTTTCAAAAGCTTGTGATACTCGTTGGGGGTCTCATTATAAGTCTTTTGCCAATTTTATTCTTATGTTTGGCTCTATTCTTGATGTTCTTCAATCACTTGTTCTTGATGCACGTAATATGGATGAAAGAGCCAAGGCAATAGGATATCTAGAAACTTGTCAAACATTTGAGGTTGCATTCATGTTACTTTTGATGAGGGATGTTTTGGCTATCATAAATGATCTTAACAAATGCTTACAGAAAAAAGAGCAAGATGTTTCAAATGCCATGCTACTTGTTGAACTAGCAAAGAGAAGGTTACAAATTTTAAGGGATGATGAATGGAGTTCTCTTATTGATAAGGTATCTCTATTTTGTAACAAACATGATATTTTGATACCTAACTTTGAGGATCTATATATTAGCTCTTCAAGATCCCGTCGTCGACATACCGATTATACAGTCTTACATCATTACCGTGTTGAAGTATTTTGCAATATTATTGATTGAAAACTTCAAGAACTTAATGATTGTTTTGGTGAGGTGACAACTGATTTGCTTCATGGAATTGCTTATTTGAATCCAGTTAACTTATTTTCAATTTTTGACATCAAAAAAATAATGAGAATGACCGAATTATATCCAGATGATTTTGATGAATTTAATATGAGTATTCTTGAGAATCAACTTTCAAGTTACATTGTTGATGTTCGTGATGTTGATGAAAGGTTCTCCGATTTGAAGGCTTTGTGATCTTTCCAAAAGATTAGTTCGGACAAAGAAACATTCAAATTATCCTTTGGTATTCTGCTTAGTGAAACTTGCTTTATTTCTACCAGTTGTCACAGCATCCGTTGAAAGAGCTTTTTTGGCAATGAAGTTTATCAAGAATGACTTGCGAAGTCAGATGAGTGATAGTTTTTTTTAGTGATTTCTTGGTGCCTTATTTGGAAAAAGATATATTTGATAATATTTCTAATAATCCTATTATTAAGACATTTCAAGATATGAAACCTCGTAGAGTACAATTATAATAATGTATGTTGTTGCACTTTCAATATTAAAACTATGTTTTGATTAGCTTCTTCGCGTGTTTCATTTACTTAGTTATATACAGTTGAAGTGTAATAAAGTTTCAAAATATACATTAGATCCCTCACTGTATATCGTAGAATTTTACTATTAGGTCCAACAGGTAGTTGCTGCCATAAAAATGAGTTTAGTATGTCTCAGATTTGAGTTATTGCTGATTCTTTTGATCTAAATCTTAATAGCATTAAAGTTGGATGGCAGGTATTGTTTCTTTTTCCTTTTCTACTTTATCTTTTTTATGCCACTTAAAACCAAATCCTTGTAGATTTTGTTCATGATCTCTTTAGAGAGAGAGTAACTAGGATGTAGTTTATTATGCGTATCGCCTTGTCATTTCTGCAAAAAGTTTGTCTTCTGTATTTTATAGGACCTTATTGCTGGATTTGATCAAGAAGCAGCTGCTGCGGCACACTAAAGGCAAGTTTCTTTCTTTTTTATGACTAACTATTTTGCACTGTTAGTCTTTTACTTTTTGGAATCCTATTTCCACTTTATTTTGCTGGCTGATTTTGATCCCATCAGATGGCTAGACAAGTCATTGAACTTTGTCTAGCCCACTCCTATCTAAACTAATCCGCTCATTTGCCAAAACTAACGTCATCCTTAGCTTTTTTTGAACCCCTTTGTTAGAAATCCTGCGTCTGCCACTGGTACCATATATGCTCACTTGTTGCCTTATTAGAACTGAGCATTTCTCATAGCCTTCACTCATGAAACTTGAGCCATGCCGAAAACACCATAGTTGTTATCATGATTATTGCCTTTTGCTCTTCCATATGGAATCTGCATTAGATTCTGTTCTGCCATCGAAATCATGGTTACCATCTTTTGGCTCGCGACAACTAATGAGATATGATGCACAAAAACCAAGAAAGTTGCTGGTTAACTGTTTATGTGAGGACTGCGAGTGTAGTCTCCCTTGTGATGTATGTCCAGGAAGCTGTGAAATTCATTGAAGGTTGATGTATCTCCTATTGACATCTTATGACTATGTAGTTGGATAACTATATCAATATAATTCTTACAGTCTCTTCTTCCTCAGCTATACACATTATATGGTCTGTTGTTGTTGTTAAAAAT
The DNA here is from genome assembly GCA_030864225.1 of Capsicum baccatum var. pendulum. Classification (NCBI taxonomy): domain Eukaryota; kingdom Viridiplantae; phylum Streptophyta; class Magnoliopsida; order Solanales; family Solanaceae; genus Capsicum; species Capsicum baccatum. The sequence goes on along the minus strand of CM061554.1, from coordinate 23,098,908 downwards.
TTATGCCAAGTATGAATAAAGCAGAACTTGTTCCCATGAAATCATTTATGTAGATGTTTAATAAAACATTACATATGCTATGCATTGTTAGAGCTTGATTAGTTATTGAGCTATGCTCCAACTTATTAGAGAAGAATAAAATCATAAATTTATGATGTAGTATAAACAAGTCTGGGCCAAGAAACAGACAAGTGACAAATTTAAAGAAAATTGCAAAGTACGCAACTTTCCTTTGCATTCCTACAAGAGATTGTCTGGTAAGGCTGCGTACAATAGACCCTTGTGGTTAGGCTTCTTCAAACCCGTGAAAAATTTAGTGTACTTGCCCCGATCTGATCCGGGTCCTGACCCGAACCGGAGCTGGCCATGACGGGTATCTCAAACCTACCCTGGGCGGGAGACCACCCCTTTAGCCCAAGAGCACAAAAATAATAAACAACAAAACCCAACCAAAATTAAGGATAGATAAGTTAAATGACAATACTAAGAATCCAAAACAAACGATCAACCCACACTTGTCCACAAAAGCCTCTAAAACTAGAATACCAACTAAGTCGGGACATGCACCCAACTAAGACCAAAAAGGATCCAAAATAAAATACTGAGATAATACTAAAACAATGAAATGATCGGGTCTTCCACAAGATGGAGGCTCACCACTTCACAGCAGATCCATAAGACTACCAAATCACCAAACGCTGCTCAGGAGTAACAAAAAAACCCTCAAACCCTACACCATGAAAATCACCTAACGTTGCACAGGAGCAACAAACTAGCCCTCAGACCCTACACTATGAAATGATGTAGTATCCAGGGACGGTTAGTGGGGCGAGCACTGACATGTAACTCAGGGGATAGGGATATAATTAATGCAATTACCAAAAATCCTATCATAAACCATATGCACCATATTCATGTACATATATATAAGATGCCAGGTTAGGGACAAGTTCCATGAATATTAGAGTTTAAAGTATTAACCTAAACTATGTAGCTCACTCCGTCCTAAATGCACCAATGGGATATATGGGTCCAGTTCCCCTGTCACAACCCAAATTTCCATGAGTGGCACCCACACTAATATTTTCATGGGAGAACCATCTAAACCTAAACATTACCCAATTACTTAGTCAATATTAAAACAATGTCATCATTAGACCAACTTGATGACAATAATTTAGAGAAAATCATTAGTAATGTGGAAATCAAATGAACTACTTACTAAAATCCCCAAGATTAGGAAGTCATTGTACAAGATCTTCGAACAAAGATCATGTCTAAAGAGATATCCAAAAATAAAGTAAATAAAGTGTGTTTCATTGCCCAAAAGATGGACAAGAACAAATAGGATGACCCATGGCAACCTAAAGATGGAGTGCTTACCCTTGGATCAAGATCTGCTATCAAACTTTAGGGGTGAGGTCATGTATGAACCTCCGGAACACTTTTTGCACTCAACAAAAGAAGAGTACAGAGTAGTATCAGTACAAACCACTATGTACTGGTAGGTATCATAGGCCAACTCAATTTAATAGCATGTACACAACATAAATCAAATAACAAGTAGACAAACATTGTCACATAACAAAAATTTAATGAATTAATAAACAAGTAATATCAATATACATATCCATACCAGTGTAGTAACCGATCCTCCATAAACAAGTAATATCAATATACATATCCATACTGGTATGGTACCCGATCCACCATAAACAAGTAATATCAATATGCATATCTATACTGGCATGGTAACTGATCCTCCATAAATAAGTAACATAAATATACATATCCATACCGGTATCATCACGACCCGAGATGAGGTCTTGGCCGTGATGAGCATCCCGAACCAGAAAGGCCCGAGTGCCCTTCACTATCTGTCAATCATGCACATATTCATACACAGAAAAAGAGGAAATGCAAAAGTACACAACAATACAAAATCATGGCCAATATTACAATTCAGTTGAACAAATTTGGAACGAAATCCATAAATCTCTAACAACATCTAACATTAGTCTACAAAATCTCTAATACATCAAAGCCAACATCTTGTCTAGAATTGGGACAAGGCCCTCAGTTAGAGCATAAAACATAAAGAGATAACGAAGTCTAATAACTAGGCCTTCCGGAATAGAGAAGGCTCAGCAATTGCAACTTCTGACACACAAGTCTACTGCTGAATGGGACCCAGGACTGTGCCACATATTCTAAAATATAGGGTTTCAATACATATGTATTAGTACGCAGAGCAATCCAAATTAATGAACTGTTATACAATTACAAGTGAGAGCAATTTATAAACACTTTACATAAGTTATATGAAAATCATATCGAGATATTTGCAAAACTTAAAACATTTCTTTGAAATCCATGACTCACTCTTTTATTTTACTTCTGAACTAAGTGGTACACCCTATAACTCTACATCCCATGGGCTATATGGAATCCGTCCTTAACTCGGCGGCCAAGCCCCCAACCCAAGTTTACCGCAAGGGTTGGAATCTTTATCTCTAATATGACAAAGGGCACTAGGCCATCATATGGTCCCTTTTGGGGACATAATAAACCCATATCGACAAAACACGATTTCCAACAAAGAGCCCTTACACTCAAATGCCTTCTTAGGGTAACCACCTAATTCTCTTTAAGCCCATTTTAAACTCTTTAAGACACATATTTTTTGAAATCAAAATCTTAAAATCTTACTTTGTTATGGCATTCATCTATTTGTTATCGTCATACCAAGACTTGCAAGTCATATATCTAAGACATACAATGTCATGATACAATCCTTTCATTCAAAATATAATTTTTGGACCACTAAATTATTCAAACAATATAAGAGAATTTGTATATCAAAATTCATGAAAAAATTATGCAAAGATTCTCTCTTTCAATTTAGAAACATGTGGTGGTCAATTACCTTGTAGCAAACCATGTAATTCTTTCAATAATCATATTTAACATTTACAAATAAGAAATATCCCTCTCTTCAATTCACAACCAACATAAATTTTATAAATGATAGTAAAGCCCTTGGTTCATACTTTAAGACATGCAATTAAGTAACCCATAACTTGTAAATCTAGAAATAACACAATGAGAGAAGGAAATACATTATTCATGCTCTGAATTCATATATAAAGACTGAAAACACATAAGTGTAAACAGTGGTTATATAAATCCTTTTTGCCAAAAATATATTAGAAACCATCAGGATATGCATCGAGCTGACAGTGATATATGCTTTGGGTGTGGCAAGCCAGGACACAAGATCAGGGATTGCCCACAGAGTGGTCAGCAGGTCTGTCCAGTCGTCCCCCGTTATATTCGGTCGCCCGACTCAGCAGGGTGCCACTTCCAGTGCCACCAGTGGTCAGCCCCCAAATAGATTGTATGCACTTCAGTCCCGACAGGATCAGGAAAATTCTCCTGATGTGGTTAATTGTATGTTACAAGTCTTTTAATTATATGTTTATACTTTACTAGACCCCAGAGCTTCTATTTCTTTTGTAACTCCTTATATAACGGTAATTTTGACGTCATTCTGAGGATTTAGCAGAACCCTTCTTAGTGTCTACCCCAGTATGTGTCTCTATTGTAGCTAGGTAGGTATACAGAAACTGTTCGATCATAATATCTCAGAAAGTCACTTCTATCGATCTTGTGCAGTTAGAGATGATTGATTTTGATGTCATTCTCGGCATGGATTGGCTTCACTCATGCTATGCTTCAATTGATTGTATAAACAGAGTTGTTCATTTTCAATTTTCGAATGAACTATTCCCTGAATGGAAGGGTAGTGCTTCAACATTTAGGGGTCAGCTTGTTTCGTATATTAGAGAGAGAAAAATAATATCCAAGGGGTATGTTTATCATCTTGTTCGAGTTAAGACTTTAGTTCAGAGACTCCAAATCTTGAGTCAGTTTCAGTAGTAAGGGAATTTCCAAATGTGTTCCCTGAAGTTCTTCCTAGAGTTTCTCCCAAAAGGAAAATTGACTTTGAAATAGACCTACTACCAGATAACCAACCTATCTCTATTCCTTCATTAAATGGCACCAACAAAACTCAAAGAGTTGAAAGAACAATTGAAAGACCTTTTAGATAAGGGATTCATTAGGCCCAGTGTTTCCCTATGGGGCGCTCTAGTCCTTTTTGTGCGAAAGAAAGATGGTTCTCTTTGTATGTGTATCAATTACCATCAGTTGAACAATTTCACAATTAAGAATAAATACCCACTTTCTAGAATCGATGACTTGTTCAACCAACTTCAGGGTGCCAGTTACTTCTCTAAGATAGACCTCAGATCTGGCTATCATCAGCTCAGAGTCAGAGAACGTGACATCCCAAAAATAATTTTTAGAACTCGGTCTGGTCACTTAAAATTTCTAGTCATGTCTTTTGGTCTTACCAATGCCCAATAGCTTTCATGGACTTAATGAACAGGGTGTTCAAACAGTACTGAGACATGTTCGTCATAGTCATCATTGACGATATTCTTGTCTATTCTTGTAATGAAACTGATCATGTAGAACACCTCAAAATTGTATTGCAGGTTCTTAAAGCTCATCAATTGTTTACCAAGTTTAGTAAGTGTGAGTTTTCTCTAAGATTAGTATCTTTCCTTGGCCATATTATTTCTGGTGATGGCATTAGAGTTGACCCTCAAAAGATCAAAATTTGCCCAGACCCATCTCTCTATAAGCTAATAGGAGTTTCTTGGGTTTGGCTGGATATTATCGATGGCTTGTTAAAGGTTTTTCAGGAGTTGAAGACTCGACTTACCTCAGCTCCAGTTTTGATATTGCTAGATAGTTCAGATGGGTTTGTTGTGTATTGTGATGCTTATAGAGTTGGTTTGGGTTGGTATTGATATAGAGAGGTAAGGTCATAGCCTATGCCTCTATATAGCTTAATCCCCATAAGAAGAATTATCCTACCCATGATCTTGAATTATCAGCCGTTGTGTTTACCTTGAAAATTTAGAGGCATTATATGTATGGGGTGCATGTTGATGTGTTCACGGATCACAAGAGTTTACAATACATGTTTTCATAGAGAGAGTTAAGTCTTCGTCAGAGAAAGTGGTTAGAATTACTGAAAGATTATGATATGAGTGTTTTGTATCATCTAGGCAAGGCCAATATAGTGGCAGATGCCCTTAGTAGATTATCCATGGGTATTGTTGCACATATTGATAATGATAGGAAAAAGTTGGTTTATGAGTTTCATCAGCTTCCAGATTAGGTGTTCCTTTGGTAGACTCAGCTAAGGGTAGTGTATGGGTTCAAAATAGTTTGGATTCTTCTTTGGTTGCCGAAGTGAAAGGAAAGCAAGATAGGGATCCCAGTTTAGTTTAGTTGAAGGAGTCAATCAGAGATTAGAAAGTAGAGGTTTTCTCCCAAGAGGGAGATGATGTGTTGCATTTCTAGGGTGGACTATGTGTTCCATGTGTAGATGGCCTGAGGTAGTGGGTCCTTTCAAAAGTGCATGGTACGTGTTACTCTATATATCCAGGGGCCACTAAGATGTATCACGATTTGCAGGAAATCTATTGGTGGAGTGGGATGAAGATGGATGTTGCAGATTGTAGTTAAGTAATCTAATTATCAGTAGGTCAAAGTTGAGCACCAAAAGACTAGTGGTTCTATACAGGAGTTCAGTATTCCCACTTGAAAGTAGGAAGAGGTGAACATGGATTTTATGACGGGGTTGCCTCACTCACATCGCCAATATGATTCGATTTGGGTTATTGTATATAGAATGACCAAATCAACCCATTTTTTGCCTGTCCATAACTCTTATTCATCTGAGGACTATGTCAAGCTCTATATGAGAGTTTTTTAGATTGCATGAAGTCCCATTGTCGATCATTACAGATAGGGGTACTCAGTGTATCTCTTAGTTCTAGAGGGCATTTCAGAAGGTTCTTGGTACCCAAGTTCTTCTCAGTACAACCTTTCACCCTCAGATAGATGGTCTGGTAGAGAGGACCATTCAAACCTTAGAGGACATATTGAGAGAGTGTATTATTAATTTTAAGGGTATTTAGGATGACCATTTGCCTTTGATTGAATTCACGTATAATAACAACTATCATTCCAGTACTTAGATGGCTCCATTTGAGGTTCTTAATGGAAGGAGGTGTAGATCTCCTATCGATTGGTTTGAGGTACGGGAGACCGCATTGACAGGGCTAGAGTTAGTATTTAATACAGTGGAGAAAGTCTATCTAATCAGAGAAAGGCTTAAGACAGCCCAAACCTGACAGAAGTCCTATGCAAATGTAAGGAAAAGAGATCTTGTGTTTGAGGTTGGCGACTTGGTTTATTTGCAAATATCTCCCATGAAGGGAGTGAAGAGTTTTGTCAAAAAAAGGAAGCTCAATCCCCGATATGTAGGCCCTTATAGGATCTTGAGTCATTATGGAAAGGTAGCTTACGAGCTTGAGTTGCCTATAGAGTTGGCATCAGTCCATCCAGTCTTCCATGTATCCTTGTTAAAGAAGTGTATTGGTAACCCAGTGGTTGTAGTTCCCTTAAAAAGTGTAGATGTTCAGAACAGTCTCTCTTACGAAGAAGTTCCCTTGTCAAAGTCCTTTGGCAAAACTAGTTTGGTGAGGGAGCCACTTAGGAAGAAAAAGCAGAAATGTGAACCAAGTACCTTCATCTCTTCTCTGGAAACTCAGACTCAGCCTAAGGTATCATTCTTCTTTAGATTTATTCTACTTCATACTCAATTCTAACTGCATATTATTCTCATGTCATTCATTCATTCATGAATCAGTTAAGCCATGTGTCATATTTTAAGATTTAGTCATGTTAGAGTTGTGTATGTCAATGTATAACCTCAGTCTATAAGTATTCTCAGCTTAACCAGTATCATTCAAGGATGAATGTTCCCAAGGGGGAGATATTGTAATACCCCATGCATTTTTAGCTTAATTCAACTCTTTGTTCTTACTTAAGACACTTCGAATTTAAAATAAAACTAAGTGTTGAGACTTACTCATATCTAAAACTCCTAAACTTTGATGATTTCATTCCCGACCTTCTCGGCCTTAGAATGTAGATTGTAAAGTTGATTCATGATCGGGGTTGTTAGAGATACATCTCGCGTGAGTTTCAAAATATTTAGGCAAGCGTAAGGAGAAGTTTGGAAGTCCAAAAAAGCAGCTGTGTACGATTAGCTTGCGACGAATGCTCTAACCCACCCCTAGAGAGCATGCGATAGAGGATACAGCGCATACTCCATTCCGAAGCTCCAGAGCATGCGACACACACTCTATAGCACGCTTCTGAGTTTTTCTGCTTTTGATTCCATGTATTGGAGGACAATAAAGTCATTTGTCTCACATCAAAACCGTCCTAAATATATAATTTCATCCCCAAATAGCATAGATACATCATTATTCACCTTTTTCCTCTCAAGAACAAACCCTAGCTCTTCAACATTCAAGGTCAGTTCTTAAGAAACCCACCAAGAACTTCACGAATTCTTCAAGAAAGGTATGTTAGATGTTGATGCATGGACCCTTTTCATCCATGGATTTCAAGAACCCTATTTTCAAGTTCCATTATGATATTAACATGTATTTATGAATTTTATCCATGAACTTCCATGAATTTTGACTTTATACCATGTTTATAAGTGTTTTTCGTTGGGATTAGTTCTTGACATATTTGAAGATGAAAATTTCATGTTGAAATCCCTAACCCATGATTTTAGCATTGAAGTTATGTTACTATCATGTGTATTAAACTAATTCCATGCTTTAACTCACGACCTCATGTGTTTGATGAAATGCCTCATAGATGAATTTTGAATAATGACTATTTATGATGTTCTCCAAGTTGTATTATGGTTTTAAATGCTCTCGTGTGTTCTTATTGATATTAGTATCCTAAGGGTTATGAATACCCAAAAACTTAGCTATTTACTTAGTTTAAATACTTTCAGAAGGGGTTTCAAATACAATAGAGCATTATTAGTTTAGTTAGTATATCATGTCAGTAAGATCAGTTCAGTCCAGTAATTATAATCAGTTCAGTTGGGAGTAGGATTTAGCACTGAGAGAACCTAGGGATGGGGGCTCACCTTCTAGTTGAGGATGTGAACTTTAGTAGCAGTCTATGTGTTCCAGAACTATGTAGCCAGCATAGATTGAGACGTTAACCTGCCAGTTAAGGGTTGAGATATATCTCATCAGGGCCTTGCCTATTGAGGGTGGCCATTAGTCCTTCGAGACAACATTTCAGTGGATCCACATATACATTATTAATACCCGCGGAATGGTACTTACACCCTTCCAAATGGGGTTACAGGTTGGACCCCATTTAACTTGTTTTGGGGCATGTCGGTTAGATGATAGCTCCCACAGTTTTAGTCCACTAATCAGTCTAATACTCAGTTTCAGGTTTGCTTGACCATGGCATATAATCACTAGTTGTGTAGTATCTGTAATTTTGTATGTCGATTTATAGACTATCCCAATTTCATGTTATATGCTTGGTCATGCATTCTCAGATTTTATAGCTTTCATGCATGCTATACATCAGTTGTCTTATGCCATACTTACAGTTAGTTCTTTTTCATGCACATGAGCCATGCATATCAGCTTAACCCCATTTAGCATACCAGTACATTTAAAGTACTGACCGCATACTCGTTTCTCGTAGTATGATGTCTCATATCATAGGTTCGGACGCTCAGGTTCCTAACCGCACTTAGACACTCCAGTGCATTCGTAGCAATAGCAGTGGTGAGTCCTTATGTTTTGAGGACCATTTATGTTTATTTTAGTTCAATTCAATAGTCGGTCGGAGTTAGTTGGGGATTTGTCCCATCAACTCCTCTGTCAGTCAGTTAGAGGCTTTCGGACAATTTCAGTCAGTTATTCAACTATAAGATGTTATTGACAGTCTTATAGATAATATTTTTAGATAGATGTTTTCAGTATTTCAATTTCATATTATTTTCATATTTTAAACCTTATGGAATTTTTAGCTAAGTTTCGCATATGTTCTTTGTTATTTTATATAGTGCTCATGACAGGTACCGAAATGGGTTAGCTTATGGTCCTTCGAGGCTGTAGGCATAGTGTGACGCCCAGGGTGTACTCTCGGGGAATTACAGCTACTAAGGGTGGTATCAAGTCAAAAATACCTTGTGGTGTTACATTATCCCCCTTGGGATCATTCGTCCCAGAATAATGGATCAAAACACAGATAAGCACGATTTCTAGCATATTAAGGAAATGATAGAGAGTGTAATATATAATTTTTACCTTTTATGTCTCTGTCCGTAGTCTCAAAGAGGTTTGGGTATCTATATTGCATGTCATCTTCTGACTCCCAAGTAGCTTCCTCCTCATTTTGATTTTTCCACAATACCTTAACCGAAACTATGTCCTTATTTCTTAGCTTCCGAACCTGGAGATCCAAAATGGCAATGGGTTCTTCTTAATATGACAAATAGTCCTTCAAATTGATCTCATCTACAGGAAACACTAGGGAATGATCTCCAATGTACTTTTTTAACATAGACACATAGAATACTGGATGAACAGAAGCTAGAATTACGGGCAATTCTAACTCATAAGAAACCCCACCTATCCTCCTCACAATTTGATACATATCCTATATAGCGATGACTAAGCTTCCCTCTCTTTCCGAAATTCATGACTCCCTTCATCAGGGAGACCTTTAAAAATACCCAATCATCCACCTAGAATTCTAAATCTCTCCTTCTAACATTGGTATAGGATTTTTGGTGACTCTGAGCAGTCTTAAGTCATTCACTAATAACATTTACCTTCTCCATTTCCTGATTAACAAGGTTAGGACCGTACAATCGAGTTTCACCCACTTTATACCATCCAATTGGAAACCTACATCTCCTTTCATAAAGTGTCTCAAAAGGAGCCATCTGGATACTAGAATTGTAGCTATTGTTGTAGGTGAACTCTATCAACGACAAATGATCCACCCAACTACCTTTAAAGGCGATTAAAAAGGTCCTCAACATATCTTCAAGGGTCTGAATGATGCGTTCAGCTTGCCCATCAGTTTGAGGGTGGAAAGCATTACTCCAGTTAACTTGGGTGCCTAAACCCCTCTAAAAAGATCTCCAAAACTGAGAAGAGAACTGTGTACCTCGATTGGATATAATGGAAGCGGGCCCCCCTTGTAACCAGAATATTTACTGAATGTAAAGCTTAGCATAATCATCTCCCGAATAATTTATCCTCATGGGAATAAAATGAGTGGACTTGGTCATTAGATCCACAATCACCCAAATGGAGTCATATTGGTTTCGAGACTTTGGAAGTCCCATAATAAAGTCCATATTAATCATCTCCCACTTCCACACAGGCAAATCTATCTCTTGTGAGGTGCCACCTGGTCTCGAATGCTCTACCTTGACTTGTTAATAATTCAAACACTTGGAAACAAAGTTAGGAACATCTTTTTTCATATTGTTTCACCAATAAATAGCCTTAAAGTCATGATATATTTTGGTAGAGACTGGGTAAACAACATACCTCAAAGTGTGAGCTTCATCAAGGATTCTCTCTCGCAATCCATCCATGTTAGGCACACATAGCGTACCTTGATACCTCAAAACCCCATCACCTCTAATCTCAAATGCCATCACCTTATGTTGACCAACATTATTCTTAATCTACAACAAGATGGGGTCTTCGGCCTGCTTTTCCTTAAATTCAGTACATAGGGAAGATTTAGCTATTTCATGAATGAGTACTCCCCCATTTTTAGAATCTAGAAGTCGAACTCCCAAATTTGTAAGCCGTTGAATATCTTTCACCATTTTTCTCTTTCCTTCCTCAACATAAGAAAGACTTCCCATAGACAACCTACTAAGGGCATCGACCACCATATTGGCCTTGCCTGGATGATAGTGCAGGCTCATGTCATAGTCTTTCAATAGCTCCAACCACCTTCTCTGCCTGAGATTTAGCTCTTTGTTTGAGAAAACATACTGAAAACTCTTATGATCAGTGAATATATTAACATGCACCCCATAAAGATAATGTCACCAGATCTTAAGTGCAAATACCATGACCGCTAGCTCTAAGTCATAGGTGGGATAACTCTTCTCATGCACCTTCAACTGTTTGGATGCTTAAACCACCACTTTAATATGATGCATAAGCACATACCCAAGTCCCACCCAGGATGTATCACAGTAAATGACAAAACACTCTGTACCCTCATGAAGAGTCAAAACTGGCGCAGTTATCAATTTATCTTTGAGTTTATCAAAACTACTCTCACATGAGTCAGACAATAAGAATTTCTCCTAATTCTGAGTCAATATGGTAAGCGAAGAATCTATGGATGAAAAGCTCTCTACAAACCTTCTGTAATACCCCACCGAACCCATAAAGCTCCAGATATCGAATGAAGTCATGGGTTTAGGCCATTTTTTCACGGATTCAATCTTTTGGGGGTCAACCTTAATTCCCTCACCAGACATAATATGTCCCAAGAAACCAATAGCATTAAGCCAGAATTCATATTTGGAGAACTTTGCATATAATTAATGATCTTTGAGGGTGTGAAAGATGATTTGGAGGTGGGTGGCATGCTTCTCCTCACTTTTAGAGTAAACTAAGATGTCGTCAATGGAAACTATGATGAAAAAGTCTAGAAATTAATGGAACACCCTACTCATTAGGTCCATAAAAGCTGCAGGGGCATTAGTCAGTCCAAAGGACATAACTAAGAATTCATAAAGGCCATATCGAGTTCAAAAAAGTGTTTTGGAAATGTTAGCCTCCCTATCCTTCCACTAATGATACCCCAAATGGAGGTTTATTGATTATAAGTATTTGGCACCTTGGAGTTAATCAAATAAATCATCGATCTTGGGAAAAGGTTACTTGTTTTTAATAGTGACCTTATTGAGCTAATAGTAGTCTATATACATACAAAGGAAGCCATCTTTATCACGCATGAAGAGAACAGGTGCACCCAAGGGAGAAACACTCGAGCGAATAAATCTCTTGTCTATAAGATCTTTTAACTATTCTTTCATCTCTTTTAATTCTGTAGGAGCCATTTTGTATGGAGGAATAAAAATAGAACGAGCGTCCGGCAACAAGTCAATGTTGAAATCTATCTCCGTATCAGATGGTATCCCTGGAAGATCATCGGGAAAGACTTTTAGGAATTCATTAACTACAGGAATAGATTGAAGGAAAGGACTTTCAGTACTAGAATCTTTGACCTAAATAAGATGATACGAACAAACTGTAATACCTCGTATTTCTCAAGATTAACTTAACTTTTATTTCATGAGTTATCCAGCATAAAAATTTTGAAATGCTCATTATTTCAAGGCTCACTTTCTTGCATTCTTTGGAAAAAATGTCACTAAAAGGGAAAGTTGAACACTCCATTATATTAATTTTCATTATATTATGATATTTAATTGATAAACCTATGTTTTAATGGCTGTTTAAAGCTAGGGTTAAGGAATTTGATTGTAAAATACTTATATTGGGATTATTTTATTTTTAATTTATTTTCTATGAGTGAATGATGATTTGTATACTAAAATGTGTTACATAAAAATTATGGAATTAGTAATATTCATGGTTTCTCAATGTTTATGGGTTTTTTCATGATAAAGATTTGAGCCTCAATCCCTTTCTAAGTTTGGTTTTCAATTAAGAATTGCATGATGTTTATTTCATTGGTTAAAGGTTGTGTGATATAAAATAGAAAAATGGTAAATGGTTGTTGAATCACCCTTGGGGGCCACGGTTATAAATTTTGAACTAAATTTTTGTGTCTAAATATTTTAATGGGTATGAAATGGCTTAATATGAATGACTTGCAAGTCTTGGTATGACAATACCAATATGGAAATGACTTAATGAAAGACTCCATGGATTTATAGTTATGAAAACACTTTAATTAGGTATTAAAGGGAGTTATGTAGCTTCACCGAGAAGGTGTTGTCCTTGTGACCAACACTTGAAACCACGTTTGCCGACGTCGAGAGTTCTTGTTTTGAATGGAGGATGACCATTGTATGATTGCTTTGCACAGTAGTGTACATTTACATTTAGGGTAGTTATTTACTATTGGTAACTTAAGCATAAACCTCAGTTCATGTGACTAACATGGATTGGGACTCCGCTGGTTGGGGGTATGGGATCCATATAGCTCATGGGTTACGAGGTCGGTGAAAATCTATATAGTTTAGAATTAAATTTTAAATGGTCATGTTTAATTTTCCTTGTCTCATGCCCCTTACTTTACCATTATTATGGATAATAAATATGTGTTTATGACTTATTTTGATAAAAGATTGATTTATCCCTATTCCTAGATTACATACCAATACTTTCAGATGCTACATTATGAAATGATGTAGGTTCGGTGTCCTTTTCTTGTGACTCTGTGCAGCGTTAGGGTGTTTGTTTCCTCTATTGGGAAACTGGTGAGAACTGGTGAACCCTCCATTATCCACAAGGCATTGTTACTTTTCAGTTATTTTATCATTTTCATACTTTTGGATTTTCCTTGGTATAGTCAGGGTCATGTCCCGACTTAGTGAATGTTTTAAAGGATAGAGGCTTTGGACATGGTATTGGTCAGCACTTTCTCTACTTTATAATGCATGTCCATAAATTATCATGTAATTTACTTTTAATATTAAAATGTACCAAAATTCCTCCACTCACTATAATATTCAAATAAAAAAGTTCACCAATTTAGTTGAAGGGAGACTATTGTGCATAATGAAGGTGTGCTATGCATTGAACCTCTACTTAGTAAAATAATAAAATTTACTCCAGTATCAGTACTGGTCTCAAACTTGAACTATGACTAATTAAGAGAAATAAAATATCACTGTTTACACACAATAATTAAGGAGTTGACATAAACTTTAATAGTGAGCAAATTACAACCATCTGCTATTCTATTTTTTCATGAGCGTTTTTTAGAATAAGCTCAATTTTCACAGGAAGCGGCCTATTTCCACACTCACATAAGTGAAATCTGTCAAGGGTGGTCCTATAATTTTGACACCGCACTGATACGAGATATAAAATTTTATTAAGAGTTCTTAGACTCAATAAATCATTACAGAAAAATGCACTCACACTATAGGGAGGAGCAAAACAGTAGTGCATTTCACAACAAGTCATCATATGATTCATTTTTTCCATTGAACTTAGTTATATGATCTCTAGTCCCCAGATTAGGTTGCCTTATATATAACTTAGGAGTTTTGAGCTTCAATTCCAAACCCCTCAGTGTGCTTCAAACCATTTTCGTGCTAAGGCGTTAATCTATGAATCTACAAGATTATCACTAAATTAACACAATTAATATTGGTGTATCATTGATCAATATGATCTCACAATATTCTATTTTTCTCCTTATGGTCTGACTTTATCATTATAATAATGGTTTATACTCGACCAATAAATTATGGTGCTATCACAATAACTTAAAATTAGAGAAATCAATTTCTCAAAATAATGTGATTGATCAATTTATTTTTTCATTAATTGAAGCTAAAATAATAAGTTCAACCCCCATGATAGAGTTAGTAAATAATAATTTATTTCTCCATTTCAGCAAATAGCACCAATTACTCTCATTTGCATCACAAAGTACTTTTAAGTATAGCAGAAGTTTTGTTCTTTTGTAAAACAAGCCTCAACTTTTGATTACACATGATTTGCTTGTACCTGCTAAGTACTTTTTAGGTAAGCACAATATCAAGTCAAGTGCAATTAGCTACATCTCCCATATTTTTTTTATTAGGCTAGCAAGATCTTTTTTTTCCACGCCACTTTCACATATTTGCATCAAAAGGAGTTTCATAGCTCATACAATTAATAAAAGGTACTTAACATATCTTATTTTTCACCATAAGGAGACATGTCAAGCAAAATTTCATCATGTGATTTAGGTATTTTTTCTTCCTAGGATGAAAATTATCTCATCCATTTTTTTTATGTCAAAATGGTTGCTCAATTTTTTATTTTTTTGGTAACATATGTATGTTAGAGACAAAGATATCAACTCATATGTAAAAGTAACATGTTATTTATTCCAAGACTAATATATGCCCTTTTAGCACTTTTTATTTTAAACTCATTCTCAAAACTGCAAAAATTAGATTTTTCATGGTGATTTTTCTCATTTCATTAGCCCTATTATTTTAAAAATTTGATGAAGATAATTTTTCATAATAACTGGTATCATTTTATTCATGAAAAATATTAGGCAAATTTTTTTTTCTTTTAACAGATCCTCTGCAACAAGTAGAAAAGTGCAAACATCATTTCCTCCGCTTGAGTTGAGAAAGTAGAAAGATACTTGACATGACTATCACTTGACTTTCAATTTTTGAGACCACGCATCTTGAGATCCGTAAATTTTAAAATGTAATAAAATCATTGATCTCCATAAAACTGTTGATGTAATATACCACAATTAGAAAATAACAGTTGAAAAATAAAATAATAAAAATTGAATAAAATAATATTTAGTCTGATGCACAAATACATCACTCTCTTTAAGAAGATTCAAGCCCACTACGGCATAATCTACACTGATCCAATAATATCAACTCTTCACTTATCGTCTTTAGGATACAACAATCCATCAACGATGTACAACTCAAGCAACTCTATATTAGTTGAAGATTCCAAAGCTCCACAACAAAAACAACTCCCTTCGACATATAATTACTCTCTTTTGTATAGTAAATAAAGTTGTAGACTTAGAATATTTTTCTTTGTCTGAACTCTCTGTTTAACATATATAATTACTCTCTTTTGTATGGTGAATATAGTTTAAGACTTATAATATATTCTTTGTCTTAACTCTGTCTTTCACTTCTACCCAATACAATATTTTTCACACTTATCATCTTTTTTCTCATATCTCACAATATACTATAACTCATCTCTTTAAGAAAAGAAACACCACTATTTGTAGGTGATGAATCTTCCTTGCAATGAATTGGAAGAAATAGTGGAAAGATAAATGGAATAAAGGTTACAATTGTTACAAGAGTAATAAGGTAGAATAATGATAGATTGTACAAGAAACTTATGATCACATTCTTACTACTAACTCATAAGATTAAAGACACAAAAATAATAGGAGTAAAGGGATATTAAGAGGAAGAATTAAGGACGAATACCATGAGGTGTTACAGGAGTTATCACAAACTAATAGTCACTACTTTCTTTATTTTATAATGTCCATAAATTATCATGAAATTTAATTTGTGTTGGGTTCAATTGGTGTGAATGTGTTGGGTACAATGTAGTTTGATGATTGACAAACTGACAAAGTGATATGAAATATGTCAGTAAAGCTAGTTCATAGACGCATTATTGCATGTAGATGAACTTGTAGAAAAATCATCGATAATTAAAGACAAATATGCAAAAGTCAAGGAAGGACCAGATGAGTCATTTATTCAGATAAACTCAAGGAAATAATCCTGTACTGATTTAAAGAGTTGAAGTTGGACTACAACACTAAGAAGACAAGAATTGTAATTAAAGAAGGAGTGTCACTTGAAGTAAAACTCTATGCAATGAGAGTTCTGATTAAAGGAGGAAATTGAAATAAAGAAGGACTCTTTTAAGAGTTGTGCTTAAATAGAAGATGTATCATTCAGAGTAACTTGTGCATTTAAAGAGAGACAAAAGGCTCAATACGATCAAATTAAGAAATTTCATAATTGAAAGAATTCCAACTGAAGATTCAAGTGCTGTCAGTACAAAGGAGCAAGTTGACAAACCTGTTTCATAGGATTAAGCTTTATAGTTCATAAGTCAGTTTAAATGTATTGTTCTTATTGAGTTGCAATTTATTGCTTTCCTAGATTAATTATTTTGAAATAATACTGAGCTGAGTTAACTTTAAGTTTGGGATAACTCAAAGTGGGTTCAGCAGTCAAGGGTGATTGTTGAGTTATAGGAATTAGAGTTTATAATTTCAGTTATTGAATTATAGGAATTAGAGTTTATAATTATTAGTTGTTGGTCACAAGAGTTTTATAATCAGTCATTGTTGAGGTTCAGAGTTATTTAGTGAAGTTAGAGTTAAATTCTGTAGAGGTATAGGTCGTGGGTTTTTACACCTTTTTGGGCTAGGTGTTTTTCACGTAAAAATTATTGCATTCTTTATTTCTTGTTTTACTACTTTCTTGGAACACATCAGGCAAACCATTCCATCTATAGGCAACTCTTATGTTAAAGTCACTGATCAGTAGGGAACGTACTCTAACAAGTGGTATCAGAGCAAAGTTGTCTTAAAAAGGATTAACACCTAAGATAAAGATCACTCTGATGATTTCCGCACCACCTACTATTCATGGTGAAGGTCAATCCACTATTAGAACCCTATTCTTTGATTGTTCTCACTTCATGGTCAAAAAATAGGAAGAAAACATTTCTTCAAAGTGTAGATTATAAATTATGGGACTGAATTACTGATGGACCAACAATTCCCATGAAGTTAGTGGATGGAGAACAAATGAAAAAGGTAAGGAGTGAATTCACCTTGAAGATCTTGTTGTACTACAAAAGAATGCAAAATCCAAAACATTCTTATTTGTGGTCTTGGTCCAGCCAAGTACAATAGATTGTCTAATTACAACACTGCTAAACAAATCTGGGATACATTGGTGAATGCACATGAAGGCACTAGCCATGTGAGAAAATTCAAAATTGCATTACTTTTCATTGAATATGAGGTTTTCGAAATGGAGAAAAAAAAGTCACCACAAAAAATGATAACTACGTTAACTTTATTGGTAAATGAGTTATCATCTCTAGGATAGGTTTTATATACTTAGGAACAGGTAGAGAAGGTATTGAGAGTCCTACCAAAGTCTAAGTAGAATGTCAAAGTTACAACTATAAGAGAAGCTAAGGATCTCACTAGAATGTCCCTTGATGAGTTAGTTGGTAATTTGAAGACCTATGAGATTGAAATGGAAGATCTAAATAGGACATCTAAAAGTGATGAATTAGATGATAAATCAGATGATGAAACTGCTCTCATGGCCATTGGAGATTCAGCCATGGAAGAAGACGATGGAAACTCTTAGGTAAGTATTCTTGAACTCAAAGAGAAGTTACATTTATTTTCCAAAACAAAACTTATTTCCTTAATGAGTGCTCTAATTGATGATTTCCAAGAATTATCTTCAGATAGGGATGAGTTATTCAACAATATTGCAAGTCTCAAGTTTGATTTTATTGATCTAGAAACTTGTAAAAATGCTGTTGAAAAGGAATAATGCACTCCTAAGGAACAGGTTAGCAGACTTGATTCATCAAACCTGACCCTCAAATCTGAAGTTCTAAAACTGTCTCTTTCTGAAAAAAAAGGTCAAGAGTGAGGAACAAAAAAAGATTGAGTCAGAATTGACTAAGATTAAACATGAATACCTTTGTGAAAAAGAAAAGGTTAGTCAACTAAGTCAAGAAGTTTCTAAATTGAAACTTGATCTTGAAAGAGCTAATAGATGGACACATTCTTCAAGACTTGTTCGTAAGATAGGTCAAATAACTCACAATAAAAAGATTAGGTAGGGCTTTTATAAAAGTTCTAATGCTATTCAAGATATGTGTTATATTTATGATAACCTTGGACATCCAACCACTGAATATCTAGTTGCAGCAAAAACCAAATCAAGAAGCATAAGTCTAGCAAAAAAAAATCAGGTTCTATGTTAGCACAAGCTAACAAAAAATTCAAAAATGTTCAGAGAAACAGGTCACATAACCTGTTGTCTCGATAGGCTAGCAGGAACCTTATAAATCTTTTTTCTCATAAGAAAGGACCCAACCTTATCTAGGTTCCTAAAGTTAACCCCTAATTTGTTTTGCAAGTGAGAGTGAAAGGAGGCAAGAAAAATTAGTCCATGACTAGAGATGGCTCGAGGCATGAGACTAAAAGAAAATAAAGTTTCTTTCACTTACCATATTTAAAGGGGGAATGGGTCTTTTGGAGATGGTAAAAAGAGCACCATTACTAGATTTGAAAAGATTGAGATAACTAAAACAAAAGCCTTTTTAAAGATGGTCAGATTTGGAATTCTCGTGTAAGGGGAAAGCAAGGGAGATTCTTTTTTTTTTTAAAAAGAAGGATGACAGTAAAACTGATGAGTATGCACAGGAACATATTATACAACCTGGTTCAACTGTTGTATAGACTGAGGGAATATTGATAGGGGGAACAAAAAATCAATAAATTGATGTATTAATAACACCAACACAAGCTGCTGATAATTTTGTTGGTAGTCCAAAAGAATTAGTGTTGTCACAAGAATCTTTAAATATCTCATGATAATCAATGGCTTGAGACTATGGTAATCAAAGAAAAGAAAATTTCACTCTTGAGGGCTATAAAATGTTGACTATGTGGGTTACTTAATTGACTAGAGAAGCACCAAAGGCACTAAGGAGAGAACATTTTGAAAGGAGTAGGTTAGACGTGGGGATGATTAAAATTGCATCAATTCCCCTCAATGATTGACTAGAATAACCATTTTTTCTTTTTATTCTTATTAGCTAAAATGTTATTTGATTCAGTCTTGTACATTTTGTTGTGTGTCCCAATTTTAGATTTTTGACTCTTCTAACCTAATTTTGTATTAGATTGTGCAGAAAAATAGGTACAAGCAAGCAATTGTGACCACAAAATTCTTCTTAATGGGTATATTCTACACAGACATAAGTATAGGTTGTCTAAGGTGAAATAGTTGATCACACCTATTTAATTCCACAGACATCATCCCCTTTTTGTCTTATAAAGCTGACGAATTGGTTGACCGAACTTTCTTTGATTCTGTCCAAATGGTTGTGTACAAATGTGTTAATCCTACACCAGAAAATCCTTCTTCTTTCTCAACCTAAATATCAATTTTTGTACCATGGATTTACTAAGATTGATCATCAATTACATGCAATATATGTTTTTGAAGGATAAAAAGGGGACATGCTCTCCCTTTTGTATTCTAATTGGCTCAGATTTTTAAGCACTTCTTAGTCCTAGTTCAGGTTTGACCTTCCATACAACAGAACATATTCTTGAACAGATGAATAATGCTCTACCTATTTCAATTAGGAAGGCTAACATTCATATTTTAAAAAAAATTAAAGAAATGTTTTAGCTGAGAAAAATTCTGAACTAAAAGTTGCATATGACTTTGAAGTTGAATAATAGGTCCTTCAGGATAGGATCATAACTTTGAAGCTTGGCCTTTATTGAGAGAGGGCTGAAAATGTTAAATTCATTCGTCAATTGACACAGTTGACATCACCTGTTCTACCTTTCTCATCAGCTACTCACTATTTGTATCCTTAGCCATGTCCTATTTTAAACCGTATTCTTTCTTGATTAATGTTCAATTGTTTTGCTTTGTTCAGTACTAGCTTAGGTATAATATGGAACATCCTCTGATAGATTAATGGAATTGTTATCTTTTCTTAATCGACTTATATTATTGCTCTCTTTAATATATTATTATGTTGGCTAAAGTCTTTGTTTGATTATTTTGGTGATAGCCCCAGTTTCCATGAATATCATAACAAATCACTTTGCCTAGTATATTAGATCATTAAAATAGTTTTTCAATGATGCGAAAAGGGGGAAGGTAACAGGGTTATGCAATGTTTATAACTCATTGACTAACTTATTTCATTCTAGTGTTTTATACTTTAATGTCTACAGGTGAAGATGTTTGAATGCACAAAGACAAGAGGTTTGTCATCATCAAAAAGGGGGAATTTGTTGGGTATGATGTAGTTTTGATGATTGACAAACTAACAAAGTGATATGTAACATGTTATTCAAGCAGGTTCACAGACACATTGTCTTATGTAGCTAAACTTGTAGCAAAATCATCGATGATTAAAGACAAGTTTGGAAAAATCGAGGAAGGACTAGTTGAGTGGTAAATTCAGATAAACTCAAGGAAATAGTTATGTGCTGATTTAAAGAGTTGAAGTTTGACTACAACACTAAGAAGACAAGACTTGGAATTGAAGGAGTCTCACTTAAAGTAGAACTCTATGAAATTAGAGTTCTGATTAAAGGAGGAGTTTGAAATAAAGAAGCACTCTTTTAAGAGTTGTGATTAAATAAAATATGTATCATTCAGAGTAACTTGAGCACTTAAAGAAAGAGAAAAGGCTATATACGATCAAATTGAGAAAATTCTGACAAAGAGTCAAGTGCTGCCAGTACAAAGGAATAAGTTGACAAACTTATTTCATAGGATTAAGCTTTAAAGTTAATGAGTCATTCTAAATGTATTATTCTTATTGAGTTGTAATTTATTGCTTTCCTAAATTGATTGTTTATGAATAATACTAAGCTGAGTTAACTTCATGTTTGGGATTACTCAAAGTGGGTTCAATGGTCAAGGGTGATAGTTGAGTTATAGGAATTAGAGTTTATAATTCTAGTTATTGAGTTATAGGAATTAGAGTTTATAATTCCAGTTACTGAGGTATAGGAATTAGAGTTTATAATTCCTAGTTGTTGGTTACAAGAGTTTTGTAATCAGTCGCTGTTGTGGCTCAGAGTTATTTAGTGAAGTTGGGGTTAAATCCTGTAGAAGTACAGGTCGCAGTTTTTTACACCTTTTTAAGTCAAGTATTTTCCATGTAAAAATCATTATGTTCTTTACTTCCCGTTTTACTGCTTTCTTGGAACACGTTTGACAACCTGTTCTATCCATAGGCAAATCTTATGTTAAGTTTACTTATTAGTAGGGCACATACTCTAAAAAAATAGAAAATAAAAAGTTGCATTGAAGGGACACAACTCTTCGAGTAAAAGACACACTATTTCGTGAAAAGGTATAACTGTTTAGATGATTGTGGCTGTTCAAAAAAGATACACTCTTTAGAATGGATAGGCATGACTGTTCAGAAAGGATACACCTTTTCGGTTAACCATTGACACCTTTCAGAAGGGGCACTTATTGACTATATAAACTTGCTTATTTTCACAAGTTTAGTATGAAATTTTTTGCACTTGAAAACATTTCTTGTTTTCTAAAATACTCCGTGTGATTATTGAACTGTTGAGTGAGTTTGAAGAGAATACGATTGTTTGAGATACCACTATTGCCGGATTGTTAGGCCATTTTATCCTGGGAGAAAAATTCTGTAACCTCGGGTACTTGTGGGGAATTACTTCCTTAAGGACACTCTGTGAAGTCAGAGGAGTTGGCCTTTTTTCTGTTTCATCTAATTTTCTTTAAAATACTAAAAACACATTTCTTTGAAAGGTCATTTTAGATCTTATGTTAAAGGTATTGGAAACTTCATAAGTGTTCTTGATTTATTCTTGAACTTATATTGAAGTTGTTTTGCCAAAATATAATTTTTTTTGTACCCGAAAACAACAATCTTAAGGAAATAAATTGGAATTTTTTTTTTGCTTGTTTGGTGAAATTTTCTTTTCACTAAAGTTTTTTTTCTATAATTTGTATTGTTTGGTTTTTGGAGATTAAATCTTTATGCTTTCTACTCCATTTGAACTTAACAAGTGATTTGAAGAAATAAAATATTCATCACAAGTTAGAGGTTATTCGGTTGATCATTGGAAGTCATAAAAACTTCATCGTTAAACTAGAAACAAGGGGTGATTAAAGTTGTTGCAACTTTATAAGTAGTATTTTGATATATTAAAATTTATTGTCTTGTTGTGACAGAATGATGACTACTGACAGTCAAGAGAATGATACCACAATAAGTGGAGCAAATATTGTAGAAGACGACCACAACAACCCGAAAAGCAAAAGAAAGCTAGACATGAAAGAAATCAACCTAAGAAAAAATTAAAGGGAAAATACTTTAATTGTGGATAGATTAGCCATAAATCAATAGATTGTCGAGCCCCAATGAAAGGAAAAAAGAAGGACCAAGCAAATGTGGTTTAATCCAAGAAAGAAACGGATGATTTGTGTGTCATGCTCTCTGAATGCAACTTGGTGGGAAATCATCGAGAATGGTGGATGGATTCTGGTGCCACTCATTACGTTTGTGAAAATAAGTTGTTTGCTGATTTTGCTATGGCTCAAGGGGAAGATAAGATATATGGCCAACTACGCAACTGTAAAATTTGAAGGAATAGGAAAAGTCTGCCTGAAAATGATATCAGGCAAAGTGTTGACTTTAAACATTGTCCTATATATACCAGAGTTATGGAAGAACTTGATTTCTGTATCACTTCTTGATGAAAATGGATTCAAATGTTTATTGTTTCTGAAAAAATTATACTTAGTAAATGAGAAGTGTACGTAGGAAAAGGCTACCTCAGTGAGGTCCTATTAAAAATTAATGTAATGAATGTTGAAATCAATAAAAGTGCATTTTCTTATTACTTGCTTGAGTCTAATAATTTATAGCATGAATGATTAGGACATGTCAATTACAAAACATTACAGAAACTAATTAACTTAGAAGTTTTGCCAAACTTTGAGTGTAATAAATCAAAGTGTCAAACGTATGTGGAATCAAAGTATGCTAAGCATCCATATAAGTCTATTGAAAGGAATCACAATCCTTTAGACTTAATACACACTGATATTTGTGATATGAAGTGAACGCCATCTCGTGGTGGAAAAAGTATTTTACAACTTTTATTGACGAATGCACTAGATATTGTTATGTCTATTTGCTAAACAGTAAGTATGAAGCAATAGATGCGTTTAGCCAATACAAAATATAAGTTGAAAAATTAGTTAGAAAAAAAGATCAAAATGATAAGAAGTGATAGGGGAGGAAAATATGAATCTACTTTTGTAGAAATATTTGTATAGAATAGAATTGTCTATCAAACTATTGCCTCATATTCACCTCAATCTAATGGAATTGTAAAAATAAAAAACCAAACCTTTAAGGAAATGATGAATGCCTTACTTATAAATTAAGGTTTACCATAAAACTTGTGGGTGGGTGGGGGGAAGCTATCCTTACAACTAACCAAATACTCAATAGAGTGCCCCATACTAAGATACAATTAATTCTATATGAAAAATGGAAACAAAGGAAACCCAACTTGAAATATTTCAAAGTATGGGTGTGTCTAGCGAAGGTCCAAGTTTCTATGCCTAAGAGAGTAAAGATAGGACCTAAGAAGGTGGACTGTGTGTTCATAGAATATGCTAAAAGTAGCAAAGCATGTCAGTTTTTTGTTCATAAAGCCAAACATCCAGATATCAATGAAAATATGGTAATTGAATCAGATAATGCTAAATTCTTTGAATACATTTATCCATATAAAACTAGACATTAACATTCTAGTGGGGGGTCTAAATGACCTCGAGATGAACCAACTAAGGATGTGCATAATGATGAGAATCCAAGACGTAGTACACGTCAAATAACATCAGCTTCATTTGGATTGGATATTGTAACATTTCTCTTAGAAAATTATCCTAAACATTTAAAGAAGAGATGTCATCATCAAACTCATCCTTTTGGAAAAAGGCAGTCAATAGTGAGATTGATTCAATCTTAAGAAACCATATGTGGGAATTGGTTGATCTTCCTCTAGGAAATAAACATTTAGGTTTGAAATACATCTTCAAAAGGAAAATAAAATCTGATGGTACTATTGACAAATACAAGGAAAGACTTGTAGTAAAAGGCTTCAAACAAAAAGAAGGCCTTGATTACTTTGATACATACTCGCCAGTAACAAGTATAACATCAATTCAGATGTTAATTGCCTTGGAAGCAGTATATGGTCTTGCAATCCATCAAATAGATTTGAAAACAACATTCCTGAATGGAGAATTAGAGGAAGAAATCTATATGGAATAACCCAAGGATTTTGAGATTCCAGGAAAGAAAAATAAGGTGTGTAAACTTGTTAAGTTGTTGTATAGACTAAAACAAGCACCTAAATAATGGCATGCAAAGTTTGACCAAATTATGTTGGCAAACAGATTCAAGATAAATGAATGTGATAAATGTGTATACATTAAAGACACTCCAAATCACCAAGTCATTATTTTTGTATATGTGGATGATATGTTGATCATCAATAGAGACATTTCTGACATAAATGCTACAAAATGAATGTTCGAGAGCAAGTTTGATATGAAAAACCTAGGAGTTGCAGATGTGATCTTAGGAATAATAATCCATAGAACTCCACAAGAGTTGGCATTATCACAGTCTCATTACATCGAAAAGGTATTTGATAAATTAAAGTATTTGGAATTTGAAATTGCCAAGACTCCATTGGATGTGAGCATCGAACTTCAAAAGAATGACGGTGAAAGTGACTCACAATTGGAGTATGCAAGAGTGTTGGGATGTTTAATATATATTATGAATTGTACATGACCGAACATAGCATGTGCTATTAGTAAGTTGAGTCGATACACGAGTAATCCCAACAAAACTCATTGGATGGCAATGAAAAGAGTTTTGGGGTATCTTAAATACACTCAAGACTATGCTCTGCATTATAATAAATATCCCACAGTACTTGAAGAATATAGTGATGCAAATTGAATCACCCGATCAAATAAAGTAAAATTCAAGAGTGGATATGTATTTACAATAGGTAGAGGAGCAGTCTCTCAGAAATTATCCAAACAGACATGTATTGCTCGCTCTATGATGGAATCAAAATTTATCATATTAGATAAAGCCGATGAAGAGGTAGAATGGCTCCAAAATTTCTTTAAAGATACTCCTTATTGGCCTAAACCATTAGCACCGTTATGCATACAATGTGATAGTCAAGCGGTAATAGGTAGGGCAAGGAGCATAATGTACAATGGTAAATCTAATCACATAAGATGGAGATATAATACTGTTATAAAACTTCTCTCTAGTGGAATTATCACTATTTACTATGTGAAGTTAAAGGATAATGTGTCGGATCCACTTACAAAAGGCCTAACTAGAGAAGAAGTTGAGAGGACATCCAAAGGAATGAGTTTATGTCCTAGGAAAAGTCAACGTGGTAACTCTACCTAGCAGACTGGAGATCCTAAGAGCTAGGTTCAAGGAGGTCAAACAAAGTTGTGTCTGATAGGTTCAACATTGTTAATATACCCAACCCATTCTCATGATGTAGACAATGTTTAGTAAACAAGGATAAGACTTATGGTGTAAAGTCTCTTAATGATTATCTAAATTTGGCAGATTTGGACAAATAGTTTAATCTATAGGATTGAAAGTTTAGAAATCACCTATATGAGGGTGAAGTGGAAGCCGCTTCAAGGAGAATGTTAGTAAAGGCTTATTTTCTAAGCTCTCATGAGACCGGGACGTGTTCACGGCTGAAACAAACAAAATTGTGAGAACCATAATTGGTAAAAAGCTGGTTGTGTGACATGTGTTGTCTAGGTATACATTAAAGCTCGACGGTTCAAAGATATCAAATCTACCGATTGACCGAGTGCATCCGATGCATGTTCATTAGAAAAAGTTCAAAGGGAAACCCACTTATACAGATGCAATTAGTCTTTTCTTAATGATCACATACTTGTTCGTAAGGTTTTACAAAGAGTAGCCATTCCCCATTCATGTGGGGCATTGTTGCATTCAATTGGTGTGAATGAAAAGTGAAAAGTTGCTTGAAAGGGACACAACTCTTCGAGTAAAAGACATATTATTTCAGGAAAAGGTATGACTATTTGGATGGTCGTGGCTGTTCGAAAAAGATACACTCTTTCGAATGGACAAACATGACTATTCAAAAAGGATAAACCTTTCCGGTGAACCATTGCCACCTTTTGGAAGGGGCACTTAATGGCTCTATAAACCTGCATTTTTCCACAGATTGAGTATGAATTTTTCTGCACTTGAAAACATTTCTTGTCTTCTAAAATACTCCGTGTGATCATCTAACTGTTGAGTGAGTTCGAAGAGAATTTTATCGTTTGAGATACCATTATAGTTGGATTGTTAGGCCATTTTATCCTAGGAGGAAAATTCCGTAACCTTGGGTACTTGAGAGGAATTATTCCCTTAAGGACACTCTATAAAGTCGGAGAACTTGGACTTATTTCTGCTTCATCTAATTTTCATTAAAATACTTAAAATACACTTCGTTGAAAGGTCGTATTTTATCTTGTGTTGAAGGTGTTTGAAACTTCATAAGTGTTCTTAATTTATTCTTGAACTTGTGTTAAAGCTGTTTTGCCAAAATACACATTTTTTTTTTGTAACCAAAAACAACAATTCGAGTAGAAAAATGCACCAACATTAGAGAAATGATGTTTTGTTCGTTTTTCTCCAAGGATCAAATTTCTGGGCTGCACCCCTTTCAAATGATAATCATCTTCTCTATATAAAGGACCACGAAGGAAGAAAGAAAAATATACGTCTAGTGTTTACCTTTCTTTATTCTTTGCTCTACTTTTGAATGAGCATTGTAATTCTCTTAGATTTGTTGCGTAACAAAAACAAAAGTGCAGAGAAAAAGAGACACTGAAGCTATTGTATCAGAACAATTGAGAGAAAAAGTAAGAGAAAGTTAGAAAAAAAAAGAGTAGATTGAAGTGTTGCTCTCAAAAGCAACTTTTGTACCAACCCAAATTTTAAAAAAGACTAGTACAACATCCTTTCAACCCAAGGAAATTGAAGTAAGATCCAATATTCCAACCCTTATAAAATATTTTGTGTCAAGTATACTTTCCTACACTTTAAATTCTGTAATCTATTTATTGCTTTGGTAAGTTGACCCTTGGATTGAGTAGTCGACTAAGAAATAAAAAAAAAGTAATTCACACCTCCCCCACCCCTACCCCCACATAGTCGACTAAGAAATTAAAAAAAAAGTAATTCAACTCACCCCCACCCAACCACCCACACACTCTCTTACAATGTCAAGAGTGATCGTGTTTTTGTACACATGTAATAGTATAACTATTTCAATATAATCTTTATAGTTTATTCTTCCTCACCTATACACATTATATGGTATGGTCTGTTGGTGATGCTACAACTTTATGCTAGTTCAAATAAAATAGAATTAGTTTCGATGATTAATAGAACATTAGATGTCTGTAAAGTTAGAGCTTGATTAGCTATTGAGCTATGCTCCAAATCATTAGAAAAGAACAACACCATAAATTTATGGTATAGTATAAAAGTGTCAGCCAAGAAACAAAAAAAGAGAAAGGTTTGAAGAAAATTGCAAAGTGACCAAAGTACTGAGGAATCTCAATATACTGAGAAATAACTCTATAATAGTCATTTGATGTAACGACATATCATTATAACAATTTGGTTTTCTCCGAAACCAATTTTAAAATTATATATTATTTCTTTCTAAAAATATTTTATTAGAAAACACAGATCAATAGCACAACGGAAATAAAAATAGTATACCTTCAGCCATTGTCGGAGTTGTCAGAGATTGTTGATGTTCGTCGGCTTTCATTTTTCCCTTTAGGCAAGTCTTCTTAGTACTCAACCTCTATTCTTAGATGGTTTGGAAATTTTATAAGAAGTTGTACTTAGGGACCAGTGAAATATGCGTATATATATAATTGTTTGTCCATCAACATTAGTTTTTTAGGCTGCTCTTAACAGATAAAGTGAAGCAATTTTGGGAGTTTAAATTAATTCTAAAAAAGAGGATCATTTTTACAAGTTTATTTTAAATGTGAACTAACATTCTCCCACTTGCTTCGATTACACAAAAATGCAAAGCATAAAAAGAATCATAATACATAAATCATGGCAATAGTTCCTCTTGGAGTGTGTAGTATATTTCATGTATTACAATGCATTAAGCTTTATCCCTTACTAGTTAACAAATAAACCCAATATTTATTCTACGTCCATACTTTAGGTACAATAAATATCATATAAGATAGAGTTTCACCAATAGTCATTATTTTTACGATAAAACTAGTATTAGTACCCGCGCAATGCGGAACATCCGTAAACAAAAAAAATTGTGGCAAATTTTGTTCTTTTTTGGTGATTATGTAAAAGAAAATTTCATGTTTGCAGAATCTCAAATTTCATCTTTCTTATTTTCATAATGTATGTAAGAAGAACCACTCTATATCAATATGTATCTTAAAAAAACTCTATAAAATTATAATATAGTTGTGGATTAACTTTTAAGCTAAATTCTATCATTTTTCGGGTACACAAAATCTGTAATTTTGCAACACTACTTCAACACAAGTTCAAGCATAAATCAAGAACACTTCTAAAGCTGTTCAACACCTTCAACACAAGATCAAAATGATCTTTCAAATAAGTGTGTTTTCAGTTTCTTAAAGAAAAATAGATGATACAGAAAAAAGTGAAGTCCTCCAAATTCACAGAGTGTCCTTAAGGAAATAATTCCCCTCAAGTACCTGAGGTTGTAGAATTTTCTTCCCAGGAAAAAGTGGCTTCACTACCAGAATGTAGCGGTACCTCAAAATTTTTGGTTTTCTTCAAACTCACTCAACGGGAGATGACAACACAGAGTTTTTAGAAGCAAGAGAATATTTTTATTTTGCAGAAATTTATCGTACTAAACCTATAGACAAAATACAGTTTTATATTGCCATAAAGTGCCCTTCCAAAAGGTGGAAATGGTTTATCCAAAAAGGTGTATCCTTTAGAAGAGTCATGTCTGTTTATTTAAAATATTGTGTCTTATTTTTGAACAGACACAACTATCCGAACAGTCGTTCCTTTTCCAAAACAATGTGTCTTTTCCTCAGTTGTGTACCTCCATTTTCCATTCACACCAATTGAACCCAACAATGCCCCACATGAATGGGGAATGACTATTCTTTGTAAAACTTTACAGAAAAGTATGTGATCACAAAGCAAAGACTGATAGCATTTGGATAAGTGGGTTTTCCTTTGAACTTTTCATAGTAAACATGTATCGAATACACTCAGTCAATTGGTAGATTTGATATCTTTGAACCTTCGATCTTTAATGTACACCTAGATAGTACATGTCACACAACCAACCTTTTACAGTTTATGGTTCTCATGGTTTTGTTCATTTTAGCCATGAACACATCCCGGTCTTATGAGAGCTTAGAGAATTGGACTTTACTAAGATTCTCCTTGAAGCATCTTTGACTTTGCCCTCACATAGGTGATTTATAAACATTCAATCCTATAGATTGAACTATTTGGTCAAATCTGCTAACTTTAGATAATCATTGAAAGACTTCATACCATAAGTCTTATCCTTGTTTACAAAACATTGTCTACATCATAAGAATGGGTTGGATATATTGATAATGGTGAACCTGTCAGAGACAACTTTGTTTGATATCCTTGAACCTAGCTCTTAGGATCTCCAATCTACTAGGTAGAGTTACCGCCATGCTGACTTGTCTTAGGCCGTAAACCTATTCCCTTGGATGTCCTTTCAACTCCCTTTCTAGATAGGCCTTTTGTAAGTAGATCTAAAATATTATCCTTTGACTTTACATAGTCAATAGTGATAATTCCACTAAAGAGAAGTTCTCTAACGGTATTATGCTCCATCTTATGTGGTGAGATTTACCATTACATATCATGCTTCCTGCCCTACCTATTTCCGCTTAGCTATCATAATGTATACATACTAGTGCCACTGGAGTAATGCCCCGAGAGTACACCCTGGGCATCATGCAGTGCTTACAGTCTCGAGAGATCACAAGCTAACACATGAGATGGTACCTGTTATGAGCACTGAATACCATAATCATTAATACGAAAGAATAACTGATATCCTATAAGGTTTGAATAACTGAAAATAATATTGAATGATGAATCTGAAGAAATAACTATCTTAGTCTAAATAAATATTGAAATCTGAGATAAAGTGAATAACTGACTATAGTGTCTGAAAGCATCTACAATGAAGAACTGTGAGTTGATGGGACAGGCCCCAACTAACTCCAGCTAACTACTAGACTGAAATCAAGAAATAAAATAATCCATCCTCAAAATTTAAGGACTCACCACTGCTACTGCGGAGAGTTAGAGAAGTCTAAGCACGATTTGGGAACTGAGCATCAAAACCTATGATGTAATACATCATAGCACAAAAGAATGGTATGCTATCAGTACTTTGAATATACTGGTATGCTAAATAAGGTAGGCTAACATACCTGGTTTCATGAACAGAATAATAAATGTCTGAATATATATGTAAAACATGGAGTACTAAATAGAGAGCATGAAATCTACAGATACTAAAAATATTTGAAAATGGTAAATACTATGTATGCATGACAGTCTGTAAATACTGAAAGTACGTGAAATCAGTAGATACTGGGGATACATGACCAAGCATATAACATGAACTAAATAAAATATTTGTAAACTGAAACACTAAGATAAGTGATATCTGTATTCTTTGGTCAAACAACACTAAGACTGCACTACTGGTTTGATTACTGGATTGAGACTATGGGAGCTATCATATAACCGACATGCCCCAATCTGAGCTAATTGGGGTCCAATATGTAACCCCTATTGGAAGGGTGTTAATACCATGCCATAGGTACTAACGCTGGATTTATGAATCCACTAGTTTGGTATACTGTATTGTCTAGAAAAACGAAGGGTGTCAACCCTAATCTAACGGGTGATCCCCGTGAGATAGTCAAGCCTATACTGACGGTTGACTTCTCATATCCTATGTTGTCTATGTAGTTCTATAGAATAGGGACTACTACTAGCAGCTCTTCCTATCGACAGGGATTCCACCGTCCCTACACTCACTCGATGCTAAATCCTACTCCCACCCAAATAACACTGAGTTAGTGATTATTTCTGAGTTTAACTGACTGATCTAGTAATGTTCATGATGTATTCTGAAGTTATTATGAAGATACTGAGACGAAACTAAGTAAACAACTATGCTTTTTGAGTATTTAATATCCCCAGGACTCAAAAGCGATAATAGTAAAATGACACTAAATCTTAGAGGACATAATATGAAGGCTTTTATTAAATAATCATTCTTGTAAGTATTTTATCAAACACTTGATATGCATGGCCTATAAAGAGCATGCGAATTAGTTTAAAGCTTGTAGTAAAGCACAACTTCAACACCATTATCACAAATCATGAATTAAATCAGTGGACAACAATATTCAAATATATGGAGTGTAGTAATAGGCATCAATTTAGCTAAAACATGGTATAGAATAAGATTCATGGAAATTCATGGTTTAATCATAATTTAAAACCATGATAACTTGAAATGATCATAGTTTTGCAATTTAAATTGGATATTTGCACTCCATGGGTGAAAGGAACCCATGGATGGAAATATAACATACCTGGATTAATGAACTTGAGAGGGTTAATAGTGAGTTCTTGAGATTTGGTCTTGAATTTGAGAGCTAGGGTTTCTGTATTCTTAAAGAGAATGGATCCCCTTTTGAGTAATTTGAGAATAATGGGCATATAATGCCTATTAAGCTTTAATTTCGTGTTTAGGATGAGTTTAGGGATAAGAAAAATGACCAAACAACCCTTTGGAAATTTAAAAATGTGGAATCAGAAAACTGAAAATCCCGATTTAAGGCCCTGGTGTGATGCACCAAAATTGTGGAGCCTTACTAAAAATTGACAACTGGAACCTGGGAGCTTGGTGAGACTCGGTGAAATCGCGGTAAGCCTTTGGAATGCCATTTTTTCCACCTCCACAATGCACCATTATCGCGAAGGCTCACTGGAAATTGCCAAATATGAAATAGGACTCTTTCGCGATATGCCGTAATCCTGAAGCTTTGCTAGAAAGGGAAAATTATGATTTTAGACTTCTCCACAACGTGCTATGGTCCAGAATCACGTTGCTTTATGACTGAAACTTAAAATATCCATAATTTCCTACTCTATTATTAGATTAAGGAAAATTCTATATCATTGGAAAGCTAGTTTAATTTCCCAAAACTTGGTGGGCTCTAAACTGAGGAATAATGAATATTTCACAAAATTTTATGTATGAATTCTGTAACACCCCAAGATCCCATCCCAAGATGTCACACGGTGCTTAAGGCCACATGCGGCCTCAAGCTAACCCTCTGAGCCTGTCATTATTTCTATAACTCACTATGACAATAATCAAGATGTAATAAGGAAGAGTAGTCATGTAATGAACATACTGGAATACAAAAAAAAATACTATCCTGTATAATCAAAATACTAAAGTTCTATACATACTGGTACTCTAGTCTGACAAATCCTCTACTACATAAGACTGAGGAGCCATTGGGACAGATCCTTAACTGACTCGTACTAAACTAGAAATAAACAACCATCTACTATCAAGACAAAAATTAGGGACATAAGTCCTCGAACCATGAGGACTCACCAACTGTATGAATGTAGATGGAGGTACTCGAAGATCACTGTCGCTGCTGAGACTGAGCACCTGAACCTATAGCATGAGAAAATATAGAACACAGAAGAGTATAGGAATCAGTACTTGGGAATGTACTGAGTATGTGGGGTGGATGCAACATTTTAAATAATATCATAAATGTATAAGAAAATCATGCATGCTGACAATAATACCTCCCTTCACTTGAATTATCTGAAACATTATTCCCATATGTCATCAATAATAATACATGCTTCATAAATCTCATAAATCATTTAACTCAACTAAAACTCTTTGACTCATGACTTAGAGTGACTCGGTAACTTAAGGTTCTTAGATCATTATGGACATGGGAGTTTCTTATAACCAACATAACTACACCATGTGAGCCGCATGGAGTCCAATGTTTTACCTTCCTAATGAGAGAAACCCACATTGGCTAGCGTGTCATACTCTTGCAAGGAGTACAACCTTAATTTCTCAATCACAATCCCATACTCGTCCTCTGTCCCACAATCATCAATATCAATCCTACGGTGGCACGTAGTTTTGGGGAAATACCACATTTCCCGATTGGTGCTAAATATTCCTCCCAGACTCAGCTCAGAATGCGCTAAGAAATTCACCTTAATCAATATCAACTCATGGGTCTATTATAAAGACCAAAACATAAATATATATATATATATATATATATATCTCATCAGTGAATCATAAACATCTTGTGGATTCCTAACTCGACTCAACTCAACAGAATCTTTCTCAACATCAAGTACATTTGCTTATCAAATCATTTCAAATATCAAAAGCTTCAAGGAAACATCATAGGACTCATTCTTGACTCTCAAGTTCGAATATCATTATGTAGTCAATAATCAACTTCTCATGGAAAACTTAAATCATGACACTTATCTCAAATCATTCAAAAATCATCAATTCATAATAAGAATATTCAACTCATGGCATAAATCCTCAATTCGAGAAATATGATGGTAAATATATCATAATATCAAACTTAACCAACTCAAACCTCATAAGTCATTAATAGAGAAATTTGGGTGCAATCCCACTTTACAAATTCATGTAAATCAATAATAGCAATTAAATCTTTAGGCACAAGAATGAAAGGAGTGTTCTTATTCAAACCCCACATACCTTGATTATGGATTGGAATGAAGAAACTTGTTATAGACTCCTTTTCCACTTCTTGAGTTAGGGTTCTTGATGCTTTTGACTTGGGTACCTTGAATCTTGAACCAATTTGTGAAATTTATGGTTGGATTCTTGATGTTCTTGGAAGATTTGGATTGGACTTTGAGAGAGAAACCTTAGTATTCTTGATGAAATGGAAGAAGAATGAAGTTCTATTCTTTACTTGGATATATATAGAGGGTAAAAATGGGTGAAAAAGATCAAAACAGCCTTTTAAAAACGCCCTTTAATTGCTGAAAAAAGATGGTTGACGACATTCGTGACAGGCCGTCAGACCCGTGATAGGCCATCACGAAATGTCGTCACAAAAGGGTCAAATTTTCAATTTTATGCCTAAGGCTGACGATGTCATCAGAAATATCATCAAAAAGTGACGACGTCCTAGGAAATGGCGTCAAAAATATGATAGCCCATCAGAAACGTCGTCAGCCTTTTCCAGATTGATATGCTGGAGTAAAATGGCTATAACTCTTTGCTCCGATATCAGATTTTGGCAAAATTGGTATCGTTGGAAAGATAATTAAATTATATATATCTGTTGATAGGTCATGAGCTCAAAAATTCCAAGTATAATGAGATATATACTCATTTCTAGTTGACTATACGAATATCCTTCCCAAGAATTCAATCGGTAAGGAATATTTTGATTCACCCAATTGTTAGGACATCTTTAAGTCCTTAATACACACCATCGTTGATCAGAAAACAATCGAAAAGATTATAATTTATTTCTCACGATCTTTATTCATGGTTGCACTATTGGTTAGAGTATCGGGGTATTACAATATCTCTCCCTTGAAAACATTCATCCTCGAATGTGGCTAGATAGACCAAGAACAAGAGAAAATAAGGACGTATATATGGAATGACTCACTAAAAGGGTTTACTTCACTCTAAACTTTCGAGTACTTCACAAAATGCATGAATCATAGAGAGAATAACTATATAGCTGAATACACTGGATTAGAAGGAAACTGGAATAAGGAAGAATAGTACTTTCACCTTGATTTGAACTCGCAGAGAAGAGATGAGGGTATCTGGTTCACATATCTGCCTCTGCTTCCCAAGTAGCACCCTCGATTGATTGATTTCACCACAGAACTTTGACCAAGGGAACTTCCTTATTTCTTAGTCTACGAACTTGATAATCTAGGGTTTCAACCAAAACTTCATTATATGAAAGGCTATCCTGAAAACCAAAACTTTCTAATGGATCAACAACAACAGAATCACCAATGTGCTTCTTGAGCATAGAAACGTGAAAGACACGATGGACAACTGACAACTCGACAGGAAATTTAATTTCGTAAGCTGCTTTCCCAACACGATTCAAAACTCTATAAGAGCCAACGTATCGGGGACTAAGCTTCCATTTCTTACCAAATCTTTTCACCCCTTTCATGGATGAAATCTGTAAGTACACCAAATCGTTAACCTCAAACTAAAGAGATCTTCTTCTCACATCTGCATATGACTTCTGACGACTCTGAGCTGTCTTCAAACTTTCCCAAATCATCTTAACTTTCTCCATAGCCTCAAACACAACATCAGGTCCACTCACAGCGGCTTCACCCACTTTAAACCAACTTATGGGTGATCTACATTGCCTTCTGTATAAAGCCTCAAATGGATCCATTCCAATGCTAGCATGAAAACTGTTGTTGTAAGCAAATTCAATTAATGGCAAATGTTCATCCCAACTTCCTTTGAAATCAAGAACACATGCCCTAAACATATACTACAAGGTCTGGATGGTCCTCTCAGCCTGACCATCGGTCTGTGGATGAAAACCGGAGCTAAGATGAACTTGGGTATAGAGACCCTTCTGAAAATCCCTCCAAAAATGAGAAGTAAATTGAGTACCCCTGTCGGAGATAATAGACAAAGGAACTCCATGCAACATGACTAACTCTCCAAGGTACAACTTAGCATAGTCCTCAGCGGTAAAAGATGTATGCACTGGCAAGAAATGCGCGAACTTAGTCAACCTATCTATAACGACCCAAATCGAATCATGATGACGTTGAGAATGAGGTAAAGCAGTCACAAAATCTATATTTACTTCCTCCCACTTCCAAGTAGGAATACTGAATTCTTGCATCATTCCACCGGGTATTTGGTGTTCTATCTATAACTATTGGAAAGTTGTACACTTCTCTATGAATTTCGCTATATCATTTTTCATACCATTCCACCAATAAATTTCTCGCAAATTATGGTACATCTTGGTAGCACCGGGATGAATAGAATATTGCACGCGATTTGATTCAGCCATAATTCTCTGCCTTAAATCTTCAACATCAGGCATACATAATCTATTCTGAAATATCAATACACCATCTCCCCCTTGGGAGAAAACCTCCACCTTTTGGTCTTTAACTGATACCTTCAGTCTGACCAAACTAGGATCCATATCTTGCTTCTCCTTTACTTTTAAAACTAGAGAAGACTTGGAACTACTCTGGACCCAAACATTACCTTTAGCTGAATAAAGCAAACTAACTCCCGACCTAGCCAGACGATGCACCTCACGAGATAACTCCTTCCTATCTTCCTCGACCTGTGCTACACTACCCATGGATGACCTGCTAAGGGCTTCTGCCAATACATTGGGCTTTCCCGAGTGATACAACACATTTATATCATAGTCCTTTAACAATTCTAACCATCGCCTCTGTCGAAGATTCAACTCTCTATGAGTAAACACATACTGCAAACTCTTTTGATCCGTAAAGACATCAACATGAACACCATGCAAATAGTGTCTCCAGATTTTCAAGGCAAAAACCACTGTAGCTAACTCGAGGTCATGGGTCGGGTAGTTCTTCTCATGCGGTTTTAACTATCTAGAGGAATAGGCTATAAACTTATCTTTATGCATCAACACACAACCCAACCCAACTCTAGAATCATCACAGTACACCACAAAATCATCCACACCATTTGGAAGGGTCAACATAGGGGCCAAAGTGAGTCGACTCTTCAACTCCTGAAAACTCTTCTTGCAAGAATCAAACCACAGGAATTTAACTTTCTTTTGGGTCATCCGAGTCAAAAGAGACACAATAAAAGAGAAGATCTCAACAAAATAACGGTAGTAGCCAGCTAGACCCAAGAAACTCCTAATATCAGACGGGAAAATAAGTCTAGAATAATTTTTCACAGCTTGTATCTTCTGAGGATCAACTCGAATAACTTCAGAAGAAACAATATGACCCAGAAAAACAACTGAACTTAGTCAAAATTCGCACTTGCTAAATTTGGAAAATAGTTGATGATCTCTAAGGGTTTGCAAGACTATTCAGAGATGATCTGCATGGTTGTTCTCACTTCGAGAGTATACAAGAATATCATCTATGAACACAATAACAAACATATCCAGGTACTGTCTGAACACCCAATTCATGAGGTCCATAAAAGCTGCTGGGGTATTTGTTAGCCCGAAGGACATTACTAAGAACTCAAAATGACCATAATGTCTTTGGAATATCATACTCCCTAACTTTAAGCTGGTGATAACCAGATCTCAAGTCTATTTTCGAGAAGTAGCTGGTACCTTGTAGCTAATCAAATAGGTCATCAATTCTAGGAAGAGGGTACTTGTTCTTGACTGTGACCTTGTTAAGCTGACGATAGTCAATGCACATCCATAATGAACCATCTTTCTTTCACACAAACAGAATGGGTTTACCCCAAGGAGATACGCTAGGCCTTATGAAACACTTATCTAGAAGATCTTTGAGTTAATATTTCAACTCCTTAAGTTCTACGGGGGCCATACTATATGGAGAAATAGAAATAGGCTGTATATTGGGGAGAAGATCAATCCCAAATTCTATCTCTCTATCGGGAGGTACCCCTAGGAGATCTTATGGAAAAGAATAGCAAAACTCATTAACAATGCTGATTGACTGAATGGTTGAAGTCTCGAACTTAGTATTTTTAACTCTAACCAAATACTAGATGCAACCCTTGGATATCAATTTCCTAGATTTAAGATAGGATATGAAATGACTCCTGGGAGATACAGAATTTTTGGACCACTCAAAGGCTGGCTCATTGGGAAACTAAAACTTGACTACACGACTACGACAGTCTACAGACGCATAACAAGAGTGAAGTCAATCCATACCCAGAATAATGTCAAAATCAACCATGTTTAGCTAAATCAAATCTGCAAATGTTACTCTGTGAAGGACAGTGATAGGATACTTCTTATATACTTTCTTAGCTATAACAGGTTCACATACTAGAGTAGAAACTACAAAAGGCTCAGGAATATTCTTAGCATTGATCTCAAAATTCACAGCCACTAACGGAGTCACATAACAAATACTTGAGTCACAGTTCATCAACACATATACATCAAAATGAAATACACGAAGCATACCAGTAACACCATTTGGTGAATCCTCCTGCTCCTAGCGGGGTGGTATAGTATAAAGGCAATTTTGGCGCTGACCACCGACAGTACCAGACGAGGCACCCTGAGGAGGACTAGGATGAACCAAAGGGGATGGAGCACTAATAGCCTGACTCTAGGGATGAACATCATGGCTCCCTTGTCTAGCATGTGGGCAATCCCTAAATTTTTGTCCTAACTTACCGCAACCAAAGCAACCCCTCTGACCGACTAAGCACTCACCGGGATGGTCCCTGCCGTATTTCGGACATGGGGGAGGACAAGGTCTGTTACTCACACTATCCTAAGACCTAGACACAGTAGGTCTATTACCCTGCTTTTGCCTAACTCTAGATGCGGGAGCACTAGCTGATGACAGTGCTGTCATAAAAGAACGGCTCTAAAACTGAGGGTGGATCCCTCTAGAAAATCTACTTCGACTATACCTCTGCTGCTCTGATTTGACTCTTTTATTTTATCTCACTCTCTCTATTTTACCTTGTCTTCTTCAATCTACTAAGCATGTATCATTAATCTAGAAAGATCCATGTCCCTATTGAGCATAGCAGACCTACACTCTTTTACAACATAACTCGATGCGCCAGTCAAAAACTTACACATACTGGTCCTGGAATCAACCATTAAACCGGGAGCATACTTAGACAACTGGTTAAATTTAAGACAATATTCCTTAACTGTCATGTAGCCTTGTCTCAAGTTCATAAATTGTTCTTGTTTTGCTTCCCTCAGCTCCGAGGGAAAGAATCGGTCTAAGAACGCATCCTGGAATAACTGCCAAGTCATGGGAGCGACATCCTCCCCTTTACTCTTCATCCACAACTCCACCCAATCATAAGCAACCTCTTTCAAGTGATAGGAAGCTAGCTCCACACTTTCTTCCTCTCTTACGTGCATAATTTGGGTGATCTTTTTCACCTCATCAAGATACATCTAGGGTCCTCACCTGCCCTTGACCCATAGAACTCTGGCGGATTCATCCACATAAAATCCCGAGCTCGAGCTTCTTCAGAATTACCTTCTTGCGGAGGTGGAACAACAGCCTGAACATTGGCCTTAGTATTGGCGGTAACTGCCTGGGATAGCACCTGAAAAGATGCCCAAAATTCAGCATGAGTCACTGTCTCATTTAAAGGATCAACGGGTTGAGGTCACTTGTTTTTTCTACGAGCTCTACGAGGAGGAATTTTCTGTCATAAGAAAGCATGAATTAATAGCAGAGAGATATAGTCATAGGAACGAAAGACTTCTAAAAGAAAGAAATGACTTTTCCTAAAACGTCTCGTAGCCTCTTGCTCATAGATGTGGCGCGCTACACACTGATGATCAAGAATCTACATAATGCGGCTTGCCAGACTCCCTAGGACTTTTTAAACCTTAGGTGCTCTAACACCAAGCTTGTAACGCCCCAAGATCCCATCCTAAGACATCACACGGTGCTTAAGGCCACACGTGGCCTCAAGCTGACCCTCTGAGCCTGTCATAACTTCTATAACTCACTATGATAATAATCAAGATGTAATAAGGAAGAATAGTCATGTCATGAACATACTGGAATACAAAAAAGATACTATCCTGTACAATCAAAATACTGAAGTTCTATACATACTGGTAGTCTAGTCTGACAAAGCCTCTACTACATAAGACTGAGAAGCCATTAGGATAGATCCCCAACTGACTCGTACTGAACTAGAAATAACCAACTATCTACTATGAATATAAAAATCAAGGACATAGGTCCTCGAACCATGAGGACTCACCAACTGTACGAATATAGATGAAGGTACTCGAAGATCACTGTCGCTGCTGAGACTGAGCACCTGAACCTACATCATGAGAAAATATAGAACACAGAAGAGTATGGGAATCAGTACTTGGGAATGTACTGAGTATATGGGGGTGGATGCAACATTTTAAATAATATCATAAATGTATAAGAAAATCATGTATGCAGACAATAATACCTCCCATCGCTTGAATTATCTGAAACATTATTCCCATAAGTCATCAGTAATAACACATGCTTCATAAATCTCATAAATCATTTAACTCAACTCAAACTCTTTGTCTCATGACTTAGAGCGACTTGGTAACTTAAGGTACTTAGATCATTATGGACGTGGGCATTTCTTATAACCAACATAACTACACCATCTGAGCCACATGGAGTCCAACATTTTTCCCTCCTAAGGAGAGAACCCCACATTGGTGGGGGTGTCGTACTCTTGATAAGGAGTACAACCTCAATTTCTCAATCACAATCCCTTACTCAGCCTCTAGCCCACAATCATCAATAACAATCCTACGGTGGTATGTAGTTTTGGAGAAATACCATATTTTCCACTCGGTGCTAAATACTCCTCCCAGACTCAACTCAGAACGCATTAGGTAATCAACCTTCATCAATATCAATTCATGGATTTATTATAAAGACCCAAACATAAATATATATATATCTCATCAGTGAATCATAAACATCTTGTGGATTCCTAACTCGACTCAACTCAACAGAATCTTTCTCAACATTAAGTACATTTGCTTATCAAATCATTTCAAATATCAAAATCGTCAAGGAAACATCATAGGACTCATTCTTGACTCTCAAGTTCGAATATCATTATATAGTCAATAATCAACTTCACATGGAAAGCTTAAGTCATAACACTTATCTCAAATCATTCGAAAATCATCAATTCATAATAAGAATATTCAACTCATGGCATAAATCCTCAATTCAAGATCATAATATCAAACTTAACCAACTCAAACCTCATAAGTCATTAATAGAGAAATTTGGGTGCAATCCCACTTTGCAAATTCATGTAAATCAATAATGGCAATTAAATCTTTAGGCACAAGAATGAAAGGAGTGTTCTTGTTCAAACCCCACATACCTTGATTATGGATTGGAGTGAATAAACTTTTTATAGACTCCTTTTTCACTTCTTGAGTTAGGTTTCTTTATGCTTTTGACTTGGGTACCTTGAATCTTGAACCAATTTGTGAAATTTATGGTTGGATTCTTGATGTTGTTGGAAATTTTGGATTGGACATTGAGAGAGAAACCCTAGTATTCTTGATGAAATGAAAGAATAATGAAGTTTTATTATTTACTTGAATATATATAGAGGGTCAAAATGGGTGGAAAAGACCAAAATACCCTTTTAAAAATGCCCCTTAATTGCTGAAAAAAGATGGTTGATGACATCCGTGATAGGCCGTCAGACCCGTGATAGGCTTTCATGAAATGTCGTCACAAAAGGGTCAAATTTTTGATTTTCTGACTAAGGATAACGACATCGTCAGAAAGTGACGAAATCATCAGAAATGGCATAAAAAACGTGACAGGCCATCAGAAACATCGTCAGCCTTTTTTCCAGATTGATATGCTTGAGTAAAATGGCTATAACTCTTTGCTCCGATATCGGATTTTGGCAAAATTGATATCATTGGAAAGCTAATTCAATTATATATATGTTTTTAGGTCATGATCTCAAAAATTCCAAGTATAATGAGAGATATGCTCGTTTGAAGTTGACTATACCAATATCCTTTCCAATAATTCAATGGTA
Organism: Capsicum baccatum var. pendulum; assembly: GCA_030864225.1. Classification (NCBI taxonomy): domain Eukaryota; kingdom Viridiplantae; phylum Streptophyta; class Magnoliopsida; order Solanales; family Solanaceae; genus Capsicum; species Capsicum baccatum. Next base: position 23,056,347 of record CM061554.1, on the reverse strand, counting down.
AGGAATGTTTCGATTCACGCAATTGTTAGGACATGTTTAAGCCTTAATAAACACCATCCTTGATTAGAAAACAACCCAAAACATTATAATTTATTTCTCATGAGCTTGATTTATGGTTTGACTTTGGGTTAGTGTCTCGGGGTATTACAAATTCTCATGTACTAAGGTTTAAATCATGCTAGGGAGATACGAGGTTTTACAATATCTCCCCCTTGGGATCATTCGTCCTCGAATGAGACTGGTTAATCTAAAGAAATTGATGGACTTAGTTTACACACTGAACGTACATTTCTGATGCATGGAATAAATGACTGAACTAATTCATTAATGCACGATTGACACGAATATGATGTGCAACTGAAACTGAGCATGATAAAGAGGAATTTTAAGAAGATTAATACCTTAAACTAAATATAAATGTATGGATAAAATATGAGGGTACTTGGGCCTCATATCTTCTTGTTCTTCCAAAGTGGCTCCCTCAGTGGACTGATTCTGCCAAAGAACTTTGATTAGTAGAACTTCTTTAATCCTTAGTCTACAAACTTGATGATGAAAAATTTCAACTAGAACTTCCTCAAAGGAAAGACTGTTTTGAACATCTACTCTTTCTAGGGGAACAACTCAGCTGGATCACCAATACACTCCTTTAATAATGATACATGGAACACTAGGTTTACTGAAGCTAGATATGAAGGCAACTCAAGCTCGTAAGCTACCTTTTCGAAATGACTGAGAATTCTATAGGGACCAACATATCGGGGACGTGGTTTCCCTTTGTTGCCGAACCTCTTTACCCTTTCACGGGAGATATTTTCAAGTACACAAAATCACCGACCTCAAACTTGAGTTCCTTTCTCATCACATCTGCATAGGATTTCTATCGGCTTTGGGCTGCCTTAATGCTTTCTTTGATCAACTGGACCTTTTCTAATGCACCAAGCACTAAGTTAGGCCCTACTACTGCGGCCTCACCTACTTCAAACTAACCAATCGGAGATCTACATCTCCTATAATAAATAGCCTCAAACGGAGCCCTCTGGATACTGGAATGATAACTATTATTATATTCAAACTCAATCAAAGACAAATGGTCATCCAAACTACCTTTAAAATCAACTACGTATGCTCTCAGCATATCTTTAAGAGTCTAAATAGTCCTTTCTACCTGACCTTCTGTCTAATGGTGGAAGGCTCTACTAAGGTGTACCTAGGTACCAAGATCCTTTTGTAATGCTTTCTAGAAATGAGAGGAAAACTGGGTACCTCTATCCAATATGATAGATAATGGAACACCGTGCAACCTAACCAACTCTCTGAGATAGATTTTGGCATAGTCCTTGACTGAATAAAAGGTATGGACTAGTAGGAAATGAGCTAATTTGGTCATCCTATCTACGATAACCCAAATAGAATCATGCTGATGATGGGTACGAGGCAAACCTGTCACAAAATCTATGTTCACTTCTTCCCACTTCCAAGTGGGAATACTGAACTCCTGCATGGACCCACTAGGCTTCTGGTGCTCTATTTTAACCTGCTGACATGTAGAGTACTTATCTACAAACTCTGCAATATCTCTCTTCATCCCACTCCACCAATAGATCTCCCACAAATCGCCGTTCATCTTAGTGACCCCTAGATAAATAGAGTAGCATGCGCCATGCACTTTTACAAAAATTCGCTGTCTCAACTCATCAACACCAGACATGCATAGTTGACCCTGACAACGTAGCACACCATCTCCCCCTTGGGAGAAAAACTCCTTCTAATCCCTGACTGATTCTTTCTACTTAACTAGACAAGGATCTCTATCCTGTTTTTCCTTCACATTGGAAACTAGAGATGATTTTGAACTACTCTACACCCATACACTACCTTCTGCTAAATCTACTAAGTGGACACCAATTCGGGCAAGCTGATGAACTTCTTGGGCTAATTTCTTCTTACCATCCTTAACATTAGCAACACTACCCATAGACAGTCTACTGAGAGCATCTGTCACTACGTTGGCCTTGCCCGGTGATATAGAACACTCATGTCATAATCTTTTAATAACTCTAACCACCTCCTCTAACGCAAATTCAAGTCTTTCTGAGAGAACACATATAACAAGCTTTTGTGATTTGTGAACACATCAACATGCACCCCATATAATTCATGCCTCCAAATCTTTAAGGGAAACCCTACAGCTACTAGATCAAGATCATTAGTAGGGTAATTCTTCTCCTGGGGCTTAAGTTATCTAGAGGCATAGGTTATAGCCTTACCTCCCTGTATGAGGAGACAACCCAAACCTACTCTAGATGTATCATAGTACACAACAAAGTTATTTGAACCATCTAGCAGAGTAAGAACTGAGGCTGAGGTGAGTCGAGTTTTCAACTCTTGAAAACTCTTTTTGCAGGAATCTGACCACTGAAACTTGACTTTATTCAGAGTCAATCTATACATAGGGGATGCAATAGATGAAAACCCTTCAATAAATCGACGGTAATAGATAGCCAAACCTAAGAAACTCTTAATATTTGATGGAGAGATGAGTCTAGGCCAGTTTTTCACTGTTTTGGTCTTTTGAGGATCAACTCTAATGCCATCACCAAAAATAATATGACTAAGGAATGCTACTGACCTTAGCCAAAATTCACACTTACTGATTTTGACAAATAACTGATGGGTTCTGAGAGTTTGAAGTATGATTCTGTGATTTGGCAAACAAATGATGTGATTTGTGAACACATCAACATGAACCCCATACAAAAAATACCTCCAAATCTTTAAGGCAAACACTACAGCTGCTAGATCAAGATCATGAGTAGGGTAATTCTTCTCATGGGGCTTAAGTTATTTAGAGGCATAGACTATAACCTTACCTCTCTGCATGAGGACACAACCCAAATCTACTCTGGATGTATCACAGTACACAACAAACCCATATAAACCATATGGAAAAATAAGAACTAAGGGTGAGGTGAGTCGAGTCTTCAACTCTTGAAAACTCTTTTGTACGAATCTGACCACTAAAACTTGACTTTCTTTTGAGTCAATCTAGACATAGAGGATGTAATAGATGAAAACCCTTCAACAAACCAACGGTAATAGCCAGCCAAACCGAAGAAATGCCTAATATTTGATGGAGAGATGAGTCTAGCCCATTTTCTCACTACTTCAATCTTTTTAGAATCAACTCTAATGTCATCATCAAAAATAATATAACCAAGGAGTGCTACTGACCTTAGCCAAAATTTGCACTTACTAAATTTGGTAAATAACTGATGGGTTCTGAGAGTCTGAAGTATGATTATGAGGTGTTCTACGTGATCATTCTCTCTATGGGAATAGACAAAAATGTCATCAATAAAGGCTATAAATGTCCAAGTACTGCTTTAACACATGATTCATTAGGTCCATGAATGTTGTTGGTACATTTGTAAGACAAAAGGACATGACTACAAATTTGAGGTGACCATACTGGATTCGGAAAGCTATTCTTGGAATGTCACATTCCCTAACTCTAAGCTGATGATAGCCTGATTTGAGGTATATCTTAGAAAAGTAACTAGCACCTTGAAGTTGGTAAAATAAGTCATTTATTCTAGGACGTGGATACTTATTATTGATGGTGTCTTTGTTCAACTGGCAGTAGTCAATACACATTCTGAGAGAACTATTTTTGGTATGGATAAATAGAACTGGTGCACCCTATGGGGAGACATTGGGTCTGATGAATCCTTTATCTAGGAGATCCTTCAACTGTTCTTTTAGTTCTTTAAGTTTAGCTAGAGCCATTCTGTATGGTGGAATAGATATGGACTGAGTGTCTGGGAGAAGGTCTATTCCAAAGTCAATTTCCCTTTTGGGAGGAACTCCAGGAAGATCTTCAGGGAACACATCTGGAAATTCCCTGACAACTAAAACTGACTCAAGGGTTGGAGTCTCTAAATTTAAGTCTTTGACTCAAACAAGATGGTAAATACACCCTTTGGATATCATTTTTCTCGCTCTAAGATACAAAATAAGTTGACCCATAAGAGATGTAGTACTACCCCTTCATTCAAGGACTGGTTTATTTGGGAACTAAAAGTGAACTATTCTATTTCTACAATCAACTAAGGAATAGCATGAGTGGAGAAAATCCATGCTGAGAATAACGTCAAAATCTATCATCTCTAACTCAATGAGATCAACTAAAATAACTTTATGAGATATTGTAACTGAACAGTTCTTGTATACCTACCTGGGTATAATGGAAGCACCCACTGGGGTAGACACAAAAAAGGGGTCTACTAGATTTTTGGGACTGACTCCGAAGTTGACGGCTATATAAGGAGTTATAAAAAAAGAGAAGATCCAGGGTCGAGTAAAGCATAAACATGTAAATTAAAGACCTGTAACGTATGAGTAGCTACGTTAGAAGAATTTTCCTGATCTTTTTGAGACTGAAGAGCATATAATCTATAAATATGTTGACCGATGAAAGCACTTGAAGTGGCACCCTGCTGATTTGGGCGACCGGATGGAATTGATAACTGATTGGACTGGCCCTATTGGCACACCTCTCTATCTCCCTAAGCTACTACCTAATACTCCTAAATCCGATGGCCTGGCTTGCCACATCTAAAGAACACATCACTGCCCACTCTACACTCACCCTAATGGTGTCTACCATATTTCTAAGATAAAGGATTCATACGGGAACTATTAACACTGCCTTAGGACTTGGAGCCTGCTACCCTATTCTGATTATCATTTATGAATTTGGGTACTGGGGCACTAGCTGAAGAGGGCGCTGGGGCTGAGGAACCCTAATGAAACTGAGGACGGTTACCACCTTCTGACCTTGGCTGGCCGAAATTAAAACTACCCATCCTAGCTCTCTTATTTCGTTTCTCCCTCTCCTTAATCATTTACTCCTCAATTTGCTGATCATGGACCATCAACCTAGACAAGTCTATCTCCCTAATTAGCACTGCAGTCCTACACTCCTTGACCATACTATCGGATACACCAGACACAAACTTACTCATCTTGGACCTATTGTCAGCTACTATATGAGGAGCATACCTAGATAACTAAGTAAACTTAAGGAAATACTCTTTCACGCTCATATTGCCCTACCTCAAATTAATAAATTCTGACACCTTAGCCTCCCTCAACTCCAATGTGAAGAATCTGTCTAAAAAAGTTATCGAAAACTCTTCCCATTCTACAGGCCCTGCATCAACACCCCTACTTACCTTTCACTGCTTAAAACATATATGGGATATATTCTGCAATTGATATGCAGCCAACTTAGCACTCTAACTGGATGTCACCCCCATAGCATCCATTACTTTTTGAACCATATCAAAGAATTCTTGTGGATCTTACTTGAGGCTTGGATCCCTTGAAGGAAGGAGGATTCATCCAAGTAAAGTCCAAAATTTTGGTTACAGCAGTATGGTCCACTGGGTTAGCCGAAATAGCAGCTGGTCGTTCATTCTGAGCTACTATAGAATTTGCTAGAGTGGTGAATGCATCCCTGAATTCTACATGAGAGACCTTCTCGTCTAGAGGATCTGCCTAGACGAGGGGAGGTGTTGTTTAGTTTTCTGCTCCTCTTTTGTTTTTTTTGGGAGGCATGTTCTGTAAATGGAAGGAAGAAATGAATTAGACTGAGATTTTAACTTGATCTATTGATCACTCGCACGACATGAATACTAAAAGAAGGGAAACTTTTCCTAAACGCCTTGTAGCCTCCTACCCATAAGTATGGTGCGCTACACACCCATGCATAAGACTCTACTTGACCTGGCTTTAAGACTTCCTAGGACTCTCTAAGACCTTAGTCTTTGATACCAAGTTTTTAACACCCTAAGAGTATACCCTGGGCGTCTCACAGTGCTTACATTCCTGAGGGACCATAATCTAACCATTAAGCTAGTACCTACTGTAAGCACTGAATAACATAATTATAAATGTGGAAGAATAACTAATATTCCATAAGATTTTAATAACTAAAAAAATATTGAATTATGAATCTAAAGAAATAACTATTTGAGTATGAATTAATACTGAAATTTGAGATAAATTGAATAACTGACTGTAGTGTCTGAAAGCATCTAAACTGAATAACTGTGAGTTGATCGGACAGGTCCCAACTAGCTCCAACTAACTACTAGATTGAAAGAATAAAATAAAATAATCCATCCTCAAAATATGAGGACTCACCACTGCTACTGCTAAGAGTCTAAGAAGTGTAGGCGCGATCTGGGAACTGAGCATCAGAACCTATGATATAATACATCATAGCATAAAAGAAAGGTAAGCGATTAGTACTTTGAATATACTGGTATGCTAAATAAGGTAGGCTGACATACATGGTTTTATAAACAGGAATAATAACTATCTGAATATATATGTAAAACATGGAGTATTGAATAGAGAGCATCAAATCTATAGATACTAAAAATATATGAAAGTGGTAAATACTATGTATGCATGACAGTCTGTAAATACTGAAAGTACGTGAAATCAGTAGATACTGGGGATGCATGACCAAGCATATAACATGAACTGAATAAGAATCTGTAAACTGAAACACTAAGATAAGTGATATCTATATGCTTTGGTCGAACAACACTAAGACTACACTACTGGTTTGATTACTAGACTGAGACTATGGGAGCTCTCATCTAACCGACATGCCCTAATCTGAGCTAATTGGGGTCCAATATGTAACCCCTATTGGAAGGCTGTTAATACCGTTCCACGGCTACTAACGTTGGCTATGTGGATCCACTAGTCTGCTATACGGTATTGTCCCAAAGGACAAATGGTGTTAAGCCTAATCTGATGGGTGACCCCTGCGAGATAATCAAGCCTATACTGATAGGTAACTTCTCTTATTCTATGCTGGCTATATAGTTTTGAAGTATAGGGACTAGTAATAGAGACTATGCCTATCTTTCGGGGAATCCACCATCCCTACACTCACTCGGTGCTAAATCCTACTCCTAATTGAATGACACTGAGTTACTGACTATTTTTGAGTTTAACTGACTGTTCTAGTAATGCTCATGTGTGTTCTGAAGTTATTCTGAAGATACTGACATGAAGCTAAGTAAACAACTATGATTTTTGAGTATTTAATACCCTCAGACTCAAAAGTGATAATAGTAAACTGACACTAAAGCTTGGAGGAATAACATGAAGGCTTTTATTAAATAATCATTCTTGTTAGAATTTTATCAAACATTTGATATGAATGGTGTATATAAAGAATGGAAATTAGTTTTAAGCTTGTAGTAAAGCTCAACTTCAACACTATCATCACAAATCATGAATTAAATCAGTGGACAACAATATTCAAACATTTGGGGTGTAGTAATAGACATCAATTTCGCTAAAACATGGTATAGAATAAGATTCATGGAAATTCATGGTTTAATCATAATTTAAAATGAAGATAACTTGAAAAGATCATAATTTTGCAATTTAAATTGGATATTTTGACTACATGGGTGAAAGGAATCCATGGATAAACATCTAACATACCTGGGTTAATGAATTTGAGAGGGTTAATAGTGAGTCCTTGAGATTTGGTCTTGAATTTGAGAGCTAGGGTTTCCGTGTTCTTGAAGAGAATGGATCCCCTTTTGAGTAATTTGAGAATAATGGGCATATAATGCCTACTAGGCTTTAATTTTGTGTTTACGATGAGTTTAGGGCTTAGGAAAATGACCAAATAGTCCTTTGGAAATTTAAAAACGCAGAATGAGAAAACTAAAAATCCCAATTTGAAAACTGGAACCTAGGAGCTTGGCGCGACTTGGTGAAATCACGTTAATTCTTTGGAATGCCATTTTGGCCACCTCCGCGATATGCCATTATCGCGAAGGTTCACTGGAAATTGCCAATATGAAATGGGACTCTTCCGTGATACACCATAATTGCAGAGCTTCACTGAAAAGTGACAATTGTTATTTTACACTTCTCCGTAATGCGCTACAGGCCCAATTCACGATTCTTTTTGACTGAAACTTAAAATTTCCATAACTTAAGGCGAATTTTATATCATTGAAAAGCTAGTTCAATTTCCCACTACTTGGTGGGCTCTAAACTAAGGAATAATAAAATTTCTAATATTTTAAGTAAGATTACTCACGTACTAAGGTTTAATTCATGCTAGGGAGATATGGGGTATTACAATTGGTTTGGGCCAATAAGGAATATCTTTCAAGAAATTTTGGATCGACTCTGCTTCTTCACCGGCTTTATCTAATGCGATAACTTCAGATTCCATTATAGTAAGAGAAATATATGTCTGTTTGGATGATTTCAAACAGACCTCTCCTCCACCAATAATAAATACATATCCACTCGTGGATTTTAATTTGTTCGATCTGGTGATCCAATTTGCATCACTATATCCTCCAAGTACTGCAAGATATTTATTATAGTGCAAAGCATAGTCTTGAGTGTATTTAAGATATCCTAAAACTCTTTACATTACCATACAATAAGTTTTGTTGGGATTACTCGTGTACCGACTCAACTTACTAATAGCGCATTCTATGTCTGGTCCTGTACAATTCATTATATACATTAAACATCCCAATACTCTTGCATACTCCAACTGTGAGTCACTTTAATCCTCATTCTTTTAAAGTGCGAAGCCAACGTCCAATGGAGTCTTGGAAATACCAAATTCCAAATATTTGAATTTATCAAGTACCTTTTCTATGTAATGAGACTGTGACAATGCCAACCCTTGTAGAGTTCTATGTATTCTTATTCTCAAGATCACATCCACAACTCCAAGGTATTTGATATCAAACTTGCTCTCAAGCATTCGTTTCATAACATATATATCTGAAATGTCTCTACTGATGATCAATATACCATCCACATACAAATAAACAATGACTTAGTTATTTGGAGTGTCTTTAATATAAACACATTTACCACATTCATTAATATTGAATCCATTTGCCAATATGGTTTGGTAAAACTTCGTATGCCATTATTTAGGTGCTTGTTTTAGTCCATAAAGTGACTTAACAAGTTTACACACCTTATTTTATTTTTCTAAAACAAAAAAATCCTCAGGATGTTCCATGTAAATTTCTTCCTCCTATTCTCTATTTAGGAATGTTGTTTTCACATTTATTTGATGGATTTCAAGACCATATACCACCACAAAGGCAATTAACATCTAAATTGATATTATTCTCACTACACACGAGTGTGTATCAAAGTAACCAAGGCATTCTTTTTGTTTAAAGCTTTTTACAACAAGTCTTGCCTTGTATTTGTCAATAGTACCATCAACTTTCATTTTCCTTTTGAAGATCCATTTAGAACCTAAAGGTTATTTCCTAGAGGAAGATCAACCAACTCCCACGTGTGGTTTCTTAAAATTGAATCAATCTTACTATTGACTGCCACTTTCCAAAAGGATGAGTTTGACACGACATCGCTTCCTAAAACGTTTGTGGCTCAAATATTACAAAATCCAATCCAACGAAGTTGACTTTCTTTGATGTGTACTACATCTTGGATTCTCATAATCATGTACATCCTCACTTGGTTTATCTCCAGGTCGTTTAGACCCCCCACATTGTTCATGTCTAGTTTTATATGGATAAATATGTTTAAAGAATTCAACATTATCTGATTCAATTATCATATTTTCATTGATATCCGATGTTTGGATTTATGAACCAAAAATCAACATACATTACTACTTTTAGCATATCCTATGAATACGTAGTCCACCATCTTAGGACCTATCCTTACACTTTTAGGCTTAGGAACTTGTACCTTCGCTAGATACCCCCATACTTTGACATATTTCAAGTTGGATTTCCTTTCTTTTCATTTTTCATATGGAATTGATTGTATTTTATTATGGGGTACTTTATTGAGTATTTGGTTAGCTGTAAGGATAGCTTTCCCCCATAAGTTCTGCGGTAAAACTGAACTTATTAGCAAGGCATTCTCATTTCCTTCAAGGTTTAGTTTTTCCTTTTCGTAATACCATTAGACTAAGGTAAATATGGGTTCGTAGTTTGATAGACTATTCCATTCTCTACATATATTTGCACAAAGGGAGATTCATATTCTCTGCCTCTATCACTTCTTATCATTTTGATCTTTTTCTCTAATTGATTTTCAACTTCTATTTTATATTTCCTAAATGTATCTATTGCTTCATCCTTATTGTTTAGCAAAGAGACATAACAATATCTAGTGCAATCGTCAATAGAAGTTATAAACTACTTTTTCTCACTACGACATAGTGTTGACTTCATATCACAAATTTCTATGTGGATTATGTCTAAGGGATTTGAATTCCTTTCAATGGACTTATATGGATGCTTAGCATAATTTGATTCTATCCATATTTGACATTTTTATTTATTGCACTCAAAGTTTGGCAAAACTTTTAAGTTCATCAATTTTTTTGCAAGGTTTTGTAGTTGACATGTCCTAAATGACTATGTCACAGATCGGTTAACTTTAGCAAGTAAAAAGAAGCCTCAACTTTCTTTATTTCAACAACCATTACGTAAAGTTTGAAAAGGCTCTCATTGAGGTATCCCTTTCTTACATATTTTTCATTCTTTCTTATTACAACTTTCTCCAAAATAAACATACACTTAAACCCATTTTTAATGGGAAGTGTTTTCGACATTAAGTTTTTCCTAATAGTAGTGAACATGGAGAACATTGTTGAGTGTCAACACCTTATTGAAAGTCACTTTTGAGAATATCTTCCCACTTTCTTCAACCTTGGTTGTTGTATTATTCCTATGAAGATCACTTCTTTGGGACCAACGAAAACATAAGTAGCCAAATGTAATAACCCAAGAATACCCCCTAGTCGTCACACGGTGCTTGCGACCCTAAAAGATCATAATCTAACCCATGAATAGTATCTGCTATGAGCACTGAACAATAATACTGAAATAATTTGGAAGATGTACTAAAATAACATAAGGTTTAAAATACTATAATCAAAACTAAATAAAATACTAAAATACTCTAGTTTGAAAAGCTTCTAACTGTCTAAATATGGAGTTGATGGGAAGAGTCCCGAACTAACTCCAACAACTAAAATACTGCTAAGATGATGTACTGAAATAAAAGCATATCCTCGATAGATGAGGAATCACTTCTAAATCTACTACTGCTGGATGAATCTGGATAAGCGCGGTCAAGAACCTGAGCATTCAAACCTATAATATGAAATATCATAGTGCAAGACACAGGTATGTGATCAGTACATGGGAATGTAATGGTATGCTAAATGAGGTAAGAATGAATGCATGGGTTCATATACTTGAACAATAAATAACTAATTGAATGATATGCAAGAGCTGGATTAGCATACATGGAGGATCTGTAACCACTGAACATATTGTGCATACTGTAACTAAGTATACTGGATCTGAATCTGATAATTGAATAAATTGATAATCTAATATCACTGATAATTTCAATTACTGATAACTGAGTAATGATATATGGCAGTCCTAATTCTGTAGAACTAAACTAAGTTCTATTTTGAAGATAGACTGAAACTGAAACTATGAGAGTTCTCACCTAACCGACATGCGCCTGAGTAACTGAGTGGGTTCAAATCTATAAAACTAGTTGGAAAGTTTCTAATACCGTACCATGGGTAAAGACACTGCTATGGTCAAGCCTATCTGATGGGTAACCCTAAACAGGGATTCGAGCCTAATCTGATGGGTGACCCCTGGGAGGTAGCCAAGCCTTAATCTGAAGGTTGACTCCTCATATCCTACACTGGCAACGTAGTTATGTAGTATGAGACTGCAACTAACGACTCTGCCTGCCTGATGGGAAAATTCATTGCCTCCACACTTGCTCGGTGCAAGTTCCTACTACCAATTGAAAGACATTGAACTGAGTATACTTAATTGGACTAGATTGATACTGAGATTACTGAGTTTTCCTATGTTTTGTAACTAATTGAAATCTATTGAATTCTGTAATTAAATAAGAGTACTAATAATCATGACATGACTAATACTATTCTTTCACTGACACTGGCTCTATGTAAACAACTAAATTATCGGGTATTAAATACCCCCAGGACTCGATAGCATGAAAAGTAAAGAAAAACATCATTTTGAATAACATAACAATATTCATTTGGGCATAATTCATTCACAGAGACATGTTATCAGACACTTGTAATGAATTGACTTGTACATAGATGGGGAATACATGTTAGCATGCTATAATGACATTATTTCATTCTCATAGACAATTTATCAAACACATAAGAAGTATACTTGGTTCATAAAATCATAAACACTTAGGGTTAACATGTTTACAATAATCAACTTGCAAATTGAAGGGTTTATCATGAATATCATATAATTCAACACATTTTAGTATCAATTCTTGGAACTTCTAATCTAAATTATGGATTAAAACTCAAACAACACCATGAACATGAATTCAATCTAATTCAAACATGGAAATCATAAATCATAAATCTTATATTATTGAAAAAGGATTCTTGGGCTCCATGGAAGGTAAGGATCCATGGATGAATATCTAACATACCTCAATTTGATGAGTTCTTAGAGAGATTCTTAGGATTAACCTTGATCCTTGAGAGATAGTGTTTGTTTTTTTTAGAGAGAACTACCTTTTGATTTTGGGGAAAAGTGAATAATGAAGGATTTTACACATTTTTAGGGCTTTAATCCATCATCTGGGTGGAATAAAATTATGCGTAAAGACTATTTTAACCCTGGGGAAAACTTTAATTTTTTTGTGAAATTTTCCTGATTAGGACCCCTGGCGTGACGTGGTGCTATCGTGCCGTGTCGCTGGAAAATGACAAATGGGAAATTTCATGGTGGCGCGATGCAGTGGTATCGTGTTACCACTTTGTTTATGAACTGAAAGTGCAATGATACGCGATGGAATCGCTTTGGTACACTAGAAGTTGATAATTGTGAACTCAGTATATGGCGTGATGTGCCAATATAAAGAAGCAACACTGAATTAATAATTTATATTTTCACACACTCTGCGATGTGCTACTGGCCTGAATGACGATGTTTAATGATTGAAACTTAAAATTGCCATAACTTCTTACCCAGTGGTAGTATTTAGGCAAATTTTATATCGTTGAGAAGCTAATTAAATTTCCTATGCAATGACAGTCACTAATTTGAAAATTACTAAGTATTCCAAAAATTTTATTTAGGATAACCCATGTATTGAGGTTTAATCTAGACTAGGAAAATACGAGGTATTACAATATCTTCCCCTAGGGAACATTCATCCTCGAATGTGGCCAGTTAAGCAGAGAGAGTAAGGACAAACTGAGTTTACATACTGAATTAGACATACACAACTGAATCATGAATATGTGACTCATCTGATAGACTGAATTTACATGCTAAACATGCATATCTGATGCATGATTACATAGCTAAAATATATTTATGAAATGCATGACTGACATTTGGATGATATAAGATAGTAACTGATAACAAGTTTGTAATGGTATAGAATATGGGACTTAGTAGGTTTAAGAAAGACTGTGATGATGTATAAGACACCATCTAACTAAAACACGACTGAATGACTTCGACACACTACTGAGGCCTGAGGAACACATGAAATAAATTGAATTTAACGAACCATTAAGAGTGTAACATGAGTTATGGGAACTGGGCATACAAGGAAACATAAATACATGTGTCATGAACTACATGACCTGAGTTTGGAATTTCTTAACTTATTGAACTTGATTCGTCCTATATAGTGAATTGGAACTCCTTATACTAGGAACTGTAAGCATACATGGTCTTATATCATTTACTACACTACCATCTCCTCCTTAGCTTAAAGTCGTTGTTCTATATTTGTGTGTTACTAATCAATAACCCCTACTACTGTTTCAGGGTTTAACCTTAGTATGGACTGCTATTTATGAAATTATAGAAGATAGAGAAGCTCAAGGATCTAATAAGGCATAAACATATAAGTGGAAGATTTGTAACTTACCAGTGACCACATCAGGAGGTTCTTTGATCCTATCGAGACTGAAGTGCATAAAATCTATTTAGATGCTGACTATGAATGGTACTGAAGAGGAGCCCAGCTGATTTGGGTGATCGGAATAAACTGGTGATTGATGACACAAACCTTGATGGCGCATATATCTACCTCCCTGAGTAGCTACTCAACACTTATTGAGTCTATGGCCTAATTTCCCACAACCATAACAAACATTACTGCGGGCCCTACACTCTCCCTAATGGGTTTTACCACATTCTCTGCAAAATAGATTAGTACGACCATCGCTTACTCTATCTTGGGTCATCAGTACACTGGTTAAGGATGGAGCTGGAACTGAAGACTTGGATAAAACTGGGAACGGTTGCCCCAATCTGACATAGGCTAATTTAAATTAAAGCTACCTATTCTCGCCTTGTTATTTTCCCTCTCCTTCTGCTTAAGCTTCTGCTCCTCAATCTGTTGAGCATGGACCATAAACCTAGATATGTCCATCTATTTAATCAAATCACTGTTCTACATTCCTTAACCACACAATCTGACACCCCATATACAAACTTGCTCATTTTGGACCTATTGTCTGCTACTACATGGGGAGCATACTTGTCTAACAAAGTAAACTTAAGGGAATTCTCTTTTACACTCATACTACCTTGCTTGAGATTAATGAACTCTAACACTTTGGCTTCTCTCAGCTCTAAGAGAAAGAATCTATCTAGAAAGGCAGTAGTAAGCTCTTCGCACACTATGGGCTCTGCATCTATACCCTTGTCTACCTTTCACTACTTAAACCACGTATGGGATACATATTGTAGCTGATAGGCGAATAACTCAGCACTCTCATTGGAAGTCAATCCCATGATATTTATGACTTTTTGAACCTGATTGACGAACTTCTATGGATCCTCTTTTGACTTAGATCCCGTAAAGGAAGAAAGATTCATTTGGGTGAAGTCTCAAATCCTTGTTGCAGCAGTATTGACCACTAGGTTGGTCAGAACAGCAGCTGGCCATTCATTTTGGGCCACGACTGAATTGGCTAGAGTAGTGAATGCAACTCTGAATTCTGCATAAGAGACGTGCTTATCTAGGGGATCTTCCTGAACGGTCTGAGGTGCTGACTGATTACTGGGTCTTCTTTTTTGGAGACATGTTCTGTAAAAATTAAAAGAAGAAGTAGATTAGACTGAGAGTATAAATTTAGCTCATGCTTACTTGCATGGCATGAATGCTGAAAGAAGGGAAACTTTTCCAAAAACATCTCATAGCCTCATGTCCGTAAGTGTGGCATGCTACACACCCATGCATGAGACTCTAATGGATATGGATTTTAAGACTCCCTAGACACTCTTTAACCTTAGGCTCCGATACTAAGTTTTAAACGACCCGACACTACCCCTTAATCATCACACGATGCTTCTGACCCCGAAGGACCATAAGCTAACCCATGAATGATATCTACCGTGAGCACTGAATAATATTACTGAAATAATATGAAAGATGGAATGAAATTCCATAAGGTTCAAAATACTATAATAAAAACTGTATAAATTACCGAAATACTGAACAACTGTCTGAAATACTCTAGTCTGAAAAGCCTCTAACTATTTGAATATAGAGTAGATGGGACAAGTACCCAACTAACTCCTACTACTAAAATACTACTAAGCTAATGTACTGAAATAATATCTTATCCTAGATAGATGAGGACTCACTGCTAAATCTGCTACTGCTGGCTGAATCTGGTTAAGCACGGTCAGGAACCTGAGCATCCAAACCTGTGCTATAAAACATTATAGCGCAAGAAATGAGTATGCAATCAGTACATAAGAATATACTGGTATGCTAAATGAGATAAGGTTGAATGCATGGATTCATATGCATGAACAATAAATAACTGAATGATATGCAAGAACAGGATTAGCATATATGAAGGATCTATAACTATTGAACATACTATGCATACTGTAACTTAGTATACTAGAACTGAATTTGATACCTAATAACTGAATATATTGATAATCTAAGATTAGTGATAATCTGAATTACTGATTACTAAGTGGCTGTATCTAATAGTCCTGATTCTGTAGAACTGAAGTGAGTTCTATTCTGAAGATTGAGACTAAAACTGAAACTATGGCAGTCCTCCCTTAATCGACATGCCCCTAAGTAAACTTAGTAGGGTCCAACCTGTAACCCTAGTTGGCTGGGTGCCAGTACCATTCTATGGGTAAAGACACTGCTATGGTCAAGCCTATCTGATGGGTGAACCTGAACAGGGAGTCAAGCCTAATTTGATGGGTGACCCCTGGGTGGTAGCCAAGACTTAATTTATGGGTGACTCCACACATCCTATGCTGGCTTTGTAGTTCTAGTGTAAGACTTGTACTAACGGCTCTGCCTTCCTGACGTGACAACTCATCACCTCCACACTCACTCGGTGCTAGTTCCTACTCCCAATTGAAAGAAACTGAAATGAGTATACTAAATTGGGCTAGACTGATATTGATATTATAGAGTTTCTTTAAGTTCTATCACTGACTGAATTCTACTGAGTTCCATAACTTACTGTGAATACTACTAATCGTGACATGATTGATACTATACTATCACTGACATTGGCTCTAGGTAAACAGCTAAATTATTGAGTATTAGATACCCCCAGGACTCGATAGCATGAAAAGTAAAGAAAAACATCATCTTGAATAATATAACAATGTGCACCTGGGCATAATTCATTCACAGAGATATTTAATCAAACACTTGTAATGCATTAACTTGTACATATATGGGGAATACATGTTATCATGCTATAATGGCAGTATTTCATTCTCATAGATTATTTATCAAACACATAAGAAACCTACTTGGTTCATTATATCATAAACACTTAGGGTTAATATGGTTACAACAATCAACTTGCAAATTGAAGGGTTTATCATAAATATCTTGTAATTCAATACATATTATAATCAATTCTTAGAACTTGTAATATAAATCATGGATTAAAACTCAAACAATACCATGAACATGAATTCAATCTAATTCAAACATAGAAATCATAAATCATAAATCTTATAATTTTGAAAAAGGATTCTTGGGCTCCATGGAAAGTAAGGGTCCAAGGATGAACATCTAACATACCTCAATTTGATGAGTTCTTGGAGAGATTCTTGGGATTGACTTTGATTCTTGAGAGCTAGGGTTTGTTTTCTTGAGAGAGAACTACCTTTTGATTTTGTGGAAAAGTGAATAATGAAGGATTTTACGCATTTTTAGGGCTTATATCCCATATTTGAGAGGAATAAATTCATGGAAAAACACTATTTTAACCCTGGGAGCAACTTTAATTTTTTCATGAAATTTTCTCAATCAGGACCCCTGGTGCGATGCGGCGCTATCGTTCTGTGTCACTAGAAAATGACACCTGAAAAAATACATGGTGGTGGGACGTGGTGGTGTCGTGTTTCTACTTTATTTGTGAACTGGAAGTGCACCGAGATGTAGTGGAATCACGTTGGTAAACTGGAAATTGACAATTGTAAACTAAGTATATGGCGTGATGCGCCAATATCTAGGAGCAACACTGGAAATTGACCATTCCTTTTTTGACACACTCGGTGATGCGCTATTGGCCTGAATAATGATGTTTAACTAATGAAACGTAAAATCGCCATAACTTCTTACTCGGTTGTTAGATTTAGGAAAATTTTATATCGTTGGGAAGGTAATTAAATTTCCTACGCAATGGCTGGTTCTAATCTAAAAATTACTATGTATTCCAAAAGTTTTATGTAGGATAATCCATGTACTCAAGGTTAATCTAGGCTAGGGAAAAACAAGATATTACAATATCTCCCCCTTGGGAAAATTCATACTTGAATGTGGATAGTTTAGCTGAGAGAGTACAAATAGACTGAGTATACGTACTAAACTAGACAGGCACAACTGAAGCATTATTATGTGACTAGTCTAATAGGCAGAACTTACATACTGAACATGCATATCTGGTGCATGATTACATGGCTAAAATTAATTTATAAAATACATGATTGACATGAGGATGATATGAGATAGTAACTGATAACAAGTTTGTAACGGTACAGAATATAGGACTGAGTAGGTTTATGAAAGACAGTGATGATGTAGGAGACACCATCTAACTAAAGCACGACTGAATGACTTTGACACACTACTGAGGCCTGAGGTACACATGACATAAGTGGAATTTCATGAACTATTAAGAGTGTAAAATGAGTAATGGGAACTGGGAATACTGGGAAACATTAATACATGCATCATGAATTGCATGACCTGAGTTTGGAATTTCTAAACTAATGGAATTTGATTCATACTACAGAGTGAACTGGAACTCCTTATACTAGGAAATGTAAGCATGCATGGTCTTCTTCCATGTACTATACTACCATCTCCCCCTTATCATAAAGTTATCGTTCTACATCCGTGGGTTACTAAATCAATAACTCTATTACTTTTTCTGGGTTTTACCTTGGTATGGAATGCAATGTAAGAAATTATTAAAGATAAAGAATCTCATGGATCTAATAAGGCATAAACATATATGTGGGAGATTTGTAATTTACCAGTGACCATATCAGGAAGTTTCCTAATCTTGTCAGGACTGAAGTGCATAAAATTTATTTAGACACTGACTGTGGGTGGCACTTGAAGAGGAGCCCTTCTAATTTGAGCGACTGGACTGAACTGGTGACTAATGAGACTGACCTTGATAGCGCATATCCCTACCTCTATGAGCAGCTACTTGACACTCCCTGAACCTATGGCCTAATTTCCCACAGCTATAACAAATATTACTACCAGCTCTACACTCTCCCTAATTATTTTTACCACACTCTCAATAAAATAGATTAGTACAACCATTACTTATGCTATCTTGTGTTATCGGTACACTGGCTGAGGATGGAGTTGGAACTGAAGACTTTGGAAAAAACTAGTAATGGTTACCCCCATCAAACTTGGGTTGATTAAAATTAAAGCTAACTGTTCTCGCTTTTTTATTTTCCCTCACCTTCTCCTTAAGCTTCTGCTCCTCAATCAGTTGATCAAGGACCATAAGCCTAGATATGTCCATCTCTTTAATCAACATCTCTGTTCTATATTCCTTAACCACACTATCTGACACCCCAATACAAACTTGCTCATTCTGGACCTATTTTCTGCTTCTACATGGGGAGCATACTAGGCTAATTGAGTAAACTTAAGGGAATACTCTTTTACACTCATACAACCTTGCTTTATTAATGAACTCTAACACTTTTCCTTCTCTCAGCTCTAAGGGAAATAATCTATCTAGGAAAGTAGCAGCAAAATCTTCCCACTTTCTGGGCTCTGCATCTATACCCATGTCTACCTTCCACTGCCTAAACCATGTATGGGCTACATCTTGTAGCTGATATGCGGCTAAATCAGCACTCTTACTGGAAATGAATCCCATGATATTTGTGTCTTTTTAAACCTGATCGAGAACTCCTGTGGATCATCTTCTGACTTAGATCCCATAAAGGGAGGAGGATTCATTTGGGTGAAGTCCTGAATCCTGGTTGCCACAGTATTGGCCACTGGGTTTTCTGGAACAACAGTTGGATGTTCATCTTGGGCCACGACTAAATTGACTAGAGTAGTAAATGTAACTCTGAATTCTGCATGAGACGTGTGCTCATCCAGGGGATCTTTCTGAGTGGGCTAAGGTGAGAACTGATTTCCTGTACTTTTTTTGTTAGTCCTTTTGGGAGGCATGTTCTGTAAACAAAAGGGAGAAGTGAAGTAGACTGAGCGTGTAACTTGAGCTCATGATCACTCATATGACATGAATACTAAAAAAAGGGAAACTTTTCCTAAAACATCTTATAGCCTCCGGTCCATAAGTGTGTCATGCTACACACCCATGCACAAGACTCTACTAGATGCAGATTTTCAGACTCCCTGCGACATTGTTGAACCTTAGGCTCTGATACCAAGTTTGTAATGACCCAATACTACCCTTTAGTCATCATATAGTGTTTGCGATCCCAAAGGACCACAAGCTAACCCTTGAATGATATCTGATATGAGAACTGAAAAATAATACTAAAATTATGTGGAAGATGAAGTGATATGCCATAAGGTTCAAAATACGATAATCAAAACTAAATAAAATACTAAAATATTGAACAATTGTCTGAAATACTCTAGTCTGAAAAACCTATAACTTTCTGAATATGGAGTTGATGGGATAAGTGTCTAAGTAACTCCGACTACTAATAAACTACTAAGATGATGAACTAAAATAAAAGCATATCCTAGTTAGATAAGGACTCATGCTAAATTTACTACTGTTGGCTAAATATGGAATGATCAGGAACCTGAACGTCCAAGCCTATGATATAAAACATTATAATGCAAAAAACGGGTATACGATTAGTACGTAGAAATGTACTGGTATGCTAAATGAGGTAAGGCTGAATGCATGGGTTCATATACATGAACAATAACTAACTGAATGATATGCAAGAGATGGATTAGCATACAAGGAGGATCTGTAACTACTGAGCATACTATGCATACTATAACTGAGTATACTAGAATTAAATCTAATAATTGATAACTGAAAATACTGATAATCTAAGATCACTGATAATTTGAATTACAGATAACTGAGTGACTATATCTGACAATCCTAATTCTGTAGAACTGAACTGAGTTCTATTTTGAAGACTAATACTGAAACTGAAACAGTTGGAGTTTTACTAGACATGCCCCTGAGTAAACTGAGTGGGGTCCAACCTATAACCCCAATTGGAAGGGTACTAATACCGTTCCATGGGTAAAGAAACTGCTATGGTCAAGCCTATCTAATGTGTAACCCTGAACAGGGAGTCAAGCCTAATATGACGGGTGACCCTTGGGAGGTAGCCAATCCTTAATTTGACGAGTGACTCCTTACATCCTACGCTATCCATGTAGTTATTTAGTGTGAGACTACTACGAACAACTCTGCCTGCCGGATGGGAGAATTCATCACCTCCACACTCTCTTGGTGTTATTTCCTACTACCAACTAAAAGACACTGAACTAAGTCTACTGAATTAGAATGGACTGATACTGAGATTATTGAGTTTTCCAAAGTTTTATAACTAATTGAATTCTACTAAGTTTGGTAACTGACTAAGAGTACTACTGATCGTGACATGACTGATACTATTTTGTCAAAGACAGTGGCTCTAGGCAAACAACTAAATTGTCAAGTATTAAATACCCCCAAGACTCGATTGCATGAAAAGTAAAGAAAAGCATCATCTTGAATAACATAACAATATTCACTTGGGCATAATTCATTCACAGAGATTTCATCAAACACTTGTAATGCATTAACTTGTACATAATTGGGGAATACATGTTAGCATGCTATAATAACATTATTTCATTCTCTTAGATAATTTATCAAACACATATGAAACATACTTGGTTCATTAAATCATAAACACTTAGGGTTAACATGGTTACAAAAATCAACTTGAAAATTGAAGGGTTTATCATGAATATCATATAATTCAACACATATTAGAATAAATTCTTGGAACTTGTAATCTAAATAATGGATTAAAACTCAAATAACACCATGAACATGAATTCAATCTAATTCGAACATGGAAATCAAAATCATAAATCTTATATTTTTGAAATAGGATTCTTGGGCTCTATGGAAGGTAAGGATCCATGGATGAACATCTAACATATCTCAATTTGATGAGTTCTTGGAGCAATTCTTGGGATTGACCTTGATTCTTGAGAGCGAACTACCTTTTGATTTTAAGGAAAAGTGAATAATGAAAGATTTTACACGTTTTTAGGGCTTAAATCCCATATCTGGGTGGAATAAATCATGGAAAAAGACTATTTTAACCTTGGGAGCAATTTTAATTTTTTTTGTGATATTTTCCTAATCAGGACCCCTGGTGCGATGCAGTGCTATCGTTCTGTGTCACTGGAAAATGAAAACTAGGAAATCACATGGTGGAGTGATGTAGTGGTATCGTGTTGCCACTTTGTTTGTGAAATGGAAGTGCACCGAGATGCGGTGGAATTGCGTTGGTATACTGAAAATTAACAATTATGAATTGAGTATATGGTGTGACATGCCAATATCGAGAAGCAACACTGGAAATTGACAATTGTTATTTTAACATACTCCGCGATGAGCTACGAGCCTGAATGATGATGTTTAACGACTGAAACTTAAAAACTCAATAACTTCTTACCCGGTTGTTAGATTTAGGCAAATTTTATATCGTTGAGAAGCTAATTGAATTTCCTACACAATGACAGGCTCTAATTTGAAAATTACTAAGTATTCAAAAATTTTATTTAGGATAACCTAAGTACTGAGGGTTAATCTAGGCTAGAAAAATATGGGATATTATAATATCTCCCCCTTGGAAACATTAATCCTCGAATGTGGCTAGTTAAGCTGAGAGAGTACGGACAAACTAAGTTTATGTACTGAACTAGACAAGCACAACTAAAGCATGATTACGTGACAGGTCCGATAGACTTAACTTACATACTGAACATACATATCTAATGCATGATTACATGGTTAAAATATATTTATAAAATACATGACTGACATGCGGATGATATGAGATGGTAACTGATAACAAGTTTGTAATGGTAAAAAATATGGGACTGAGTAGGTTTAAGGAAGACTGTGATGATGTAGGAGACAACATCTAACTAAAGCATGACTGAATGACTTTGACACACTACTGAGGCCTGTGGAACAAAT
This sequence comes from Capsicum baccatum var. pendulum, assembly GCA_030864225.1. Classification (NCBI taxonomy): domain Eukaryota; kingdom Viridiplantae; phylum Streptophyta; class Magnoliopsida; order Solanales; family Solanaceae; genus Capsicum; species Capsicum baccatum. Next base: position 23,033,486 of record CM061554.1, on the reverse strand, counting down.
GACATAAATTGAATTTCACGAACCAATAAGAGTGTAACATGAGTCATGGGAACTGGGCATACTGGGAAACATGAATACGTGCGTCATGAATTGCATGACCTAAGTTTGGAATTTCTGGACTTATGGAACTTGATTCATACTACAAAGTGAACTGGAACTCCTTATACTAGGAACTGTAATCATGTATGGTCTTCTACCATGTTCTATACTACCATCCCCCCTTAGCCTTAAGTTGTCATTCTACATCCGTGGGTCACTAAATCAATAACCCTACTACTATTACAGGGTTTAACCTTGGTATGGACTTCTATGTAAGAAATTATAGAATATAGAAAAACTCATAGATCGAATAATGAATAAACATATAAGTGGGGGATTTGTAACTTACCAGTGACCACATCAGGAAGTTTCCTAATCCTGTCAGGACTGAAGTGCATAATATCTATTTAGACACTGACCGTGGGTGGCACTGGAAAAAAAGCCTTGCTGATTCGGCCAACTGGAATGAACTGGTGATTGATAAGACTGACCTTAATGGCCCATATCCCTAACTCTCTGATAATCTACTCGACACTCCCTAAGAATATGGCCTAATTTCCCACAGCCATAACAAATATTAATGCCAACCCTATATTCTCCCTGGTGGTTTTTACCGCACTCTCTGTAAAACAAATTAGTATGACTATTGCTTATGCTATCCTGGGTTATCGGTATACTGGCTAAGGACGGAGCTGGAACTGAAGACTTTGGATGAAACTAGGAACGGTCACCCCCATCTGACTTAGGCTGGTTGAAATTAAAGCTACGTATGCTCTCCTTCTTATTTTCCCTCTCCTTCTCTTTAAGCTTCTGCTCCTCAATCTATTGAGAATGGACTATTAGCCTAGATATGTCCATCTCTTTAATCAAATTTGTTGTTCTACATTCCTTAACCACACTATCTGACACACCAGATACAAACTTGCTTATTCTGGACCTATTGTCTGCTTCTACATGGGAAACATACCTGGCTAACTGAGTAAACTTAAGGGAATACTCTTTTACACTTTTACTACCTTGCTTTAGATTAATCAACTCTAACATTTTATCATCTATCAGTACTAAGGGAAACAATCTATCTAGGAAGGTAGTAGCAAACTCTTCCCACTCCATGGGCTCTACATCTATACAACTATCTAACTTTCACTGCTTAAACCCATATAGGCTATATCTTATAGCAAATAGTCGGCTAACTCAGCACTATCACTGGAAGTTAATCCCATTATATTTATTACTTTTAAAACCTGATTGAGGAACTTATGTGGATCCTCTTCTAACTTATAAAGAAAGGAGTATTCATTTGGGTGAAGTCTCGAATCCTGGTTCCAGTAGTATTGGACACTAGGTTGGCCGGAATAGCCACTGGCTGTTCATTTTGGGCCACAACTAAATTGGCGAGAGTAGTGAATGCAGCTCTGAATTCTACATGAGAGACATGCTTATACAGGGGATCTGCCTGAATGGGCTGAGGTGTTGACTGATTTGCAGTTCTTATTTTGTTAGTCCTTACTAAAGGCATGTTTTGAAAATGAAAGGAAGAAGTTGGTTAGACTGCGAGTGTAACTTGAGCTCATGCTCACTCGCACGACATTAATACTGAAAGAAGGGAAACTTTTCCTAAAGCATGTCATAGCCTCCTATCTATAAGTGTGGCGCGCTACACACCCATGCACAAGACTCTACTAGATGTGGCTTTTCATACTCCCTACGACATTGTTTAACCTTAGGCTCTGATACCAAGTTTGTAATGACCCTAGATTACCCCTTAGTTGTCACACGGTGCTTGCAACCCCGAAGGACCACAAGCTAACCTATGAATGATATCTTCTATGATCACTGAACAATAATACTGAAATAATGTGAAAGATGAACTTAAATGCCATAAGGTTCAAAATACTATAGTAAAAACTGAATAAAATACTAAAATACTAAACAACTGTCTGAAATACTCTAGTTAGAAAAGCCTCTAACTGTTTGAATATGGAGATGATGGGACAAGTCCCTAAGTAACTTCGACTACTAAAAGATGAGGACTCATTACTAAATTGTCCACTGTTGGATGAATTTGGATAAACGCTTTCAGGAACCTAAGCGTTTAAACCTATGATATGAAACATCATAGCACAAGAAACAATTATGCAATCAGTACATAGGAATGTACTGGTATGCGAAATGAGGTAAGGCTGAATTCATGGGTTCATATACATAAAAAATAACTAACTGAATTATATTCAAGAGATGGATTAGTATGCATGGAGGATCTATAACTACTGAACATACTGTGCATACTGTAACTGAGTCTACTGGAACTGAATTTGATAACTGATAACTGAATATACTGATAATCTGAGATCACTGAAAATCTGAATTACTAATAACTGAGTGATTGTATCTAACATTCCTAATTCTATAAAACTGAACTGAGTTCTATTTTAAAGACTGAGACAAACTGAAAATATGGGAGTTCTCATTTGACTGACATGCCCCTGAGTAAACTGAGTGTGGTCCAACCTGTAACCCTAGTTGGAAGGGTGCCAATACCATGTCATGGATAAAGACACTACTATGGTCAAGCCTATCTGATGGGTGACCCTGAACAGGGAGTTGAGCCTAATTTGATGAGTGACCCCTGGGAGGTAGCCAATCTTTAATCTGACAGGTGACTTCTCACATCCTACGCTGGCTGCACAGTTCTATAGTGTGAGACTACTACTGAAGACTCTGCCTTCCTGACGGGAGAATTCATCACCTCCACACTCACTCGGTGCAAGTTCCTACTACCAATTGAAAGACAAGGAACTGACTATACTTAATTGGACTAGACTGATACTGAGATTACTAAGTTTTCCTAAGTTTTGTAACTAATTGAATTCTATAACTGACTAAGAGTACTATTGATCATGACATGACTGATACTATTCTGTCACTAAATCTGGCTCTAGGTAAACAACTAAATTATTGGGTATTAAATACCCCCAGGACTCGATAGCATGAAAAGTAAAGCAAAGCATCATCTTGAATAGCATAACAATGTTCACTTGGGCATAATTCATTCATAGAGACATTTCATCAAACACTTGTAATGCATTAACTTGTACATAAGTGGGGAATACATGTTAGCATGCTATAATGACATTATTTGACTCTCATAGATAATTTATCAAATATATAAGAACTATACTTGGTTCATTAAATCATAAACACTTAGGGTTAACATGGTTACAACAATCAACTTGCAAATTGAAGGATTTATCCTGAATATCATGTAATTCAATACATATTAGAATAAATTCTTGTAACTTGTAATCTAAATCATGGATTAAAACTCAAACAACACCATGAACATGAATTTAATCTAATTCAAACATGGAAATCATATATCATAAATCTTATATTTTTGAAATAGGATTTTTGGGTTCCATGGAAGGTAAGGATCCATGGATGAACATCTAAGATACCTCAATTTGATGAGTTCTTGGAGAGATTCTTGGGATTGACCTTGATTCTTGAGAGCTAGGGTTTGTTTTCTTAAGAGAGAACTACCTTTTGATTTTTAAGAAAAAGTGAATAATGAAGGATTTTACACATTTTTAGGGATTAAATCCCACATCTAGGTGGAGTAAAATTATGGAAAAGACCATTTATCCTCGAATGTGGCTACTTAAGCTGAGAGAGTACGGACAGACTGAGTTTACATACTGAACTAGACATGCATAACTGAACCATGATTACGTGACTGGTCTGATTGACTTAACTTACATACTGAACATGCATATTTGATGAATGATTACATTGCTAAAATCAATTTATGAAATTTATGACTGACATGAGGATGATCTGAGATGGTAACTAATAACAAGTTTGTAATGGTACAGAATATGGGACTGAGTAGGTTTACGGAAGACTTTGATGATGTAGGAGACACAATCGAACTAAAGCACGACTGAATGACTTCGACACACTACTGAAGCTTGAGGAACACATGGCATAAATTTAATTTCACAAACCATTAAGAGTGTAACATGAGTCATGGGAATTGGGCATACTGGGAAACATGAAATGCATGACCTGAGTTTGGAATTTCTGAACTTATGGAACTTGATTCGTACTACAGAGTGAATTGGAACTCCTTATACTAGGAATTGTAAGCATGCTTGGTCTTCTACCATGTACTATACTACCATCTCCCCCTTACCTTAAAGTTATTGTTCTACGTCTGTAGGTCACTAAATCAATAACCCTACTACTGTTTCTATCACGACCCGAACTAGGGCTTGGTCATGACGGACATCCGACCCATAAAGGCCCGGATATACCACTCTATTTGGTAATCATGTACAACATTTATATAATAAAAGAAAAATATTGAATTATAAATTGAATATGGAAACATGGTCATACTCTGAAATTAGTTTAAAAATAAAGGAAAACTCCAACAATATCTAAATAACATCTGACTCAGTCTGCGAAATCTCTACTAAATCTCAAAACAATACTATCTGAAGTCTGGGACAAGGACCCGAGTAAACCAAACTATAGAATGATGAATATTTGTAAGACATTAGGCCATCATGAATATAGAAGGCTCACCACTGCACAATCTCTTCTGCTGTCTGAATCATCTGCTGCTTATCTTGACCCCTAGACTATGCCTCAGAACCTGAGAGGTTGGAGGGGGAGGGGGGTCAATATAGATGTACTGGCATGCAGAGCTAATCTAAAATAGTGATTTATAATCAACATATATGAGAGCAATATAAAATAGTTCATAAACATATCATATAGTAAGAAATCACATAGGCATTTTAAAGTCATTGAAACTATGACTCACTCTTTGTCTTACTTTTTAGCTAGATGGTACACCCTATAATCTGTAATTCCATGGGCTATATGGAATCTTCTCTTAACTCAGTGGACAAGACCCCAATCCAAGTTTGCCGCAAGGATTGGAGTATCTATAAAGGGGATACGCAAAATCACACAGCAGGATGCCAAAATCCCTAATCAAGTCAACATGTCATGGTAGTGTACAAGATCACAAAGCAGGGAACCTAACCATAGTCCCAATTTGGGACGACATGAATCAAGGTACTCAAGATCACAAAGTATGGTACCATAATCCCATGTCAACAAATCACGGTTTCTAGCATAGAGTCTTTCAACTCGTACTTTCTTTGAGTAACCATCTAACTCTCTTAAATCAAACTCTAACTCTACCATGGCATACATTTATATGGTATCATCATACCATTGACTTGCAATTCACAGTACCACATCAATTCTTCAACTTTCAATGCCATTTACAAGATGCACATATATAAAACTTTTGCACACATTAAACACATGCGCCATGGTTCTCAATATGTAATAGTTTCAAGAAACATTGTCATTTATGAGTAATATCATGTCAATTGCAAAAAATCATGCTCTCGATGGTTTAACACAAGTATAGTGTGGGGTACAAAACATTGTCATTGGGGATTTAAAGAATTCAGAATTCATATACATCGCACCTTTTCGAAATTCAGATCACATATTCACAATTCAATAATTGAAATATATGCAAGCCAACAACACCATTATATTTCAATATTTCTTTCAAAACCATATCAAAAAACATGTTATTGATATTAAAACAAAACCCCACTTGTATAAACATATGTATACACATAGATAATAAGGTCTTGTATAAATTCTTTTCAAAAATCATGATCATGAAATTTGGGACAACCCCACGTACCTCTATTTCATAAAGTAAATAGATGATTCTTGGATCCTACGATGTGAGGATTCCAAATTTCCAATTATATTTTAAAACCCACGGTTAAATCTTAAGCGAGGATTTTTAGTTTGAAACCCTAATAGAGTTTCTTGAGAGATTCTGATAAAAATAAACTTACTTTGGTGTTCTTGGGATTAAAACCCGTGTTAGAGATTATAAGGGGTTGAAGAAGTACCATTTTTACCCTTAATTAGATAGAGTAAAAATATAACGGGTGTCCGATTTTATGGGCCACCATGACGCACCACAATCGCAGTGGCTTACTGAAAATTGCCAATTGGGAAATTGTCTCACTCCGTGATGCGCCACGATTGCGGAGTCTCACTGGAAATTGACGAATGTGAAATTGGGATCCTCCACGACGTGCTAAACACCTGAATGATGATGTTTTACGACTAGCACATAAAATAGCCATAACTCCCTCACCGGCTGGCCATTTTGGATGAATCTTATATCAACAGAAGGCTTATTCAGTCACCTACATAATAAAAAGTTAATTTAAAGAATTCCATAGGGAGTTGAGTATAATTCACTCTAGAAGCCCATGCTTAATATTTTTAGTGATAAATTTTAGCTTGAAAACTTTCAAGGTGTTACAGTTTCAGGGTTTAACCTTGGTATGGACTGCTATGTAAGAAATTATAGAAGATAGAGAAGCTCATGGATCTAATAAAGCATAAACATATAATTTGGAGATTTGTAACTTACCAGTGATAACATCACGGAGTTTCGTGATACTGTCGGGACTTAAGTGTATAAAATTTGTTTAGACACTGATCGTGGATGGCACTGGAAGAGGAACCCTGCTGATTCGGGTGACTAGACTGAACTGGTGACTAATGAGACTGATCCTGATGGCATATATCCCAACTTCTCTAAGCAAATACTCGGTAATTCCTAAGCCTATGGCCCAATTTCCCATAGTCATAACAAACATTACTACCAGCCCTACACTCTCCCTGATGGGTTTTACCACACTATCCACAAAATGGATTAGTACAACCATTGCTTATGCTATCCTGGGTTATCGGTACACTGGCTGAAGACGGAGCTATAACTGAAGACTTTGGACGAAACTGGGAATGGTTACCGCTGTCTCACTTAGGCTTATTAAAATTAAAACTACCTATTATTTCCCTCTCCTTCTCCTTAAGCTTCTGCTCCTCAATCTATTGATAATAGACTATAAGCCTGGAGATGTCCATATTTTTAATCAAGATCGTTGTTCTGCATTTCTTAACCATACTATCTGACACCCCAGAAACAAACTATCTCATTCTGGACCTATTATCTGCTACTACATGGGGAGCATACCTGTCTAACTGAGTAAACTTAAGGGAATACTATTTTACACTCATACTACCTTGCTTGAGATTAATGAACTTAAACACTTTGGCTTCTCTCAGTTCTATGAGAAAGAATCTCTCTAGGAAGGTAGTAGCAAACTCTTCCCAGTTGATAACGCTCAATATACAGCTCTTGTAAGAGTGTAAAGCGGTCGTTGTCAAATATATAACCCAACTGGGTTGGGTATCGATCCCACAAGGAATAGCCGGTCAATAAGTAAGCAAAGATTATTAGACTTTTGGTGAAAGTCTCATAAAAAGGGGGGATTGTAACGTGTAACCAAAATAATAGAGTAAAAAAGGAAATTAGCAAAGTAAGAAGAAAGAATGTTTGATACGATGTTAACCAATGAGAATTGAGAGTTGGGGTTATGTCCACCTTATGAGTTATACGTCTCTATTGGCTATGAGTTATGCGGAATTCAGGCATGCATGTGCTTATAGAGAATTGTATTCTATGGTAAATCCAAGCGTCTTTCGACCTAACAAGGACTATTTCACTTTAACTCTTTCGAGCTTAAAGCGTATCTAATGGTACAAATTCTCCAAGTGGTTAATCCAGTTACGGCACTAACTTTTTAACAGGGTTGGTGCCCTATTACGTTGACATTATCTCTTTTCCAGACATATAACTTTTCTTTCAAACAAGTTAATGCTATACTAGCGTATTCTAAGTGTTTGCAACCACAAAGAATTTAGATTAAGATGAAGAGAATAATGATATAAGCAGCATACGTGTCGCGAATTCACAAACTCATAGCAATAGATAGTATCTCATACGGCTTCCATAACCCCAACAGAGAAGTTTAGCTACTCATGAGTGCGATGGAACTCACAATAGACATTATTATTATACCACAATAAAGATATCATGTGTAGTATGGTGTGGTATGGCTTTAGGCGTGAACTCCCTTTCAAAGTAGCGTTTCTCTTGTTGTGGAATTTAAGAATTGAATAGATGAATAGAAGAAGAATAAAAAGTAGAATTAACGGAAGAATTAGAAGTAGTAGTCAATGATGAGAATAATGAGAATGAATCAAAAGCATCAGCAAAATAGGGTATTTATAGTACCCATATCCTATTCCTACTAGGCTACTGCGTACTTATCCTAATCCTAATAAATTACTGCATCATTATCCTAATCCTAATAAGTTACTGCTTGTCCCCAAAGTCTTTAGAATTGCTGTTTTTGCCCGGGACAGATTTTTCATGCGTCACTTTTGGTCCTTGGCGTCCAAGCTTTCCCTTCCTTCTTTCGTGAAGCTTCCTTTGGCGTCAAGTTATCCATAAAATGCTGAAATCTGCATCATTTATACCTGAAAACTTGTTAATCACGTTTGTTAGCTCACTTACAGGAAAAAGGACTAAAAATGCATGAATTATATATTTTGTCCTTACAACTTAGCTAAAATATAGGTAGATTATAGCACTTTAGGCATGTAAATACGCCTATCATCAACACCCCACACTTAAAGCTTTGTTCGTCCTCGAACAAAATATCATATCCTTCTAAACATTTACTTAGGGTTTCACAGTAACAACACAAAATAGTCATCAAGACAAGCATAGCAATCATTAACAAAGAGTAGTTTTCTGATCATTACTAGAAATAATTTTATCCTCTAATATAGACTCGTGATGATGGTTAGTTCATATTCAAAGGTTAAGGTACAAAGAATCATACACAACTACCCAAAACTCATCAACCACGTGTGTCTCACAATATATTACCCATAATCACTCACAAGTATAGTATATTTATTGAAACATGGGTATACGAGTATCCTTGCTCTCGCTCTCACAAAGAATTCATATGCTGCAACTGATGACCATAGGCTTGCCCTTAGTGTAATGCTCCGCTAAATATCAGAATGCTAAGCTTACGATCAAATAGGTCTTTTGCTGGTTGTAATGTAGGCTAAGGGACGGGTAGGACTATTTTGGCCAGAAATAGTGACTATGTTCCTAAGCGCTTTTAATACATCACATTATGCCATTTATGCTTTCTTTCAAACAACCTTTCTATTTTCTTTTAATCTACCACCCTTTCTCACCTCTTTTGTTTTTCAATTTTGACAGAATTAACTTGTTATTTTTCTTTTCCTTTTTCTTTTCATAACACACCTCTTATGATAGCAATTATTTTTCATAACAAATTCAAGCACCAATACAATCTAAGGCTTCATACTCACCCAATTTCCTCTTATTTTGTCACATGACTTTACACTTTAAAGCACTTAGGAATTTGGATCAACTTATGGTCTTGAAAAAATGGATTAGGCTTACATATGAGGCTGTCAAAGAAAATAGGCTAAAGGCTCAAAAGGGTTTATCTAGGATGATGTCCATGGGTAGATAAAATGAAGGTAAAAAATCATAGGTTGCCAAAGAAATGCCTAAATCATCTCCTAAACTCACACTCTTTATTTTTCTTTACATACATACCAGGCAAGTTCTAGCATCAGCCACAAACATAGAATATACTATCATCTCACACACACAAGGCACATGGTCGACTTTATTGGGAGTAGTATAGACTCTTGACCCAACAAATTAAGGAACTGAACCACACAATTATCACATAGTGAGTCACAATTAGAGCCTAAACATCTCAATAGTAATGATTTTATCACAGACTCTTGTTATAATACTATGCTGCCTATCAGAACAATTTTATGCAATTTCCTAAAAAATTAAAACAAACAAACATAAATAAGCAAAACACACATAAATAAGCAAATGCAGATAAGGAAGTATAGCATGCAAATACCAGCACCCCACACTTAGATGGGACACACTGCCCTCAGTGGAAAGTAAATAAGAAGAACCTGGTTAGTCGGACTCCTCCTCTATGTCTGGGGTCATACCCCCTTCGTCGGAATCATCATCAGAGTCGTCGCCATCAGAGTTCTCCTCTACGTTGGAGTCTGGCATTCGACGATCATCATCGGTTGGCACATCGTCATCAAGAGGTTCCTCAAAGTACACACCTACTCCATACATTTGCCTTGCATGCTCATTCATTGGGTAGTCATAATCCAGCTGTTGGAGATCTGCAGCAGTTAGAACATGACCTCCGCTCATCATTGTAAACCGAGTCATGCCATAAAGATGGCGAAACAAACTCTCATCCCGAGCATGTCTCTCAGCAGTAGTAAGGTTGATGCCATGTGTAGATTTAACATCTTTAACCTTTGTGAGGTCAACCTTATTCGGGTTGTGTGGAAGCTTATGATCAGCCGGTTCCTCTTCGATGTCCTCCTTCCGCAATATTGTAGTCAACAGGTTGCCCAAACTGAAGTGGGACCTCTTGTGTAGCCTAGCTTTTCGCATTGTAGATCGAATAATTGCCCCAATGTTGATAGGGACATTCGTCATCAATGCGTATACCAAGCACACTCAATCTCGTGTTATCTTGGTGTACTGGGTCCCTAGAATTAGGCAAGAGTTGACTATGCACAACCATATCCTTGCTTCCCTATTCAAAGGAGCATATGGGAAGATGTTGTGCCGACCGGTGTCCTTGTGTCTACTCCATCGTGCCATGGATTGTGTTCCACAAAGTGTGTGTCGAATGGCCCTGTATGGAGGTCTATTTTATAGCTCCTTGAGTGGTGATGGATCAACTGAAGGCAAACCTAGAAAGGAGTTGAAGAAATCCGTATTTAGTTGTAAAACTTGGCCCCGAATCTTGACTTCATTCCCTGTGGTTTTCGGTGACCAGTTGACATAGAATTCTCGTGTTAAATCGAGATTGCACTCTCCCATATCTCGAAAGATGAAATCAAGATGTAACACCATTATCTTGTCCAACATGCGCGGTTCTTTCTTTGCTAGGCTTTCTTTGTGTATCAGGTCCACATGAACATATTTTCTCTCTTTATTGTTCCTAAAACACTCCTTTTCTTCCTCCTCGAGGACCCATTTAATTCTGAACATGCGGCGTGGTACTTGCATTGAGGCTGATTCGCCTTTCTCTTTTTGTCCTCTTTTCTTGCCTTTTTGTGAAGTGGTTGCTTTATCGCCGCCTTGTCTTGCTTTGGGTGCCATTGTACCTAAGATTATAACGATAGTCAAGTTAGCATCATCTTGGTGGATACAATCAATAAATAGGCAGTAGTGGTACCACCCCACACTTAGTTTGTTGGCATCAACTAGTGAAGTGAAAGTTTGTCGATTACTCAGACTTCATCGATATACGTTTTAGGCGCTATATTCCAACAATAAAATCAGTGCAGTCATACTTCTTGTGAATTTGACAATACCTTCATGTTTGATGTATCAAGACTTACTACATAGTGATTGAATAAAGGTATAGCATCTAGAAATAAGTAGTCAACCATAATTCTTGTCTTGATGAACAAGTCATTCCAACATGTAAGATTTTTATTGACAAGATTATGCAATTTTCCTGACCATGTTAATTCCGCAAAAGTATGACATTGCATCAAAATCAAATTCAAGTTGGAAACATGGTAAGATCATTCTTACGTATTCTTTCACTTACTTAGTTGTATCACAACACATCAACCACATTCAAATCACCAATACTACTTCAAGATTTAGCGATTCATAATATGCGTGGTAGTGTAGTACTTACAGAATATAAATGAAGAACAAAGAAGTACTTACTTGATTGATGGCTTTGGATGATGTTCTTGTGAAGTAAAAGAGCAAAAGAAAAATTTTTGAGAGGATTTGGAGACTATAGCGGCGCTTATGCTAGGTTTGCAATGTGTTTTTGGTCTAAGACTAAGTCTCTTATTTATAGGAGAGGCTTGGGTCGGGTTTTGACCCATTTAAAATCAGATTTGGAGACAAGAAGTGACCATAGGCGGCGCCTAAAGCTTTAACTATGCTTGACATAGGCGGTGCCTTTTGCAAAGCATTGTTGAGAATAGGCAGCGCCTATGCCATGGCATTGTTAGGCATAGGCGGCGCCTTTTGCATAGCATATGAGATTCAGAGACAAAAGGCATTGGCATAGGCGGTGCCTATGCTATGGCATACTTGGGCATGGGCGGCGCCTATGCTATGGCACACTAGATTCCGAGAGCTTAGGCCATAGTATAGGCCTTGCCTTGTTCGTGGCCTAGATTTACATAGGCTTTGCCTTGTTCTTTGCCTATATTTTCATAGGCAATGCCTAATCCATAGCCTTTTGCTTCTTAATTCCTAACTTACCACCTTCAACATGCAATACTTCTCAATCAAAATTTGAAACCAATCTCCTCTTTGACAGCTCTTGTACCTACACTTGCTCAAAGACAACAAAAACGATTAGAACGATGGGTTGCCTCCCACCAAGTGCCTTAGTTTTGGTCGTGGAACGACTCTTCTTTTTTTTGGATTTTTATTTATCAAAAGCAAACACGAAATAGAACGAAAGAAAGAAAAACATGTAAAACGATGGGTTGCCTCCCATCTAGCGCTTGATTTATTATCGCGGCACGACATAGTTACCTCAAGTACTTAGACGTCGTCGAGATAAGTGATGGCCATATAATTTATTGAGTCGAGAGGACCGATATAAGGTTTTACTCGTTGGCCATTCACCTTGAAGACAACACCATTATTGTCTTTCAACTCAACTACTCCAGACGAGTAGACTTGGTTAACTTTGTATGGACCAGACCACTTGGACTTCAACTTACCTGGGAATAGCTTCAATCTGGAATTGAAGAGTAGTACCATATTATCCTGTTGAAAGTTTCGTTGAACAATCTGCTGATCATGATACTTTTTCATTCGCTCCTTGTATAGGTCTGATCTTTCATAAGCATGTAGTCGGAATTCATCCATCTCGTTCAGCTACTCCAATCTCACATTCATTGCATCATCCCAATTCAAATTCAATCGCTTCAATGCCCATAATGCTTTATGATCGAGCTCAATGGGTAAGTGACATGCCTTCCCATAAACTAGTTGATACGGGGACATGCCAATTGGAGTTTTGAATGCAGTCCTATAAGCCCATAGTGCATCGTCCAGCTTCCGAGACCAATCTTTCCTATTAGCATTTACCGTCTTTGCAAGGATTTTCTTAATCTCTCGATTGGAAACCTCTACCTGCCCACTAGTTTGTGGGTGATAAGGTGTGGCTACCTTATGTTGCTTGACACCATATTTTGCCAACACAGATTTGAATAACTTGTTGCAAAAGTGAGATCCTCCATCGCTTATGATAGTACGTGGTACTCCAAAGCGGGAGAAGATATTCTTCTTCAAGAATGCTACAACACACTTTCCCTCATTGTCGGCCAATGCTACTGCTTCAACCCATTTTGAAACATAATCTACAGCGACTAGGATGTATTTCATTCTGAACGAATTTTCTAATGGACCCATGAAATCAATACCCCATACATCAAAGAGCTCGACTTCAAGAATTTTCGACATGGGCATCTCATGGTGTTTTGAAATCGCACCTTGTCTTTGACATTGGTCGCATCTTCTCACAAATTCGTAGGCATCTCTAAATATCGATGGCCAATAATATCCACTTTGTAATACCTTTCTTGTTGTCCGATTACCTGCGTGATGTCCTCCAACTTGGGAAGTGTGACATGCTCCCAATATATTAGGCACCTCTACATGGGATATGCATCGCCGGATAACACCATCTGCGCATCGTCGAAACAAATATGGTTCATCCTAAAAGTAGTGTTTTACATCATGCATAAACTTCCTCTTTTGATGGAAAGATAAATTTGCAGGTATGACATTACTTACCACAAAATTCGCAAATTCGGCATACCATGGTAACTTTTCCATTATCATGGCTAAGATCTCCTCGTCAGGGAATGCATCATCAATCTTGATTTCAGGCTACGCCATATGCTCGTTCTCAAGTCTAGATAGATGGTCAGCCACTTGGTTCTCGCAACCCCTTCTATCTTTTACCTCGAAATCAAATTCTTGCAGCAACAATACCCATCAAATTATCCTCGGCTTTGCGTCCTTCTTCGTCATTAGGTATCTCAGAGCTGCATGGTCTGTATGAACGATCACTTTGGTTCCCAACAAGTAAGCACGAAACTTCTCAAAAGCATACACAACCGCTAGGAGCTCTTGTTCTGTGACAGTATAGTTATTTTGGGCTTCGTTCAGGACGTTGCTCGCATAATAGATAGGATGGAATAACTTTTCCCTTCTCTGCCCAAGTACAGCGCCCAAAGCTACCCCACTGGCATCACACATGACTTCAAACAGTAGGGACCAATCTGGGGCTACCATGATAGGAGCTCCAATTAGCTTCCCTTTGAGGCATTCGAATGCCTTCAAACAATCTTCATTAAAGTCAAACTTTGTATCTTTCTCCAGAAGTTTGCATAATGGACTAGCCACTTTGGAGAAGTCTTTGATGAACCACCGATAGAAACCTGCGTGCCCGAGGAAACTACAAACTCCCTTTACGGAAATTGGAGGTGGTAGCTTCTCGATGACTTCAATTTTAGCTCGATCAACCTCAATTCCTTTTTCGGAGATTTTGTGCCCAAGAATGATGCCTTCCTTAACCATAAAGTGGCATTTCTCCCAATTCAGCACTAGGTTGAATTCTACACATCTTTGCAACGCCATACTCAGGTTTACCAAACACGATTCAAACGACTCACCCACAACTGAAAAATAGTCCATGCATACTCTCCATCTGGTGATGGGTCTGAGTGGAATAAGCTCATTCTTCTCATTCGCTACTACCGTCATGCCTCCTTTCTTGGGAACACATTGTACCGGGCTTACCCATATACTGTCAGAGATTGGATACACTACCCCCGCATCTAACCACTTAATAATTTCTTTCTTCACCACTTCTTGCATAGGTGGATTTAGACGCCTTTGATGTTCAATAGTGGGTGTGCAATTTTCTTCAAGCTGAATCTTGTGTGTATAAATCCCAGGGGGAATACCAATAATATCAGCAATGGTCTAACCAATGGCTCTTATATACTTTCGTAGAATAGCAATGAGAGCTGCAACTTGCTGCTCACCCAAATCTGCCGCCAGAATGACTGGAAGTATGTTTCCGTTTTCTAAGAATGCATACTTTAAATGGCTAGGCAGCTCTTTCAATTCTAACGTGGGTGGCTCTTTAATAGATGGTTTAGCTGGTGGTATGGGTCGATTTTTGAGATCAAGGTCCAGCTTTTTGGGAGCATGAGGATATGACCCAAATACTGTTAGAGCATCAATAGTCTCTTCATAATTTTCAGCATCCTTATGCTCAACATTCATTAGCACAACTGCCAATGGGTCATCAATAATTTGCTCCTCTTCAAGTAATTCTTTCTCATCATCAAAGTAAACACCCGCCACCGAGAATACGTTCAAATCTTTAGGTTGCTTCATTGATTTACACACATCAAAGCGAACTACTTCGTCGTTTATCCGGAATAAAAGCTCATTAGCTCTTAAATCAATAAGCACACTTCCTGTTGCAAGGAAAGGGCGCCCCAAGATTATGGGAACTTCTGAATCTGCCTCACAGTCCAAAATAACGATGTCTGCCGGAAAGATAAATGAAGAAACGTTTACCAATACATCACATAGAATACCAACAGGTCGTTTTACCGACCTATCCGCCATTACGAGCCTCATATTGGTTGGAGTAGGATCACCCAACCCCAACTTTTTGTAAATAGATAATGGCATCAAATTGATGCTGGCTCCTAAATCACATAATGCCTTGGCAAAATTTAAAGAACCAACTGTGCATGGAAAGTGAAAGCACCGGGGTCGGCCTTTTTCTGAACTAGTGATCGGGTAGCAATTGCACTGCAATGATGCACAATATCTTGCAACTCATAGCTTGCTGTCCGCTTCTTTGTCAAAAGATCTTTCATAAATTTTGCATACCCAGGCATTTGTTCTAGTGCCTCCACCAGCGGAACATTAATGGTCAGCTGCTTTAACATCGTTATGAATTTGCTGAACCTTGTATCATCCGTAATCTTCTTCAATTTTTGGGGAAAAGGTGGTGGTGGAAGTGGGATTGTTTTCTCCACGGCTGTCTTCTCCTCTTGCTTCCGTATTTTAGTCTTTTCAGGCTGCAATATACTCGGTGTGACGTCATGGACGTCGTGGTTGGCTTCTACTGTGTTTTCTCCATTAGCCTTATCATCGTTGTCCGCTACATTGTCGACCACTTTCTTGCCTTTGGATGAAGTTTCCAGCACCTTACCACTTCGAGTAGTAATAGCCATGCATGATCCATCATTCCTTGGATTTTGCACAGTGTCGCTAGGTAAAGTGCCAGCCTTTCTTTGATTGAGTGTTGCGGAAAGTTGGCTCAATTGTTGCTCTATTTGCTTTATTGAAGTGGAATGTGAGTCAACCAATTGCTTCATTGAGGACAAATCATTTATTACCTCCGTTACTCCCACGTTGGTTGCTTCCACACCTTTCAACAGTTTAGCCATCATATCTTCCATATTTCCATAACCAGATGTAGTGGCGTCATGTCTTCCTGGGGGAACATACAAACCACTCTTGTCATTCTTGTTCTTCCAACAACCTTGGTCCTTGTTTCCAGATTTATCATTATAGTTCTGACCTTGGTTTCCTTGGGTATTACCTTGGAAACCCCCCTGATTGTTTAAGTAGTTGGCCTCTTCTTCTGAATCAGATTCGTCTCTTCCTTTTGACGCAACAGCTTTGACTTTTTTGGTCTTTCCTGATAATAGATGTTTTGTAAGAAGATCCACTTGTGTTTTCAGGTGTGCCATATCTTGATCACGTTCTTCTTCTCTTCTCCTTTGGTCTGCAGTCATGCCAATAGATAAAGTGGGGCTTGCTACCTCAGAATCCCTGGTATGCCAAGCTCTACTTTGCTTCGTCATCCGATCTAGCATATTGCTTGCCTGACCAAAGGTGAGGTCCATAAAAGATCCTCCAGCCGCATTATCCACCACTGGTTTAGTTATTGAATTCAAGGATCTGTATAGTATCTCCATTAGGTGAACATTGGCCATATGGTGGTTTGGGCAACCCATTAGCTTCGTCTTAAACCTCTCCCATGTTTCATAAAGAGCTTCGGTTGGAAGCTGCCGAAAGTTGCTGATTTCATCTCTCAATTGTGCTCTTTTGGATGGCGGAAAAAATCTTTCTAGGAAAGTGTCTTTCAACTGCCTCCAATTAGTGATAGAATCAGGAGTTAGCTCGTTCAATCATAGAGTTGCCTCCCCAGATAGAGACAATGGAAATAGACGCAACCGAATTGCATTCTGTCCAACGCCAGGATTGTCGAATAACTTGCATGTAGAAATAAAGTTGATCAAATGCATATTCGGATCATCGCCTGCTAGTCCACCGAATAATCCCTTGAGTTGTAATAACTGAAACATGGTGCTTATGATGTTGAACTTGGCTCCGGGTGCCAATGGTGGAGGAATAATGGCTCCTGTGGCTCCGGCTCCATCAAAATCATCATCATCATCGTCGAAAGTTAGTTGTACAGGTCGGCGTTTATGCCTAAACCTAGCTTGACGATCTCTTCTGTTAGCAGGTGTTGCTATCTCAGCATCACGCCTTGGGTTTAGTAACTCGTCATCACCTAGGTCCTCATCGTCAGGATTTGTCGCTCGCCCAGGGTTACCAATATTCTGTTGATACACTTGAGCGGCTGCTAGAGCAGCTAGTCTCGCCTGTTCCTGTTGAGCAGCCATCCTTTAAATTTCATGTTGTGCCTCCATTCTGCCAATACGTTGTGGTTAAGGATTGATAGGTAATAACAGTTGACCAGAACTTCGAGTATGGGGCATGCACTGAGAAAAAACTGCAGAAAACAAAAACAAAAACTAAAAGTAAAAGTACAAGAATCTTTGACCAAAGGGTCTAGTAATTATCACAAACTTAGTTGACAACCGTATTCCCCGGCAACGGGGCCAATTTTTTATAACGCTCAATCTACAGCTCTTGTAAGAGTGTAAAGCGGTCGTTGTCAAATATATAACCCAACTGGGTTGGGTATCGATTCCACAAAGAATAGCCGGTCAATAAGTAATCAAAGATTATTAGACTTTTGGTGAAAGACTCGTAAAAAGGGGGGATTGTAACGTGTAACCAAAATAAAAGAGTAAAAACGGAAATTAGCAAAGTAAGAAGAAAGAATGTTTGATACGATGTTAACCAATGAGAATTGAGAGTTGGGGTTATGTCCACCTTATGAGTTATACGTCTCTATTGGCTATGAGTTATGCGGAATTCAGGCATGCATGTGCTTATAGAGAATTGTATTCTATGGTAAATCCAAGCGTCTTTCGACCTAACAAGGACTATTTCACTTTAACTCTTTCGAGCTTAAAGCGTATCTAACGGTACAAATTCTCCAAGAGGTTAATCCAGTTACGGCACTAACTTTTTAACAGGGGTTGGTGCCATATTACCTTGACATTATCTCTTTTCTAGACATATAACTTTTCTTTCGAACAAGTTAATGCTATACTGGCGTATTCTAAGTGTTTGCAACCACAAAGAATTTAGATTAAGATGAAGAGAATAATGATATAAGCAGCATACGTGTCGCGAATTCACAAACTCATAGCAATAGATAGTATCTCATACGGCTTCCATAACCCCAACAGAGAAGTTTAGCTACTCATGAGTGCGATGGAACTCACAATAGACATTATTATTATACCACAATAAAGATATCATGTGTAGTATGGTGTGGTATGGCTTTAGGCGTGAACTCCCTTTCAAAGTAGCGTTTCTCTTGTTGTGGAATTTAAGAATTGAATAGATGAATAGAAGAAGAATAAAAAGTAGAATTAATGGAAGAATTAGAAGTAGTAGTAAATGATGAGAATAATGAGAATGAATCAAAAGCTTCAGCAAAATAGGGTATTTATAATACCCATATCCTATTCCTACTAGGCTACTGCGTACTTATCCTAATCCTAATAAATTACTGCATCATTATCCTAATCCTAATAAGTTACTGCTAGTCCCCAAAGTCTTTAGAATTGCTGTTTTTGCCCGGGACAGATTTTTCATGCGTCACTTTTGGTCCTTGGCGTCCAAGCTTTCCCTTCCTTCTTTCGTGAAGCTTCCTTTGGCGTCAAGTTATCCATAAAATGCTGAAATCTGCATCATTTATACCTAAAAACTTGTTAATCACGTTTGTTAGCTCACTTACAGGAAAAAGGACTAAAAGTGCATGAATTATATATTTTGTCCTTAAAACTTAGCTAAAATATGGGTAGATTATAGCACTTTAGGCGTGTAAATACGCCTATCATCACCACTCTATGGGCTTTACATCTATACCTCTATCTACCTTCCACTACTTAAATAATGTATGGGCTACATCTTGTAGCTGATAGGCGGCTAACTCAGTATTCTCACTGGATTTCTATCCCATGATATTTGTGACTTTTTTAAACTGATAGAGAAACTCTCGTGGATCCTCTTATGATTTAGATCCCGTAAAGGAAAGACGATTCATTCAGGTGGAGTCTCGAATCCTGGTTGCAGCAGTATTGTCCACTGGGTGGGCCAGAACAGTAGCTGATTGTTCATTTTGGGAGTAGTTTTTATATTCTTTGAACCAAATTCTCATACTGAATTCTAGATGAAATTTTTATATTCTTCTAATCGAGGGAGTAAAAATCAAAAGATTTTAGTCTCCACAAAATCAGACCCAATACAGATTAATCAAATACTTGATTTATAAATGGCGATAATTTTTTTCCATCACAAAACAAGCACCAAAATAAATATTTTTTTACTTTTCTTAATGTTGTTGTTTTTCTCAATTTGATAATATCTGTATTTTTAAATAGTAACTTCAAACACATGTTCAACTTAACATATGAACAATCAAATGTAGTTTTAACTTTGTATTTGCAACTTTGAACTTTTAATAATAATTTCAACCCAACTTGTGAACATCAACAAAATGAAGTTCAAACTATTTTATGGAAAATAGGAAAACCAAATGGTAAGAACTGCAACACAAGTTCAACCAACTTATGAACTATCAAAATGAAGTTTCAAGAATTTCAAGCACAAGTTTAAAAAGTTGAAGAACTATCAATAGAAGTTCAACTATTTACTGAAAAATAGTAAATGAAATAATACAGATTAGTAAGTTATTTCCTTAAGATTGTCATTTTTCGGGTACACAAAAACTGTATTTTTGCAACACTACTTCAACACAATTTTAAGAATAAATCAAGAACACTTGCCAAGTTGTCCAACACCTTCAACACAAGATCAAAATGATCTTTCAAAGAAGTGTGTTTTTAGTTTCTTAAAGAAAAATAGATGAAGCAGAAAAAAATCAGGTCTTCCGAATTCACGGAGTATTCTTAAGGAAATAATTTCCCTCAAGTACCCGAGATTGCGGAATATTTCTCCCAGGAAAAAATGGCTTCACAACCAGAATGTAGCGGTACCTCAAACTTTCTGGTTTTCTTCGAACTCACTCAACGAGAGATGATCACACAAAGTTTTTAGAAGCAAGAGAATATTTTTCATACTAAACCTATGGAAAAAATGCAGGTTTATAGAGCCATAAAGTTCCCCTTCCGAAAGGTGGCAATGGTTCATCCAAAAAGGTGTATCCTTTGGAAGAGTCATGTTTGTTCATTTGAAATATTGTTTCTTTTTTTTGAACAGACACAACTATCTGAATAGTCACTCCTTTTACAAAATAATGTGTCTTTTCCTCAAAGGGTTGTGTCCCTCCATTTTCCATTCACACTAATTAAACCCAACCAATTCAAACATTATAATAATATATAATACTTGATAGTCTGAAGCTGAAATAGGTTCATTATGAGCTTCAAACTCATCATATAAACAATTCATATCAAACATACAAATATATTCCCATTTTATCCTTTACTTATTATTCAAAAAATTATTGATTCCAAACTACATTACTCCAGCCAAAAGGAGATTATGTGATTTTTTTGTTTTCCTTCCCTAATAGAACGAACCATATATTATTAAAAGACCAACAAAAAGTGGTCCCCTTTACAACCCGAAACTATAGTTATCAAAAAAAATCAGCAACCATCTATTAAACTCTATTTATTGCTTTTACAACGAACAATCTAGTCTTTGTATAGAGTTTTTCTAATAATATCTTTTTGTCCAGCTTCTTTGTATGTGTATCTTATAAAAAAATCTTATATTTTCTTTAACAAAGTAGTTTAATATTTCACAAATATTCATTACTTACCATCTAAATATGATATATAATTATATCAACCACAACCCTAATGAATGCCTTGCTCATCTTTCTTTTTGCCCTTCTTGCTGCTCTATTCCACATTTCAAGTAATTCATTTCTGTTATTAATATGTAGATACACCAGAGTATCAGCAAGATAGGCTGTGAAATACACATAAGTAAGAACAGGTGCTTTATTTTTTTTAGCAGAAGCATCACAAAATAAGCAGGAACTGTCATAACTATTTGTTCTTATTTGTACGGGAGAAAATATTGAAATCAAGACGTTGTCCATCATCTACTATTTTAATATTAACATTTTTTATATTTTTAATAATCATTTTGTTCGAGATAGAAAGGGGTCACCTTGATAAATTCACGAGATACATGCCACCTCGCACCAGCAATATGCATATACCTGGCGATTCTATCAACCAAGGCTAGTTCACTTATATTAATGTAGATGATTTATCCTTTCTTACTAATGGTATATAGAATATAGATATAGGTTATGCATCTTAAACTATAATATTGAAAGGTGAATCTCTCAACAATCTGTCAAGACTATATCTGTATGCTGAATAGATGTCGTATTCCTAAAAATTACAAGATAAAAGAATTTAATACCTCAAGAGTAGATGAATAAAAGACAGTCTAAATGCATGAATCCTTTCAAAAATATAAGAGTAGAGAGAGATTATAGAAATATATTGATATGGATCATATGTACCATAATGCAGATTTTATATTCGCATCTTTCTTGAATCAGTTTTATTATAAAGTAACATCGTAATGGTATTTATAACTTTTTACTGCTTCATTACTGATAATTCATCAATCAGTATACAATCTTATATACGTTGGGAACCTATATAATTATAAGAGTATACAACATATTTGGCAATGTCATGAATGTAATCTAAAATAATGGAACCACTGAAAATCGACTTTTGAAGGGATTTATAAAAGCAAATAATATTCCCATCTTTACAAAGAAAGAGTAATGCATAAATATTTTTATTGCTAAAGGGTAGAGAAGAAGAAACAAAAACAACAACTATGGATAGAATTATTATAATATATGATAGTATGAGATGTAAATTAGAATCCAATTAATGCTTAGAACAAATCAAGAAGCACTACATTGAAAATCATTGAACTTTTCATTATTTACATTAGATCTAGTTTATAGAACGTAGTCACAAGAATAAATTAAATGGTAACAATTAACACAAGTTGGCAAACAGAGAGAATAAAAGACTAATACTTTAGGAAGAAAATACTAAACCATAAATAAAGTTGTTTTATGTAGCCTATTATACTCAATGTATATAAGCTTATAAAAGAGTATTAGTACTTTTCCTAGAAGAATACCCTTAACAAGGAATCATACGATTATTACAATATCCAAAATATACTTCCTATATCATTTCTTAAATTTTTCATTCTTTTTTTGATTCAGGAACTTTCACTGTGCCTACAGAGCAACTGGACCAACCTCGATACACATGACCATCTCTTCTATTAGGTGGAGCCATTCTTCCATCTTCTAATTCTTCATAGTGTCTCTAGGTAACTTGAATGAATTCATTTATATTATAGACAATGACTCTTGATGTTCTGAATAGATTTAGAAGAGTTTATTTGTTTTCCTATACTAGCTTTAGAATTCTGAAATCGAAACTGTGTAGCTACTTCTGTTAGTTTGATGCAACGATCCTCATCAAAAGTTGCCATAAAATTCAAGAACAATTATATCCAAGAAGCCAAAATCTCATTAGTAATATCAAATGTTTGACTGGCTTATATCTTTGGAGAGAACATCCATGTTGAAATTCATTCTTAAACTCAAATGAAGTAACTTTACTTTTTTAATTTATTCGTGCTAGTGACTTCTCTCAAAGCCATATAATTGGTCACTGGTGTAAGTTAAAGCATTAAATCTTTTTGGATTTTTACCTACAGTAGGGTAAATCAAAATCAAAACCCCCATCATAGATTAACATCAATTCTGAAATCAAATCATAACGTAATTATTCAGACAAATATAATAATGTAGCTTAAGAAGAATGACTCTACTCTTTTAGATTATCCATTAAGGAATTTATGATGAATATAAGTTTTATATAGAAATAATATCACTTATAATGTAATTAGATTATCAATATATCTTACTTAAATCAGCATCAGTGTAAGACCTCGTAAGATCCTAACTCATTTCAGCTAACTCTTGTATGTTAAAGGGATCCAAGACTTTGAAAATTTCACCAACTGTTAAGACTTAGTCATTTTCAAAGCTCCTAAAACTTTGATGATTCTATTTTTGACCTTTCCTGCCTTAGAATATCGATTTCAAAGTTGATTCATTATCAGGGATGTCAAGGGTATATCTTGGGTGAGTTTCAAAATTTTTAGTCGAGCATAAGGGCATGTTTGGACTTCCAAAATAGTAGCTGCAGATGATTAGCCTGTGGCGCCCGGTCCAATCAGACACTGGAGGAGCCCGCGATAGAGCCCGTGGTGCCCTCTCCATTCTGATGCTCGAGAACCCACGATGCCCACTCCATCACTTGTCCCTTATTTTTCCATCTTCTATTTCCATTTTTCAAGGATATTTGGGTCTTTTTCCTTCACCCAATTAGTCTAAATCATGGGATTTAGGGTCCCAAAAGCATTATTGTTCATCTTATTCTCAAACTTTTCTCAATTGAAAGCATTATCTCTCAAGAACAAACCCTAGTCTCTTTAAAAGAAATAAGGGATTTAAGATTAATTCTCAAGGACCTTCGTGAATTCTTCAATTAATGTATGTTAGATATTCATCAATGGGTGCTTTTCACCCATGGAGTCCAAGAATCCATTTTCAAGTTTAAAATTATGATCTTTACATGTTATTATGAATTATATCCATGACACTTCATGAATTTCGATTATATATATGTATGTATGTATGTATATATCATGTTTACAAATTTTTTTCATTGGAATTATCCCTTGACACGTTTGAATAGTGATTTTTGCATGTCACATTGTTAACCCATGATTTTGGTATTGCAATTATGTTAGTATCACATGTTTAAACCATTCCCATGCTTTTACTCATGACCCTCAAGTGTTTGATGAAATTCCTTAATGATTGGGTTTTGAACAATGACTACTTATTATGCTTTTAAAGCTTTAGTATGTTTCTACTGTTATTGTTATCGAGTCCTGGGGATTATGAATACCCAAAAGCTTAGCTATTTACTTCGTCTAAGTGGTTTTAGAATGGTTTCATATATATTTGAGTATTATCAGTTTAGTCAGTTATCATATCAATCAAACTTATATCAGTTCAGTAACTCGAGTCAGTTCAGTTGGGAGTAGGATTAAGCACCAAACGAACCTAGGGATAGGGGCTCACCTGCCAGTAAAGGGTGTGACCTTTAGTAGCAGTCCCTTAGTTCCATAACTACGTAGCTAGTGTAGTTTAGAGATATCAACCTACCAGTTGAGGGTTGATAAAGTGTTCACCTGCCAGTTGAGTGTAACACATATCTCACTTGAGTACCTGCCAGTTAAGGGTGACTCTTTAGCGGATCCACATAGCCATTGTTAATACTCGTGGCATGATACTGACACCCTTCTAACTGAGGTTACAAGTTGCACCCCAATTAACTTGTGTTGGGGCATGTCGGTTAGATAATACCTCCCATAATCTTAGTTTAGTATGCAGTGAAAAAGTTAATTTAGGTTTGTTTAACCATAGCATACAGGTTATTAGATAATCATTACTCAGATCTTAGTATTCCATCTTATAGACTATTTCAGTATCATGTTATATGCTTGGTTATGTATTCAAAGATTTTACAGCTTTCACACATATTATGCATCAATTATCTCATGCTATTAATTCAGTTAGTTATTATTTATACACATGAGCCCATACATATCATCCTAACCTTATCTCTTATACCAGTACATTCAAAGTACTGATCGCATACTCATTTCTTGTGCTATGATTCTCATATCATAGGTACAGATGCTCAGGTTCTAAATTGTACTTGGACATTCCAGCGCATTAGCAGCAGCAGCAGTGGTGATTCCTGATATTTGGAGGATTGATTATATTTATTTTAGTATTTTCAATTCAGCTATTAGTTGGAGTAAGTTGGGGCCTGTCTCATCAATTTTTATTCAGTCAGTTTTAGAGGCTTTCGAACAGTTCAAACTGACAGACAGTTTTTCATTATTTTTATCAGTTTTTAGATAGTTAATTTTAGACTTATGATTCAATAGTGTTTTAGTATTTAAAACCTATGGCGTATTTAGTTATCCTAAATATGTGTATCTTTTTTTATTTGTTTTATTCAGTGCTCATAGTAGGTACCAACTCATGGGCTAGCTTTTAATCAGTTGTGATTATAAGCACCATGTGGCATCTAGGGTGTACTCCTAGGGCGTTACAAACTTGGTATCAGAGCCTAAGGTTTTAAAGTGTCCTAGGGAGTCTGAAATACATGATGAGTAGGGTTTTGTGCAAGGGTGTGAAGTGTGCCACATTTATAGACAAGAGGCTGCAAGACATTTTAGGAAAAGTTTCCCTTCTTTCAGTATTCATGTCATGTAAAAGAGCATAAGCTCAATTCAAACTCATTTTCTCATTCATTCTTTCTTACATTTATAGAAAATATCTCTAAAAAAAAAATGCAAAAAGAAATGGGAATCAGCCCACACCTTCGCCTGTTCAGGAAGATCTCCTAAATGAGTATGTCTCCCATGCCAAATTCAGAGTTGCTTTCATTACCTTAGCTCATTAAGTAACTTCTCAGAACTATCAGCAGGTTGTTTTCCTATTTAGACTTATGGTTTAAACTTAGAAAATTTAGAGAAAAGAGCTTAGGGAGAAACAAAGATAGATTAAGAGGTCCAGAATAAGTAGTTTTATGCCAAGGTCAGAGGGTGGTGACCATTCCTAGTTCCATAAAAAATTCTCAGCCCTAGCTCCACCTTCAGCTAGTGCACTAGTGCGTAAGTTTAGTAATAAAAATCCTTAAGGTATGTTTAAGGATGGTAATGTTGTGTCTTTTAGGTGTGGCGAGCTAGTCCAAAGATTTAGAGAATATCCTAAGGTTGGTCAGTAGAGTCAGCACAATCATCCTCCAGTTCTAGTCGATTGCCTAACTCAGCAGGGCACCGCATCCAGTACCACTAGTGGTCAATTCCAGAATAGAATTTATACACCCATCCCCGACATGATCAAGAAATTTCTCTTCATATGGTTACAGGTAAGTGTATGTTCTTTCATCTTTATGTTTATGATTTATTAGATCCTGGAGTTTCTCTTCTTTTGTAAACCTCTATATAGTTATTGATTTTAGTGTCAGTCCCGAAACTCTAGAAGATCTCTTTTCAATGTATCCAGTGGGTAAATCTAATACAGCTAGACAGGTATACAGGAATTTCCCAATTATAGTATTCGAGAAACTCACTATAGTTGATCTTGTGAAGTTAGAGATGATTGGTTTTGATGTCATTCTCGACATAGATTGGCTCCACTCATGCTATACTTCAGTTGATTGTAGAAGTTGAGACGTTTAGTTTCAGTTTCCTATGAGCCAGTCATCGAATAGAGGGGTAGTACCTCAGTGCTTAGGGGTCAGATATGTTTTCAAATCCCTTTTCAGAATCCTATGATAGCATATGATCTAGAATTAGAGGCATGAAACCAGGATTTTAGCAATAGTATTTGAGTTGGGATAGTGTTATCTGAATTAGAGAAAATTATATATCATAGGGCTAGTTGGATGAAAGGTGAATCAGTAGGCTTGAATTAGTGTATGAAAGAATTTAAGTTTGTTGATTCAAAACATATATTATGGATGTGATATTTGTAGTCTATGATGAAAGTAGTATAGTTATTATAGATTTAGGGATATCCATGTTACGCGTTAGGATCTAAGTTTGAATCTTTGAAGGTTGAGATAACAGAAAGATGAGTTGAAAATTCTAAGTTCGTCAATTTTAAGTTGTTACATGATGATTATTGGTTCTATAGAGGGCTAAGAGTTGTATCTAGAAGAAAGTACTAGTATTAAGTTTTATATATTGGGCATAGTCATTCAGGATGAGTTTACCAATTATGCATATTATTATACCCCAAATTCTAGAGTAAAGTGGTTGCAGTTCAGGTAGAGTTTATTTAGTGGTTCACAGACTTAGAGTGATGGCCTAAAGCTAAGGGCGAGATGATAGAACAAGAAACTAGGCCAGGCCCTCAGATTTTAGTAGTGATGCCAGTATGCTATAGAATAGTAGTAAGGGAGGATAATGCCCAACCTATTCTCAGCTCATCGCAAAGTTTCGCACTTCAGTTATCACGATATCTACTCAAGCCTTACATGTCATCCCTATGACCATAGCTCATATTCATTCACTTTATAGAAAATTGTGTACACTTCTAGTTCCTAGTATAAGGAATTACAGTTCACCCAGCAGTCCAAATCATATTCCATGAATTTATAAACTCTAAACTCAGGTCATGCTGCTCATGACTCATGTATTCATGTTTTATAGTATATTAAGTTCCCATGACTTATGCTACACTCTTAATGATTAGTAAAATTCAGATTATGTTATATATATCCTCATTTTAATGTTCTGATAAATCCATGATGTTGATATTCTATTCCTCAGCCTTAGTTAAGTGTCAAGTTATGTATAGTCTTCATCCATGCTTCAGGTACTGATGTTTTAACCTTTCAATGACCTCTCCTTATGAAATGATAGTAGGGATGAGCAATTGATTAGATGGGAGTGAGTAAACATTTCTTCTTGATGAAAGATTATTGTATGCTTGTTTTAGCTAAGGCTGTAAGTGTGAAGTAAGATTAAGTCCAAGTTTATGATATATGTCATGGTTAGTTGCAATTTTGTGTATGTTTTTTTGGGGTAGTGCATGGAAGTTGTTAATGATAGAGGTTTGGGGGATATAAGGAAAATGCTTTTATGGGTGTTTTTTCAAAATGGCATGTTTAGTCATAAAGATAGGATTGAATGTCATGTTGGTGTGTAAGTGGATAAATGCATCGCGCGTTAGTGAATGTCTAGTAAGAGGTTGAATATCATTGTTGAAGTAGTGAAAAGAATTATTCATGAGATGAGTGATTATGAAAATGCAGGGTGTGTTAGGTTCATGAATTAGACTAGTATTACAGTATTATGTGTGCACTTTGTAGATTCAAGTAGGCTTGACCATAGTAGGAGAATTCAATTTAGCTCAAACTTCAGTAGATAGAGTCATCAGTGCCTATGTGAATATTTTTAGTAGCCTCAAGTGAAGTGGGGTATTGAAGAGAAATGTATAGTTGAGGGGTATTTGAGGAGTATGTCTAAGCTTGAAAGTATCAGTTACATTGTGTAAGGCCTACTAATTTATCCAGTTGATGTTTTGTAGGCCTATGTTCCACGTCATAGAATTTTAGCCATGATTGGATTCCTTATAAAGATGTCTTATTTAGATCATGCCTAAGATTCTCTACTTTTGACTGCTATTAGAACTTCTTCAAAAGAGAGTTGAAGAAATGCTCCAGTTGAGCATAAGTGTACAGTATGAGTTAGTCTGTAAAGCCAGTAATTCAGTCTAGCAGTTGGATGGACAAGTTCCTATGGTTTTCTATCTATCCACCTAGTTATACAATCTGAAGTCTCATAAATATATCTATTTCATAAGGTAAAATATTCGCATCCATATAGATTGTGAATTTAACTCAGTTCATGCATCATACATCGATTTTTGATTCCAGATATTCATTCATGATTTAGTTCATAAGTGTATCGTGCATCATCTCAATCTATCCTTAGTATTTCAGCCAAGCTAGTATTATTTGGGGGATGAAATATCCCAAGGGAAAGATGTATTGAAGTGCCCCAAGTTTTCATGTCCTAAATCTCTCAACTTCTCTTCACGAAATAGGATCTAGCTTAAAGTAATGGGTACTCATAAGTTGACTCTCTCATTTCTATCTTAGTCTTATAACCATTCTCATGTCATTACAGGTATTCAAGAAATCAGTTCAGTTCATGATAATTAGTTCATATATTTTGTTTCAAACTCAGTCATGTAATCATGTTTTTAGTAATGTATAATCAATAAGTAATCTCAGTACCTCAGTATTTATCATCTTAATCAATCTCATTTGAGTTCGAATGTTCTCAAGGGGGAGATATTGTAAAACCCCATAAGATCCTAGCCCATTTTAGCTCACTCTTGCATGTTAAAGGGGTCCAAGACTTAGAAAATTTCACTTAGTGTTAAGACTTAGTCATTTACAAAGCCCCTTAAACTTTGATGATTTTATTTTTGACATTTCCGGCCTTAGAATGTCAATTTTAAAGTTGATATATGATCGAGGATGTCAAGGGTACATCTTGGATGAGTTCGGAATTTTTGACAAATGTAAGGGCATGTTTGGACTTCCAAAACAGTAGCTGCAAGCAATTAGCCCGTGGCGCCCGATCCAGTTCTGCGCTGGGGGAGCCTACGATAGAGCCTGTGGTTCCCGCTCTATTTTGATGCCGATCCCATGACGCCCACTCCAAATCTCGCCTCTTATTTTTCCAGCTTCTACTTCTATTTTTTGAAGGGCATTTTGGTCTTTTCCCTTCACCCAGTTGGTCTATAACACGGTATTTAGGGTCCCAAAAGCATTATTGGTCATCTTATTCTCAAACTTTTCTCAATTGAAAGAATTCCCTCTCAAGAACAAACCCTAGCCTCTTTAAAATAAATAAGGGATTTAAGCTTAATTCTCAAGGAAATAACCAAGGACCATAACGAATACTTCAATTATGGTATGTTAGATGTTTATCCATGGGTCATTTTCACCCATGGAGTAGTTTAAAATTATGATCTTTACATGTTATTATGAATTATATCCATGACACTTCATGAATTTTGATTTTATATATATATATATATATATATATATATATATATATATATATATATTTATGTCGTGTTTACAAATTATTTTCATTGGAATTAGCTCTGGACACATTTGAATGGTGATATTTACATGTCACATCCTTAACCCATGATTTTCGTATTGCTATTATGTTTGTATCACATGTTTAAACCATTTCCATACTTAAACTCATGACCCTCAAGTGTTTGATGAAATGCCTTAATGATTGGGTTTTGAACAATGACTATGTATTATGCTTTTGAAGATTTAGTATGTTTCTACTGTTATTGTTATTGAGTCTTGGGGGTTATGAATACCCAAAAATTTAGTTGCTTACTTAGTCTGAGTATTTTTAGAATGGTTATGTATATATTTGAGTATTATTGGTTCAGTCAGTTATCATATCAGTCAAACTTAGATCTGTTCAGTAATCCAAGCCAGTATAGTTGGGAGTAGGATTTAACACTTAGCAAATCTAGGTTTGGGGGCTCACTTGCCAGTAGAGGGTATGACCTTTAGTAGCAGTCCCTTAGTTCCAAAACTACATATCAGCATAGGTTAGAGATATCAACCTTTCAGTTGAGGGTTTATAAAGTTCTCACCTGATAGTTAAGGGTAACACATATCTTATTTGAGTAAAGGTTGACTCTCTAGTTGATCCACATAGCCATTGTTAGAATCTGTGGCATGGTACTGACACCCTTTCAACTGGAGTTATAGGTTGGACCCCAATTAGCTCATGTTAGGGCATGTTGGTTAGATGATACCTCCCACAGTCTCAATTCAATATTCAGTATAGAAGTTGGTTCAGGTTTGCTTGATCATAGCATACAGGTTATCAGATAATCAGTACTCAGATCTTAGTATTCCATCTTACAGGCTATTTCAGTATCATGTTATATGCTTGGTCATGTATTCCAAGATTTTACAGTTTTCATGCATATTATGCATTAGTTATCTCATGCTATTCATTCAGCTAGTTATTATTCATGCACATGAGCTCATGCATATTAGCCTAACCTTATATCTCATACCAGTACATTCAAAGTACTGACCGCATACTCCTTTATTATGCTATGATATCTCATATCATAGGTTCGATGCTCAAGTTTTCAATCGTACTTATACATTTCAACGCATCACCAGCATCAACAATAGTGGTGAGTCCATATATTTTGAGGATCGATTATGTTTACTTTAGTGTTTTCAGTTCAACATTCAGTTGGAGTTAGTTGGGGCCTGTCCTATCAACACTTATTCAGTCAGTTTTAGAGGATTAAAAATAGTTTAGACAGTTAGTCAATTTGTCATTATTTTTATCAATTTTTAGCCTGTTGTTTTCAGACTTAGGATTCAGTAATGTTTTAGTATTTGAAACCTTATGGCGTATTCAGTTATTTCGTGATATGTATCTTTTTTTATTGGTTTTATTCAGTGCTCACAGTAGGTACCAGCTCATGGGTTAGCTGGTGGTCACTTGTGACCATAAACACCGTGTGGCTTCCTGGGTGTACTCCCGGGGCGTTACAATCAGTTGTGCCTTCCCATTTGAAACAGATTCTATTTTCTATGATTTTGACCATACTTTTCTTTGTTATGCTCTACTTTCTTTGGTTATATTGTTCTTCAATTTTTGTAATTCTTATTTTAGCATTAACCTTTGCCTTATAAAAGAAATAGTAATATTATAAAATTCTAATGTACTTCTTTGTCAGCTGCTTTTCTGATAGAATACCTTCGTTGACAGGAACTACATGAAAGCACACATATACAAATAACTTATCCATCACAGTAAATGTTTATAGTTCCTCATAACTTGGAACAAGACTTGAAATTGATGACTATTTTTTTAAAATGATAAATAAATTAATATCTAGAGAAAAAACAACTCAAACAAAGATTTCTCAGAAAACTAAAGACCACTAAGTTTGCCACCTAATCAATTTATCTTAGTTGTTGCATGAAGGATTGTCATAGTTAATGATCTTATCAAATTAAAAACTAACCTATCACCTAAATCATTGAAAGAAATTATGGTTGATTCAATTTTCTGGCAACAGCCAAACACTTACAGCTATCATATTTTGGTTGTCTTTTAGATTCTTATCCACGCAAAAGTAAAGGTAGAAAGACGATTTGAGTAAGGTTTCTAGTAAGGTTATAATAATTTGAGTTGTTACGCTCCTCGAAATATAGTAAAGAGAAGAACTAACTTAATATCACCAAAACTAACTGACTATAACGACATTACAAATGAAACATCAAACTAAGAACACCTAAATGTTTAGACATTCATATAACTACTGATATGGTATATGAAGAACTCAAGCCATGTTACATGTAAAGTAACATCATCATGACCATAAAGATGCAATGACCTTGGAAGATTACTACCCTATTTCTTCACTATTCAATTATTATTATTCTCCATTTGTTGTTGTATTTTCCTTAAATTCATCTTTCTTTAAAATATGGCTATAAAACTAGTGAAGAAATTGTTTATTTGTACTAGTTACAACTTACATTCCTATAAATTCTCACCCTTTTTGAAGAAATATATAAAACCGTCATAGTAATTTTGGGTAGAATGTTATATCCATGTTGGAAGAAGCACAAAATTCCAGTATAATACATAAAAAACAAACAATAATGAAGGAACATAAGATCTTATAGGATAAATTAACAATGAAAACAAAAAATAAGTTCTGAAAATAGATCAGAAATTCAACTGATATGGCTTGTTGATTTCTACTGTAAGACCCCGCAAAATTCTAAGCTTAACTCAGTCCATTAAAGCTTGAAGAGAGGTCCCAAACTTAGAAATTTCAGCTAAGTGTTTACATTTAAAATTTTATTTTAGTCTTCATACGTTTTCAATCTCATTTCATGGCTCTTACGACCTTTAAATATAAATTTTTAGGTTAATTCATGATCAGGAATGTCAATAGTTGTTTCCGGACAAGTTTTGGATTTTTCGAACCTCGTTTGATTCAAGTTTGGGTATCCAAACTAGTGGCTCGATGTTATCTCGATGCGCCGTGTCACCTATCACGTTGATAAATATTTTTCCTATTTCCCAGTGTCAAATTCTAGTGAGCCAATACGGACTTAGCGCGGCGCGGCAGCCATAGTGTCGACCTCATCAATGCGGCGTGCCGGCCTGCGCATCACTGGGCACAATTTTTTCTCTTTTAATTCCGTGTCCAAAAGGGTAAATGGGCCTTTATCCCACTTAAATTCAGCCGTCAAAACATGAAATTAAGTCATTCTTATGGGTAAAACACTAATTCTCTCTAAAAATCCTCTCAAGAACAAACTCTAGGGGATCTAATTTCCAATTCAAGATTTAAGAACGCACCATCAATCTTCAAGGATTAAAGAACCAAGGTATGTTAGTTTTTCATTCATGGGTTCCTTTCACCCATGGAGTCCAAGAACCCCTTTTTAAATACACAAGATCTCAGATTCATGATTTCCATGATTTGGTTGAATTGAATTCATGTTCATGTTATTGTTGGGTTTGAGTCCATGATTTAAATTATAAGTTCGAAGAATTGATCCTAGTATGTGTTGAATTACATGATATTCTTGATAAAATCTTAAATCTACAAGTTGTTTGTTGTAACCATGTTAACACTAAGTGTTTATGATTTAATGAACTAAGTATGCTTCCCATATGTTTAATAAATTGTGTATGAGAATGAGATAATGTCATTATAGCATGCTAACGTGTATTCCTCATTCATGTACAAGTTATTTCATTACAAGTGTTTAATAAAATTCTTATGTGATTTGACTAGCGGAAACATGACATGTTAATATGTGATTCCATTCATGCACAAGATCATGTATATTAAGTGTTTGACGGAGTGTCTAAATGAGTGCATTGTTAGAAAACAAGTATTATTATGCCTTTATGATCATGCTACGTTTTACTTTTCATGCTATTGAGTCCGGGGGGTATTTAATACCCAACAATTTAGCTGAGTACCTAGAGCCAGTGTCAGTTATAGAATTTCAGTCATGTGATGATCAATAATACTCTTAATCTGTTACAGAACTCAGTCAGCTATAGAACTTAGTAGAAATCAATAAGTTACAGAACTCAGTAGAACTCGGTCAGTTATATAACTCAGGGAAACTCAGTAATCTCAAGTATCAGTCCATTCCTATTCAGTATACTCAGTTCAGTGTCTTTCAATTGGGAGTAGGATTCAGCACCGAGTGAGCCTAGGGATGGGGTCTCATCCGTTAGCTAGGATTGGGTCACTATAAGCAATCTCTAAGTTCTAGAACTACGTAGCTAGCATAGGTTATGAGATGTCACCCGTTATATAGGATTCACATTCTCTGAGATCACCCGTTAGTTAGGACTGATCTTAGGGGTTACCCGCTAAATTAGGACTGACTCCATAGCCAATGTTAGTACCCGTGGCATGGTACTAGCACCCTTCTAATTGGGGTCACAGGTTGGACCCCTATCAGCTCAGATTTGGGTCAAATAAGTTAGATGATTTCCTTCCACACTTTTAGTTTTAGTTTCAGTCTCAGTTTAGAACTCAGTTCAGTTCTACAGAATTAGGATTGTCAGACACATTCACCCAGCTCAATATAGAACTCAGTTCTGTTCTACAAAATCAGGACTATTAGAAATAGTCACCCAGCTATCAGTAATATAATTATCAGTAAAATTTGATATTAGTCACTCAGTCATCATAACTCAATATCCAGTACTACTATGATCTCAGGCACGGTATATGTGGATAGGTGCATAGTATTGCATAATTAGTGTTTCATCAATTTCAGTTACACATGTACTCTCCTTCTGTTATATTCACGTTATTCAGTCTGTTATTGTTCATGCATATAAACCCATTCATATCATCCTACCTCATCTAGCATACCATTACATTCAAAGTACTGACGCATACTTTTCTTTTGTGCTTTGATGTGTTATATCATAGCTTCATACACACGGGCTCCTGACTGTACTTAGTAGTCTAGCCTATCAGCAGCAGACTTAGTGGTGAATCCTCATAGTTCAAGGACAGAGTATTATTTCTATATTTTAGCATAGTTTTCAGTAGTTGAGGTTAGTTTGGTACTTGTACCATCAACTCCATAATTCAAACAGTTAGAGGCTTTCTGACTTGAGTATTTCAAATAGGTATTTTAGTTTTCAGTATTTAGTATTCGTTTTTAGTTATGAACCTTATGGCAATTTCAGCCTACTTCCGCATTTATTTTAGTAATATCAGTATTGCAGTGTTATTATTATTCAGTGCTCACAATAGGTACCTGTCATGGGTTAGCTGGTAGTCCTTCGGGGTCGCTAGCACTTTGTAGCGTTCGGGGTACAGACTTGGGGCATTACAAACTTGGTATTAGAGCCTAAGGTTCAATAGAGTCCTAGGAAGTCTAAAAGCTACATCAAGTAGAGTCTTGTGCATGGGTATGTAGCGTGCTACACTCATGGAAAGGAGGCTATGAGATGTTTTTGGGAAAAGTTTCCCTTATTTCAGTGTTCATGTCGTGCGAGTGAGCATGAGCTTAAGCTAAATTCTTTGTATTATACTTTTCTTCCTTTTGGTTATAGAACATGCCTCCTGAAAAGACAAATGGAAGAAGAACTGGAAATCAGTCAGCACCTCAGCCCATTTAGGCAGATTACCTATATGAGCATGTCTCCCATATAGAAGTTAGTGTTGTATTCACTACTCTAGCTAATTTTGTAGTAGCTCAGTATGAACGGACAGTTGTAGTTCAGGCCAACCCAATGGCCAATACTGCTGTAGACAGGATTTGGGACTTCACCCGAACGAATCCTTCCCTATTCTCAGGATCTAAGTCAGAAAAGGACCCACAGGAGTTCCTCGACCAGGTTTAGAAAGTCACAGATATTATGGGAATAACTTCCAGTAAGAGTGCTGAGTTAACTGCCTATCATCTAAAAGATGTAGCTCATACATGGTTTAAGAAGTGAAAGGTAGACAAGGGCACAGATGCAAAGCCCATAGAATGGGAAGAATTTACTACTACTTTTCTAGATAGATTCTTTCCCTTAGAGCTGAGAGAAGCCAAAGTATTAGAGTATTCCCTTAAGTTTATTTAGTTACCCAGGTATGCACACCCTATAGTAGCAAACAATAGGTCCAGAATAAGCAAGTTCGTGTCTAGGGTGCCAGATAGTATGGTTAAGGAGTGCAAAACTGGGATGTTAATTAAGGAGATAAACATATCTAGGCTTATGGTCTATGCTCATCAAAATAAGGAGCGGAAGCTTAAGAAGAAGGGGAGAGAGAACAAGAGAACTAGAACAGGTAGTTTCAATTTCACTCAGCTTAAGTCATAAGGTGGTAATCATTCCCAAATTCATCCAAATTCTTTAGTTCTAGCACCATACTCATCTAGTGTGCCAGTGCCAAAGTTCAAGAATGACAGTCAAGATGGGGCACCAGGCTCCAAAACCCAGGGTAGTGTGAGCAGTGGTCGTACCCATTTGCTTTGCAAATAATGTAGTAGACATCACTTAGGTGCATGTAGAGCTGGAAGTGATATATGTTTTGAATGTGGTAAGCCAGGACACAGGATACGGGAGAATAGAGTAATGGCTCAGAGGGAAAAGATTTGTGCCAACAGGGTCAGTACAATCATCCTTCAGCTCAGTACAGTCGCCAGAATCAGTAGGGTGCCACTTTCTGTGCCACCGGTTGGCAACTCCCAAACAGGCTTTATGCATTTTATTCAAGACAAGTTCAGGAAAGTTCTCCTGATGTGGTCACTGGTACATTCCAGATCTTCCATTTATATTTTTTGTCTTATTATATCCAGGAGCTTCTCTGTTTTTTATAACTCCATATATAGCAGTCGATTTCAAAGTCAGATCAAAAAACTTAACAGAACCTTTCTCAGTCTCCACCCTAGTGGGTCAGTCTATCATATCCCGGTGGGTATATAGGAACTGTCCGGTTATGATATATCAGAAATTCAGGCCTTCAAATTTTATTAGTGATGTCAGTATGTGTAGCAAAATAGTGGGAGTGGTTGATGACCAACCCTTCCTTCCCTCAGTGCAAAAGTTTTGTACTTCAGCTATCACGAAAACTACCCATGCCTAACATGACAACTTTATATTCATAGCTCATATTCGTGCACATTAATGAAAATCATGTACGCTTATTGTTCCTAGTATATGAGTTCCAGTTTGCTCAGTGTTACAAATCATGTTCCATGAAAATAGAAACTCCAAACTCAGGTCATGCAGCTCATCACTGATGTACACATGCTTTACAATGTGCTCGATTCAGTATTCAGTCCCAAACTCAGTCCCATTTTTGGTTTTCTTAACCATAGCATAAAGTTATTTATTATTCAGTTATGAGTATTTCAGTACCTCAGTTTATAGACTATTTCAGAATAATGTTATACGCTTGGTCTTGTATTCTCAAATAATATAGTTTTTCATAAATTCATGCTCAGTTATCTCATGGTACTCAGTCAGTCCTTACCTTATATGTGTAATACTCTACAGTTTTAGTCCAGAATAAGTACAGTTCAACATTATATGACCATTATTCAGCTATCAGACATTCAGTTAATCAGATAAGTTAGTATGTTTATGCATTCGTACTCAGCGCCCATGTGAATATTTTTAGTAGCCTCAAGTGAAACGTGGTGTGGAAGTTGAAATTATAGTTGAGGGAATAGTAGTAGTTGCAGTGCATGAGGCATAGTAAATCTTTCTTAGATGATTTTTCATAGGCTTCACTCCATGTTATAGAATTTTAGCCATGTGGTGATCTCCTATTCAGATATCTTGTTCATATCATGTCAAGATTCCTTACTCCCTAAAGTTAGTAGAACTTTATATAAAGAGTGACAAGACATGCTCTAGTTGAGTATAAGTTTTCAGTATGAGTTAGTCTGTAAAGCCAGGAATTCAGTTTGGCAGTTAGGTGGACAAGCTCATATGGTTTTCCTATCTTTTCACCCAGCCATACTATCCGAATTTTCGTGAATATGACTATTCCAAGATAGAGCATCGTAGTAGTTACTAGTTCATCCCAGTTCATGTATCATGCCTCAATTTCAGATCCTTGATATGCAGTCACGATTTAGTTTGTAGATGCCCTGTGCATCATCTCAGCTTTTCCTCAATATCTCAGCCAAGTCAGCATTCTTCAGGGAACATAATGTCCAAAGGAGGGAATGCACTATAATTCCCTGAACTTTATAACCTAAACCTTTCATTTTCTCTTCACGTTACAAATCCCATTTAGAGTAGTGGGTACTTATAGGTGGACCATCCAGTTCTAATCTTAGTTGGAAACCATGTATTTAGGGACTCAGTTTAGTTTATTATATTCTGTTAATGTATCATATTTCAGGCTCAGTTATGTTCTCATGTTCGTATTCATACATGTTTAGTAAATGATCTCAAGTTCATCAGAATTCTCACTTAAGGTAACAGTCTTTCTTAGATTAGCTTAAGTCCATGTTCAGTTACAGTTATAAACTTGGTATCCATTACCGTTGCATATTCAGTCATGCATTCACAAATTTCTGTTCAGTCATGTACTCATGCATTAGATATGCATGTTCAGTTTGAAAACTCAACTTATCATTGGTTTCAGTCAGGTGTTCCATATATCAGATATGCATGTTCAATGTGTAAGCTTAGTTTATTAGTGTTTCTCAGCTTAGTCAGCCTTATTCGAGGACAAATGTTTCCAAGGGGAGATATTGTAAGACCCCGTATAATTCGAAGCTTAACTCAGTCCGTTAAAGCTTGAAGAGAGGTCCCAGACTTAGAAACTTCTTCTAAGTGTTTACATTTAGAATTTTATTTTAGTCTTCATAAGTTGGCGATCTCATTTCATGACTCTTACAACCTTTAAATATTGATTTTTAGGTTGATTCATGATCAGGAATGTTAGTAGTTGTTTCTAGACAAGTTTTGGATTTTTTGCACCTCGTTTGATTCAAGTTTGGGAGTCCAAACTAGTGGATCGACATGATTTTGATGCACCGCATTGCCTATAACATCGATAAATGCTTTTCCCAGTTCACAATGTCAAATTCCACTGAGACGATGTGGACTTGGCGTGATGTGGCGGCTATAGCATCGACCTCATCGACGCGGCGTGTCGGCCTGTGCGTCACTGGGCATGGTTTTTGCCCTTTTAATTCTTCATCCAGAGGGCTAAATAGGTCTTTATCCCACTTATATTCAGCCCCAAAAATATGAAATTAAGTCATTCTTTGGGGTAAAACACTCATTCTCTCTAAAAATCCTCTCAAGAACAAATCCTAGGGGATCTAATTTCAAATTCAAGATTCCAGAACGCACCATCAATCTTCACGGATTCAAGCACCAAGGTATTCTAGGTGTTCATTCATGGGTTCCTTTCATGCATGGAGTCCATGTACCCCTTTTTAAATAAGCAAGATTTCAAATTTATGATTTTCATGAATTGATTGAATCGAATTCATGTTCATGTTATTATTAGGTTTGAATCCATGATTTAAATTATAAGTTCCAAGAATTGATCCTAGTATGTGTTGAATTACATGATATTCATGATAATTCAATTTGAAAGTTGATTGTTGTAACCATGTTAAACCTAGGTGTTTATGATTTAATGAACCAAGTATGCTTCCTATGTGTTTGATAAATTGTGTATGAGAATGAGATAATGCCATTATGGCATGCTAAGGTGTATTCCCCATTCATATACAAGTCATTGCATTACAAATGTTCGATTAAATGTTTATGTGATTTGACTAGTGGAAACATGACATGTTAATATGTTATTCCATTCTTGCACAAGATCATGTATATCGAGTGTTTGACAGAGTGTCTAAATGATTGAATTATTAGCAAGCCAGTATTTTTATTCCTTTATGATCATACTATGTTTTACTTTCATTCTATCGAGTCCTGGGGGTATTTAATACCTAACAATTTAGCTATGTACCTAGAGCCAGTGTTAGTTACAGAATCTCAGTCATGTCACGATCAGTAGTACTCTTAGTCAGTTATAGAGCTTAGTAGAACTTAGTCAGTTACAGAACTCAATAAAACTCAGTCAGTTACAAAACTCAGTAGAACTCAGTCAATTACAGAACTCAAAAAAACTCAGTAATCTCAAGTATCATTCCAGTCCTGTTCAGTATACTCAGTTCAGCGTCTTTCAGTTGGGAGTAGGATTCAGAATCGAGTGAGCCTAGGGATGAGGTCTCACCCATTAGTTAGGAATGGGTCCCTAGAAGCAATCCCTAAGTTCCAGAACTATTAGCCAGCATAGGTTATAAGATAGCACCCGTTATATAGGAATGACATTCTCTGGGATCACCCACTAGTTAAGACTAATCTCAGGGGTCACCTGATAGATTAGGACTGACTCCACAGCCAGTGTTAGCACCCGTGGAATGGCACTAGCACCCTTCTAACTGGGGTCACTTGTGACCCCTATCTGCTCAGATTTGGGGCATGTCGGTTAGATGATTTCCTCCCATAATTTCATTTTCAGTCTCAGTTTAGAACTGAGTTTAGTTCTATAGAATCAGGATTGTCAGACACAGTCACCCAGCTCAGTATAGAACTCAGTTCAATTCTACAGAATCAGGACTATCAAAAATAGTTATCTAGCTATCAGTAATACAGTTTTCAGTAAACTCAAATATCAGTCACTCAGTTATCAAAACTCAGTATCCAGTGCTACTACGATCACAGGCACAATATATGTAGATAGGTGCATAGTATTGCATAATCAGTGTTTCATCAATTTCAGTTATACATGTGTTCTCCTTCATTTGTATTCATGTTATTCAATCAGTTATTGTTCATGCATATGAACCTATGCATATTAGCCTACCTCACTTAGCATACTAGTACATTCAAAGTACTGAAGTATACTTTTATTTTGCGCTATGATGTCTTATATCATAGTTTCAGATACATTGGCTCCTGACCATACTTAGCAGTCCAGCCTATCAGTAACATACTTAGTGATGAGTCCTTATAGTTCGAGGATAGAGTATTATTTCTGTACAGTTTTCTATAGTTGGGTTTAGTTGGAAGCTTGTCCTATCAACTCAATTATTCAGACAGTTAGAGGCTTTCAGACTAGAGTATTTCAGATAGATATTTCACTATTTAGTTTTTAGTATTTTGTATTTGTTTTAAGTTATGAACCTTATGGCAATTTCAGCCTACCTTTCACATTTATTTTAGTAATATTAGTATTTCAGTGTTATTATTATTTAGTTCTCACTACAGGTTTCAGTCATGGGTTAGTTGGTGGTCCTTCGGGATCGCTAGCACCGTGTAGCGTCCGGGGTACAGACTCGGGGCATTACCTTTACGTGGAGATAAAAATTTATTTTGATTTCTTCATGGAGATGGAGATTTTCTTCCACTTTTTCGAGTCAGAGAAATATTATTTGAAAGTTGTAGAATTCTGCCATTAAACCCAATATTTATCACAGTTAATTGAGAAGTTATCAAATTTAAAATTTAAATCTCTCAATTTTCTCTTTTGCTTTTAGAGGTTTTTCTTGGATATGCATAAACAACTGCGGGATTGAAGACCACTAGTTGAAAGCTAACTTTTGAGTTTTTATGACTTCCTAATTCAAATTGAATGGTTATTAGGAATTTAAAATTTAAAATTCATAAGTATTATTAGTTAATTTGTTGACATTTTCTATTTTAATTTTAAAAGAATAATAAATACTAAATAATAATCTAGCTACTTTTTTTCTTAAGATGCCAAATTGCTTATTTATAGGATTCCACTTGGCTTAATGGCGAGACTTTATCCTCTCTTATTAATAATAGATAGATTTTACATAGTGGAATTAAATCCAGTTATGGTTATATGATCCTTAAATTTTTGCGGTGGCATGCCTTTAGTCAACTTACAACATTTCAATGTTATCGTGTTCAATGACCACTTTTTTGTTTAACATGTTATTTTATGGATAGATACTTGATATTGATATGTTTTCTTCGATCACCACTTTTGTCATTCTTAGCCAAAAAGACAATAGCTTAATTGTCACAATATAACTTTAATGACTTAGATATAGAGTCAATAATTCTCAACCAAAAAAATGAAACTCTTAAACCATACACCATGTGAAGCAGCCTCAAATCAAATAAAAACTGAACCTCCACAGTGGAAGAAGAAATCAAAGTCTGTTTGGCACTCCTCCAAGATATAGCTCCACCGGCTAACATAAAAACCTATTCAAAAGTTGATTTTCGCCTCTAATTTGAAAAAATTGACTAAATATGCCCTTCATTATACTTTGGGACATCATTTCCCTTGGTGTCATACTTTAGGTACAATTTTATCCCCCTACTTTGGAAAATTAGCAAAATATACCCATTGTCACACTTTGGAGCCAAATTATCCTTGATGTCATACTTTGGGGTAAAATGTTTCCTCATTGTTAAGAAATATTTTGCATGTAACCTTTACTTAATGCAAAAATTCAAATTAATGTCAAATACCTTAATTTTTAAAAATAAAATACACCCTAATTTAACTTGGCCGATTAGACTCGAGCCACAAAAAAAATACTAACAAATATACCTCCCTCAGTTCTATTGGTAAAAATTTTCCAATGAGATTAAGAACATGAATATTTACCAGTTCATAACTCATGAAAAATGGATCTATATCAGTACAAACTCAAACAAATATACCCCTCCCTCAGTTCATGGATCTGTAATAGTGTAGAACTCAAAAAAATGACACTTAGTGGTCAAATCCAATACATTAGGCCTACTAATATTTCTCTAGAAGATTGAGTTGAGATGTTTCCTTATATGTCAATGGTGACTTCTCTTTATTCTTATATCCTTATATACAATTTGGATCTACATAAATTTTTCATCATGTCATTTATTCAAGAAACTTATCCACTAATTCCAGAATATAGATGCACATGGAATTGCATACAAAATTTTAAAAGTTGAACATAATTAGATTAGTAGTAGAGTTTGTAATAGACATTTTTTCTAGTTTCAT
The DNA here is from genome assembly GCA_030864225.1 of Capsicum baccatum var. pendulum. Classification (NCBI taxonomy): domain Eukaryota; kingdom Viridiplantae; phylum Streptophyta; class Magnoliopsida; order Solanales; family Solanaceae; genus Capsicum; species Capsicum baccatum. The sequence goes on along the minus strand of CM061554.1, from coordinate 22,990,155 downwards.
CCTTATGTGTTATCCCATTCCATTTTACTTTTTGTTCATTTGTAAATAACTTACCAGAATAGAACATTAAAGAGAAATATATTTGTTCGTTGAGATAATTCGATCAAGAAAATTGATGGAGGGGTATATTTTTATGTATATTTTATGGGTAGGATCTGGAGGAGGGGGGTTTAAATTAGGGTGTGTATTATTTTTTTTAAAAATGGTAATTTTTCTTTGATTTGGGATCTTCTATTAAAGGAAGGAACATGTGAAAAGCTTTTTAATAACGAGAATAAATTTGGCCTCAAAGTAAGACAAAGGGTAAATTTAGCTAATTTTTCAAAGTAAAGGGTTAAATTTGCTCCCAATGTATGACAGCGGGGGTAAATTTGAACCTAGAGTATGACGAAGGGTATATTTAATCAATTTTTCAAAGTAGAAGGGCAAATCTGATCCCTTTCCTAAAAAGAATCATAATACAATCATGGCGATAGTTTCTCTAGGAGTGAGTAGTATCTTCCATGTATTACAATGCATCATGCCTCTGAGATTTATCCCTTATTACTTCACGAATAAACCCAATGTTTATTCTAGTTCCATACTTTAATGATATTTCTCAAAATAAAATTAAATGTGCACACTATTACAAGTATGAAAAATATCATATAAGATAGAGTTTCATCGACATTCATTTTTACAACAAATTTTACATAGTGGAACTAAATCTCATTGTTAATATATGATCCTTAAATTTATATGGTGGCATGTCTTTACTTAAAGGATCAGCTAACATCACTCCATTGCTAACATGTTCAATGGTCATTTTCTTTTCTTTAATGCATTGTTTTATGGATAGATGCTTGATATTGATATGCTTGCTTCAACAACCACTTTTGTTATTCTTAGCCATAAAGACAGTAGCTGAATTATCACAATATAACTTTAATGGCTTTGAGATAGAGTTGATTATACTCAGTCTAGAAATAAAACTCTTCAACCATACATCATGTGAGGTTGCCTCAAAACAAAAAATGAACTAAGCCTTCATAATGAAAGTAGCAATCAAAGTCTGTTTGGCACTCCTCAAAGATTTAGCTGCACTAGCTAACATAAAAATGTATTCAAAAGTTGATTTTCGTGAATCAACATAACCAGAGATGTTTGAATCAGAGTAGCATTAAAACATGAACTAATATTCTCCCACTTGGTCCCATTACACAAAAAATTCAAAGTAGAAAAAGAATTATAATACACGAATCATGGTGGTAGTTCCTTTAGGAGTGAGTAGTATTACAAGGCATCTTTCCTCTAAGCTTTATCCTTTATTATTTAACGAATAGACCCAATATTTATTTTAGGTCCATACTTTAATGACATGTCTCAAAATAAAACTAAATGTGCACACAGTTACAAATACAAGAAATATCATATAAGATAGAGTTTTATCAATATTCATTGTTATAACAAAATTTACATAGTGGAACTAAGCCCTACTGTGACTACATGATAATTTTCTGTGGTGGCATGCCTTTAGTTAAAGAATCATCTAATATCACTTTGATGCAAATGTGTTCAATGACCATTTTCTTTTCTGCAACACATTGTATTATGGATAGATACTTGACATTGATATGGTTGCTTCGATTACCACTTTTGTTATTCATAGCCAAAAAGACAGTAGTTGAATTGTCATAATATAACTTTAATGACTTAGAGATAGAGTTGCTAATTATCAACCTAGAAATAAAACTCTTTAATCATACACTATGTGAGGCAGCCTTAAAACAATAAATGAACTCAACCTCCGTAGTGGAAGCAGTAATAAAAGTTTGTTTGGGACACCTCCAAGATATAACTCCACTGGCCAATATAAAAATGTATCCAAAAGTGTATTTTTTCCTCTACTTTAGAAAATTTGCTAAATATATTTCAACATATTTTGGGGCAACATTTTACCTTGTTTTCAAACTTTAGGGATAATTTGACCCCCTCGCCCCCTCCCTTATAAAAGTGCCTAAATATACCTTTTATCATACTTTAGGTCCAAATTTACCCTTGATGTCATAATTTGAGGTTAAATTTTTCTCATTGTTAAGAAACTTGTCACATATACCCTTTCTTTAATAGAAAATTTAAATAATGTTAAATGCCCCATTTTTTAAAATAAAACACACCCTAATCTAACTTGCCCGACTCGAGCTATTTAAAAATTACTGACAGATATCTCTCCCTCAATTCTATTGGTCAAATTTTCCCAATGAAATTAAGCCATTGGATATTTATTAGTATATAACTCATGAAAAATGAATCTACATCAGTGCAAACTCAAACAAATATATCCCTTCCTTAGTTCATGAATTTACATCACTGCAGAGTTCATGGAAATGACACTTAGCAATCAAATCCAATTAGATTAGGCCTGCTAATATTTATCTAAATAACTGAGTTAAGAGGTTTCCTTATGTGCCAGTCATGACATCTATCCATTCTTATGTCTATATATACAATTTGGTTCTACATAAAGTTTTTATCAGATCATTTGCTCAGAAAAGTTATTCGCTAATTCTAAAATCTAGATGCACATAGAATTACATACCAAATTTTTAACGTTGAACATAATTAGAATAGGAGCAGAGTTACTAATAGACATTTTCTATAGTTTCATGCTTCTTCATAACTCATTCCATTTTACTCTCTATTTATTTGTAAGCAACCTACTAACACTGCATATTGAAAGAAAAATATATTTGTTCGTCAATAAATTTGGATCAAAAAATTGAGGGAGGTGTATATTTATTTGTGTATTTTTTATGAGTCAGATCTGGAGGAGAGGGTTTTAAATTAAGGTGTGTCTTATTTTTAAAAAATAGGTCATTTATCTTTGATTTGGGCTTTGCTATTAAAGAAAGGGGCACATGTGAAAAGTTTCTAAACAATGAGGATAAATGTAAGACCCCGCAAAGTTCTAGTCATTTCAGTCCTACATAGCATGCCAAAAGAGGTCCCAAACATAGAAAATTTCAGCTAAGTGTTGACACTTAGTCTGATTTTTAGCCTTGATATTTCAATGGTATCATTTACAATCTTTTCGTCCTTAGATTGTCGATTTTTAAATTGATTAATGATCAGGGATGTCAATAGGTTATATTGGGTGAGTTTCGGAATTTGTGGACATCATTTGAGTTGTGTTTGGATGGCCAAAATAGAAATCCAACGCGATCCTAACGTGTCACATTGGCTATCGTGTCACGCCCATCGACGCGATGCATCAGTGATTGCGTCGACACCATCGACGCGGCACGTCGCCTATCACGTCACTAGGTATTTTTCAGCTCATTTAATCCCGAGTCTGGAGGGCAATTTTAGTATTTTTCCCTCACTTTAACATGCGATTTAGGTTCCAAAACAACATTTTTGCCTCATTTATCATAATTCTCTCAAAAATCAAAAGCATTCCCTTCAAGAACAAACCCTAGCCCTTTTAACATTCAAGTTAAATTTACAAGAAATTCCTTAGTAACTTCCAAGAATTAGTCATTCAAGATATGTTAGGTGTTCATCCTTGGGTTTCTTTCCACCCTTGGAGTTCAAGAAACCTTTTTAAAATTACAAGCTAATAGATTCATGATTTACATGCGGAAATTGGGTTGTATTCATGTTTTTGTTGTTGTATGAGTTTCAATTCAAGATTTAATTATATGTTTTATGAATGTAAGATAGCATGTATGTGACTAATGTAATTCCCATGTCAAAACCCTTGAATTGTGAAATGTTTGTTGTAGTCATGATACATTAACATGTTGTTCATTCCCAAGTACAAGGTTATGCCTCCTAAGTGTTTGACAAAATGTCTAAGTGAATGAATTGTGCACAATGATCCTTTGGTGATCTTAGTTTTGAAATCATGCTAGTAATATATGCTTAAAATATGCCCATGATTAAGATATTCCTTGAAAGTGTTTGATAAAATGTCCATATGAGTGAATCATGCATGGTAGGTAACCTATTGTTGAGTTGTTAAAGTTGTGATATGAGTTTATCTATTATGCTATTGGGTCCTGGGGGTATTTATTACCTAAAATCTAGTTGTTTACTTAGTTGCAGTAGTTATAGAATATTCTCAGTAAAGGTCAAGAATAGTAGTACTCAGTCAAGAAACAACACTCAGTGAACTCAGTCCAGATCAATCAGTCAACATGATCAGTGTCAGTTCATTCAAGCCTAGTACTGTCTATTGATCAGTTTAGTGTTAATTCAGTTGGGAGTAGGATTCAGCACCAAGCAAACCCAGGGATGGGGGCATTCCTACCAGCAGAGGGTCTAAACCCTAGTAGCAGTCCCTGCGTTACAGAACTACCTAGCCAGCGTAGAGTAAGTCGTCCTTCTGCTAGACTAGGGTTGATGCAACTATATATCTATATATATATATATATATATATATATGTATTTCATGAGTCTTCCTACTCATCTATCAGAATTCAGTACTCAATTTAGTATAATTTCAGATACATGATGTATATCTACATGCGCAATATTGCACATTCAGTATGTTCAACAGTTACAGTTTTGCATGTACCCTCATCTAGTTACTTCATGATGGTCATTTAGTCAGTTATCATCTCATGCATATGAACCCATGTATATTATCCTTACCTCACTTAGCATATCAGTACATTTCGCGTACTGATGCATACTCTTTTTTGCGCAATGATGTCTCATATCATTGATTCAGACGCATGGGTTCCTAATCATACTTATCAGCTCAGAATATCAGTGGCAGATTCAGTAGTGAGTCCCCATCCATCAAGGATATTATTTTATTTCAGAATTTCAGCAGATTTAGTATGTTAAGTAGTCAGAGTTAGTTGGGAACTTATCCCATCAACTCCACATTCAGATAGTTAGAGGCTTTCAGACTAGATTACTTCAGATAGATGTTCATTACTTTTTTTCAGTTTATGAACCTTATGGAATTTTTAGCCTAACTTCCGCATATATTTTCATCATTCAGTGCTCAAAGTAGGTACCAGTCATGGGTTAGCTTATGGTCCTTTGAGATTGTAAGCACTGTGTGATGCCCAGGATATGGTCTTCGGGTGTTATAATAAATTTACACTTAAATATTACATTGAGGGTAAATTTGATCTTAACGTATGACAGAGGATATATTTAGCTAATTTTTCAAAGTAGAGGGGTAAATTTGACCCCTAAAATATAACAACAAGTGCAAATTTGATCCTAAAGTATAATGAAGGGTTTATTTAGTCATTTTTTCAAAGTAGAGGGTTAAATTTGACCCTTTTCGTTAAAATGAATGATAATACATAAATCATGGTGATAGTTTCTCTAAGATTATCTTCTAGGTATTACAATGCATCTTGCCTTTAAGATTTATCCCTTATCCCTTAATGAATAAACTCAATGTTTATTCTAGGTCCATAATTTAATAACATTTCTCAAAATTAAACTAAATGTGCACAATGTTACAAGTCCGAGAAATAACATATAAGATAGAGTTTCATCAACAGTCGTTGTTACAACAAAATTTTACATAGTAGAACTGAGTTCCATTTTGACTATATGATCCTTAAATTTCTGCGGTAGTATGCCTTTAGTTAAAGGATCATCTAACATCACTTTCATTCTAATATGTTCAATAACCACATTTGTTTCTTTAAGATGTTCTTTTATGGCTAGATACTTGATATTTATATGCTTACTTTGACCACCACTTTCTTTATTCTTAGTCATAAAGATAGTAGTTGAATCGTCACTATATAACTTTAACGGCTTAGAGATAGAGTTGACAATTCTCAACCTAGAAATGAAACTCTTTAGCTATACACCATGTGAGGTAGCCTCAAAATAAGAAACAAGTTCAACCTCAATAGTAGAAGTAGTGTCAAAGTCTGTTTGGCACTTCTCCAAGATATAGCTTCACCGGTTAACATAAAAATATATCTAAAAGTTGATTTTTATGAATCAACATAGCCAGCAAAGTCTGAATGAGAGTATCTAATGAATTCCAAGTCATATAATCATTTGTACATAAACTTGTAGTCTTTCATCCATTGAAGATATCTTACGACTTTTCTTTCAACTCTCCAGTGATCAAGACCTGAATTACTCTGATATCTTTCTAACATTGCAATAGCAAATGTTATGTCAGGTCTTTTACAAACTTGAGCATACATCAAGCTTTCAACAACAAAAGCATATTGAATTTCCTTCATTTGCTCGCTCTCAAGATCATTCTTTGGGTGTTGATTCAAGTTGAACTTGTCACCCTTATCAATAGGATCTACACTTGGTGAATAATCTTTTATTTGAAACCTCTCTAAAATTTTATTGATATAGGCTTCTTGAGATAGAATAAGGTACCTTGATGTATATCTCGATGAATCTTAATGTCAATGATAAAAGATGCATCATCCATGTCATTCATATTAAAAATTTCAGAGAAAAATTATTTTACCTCATATATCATTCCTTTTTCATTAGATGCAAGTATGATATCATCCACATATAGAACTAAGAAATGTATTTTACTCCTTATGACCTTTTGGTATATACATTGATCCATAATGTTCTCAACAAAGTTGAATGAAGAAATAACATTGCAAAATTTTAAATGTCATTGAAAAAAGTCTTATTTTAGTCCGTGTATGAATTTCTTTATTCTTACATACCAAGTACTCACCATCACTAGAGAAGAAACCTTTAGATTGTTTCATATAAACATATTCCTCTAGATTACCATTAAGAAATGTCATTTTCACATTCATCTATTCTAATTCGAAGTTAAATTGGGCTACTAACTCCAATATAATGTACAAAAAATCCTTTTTAGTCATAGGAGAAAAGGTCTTTGTGTAGTCAACTCCTTCCTTTTGAGTGACTCTTTAGCAACAAGTCTTTCTTTATTTCTTTTAAAGATGCATCTATATCAAATGGATTTTATACCATTAGGAAACTCGACAATATCCCAGACTTCATTACTTTTCATGGAATTCATCTCTTCTTTCATGGCATTGTACCACAATTCTAACTCTTTGCTATTCATGGCTTGTAAAAAAACTCAGGATCATATTCAACTTCAATGTCAAATTCCTATAAATGCACAACAAAGTTACTAGAAATTGTTGAGATTCTTTCAGTAGTAGATCTTCTTAATGTTGCACCAACACTTTTGTGAGGATCATGTTGTTCAATTGATTGTTCAATAATTTTTTAAATCACTTGACCAACTTGATTTACTTTAATATTTTTAGAAGTTTATGGAATTTCATTGATTGATTATGCAACACATAATTGTACTTGAGGGGTGTTATGCACGACAATTAATCATTGAATAAAAGTGGAGGGTTGAACTCTTACAGAAGTTATATTCTAAAATTGATAACTCCCACTAATTAAGTCATTCTCAAGATATTTTACATTTCTTGATTCCATAATTATAGTGTTGTTAGATGGATTATAAAATCTATATACTTTAGACCTTTTGGCAAATCCAATAAAATATCTACTAATAGTCTTAGGATTCAGTTTCTTTCCTTGTGGGTTGCAGATTCTTACTTCAGACGAGCACCCCATACATAAATGTGTTAAACTCCATTTTCAACCTTTGAACAACTTAAAAGACAGGTTTGGTTGGAACTCGATTTAATATATATATACTTCCATCTTAAGAGCTTCAATCTAAAAAAACTTATGTAGATTAGAACTACTTAACATACTATGCACTATGTCCAATAATGTTCGATTTCTTCTTTCTTCTACACCATTTTAATTTGAAAAACCATGCATAGTGTATTGGGAAACAATACCATTTTCTTGAAGAAATTTTACAAACAGACCATGTGCTTGTCCATCTTTAGTGTATCTACCGTATTGCTCACCACCTCTATCAGGCCTCACAATTTTATGGCTTTCCATTTTGCTTCTCTACTTCAACCTTAAAACCTTAAGGTCTTCTAATGTCGTGATTTTGTCTTGCAGCATGTAGAGAACATGTATCGTGAATAATTATCTATAAAGATGAGACAGTATTTCAAACTATGTGCATCCATATCTAGCTAATAGATGTCAGAATGTATGATTTCTAATACGGTTGAAATCCTCTTGGTACCTTTCTTTGACTTGTTCTTCTTCTTTTCTTTAATTCAATCAACAAAAGTATCAAAAATTGTAAAATTTCAAGTACTAAGTACTTTATCATTTACTAATCTCTTAATTCTATATAGGGAGATATGTCCCAATCTCCGATGCCATAAAATAAAGAAATCTTTATTCATAAAATATTGTTTACTGCCATTTTAAAAATATATAACATTATTAGTGAGTTTATTTTGTAAATCAAGAGAGAAAATACCATTATACAATGTACCATATCCAACAAATTTAGATTTATCAAATAGATTAGAATAACCTTCTAGAAAGAAAGAGTATCTCAAAGGTACAAGTCTTGATGCTGAAATTAAATTTCTAGAAAAGTTAGTAATATAAAAATTCTTTTCAAACTCTAAATAAAATCACCGCTAGGAACTAAAGTGTGTGTTCCAATAGCTTCTACACGTGATTGCATCTTATTTCTCGAATAGATATTTTGGTTAGCTCCCACTAGCTTCTGCAGATTTGATAAATTCCACAAGAAATTTGTAATATGGATTGTAGAAGCAGAATCAACCCACCATGTGTTAAGATTAACATCAATAATATTATATTCATAACTAATAAGAGAGACAAAAGTACCTTTCTTTTCAAGCCATTGTTGAAACTTGAAACAATTCTTCTTTATGTGCCCCTTCTTTCTACAAAAGCGACACTTGGATTCTATTTTGATGTCAGAATCAAGTGAAGTCATTCCTTTAAAATTCTTATTAACTTAATGATACTTCTTTTCTTGAGTAATCATGAATGAAGTTTCTCCTATTTCCATCAGCAATTAACCCTCGTCTTGAACACACATGGTCATAAGTTATTGATAAACCATTTTTTAATGCATATTATAGGAGATATTTCCTCTTTATAAGAACAAGGGTGATATTCTGAGTTGCAAAAACTACCAAGGTATTAAGTTGTTGAGTCACACGATAAAGATTTGGAAGAGGTTGGTAAAGTGGAGGTTGAGAAAGATAGTGTCAATTTTAGAGAATCAGTTTAGTTTTATGCCTGGCCACTTAACAACTAAGGAAATTCACCTGGTGTGGAGACTGGTGGAGCAGTATAGAGAAATAAAGAAGGACCTATACATAGTGTTTATTGACTTGGAAAAAGCATATGACAAAGTCCCTAGGGAGGTTTTTTGAAGATGCTTAGAGGTGAGGGGGGTCCCTAAGGCGTACATTCGTGCGATTTGGGACATGTACAATGGGGAGAATACTCAGGTAAGGACTATGGGAGGGGATTCCGAGCATTTCTTAGTACTTACGGGGTTGCACTAGGGATCAACTCTGAGTGCTATTTTATTCGTCGTGGTAATGGATGTGTTGACACGGAGTATTCAAGGTGAGGTACCATTGTGTATGCTCTTTTTGGATGATGTAGTCTTGATTGATGAGTCAGTCGAGGTGTTAATGATCAGTTGGAGGTTTGGAGATAAACACTGGAAACTAAAGGTTTCAAGTTGAGTAGGACAAAGATGGAGTACTTGGAGTTTAAGTTTAGTAACACGAGGCAAGAGGGCGAGGTGGTAGTGAAGTTGGAGCCTCAGGTAGTTTGTAAGAGGGATAGTTTTAAGTACCTTGAGTCTATTATTCAAGGGAATGGAGAGATTGAGGAGAATGTCTCTTACCGTATTGGGGCAGGTTAGTTGAAATGGTGGCTCGCCTTGGGAATTCTTTGCGATAAAAAAGTGCCTCCCAAGATTGAAGGAAAATTCTACATAGTTGCAGTCTGGCCGGCTATGTTGTATGGCGCGGAGTGTTGGATGGTTAAGAATTATCACTTCCAGAATTTGAAGGTGGCAGAAATGAAGATGTTGTGTTGGATGTGTGGTATCATGAGGGCTGATAGGGTTAGGAATGAGTTTATTCAGGACAAGATGGGAGTAGCGTCGGTGGAGGATAAGATTCAGGAAGGGAGGCTGAGATGGTTTGGGCATGTGATGAGAAGGGGCACGGATGCTCCAGTTCATAGATGTGAGAGATTTACCTTGGATGGTTTCAAGCGGGGCAGGGATAGATCAAAGAAATACTGGAGAGAAGTGATTAGACATAAAATGGAGCAATTATGGCTCACTGAGGACATGACCCTTAATAGGAAGGTTTGGAAAGAGAGTATTAGGGTAGAGGGCTAAGGGGTGTCGTCAAGTCATAGGCAGGAGTTAGGTGAGTCTCATGTCACTTGGTTCGTAGTGCAAGGGTTGGGGGAGGGTGGTGCCTTTTGTTGGTTAATGTACTTTTTTGAGGTTGTTTTATCGTTGTTATTTTACCATGTTGTATTCTTGCGATGTTTTAATAAGGTCATGGTCCTTTTTCTTGATACGGGGGTCTATTGGAAACAGCTGCTCTACTTCTTCAGATGTAGTGGTATGGACTGTGTACATTCTACCCTCCCCAGACCCCACTATATGGGAATATACTAGGTTTGTTATTATTGTTATTGTTGTGTTATAGGAGATCTTAAAGGGGTCATATTGTGTTGGCAGAGTATTAAAAACATAGTGCATAAAAAACGTTTTAGACATTTTGACCTCACGAGTCTTTAGATAAGTTATTGTAACGCCCCAAAAATGGGTCCCGAGACATCACACGGTGCTCAAGACTACGAGTAGTCTCAAGCTAACCCTGTAAGCCTTCTACTAAATCTGAAACTCATATTAGAGAAATTTAAGCATGCCATCAATACTGAAATACTGAATTCTTTCTGAACTAAACTGAATGTAGATGAACATAATGTCTGAGAATAATTAACTTAAAAGCCTGGAAAATCAACACTGGAAATCTGAGTTATAACTAGTAGTCTAACAAGCCTCTACTAGTAACAACGAAAGAGTTGATCAGATAGACCCCAGCTAACTCGAACTGACCAAAAATAACTAAACAATCTAATTTAATGAACAAGAAATCTGAATAACTGGGTCTCCAAACTATGAAGGCTCACCAACTGTTGGGATGTAGATGGAGATTCTCGAAATCACTCATGCTGCTGAAACTGAGCACCTGAACCTACATTATTAAATAATGTTGCACATAGACATATATGTGGATCGGTACTTTTGGAATGTACTGAGCATGTGGAGCTAAATGCATAGTCAAACAATATCTCAAAGTTCATAAAATTTATGAATGAATGCATGCTAAGTGTAATGACTCACATTGGCTTCAATAACTAAAACCTAAAAATCGTAAATCATAAATAATAAATCATACTATATAAGTCTTGTGACCCATCACATTTAGTTCTAAGAGTTGTACTTGTATTCTATCTTTAAGTCATGCAGTCTTAAGTGTAGAAAGGACTCACTTTTATATCTTTAAACTGAAAGCTGAAATCTCATGACTAATATCTGATGTAAAATAATATCTAGATGAAACTGTGAGCCTTCACACTTAAATTCTAAAGCTTTTTTGTAAGTATTTGCTGTTAGGGAGGTTCTTAAAACTGACATAAACCATGTGAGCTATCATGGAGTCCAACGTCTAGTTACCCTACGGGGAAAACCTCACGTTGGGGAGAGGTGTCATACTCTTGCCAAGGAGTATAACCTGAGCCGAGTGATGACAATTTGTATCTGTCATCCTTAAGAATGGGAATAATCTGAATTTGTACCTATGTTGACTTATAGTTCTAGGATAGTAGGATGTGCTAAGCTCACACTTCCCTTTCGGTGCTAAATACTAATCCCTTTAATTTTAATGCTCATTCTGTAGGAAATCTACTTTAAAACAAGCATAAGGGTTTAAAATAAAAACCAATTATGCATCTGTTTACTTTAAAATATAATCAAAACTGTAGTCAAAACTGTAAAGTGGATTCCATATCATAGATAAGGATCAAAAGATCAAATCCTGCTTAAAATTTGAATATAAACTAATCATTGGGTGCTTAAAATCATAATCTTCTTGAAATACCAATACTCAAACTTAGGGCGTGAACCCATGCTTTAAATTCATGTCAAATCAAAATAATACTTCATGCTCAATAATCTTCTTGAAATGCTTCAATAATATCAATATAATGAGATCAATATAACAATATCATGCTTAAATTCAAACTTGAAATCTGTAATCAATGCCTCAAATCATACTCATTGTATTCAAATCATAAAAGAGAGCTCTCTAAATTAACACAAATATGGAATTGAGTACTTCAATCACTTTATAAATTCATAATTCAATATAAGATACCTTGGGTATGAACCCTAATTGCAATTCATGTAAATTCATCATGAAAAGTTAGTTTTGGGCATAAGTATGAAAAGAATATCCTTGTTCATAACCCCACATACCTTAATTGACTAAATTGATGAAGGCACTTGACTTTGAATTCCTATTTGTCTTCTTAAAGATTGTTTCTTGAAGTTCTTGAACCAAGAAACTCAAATTTTGAATTATCTTGGAAAAGGAACGGTGAATTTTTTATTTCTTGAAGTTTAAAATTGAAGCTCTAGGGTTTCTTGGAGAGGAATTTGATGAATTACAAGTATATTTTTCTCAAAAATACACCTAATCTTCTTTTTTCATTATTTGGGGCTTGGTAAAAGACAAGAATACCCTTGGGGATTTAAATCCCATAATTGGAATGCCGATCACGACCTTACTGCAATGCATCAAATGGGTATCATACCCACCGCAATGCGGTGGAATCGTGCTGACTCACTAGAAATAGGACCATTACTGATTTGGACATCATTGCAATATGGTAAATGGGTCATTGCGATATCCACCGCGATGTTGTGGAATCGCGGTAACCCTATGGAAACTAACAAATGCCTTTTTACACTCCATCGTGATGCGGTGGACCTCTTGACGCCATACTCACTGCGATGCAATAGAATCGCGGTGACCCACTGGAATTTCAATCCAAACACCATCCAATCCTAATCCAAAAACTTCAAAACTTGATCGAGACATGGTACTTAAACCCCTGAGTATAATTCAACTTAAAAATCACCGTTTCGGGGCTCGAAAGGTCAACTTAAAAATCCTCAAAGTTTAAAGAAAGTCAAAAGTGACTAAACCCCTCAACACTAAACTTTATTTTCAAGGTTTAAGTGCTATGGGCACATGAGTATTACAATATCTCCCCCTTAAAACATTCATCCTCAAATGAGACTAATTAGGCTGAGGTTACTAAGGAACTTAAATTATGCACCGGCATGCACAACTGTAAGCATGGTTGCATGGCTAAATAGATTTGCAAAAGCAAGAATTATCAAGAGAGTGACTATATAAAGCTGAAACTTAGAATTAAAATAGATGATCTGAGGAAACTTGTTGACCTTAAATTGAGTCTGAATTTGCAGAAAAAAGATGAGGGTACTTGGTTCCCATATCTGCTTCTGCTTCCCAAGTGGCGCCCTTAACGAATTGATTTTGCCAAACAACTTTGACAAAGGGAACTTCTTTGTTCCTTAGACTACAAATCTGGTGATCAAGAATCTCAATTGGAATATCTTCATAAGAGAGGCTATCATGAATATATGTGCTTTCTAAGGGTACAACAACAGCTAGATAACCAATACACTTCTTTAGTAAGGATACATGGAACATAGGGTGAATTGCAAGCAACTCAAGCTCATATGCCACCTTCCCAACATGGCTCAATATTTTGTAGGGGCCAACATATCGGAGACTAAACTTTCCCTTTTTGCCAAATCTCTTCACCCTCTTCATGGGTGAAACTTTCAAATAGACTAAGCCATCAACTTCAAACTTAAGATCCCTTTTCCTTATATCTGCATAAGATTTCTGATGATTCTGAGCTATTTTCAATCGGTCTTGACTTAACTAGACTTTCTCCATAGTTTCTAACACCATATTTGGCCCTATCAAAGTGGCCTCACCCACTTCGAACCAATCGATCAGTGACCTACATCTCCTCCCATAAAGATCCTCAAACGAGGCCATCTGGATGCTAAAATAGTAACTGTTATTGTAGGCTAACTCAATCAACAGTAAGTGATCATCCCAACTACCCTTGAAGTCAAGAACACATGCCCTCGACATATCCTCTAGGGTCTAAATGGTCCTCTCTGCCTGACCATCTATTTGAGGGTGAAAAGCTTAATTAAGATACACTTAGGTACAAAGACCCTTCTGAAAGGGTTTCCAAAAGTGAGGGATAAACTGAGTACCCTTATTTGAAATGATAGATAAAGGAACTCCATGAAATCAGAACAACTCTTTAATATACAACTTAGCATATTCTATGGCTGTTTAGGACGTGTGAACTGGCAAGAAATAGGTTGATTTGGTCAATCTATCTATAATGATCCAAATCGAATTATGCTGACAACGTTAACGGGGTAACCCTATTACAAAATCCATGTTCACCTCCTCTCACTTCCAAGTGGAAATACTAAAATTTTACAAGGTGCCACCGGGTCTTCGGTGCTCTACCTTAACCTGTTGACAAGCAGAACACTTAGCCATAAATTCTGCAATATCCTTCTTCATACAATTCCACTAATAGACTTCCCATAAATCTCGGTACATCTTAATAGTGCCTGGATGAATAGAGTAACATGCACCATGCGCTTTGGCCATAATTGGTTGCCTCAAACTATCAACGTACGACACACATAATCTATTCCGTTATCTCAACACACCATCTCCCCCTTGGGAGGAAACCTCTATCTTTTGCTCTCTGACTGACTCCTTCAACTTAACTAGACTGGGATCCTTAGTCTTTTTCTCTTTTACCTAAGAAACTAAAGAAGATTTTGCACTACTCTGGACCCAAATATCTCCCTCAGCCGAATCAACTAACCACACACCTAATCTAGACAACTGATGAAATTTTTGAACTAGTTCCTTCTTATCACCCTCTACATGAGCAATACTACCCATCGATAGTCTACTAAGGGTGTTTTCCACAATGTTGGCCTTGCCCTAATGATACAAAACACTCATGTCATAATCTTTCAACAATCCTAACTACCTTCTCTAATGAAGATTTAACTCTCTCTTGTAAAAGTATATTGCAAGCTTTTGTGGTCCGTAAACACATCAACATGCACCCCATAAAGATAGTGCCTCAAGATTTTCAATGTAAATACAAAAGCAGGTAATTCAAGATCATAAGTAGGATAGTTCTTTTCGTGAGGCTTATGCTTTTTAGAGGCATGGGCTATGACCTTACCTCTTTGCATCAAGACACAACCCAAACCAACTCTAGAAATATCACAATAGACAATGAATCCATCTATACCATCAGGTAATGCTAAGACTGGGGCTTAAGTGAGTCGAGCCTTCAACTCCTAAAAGCTCTTCTCATAAGAGTATGACCACTGAAACTTAACTTTGAGGATCCAATGGATGAAAACCCTTCGACAAACCATCAGTAATAGCTAGCTAAACCCAAGAAACTTATGATGTATAATGGAGAGATGGGTCTAGGATAGTTTCTCACTACTTCAGTCTTTTGGGGATTAACTCTTATGCCATCACCAAAAATAATATGACTGATGAAAGCTACTGATCTTAGCCAAAATTCACCCTTATTGAATTTAGAAAATAACTACTGATCTCTAAGAGTCTGTAATACAACTCTAAGATGGGTTGCATGGTCATCGTTACTACAAGAATAGACAAGAATATCATCGATAAAGACTATGACAAACATGTTTAGGTACTACTTGAACACTATATTCATTAAGTACATAAAGGCTGCTGGAGTAATTTTTAGTTCGAAGGACATGACCATAAACTCAAAGTGACTGTGACGGGTTCTGAAAGCTATCTGTGGAATATCACATTCCCTTACTCTAAGCTAGTGATAGTCGGATCTAAGGTCTATTTTAGAGAAGTAACTTAAACCTTGGAGTTGATTAAATAAGTCATCAATTATAGAAAGAGGATATCTATTTTTAACTGACTTTATTCAGCTAACGATAGTCAATGCACATTCACAAAGAACCATCTTTATTTTGCATAAATAGGATAGGAGCGCCCTATGGAGAGACACTAGGCCTTATGAAACCCTTTATTTAAAATATGTTTGAGTTGCTCCTTTAACTCTTTAAGCTCGGATAGAGCCATAAAATATGGAGGAATGGAGATGGGTTGAGTATCAGCAAGAAGATCAATACCGAATTCTAATTCTCTGTTCGGAGGTACCCTTAATATATATTCCAGAAAAACTTCAGGAAACTCATTGACTACACAAACTAACTGAACTATTGGAGTCTTAGATTTAGTGTCTTTGACTCAAACTAAATGATAAATTCACCTCTTTTGAGATCAACTTTTTGGCCTTAATATAGGATATGAAATGACTCTTGGGAGATATGGAATTACCTTCTCACTCAAAGACTGGCTCATCTGGAAACTAAAATTCACCACTCGAGTGCGATAATCTATAGATGCATAATAGCAATGAAGCCAATCCATGCCTAGAATAAGGTCAAAGTCTACCATATCTAACTGTATTAAGTCTGTTAATATGATCTTATGAAGGATAGTGATAGGACACTTTTTGTAGATCTGTTTGGCAACAAATGACTCGCTCACTGGGGTAGAAACTAATAAGGGCTTAGAAAGATTTTTAGGATCTACTCCAAAATTTACCGTAACCAATAGTCACATAAGAGAGATTTGAGCATGGGTCTAACAGAACATAAACATAAAGATGAAATAAATGAAGAATTCCAGTAATAACATATGGTGAACTCTCCTTTTCCTAGCGGGATAGTAAAGCATAGAACTAATTCTGGTGCTAACCACCACCGGTACTAGATGATGCACCCTGAGGAGGGGCTGAGTGACCTAGTAGAACTGGTGTGCTAGTAGCCTAAGTCTGGGGATGAACATCCCTATTTCCTTGCTTATCATAAGGGCACTCTTTGATTCTATAACCCAACTTACCTTATCAAAAACAACCTTTCTGTCCCAACAAACACTCACTAGGATGATTCTTTCCACACCTAGCACATGAAGGATAACTAGGCTTTCCACCCACGGTATTATAAGACCTGGATATAGAAGTCTTACCCTACTACTCCTTCTTGGATCAGGGTGCAGGAGCACTGGCTGAAGATGGTGCCAACATAGATGAGCAACCCTAAAACTGCAAATGATTTCCCCCTATAAATCTTGGTTGCTATACTCAAACTATCCAATTCTAGCCTTTCTATTTCCTCTTTCTCTCCCCTTCAACTTTTCTGCCTCAATCTGTTGAGCATGAGTCATCAATTTATTGAGATCCATATCCCTAATAAGCATGGAATTCCTACACTCCTTGATTACTAAACTAGATACTCCGGTAAAAACCTTACTCATACTAGAACTTAGGTCAGCTATCAAACCAAGATTATACTTAGATAACTTATTGATCTTAAGGAAGTAATCTTTCACTATCAATGAGACCTACCTTAGGTTTATGAACTCCTTAATTTTTACCTCTCACAACTCACGCGAAAAGAAACTGTCTAGAAATATGTCCTAAAAAAACTACCAAATCATGGGAGCTGCATTTTCACCTCTACTATTTTTCCACATAACCACCCAATAATAAGCAACATCCTTTAGCCTGTTAGAAGACACTTCCATACTCTCCTCTTCAGTAACATGCATAACTTGGTAATCTTTTTCACCTCCTTGAGGTACAACTGTAGGTCCTCACCTACCTTCAACCCAAAGAATTCAGGAAAACTTATTCTCATAAAGTCATGAATTTTGTCTATAGGTAAATCAACATACTGCTGAAATGGGACCGCAGCCTGATGGTTGCCCTTAACATTGACAGTCACAGCTTGGGCCAATGTCTGAAAGGCATCCCAAAATTCAGCATAGGATATATTCTCATTCAGAGGATAAGTAGGCTAGGTGGCTACTTATTATTCTTAAGGGTATTAGCTCTGCGAGAAGGCATATTATGTCATGTAAGAGCATGAGTTAAAAGCAGATATAAACAGTTGTAATCACGATGGATCATGAAAGAAAAAGAAATATTTCATAAATTATCCCATAGCCTTTTGATCATAAATATGGCGCGCTTCACATCCATGATCAAGACTCTACGTAACGCGGCTTGTCTAACTCCCTAGGAAACTTTAAACTTTAGGCTTTGATACCAAGTTTGTAATGCCCCAAAAATGGGTCCCAAGATGTCACACAATGCTTAAGACTATGAGTAGTCTCAAGCTAACCCTGTAAGCCTTCTACTAAATCTGAAACTCATATTAGAGAAATTTAAGCATACCATCAATATGAAATACTGAATTTTATCTGAACTAAACTGAATGTAGATGAACATAATGTCTGAGAATACTTGAGTTAAAAGTCTGGACAATCAATAATAGAAATTTGAGTTTTAACTGGCATTCTAACAAGCCTCTACTACTAACAACTAGAGAGCTGATGGGACAGACCCCCAGTGTAATACCCTGTATTTCCCTAGCCTAGATTAACCCTCAGTACATGACTTATCCTAGATAAAATTTTTGAAATACTCAGTAATTCTCATATTTTATCCTTCCATTGTGTAGAAAATTCAATTAGCATTCCAACGATATAAAATACGCCTAAATCCGACAATTGGTTAAGAAGTTATTGCGATTTTATGTTTCAATCATTTAACACCGTCATTCAGGCCAATAGCGCATCGCGGAGTGTGTTAAAAGATCAATTGTCAATTTTCAGTGTTGCTCTATAATATTGGCGCATCACACCATAGACCCAATTCACAATTTCCAATTTTTAGTGTGCCAATGCGATCCTACCGCATCGCGGTGCACTTCAAATTCGCAACCAAAGTGGCAACGCAATACCACCATGACACACCACCATGCAATTTTCCAGTTGTCATTTTCCAGTGTCCTGGCGTGATAGTGGCGCATCGCACCAGGGGTCCAAATCGGGAAAATTTCATGAAAATAATCTTTTTTCATGATTTTATTCCACCTAGATATGGGAGTTAAGCTCTAAAAATGTGTAAAACCCTTCATTATTCAATTTTTCCCCAAAATCAAGAGGTATTTCTCTCTCAAGAAAACAAACCCTAGCTCTCAAGAATCAAGGTCCATCTTCAAGAATTTCCCGAAGAACCTTCAAGAACTCTTCTTCTAAGGTATGTTAGATGTTCATCCATAGATCCTTACCTTACATGGAGCCCAAGAATCCTTTTTCAATATACAAGATCTATGATTTATGATTTCAATGTTTGAATTAGATTGAATTCCTGTTCATGATCTTTTTTGAGTTTTAATCCATGATTTAGATTATGAGTTCCAAGAATTGATTCTAGTATGTGTTGGATTACATGGTATTCATGATAAACCCTTCAATTTGAAAGTTGATTATTGTAACCATGTTAAACCTAAGTGTTTACGATTTAATGAACCAATTATGCATCTTATGTGTTTGATAAATTATCTATGAGAATGAAATAATGCCATTATAGCATGCTAACATGTATTCCCCATTCATGTACAAATTAATGCATTACAAGAGTTTGATGGAATGTCTCTATGAATGAATTATGACCAAGTGAACATTGTTATGTTATTCAAGATTATGCTTTTCTTTACTTTTCATGCTATCGAGTCCTAGGGGTATTTAATACCTGACAACTTAGTTGTTTAATTAGAGCCAGTGTTAGATACTGAATAATATCAGTCATGTCATGATTTGTAGTACTCTCAGCCCGTTATAGAACTCAGTAGAATTTAGTTAGTTACAGAACTTAGGAAAACTCAGTAATCTCAGTGAATTTAATCCAGTTCAGTCTAGTATAATAGTGCAGTGTCTTTTAGTTGGGAGTAGAATTCAGCACCGAGTGAACCCAAGAATGGGGGTTCACCTGCTAGTAGAGGGTGTGATCCTTAGAAACAATCCTTTCATTCCATAACTACATAGCTATAGTAAGATAATATATCAAACCTTCCAGTTGAGGGTTGATGAGGTGCTCTACCTGCTAGTAGAGGGTACCACCGTTCTCATTTAGGGAACCTACCAGTAGAGGGTTACTCTTCATCTTGTCTTTGTTCGTGGCATGGTGCTGACACCTTTCCAATTAGGGTTATAGATTGGACCCAAGCTCAGTTATCTTATCTTATTTAGGGCATGACAGTTAGATGATTATCTCTCGCAGTTTCTGTTTCATTCTAAGTCTTCAAAATAGAACTCAATTCAGTTCTACTGACTCAGGACTATCAGATATTGTCACTCAGTTATTAGTTACACAGATTATCAGTGTTCTCAGATTATCAGTATGTTTAATTATTAGTTATTAGATTCAGTTCTAGTATACTTAGTCACAGTAGGCAGAGTATGTTCAGTAGTAACAGATCCTCCATGTATTTTAAACCAGCTCTTGCATATCATTCAGTTAGTTATTGTTCATACATATGAACCCATGCATTCAGCCTTATCTCATTTTGCATACCAGTACATTCCCGTGTACTGATCGCATACCCATTTCTTGTGCTATGATATTTCATATCATAGGTTTGGATGCTCAGGTTCCTAAGCGTGCTTAGCCAGATTTAGCTAGCAGTAGAAGATTTAGTAGTGAGTCCTCATCTATCGAGGATATGATTTTAATTTAGTACTTCAACTTAGCAGTATTTTAGTAGATGGAGTTAGTTGGGGGGCTGTCCCATCAACTTCACTTTCAGATAGATTCAGTTAGAGGCTTTTCAGACTAGATTTACAGACAGTATTTCAGATTCAAAGGTTATATTTTATCAATATTTAAGATGTTTTTAACCTTATGGCATTTTAATCCATTATTCTATAGTTATTTTAGCATTATTATTCAGTGCTCATAGTAGATATCACTCATGGGTTAGCTTATGATCCTTCAAGGTCATATGCACCGTGTAGCATTCAGGGTGCAGACTCGAGCCATTATACCCAACTGACTTAAACTGACCGAAAACAACTAAACAATCAAGTTTAATGAATTAGAAATCTAAATAACTGGGTCCCCAAACTATGAGGACTCACCAACTGTCAGGATGTTGATGGAGATGCTAGAAATCACTCACACTGCCGAAACTGAGCACCTAAACCTACATTTTTTAACAATGTAGCACATACACATATATGTGGATAGATACTTTTGGAATTTACTAAGCATGTGGAGGTGAATGCATTAGTAAAACAAAATATCAATGTTCATAAAATTTATGAGAGAATACATGCTCAGTGTAATGACTCACATTTTCTTGAATAACTAAAAGCTGGAAATCGTAAATCATAAATGATAAAGCATACTATGTAAGTCTTGTGAGCCATCACATTTAGTTATAAAAGTTGTACTTGTATTCTATCTTTAAATCAAGAAGTCTAAGGTAGAAAGTACTCACTTTAATATCTGTAAACTGAAAGTTGAAACCTCATGACTAATATCCGATGTAAAATAATATCTAAATGAAACTATAAGCCTTCACACTTACATTCTAGAGTTTTTATGTAAGTCTTTACTGATAGAAGGTTCTTCTAACCGACATAAACCATGTGAGCTATCATGGAGTCCAACGTCTAGTTTTACAAGGGAAAAACCTCAAGTTGGGGAGAGGTGTCATACTCTTGCCAAGGAGTATAACCTGAGCTATCTATATCTGTCATCCATATAAATGGGAATAATCTGAATTTGTACCTACGTTGGCTTGTAGTTCTGGGATAGTAGGATGTGCTAAACTCACACTTCCCTCTTGGTGCTAAATACTAATCCCTTTAATCTGTATGCTCATTCTGTAGGAAATCTACTTTAAAACTAGCATAAAGTAGATTTCATACTAAATCAACACAAATATGGAATTTCATACTTCGATTACTTTATAAATTCATAATTCAAAACAAGATACTTTGGGTAAGAACCCTAATTGTAATTCATGTATATTCATCATTAAAAGCTAGTTTTGGGCACAAGGATAAAAGGAGTATCGTTGTTCATAAACGTAAATACCATAATTGAGATGAAGGCACTTGACTTTTAATTCCTATTTGTGTTCTTGAAGATTAGTTCTTGAAGTTCTTGAATCAGAAAACTCAAATTTTGAATTATCTTGGAAAAAGAACGGTGAATTTTGAATTTCTTAAAGTTTAAAATTGAAGCTCTAGGGTTTCTTGGAGAGCAATTTGATGAATAATGAGTATATTTTGCTCAAAAACACACTTATTTTTTTGTTTTCACGATTCAGGGGCTTGGTAAAAGATAAGAATACCCTTAGGGATTTAAATCCTACAACTGGAATACACACAATGACCTTACTGCGATGCGCCAAATGGGTCACCGCAATACCCACCGCGATGCGATGGAATCATGGTGACACTGGAAATAGGACCATGACTGATTTGGGTGTCACCGAGACACAGGGAGTGGGTCATCATGATACCCACTACGACGAGGCGGAATCAGGGTGATCCTCTGGAAACTGACAAATGTTTTTTTACACTCCACCGCAATGAGGTGGACCTCTTGACGCCATACTCACCGCGACACGATGGAATCGCGGTGAGATGGTGGAATTTCAATCCAAACACCATCTAATCCTAGTCTGAAAAATCCAAAACTTGCCTGAGACATGCTACTTACACCCGTGAATATAATTCAACTAAAAAATCATTTTGGGGCCCAGAAGGTCAACTTAATAATCCTCAGAGTTTAAAGGTAGTCAAAAGTGACTAAACCCCTCAACAAACAATTTTATTTTCAGGTTCTAAGTGCTATGGGCACATACTAGCTGCTGAGCTAAACTAAGAAAGTGCGGGGTATTGAACTACTAAATCTCACATTTTCATGATGCTCTCATGCACACCTCTTACATAGGCAGGCCTTATTGGTAAGAATTTCATAATTAAGGTGTTTGCAAGTGCCTTATTTAAAGTCTCAAATTGTTCATCAATAGCCTTTAGTAATTCCTTGAAATTGTTATATTGTTCGGCTGAACCACGAATACCAGTAGAGACTTTGATCTTAATGAATATAACACCAAATGGTTAGATCGTTTCCATTGTTCATGGAGAGAAATCTCAGCTTTAGTGCTAATTGCATCAATAGGTGGTTCGTCTTTCCTGATAGCATAATCAATGTTCACATACCCTAAGCGAAGGATAATTATTTCCTTCCAGATCTTATAGTTCCCACCATTCAATTTGGGAAGATCACAAATATCAGAGATACTCGCAGATTGTATAACTGCAAAAATATACATACATGCTTAATAAATTTGAGGAAAACAATATAAAACTAAATCTACTAACCTAAAAACTTTCTGTGGGAAATTTTTTTAATTCAATTACTCCTTCTTTATGATAGAATTATGGTTTACTAGCATGATATTCTATCTTTAAGATAAAAACATTAAATTTTCATTCATAATTCCTGTAAGTAATTATGAAAAGTATTTGAAATTTTATCCTAATTAATTATGTAACCCAATAATAAATGTCCTTGATTTATCGTATATATCTAATCACAATACTAATGTCTAAAATTACTTTATATGATCTTTAATTTTAAGATTTTATTCAATTAAAGATTCTTTGGCTAATCTTCAATTAAACAAAAATATAAATTACTTAGACATTTGATATCACCTAAATTACACCTCTAAGAAAGTATAACGATGTCTCTATCAAATAAAGAACCCAACAAAGATTTGAGTCAAACCCACAGGGGATAGGGCGAATCTCTATCAAGAACTTGCCGATGTAGTCAAAAGAGTGCAAGAAGTAAATGGGGGGTTTTCTAACAATCAGTAATAAATGTAACAATTGGTGGACGATCACTAGAATTGTATTTCCCCTGACTTCCTAATCAATAGACTTGTCAAGCTTTTCAAACTACCTCGGCTCCTTGCATGCATAATCTAACAAGTTATGCATCACCAACCATCTGTTGACACCATTTGGTGAATTTTACTCATCACCGCTCGGTCTTAGAGTATCGCTTTACTAACCCTTATCCTGGATATCAGACTAACTATATCCTCTCAGTCTTACGTTAATAAGATGAAAGTTTCTAGCTTTAATTTACTTTTGTGATCTTTTTCTCCTAATCTCAATCTCTTTCTCAAGTTAGTATCAAATACAGGTAGGTTCTTGATGTCTGAAGCTGTTAACAAAGCAATCAATACAAAGAAAATCACTATATATGCAAAAACAATAATCAAGAAACATTGCACTTCCTCTATTTTTTTATTCCATCATGGTTCCCACAATCTTAGTTAAGAGATTTAGTTGCTCATGATTGCAAGAATACCCATAAAATTCATAATTGAAAGAATATGAATAATTTTACAATGAATTAAGAATAGAAACCAAAATCTTAACTTTATATCATACCCGAACAACCAAGAACAAGAATCCCAAGATCAAAACTATATCTCAGAATCAAAATAATGTAAAAAGTATGTAAAAAATGTAAGAGTGCGTAAACTAATAACAAAACATCAATGGGTTATTTACAGGTTACATCAAAAAATCTAAGAATGCTATACAAAATAAAGTCAATATCAATCTACGACCCCATTTATGATCCGTAGGTAGTACCTACAGGCTTAGGTGGGTTTGTAAATTTTAGAGGAATCAGGAGGCTTTACATCAGTGTAACACCTCATATTTGCAGGCTAGAATTCGAACTGTCATTCCTATATATGTAAACCTGAAACCCATTATTTCTATGTAAATATAAGTTAAGTACTTTCAAGGTGAATAATATTCATAGGAAACACGTAAAGTTAAGTTTAGAACTTCGGTTATCGACTGAATTTTGGTATTCGATCCTACAAGGATCAACTTTGAACATGTATAACTTCTATAATGCATTGAATTTTAGTGCTCAAGACCTGTCAAATGCAAGGTAATTGGGTCCTCTTTCCAACTCATCTAATTTTGCCTTAATCCTATACCCGAGTAAAAAGTGATGAGCATTTTCATGAGTGAACCAATGAGGGTATGTGATAAGGGTGTGGCATGCCCTCTGTGCTATATGAGAAGACTGTGGCATACCCTGTGTGCTCCGTGTTAAGGGAATGGAACATCCATGTTCTCAAATATGATAAAACTCACATCTCTTTGTTTTTTTTTAGGGCAAACTAGTTATTTACATCCTAAATCATCCTATAACTAATACTAATGTGTTATCCCTCATCCCATAATCCAAATACATGATTCCTCTTCTTTCAATCCCTCAAAAATACCAAATTAGGGTTCTTCCCCAAATTTCATACGTCCAAGGATTCAAATGCAAGTTCATCTCAAATTCTTCCATCAAAAGGCATGTCAGACACTCCCTATACTACTTATTATTTATTGCATCAATTTACTTCATATTCAAGTGTTTTTCAATGTTTGATTAAATTAGGATTGAGGGTTTTTGAATGTTAAACACTTGCATTGATCTTTCATTGTATTAAATGGTTAATTCTATTTTGAATGGTGGATTGTAAACTAAATTTTTGGTAATGGTAGAAATTAGCAATATGGTTTTGACAATGTTTATAAATTTTGGCATGATAATGACATAAACCTCAACCCAATTTTACCAGAGAGTTGTTCGACTGTCGAGGTGTGACGGCCAAGTTTATGGACCGTCAAGCCAATGATGGACCGTCAAGCCAGACCGTCAACCTAAGGCAGTGAGCTCTTTTTCTAGCCATAAAATAATAGTTTGTGTGACGGTCAGTTACCAGAGTGATGGTCCGTCACCCAAACCATCAACCAGACCCGTTCAACAATGTAATGATGATTTTAATGAGATTTTTTTGGTCTTTTTCCACCGTTTTAACCCCTAATTCCATCAACTTAAAAAATATAACTCCTCATTCAACCTAAATATCAAAAATAGGGCTTCTATAAAGATCAATTTAAGCCCTTCCTTCAAGAAAACTCAACAATCCAAGCGTCACCATTCAAGAACCTTCAAGAAAAGTTATTATCCTTCAAGATTTAAGCTTTTAAGGTATGTTAAATATTCATCCATGGGCCCTTTCCACCCATGGAGTCCAAGAACCTGATTTCAAATTCAAATCTATGATTTATTTATAGGTTATTATGATTTTAACCATGAATTCTCATGAATTTCAATTTATACCGTGTTTTACATGTAATTGTTGTTGTTATTGAACCCCACATATTCGAATGGTGTTGTTCGCTGATTCATGCTTTAATTGGTGATGTTATTATTGAAATTATGTTATTAATACAAGTTTTAAAACTATTTCCATGCTTAGCTTAATCCATGAATTGCAGGTGTTTGATAAAATTCCTAAAAGAATGAGTTTTGAATAAGTGCTTACATGTCATATCCTTAAAGTTTTACTATAATCTTATAGATATTGATATTGATATCGAGTCCTGGGGGTTTGAAAACCCAAAATTTAGTTGCTTACCTAGTTTTTAGTACTTTCACAATGGTTTCAGATAAACTATCAACACTAACAGTTCAATCAGTTGTCATAAGTAGTTAAACTTACATTAGTTCAGAAATCAGTGTCTTTCAGTTGGGAGTAAAACTTAGCACCGAGTGAACATAGGTATGGAACCTCCTCCGTTAGTAGGCATGAGACACTTGTCTCCCCCGTCAGTAGGCATGAGATGTTAGTAGTAGTCCCTAGGTTCCAAACCTATAGAGACACCATAGTTTTGAGGGTCCCCCATTAGATAGGCATGACACCCTCATCCTTCGGTACATTAGATTAGTGGATCCATGCAACCATTGTTGGTACCCGTGGCACGGTACTAATAGCTTTCCAGCTAGGGTTACAAGTTTGACCCTGATAGTACATCATGGCATATCGATTATAGCAGGTCCCACAGTCTCAGTCTAGAAATCAATTTTAGGTTTGCTTGACCATATCATACAATATCAGTTATTTAGTTATCAGTATTTTAGTATTTTTAGTTCACAGACTATTTTAGAATCATGTTTTATACTTTGTCATGCATTCTCGGTCTTTACAGTTTTCATGCATTCTTACTCAGTACTTTATGCTATTTATTCAGTTAGTTATTACTCATGCACATGAAACCATGCATATTAGCCTAACCTCATTTAGCATACCAGTAAATTCAAAGTACTGATCACATACTTATTTCCTGTTCTATGATGTTTAATATCATAGGTTCAGATGCTCAATTCCCTGACCGTGCATAGATATATAAGATTATCAGTTGTAGCAGTGGTGAGTTCTCATACTTTGAGGACATGGTTTATTTATCTCAGTTTACCTTATCAGTTCAGTATTTTCTATTTAATCAGAGTTAGTTGGGGATTTGTCCCATCAGCTCCACATCAGTCAGTAGATGCTTTTCACACTATTACAGACAGTTGGTCAGTTTTTAGTCATTATCATCAGTCGTTTTATCAGTATTTTCAGTATTATTTTAATGACATTATTAGAACTATGTTTTAAAACATTATGGCATTTTTTAGTTAAATTCTTCATATGATCTTTTGATATTAGTTATACTTAGTGCTCATAGCAAGTATGAGTCATGGGTTAGCTTGTGGTCTTTTGGGACCGTAAGCACTGTGTGGCATCTAGGTATACTCTCAGGGTGTTACAATATTGGTATCAGAGCCTAAGGTTTTAAAGAGTCCTAAGGAGTCTGAAATTCGCATTAAGTAGTCTTGTGCATAGGTGTGAAGCGCACCATACTTATGGACAAGAGGCTACAAAATGTTTTAGGAAAATTTTCTCTTCTTTCAGTATTTATGTCATACATTCTGACTCATACTTGCTTCCATATACAAACAATGCCTCCCAGAAAGAATAACGGAAGGAGGAACGGGATTCAGTCCATACCTTCGCTTGTTCAGGAAGAACCCCTAAATAAATATGTCTCCCACGCCAAATTCAGAGCATTTTTTCTTACCTTATCTTATTAAGTTGCTACTAAGAACTATCAGCAGGTTGTTGTCCTATCTAGACTTATGCTTGATGATCAGTAGATTGAGGGGGCGAGTATAGGGAAAAAAAAGAGAGTAAGAGGGCCAGGACTGGTAGTTTTATGCCAACGTTAGAGGGAGGCAACCATTCTTAGTTTCATCAGAAATCCTCAGCCCTAGCTCTGCCTTCAGCCAGTATGCTAGTGCCTAAGTTCAGGAATGATGGTTAAGATAGAGCACCAGACACTAAGTCACAGGATAGTGGGAAGAGAGTTTGTACTAATCCGCTTTGAGAAGAATGTGGTAGAAATCATAAAAATGTATGTAGAGCCAATAGTGATGTGTGTTTTAGATATGGTGATTCAGGCCACAGAGTTGGAGCATGTCCTATGGTTGGTCTGCAGAGTTAGCACAACCCTCCTCCAAGTTTGTTCGGTCACCAGACTCAGTAGGGCACCACTTCTATTGCCACCAATGGCTAGCGTCAGAATAAGCTATATGATCTTTTGTACTGAAAGGATCAGGAAAGCATTCCTAATGTGGCTACGAGTATGTTATAGGTCATTCATCTTCATGTTTATGCTTTGTTATACCCTGAAACTTTAGTAGAGCCTTTATTAGTGTCTATCCCAGTAGGTAAACCTATTCTGGCCAGATGGGTATATGGAAATTACTCGGTTATAGTATTCTAGAAAATCACTTTAGTTGATTTCAGAAATAGAGTCGTTCAGTTTTAATTTCTTAATAAACCAGTCAGTGAATGAAAGGGTAGTACCTCAGTGCCTAGGATTCATATACGTTCTTTTATTCCTTCTTAAAATCATATGGAATCATATGATCTAGAATTAGAAGAATGAAACTAGGAGTTTAGCAACAGTAGTGGAGTGGGGATAGTGTTATGTGAATTCAAGCGGATAATATTTCATGGGGATAGTTGTATGAAAGGTAAAATAGTAGGCTTGAAATAGTGTATACAAGAATTTAGTTTATTAATATGAAATTAAGTATGATGGTGTGATTATTATTTAGAGTGTGATATTAGTAGGCTATGGATTAAGTTAGTATGGTTCATTAAAGGTGTGGGGATATCCATGTTAAGTGTTAGAATGTAAGTTTGAATCTTTGAAGGTTGAGCTAATAGAAAGAAGAGTTGAAAATTCTAAGTTAGTCAGTGTTTAAGCTGTTGTATAATGAATATTGGGGCTATAGAAAGTCAAGAGTTCTATCTCAGAAGGAAGTATCAACAGTAGGGTTTTACACTTTCAAGTGTAGTCTTTCAGGGGGAGTTTAGTATGTACAAGTATTGTTATATCTTGGAATGCAGAGTAAATTGGTTTAATTCAGTTTAGAGTTCATTAAGTAGTTCACAAACTTAGAATGATGGCTTGAAGCTAAGGGAGACATGATAGAACAAGTAAACAAGTCAGGCTCTTAGATCCCAGTAGTGATGCCAGTTTGTTGTAGAATAGCAGTAAGGGGGAGGATGACAAACCCATTCTTATCCTAATGCAAGTTTTTTCAGGCATCACAATATCTACGCATGCCTTACATGTCATCTTCGTAAGCATAGCTTGGATTCATACATTTGCCATAAAAATCATGTATACTTCCAATATCTGTATGAGGAGTTCCAGTTCACTCAATAGTAAGAATCATGTTCCATGAATTTAGGAACTCCAAACTTAGGTCATGTAGCTCATGACTCATGTATTCATGTTTTATAGTATGCTCAGTTCCCATAACTCATGCTACACTCCTAATGATCAGCGAACTTCAGATTTTGTCATGTATATCCTCAATTTAGGTCTCTGGATGAATCCATGATGTTGATATTCTATTCCTCGGGCCTATTTTAAGATTCAAGTTCTGTATAGCATTCATGTATGCTTCAAGTCCTCAAATTTTAACTTTTTAATGACCTCTCCTAATAAAATAATGTAGTGATGAGAAATTGCTTAGGTTGGAGAGTGTAAATATTTTATGTTAAGGAAATATTAATGCATGTTTTTTTTACATGAGGTTGTAGTTATGAAGATAGACTTGAATGTTATGTTAGTGTGTAAGTGGATAAATGCATTACGCATTAGTGAATGGCTAGTAAGAGGTTGTACTTAGTTGTTGAAGGGGAAATCAGAATTATTCATGAGATAGGAAGTTATGAAATGCAGAGTGTATTGAATTCATGACTCATACTAGTATTACAATGTTATGTGTGCATTTTGTACATACTACTTAGTACTTCATGTTATTCATTCAGTCAGTTACTACTCATGCACATAAAACCATGAATATTAGCCTAACCTCATTTAGCATACCAGTACATTCTAAGTATTGATCGTATTCTTGTTTGTTGCACTATGATGTTTAATATCATAGGTTCGAATGGTCTTTTCCTTGATCGCACATAAAAATATCAAATTATTAGTGGTAGCAGTGGTGACTCTTCATACTTCGAGAACATGGTTTATTTATCTCAGTTTACCTTATTAGTTCAGTATTTTCTATTCATTCAGAGTTAGTTGGGGGTTTGTCCCATCAGCTCCACATGCAGTCAATAGAGGCTTTTCAAACTACTATAGATAGTTAGTCAGTTTTCATATGTTATCATTAGTTTTTTTATCAGTATTGTTAGTATTGTTTTACAGACATTATCAGAACTATGTTTTAAAAACTTTTGAAATTTTTCAGTTAAATGCTGCATATGATCTTTTGATATCAGTTATACTTTGTTCTCATAGTAGGTACCAGTCATGGATTAGCTTGTGGTCTTTCGGGACCATAAGCAATGTATGGCATCTAGAGTATACTCTTGGGCCGTTACAAGAACTCAAGTGAGGATAAATTTTCAGTTAAGAAGGGTAGTTATATTCATGTATCCTTGAGTGAGTGAAGGGGGTGTATGCTCTATGGTGATTGGCTATGGTTGTAGAAAGATTTGTAGATTTTATGGAAGTTAGTAGAGGAATTGATTAGTTATGATTGTTGACTCTCAATTTTTACTCTCTATACATAAAATTAACGTCTTCAGGCTTCCTGATCGTTAAAGGGTACGAAATACAATTTTCACATATTTTTTACAATTCTTAACAAATTATTGATAATAATCCGTACTTTAGGATTTTGAAAATTTGTTGTCATATATTTACTTTTCATAATTTATTAATAATTCTCCTTATATTAGGATTTTTTATCAATTCATTATTGTTTTAACATTTTTCACAATCATCTGCACGAATACACAATATGACATTACATTTCTTTCAATCTAATTACATTTTCAATATTTTCAATATTCCTTACATTTTTCTGTAGTTACATATCAATACCTACATTTTGTACATTTATTACAGCCCGCAAATGCTGATTCAGATCAGTTGTTTTATTACACAGTATAATAGTTCGATGTCTTGTCACATTCGATAATGATCATACAATAATGTCTTGTCACATCCGACAATGATTACACAATGATGTATTGCCACATATAACAATGATTACTCAATGACACTATCATTTTGAAAATAACTTTGCATGTTTGTTAAAAGGATGAAAAATTCTTTGGTCAATAACTTAAGGACCAAAGGGTATCCTATAATTAAAAAAAGGACACACTTTTATCCATTAGATAATAAGGGGTGCCCAATTTTATTATAAATAGGTGGGGTAGAAGAAAAAAATATGCTGACATTTTTTCCTCTTTTTCCACTTTCACTCCAAAAAAATATACAATACATACACACGTATTTTTATCCCTCTTTCTCTTCTTCTTTTGGTTGCGTCTTGCCGGAGTTGGTCATTGGCGGGTGAACTTCAAGTTTCGACCCCCAAGGCACCAGATGCGCCACCTATACACCCCTCTGCCACTAATCTCTCTCTCTCTTTCTCCTCTCTTTTGGCTAAGCCTCGCCATATTTGGCCATCGGAAGGCGAGTTTCGGCCAAGCCATACCACCATGAGTCGCCTCCTTTCCTCATTTTTGCACTTTATTTTTATCAATTTATTATAGATCTGGCCATTTTGTGCATTTTTGGTATTGCTCCGGTGTTCGATGTGGAAATAACGCCTCCCCCTCCCCTATTTGTCACAGATTTGGTCAGAGAGTTTATTTCTCTGACAGGGCTCCATATTTTGGTGAAATTCCATCATTTTTGCTACACTAGGGATTACGTTGGCTACATTATATATATATATATATATATATATATATATATATATATATATATATATATATATATATATATTAAATTTTGTGTCCCATGACCTTTTTTCCTTTATACATTTTCCTTTATATTTCTTTTTTTCAATCGTGTTTGAACTATTTTATTACTTTGTTACATAATTAAAGATTTTACTTTATTTTATTACTTCATCGTGGCTAAATTATTTTTATTCATTAACTTTGACTATTCTATCATTTTATTATCTTAATCTCTGATGATCGTTTGAATTATTATGCATGGTTTTGATGTGTTTCCAGTGATTTTGTTAATTTTTCATCAATTTTCACTACTATTAAACACCATTAATAATTGGCCGATGATAATATCTCTCCATCGGATTTTTGAGGCCACCACATAATAAAAGATGAATTTTATTTTCTCAAATTTACTATTTTATGTCAAGCATCAATACGTGGCCAATGAAGAAATATTTCGTCAATTGTTTTAAACCATGAACTACAAGTGTTTGATGAAATGCCTACAAGAGTGATTTATTTAATAAGAGCCTTTGTGTTTTGATCTTCACGTTTTAGTGTCATTTACTATTATTGTTTTGAGTCCTGGGGTATTAAATACCCAAAAACTATAGTTGTTCACTTAGTCTTGTTTCAGTATCTTCAAAATAACTTTAGATTATATTATGAGCGGTATCAGAATAGTCAGTCAAAATCGGAACAATCTAGATTTTAGAGTCTTTCAGTTGGGAGTAGGATTTAGCACCAAGCGAGTGTAGGGGTGGCGGCTTCCCCGACAGATAGGCAGAGTCATTAATATAAGTCCATATACTCCAGAACTACATGGCCAGCGTAGGGTATGAGAAGTCACCTATTAGATTAGGCTTGACTATCTCGCAGGGGTCACCCATCTGTTCAGGTTTGACACCCTTAGTCATTTGGACATTATATCAGTTTAGTGGATCCACACAGCCATCGTTAGTACCTGTGGCACGGTATTAACACCCTTCTAATTGGGGTTACAGGTTGGACCCCGATTAGTTCAAATTCGGGAATGTCAGTTAGATAATACCTCCCACAGTCTCAAATATAGTCTCAGTTCAGTTACGCAGTTTTAGAGTTGCTTGACTAAAGCCTACAGATATCTTTATTTTTCAGTGTTTTAGATTACTGATTTTACTCTATCCATGTTATATGCTTGGTCATTCATTCCCAGTGTCTATAGATTTTCACATATATTCAGTGTTTATAGACTATCATGCATACTTGGTTTTTACAGAGTTTTTATATTTTTACTATCTACAGATTCCATGTTCTCTACTCAATACTCCAACTTTTATATGCATATTCAGTTAATTATTAGTTCTATTCATGAAACCATGCATATCAGCCTACCTCATTTAGCATACCAGTACATTCAAAGTACTGATCGCATACTTTTCTTTGCGCTATGATTTATTATATCATAGGTGCTGATGCTCAGTTCCCAGATTGCACTTAGTCCCTCAGATCATCAGCAGTACAGTAGCAGTGGTGAGTCCTTATCATCCAAGGATAGATTATATTACTTCTTGTCTTTATCTCAGTAGTTAGTAGAGTTAGTTGGAGGCCTGTCCCATCAACTCATAGTATTCAGTTTATAGGCTTTTAAGACACTACTGTTAGCTATTCAGATTTTAGTATTTTGCTAGATTCATAATTTAGTAGTCGTTTCATTATAAAAACCTTATAGCAATTTAGTTATTCTTCCACATTCATGATTATATTATTGAGTGCTCATAGCGGGTACTAGCTCATGGGTTAGCTTATGGTCCCTCAGGACCATAAGTAACGAGTAACGATAAGGGGTAGTCTCAGGTCGTTATAGATAAGATCCCAACTTAATAACAACTATTGCAGGATGAGTGCTCAACTAAACAACTACTATAACTGTAACCTTCCTTTATGAATGGCCCCAAGTCTGGCGTGGGGCCAAGTGGGTACTGCCTGAACTCAATGGACACTCCTCAACGGATCTACTCTACTCAGGAGAATAATTGCGTAACCTGGACTAGACATTTTTCTTATGAGCAACCTATGGTGCCATCGTACCTATAAAAGGAGTTGTTAGTGATTCAAACACAATACGAGAAAAACAAATTGGAAAAAAAATTGGCTACCCAATGCAAGGTCTACCTATGAACCTTGCCTAAGGGTCGTAGGTCACCATTATAGGTACCAGATAAAGCCCTGAAGCTTTAGAGCTTTAAGTTTGACACCTACGAGGCCACCTACGGTCTCATAGGTACTACTTACGAGCTCATAAGTAGCTTCGTAAGTACCATTCTAAGAGTAAGCAAGATTTTCCCCAAAAAAATTATCCCTAATAGGTATAATTTCTATTTCTAGACAAATTTTGAACACTACAACATGCCACAAGTCAATTTCCACATGTATTTCAAGGTTTCTTTTCATTATTCAACTAATACTTCCCATTATTATTTTGATCACAGGTTTCGTAACTATAAATCATGTAACAAATTAATTTTCACCAGTTTAGGATCCACATATTTAAAGAACTGTGTGATTTTAACAATTTCAAGTAACTTTCATGCATAATCTCAAGTTCCGTGTTCAAAAACACATGTTTAATCAAGTTGGAGCCCAGAATTCTTAGCTTGAATGTAGATTTTAGAAGTATAAGTTTGAACACTTGATTTTATCCCTATTTCTCTTAAAATTTGTGTGCAGGTGCATAGTCTATTTATGGTTTTTTCCTTTTATAGTTGAGAAAGAATGGTAGAGAGTTTTAATTGAAGGGGATTTTTAAATTTGAAGAGATGGGACATTTGGGGGTTGGTTTTGAGGGTTTAAAAGGTGATGTTAAATCATATCGGGTAAGGTCTACATGGACCAATGCAAAAAAAATAATCCCTCCATCCCATTTTATGTGTCGCCATTTGACCGGGCACGGAGTTTAAGAAAAAAGGGAAGACTTGGTAAAGTTTACCAAATTATCCTTTATCAAAAAATGTGCCAATATCTTTTTTTTTAATTAAGTGGGACCAATAAGGGTAAAAGGAAATGATGACATATAATTTGGGACGGAGGGAGTATAAAAAAATTAATCCAGGTAGACCCTACCTACGACCGTACCTACAGGCCGTAGATAGTACCTATGGGCCGTAGATAGTACCTACGCCCCCCATAAGTAGGGGTCGTAAGTTGGATCCTACTGGTTTGTGGGCTCTAATTCCTATAACCCTTAGTTATAGGTTATAGGTAGTACTTATGGGCCCGTAAGTAGAAGTTCAAAGACTCAAAAATTGTTTCTGATTCCCAAGACCCAACTTACATATCATGGGTTGGACCTACGACTCCGTAAGTAGGGTCATAGGTCCACTTACCTAGACTTTTCTGAAGTTTCGTAATTTTTACCATTTTCCAGGTGTTTCTCTATTATTTTAACCTACAAAATAGAAACAAAAGTAAATACTAACACCTTGGGTTGCCTCCCAAGCAATGCTTGATTTAATATCGCGGAACAACATGGCTATGTTGGATACCCATTCTTCACCAACAAACCTATGAAGCTCTTGATTTAACATCGCGAAACGACTTGGTTGCCTTAGATACTAAGACTTCGCCAAGACATACATCCTCATAAACCTTCAACTACTTCATACTTCCTATATAATGCTTCACACGATGCTCATTCACATTGAATGGGGAATCCCCTTCTCATTTAAGCTTAATTGCACCAAGTGGAAATATTATAACCACGATGAATGGTATAGAATACCTAGACTTCACTTTCCAGGAAACACGTGATGTCACGAATCATACAATAGGACCATATCACTAGGCTCGAATAACTTTTTCTCAATCTTCTTGATATGTTAAAACTTCATCTTCTTTTTATACAATGTTGAACACTCATTCGCATAGTGGAAGAATTCATTTAACTCATTTATCTTGTCCAACCTCAAGTGTGCAGCACCACTCTACTCAAAATTTAGCTTTTTTAATGCCCATAGTGCCTTATACACAAGTTCGTCCGGCAAGTGGAATGTGTTTCCATACACAAGCTGATAAGGTGAGGCACCTATGGGAGTTTTAAAAGTTGTATGATAGGCCAAAGTGCACCATCTAGCTTTCTCGACCAATCAGTCCGATTTGCATTCACAGACTTTGCCAAAATGGACTTGATCTCATGATTAGAGACCTCAACCTACCCACTTGTTTGTGGATAGTATGGTGTTTCCACCTTATGTTTCACACAATTTTTTTCAAGTAGGGCCTTAAATAGATGATTGTAAAAATGGGACCCACCATCACTAATAATAGCACATGTAATACCAAATCCTGAGAAGATGTTCTTTAAGAATGCAATGAAACTTCGACCCTCATTATTAGGAAGCACAACTGACTCCACATACTTATAAACATAGTCAACTGCCACTAATACATACTACATTCCATAC
Organism: Capsicum baccatum var. pendulum; assembly: GCA_030864225.1. Taxonomy (NCBI): domain Eukaryota; kingdom Viridiplantae; phylum Streptophyta; class Magnoliopsida; order Solanales; family Solanaceae; genus Capsicum; species Capsicum baccatum. The sequence goes on along the minus strand of CM061554.1, from coordinate 22,953,531 downwards.
AAACTCACTAGAGGACCCATGAAATCAATACCCTACACATCAAACAACTTAAGCTTAAGAATAGGTGTCATGGGGAACTCAAGTTTTAGTGATATATTTCATTACCACTGCATTGGCCATAGGCTCGAGCATGATCATGTGCATCTATATAAATCGTCGGCCAATAATAACCATACTATAGGATTTTATGAGCTGTATGAGTACCTCTATGGTGATCCCTGACCGAAGACGAGTAACAAGCCTCGAGAATGATCATCATCTCCACTTCCGGAACAAACCTCTGAATCACACCATACGCACACGCTTGAAATAAGGCTCATCCCAGGAAAACTTTCATACCTCATGCATAAATTGTTTTCACTGCTGAAACAATAAGTCTTCCAGGACGAGGTCACTTGCCAAAAAATTGATAAAATCAGCAAACCAGGGGATTAAGTCTTGTGATGCTGGCAAGACCCTCTTATCAGGAAAAGTATCATCAATGTTAAGATCATTCCCTAATTTAAGCATCGACTTATCTTCTAGACGGGATAGATGGTCTGCTACTTGGTTAATAGTGTCCCTCTGGTCCTTCACCTTAAAGTCAAACTCTTACAGCAATAGTACCCGACGAATTAACCTATGCTTAGTATCTTTCTTCATCATAAGATACCTCAAAGTTTCATTATCAATATGCACAATGACTTTGGTCCTAACCAAATAGGACTAGAATTTATCAAATGCAAACACCGTCGCAAGTAACTCCTACTCAATAATTGTATAATTTCTCTGTGTGGGGTTGAGTGTCTTGCTAGCATAATAAATGGGATGAAGAATTTTCTCACATATTTGGACTAGGAAAGCTCCTAGGGATACACCACTAGTGTCACACATCTTCTTAAATGAAAGAGTCCAATTTGGATACACAATAATAAAAGTCAAGATCAACCGCTCCTTAAGGAACTCAAAAGCCTTGAGACAAGCATCATCAAAAACAAACTTCACCTTTGTATCTAAAAGCTTGCACAATGGGTTTGAAATCTTAGAGAAGTCCTTGATGAACTACCTATAAAACCCAGCATGACCCAAAAAAACTCAGAATACCTTTAATTGAAATTGGTGGAGGCAATTTTTCAATAACCTCAATCTTTACCTTGTCGACCTTTACCCCTTCTTCAAAATTTTGTGACCCGGAACAATCCCCTCTTTAACCATGAAGCGAAAATTCTCCCAATTCAAAACCAAGTTACACTCCTCACATCTCTAAAGTGCATTAGCCAAGTGGGACAAGCAATCATCGAATGAATCACCCACAATGAAGAAATAAGCCATAGAGACCTCTATAGTATCCTCCACCATATTAGAAAAGATAGACATCACACAATGCTAAAAGGTGGCGGGAGTATTACAAAGTCCAAAAGGCATCCTCTTGAATGTGAACATACCATATGAACATGTGAAAATGGCATTTTTTTTGTCTTCAAAGGTAATAGAAATCTGATTATACCCCGAATAACCATCAAAAAAATAATACCATCCTCTATCTGTAAGACGGTCTAACATTTGGTCCATTAGTGGCATAGAAAAATGATCCTTCTACGTCCAAGTGTTTAGCTTCCAATAATCTATGCAAACCCTCTAACCTATGACTGGTCTTATGGGCACTAAATCGCTCTTCTCATTAGGGACCATAGTGATCCCACCTTTCTTCGACATATATTAAACCAAGCTCACCCACTTGCTTTAGCAATAGGGTAAACCACACCTTCAACTAACCACTTTATAATCTCTTTCTTGACCACTTCTTACATATATGGGTTCAGATGACATTGATGCTCAATATTAGGCACACACTCTGAATCAAGATGAATTTTATAAGTACACATTTTGAGTGCAATGCTAATAATATCCAAAATTATCCAACCAATAGCCATTTAAACCTCTGTAATACTAAAGTCAAAGCCCCAACATATGTATCCAATAAATCTTCAGCAATAATAACCGAGAAGGCATTGTTGTCCCCCAAAAATATATAACACAAGTGAGACAAGAGGGCCTTCAATTCCAAGATTGGTGTCTCCTCAATAGATGGCTAAGATGGTGGGGTTGCTCTAATATTCAAATCAAGATTCAACTTCTTTAGCATATAAGAATAAGAACCTCTAAAAACAAGAGTGCTCACCATCTCACCATACTCCTCGATGCCATTACTACAAAAATTGAAGATTATTGCCGCTAATGCCTCAACCCTAAGTCTCTCCTTAATAGGTACAGTCAATGCATCTTTATCCATGGTTTCGATTACATAAACTATCCTCATAGCTTTCTGCTGCCGCATAGATTGACACACATTGAAAGTAACTTGTTCATCATTGAGTCTGAATTTCATATGTCTCATCTCCATGTCAATAAATGCCCTACCCGTTGCTAGAAAGGTCCTTCCCAAGATAATAGGGACATTAAAATCAACCTTATAGTCAATGGTCACAAAATCGACTAGGAATATAAAAGAAGCCACCTTTACCAACACGTCATACAAAATACCAACTGAGTTTTTCACAGTATAACCAGCCATCAATAATCTCATAAATATTGGCTTGGGCGCTCCCAACCTCAACTTCTTGTACAAAACTAACAAAATCAGATTTATGCTAGATTTCAAATCACATAATATCTGTTCGAAATTAAAAGACCCAATAGTACATGAATTAGTAAAAACTGTGAGATCCTTTTTCTTTTTGACTAAAGATTAGAAAGCAATAGCACTACAATGATGCGTATTATTAGCGGTATAAAAACTCACCATCCACTTCTTGGTAACCAAACCCTTTATGAATTTTGCATAATTGGGAATCTGATCCAAAGCTTCCATAAGAGAGATATTTATAGACAACTCCTTCAACATCGACATGAACTTCTTATATGTCCCTTCCTCTTTTTTCTTCTTCAATCTCTGAGGAAAAGATGGGAAAGGTTGTGGAATGGATTTCAATACTGGCTTGACTTTCTTATCCTTTTCTTTATCCTTTTCAACTCATTTTTCTACACCCTTTGATTTTTATAATGCCTCACCATTAGTCACCAACTTTTTCATTTCTTATTTGAGTACATCATCAATATAAACAACAACACTCCTTACCTTATTAACCACGGACATAGGCGGAACAATGATAGCCTTACCACTTTGAGTGGTGATGGCTAGACAGTGACTGTTGTCTTTAGATTTTGAACAATATTGCTCAAAAAAGTACCTAGTTGACGCTGATTTAACATTGTTAACATTTGACCAAACTTTTTCTCAAACTGCTTAATTGCAATAGCATGTTATTCTACCTTCTAGGTAGATCCCGATATCTCTGTCTTAATCTTCTTAAGGTAACTCTATTGATTCTCTGAATCCTTTACAAGCTTGGACAGCAATTCTTCCATTTTGAAATTAGCATCACGATTCTCCGATGGAATATAAACACCACTCTTCGCCTTATATCTATTCTTTCTCCTCCGGTCACCATTCCATTCTTTTTTCATGTCCTTTTATTTGTTCCCATAATAGTTTTGACTTTGATTCTCTTGTCTCGAGTTCTAAATGTCCTGATTGGACCCTTGGCCCTTGACTCAAAAACCCTCCATGTTTCTATCCAAGTACTTAGCTTCCTCCTGCTGCCTAGAATGTTTACCTTGTGCTCCTACAATCATTCACCTTTTTTTCTTTGAAGGTTGCAAACTGCTTAGTAAGTACCCCAATCTCAGTTCTTAAGTTATGCTACCTCTTAAGCCACTGTCTCATCTAAGGCTCTCTGCTCACTGGAAGCACCAATAGCATAAGTACCAGCTCCTCTTTCTTTCTCCCAAGTATGCCACCCTCTGTTGGTTTAGATATCTAATCTAAAATTTTTGAAGCTAGCTCCCAACGAAGAATCATGAAAGCCCTCTAGTAATTGTGTTAGCAACATTCTTGGTGTTTGCATTCAGGTCTCAATAGAATATCTAAAGAAAATTCATCCCCAAAATCCTGTAATTAGGAATTTTCATCAACTTTTGAGTGAACCTCAACTAAGTCCCTTACAGTGCCTCTTAATGTAATTGTCCAAAATTGTAAATCTTATCTTCAACTGCAGCATACTAGACAGCGGGAAAGATCGATCAAAGAATTGTATCCTCAACTTATTCTAAGTGGTGATGGACCCATGAGGCAGCTCTCCTAACCATATAGCTTCACTTGTAAGAGATAATGGGAACAATCAGAGTGGCAAAACTTTTTTACTCACCCTCAGTAGATTGTATGAAGTACAAATCCCCACAAAATTCATAATGTGCATGTTTGAATCATCAGTTGGCAAACCAGCAAACACGCCTTTCAGATTACGAAATTGAATCATTGTACTCGTAATATCAAACTTCACTCCTTGGGAAAAATTAGGAGGAATGATGACTCTTGTCTCAATGGGTTCAACGTATCCCAAATCTTTTTTCGAATCATTATATGCTGATAAGTACTAATAAGCATGGGGTGGTTAAATCTATACCTTCTGGCTATATCTCTAGCGAGTGTTGCTCGACGTTCTTTTTTTGGTCTTACTCTCTCCTTTTGAGCTTCATGATGAGCATTCACCAACCTCACATTTTCAACAGCTAATAACCAAGCAGTGGTTTCAGTGACGGCCTCTTGAACACCATGAAGAGGTGACAGATTCAAGGTATGTGGGTCATCTTGAACCCTCTCGTAATGGGATCCATGCTCGTATCCTTTCATCCTATAATTCTGTCATAGGATTCGTTTACACTCAGGATCAAATGGATCAAGGGATTACCTTTACTCCGAGTATTGATCATACAGTGGTGTATACCCTCGAAACAGTAAAAAAATCAAAAACTAACAACCTCAACAAACTCAGGTAATCAATCCAAAACTGTATTCCCCAATAATAGCGCCAAATTTAGTGTCGCCCAAATTACACGTTCAAGAAAGTATAATGCGGTTGTTGTCAAATAAAGAACCCAACAAAGGTTGGGGTCGAACCCAGAGGAAATAAGATGAATCTCTTCCAAGAACTTGCTGATGTAGTCGAAAAAGTGCAAAAAGTAAATGGGGGATTTCGTAACAATCGGTAGTAAAAGTAACAATTGGTGGAAAATAGTGTTGTTATTATTATGAGATGATCACTAGGATTGTGTTCCCCCTAACTTTATAACTTCGTAGACTTATCGTGCTTGTTAAACTATCTCGATGTCGTACATGCAGAATCTAACAAGTTATGTATCACAACCGTCTCTCGACACCATTTGGTGAATTTCACTCATCACCTTTCAGCCTCAGAGTGTCGTTTTACTAACCCTTAACCTGGATCCCACATTAACTATCTCCTCTTGGTCTCAAGTTAATTAGATAAAGGTTTGTAGCTTCAAATTATTATTGTGATCTTCTTTTCCTAATCTCAACCTCTCTCTCGAGTTAGTATAGAATACGAGTAGGTTCTTGACGTCTGCAATCGTCAAGAAAGCAACCAATACGAAGAAAACCACTATACATGCAAAAACACTAATCAAGAAAGACTTTGCACTTCCTCTACTTCGTTATTTCATCAGGGCTCCCACAACCCTAGTTAAGAGGTCTGGTTGTTCATGATTTCAAGAACACCTATAGAATTCAAAATTGAAAGCATATGAATAATTTTACAATGAATTAAGAATGAAAACCAAAATCACAACTTTATATCAAACCCTAAAAACCAAGAACAAGGATCCCAAGATCAAAACTGTATCTTAGAATCAAAACAATGTAAAAAGTATGTGAAATATGTAAGTGTGTAAACTAATAACAAAACATCAATGGGGTATTTATAGGTTACATCAGAAAACCTAAAAATCCTATCCAAAACAATGTAGGAAAATAAAGTCGGCATCAACCGACGACCCCACTTACAGGTCGTAGGTAGTACTTACGAGGCCCTAGGTAGGTTCGTAGGTTTCAGAGAAATCATCAGACTTCAGATCACCAACCTACGAGGGGGTACCTATGTATCGTAGGTACCACTTATGTCCCGTAGGTTGGTCTTCATAGATCTCAAAACCAGATTCAGCTTTCAAAAACTCAAACACTGCAACCTACGGACCCAACCTACAGCCAGTAAGTTCTACTTATGGCCCGTAGGTGGGTCAAGTAAGTATCTTTTCAAACAATATACACTAAAACGTATGTCAAGTTGCCAAAATGTCAAAAACATATCAACTGTGAAACAAGTAAACACCACTGTGACAATGTACTAGAGCACAAGATTTGACATTTAGTACTTCACTGCCATTAGTACTTTATTTAAATTAAAAAAAAAATTAATATAAGTCCTGCTACATTTAATGCCTTCACATGTACCACTCTGTATTAATTAGGAGTAGAAATGTTCTAAAAATAACGAAAAGAAAAAATTCCATTAGTGCAGTGAATACATATCATATAAATAAAATATGATGACCGTGGAAAAAAAAATATTGGATAATATCTAATATATAGAAGAGTGAAGGAAGTAGTTAAAGTTCGTCATGTCTGATTCCTTCATAATTTTATTATATCATTCCTGATTAATTATTATATGTCATTTATTTATTAAAAAATTAATAATATTTAATAAAAAATAAAATAGACATTTATGACATGTCTGTTTCAGCTGTTTCACCTATAATTTTACTATTTCATCTCTAATTAATTATTATAACTTATCTAAGTATTAAAATAATATCTAATAACAAAGGTAAAATAAACCAAAAAAATTGATAAATTAATTATTAATATTTTAAATTAACTTGACATCTTATATTAGACCCACTTAAATTTTTTTTCACATCTATTTTCATAGTAATTTTGCTACATCACTTCCAATAAGTTATTATGAGTCATTTAAGACATGTCCGCTTCACTGCTTCAATCGTGATTTTACTATATCACCCCTAATTAATTATTATGGTCATCTAAGCATTAAAAAAATTAATAATACTTCTTAGAGAAGGTAAAATACACACAAAATGTTATGTCAGGATAAAAAATTTGGTTGATTATCGAAATTATATTAGTGCCACATAAATTCGGATGCGATAGAGAAAGACATTAAGCAACATATATTATTCGAAAATGAGATGAAATGTATTGTAAATACCAATATTAAGAACTTAATATTAAAAATATATATAAAATAAATTCTATTGACTATCGAAATTTTATTTGCGTCATATAAACTGAAACAGAGAGATTCTTATTAAAAAGTTATGTGAAAAAAATTATAAATCAATAGTAGCAGTATATATGGATGATATTTTTTTAACAAGTAATGACAATGCAGAGTTGCACGCATTGAAATTATTTCTACATGAGGAGTTCAGAATAAAGGATTTCGGAGATTTATATTTTTTGTTAGGTATGGAGGTATTGAGGGAACCTCATGGCATTATACTTTCACAAAGAAAGTTCACAGTTGATCTCCTAAATGAATTTGATGCCACATATATGTCACTTGTTTCATCTCCTCTTGATCCTACAATAAAGCTAAGTTTAAATGATGGAGATGATATTCCGAATCCCACTGTATATTGACAATTCATTGGTGAGTTGAATTATCTTACTCACACAAGATCGGATCTTGCCTTCACCGTTCAACATCTTAGCCAATTCATGCAAAATCCTCGTCTGCCTCATCTCTTTGCCGCATTACGTGTTCTTCATTACTTGTCCAAGGATCTAGGTTTGAGACTCTTTCTCCATACCTCTTCTTCTTTTAAGTTGCTTGCCTTTTATGATTCGGATTGGGGAATATGTCCAAATTCAAGAAAATCCGTTAGTGGATTTTATATATCACTTGGGGGCTCTCCAATTTCTCATATGCAAAGAAGCAAACATCTATTTCTCTTAGCTTCGCCGAGGCTGAGTATCGTTCTATGAGGCACGTGGTTGCCGAGCTTACATAGTTGGTTCATCTTTTCCAAGATCTCTCCGTTCTAATATCATTACTTATGCCTCTTCATTCGGATAGTCATACAACAATACACATTGCTAAGACCCTGTGATTCATGAAAGAACAAAACATGTTGAGATTGATTGTCATTTTGTTTGGCAAAGTTTTTAGATGGACTTATTTCACTTTTATTTGTTCCATATTCCTCTCAATTAGTTGATCTATTCATAAAATCACTCATTGTTCCTCTTCATCACAGTGTTTTGGTCAAGTTGGGGTTCGTTCATCTCCTCTAACTTGAGGGGTTGTTGGTTCATCTATTTCATTCACCTATTTCACTGCACTCATCTGTTGCAGCCTCAACATTATTCGTTGATGGACTACCACTACAAAAAAATAGCATTTAGCGACAGTCACATTTGATTTCTATTCTATGTAAATCTGTTGCTAATAGAAATTGCGACAGAATAGAAATGAATTTATGTCTGTTGCTATATTGCTCGTTGCTAGCCTCTTAGCGACGAAAAAATAAATTCCGTTGCAAAAATTGTGACCACTTCGCGACGAACTTATCGGTTGTTGATTTTACTGATAGAATATTCCATTGCTATACCGTTGCTATTTTCAAAATTCATTTTCGTTGTGGCTAAATTTACGATAGAAAATTTTATCGCTGAGCCGTTACAACATAGTTTGATCGACTAAGCAGCCATCTTTAGCTACCAAATTTATATTTCATAATCCATCGCTAAAGTTCTTCAGTAGCAACGACAAAAGTTAGTCACTAATTTTGTCACTAACAATTTTGTTAGAAAATTATTGAAACGCATAAATTATTGAATGACTAAAATAACCACCATTCATATAAATAATTACTTATATTAGAAAATATTCACAATATATAGATAGCAAAATGCATCACATAATTGTGTCTCAACATCCACAATTCAAGTATTTTGTCAAAAATAATCTAATGTCAAATTCACATCCATCAAAATTAGTCTTTGTTACTACATAACTATTTTCTTCTTTACTCCTCCCGCAGCTTCATAACACGATTCCAATTGATCAATTTCAGATTCAGTCTGTCTTTTTTTTTTCGTATAATTTCTTCATACTTTTTCTGTAATTAACAAGTGGAGATATTAAAATAGACTCAACTTCATGTTGCTTATTTCATTTTCATGTATAATAAGAACTTTCGACAAATGTCAATACAAAAGAAAAAATAAGAGAAGAGTATATCTAATGATGTAAATTTGGACTTACGTGGAGAATTTGGGTACGCTCAGCAACAAAAGATTTACCATCATGATTATGTGTATGAACGTGCAAATGTAACTCACTTGAAGTTGGATCTCGACCTATTGTAATAGCCTATACAAATAAATAACAGTCAATATTTGCTTCATCAAGTATTAGAGAAGAAATAAATTGAAAGAAAGTAAGAATTTAGCCTATTGTGATAGAGCCACCTGCGCTTACAAATTGAGAGAGAGTAAAAGACTGCTAAGAAGGAGAAGGAGAAGAAATATTACGGATTATATTTAATCGACAAAAAAGAAGTCTATATTTTCTAAGCCGTGTAGCTTTTCCTTGATAAAAATTTTTGGAGTCCACCTAATTATACAAAGTTCTACCATAAATAAAGTTCAAGGCTTCAAGCAATACAAACTAAATTATAAATGAAAGGGTGATTGCTAATTTCCTAAATTTGTAAGATGCTTCTAAGTTTACAGTAACAACCTTGTCTTTTTTTTCTAAAACAAGAACCATTTTATAAAATGTGAATAAATTTTGCCTAAAACAAGGACTTTTAATGAAGGGCAAAAAGTTTAAATAACATTTGTAAGACCCTTCACACTTTTAATATATTATAGATTATAGATATAGACTATATATATATATTATAAATATAGACTATAGATTATAGATATAGATAGATTATAGATTTATATAGGTTGTAATTAATAAAAGTGATATAATAAAATTAACCTTTTATTTATGATTTGAGTTTGTGTCTAACGGTCAACTTGGCATGTCTCTATATGTTGAGTGTGTGAACTACTTTACAGGCTCGCCAAATGAGCAAATAGAGTCAAAATTAAGTGTCAACAAGTAATAAATTTAAATCCAATGAGTTATGAGATTATTTTTCTAATAGATCCTTGCAGATAAATTAATATTTGCACACAAATTTTGGATAGTAAAGAAACAAACAAATTGTGCAGTTGTGTATATATGTACAGCAAGCTACTATAACAAAAATTAAAATCCAACTGGATTTCTACAATCTCTAATTGTTTAATTAGTTACAACCAAAACTAAAAGGACTTGTACCCGGCATTAGCTCATTCTCATCTGGTATGAGATTCAAATCCAAGAACAAAGATTAACATGTAATATTCATCATAAATTAGTCAAACAATTAGCATTCAAACTCATAACAAATTTAAAGAATAGAAATTAGGTGTTTTAACATATGTTGAAACAAACATAAAATAATAAGAATCTTCTCAAAATTCGAAGCCAAATTTCAACTATTTCGAATTTAAGAATCTATTTAGGGAAGAGAAAAAGAGTAGAAGAAGATGGTGATATTAGGACAAAGAAATCAAACCTGTGATGGGCTCTTACGAATCCATTATTGTGAAACCTGACTGGAGCGCTTGGCTGGACGATTTTTTAGATGGTAGCAGCGACTAGACCAGCATCGGGTTGCGGGCAACAGCGGCAGATTACCGGTGGCTGTCTTGTAAGAGAACGGAGGAAGTGCCAGTGGCGCTGGTCGCTGCGTCAGTCGGAGAGGAGAGAAGAGTTCGCTAAGGAGGGAGAGCGGCGGAAGACAGCGCTTGATTGCAGTTGGGTGGCGGCCGGAGTTGGGAGTTTCGTTGTCTATGGCGCAGTGACTGAACGGAGGGAGAGAGAAGGGCGACGATGGCGGTGCTCCGGCATCAGGCGTCCGAAGATGATAACGAGGGAGTGAGACCGTAAAGAGAGAGTGGAGAAGGAGGTGAGGTGCGGTGGCTGAAGTGGAAAGAATGGATTAGGTTTGTTCTTTTGGTTAAAAAGGAGAGAAAGAAAGGTTTTAGATCACAGTCGGTGGTCATTTTTGATCGATAGCTGAGAACAAATTGATCTGAAAATATTTAATTAAAAATTAAAAATAATATTTTCAGCGGATAATTTTGGTCACTAATTAAACTAAATAATTTTTTTTTAAATCAAAAGCGTACCGACAAATTTTTTGTTGCTAAATCCATTGCTATAAAATAATTAAAATTGTCACAAAGTTTTTGTTGCTAATCCGTCACTACATTTAGGCGCCAATTTTTCGCGCAATTATTTAGCGACGGAAGCACTCTTCCGTCGCTGATTCGTTGCTAATAGCATACATAAAAATGAACTTGCTATGCATGCGGTCAAATTGATAGTTTCGTTGCTAATTTGTCGCTATATAGTGACGGAAATTGATTTGTCGGTAAATTTCGTCACTAAACACTATTTTTTTATAGTGTACACAGCTTGGGAATGATTTAGTGATGATGATTTCGTCCAATTTCAGCAGATCATTATACATATTATTTTATGCACATATTATTTTATTTCTTTTGTACACCCTAGGCTAAATCTTTTGTTTCGTACCTTATTTATAATTATTTTGTTTCCTACTTTATGTAGAAGATTATTCCTTAGTTTCCTACCTTATTTAGAAGTTCTTAGTTATGTTTTACCTTATGAGTCTTTAATTTGATTCTTTACTTGTATAAGATATTGTACGAAGTTAACGTCAAGAAAAGGAAAAGAAATTTTCCTCAAATTCTTTGTTTTCTTTTCCGCAATTTATTCAATTTCTTTCAATTTTTACAACTACTAGGGACACTAACGTAGCAATGTATGCAAATCCTTATAGCCTTCCTGATCATCAGATGAACCTCTTAAATCTAGAAAACAGTTGGAAGTTACTTTGTGATGAGGTATTTGGACCAAAACATGATTTTCCTCCTGATTTGAAAAAAGTTGGAAAGAAAATTGTCGAAAAAAGCCAAGGATTGCCCTTAATGATTTCAGTGATTGCAGGACATCTCTCCAAAATGGCCAGGGCATTACATATTTGGAAAGATTTTGCCCGAAGCTTAGCTGAAATCATTGCTAGTCATCCAGAAAAATGCTTTGGAGTGCTTGGTTTGAGTTACCACCACTTGCCTAATCACCTCCCTTGCTTTCTTTCTATGGTTTGAGACTTGGAGATTGATTCAAATATGGATCGCAGAAGGTTTCATAAGGACACCTGGAAGTAGTAAAAGTTTGAAGGAAGTGGCAGTAGATTTTTTGGCGGATCTCATCCACAGGAACTTGATAATGGTTAGAGAAAGGAGATTCAATGGTGAGATAAAAAGATGTGGAATCCATGATCTACTGCAGGAATTCTGTTGATAGAGGCTGAAATGATAAAGTTTATCGGTGTTAAGAGAACTGACCAAGTCCCTAGTACTCTTCCATTAACACAAAAGCATAATGTTCGTCGCTTCAGTTTCCAAAACCAATCTTATTCGTTTAATCATTTTTGTAAGCTATTACCCCCTATTGCAAAATTTATGTATTTACTGTAGAACGACCTTCTGCAGCCTGTTTCAACTTTTGCAGGAAATTGATTGGCAGTTCTCCTGTAAAACTTGAAGTTTTATCCCGTTTCAACCTTCTAAGGGTATTAACCATCTTCCATGAAGAGTTCCTTTCATTTCCACTTGTGATTACAAAGTTATTTCATTTAAGATATCTCGAAGTTAAATTTAACGGTGATCTTCCTGCATCAATCTCAGAGCTTCAAAATTTGCAAACATTAATTTATGAACAACATTTTTCAGATAAAACTTTACCAGGGAAGATATGGATGATGAAAAACTTAAGGCATATACATATGGGGAGAGCTAGTTGTTTACCCAGTCCTAGAAGAGAAAGTATGCAAAATCTAGAGGAACTTTCCAGTCTATGTTTCACTAGTTGTACACATGAAGTCTTCTCTAGCATTCCCAATCTAAAAAGATTGATCCCATCTAACAGCTTACTCAAGAACTGAGCGTAAGGCCAATATCGTCATTGATATGTCCAGCTTGACAAAACTCCAAGTATTGAAGTGTGCCAGATATACTTCTTGGTCTTGGCCAATAATCTCCATCAAGAGTTTTGTTTTCCCAACATCTCTCAGGAGGTTGGCTTTAGCTGGCAATTATCATTTTCCTTGGGAAGACCTATCAAGTCTTGTCACGTTGCCAAATCTTGAAGAGCTCAAATAAAAAGTTTGCAGTTAGTGGTGAAGTATGGAGATTGAGTGATGAAGACAAGTTCGGATGCTTGAAGTTGTTGCTGTTTAGAGAGCTATATTTTGAGTGTTGGGAAGCTACATGTGACAACTTCCCAAATCTAAAACGCCTTGTTCTGAAGAAATGCAACCACCTGAAGGAAATTCCCACAGATTTTGGGGAAATTTGTACTTTGGAGTCAATTGAGTTACATAATTGCGGCACTGCTGCTGGGGATTCTGCAAGAAATATTTTGAACACGAACAAGCTGATGTGGGAAATAATTGCCTTAAGGTCTACATCCATAGCATAGCAATCACAGTAAGATTTACATCTCTCCAGAAAATTCTTTGATTCTTCACATTATTAATTACTCTTTGTCTTTATTTAATTTTACCTCCCTCAGATTAAGATGATGACTTCTACGTTTTTATCTTGCATATATGCAGGGAATTGAATCTTATTTGAGAGACAATCTGATGCTACCTTCCAAATGCTGAACTTTTTGTTGTATGTTTATGTTCTTATTAGTTGTAACATTTATGTTTTAGGAATGAGCATGTTCAAACTTCAATGCATGTTTCGCCCATTTGTGATTTAGCCCATAGTTTTGTGTCATCAAATTCTTTAGACATTAAATCAAGGTACAAACTTTCAATCACTCTGGATGAATTGAGAAGTTCACAACATCTGAAGGAAAACAGTCTTTAATTGATGGAATGTCCCTCCAAATGTTCTGTTTCAGGCAAACATTATGAATATTAACTTCCCAAAAGCATGAATACTGATGAAAAGCTGAGAGAGGATTGAAACAATACCATTTAGTATTTGGTACTTCAAGCAAATCTTGAACACCCCAACTCATCAAATATCATAAATAACAAACACTTTGTTATGATGTTATACTTTGTTATGATAAGTACTGACAAGTTCGCACATTAGTGAGTAAACGGGGTGATGAAGATGGGATGCTGCAAAGAATGAAGGGATTGGTTGGTTAGGGATTTTACGAGGAGTATTAGGATTTGGAAGGGGAGTTTCAAAAGGTGTTTGAAATTCAGGGAATTGTATGTTTGTTATGGTGTGAAATCAAGACCGTGAACCCATCTTTGTTTGCTGAACGTGAGAAGTATTGTACATGGAAACGAGTCGAGAGAGCTGAGAAATTGGTTGCCTTGTGTTGGAAGTGGCACCATGACTGTAGCAGCTTTTGAAGTAGATTTATCAGCAACTTTTTTAGAGTCGGACTATTAGAAAACAGAAATCTTGGAATTGCATGCTTGAATATGTCACAGTACAGGTGTATACAGGTACAAGAAAGTCATATGCACATATGGCAGTAAACTTCGATCACACAGATAATCTAAAAGTCAAAATGATGCGTATCAGAAATTAACGTTATATAACATCCGATGCAGAATTTGAAGTATGTCACATTCAAATGAGAATAAAGACCTCTTGGAAAGAGTGACATTGTTGATTTCACCAAAGACTAGACTTCCATTTGTTAAAAGTTAAAAACTTTCTTGAATGTTTGTCCAATTTCAAGCAACACAATTAATGCAAGTTAATCGCGAGCCGAGGGTCTATCAGAAACAGCCTCTCCACCTTCACAAGGTAAGGTTGTATACACATATCCCTCCACAAACCCCACTTGTGGAATTATATCGCGTATGTTGTTGTTGTTCGTGTACAACTAATGCAAGTTCATATTAATGATGTAGAATTCTTTCGTGAGACACAAAATCTTTGCTTGCATTTTCATCAGTTATTGTAGTTGATGATCCAAACAGGGGCGGAGCTACAGTACCCTACGGGGGCTCGCTTCAGGCGAATCCAGTAGCTTTTAAGTAGACCCTATATTTCTACTACTAAATTTTGAATATATGTATATTATTAAATACTGCGAACCATTGTCAAACAATATTGCTTGGCCCAGTGGTTGTTGCGTCAGTGTTAAGGCATATCCAAAGGAGAGATAAATAACAGAAGTATATATGTAAAAGAGATTTTGACAAAGCATACAGGCAAACATTTATTCTTGTGTTAAGGGGAGACATACAAAGCAATCATCTCACTTATAGGCATAAAAAGTTAAAAGATATTGAACATTCCGAGATCAAAGAAATTTAAAGTGGTAAATGAAATACTTGAAAATCAAGCCTATCTTGTGATATGCATGATGAATGAATCCAATTCCATTCGAGAAGCTCCCCCTTCCTCTGTTGACTGCCTTACAGCTTCGCCCAATTCTTCAGATCTTTTTCGAATCATGTCACCTTCTTCTGATGCCATCAGCTTCCTCACGACATTCTCAATTGTTGATGCACTCACCAGCTCCTCTCGTTTCTCCCACTCTCTAACAAGCAGACCTATTTTCAATATTTCTGTCACCATGAAACCAGTCATTGGTTGATCAGAGTGCATAGGCCAAGCAGCTATAGGCACCCCCATAGTAATGCTCTCTAAACAAGAATTCCAACCACAATGACTCATGAACCCGCCTGTGGACGAATGAGCCAAGATTTCTGGTTGTGGTGCCCATTCTCTTACCACTAACCCGACCCCTTTTACTCTTTCCTCAAACCCTTCAGGCAACTCAATTTTTCTAGCTTCCCCGGTAAAGATATCTCCTCTATCAGCATCTCTCAACACCCATATGAACCTCTGTTTGCTCTGCTCTAATCCCATCGCGAGCTCCTTGATTTCCCTATCAGAAAATGAGGTAGTTGTTCCAAAAGATATATAAAGAACTGATCTTGAAGGTTGATTGTTAAGCCAATCCAAACATATATTCTCCCTATTCAAGATACGATCTAGTTTAGTAGGCAAAACTGGTCCAATTGCCCACTGTTTCTTGTTCTGGTCACTTGCTACTTGTGCCAACAAATCAAGAAACTTGCCTTCAATTACTTTGCTTGTATTATGAATATCACCTGATTTAATATCCAAATATGGACTCTGAGAAGCTCCACGATCTCTTATTTTATCTGTCATAATTCCTTCAAGGGAAGGTAACTTTTTAAGCAACTCCTCTTCGAGTGGAACAGGCATTCCAATGGATAAGCATATCAAACAGTAGAAAGTGAACACTGAAATGCAATTAAATATATAGGATTCAGCGTTGGGCAAGGAAGAAACATCCTGAACGTTGTAGGACATTAAAGAATCATGAATAACAATTACTCGTCTTGACTTTGAGGAAATATCAAATAAGAAGGAAGCAATGGGCTCACGAAGAAGCATACAAGCCTCCCATGATGGCTCAAGATGTGATGGGAATTTACTCAAGGCATTAAAGTCAGGTGGAGGTGAGGCAAATTCAGGAGTTGGGATGTCATGGAAATGGATTTTGCCTATGTCTGAAGGATTTAGGCTGTTGGCTCGAACCCGAGCTTGACGGTTAAGAGTAGCTGTGCCAACATAATAGACAGGAAGATCATATGATGATGAAATTAAACAGGCAAGTTGAAGAAGTTGATTGAGATGGCCTTGTCCTGGAAATGGAACCATGACTATAGCTACTTCATCTTGTTTTAAGTTGCTATACATGGAAGTAGAAAAATCAGAATTTCGTACTTCTGTCTGATCCTCCATATTCCGATTGAGCTTGTGTAACGGAAGATTTAGACAAATAGGAATTTTGTACTTCTGTTGGATCCCCTCTTTGAAGTCTAAGAGATTTGAACAAAAGATAAACAGAAGGAAGAAACCATTGACTTGTTCAATATTTTATTAAATGACCAGTGACTTACACAATGCTTGCTGTGAAAGCAAAAAAGGACAGGCTAACAAATATAAACCTTAGAAAATATGTTTATTTTTTTCATAACTAATATATGTCTTAATCCATCATTTTGACTTGTCTATCTATCCCACCAACTCCCACAATTATTGGTGGCTTAAAATTATCATCAGTCTTGATCGTTATGCTCAATAAGATGCATGAACTAAAAAAGTAGCTTCGTGTTCTGCTGTTGTAAAGTTAAATTGTTTTTGTCCAAGTTATACATACACGTACAATAAGATCTTTTTTTACATATAACAATCATTCACTCTAGTGCTATGTTTTCTTTAGGGCTGATTTTTCATGTTATGATAACAAATATTACACTTTCACTCAGGAATCAATAGAACTAGGTTCAAATCCATACAATTTTGTAAACAAAGTACATACTCTACTAACAGAAGAAGATCTCAATAGTGGATTAGTAGTATTTCAACAAAAAGACCTAATAAATTTAGAATAACTAAGTATTAATAATTGGTCAAGGATTAAAGAATTTCTAAATGACTACTTTTATTATTGTACAATTAGTGGGAATTCATTTGATCAGACTCTAGGCAGGAAATTGCATGTCATAGATCCAAATATGGGTCACTTTAGATATTTGGCCTAAATAAGAATGTCTTTGAACAATAGTCTTTCAAACTTTTTAATATACTAAAAGTACCATTTTGCCCCTCCACACTCAAATATACTTTTAACCTTTCCATACTCATTTATTTCTCAAATTTTATTTTTTATTATTTTCACTTTTTAATTTTTCCTTTACTTTTATTATTCTACTTTTTTTGACTCTTTTTTTTTCCTTTACATTTATTATTGTGATTTATATTATTTTTAATTTTTATTTTTCCTTTAACTTTATTTTTCATATTTTAATTTATTTGTCTCAACCTTTATTTTTTTTTCTCTTTTCCTTTTTTTCTCAACCATTATCTATTTCTTCATTTTTTTTCCTTTTTTTAAATTTATTTATCTTTAACCTTCATTTAGATTTTTTTAAATTTCTCTTTTTATTCCCAGAATAGACATCAATTATTCCTTCTCATTAAACTTTTTTCCTCATTTCTTAGAACCTTTCTCTTGCCCCTCTTCCCTTTCATCTGATTTCTCTCAAAATTTCCAATTTCATTAACAAAAAAAACGGATGTTGCTTCTGATGAAGAAATAGGGCACCTCTCAGTAGATGTTGCTTCCAACCCTTCGAGACTTTTACCTTCAAATTTAATTGACATCATTGTTGATGTAAGTTGCTATTAAATTCAGTTTGTAATTTACATGTATTTTATCTTTTTTTGGTGTGTTATTTTTGAATTAGGTATTTAAATCTCTTTATGTTGTTTACGTTTAAGTTTTTAACTCATAATACAAACTTGTTGTATTTTTGGGAGTTAAGTTTTGGGATTTATCAGATTGGTGGTTGTATAGTTAAGAAGTTTCAATTTTTTTAGTTGTGTGTTACCAAGTGAATTTTGAGTAATCCCACATTCTTGATTTCACGGAAAAAGTAAATCTTGATTGAAATTAGAAGTTTTATGTTACTAAAAATCTTAGTAACTCGGTTGATTGACTATTTGAACTTTGTGCTATTGGAAAATCTTAGTAGCTTAGTTGGTTTACCTGAATGTTATGCTAGCGGGAAACCTAGCAGCTCAGTTGGTTGGTTGGCAAAACATTCACCATGTTGGTGAGGATTCGATTTTCCATCTTGTAATACCCTATCACCAATTGAACCAAAAAAGTTTTGTGCTACTAGATTTGAGATCTTTGATAATTTCTACTAGTACTATGTAATTTCTATTGTGTCAAGTTAGAGGTTTTGTAATAGGCCTTTGCAATGTGGATATCTTTATTTTGCCTCTCAGATGATGGTTCGATTACTTTTGATGAAATGCACATTTTTATTTTTATTTTTGCACTTGTGGGATTACACTGGATCTTTTGTTGTTGTTGAAATGCAGATTGTTGTTTTGATTTGTTATCCCATCGCAGTCGCTTCATCTTCAATTCAGTCATGTCTGCTTCATCTTCATCTCTATTCAATACCATCTCAATGATAAGGACCTTTTCTTCTCTTCTTTTATCGTTATACGTGCTAGCTTCTTTGTATCTTTTTAGTATCTTCACACAATCTTTGTCGCACCAATTATGCTTAACTAGCTGCTAAAAGTTATATTTTCTCAAACATCATAATCAGTGACCTGTAGCCTCTACTATACAAACTAGAAATATTCAGCGCTGCAAGAGTTAATTAAAAAATTACACTATATATACAAGATCAAAATCGTATTTTATTTCTATTTAGTAGATGTTGAATCGTGTTAGTTTTTTCATGTGTTGACTTTTTCTATTTTGATTACCTTTAGCATAAAGCAAAATAGAACTTGGAAGGACATGTTAAGAATAAAACTTTTGTGCATACCTTAAGCAAAATAGCATCAGCATGGGGAATAGACTGTAACATCCTCCTTCCTACAAATCTTAAATATTCAGTCCGTGGCATGTTTGCAACAATATGTGGAAGATCAAGAACGGTGCATTTCATGTGGAATAGAGGTTGTTGTTGTGTTTGTTTTCAAAGTCTTGTTGTTTGCATGACGACCTTCCCATGTACATTAGTATTTGATCAAGAACACCACCGTTGTTTGGTTTCTAAATAATTATACTTCTGGAGAGTGTTGCTGATGAGTTCTGAGGACTCTCAAGAGCCTTATGGTAATTCTTCTTCTTGAACACACGGCACACCACCCACCCTTCTTCCTGATTACTTGATTTCAATGCCTGAATATTAATAAAACAATATAATCATATATATCATCAGTAAACTATACTATAAGGTTGTCTTACTTATGTATGTATTGTAGCAAGCAGGTTACTTCCTTTGTTTCATAGATGAAAAAGGCATACCGTGCAAAATTTGTTTGCACAATCAGGACATTCTTTTTATACACATACATTATTGTAACATGGTATGGGTGCTTACATTACATTATTTGAGAGGTGAACCACCTCTCGAATATAGATATGTGTCAATCTCTCTATAGTGTAAAAAAATCTAAATAGGTAAAAATAGGCAGATTTGGTGAATTGATCCATGATGATTCAATAGATATCAAAACCATGAGAATTTATTATTTTACTGTTAAATCATTATTGAATGTTGAGGTTGTAACTTACTTTAGTAATCTTTCTTTTTGTTTTGCAATTTTCATGTAGAGAGTGACGTCTTCTATTAAGACTCATCTTGATACTTCTTTAGATGGGAGTATGAGCCATATTATGGTAATTTTCGCATTCGATTAATTACGCAATAGAAACAACATCATTATATCAATAATTGTGTTGATTGTGTTGTTGACATTATTAAATTTTTTTTATATAGTCTTTAGAATCCAAGTGTGATTCTATTGTGGAGCTTATTTAGGGATTACATAAACCATGTGACGGGCAAGGAGTGGGCATTGCGAATTTCAAGGGGGTGAATGAAATCTAGGAATAAAATGTGTCTATTATTGAAGATGAAGTCAAGTTTGAAACTTGTTCCCAAATTTGTGCGAAGCTTCAAAGCGGGGAAATTAATCTTTCAACACCTCCTAATGACTTGCTTTTTAGGAAAAGAAAGTGGTGCAAAGTATCTGATGAAGTTTATGGTCCTAGTTTTACTCTAATAAGTCCAACGTCACCCGATGTTTATGATCCTATTTTTATAAAAGACGAATCTGTATGGCTAAAGACGTGGAAAATTCTTAAGAGGATTTAAATTTGTCTTTTGTTTTTTTATGACGTTTAAAGATAGTCACTCAAGTTGTAATTGACAATGTTTAATTTCAACTAATTTGCCACGATTTCTGCTTATCCTTTTGTAAATTGTTGTATTATTTTTTCTTGTTTTATTTTTCTTATTAGTTTACTACTTGCACTTTCGACTCTAATATAAAATTTTTGGTCTTAGTCTTTTTTACTTATGATTTTATTTTTGTCAGGTTATATAAAGGTCATGATATATTCTCTTTTTTGAGTTATCAACTTATGAGTATCTCATTAGTTAGACATAGTGAAATGGTGTAAATTGTTTCACATATATTAATTTTTTGAAAAATTTTGAACTACATTTTCCCGTATAGGAAATAGTTATATAATACTCAATAAGTTAGAATTTGTGAAATATAATAAATCATTGCCCATTTAAGTATTTGTTAGTTTTTATAAGCCTTATGTTATGTTTTATATCTAAGTCAACATTTACTGCACATTATGCGTCTAAGTCAAGAATTGTATAATGTGCCTTTTGAAGTCCTCGAGCTAATGTCTTTCCTTAAGGGCAGAAATTATATATCATCTTCCAAATCAATATGCATCTAAGTCAAGAATTGTATAATTTTCCTTTTGAAGTCCTCAAACTAATGTCTTGCCTTTAGGGCAAGATTATATATCATCTGCCAAATCAAAACAAGCTATGCTAGCGACAAATCTTGCCCATAGGGCACAACTTCTTTTTTTGTGATTTAAAGTCTTGACTCTTGGGCAAGAGTTATAGATCATCTGTTGAATTATTACAGACCTAGGCAAAGTCAAACCTTGCCCATAAGGCAGAACTTGTTCTTTTGTGATTTAAAAGTCTTGCCTCTAGGGCAAGAGTTATAGATCATTCCTCAAATCATTACAGACTTAAGGCAACATCAACTCTTTCCTATGGGTCACAACTTGTTCTTTTGTGATTTAAAAGTCTTGCCTCTAGGGCAAGAGTTATAGATCATTCATCAAATTATTACAGACTTAAGGCAAAGTCAACTCTTGCCCATGGGGCACAACTTGTTCTTTTATGATTTAAAAGTCTTGCCTCTAGAGCAAGAGTTATAGATCATTCATCAAATCATTACAGACTTAAGGCAAAGTCAATTGTTATAGATCATTTGTCAAATCATTACAGACTTAAGAAAAAGTCAACTCTTGCCCATGGGGCACAACTAGTTCTTTTTTTATTTAAATGTCTTGCCTCTAGGGCAAGAGTTATAGATCATTCATCAAATCATTACAGACTTAAAGGCAAAGTCAACTCTTTACCATGGGGCACAACTTGTTCTTTTCTGATTTTAAAGTCTTCCCTCTAGGGCAAGAGTTATAGATTATTCGTTTAATCATTACAGACAAGGCAAAGTCAACTCTTGCCCATGGGACACAACTTTTATCTTAGTGGACTCTATCTTAGGACATTATAAAACTAGACATCGTAAGTTAAACATTGTAAAATTATATCAATACAAACTAATAATGTCTACTTTTACCCACGTGACATAACTTATTTTGTTGGGTTTAAGTTTGCCTCTTGCAGAACATTAGCTAATTTGATAAAAATTAATAATGTTAACGTTTGCCCATGAGGCACAATTTAAAATATATTATTTTATTAATAATAAATTATTTTTTATATAACATAATTTTTGCACCAAGTTAAGTTAAAAATATATTTTTGTATCCAAAAGAAAGTTAAAAATGCATTTACAGACAAATTTATCTCAAGGCTACAACAAATTTCATTTGAAATCTCGGAAGCCTCAAATTAATATAGTACATTTATTATCAAAAAACATAAAGTTAAAAAATATATCTACTGATTGCAATAAGCTCAGGTGAAAGAGAAATTTGCATTTCATAAAGCTACAAAATAGTTCATCTCAAAGCTTGAGCTTCGAATTTCTCTCTTCTCTTTGGTGAAATTGCATTCTAACTTTAGGGCTTTTGATATTTACCCATTCCAATAAGAACAGGTGACGAGAAATTTCATAAATCTACAAAAAAAGTTCATCTCAAAGCTTGGGCTTCGGATTTCTCTCTTTCCTTTGGTGTAATTGCATTCTAACCCTATGGTTTTTGATTTTACCATTCATCTCTCTGAAATTTAGATAATTTCTTTCATTTTATATTAATCTTATTGCATGCATTTGAAGTATTTGTTACCTAGCATTTTTTTGAGCTGAAAACCACTTTTCTCTTCCGTGAATCACATTCTATAATGCATAGATAAATTTATAAACTCTATTTTTTCTATCTACATCACCTTGATGAAAATACATTATGGGTGGTTTCTCTTCTCACTGATCTCACTATTTTCCAGTCAGTAGTTTTCTTAGATTTGGATTTTTGGTGTTTTGTGTAGCCATTGGGTCAGTTTTTTTTGTCCAATAAATTTTATTTTACAGGTTGATTCTTATTTTTTTGTTAATTTTTAATTTGATAGTTGTTTTTATCTTTATAACTCTTTAAATTTTGGTAATCATGTCTAGCAAGACAAATCATGTCAAGTACTTTATTGATCCTAATGATTGGTTCATGTCAGACCCCCGTTGGAGAGGGGATTCAAATTATCATACAATGATAACGAGCTTTTTGGATGACACATAGTTGTCATTGTTAGAGAAAGGGGTTTTTGAAAATTTGATGAAATTAGGTAATCTAAATCCATCAGGTAATCTTTTACATTGCATGCTTTTATTGGAAGTAAAATGTAATAAGAAGAATTCGATGGCGTTTTATGTCAAGAGAAGTTACATTGAGTTTACACTTGATGTATTTGGTCTTGTCACTGGGTTGTCCACTAAAATTTCAAGTAGTGTATTATCATCAATATGGGAAAAGGGAGGTGGTAGTCGTCTGTTGAATACTTACTTTGATGGTGCTGATAGATTGAAAATGGGGGACTTGAAAAATTTTATGAAAACAAGAAAAGTTGAAGTCCAAAATGTTGTAGACGCTGTCTAGCTAGCTAAGATATATATTCTAGGACGCGTGTTGTTGGGGGGAGGCTCACCAAAGTCATTTATGCTAATCTTATTATGATCTTGGAGGATGCAGATTTGTGTAGGGAGTATGGATAGGGTGAATTGTCTTTCGATGAAACTATATGTTCATTGAAATGCTCACTGAAACCAACAAAAATTACTGTCGGATCATCATACCAACTTGTTGGTTTTCCATATGCATTTATGGTATGGACATCGGATATTTTTCCTAAATACAGAGAAAAAAATGTGTAAATAGTATCTGAAGAAAAATATCCTTTGATGTTGCGTTATGTGGCATGTACTACTCCATAGTACACAACAGTAGTCAAGTTTTTTAAGTCAAAGAAGTCAAAATCTTCGGTAAGTATGTACACCTATTTTATTTTTATTTTTTATTTGTTTATAATTAGTGTGTGTGTGTGTATTTAATTTCTATTATTTTTAAGTTAATAGAAAGATGTGGTTGAGGCATTCTAATTAGAGCATAAACTGCCAAGTAATAACGATAGTGAAGACAAGCGATTTAGTTTGCTAAATTAGAAACTTGATGTATGCATCGATTCTTTTCGTCTAATCACTCTTATAAGCTTGTCCGTTAAATAGATTATTTTTAATTTTTCATGTATTGTGTATGCAGAAACTTCAAAGCACATGTTCAAAGAAGTTTAAAAAGATTCTTGATGAGAACAAATCTTTGAAGTCCGAGTAATCTAAAATCAAAACATTACTGTTGGGAAAGCTTAAAGCGGATGGGGATATTCTACCCGATAAACAATCGGATAATCTCCAAGGTGAATCAAGTCGTGATCGAATGGTTGATGATCAATATGATGATTCTACAGAAAAGAGATATGTAAGTAAATAGTTTCCTGCCTTGCCTTATTTTTTATGTTCTTTTGTGAGTTGGGGAACAAGCTGTAATTGTGGTGAAGAGGGTCACACTGCATCTAACTGTACTGCAACTAGATATAATAAACCATGTTTTGTTTGTGGGATTTTTGAATATTATTCTATTCAGTGTGCAATGGTTAGTGAAGAAAATTGCTTACTCATCAATTAGTATATGTGACCTTATATTGGTTGTGCAATCTTGCTTATTAGTCTTATCAACATCCATTAAATTGGTCAAGGAGAATCTATCGTACTTATATTCTATTATCACTTATAAAATATATTCTGTGTACCTTCTCAGTTTGTTCTATAATAGTTAAGTCATCCTACAAGATTTCGTAATCCAAGTGATTAGTATCCATGCCCACCTTATTAACAACACTACTGTTGGTGCTTTCATAACTACTAGCACTGCTTGTGCTTTTGGTATTAAATGAAGACCAGGACCCTAGATCTTCACTAGTGGTTGTCTGGTGAGTTTCAATAACATGATTATATGGTTTAAATGTATTAGAATTGGTGATGTGATTTAACTCACTGTCTTGGTCATAGTTTAGCCAAGGCCACACAAACCGTGTAGTTCTTGACTCTGATGCTTCTCTCTCATTGCTTTTCCATGGTCATGATAAGCTATTCTTCGACATCCGTACCTCTTCCTTTGAGGTGATAATCTTAGAAATCCTTTGTTTTCCCTCACTCTTATCCCGAAATCTCTAGAGGATTTCCCTAAGAAGTGATCCCCTTTTAAAAGATTAGTGAATACTCCAAATGGAGATGGGTTAAAATATATCCTAGGTCTACTCGCTCTACTTGAATTCACATACTCCCAGTGATCTGAGAGAGAAGTATCAAAAAATGCATGGTCGGAATAATCAATGACCTAGGTTCCTAGTAAGAAAGATTTGGTAATACATGTGTCTAGCTCCTAATTGTTCTTCTTCAACTTTAAGTTTTTTGGTTGTCTTCTTTATTACACATGTTTTATTGTTCTATTAATCATTCGTTCTCCTCATAGGAAAAGACGCGATAAGTTAAAGAAGGGAAGAATGCAAAAGGTCATTCAAATGAGAAAAAAGAAGCCGCAGAAGAAACAGCCACTGGTTTGGGGCCTCTAAACATGGAAGAAATAAGACAGGCAAAGAATCAGGTAATCCAGTCCTTATATTGTCAGTCCATTGAGTTACCTGATAACTTGTTTAAAGAAGAGCATCTGCAGTAAAATTAGCTTCCTTATAGATGTGTTGATGGTGGAAAGATTCAAGTAAAAATACTAGTAACACTTGGAGCTCCACAACATACTTATGAATACTACAAGGAGAATATATACCTATTTTCAACCATTTAACCAAACCTATGTATTAGTAGAGTAATGTTCTTTTCGTCCTCATTAGATCCCAGAAGAACAAATACTCAATGGACTGACAATATAAGGATCGGATTCCAAAAAATATTCAACGAGCTTAGTTGTAGATGAAAAAATAGCTCAAACCTCAAAAGGAATTCCTTTCAATTACTTGGACTTCTGGTTTACAAATTTGAGATGTTACAATGGCACTTTTGAGCAAATCAATGACCTAGTTTTCTTGGAAGAAATATTTGGTAGTACATGCGACTAGCTCCTAATTATTCTTCTTCAACTTTACCTTATTTTAATTGTCTGCTTTATTATGCATGCTTTTTGTTCTCTTATTTATTCTTCTTCATTATAGGAAAAGAATGTGGGAGCTGAAGATCTTCTACCTTTTCCTTTGGTAGAAGAGTTCTCAAAATCTTCTCCCTATTCTGAGTTGCAGGTAATCCAACCATAATTCTACTCGACAGAAAATCAATTTTATTTTAAAAAAAATATGTCATGATAAGTCTGCCCAATAGAAAACCATAATTCTGCAACATCATCATAAATTTAAAAAGGTTGTGATATTTATAAATATGGCCTTAATGTCAAACTATAAATAGTAACCATTACATATAGTAATATATCGGCAAAACAAATTGCTTTTTAATAAACCTTTAGAAGATGAGGCAAGACTTCCTAACAAATACATTTGGGCGAGCAACATATCTCCAACGACAGATGACTTCTTATCACCAAGAAAAAATGATAATTGTTCCACTAGTGTATTTGTTAAAACTGATGCACAACTTGTTTATGTTGTTCAATAGGACTTTGGTGGTACTAAAGTTGATGAGGACAACATTGATGAAACAAATAACTGTGGCGATGTTGATTCAATAATCAACAATGTTATTTCTAGTGTGTTTGCAGCCTCTTCTAGTTTGCCAACATCTCCTGATGTAAAAAATACTCAAGCTGAAAGATCGGTAAGTGTCTCAAGTTTCAATTTACGTGATTGTTTGCTTAAATTAATTCTCTATAATGCTTTTGTGATTTTCAATAGGAGCTTGGTGGTATTAATAATGATACGACAGACGTGATTTCTGATGTTGATGCAACTACAAAGTTTGTGAATGTTGATTCAACAACTTGTGTTGTTGAGATATCTTTATGATCTAGCTTTTTGTTTTCTTTATTACCTTGTGGTTGTTTATCTATAAATTTTAATTCGTTCTCTATTTTTCAGCATGATGAATAAGAAAGTACTCGTGTTTCTCCAATGAAAAGTAAAGTCTCTCCACTGAAACCTAAAGGATCTCCAATGAAAAAGTGAATGTACATTAGGAAGAAAAAGGGCAGCAATGCAGCCATTAGTGATGTTTCTTGCAAGTTGAATTCCATGGAAGCTAAATCAAAAGATACAACTCCTAAAAAATTAGTTATACAGAAATTTCTAGGACAGTTAGCCAAATCTCCATATGTGGCAGATTTTGATTCGGGTGCTTCCCAATCCATTTTTTATCAGACACATCCTTTCATCTATGACATTGAAGCATTTGATAATCTGTCGAGCTTAAACACTAATTTTTGGGCGTTCATCGAGTGTGGATTGAATACATCAAAATGTTAGGTTTACTGTCTTTAAGCTTTTCATTTTGTCATTTTGTACTTATGGTAACACATATATTCTGATTGTATTCATTTTATTGTATTTTAAGTGTCAAAAATATATACACTAAAGGAAAAGATGTGTTTCTTGAGCGTTTAATGTTTGGCTCTTGTGATGTGGATTCAAAAGAGTGGTTTTATTCACTTGCAACCTGTGGTCCACCTTTCAATGACACGGTATTATCACTTGCTATCCTTATCTATATTTGTAATGTGCTTTTGACTTGTCCTTTGTTTTTTTCCTCCCATTCTTCTAGTAGATAATCTATATTTGCAAGCCAACAGATTACTCAATAATATTCAAGACTACTCACCCTAATGCTTACTCATATGCTTATAATGATCCCACTAGTATTTCTACTTGCACTGGTAGCAGCTACTTGCTCACTTTCTATCCTCACCACTAGTCTTTTCACTTGTTCTTTTCACTGTTTGTTAGTATTATATTATTATTAGTATTAAATCAAATCAAATACATAGTAGTCGTGATTTTGGACTTCACCTTATCTCTTCTCAGTTATATTCCTTGCTACGTCTAGTATATTGTGTTATCATCATCATTAGTAGTATTGTCACTAGTGTTGGACTATATTTAAGTGGCAGCAGTAATCATATTTAGTTATGTATAAGCTGTGATATCATTGGTGCAATTATTCTTGGACCTTTAATTTCGGATTAATATTTGGAGCATCAATAGTTTTTAACTCTTGTCACACTAATATAAAATAAAATATCAAATCAAATTAAATCAAGAGAAATAGGTAGTTACTTTGCTTATGCCAAAGATCTCTACTTCTCAAGATAGGCATAAGATTGCTACATAAACATCTTATTCGGATCTCTCTTGTAGACCTATATTGAATTTGTATCGGTAGTTGTAAAATAATATTAACTATTCATAGTATAAGTGGTATGTGGATTAGCTACTGTATTTCTTGAAAATTCTCTTTGTTGTGTATATACTGAAGATGATGAAAATCCTGCCTCCACCCATTTGAACGATGTTGTTTCAGTAATTGGTTGGCTAAATATCTAGCTGCTACTTTGTAACTTTGGTGTAAAGCTGTAAAATTTTCTATATATTCAATTCTTGGAGTAATTTTGAGTTGTATCATAACATGCCTGAGTGTTTCGCCAACTATATTCCACTGTTGGCGATCATCTTACTTTGGTTACTTCTTTATGTAATGAATGTGTTGTAATGCTCTTATTCAGTATTCTTTTTATTTTGTCGCAGCATTTGGACACAATATTCTACTACATGAGGAAGAAGGAAAAATATGAACCTAATATTGTTGTGAAGTTTACTACAATTGATTTTGTATTTAGAAACAAGATTGATGCTCTTTATCACGATTTTGTGAAAAATGGGAAAGATTGTTCTTCCATACTCGAGAAACATGAGGTTGAGGAGTACATCAGAGGCTTCTATTGTGATGCAAACATACTGTGGAACAAGGTTGACTATGTGTTATTTCCAGTTTATATTCCATGGTAAAAATCTGAACTTGAACACTGGATTTTGGGAGTTTTTGACTTTACTGATTGGTGAATATATGTATACGACTCCAACCGTACCAGGTGCAGTGATAAAGTTGTTCAAAAACTGATGCTACCTTACCAAACATTGATATCATATTTTCTGAAAAAGTTCAATTTCTATCTTGAGAAGGGCATTGCCAAATCTGAAAATGACACTTTACCGATAAAAATAGTTGATGGCCACAACAAACTGAATGGTATCTTATTGCATTTATTTTTTAAATGTTCACTTCACTTCTTTGTTTTTGTTGTTTTCCATATATTCACACAACATATTTATTTTGTATCACCGTGATTGTGGAGTATTTGCTTGTGCGTTTGCTGAATATGTCATTCATGGTAGAAATATTCCTAAAGAGATTGACATTGGCCATGTTCACCTGAGGTATGGAGCTTTGTTGTGGGATTAGGTAAAAAGAAAACTGGAATCTAGTATCAAAGACAACACTACAGAAAAAGTTGGCAGATTATTTGGAAAGGAAAAGAGGAAGAGGACGTACCAAGAGTAGTAGTTTAGTTTTGTAGTTATTGAAACTCACTGCACATGAAGGATTTTTAGCAATTTTTAGCTTTGTAGTTATTGAAACTCACTGAACATGAAGGATTTTTAGCTATTTTTATGTGATTGTGTAAAGTTTAAACAGTCTTTTCAAATTGAATTGGCTATTTTTGATGTGATAACGTGAAATATATAATGTAGAATCGCTACTTATTCATTTGTTGGTATCTTTGTATATTTATGTTTTATTATCAAAGAATATTTTTTTCCTTTCCTTGTGGTAAGTCTTGCCCCTGAGGCCAGAGTTATTGAGTATCTTATAAATTAGTAAATAATATGTAGGGACAATTCATGCCCATGAGGTATAACTTGTTCTTATGGGGTCTGTCTTATCATTAATTATGTGTGACTGCTATATGAGTATTTTGCTCACTGTGAACTTTTCAATCACATTTGTCATCGATTAAATGGCATAAAATAAGAAACAGTTTAGACCTTGTAATCCAAGGGTCATCTCCTCCTCCTTAGTAGTTGGTTCTGTACTTTTATTTATTTGGTTAGATGCTTGTTTTTGTTGATTGGTATATCTTATTTTCTACTTGCAATTGAATACTCCCCCGTGCTTTTCTTATTGTAGTTTTTGATGTCTAAGTCTAGCCTCTAGGGCAAGTGTTGTAGATCATTTGTCGAATCATTGCAGAATAAGTCAGTGTCAACTCTTTCTCATGAGGCATAACTTGTTCCTTTAGGGTCTAAAAATCTTGCCTCTTGGGCAAGACTTATAAATTATCCACCAAATCATCACACACTAATTTAGTATCAACGCTTGGCTATGGGATATAACTTGTTCGTTTGTTGTATTAAGTTTTGCCTCTAGGGCACGAGCGGCAGATCATCTACCAAGTTATTACATGGTAAGTTAGTGTCAACTCTTGCCCATAGGGCATAACTTGTTTCTTTGGGGCTTAAGTATTTCCTCTAGGGCAAGTGTTGTAGATCATCTACCGAATCATTCTAGAATAAGGTAGTTTCAACTTTTGCCTATGGGGCACAAGTTGTTCTGCATCTTGCCTTCAAGGCAAATTTTAAAGTGTATCCCATGGAATTATTCACATCACATCTCTTGGGGGTGTAGTCCTTCCCCGAATCCTATAAATATGATATATTTTTACACATCAATATATAAGAAAATTTAACATGCTAAGTAATTTTTATAAACAATCAATAAGAAGGAATTGAGTTAAATAATTCACCACAAGTTAAAACTTCATATAAATAAGGAGACATTCGTCATTGAAATTCAAAAGTACTTGTTACTAACTAAAATAGGGATCAAAAAATCCTATTATAACTGCTATTTTGATCCAACTTTAAAAAGTAAAACTAATCATGTTTTCTTATTTTTCTTTCTGTATCTTCTTGCATATGGATGAAGGATAGGTGTATTGTGACAATTTGATCTGTTATGCCCGATCCTTTTGAATCTCAAACATCTGTAATTATTTCTTGAAGATTCTGTTCTGCAAGGATATCTTGATGTTTGTCTTCTCCCAAGCAGAACCTACTTATCTGGGGGTTTATGATCAGATCCTTTATGCTATCGGGGACAATCCATGATGTTGTGCTTCCAGCTGGTAGGATTTCTCCCTGGTATGTTTGTAGCCAAGACTATCTTGAGAACCAATGAGAACAATAGCTAGACTTGTTCATATGTCTACTCTCTATCGCTACAATTGCATGGGTGCATGGTATCTTATCTGTTTGAAATACCAAGCATTCACAAGTCCTGCTCTTCAGATCTACAATATATTCAACTCCTTCTTCTCTTACAACAAATTGTGTTGCATCAATGGGGTTGACCTGTAAATAAAATGATAAATAAATGAGGACTTCCAGTGAAACATCTAGTATACGAACAGAATCGGGCATACAGGGCAATCAACCATACATAGGAGGTGAATCCTAAGGCAACCAAAAAATAGCTACAATTAAGCATATAACATCAAATCACAAGCTAATATTGAACTAATCAAAAATTGAATAACAAGTGACTAATAATAAGGAGTAACAATTAAGGTTCTATTTCAAAATAGAAGAGAAAGTCCAATATAGGTGATAGTTAGAGTTTTTATGCTTGGCTTGGTCAGGGAAAGTGCAGGAGAAGGATCTGTCATCCAAGAAATGAGCTTTCAAAGTCAAATTCCCTGTATTATATGAAAAAAACAGAACCTCAGGTGATTCAATAGTGATGCTTCCAACATATGAGCAGGAGAATCAACTACAAATAAACTATGATAAAATAGATATTGCATCTAATTAGGAGTAGAATCAACTATGATAGTGGAACATCTAGTATATGAGTAGAATCAGCCATACAGAGCAATCAAACATGCATTATGGACGAATCTTGAGACAACCAAAAAATATCTATAATCAAGCATACAACATCAAATCACAAACAATCACGCAGCTATGAGCAGAAGCAACAAAATGCATATTTCGCACGCGAATCTCAAGGAAATAAAAAACTAGCAATAAATCACAAATAACAGTAAACCATCTATGCATAATCTGCAATAAAAAAATAGTAACAGTATATTTTCCTATTATCAAAATACAATTTCCATTACTTACTTTCAATTTCAATGCGACTTGAATCTTGTCAGTCACCTCCACTTCCGCCCAACGTGTGATGTCATGAAAGTTGCATTGTGATTCCATTTTTCTTTCATAAAACCAAATTTGTAACTTATTCTGAATGTAATTGATCAGTCCCAGTATTGGCTGTTTCCTGGCTTTTCTCAGTACCGCATTCATGGACTCCACGTTGTTAGTCGTAAGTATATTGTATCTTCTGTTGGTATGAAATGAAAGAGCCCATCTTTCTGGTTGTTCTTCTTTCAAGTACTCTGCAGGAAATTTGTCGACTTTTTCTATCTCATCTATGAAAGTATAAAATTCAATTCGTTTATATATTGTTATTACGTTGTAGAAGAGTGATAGAACCACATCTGAGAAGTATCTTTTTCTTAAATTCTTCTCCATGTGATAGATGCATATCCCATGCTGAAACTTTGGATAGACATTTGCAATTGGAGTTGCAATGGCTGGGTGTTGATCTGATAGAATAGACAATTATTCACGTACCCCAATTGCATGTCTTAACTGATTGAAGAACCAGTTATAAGACTCATTATTTTCTGAGTCTTCAATTCTAAAAGCAAAAGGAAATATGTTTTTGTTTTCATCCTTTGACACTGCTATCATGAGGACACTGTGATATTTTGCCTTCAAAAATGTTGCATCTACCATTATTACCGGTCTACAGTTGGCCCATCCAATGATTGAAGCGCCATAAGCAAAGAATGCATATTGAAACCTATGTTGAGCAAAAGAATATTAGTAACAATTTGCATTTGATGTTTATAATAAGATTACAATAATTTTCTAAACTAAGTCTTGCTCCTGAGGCAAGAGTTGCATCTGTGTTAATAATCTAATCAGTGCAATTAAAGAATAAACTTTTGCCTCTTGGGCAAAAGTTTTCAACTTCAACAAGATAGCATTTGTACAATAATTTTCTAAACCAAGTCTTCGACATGAGGCAAGAGTTCCATCTATGTTAATAATCTAATCAGTTCAAATAATTGATAAATTGTTGCCTCTTGGGCAAAAATTTTCAATTTTAACAATTTTCTAAATCAAGTTTTTCCCATCAGGAAAGAGTTCCATCTATGTTAATAATTTAATCAGTACAAATAAAGGATAAATTGTTGCCTCTTGGGTAAAAGTTTCCAATTTTAACAATTTTCTAAACCTAAGTCTTGCCCATGAGGCAAGAGTTCCATCTATGTTAATAATCTAATCAGTGCAAATAAAGGATAAACTGTTGCCTCTTGGGCAAAAGTTTTCAATTTTAATAATTTTCTAAACCAAAGTCTTGCCCATGAGGCAAGAGTTCCATCTATGTTAATAATCTAATCAGTGCAAATAAAGGATAAACTGTTGCCTCTTGGGCAAAAATTGTCAATTTCAATAGTATAGCATTTGTACCTATTCTCATCGTCCTTATTTATGTTTGTGTACGTTCCTAGGTTGTTTTCTTTTATCATGTGAAGATACGATGGCAACCTATTTTAGTTCTCTTCCGCAGTTTCTCTTATCACCGTATAGGCATGTTGTATCGCTCGCCATCCTTTGTTGTAGGATATGATTATTTCGTATTTCCTTCTCATTTCATCTACCATAAATTTGGGTATGATTACATTACTAGAGTCATGCACGAGCTCTAGTATGTAGTCACAAATGAACTTTGATGTTGCATTTCTGTGGTCGGACATTATGAAATCAACCGAGCAACTGTGAGCCTTTTCATGTGTAGTAACCTGAAAGAGCAAGGAAACGGAAATCTTTGAGGCATGAAACCACTACACATAGTTGTCGTCCAAACATCGCAGTGAATATCTTGTTTTCCTTGATTTGATAACCTTAAATTGGATATTGTGTGTACTTGTAATGTTTGACATGCACGTCATCATATTTTGTTTGTCAATGAATATAGACTTGATATTTACCTCGTTCAAAGAGGCATTGTGTCTCAAGAGAGTAGTCTTGACATCAAGTATCCTTTTCTTTTTTTGTCGTACCCTCTTAATCTTGGATGGCTCAGCTATTTCAGCCTCCAATATTTGTTCAATAACCTGTAACTCGTTATTTCTATCAGTACTTTCAATACTTATTTTGTTTTCATCCATTCCAAGAACAACCCTTGTGAAAAAATAAACAATAAAAGATTAGTAACAATTTAATTTAGAATATATATCTTCAACAAATAAAATCATAAAAGAGTAAGGCATATTCAACTATTGTCCATGGGGCATCTCTGTCAAAGTCTTTCCTCTAGGGCAAGAGTTATAGGTCATTTGCCAAATCATTACAGACTATGGCAGCGTCAACTTTTGCCCATGGGGCATAACTGTCTCAGTCTTGCCTCTGGGGAAAGAGTTATAGGTCATCTGCCAAATCATTACAAACTAAGGCAGTGTCAACTATTGCCCATGGGGCATAACTTGACATGTATGGCAAAATCTGAAGATGGTAAAAGCGCACTTGAAACTACTGAATAACACACACTATAGGTGTGATTCTGAGAAGGTTGTTTACTTCAGAGATACGTTGCAAGTGATATAACATAGTTTATCAACTCAATACTCTGATATTATGGCCTTGAAAGAGAATGATGTACTGACTATTATTGAGAAGTGGAGCAATATTGAAGAGAGCATGTTACAATAAAAATTCAGGGCTTTGGGTATAAGCAAGGTGATTCAAACCTCGCGTATTTTAGCGCAGTTAGACTCAAACATAAGGCATCTAAACACTATGATAAATGCTTAATTGTCCTAACATCTCATCAAAAAACATTAGATGTTAGTGAGCAAATTTTGAATACTTCACTGTATATTCTTAAGCAAGCACAACAGGTCAAATTGGTTTCCCAACATCAATTTGCATGTATACAGATTTTCTAATCATATTAGTTTAATGTTGCAGGTTAAATGCACATAATCGTGGCATCGTAAGGGGTCATTATGGACACGTCACTTAGATGGGACATAGCTTCAACGCTGATATATCAGATTGTGTTGATCATGTTTATAAGGAACAGAGGCACCATGTTCAACATTCTAGACAATCAAATCTCCATCTGTATGGAAATGATTTGTACGATGATACTGATAAGAACCACACACTATATGATGAAGAAGATGACACGACAACTCCTATGCAAGTTGGATTACTAAGCTTGTTCAAATACTCAATCAAGTTGGATATTGTACTAATGTTGTTGGGTTGTATTGGGGCTCTAATAAATGTAGGATCGCTTCCTTGGTATTCTTATATTTTTGGTAATTTCATAAACAAAATTGCTCTAGACAAAGACAAAGACTAGATGATAAAGAATGTGGGGGCGGCACTATATACTTAGACTTTTATTGTGTGCTTCTAAAGCTCTCAGTTAATAACCCTTTACCCTTCCATACCGCGAGCAGTAAAAAGAGATGAATTCATAAACTACTATCCTAAAGTAGACGTAACTGCTAACAATTGATACAACCTTCAGGTGTGTGTGCTTATGAATGGACTATCCGCGATAGTCATGATCAGAGCCTACTTAGGTAATTTAAACATTTTTTATCCTCATCTTAGTCTGGATTTTAACATTTGAAAGAGAGCAATGACAGTTGACACTTTATCATCTTATAATGCCAGAGACAACTTATTGGAGATTGGTTGGAGAAAGATTAGCTCACAGAATAAGAACTAAGTATCTAAGAGCTATTTTACGACTGACGACAGGACATTGGATTTTTTGACACAGAACTGAATACTGGTGAAATTATGCATGGAATTTCGAGTGATGTAGAACAAATCTAAGAAGTAATGGGAGAAAAGGTACATTGGATTAAAACACAATTATATAATGAAAACATATCCACACAATTAAAACACAAACTGCCCACGACCTGTTTGACGCAATTCCTCAATGGTAAATATGTTACTACAACAACAACATATCCAAACTTCAGCTTACATTCATCTCCCAAAAATCAAATCAATATACTAATTATATAACGAGCTAAAATTACCATAATGCATCAATAAGCTAAAATTACCACAATGAATTTTGGTGATGAATTTCATACCTAAAGAACCCTTACTGCTGAAGTCGATTCCCCAAATATTTGAACGTCGATTCTAAAATTTGGAAGAAAGAGATTTATCAGTGAGTATTTTGGCAGGAGATCAATTGTAAAATTTGGAAGAAAGAGAGAAAGAAAGAGGTTTAACAACTGAAGGAAAGAGGTTTAACGACAAATATTCTGCAAGAGGGTATTTTTGTCCAAGAAAATATGAGTTAACAAGTTAAGGCCATTTTAACAAAGCCTTTTTATTTGGGGCTAAAATTTGAAAGCCACCCTAATTTAGGTCTATATTTGAGAATCTCCCGACTCTAGGAGATAGATTATTTAATAAATTACCAGGGGCTCTAGGAAGAGAGATAGAAGAAAAATGGTCCAAAAGAGAAGAAGTAATACAAAACTCAAACAACCAATGGTCAATAGGACAAAGAATACAACATGTAATGGATATATTACAAGGAAAATATACAAATATATATATACAAAAACAATTAAAAAGAAGTGATACAAATTTTTGAAAAAACATATATACTACACAACATTAGGACCAAGATTATAAAAAGAAAAAATATAAAAAGACATATAAAAAAGACTATCGCCCTAGGAAGAAATATTACTTTAGAAGATCAAACACAAGAAAGTCATACCTAGATAAGAATAAACATGTAAGAAAATATAACACCAGTAGAACCTACAAAAATAAATTAGAATGTTTTACGTGTGGGAGTATAAAGCAATTAGCAAATACTTGTCCAAAAAGAAACAATAGTAGATCTAGGAATGCACAATTAATAGAAGATGTAAATGAAAATTTGATAAATATAGATGAATATGTCAGATAATGAAAGTAGATACTCCATCATGAGTATGAAAGTTTTTGAAGAAGAAAAAGATAACTCTGATTTTTCAGATTCTGGAGAAGAGGAATTTATAAATGAAATAGGATTAGAAAAGACGAACTCAGACTATCATGATTTAGTAAATTTGATAGAAGAATGTGAAAATGAATTTGAAGAAGGAAAAGGATTAGACAGTAACCAGTGTTGTTTCTGTAAATGGTTTCCAAGTAAAAGCAAAAGGGCAAAATGTAGGAAATGCTGTAAGGAAGCATGTATAATAAAAACCTCAGAAATCCTAGAAATTCCAAAATTAATAAATAATTTAAATAATTTCTACATGAAGGAACCAATAACCAAAACAGCAGAAGACAGAATATTAGAGTTAGAAGAAAGACTAAACAGATTAGAGATAAGGGTATACAGTAAAGAGATAGTTAAAGAAAAAGATTTAGTAGAGGTAGAATTATTAAATACATCTGTTGAAAATAATAAAGTTAAATAGAAAAAATCAATGAAGATATAATTTGAAGGAATGGTATGTAATAAAGAAAACAAAATTAGTATAGTCAAAGTTTTAGTAAGAATAAAAATTTAAGACTATGAGTTCGAGACATTAGTTATAGTTGATTCAGGATGTACAAAGGCATTTTAAATAGTAGAATTTTACCATCAAAATTAATTAAAAAATTTTCAAAACCTCAACAATCCATGCCAATAGACGGAACCCATAATACCTATACAGACTATATACCAAAAGCAAAGGTAAGTTTTATTAATACTTGTGAAAAATTCTACCAACCACCATATACACTCGTTGGAATACTAGTTAGAGATTTAAACATAAAAGTAGACTTTATCTTAGAATTAGATTTTATGATGCAAAATAATGGAGGATGTTTTTTTACAAAAAATTGAGTAATATTCGCTAGCAATATCACTCACTCACCAGTACAGACATAACCCCTACTAACTAAATATTTTTTTCTTAAAGATAAGACAGAAGAAAGAACAGAAAGCTCAAATGATCAAATAAAATAAAAAAAAAACTATAGAATGTGATAAAGGAGAAAATTGTACTTGTAATGATAATAAAAAGGTAACAATGTATAAGGAATTACAAGATCTATTAACAGTAGAAGACATAGAAAAAGATTACACTTTAATAGAAATAGATATAGAATTATACAATTTTAGGAAAGATATACAACAGATAGAGGTAATCAAAGATCAAAAAGACCTACATAAAGTAATACAAATCTTAGACAAACTAGAGATAATTGGAGAAAAACCCTTGCAACATTGGGACTCCGATCAAATTACCTGTAAATTAGAAATAATTAATCCAGAATATACTATAAAAACAGCATCTATAGAAGTTACAAATGAAGACCTTAAAGACTTTGAAATACAAAAAAGTGCTACTGGAATTAGGGATAATTAGAAGATCCAAATTAAAACATAGATCAGTAACTTTCATAATAAGAAACCATAGTGAAATAGTAAGAGAAAAAGCTAGAATGGTAATAAATTATAAAATACTAAATGATAATACTGTAATGGATGGGTATCTGTTACCAGACAAAACAGAATTAAAAAACAAAAAACAAGGAAGAAAAATATTTAGTAAATTTGATTGTAAATCCGGATATTGGTAGATTGCTTGAAGATAGTATAGAATAGACAGCCTTCACATGTCCAGAAGGATATTTTGAGTGGTTAGTTATGTCGTTCGGACTAAAGACAGCTCCTCTAATTTTTCAAAGAAAAATGGATAGTATTTTTAGAGACTATAAAAACTTTGTATTGGTTTATGTAGATGATATTCTAGTCTTTAGTAATAATATGATAGAACATTTAGGACATTTACAACAAGTTTTTAAATTATTTGTAGATAATGGAATAATAATAAGTAGAAAGAAAATGAAATTATATAAAAATAGTATTAATTTTTTAGGAGTAGTTATTGGAGATGGATGAACTAAACCACAACCGCACATAACTAAAAAGGTCTTAGAAATGCCAAAAAGATTAGATAAAACCAAAGATTTACAAAAAAATTTAGGACTACTAAACTATGCTGGAGTTTTTATTAAAGAGTTAGGAAAAGTAGCAGGACCATTATATTCTAAAATAGGATCAACGGGCCAAAAAACCTTTAATACTGAAGACATAAAATTAGTCCAACAACTTATGCGCATAGTCCAAGATATCCCAGACTTAACGCTACCCTTAGAAACAGATTATCTAATAATAGAGATAGATAGAAGCCTTCGCGGCTGGGGAGCAATATTAAAGGCAAAACCCAATAAATATAATGACAAAAAGGATGAAAAAATTTGTGTTTATTCAAGTGGAAAATATAAAGAAAAGGGCAATTTAAATAGAATAGATGCAGAAACACTAGAAGTAATTTATGGTTTAAATAGTTTTAAACTTTAGATATTAAATAAACCTGAAATATTAGTAACAACAGAATGCAAGACTATAGTAAAATTCTATGAGAAAATAAAATAAAAGAATAGTAGTAAAAGAAGTGGTTAAATCTCCTAGATGCCACTTCCATTTACAATATTGTTTTAGAACATGTTAAACGAATATATAATAACCTAGTAGATCAACTAAGTAGACTAATAAAGGAAGACAACTAACAATTTTTGTTCCAGGATGTATACAGACAAAGGCAAAGGAAAGGCAGATGCCTCATCCTCTCAAGACTATTTAAAGAAACTACTAAGTAACACTCATTACCAGCCACT
This sequence comes from Capsicum baccatum var. pendulum, assembly GCA_030864225.1. Lineage (NCBI taxonomy): Eukaryota > Viridiplantae > Streptophyta > Magnoliopsida > Solanales > Solanaceae > Capsicum > Capsicum baccatum. The sequence continues at coordinate 22,913,505 of CM061554.1, read as the reverse complement.
AACAATGTTAGAACATTCAAAATTAGAAAGACTGATCTTCGGACCTCACAATCTCATTAGTTATGAGCTATCCAATTTGACTTTCAAACTTAGACCAAATGTAAGGGTGGACAAACCAAAGATCTGCCTGATCGACAATTTATGGATTTCCTACAACAAGACACCTAGAGACATTAGATATTTTATTTCAGTTCTAAATGCTTTAAGCTATTATTTTACTGAGAAAAACAACACTAACAGATTTAAATTTTATGTTGTTCTTAGGGGAAAGACACATGGAGTATTTTAGAAATGGATAGCAGTAATGGATTCTATAAAGGACTATACAACTCCTCTCTATAAAGGCTTTAATGAATTAACAGACATTAGATTATGCCCGCAGAAATCTAGGGCCAAACTATTACATTACTCCAGCTCTAAGACTATATATAAAAGAAGTTCCTCAATATAATATTAAAAAAAGACACAGAAAAATTATATTTTTTTATCATTGTTCCTCCATGACTAAAATTTTTAAAAGACTAAATCATGCCAATGAAATTTTAAGACAAGACAATGAAAACCTTATAAATAAAAAAGGATAAATGTTAGAGTATATAAGTATTTTACAAGATCGTATAAAGATTATTCATTATGAATTATCACAACAGACTTAGCAAATTTATGAGGTTCATAAAATCTCAAAGTGTTTTCCATCTTCTTCAAAATGGATAAGAAAGGCGTGCATTCTCCAATGAATATTGAAAGACCTATTGTATCGGGTAATGATACAGCTAGTCCAGCTTAAACGGTAGTTGTTAAAGACTCATCAAATCCATTGACGATTGACACTTTATCAAAAAGTGTAGGGAGAATATTCCCAGCTAATTTTAAGACCACAGGTACCTAGATAACATATGAAGGAAGTTCTTCCAAGACTAGGAAAGGATTTTTATTAGGAAAAATAAAAATAAAAAAAAGAAATATAGAAAAAATAGTAGTAGACTCAATAAAAAAAATTGTTAGCAGAACAACTATCCAAGGAAATAGCAATGAATCCAGAACTGCCAGAACCAAGATGCAGAATTTCCTTAATTCCAAGAAAAGAAATAAGATCACCCAGAACAGGAACAAGATTGAGACTATCAGACGAGAGACAGTGACGAGTAAGATCGAGATTACAATTTGTCCATGGATCAATTTGCCCAAGACCCAAATATAGATGATGATTTAGGAATGGATTTTGACTCAGAAGCATTACATAATTTGGATACATAAGCAATGATGATATCTACAAAAAGACAAAATAAGAGACGTATGCAATGATATAACAGATGAGTAAATGGGAAATAAATAGAAGAAGGAGAGTTAAAGTAGGAACATAACCATGTGACTATGGGGCCCACTTAACTTGCTAAAGTTTTTAACAAGTTATTTGAAATAAGGATTCAAAGTACACAAAAATACCTATAAATACCACCTTATGGATGACTTAGATATATAGCTAGAGAGAATTGAGAAAAAAATCAAGAGTGAGAAAGTTCTTGGTTTGTTCATAAAGTTCTTAGTTTCCAAAAGTTTGTTCAAAAAAAAAAGAAAGAGAGAGTGGAAAGTGTATATTGATCTCTTATTCCTTCATTTCGGTAGCTGTTAGCTTTCAGGAGACTTCCGAAAGGGAAACCTCACTTCTTTCTTAAGACATATAAATAGTTGTTACATAGATCATTGTATTTTCTCCCTCGTTTGTAAATTATATTTGAATTATATCAAGTTCATATTTTCTTTTAAAAGTGTTTTAATGTTATAGATATGGATAGCCGTGCAGACTACCGCTAGTTTTTCGATCTTATAAAATTAGTAAATTACTTATTAGTATGTATTTACTCGTAGATGTGTTTTAAATACTATAGATCTGGATGGTCGTGCGGATTATTGCCAGTTTTTCGATCTTATAAAATTACCCCTAGTATATGGTTATTCTCCTAGTGTTTTGAAATAACGATGGATTAATCTGTAAATTTTTAAGGAATTAAAAATCTTTAATAACGATTTGAAAGGACGGTTGTATCATCTCAAGGTATGATTAAAGAAGCCACTATTTAATATCTAAAACTGAAGAGAAAGAGATGAATGGGGTATAAATTAAAAAAATACAAAAAATAATTTGTTTGGGGGAGAAATATACTTTGATCTTTATAACTCATCTACTACACTAGACTAAGGACAACGAAGGAGGGAGTACTTTTTAGGATTGACACCATATTATAAAATATCCGCTCTAACTCTGCTTTTATATCTCATACCTATTTTTCAACTTTAAATACTTGTTTCTTGTTTGAAGTTTACCTACTCTTTATTATTATCTAACTATTTTTTTTCTGAGTAGGATTTACACTATATTATAAAACATCTGCTCTAACTCTGCTTTTGTTTTTTCATACCTATTTTCCTGCTTTAAATACTTTTTTTAAAAAATTTTATCTACTCTTTATTATTATCTAATTATTATTATCTGGCTATTTTTTGGTATCAGAGCCATCCAATTTGACTTTCAAACTTAGACCAGATGTAAGGATGGACAAACCACAGATCTACCTAATCGAGAATTTATAGATTTCCTACATTTTTAGTGGCCAGTAATAAGTGTTGCTTAGTAGTTTCTTTAAATAGTCTTGAGAGGATGAGGCGTCTGCCTTTCCTTTGCCTTTTCCTGTATACATCCTAGAACAAAAATTGTTAGTTGTCTTCTTTTATTAGTCTACTTAGTTGATTTGCTAGGTTATTATCTTTTCCTTTAATATGTTCTAAAACAATATTGTAAATGGAAGTTGCGTCTAGGAAATTTAACCACTTCCTTTTACTACTATTCTTTTCTTTTATTTTCTGATAGAATTTTTTATAGCCTCACAGTCTGTTCTTACTAATATTTTAGGCTTATTTAATATATAAAGCTTAAAACTATTTAAACAGTAAATTATTGCTAGTGTTTCTATGTCTATGCTAGTTAAATTGCCCTTTTCTTTATATTTTCCACTTGAATAAGCACAAATTTTTTCATCCTTTTCGTCATTATATTTATTGGGTTTTTCCTTTAATATTGCTCCCCATCCGCGAGGGCTTCCATCTATCTCTATTATTATATAATCTGTTTCTAAGGGTAGCGTTAAGTCTGAGATATCTTAGACCATGCGCTTAAGTTGTTGGACTAATTTTATGTCTTTAGTAGAAAAGGTTTTTTGGCCTGTTGATCCCATTTTAGAATACAATGGTCCTGTCACTTTTTCTATGTCTTTAATAAAATCTCTAGCATAGTTTAGTAGTCCTAAATTTTTTTGTAAATCTTTGGTTTTATGTAATCTTTCTGGAATTTCTAAGACCTTTTTAAATATGTGCGGTTGTAGTTTTATTCATCCATCTCCAATAACTACTCCTAAAATATTAATACTGTTTTTACATAATTCCATTTTCTTTCTATTTATTATTATTCCATTATCTACAAATAATTTGAAAACTTGTTGTAAATGTCCTAAATGTTCTCTCATATTATTACTAAAGACTAGAATATCATATACATAAACCAAGACAAAGTTATTATAGTCTCTACAAATACTATCCATTTTTCTTTGAAAAATTGAAGTAGCTGCCTTTAGTCCTAACGACATAACCAGCCACTCAAAATGTCCTTCTGGACATGTGAAGGCTGTCCATTCTATACTATCTACATGCATCTTAATCTGCCAATATCCAAAAATCAAATTTACTAAATATTTTTCTTCCTTGTATTCTGTTTATTAATTTTGGTTTGTTTGGTAACTTATACCCATTCATTACAGTATTATCATTTATTCTTTTATAATTTATTACCATTCTAGCTTTTCTTCTTGCTATTTCACTATGGTTTCTTACTATGAAAGTTGTTGATTATGTCTTGATTTGGATCTTCTAATTATCCCTAGTTCTAATAGCTCTTTTATTTGTATTTCAAAGTATTTAAGGTCTTCATATGTAGCTTCTGTAGATGTTGTTTTTATAGTATATTTTGGATTAATTATTTCTAATTTACAGGTAATTTGATTGGAGTCCCAATATTGCATGGGTTTTTCTCCAATTGTCTCTATTTTGTCAAGGATTTGTATTATTTTATCTAGGCCTTTTTTATCTTTGATTACCACTATCTATTGTATACCTTTCCTAAAATTGTTGTAATACCCTGCAAAAATCTTCTACGTGGTATCTCACTTAGTAGCATGTTTGAGAGGCTAGTAACTTGAGAATTTACTAAGTGTCAAAAAGGACTTAGTCGTATCTTAAGCTCCTAAACTTGAGTGACTTCTAAATAAATTTTTCCAACCTAGAGGTATGAATTTTTGAGTTGATTCATGTTCGGGGAAGTGAAGGGGATGTCTCAGAGAAGTTTTAGAATTTTAGGACAGCGTTAGAGGTGTATTTGGGTGTGGGAAATAGTGGTCCAACGAAAATTCGGCACACCGCATCGATGATAACATCGATGAAGTAGTGGCTCGATGTGAAATTGGTGTGTCGCGTCGATGATAGCATCGATGAAGCAGTGGACCGATGCGATCTCAACGTGTCGCGTTGAGTAATGCATTTTTTTAAAAATAATAACCGGTCTTGGGGAGGGCATTATAGTCTTTTTCCTCATACTATTAATACCATAACACAGAATTAAAGAGTGTTTAGGGAAAAATATCATCAAAAACTACTCTTATCATCTCAAATCTAAACCCTAGTCCCTTCTCTTAAGATCAAGAGTTCATCATTAAAGTCTAGGATTCTATGAACTGAATTGAAATTCGGATTCCACCCTTTTTCCAAAGTGATCCAAGGAACATGGGGTTTTCCTAAACTAAATGGGCTTGATGAAAATACTTTGAATAAGATTTAAAGTTATAGCAATCTTGAAATTCTAAAGGGAGCTTGGAATTGGGTTTACAATCTTTCATTATGAATTCTTTAATGATATTATTATTTTGGTCTTGAGGCCTTTCCCCCAAATTGATTTGTACTTGTATATATATACCTACGAAATTGAGTTGAATATTTAATTGAGAGGATGAAAATATAGAAACCTTCTCTTGCTATGATTTCCATTCTTTTCATACGATATGTATTATTTCAAACGTATTTTGAGAAGCATGACACAAATGTCTTGATTATTATTTAAGACTTGATTATGGTTTAGAATTGAAGAGAGAGGGTTCTACATGTTGACAAATGCTGAATATATATACAATGAAAGAATTCCCATGGTTTTGTCAAAAATACATGACCACCACATGTTTGTTGGAATTGTTGAACAGACGAGAATCTTTGCATGGTTTTGACTTGTGTTTTAAAATATGAATTATCTTATACTTGTCTGAATGCTTTAGTGGTCTGAACATTGTTTTAAATGAAAGAATATTGCATGATACCTTATGGCTTAGATATAAGACTTGCAAGTTTTGGTGTGACTAAACCAAAACAAATAATGCCATAACAGACTCAGAATAAAATAGAAATTCGATTTCACTCAGATTTCAAATTTTGAACTCAGACAGATGCATATTTAGAACAGAATAAAAATGGGCATTAAGAGAGTTAGGTAGTTACCTGGAGAAGGTGCGAGTTCAAAGAACTCATTGCCTGAAACTGTATTTTGCTGATATAGGTTTATTATTTCTCAAAGAGGGATTATACGCTGGCCTAGTGCCCTGGGGCGTATTAGATTCAGATACTTCAACCCTTGCGGAAACTTAGGTTGGGGACTTGGCCGTCGAGTTAATGGCGGATCCCATATTGCCCATGGGAAACTTTCAGATATATAGGGTGTACCAATTAGCTTAGAAGTAATACAAAGAATAGAACTACATTGATTAGATTGTGTTGAGATCATTTGAGATTTGCCCATGTGTTTTAAACTATACATGCATAACATATTTTATGACTTGTTCTCACCTATGTTTTATATGTTTAAATTCATTATCTTGGATTTCTCTGCGTACCAGTACAATTGTATTCACCCCCTATATTTAAGGGTCTGAGGCTAAGTCTAGAGGTCCTACTATGCCATAGAGTTATTCAGACAGAAGTGATGTATGCAGTTGGTGAGCCTTCTTTATTCTGGAAGGCCTATTTATTTTCAATCATTTGTTATTTTTTTGTTTAGGTCCACTAAGGGTCTTGTCCTCGATTCAAATAGTTTATTGATGGCATATATAGTAGAGATTTCACAGACTGAAAAAGATGTTTTCTGGATGTTGATAAACTCTTTTTCGTATTGTTAAACAAAACTCAAAATATGACCATGATTTCGTTTATTATATTTCCGTACCTTTTCTTTGCTATAAGAGTATTATGCATGATTACCAGATGGAGAAGAGTGTCTGGGCCTCAACGGTTTGGGATGTACGTTACGGCCAAGGCCCCGGCTCGAGTCATGACAAACTTGGTTTCAAAGCACTGTTCATGGTCCCAGGGTAACTGCGTTATCACTTCGGGTAGATTCCTGTTTATGGTTGTGTAGCACACCATATTTATAAGATGGAGACTACTAGGCATCTAGGAATGTCTCTCTTCTTTGTGTTTTAGTTCGTGCTATAGAGTCTGAAATATCCCCTAATCAATGATCTCTTGTATTTTTAGAAAAGCTATTATGCCTCTACGTTGTTCCAATGATCAGAATTCCCAAACTTAAGATGTCTGTCCTACCCATGGTATGAGGACATGTAATAGCACTCACACTCCTAAATTTTTTACTGCTCTAGGAGTCCCTCTAATTTAGACAAGCCCACCTAGGGCACTTAGGGCTCCCCGGCCAGGGACTAACCATACCCAACCTCCCCAGAGAGAGATATCTAATGTTGAGTTCAGGTATTCAATGCATATAATTGCATAGTTAGTGGCTTCACAGACCCAATGGTCGAAGGATGTTGGGTCTACATCTGGTGCATCTGAGATTACACGAGTGGGTCATTTTAGGAGAGTTAACCCGCCTAAGTTTACGGGTACAAAGGTAAAGTAGGATCCACAAGAGTTGATGGATGAGATGGAGAAAATATTTTGAGTGATACATATGAATGAAGTGGAAGGGGTTAAATTAGTCTCTTATCAACGGAAGGATGTAGCAAATCAGTGGTACAATGAGTGGGAAGATTCAAGGGGTGAAAATGCTGAGCCGTCTCTATGGGGTGAATTTGTGGAAGTTTTCCTGAACCGATGTTTTCCCCAGGAGATGAGAGAGTCCAAGGCTGAAGAGTTCATGAATTTGAAATAGGGGAAGAAGAGCGTCAAGTAGTACACCCTAAAATTCAATCAACTATCTCGTTATGCTCTGAAATTAGGGGAAATATTAGGACCCATATAAGGAAGTTTGCATCTGGTCTTTCGGATGACTTGGTATTAGAGTGCAAAGGGGTAACGCTGAACAAAGATATGGACTGCTCCAGATTGACAGTTCACATGTACCAGGTTGAGGAATAGAAAAAGAGGATTGCTGAAGCAAGGGAGAAAGATAGACAGTCCAAGAGGGTTGGACCAGCAGACCAGAACTATAGTCAGCACCAAGATGGTAATTGGTGTAACAGATGGACAAATAAAAAGCTCTGGAGTAATGTTCATCCTGTAGCCAGCACGCCCACGCCTAGATCTCTAGTTGATAGATTTTTTCAAAGTTTTCAATCTAGCCATGGGCTGAGAGTACAGGGCACCCAGTCGTAAGGGAGTGTGGACCTGCTAAGTCATACCCTTGATGTGACACATGTGGTAAGTACCATCATGGAAGGTGCTAGTTTGGCGGGTTAGTGTGTTATACGTGAAGCTAGCTGGGTCATATTCAAAGGGACTGTCCATCTATTAGAGGAAGTTTTGGAGGTGCTAAGTCCCAAGCAAACTCCTCTGCACCACCACCATCTCCCAAGGGCGCTACTTCAGGTATTGGGAGAGGTCACAATCATTTGTACGCTTTATTAAATTTCCAAGAGGCAGAGGCCTCACCAAATATAGTCATGGGTACATTACAAATCTTCTCCCATGATGTATATGTGTTACTTGATCCCGAATCTGATTTGTCTTATGTGACCCCATATGTGGCAGTCAGTTTTGGGTTTGACCCTGAAGTTATTATAGATCTTTCTTTATTTCCACTCCGGTAGGAGGATATATAAAAATTGTGTAGTGTCTATTTGTAGTTGTGATACCGTGGCTGATCTCGTAGAACTTGATTTGGTTGATTTTGATGCTATTTTAGGAATGTACTGGTTCCATTCATGTTATGCCACACTAAACTGTAGAACCTGTAAGGTTACCTTTTCTTTTCTAAATGAATCGGTGATAGAATGGGAGGGGCATTCTTTAGCACCTAGAGACAAATTCACATCTTATCTCAGAGCCCGTAAGCTCATTTCCAAAGGTTGTTTGCATCATCTTATTCGGGTTAAGGATTTAAATATCGAAAGTCCTTCTCTTCAGTCTATCTCTGTGGTTAATCAATTTCCAGAAGTCTTTTTTGATGATCTCCTAAAAATACTACCTGATAGAAAGATAGATTTTGGTATTGATTTATTGCTAGATACCAATCCTATTTCTATTTCACCCTATAGAATGGCTCCTACAGAATTGAAGGAGTTGAAAGAACAACTAATAGATCTTCTTGACAAAAGCTTTATTCGTCCTAGTGTTTCCCCTGGGGTACACCCGTACTCTTTGTACGTAAGAAGGATGGTTCACTTCGTATGTGTATATACTATCATTAGTTAAACAAGGTCACTATCAAAAACAAATATCCCCTTCCTATAATTGATGATCTCTTTGACCAACTTTAGGGCGCTAGGTGTTTTTCAAACATAGACCTTCATTCAGGGTATCATCAGTTGAAGGTTAGGGAGCCGATATTCCTAAAACAGCTTTCTGAACCCGATATGGCCATTATGAATTCTTAGTTATGTCCTTTGGATTGACTAACTCCCATGCAGCCTTCTTAGATCTAATGAATAGAGTGTTCCATTAGTTTCTAGATATTTTTGTCATAGTCTTCATTAATTACATTTTGATTTATTGTAAGAGTGAGGAGGATCATGCCAACCACCTCCAAATCATCTTTCAGACCCTCAAAGATCATAGATTGTAAGCAAAATTTTCCAAAGTTTGAATTTTGGCTTAATGCTATTGCTTTCTTAGGATATATTATATCTAGTGAGGGAATTAAAGTTGATCCCCAAAAGATTGAGGTAGTGAGAAAATGGCCCAGATTATTACAGAAGATTCGTGGAGAGTTTTTCTTCCATAGCTGCTCCATTTAAAAGACAAGTTGACTACTGCACATGTGTTAACCCTTTCTAAAGGTACAAAGGGTTTTGTTGTATATTGTGATGCATCTCGGGTGGGACTTGGGTGTATACTTATGCAGCATGGCAAGGTGATAGATTATGCATCTAAGAAGTTGAAGGTGCACGAGCAAAATTACCCCACCCATGAGTTGGAGTTAGCAGTTGTGGTATTTGCACTTAAAATCTAGTGGCATTATTTCTATGGAGAACATGTTGATATTTTCACTGACCATAAAAGTTTACAGTATGTCTTTTCATAGAAAGTGTTGAATCTTAGGCAGAGGCATTGGTTGGAACTGTTAAAGGATTATGACATGAGCCTGCAGTATCATCTGAGCAAGGTGGATATAGTAGTCGACCTCCTTACCAGATTATCTACGGGCAGTCTTTCTCATATTGAGGAAGGAAAGAGGGAGAAGGCTAAAGATATTCATCAGCCTTCAAATCTAGGGGTGCGACTTTTAGTTTTCGAAAATGGGGGAGTGGTTGTACATGACATAGCTACATCTTCCTTATATAAGGAAGTTTAGGAGAAACAGAGGATACCATATTGATGTAGATTAAGTAAGATATGGGTCAATAAAAAGTGATGACATTTAAAATTAGTGGTGATGATATTTTGAGGTACCAAAACAGGCTGTGTATGCCAAATATAGATGGTTTGCGAGAGAGAATCCTCAATGAGGCACACACATCGAGGTATGTTGTTCACCCAGGCTATACTAAAATATACCATGATCTTAAAGCTATATATTGGTGGAATAGTAAGAATGTGATGCTGCAGATTTTGTTTCCAAGTGTTTGAATTTCCAACAAGTTAAAGTCAAACATTTGAGATTAGGTGGTACTTCCCAAGAAATAGCTTTGCCTATATGGAAGTGGGAGATGATTAATATGAAAATCATCATGAGACTTCCGAGGTCCCAAAACCAATATGATTCTATTTGGGTAATTGTGGACTGGATAACCAAGTCAGCTCACTTTCTATCGGTGAGGACTAACTATTCGGCAGATGATTATGCCAAACTATTTATTAGGGAAATAGTTTTCTTTCATGTGGTACCTGTATCCATTATATCAGATCGAGGTACCCAGTTCTCTTCACGGTTTTAGCAATCTTTTCAGGGGGGTTTAGGTACCCAAGTAAACTTGAGCTCTGCATTCCACCCTCTGACCGATGGGCAAGCTGAGCGCACCATTCAAACTCTTGAAGATATTTTTAGGACTTGTGTAATTGACTTCAAAGGTAGTTGGGTAGATCATTTGCCATTGGTAGATTTTGCCTACAATAATAGTTACCATGCCAGCATTAAGATGGTTTCTTTTGAAGCACTTGATGAGAGAAGGTGTAGATCACTAATTGGACGGTATGAAGTGGGTGAAACATGGTTATTTGGGCTTGAACTTGTATATCAGGCCATGGAGAAGGTGAAAATCATTGGAGACTAACTTAAGATATCTCAGAGTCATCATAAGTCCTATGCTAATATTAGAAGAAGAGAGTTAGAATTTGGGGTTGGTGATTGGGCATTTCTCAAAGTCTCCTTTATGAAGGGAGTCATGCGTTTTCAAATAAAGGGAAGCTTAGTCCACATTATATTGGACCTTACCATATTTTGAGAAGGATAGGTGAAGTTGCCTATGAATTAGAATTGCCCACGAGTTTGGGCTCCGTACATCCCGTGTTCCATGTGTCTATGTTGAAAAAGGGTATTAGGGACCATTCCGTGGTATTGCCTATTGAGGAAATCAATAATAAAAACTCCTTGACATATGAAGAAGAACCCATTGCTATTCTGGATTGTCAAGTCCAACAGTTTAGAAGCAAGGAAATATCTTTGGTTAAGGTGCTGTGAAAAAATCAGAAGTTGAGGAAGCGACTTGGGAGTTCGAGGACGATATGCGTGCAATATATCCAAATCTTTTTGATCCTATGAATGATGAAATGGAAGGTACAATCCTTGCCTTGTTATTTTTATCCCTTACGCACTAAGATAAATCGTCCTTACCTTTGTCTCACATCATCATTCGGGGGCGAATAATCCCAAGAGGGGGATAATGTAACACCCCGCAAAAATCTTCTACGTGGTATGTCACATAGTAGCATGTTTGAGAGGCTAGAAACTTGAGAATTTCCTAAGTGTCAAAAAGGACTTAGTAATATTTTAAGATCCTATACTTGAGTGACTTCTAAATCAATTTTTCCAACCTAGAGGTATGAATTTTTGAGTTTATTCATGTTCAGGGAAGTGAAGGGGATGTCTCGGAGGAGTTTTGGAATTTTCGGACAGCGTTAGAGGTGCATTTGGGTGTTGAAAATAGCGGTTCGATGTGAAGTAGGCACACCGCATTGATGATAGCATCGATGAAGCAGTTTCCCAATGCAAAGTCGGCGCTTCACATCGATGATAGCATTGATAAAGTAGCGGACCAACACATCCTCAACGCGTCGCGTCAGGTAACGCGAAAATGCCCAGGTCGCATTTTTTTAAAATAATAACCGGCCTTAGGGAGGGCATTATAGTATTTTTTCCTCATCCTATTTATACCATAACACAAAATTAAAGAGTGTTTAGGGCAAAATATCATTAGAAACTACTCTTATCATCTCAAATCAAAATTCTAGTCCCTTCTTTTAAGATCAAGAGTTCATCATTAATGTCAAGGATTCTAAGAACTGAATTGAAATTCAGATTCCACCTTTCCTCCCAAGTGATCCAAGGTATGTGGGGTTTTTTTAAACTACATGGGCTTGATGAAAACACTTTTAGTAAGATTTAAAGTTATATAAATCATGAAATTCTAAAGGGGGCTTGGAATTGGGTTTATAATCATGCATTATGAATTCGATAATGATATTATTGTTTTGGTCTTGAGTCCTTTCCCCCAAATTGATTTGTATTCGTATATATATACATATGAAATTTAGTCGATTATTAAATTGAGAGCATGAAAATATAGAATCCTTCTATTTCCATGATTTCTGTTCTTTTCATATGATATGGATTATTTCGAATGTATTTTGAGAAACATGACACAAATGCCTCGATTATTATTTAAAAATTGATCATGGTTTTGAATTGAAGAGAGGGGGTTCTACATATTGATAAATGTTGAATATTAATACAATGAAAGAATTGCATTGTTTTGTCAAAAATACATGCCACCACATATTTGTTGGAATTGTTGAACAGGCAAGAATCTTTGCAAGGTTTTTACTTGTGTTTTGAAATATGAATTCTCTTATACTTATCTGAATGCTTTGGAGGTCTGAACATTATTTTAAATAAAAGAATCTTGTATGATACCTTATGTCGCAAATATACGACTTGCAAGTCTTGGTGTGATGACACCAAAACATATAATGCCATAACAGACTCAGAAGAAAATAGAAATCAGATTACACTCATATTTTAGATTTTGAACTCAGACAGATGCATGTTTAGAACAGATTAAAAATGGGAATTAAGTGAGTTAGGTGGTTACCCGAATAAGGTGTGAGTTCAGAGAACTTTTTTCCTAAAATCGTGCTTTGCTGATACGAGTTTATTATTTCCTCAAGAGGGATTATACGCTGGCCTAGTGTCCTAGGGCGTATCAGATTCAGATACTTTAACCCTTGCGGAAAACTTGGGTTGGGGGATTGGCTGTCAATTTAATGACATATCCCATATTGCTCGTGGGAAACCTTCAAATATGTAGGGTATACCAATTAGCTCAGAAGTAATACAAAGAATAGAATTGCATTGATCAGATTGTTTTGAGATCATTTAAGATTTACCCGTGTGTTTTAACCTATGAATGCATAATATATTTTATAAATTTCTCTCACCTATATTTTATAAGTATAAATTTATTATTCTGGATTACTCTGCGTACCAGTACAATTGTATTCACTCCCTATATTTCAGGGTTTAAGGCTCAGTCTAGAGGTCCTGCTAAGCCATAGAGTTATTCAGAAAGAAGTGAAGTGTATAGTTGGTGAGCCTTCTTTATTCCAGAAGTCCTATTTATTTTTAATTATTTGTAATTATTTTGGTTTAGGTCCACTGGGGCTTTGTCCCCTATTCATGATGTCGTATATAGTAGAGATTTCACAGACTGAAAATAATATTGTCAGGATGTTGATAAACTCCTTTTTGTATTGTTAAACAGAACTCAGAATATGACCATGATTCTATTTATTATATTTTAGTACCTTTTCTTTGTTATACGAGTATTGTGATTGATTACCAGATGGAGAATAGCTCCTGGGCCTCTATGGTTTGGAAGCTCGTTACAGCCAGGGCCCTAGCTTGGGTCATGACAAACTTGGTATCAAAGCACGATTCATGGTTCCAGCGTGTCTATAAAATCATGTCAAGTAGAGTCTTAATTATGGGTGTATAGCCCGCCATATTTATAAGCAGAAGGCTGCTAGGCATGTAGGAATGTCTCTGTTCTTTGCGATTTAGTTCATGTTGTAGACTCTGAAATATCCCCTAATCAATTATCTCTTGTATTTCAGATAAACTACCATGCCTCTACGTCATTCCAACGATTAGAATACCTTAACTGAAGATGTCCGTCCTACCCATGTGATGTGGATACGTAATATAGCTCATAAAAATTTTTTCTTTTCTGGGACTCCCTCCTATCTAGACAAGCCCACCTAGGGCACCTAGGGCTTCGAGGTCAGGGACTAACCACACCCAACCTCCCCGAAGAGAGATATCTAACACTGAGTTTAGATAGTCAATATATATGATTGCACAGTTGGTGGCTTCATAGAACCGACGGTCAGAGGATGTTGAGTCTATATCTGGTACATCTGAGACTACACGGGTGGGTAAGTTTATTAGGTGGACGAGGATCCACAAGAGTTCGTGGAAGAGATGGAGAAAATATTTTGAGTGATGCATGTGAATGAATTTGAAGGGGTTGAATTAACGGCTTATTAGCTGAAGGAGGTAGCAAATCAGTGGTACAATGAGTGGAAAATTTAAGGGGTGAAAATGTTAAGTCGTCTATATAGGGAGAATTTGTGGAAGCTTTCCTAGACCGATTCTCTCCCCAGGAAATGAGGGAGTCCAAGGCTGAAGAGTTTATGAATTTGAAATAGGTGAAGATGAGCTTCAAGGAGTAAACCCTGAAATTCAATAAACTATCCCGTTATGCTCTGAAATTAGCGAGAAATATGAGGACCCATATGAGGAAGTTCGTATCTGGTCTTTCGAATGACTTAGTATTAGAGTGCAACGGGGAAATATTGAACAGAGATATGGACTTCTCCAGATTGGTCGTTCACATGCAGTAGGTTGAGGAATAGAAAAAGAGGGTTGCTTAAGCAAGGGAGAAAGATAGATAGGCCAAGAGGTCCAAACCAGCAAAGCAGAACCATAGTCAGCACCAAGATGGTAATTGGTATAATAGGTGGCCAAAGAAAAAGCTCTGGAGTAATGCTCAGCCTACAGCCAGTGCGTCTGCGCCCAGACCTCTAGTTGATAGATGTTTTTAGAGTTTCCAATCTAGCTATGGACTGAGAGTATAGGGTGCCCAGTCTTAAGGGAGTGTGGCATAACCTGCTAGGTCATACACTCGATGTGATATGTGTGGTAAGTACCATCCAGGAAGGTGCCAATTTTGCAGGTTAGTGTGTTATATGTCTGTCCAGCCAAGTCATATTCAGACAGACTGTCCATCTGTTAGAGGAAGTGTTGGAGGTGCTAAGTCCCAAGCAAACTCCTCCGTACCACCACTGCCTCCCAAGGGCGCTACTTCAGCTACCGGGAGTAGTCGCAATTAGTTGTATGCTTTATCAAATCACCAGGAGGTAGAGGCCTCACCAGATGTAGTCATAGGTATGTTACAAGTCTTCGCCAGTAATGTATATATGTTACTTGATCCCGAGTCTACTTTGTCTTATGTGACACGTATGTGGCAGTTGGTTTTGGGTTTGATCCTAAGGTTATTGAAGAATCTTTTTCTATTTCCTCTCCGGTAGGTGATTCTGTTGTGTCTAGGAGGATATATAAAAAATTTATTGTGTCTATTTGTAGTTGTGATACCATGGCTAATCTCGTAGAACTTGATATGGTTGATTTTGATGTTATTTTACGAATGGACTGGCTTATTTCATGTTATACCACACTAGACTGTAGAACTCGTAAGGTGAACTTCTCTTTTTGGAATGAACCAATGATATAATAAGAGGGCCATTCTTTAGCACCTAGAGGGAAATTCATATCTTATCTCAGAGCATGTAAGCTTATTTCCAAAGGTGTTTTGTATCATCTTATTTGGGTTAAAGATTTAAATATCGAAAGTCTGTCTCTGTGGTTAATGAATTTCTAGAAGTCTTTCCCGATGATCTCCTAGAAATACCACCTGCTAGAGGGATAGATTTTAGTATTGATTTATTGGCAGATACCCGTCCCATTTTTATTCATAGAATGGCTCCTGCGGAATTGAAGGAGTTGAAAGAACAGTTAACAGATCTTCTTCACAAAGAACTTATCCTTCCTAGTATTTTTCCCCTTGGATGAACCCGTACTCTTTGTACGTAATAAGGATGGTTCCCTCCGTATGTGTATAGATTATCGTCAGTTAAACATGGTCACTGTCAAAAACAAATATCCTCTTCCTAGAATTCATGATCTCTTTGACCAACTTTAGGGTGCTAGGTGTTTTTCAAAAATAGACCTTCGTTCGGGGTATCATCAGTTGAAGGTTAAGGAGGCAAATATTCCCAAAATAGCTTTCTGAACCCGATATGGCCATTATGAATTCTTAGTCATGTCCTTTGAATTGACTAATGCCTCTGCTGCCTTTATGGATCTAATGAATAGAGTGTTCCATCAGTTTCTAGATCTGTTTGTCATAATCTTCATTGATGACTTTTTGGTTTATTATAAGAGTGAGGAGGATCATGCCAACCACCTCCGAATCATCCTTCAGACCCTCAAAGATCATAGATTGTATGAAAAATTTTCCAAGTGTGAATTCTGACTTAATGCTATTTCTTTCTTGGGACATATTATATCTAGTGAGGGAATTAAAGTTGATATTAAGGCAGTGAGGAAGTGACCCAGACCCATGACTCCAACTAATATTCGAAGCTTCTTGGGTTTGATAGGGTATTACAGAAGATTCATGGAGATTTTTTTTGCCATAGCTGCTTCACTTACCAGGTTGACACAGAAAAAGGTGAAATTTTTATGGTTTGACTCTTGTGAGAATGGTTTCGAGAAGTTAATAGAGAAGTTGACTACTGCACATGTGTTAACCCTTCTCGAGGGTACAGAAGGTTTTGTCGTATATTGTGATGCATCTCGGGTGGGACTTGGATGTGTACTTATGCAGCATGGCAAGGTGATAGCTTATGCATCTAGGTAGTTGAAGGTGCACGAGTAAAATTACCCCACCCATGACTTGGAGTTAGCGATTGTGGTGTTTGCACTTAAAATCTGGCAGCATTATTTGTATGGAGTACATGTTGTTATTTTCACTGACCATAAATGTTTACAGTATGTCTTTTCACATAAAGAGTTGAATCTCAGGTAGAGGTGTTTGTTGGAACTGTTAAAGGATTATGACATAAGCCTTTACTATTATATGGGCAAGGCGAATGTGGTGACCGACGCCCTCAGCAAATTATCTATGGACAGTCTTTCTTCTGTTGAGGAAGGAAAGAGGGAGATGGTGAAAGATATTTATCGGCTTACAAATCTAGGGGTGTGACTTTTAGATTTTGAAGATGGCGGAGTGGTTGTACATAACATAGCTACATCTTCCTTATGTGTGAAAGTTAAGGGGAAATAGTCCAAGGATCCCATATTGATGAAGATTAAGAAAGATATGGGTCAACAAAATGTAATGATATTTGAAATTGGCGGTGATGGTATTTTGAGGTACCAAAGCAGGCTGTGTGTGCCGGATGTGGATGGTTTGCGACAAAGGATCCTCGATGAGAATCACATATCGAGGTATGTTGGTAACCCAGGATCTACGAAAATGTGCCATGATCTTCATGCTATATATTGGTGGAATAATATGAAACGTGATGTTGATTTTATTTTCAAGTGTTTGAATTTCCAACAAGTTAAAATGAAACATCTGAGACCAGGTGGTACTTCCCAAGAAATAGCTTTGCCTATGTGGAAGTGTGACATGATCAATATGGACTTCATCATGGGACTTCCAAAGTCCCAAAACCAATATGGTTCTATTTGGGCAATTGTGGACCAGATGACCAAGTCAGCTCACTTTCTGCTGGTGAGGACTAACTATTCGGAAAATGATTATACAAGACTATTCATTGAGGAAATAGTTTGCTTTCATAGGGCACATGTATCCATTATATCCGATCGAGGTACGCAATTCTCTTCGCAGTTTTGGCGATCTTTTCTAAGGGGTTTAGGTACCCAAGAAAACCTGAGCGTGCTGCATTTCACCCTCAGACCGATGGGCAAGCTGAGTGCACCATTCAAACCCTTGAAGATATGTTGAGAGCCTGTGTAATTGACTTCAATGGTAGTTGGGTAGATCATTTTCCATTGGTAGAGTTCGCCTACAATAATAGTTACCATGCCATAATTAAAATGGCTTCTTTTGAAGCACTTTATAGGAGAAGGTGTAGATCACCAATTGGATGGTATGATGTCATAACCCAAACCGAGGCCCTGGCCATGACGAGCATCCAGAACCATAAAGGCCCGAACGCCCTTCTCTCTCTAGTAATCATGCATAATATTCATAAATTATAATAGAAGATACAGAATTGTAAATCATTATGGAAACATGGTCATACTCTGAGTTCAATTAAACTATGAAAAAATAAATCCAATATCAACTAGACAACATCTGAATCAATCTGCGAAGTCTCTACTACATCTGAAAATGACAACTATCTAAAAAATGGGACAAGGCCCCCAGTGGACCTAAACCAAAATAAATGACATAATTTGAAAGACACAGGCCTTCTAGAATAAAGAAGGATCACCAACTGCACACTTCTCTGCTATCTGAAAACTCTACTGTTTAACAAAACCTCTGAACTGAGCTTTAGACCTTGGAAGGTGGGGAGCAATAGAAATGTACTGGTATGCAGAGCAAATCCAAAATAATCATTTATATTAAACATATATGAGAGCAATATAAAATAGTTCATAAGCATATCATATAGTAAGAAATCACATGGGCATTTTAAAAAGACTCGATAAAATAATCGAAAATCTGTGACACTCTTTGTTTTACTTCTGCACTAAGTGGTATACCCTACAACTATGAAATTCTATGGGCTATATGGAAACTACCATTAACTCAGCAGCGAAGCCCCCAACTCAAGTGTGCCACAAGGGTCAGAGTCTCTGAATCTACTATGCCACATGGCCGTTGCCAGTGTACAATAATAATATACCCGTATCGGCAAATACGATTTCAAGCTAAGAGTTACTTGAACTCACCCCTTATTCGAGTAACCACCTAACCCTCTTTAAGCCCATTTTTAACTCTTTCAAAACATGCATTCTCTGAAAACATTATCTGAAATCATACTCAGAAAACATAATCTGCTATGGCATAAATACATATGGTATCGTCATACCATTGACTTGTAAGTCATATCTCTAAGCCATTATTAGTCTATCTTAAATCTCTATTTTCAAAACTTAAGTTTGGTACCACCAATCAATATATCAATTTAAAGAAACTCTTTCTCAAACCTCATGTAAACACATGCAAGGAACACTCTTTATCAAGCATTTCAATAATACATGGTGGTCATGTTAAATTTCTAAATCAAATGCAACTTTTTCTCATTTAAAACCAGGATGTAATTATACCAAGAATCTCCCTCTCCTCATCTCTAAATGATGCTCAAACACTAAGGTATTGAGAAAACTAATTTCAAATCATAAATCATGCATTTCAAATCATTCACAATAAGATCATAAACTTGAATTTATCACAAGAGAGGGACTTTATAATTTGTGCTCTCAAACAAACCTTAAATTTTAATTTTATACATATACATATACTTGTAAAACAATTTAAGGGGATAAGGCCTACAGACCAAAACAACAATATCATTAAACATATAATAAGCATAATAAAATCATGGATTTTGATAACCCCTTTAACAAATTCATGCTTGATGATCTTTAAATCAAAATTTACTCAACAAACCCATGTAGTTTTAGGATAAACCTCGCGTACCTTAAATTAGAAGCTTTTGAATGAACTCTAGCTTTTGAGATGCTATACGTACGATCGATGGGTGCCTCTTGTAGCCCTCACAATGGGAATTCCAAATTTTGAAGAATTTAGTAAAACCTACAGTTAAATCTTGAGATATTTGGGTTTTTAGTCTGACACCCTAGAGAGTGTTCTTGGGTAATTTGGGTGAATAGAATCATATTTTGGTGTTTTGGGAGTTTAATCCTGTGTTATAGCTAGATAAGGGATGGAAGATACCCATTTTTCCCTTAAAAATGCAGAAAGAGAACCTAAAAATTTTGAGTGTGAGATAGGGCGTGCGTCGCACGCTTATCGCATGATGCTACTGTCTCAGTCATTAAAATGGCCATAACTTTTTGGTCGGGTATCAGATTTAGGCGAAATTGGTATCATTGGAAAGCTTATTCGAATAAATTTCATTTGATATATAATAATCCCTCTAATTCATTATATACTAGGAGTTATGGTCGATGAAATTTGACCCAAGTTTAAACATCCACTAAAACTTATTCGATAGAAATGTTTTCAACTCGTCTTAGATGTAGGGGATTTTTGTGAACTCAATGCATATTCAAAGGTATTCTTACACTATATGATTGATCACTACACATATATTAACAAGGAATTATCTAGTTCGGGTCTATATGTGTAAGGACGATGGTCTTGATTCTAGCCCGAAAGTATGGGGTATTACATATGAAATGAGTGAAACATACTTGTTTGGTCCTGACCTTGTACATCAGGCAATGGAGAAGGTGAAAATCATTAAAGAACAACTTAAAATATCCCAGAGTCATCAGAAGTCCTATGATGATGTTAGAAGAAGAGAGCTAGAGTTTGGGGTTGGTGATTGGGTATTTCTCAAAGTCTCCCCTATGAAGGGAGTCATGCATTTTATGAAGAAGGGGAAGGTTATTCTAGAATATATTATACCATACCATATTTTGAGTAGGATAGGTGGAGTTGCCTACGAATTGGAATTGCTTGGGAGTTTGGGCTTCGTACATCCCATATTCCATGTGTTTATGTTGAAAAAGTGTATTGGGGACCATTCTAAGGTATTTCCTATAGAGTAAATCAATATGAAAGACTCCTTGACATATGAAGAAGAACGCACTGCTATTCTGGATCGTCAAGTCCAGAATTTGAGGAGCAAGGAGATAACTTCGGTTAAGGTGCTGTGGAAAAATCAGAAAGCTGAGGAACCTACTTGGGAGTTAGAGGACGATATGCATGCAATATACCCAAATTTTTTTGATCAGGTGAATGATGAAATGGAAGGTTCAATCCTTGCCTTATTCTTTTTATCTCTAACTCACTAAGATAAATCGTGCTTACCTGTGTCCCGTATTATCATTCGGGGATGAATGATCTCAAGGGGGGATAATGTAACACCCCGCAAAAATCTTCTATGTGGTATCTCACTTAATAGCATGTTTAAGAGGCTAGCAACTTGAGAATTTCCTAAGTGTCAAAACGGAATTAGTCATATTTTAAGCTCCTAAACTTGAGTGACTTCTAAATCTATTTTTCCAACCCAGAGGTATGTATTTTTTAGTTGATTCATGATCGTGGAAGTGAAGGGAATGTCTCAGAGAAGTTTTGGAATTCTTGGACAGCGTTAGAGGTGTATTTGGGTGTTGGAAACAGTGGCCCAACATGAAGTTGGTGCGCCGCATTGATGATAGCGTTGATGAAGTAGTGGCCCAATACGAGGTCGGTGCACCGCATCGATGATTACGTCGAAGAAGCAGTGGACCATCGAGATCTCAACGCATCACATCGAGTAATCCATCAATGCCTATTTTGCATTTTTAAAAATAATAACTGGCCTTGGGGAGGGCATTATAGTCTTTTTTTCTCATCCTATCCTTACCATAACACAAAATTAAAGAGTTTTTAGGGAAAAATATCATCAGAAACTACTCTTATCATCTCGAATCAAAACCCTAGTCCCTTCTATTAAGATCAAGTGTTCATCATTAAAGTCAAGGATTGTAAGAACTGGATTGAAATTCAGAGTCCACCCTACCTCCCAAGTGATCCAAGGTATGTGGGGTTTTCCTAAACTACATGGGCTTGATGAAAACACTTTGAATAAGATTTAAAGTTATAGAAATCATGAAAATGTAAATAGGCATGGAATTGGGTTTACAATCTTGCATTACGAATTCTTTAATGATATTATTGTTTTGGTCTTGAGGCCTTTCCCCTAAATTGACTTGTACTCATATATATATATATATATATATATATACGTATGATATTGAGTTTAATATTTAATTGAGAGCATAAAAATATAGAATCCCTCTCTTGCTATGATTTTCGTTCTTTTAATACGATATGGATTATTTCAAATGTATTCTGAGAAACATGACACAAACCTCTTGATTATTATTTAAGACTTAATTATGATTTTGAATTGAAGAGAGAGGGTTCTACATGTTGATAAATGCTGAATATATAAACAATGAAAGAATTTCATAGTTTTGTAAAAAATATATGACCACCACATGTTTGTTGGAATTGTTAAACAGATGTGAATTCTTTCATGTTTTTGACTTGTGTTTTGAAATATGAATTCTCCTATATTTGTCTGAATGCTTTGGTGGTCTGAACATTGTTTTAAATAAAAGAACCTTGCACGATACCTTATGTCTCATATATACAACTTGCAAGTCTTGGTGTGACGACACCAAAATTGATAATGCCATGACAGACTCAGAATAAAATAGAAATCATAGTTCACTTAAATTTTAGATTTTGAACTCAGGCAGATGCATGTTTAGAACAAATTAAAAATGGGCATTAAGAGAGTTAGGTGGTTACCTGAAGAAGGCGTGAGTTCAGAGAACTCATTTCTTGAAATTGTGTTTTACCGATATGGATTTATTATTTCCCCAAGAGGGATTATATGATTTCCTAGTGCCCTGGGAGTATCAAATTCAGATACTTCAACCCTTGAGGCAAACTTGGGTTGGGTGCTTGGCCATTGATTTAATGGTGGATCCCATATTTCCTGTGAGAAACTTTTAGATATGTAGGGTGCACCACTTATCTCAAAAGTAATACAAAGAATAGAACTGCATTGATCTGATTTTTCTTAAGATCATTTGAGATTTGCTCATGTGTTTTAAACAATGCATGCATAACATATTTTATGACTTGCTCTCACCTATATTTTATATGTATAAATTCATTATTTTGGATTGATCTGTGTACCATTACAATTGTATTGACCCCTTGTATTTTAGGGTTTGAGGTTCAGTCTAGAGGTTCTGCCAAGCCATAGAGTTATTTAGACAGAAGTGAAGTGTGTAGTTGGTGAGCCTTCTTTATTTTATAAGGCCTATTTATTTTCAATCATTTGTTATTATTTTGGTTTAGGACATCCCCAATTTAGATATTTTATTGATTTTGTATGTAGTAGAGATTTCGCAGACAAAAAAAATGTTGTTCTAATGTTTTTAAACTCCTTTTCATATTGTTAAACAGAACTTAGAATATGACTATGATTTCATTTATTATATTTCTGCACCTTTTCTTTGTTATACGAGTATTGTGCATGATAACCAGATGAAGAAGAGCACCTCGGCCTCCACGGTTTGGGATGCTCGTTATGGACAGGGCCCCGCCTCGGGTCGTGATAATTGTATAATTCTATATCTAATTCTATTAAAGTGTAATCTATTTTTTATTTTTTCTACTGTTAATAGATCTTGTAATTCCTCATACATTGTTACCTTTTTATTATCATTATAAGTTCAATTTTCTCCTTTATTACATTCTAGAGTTTTTTCCGATTTTATTTGATCCTTTGAGATTTCGATTCTTTCTTCTGTCTTATCTTTAAGGAAACGATATTTAGTTAGTAGGGGTTGTGTCTGTACTGGTGAGTGAGTGATATTGCTAGCGAATATTACCCAATTTTTTGTAACAAAACATCCGCAATAATTTTGCATCATAAAATCTAATCCTAAGACAAAGTCTATTTTTGTGTTTAAATCTCTAACTAGTATTCCAATGAATGTATATGATGGTTGGTAGAACTTTTCACAAGTATTAATAAAACTTACCTTTGCTTTTGGTATATAGTTTGTATAGGTATTATGGGTTCCGTCCATTTGCATGGATTATTGAGGTTTTGGTAATTTTTTAATTAATTTTGATGGTAAAATTCTACTATTTAAAATGCTTTTTGTACTTCCTGAATCAACTATAGCAAATGTCTCAAACTCATAGTCTTGAATTTTTATTCTTGGTAAAACTTTGATAGTACTAATTTTCATTTCTTCTTTACATACCATTCCTTCAAATGATATCTTCATTGATTTTTTCTAATTAACTTTATTATTTTCAATAGATGTATTTAATAACTCTACCTCTACTAAATCTTCTTCTTTAACTTTCTCTTTATCGTATCCTCTTATCTCTAATATTTTTAGTCTTTCTTTTAACTTCAATAGTCTGTCTTTTGTTGTTCTGGTTATTGGTTTCTTCGTGTTGAAATTATTTAAATTATTTGTTGATTTTGAAATTTCTAGGATTTTTGAGTTTTTTCTTATACATTTTATGCATCCTTCCTTATAGCATTTCCTGCATTTTCCCTTTTAGTTTTACTTGAAAACCATTTACAGAAACAATACTGTTTACTGTCTAATCCTTTTTCCTCTTCAAATTCATGTTCACATACTTCTATCAAATTTACTAAATCATGATAGTCTGAGTTTGTCTTTGCTAATCCTATTTCATTTATAAATTTCTCTTCTCCAAAATCTGAAAAATCAGAGTTATCTTTTTCTTCTTCAAAAACTTCCATACTCCTGATGAACTATATACTTTCATTATCTAACATATATTTATCTACACCTATCAAATTTTCATTTACATCTTCTATTAATTGTGCATTCCTAGATCTACTATTGTTTCTTTTTGGACAAGTATTTGCTAAGTGGTCTATACTCCCGCAAGTAAAACATTTTAATTTATTTTTTGTAAGTTCTACTGGTGTTATATTTTCTTACATGTTTATTCTTATCTAGGTATGGCTTTCTTGCGTTTGATCTTCTTAAGTAATATTTCTTCATAGGGCGATAGTCTTTTTTATATGTTTTTTTATATATTTTTTTTATAATCTTGGTCATTATATTGTGTATTATATATGTTTTTACAAATATTTGTATCACTTCTTTTTAATTGTTTTTCTATCTATATATTTGTACACTTTTCTTGTAATATATCCATTACATGTTGTATTCTTTGTCCTATTGTCCATTGGTTGTTTGGGTTTTGTATTACTCCTTCTCTTTTGGACCATTTTTCTTCTATCTCTCTTTCTAGAGCCCCTAGTAATTTGTAAAATAATCTAGCTCCTAGAGTCTAATAAAACGAGTTCCCACTAATTGTACAATAATAAAAGTAGTCATTTAAAAATTCTTTAATCCTTGACCAATTATTAATATTTAGTTGTTCTAAATTTATTAGGGCTTTTTGCTGCAATGCTTCTAATCCATTATTGGGATCTTCTCCTGTTAGTAGAGTATGTACTTTGTTTAAAAAATTGTATGGATTTGAATCTAGTTCTATTAATTCCTGAAAATCTTGTGGGAATAATGTCTTATATGCTTCCCAAAGTGCTTTAGTACTTTCTCCTATAAATGTTTCTAAATATCTTTATATAATTTCTACATTTGGTTCTTGATTCCCCTGTATATGTTATATGTAGTCTGCTACAACTATATTTTTCAATATTTCTATTACCTTATTCCATGCCTGAGGATCATGAGCTGGTAAGTTTAAAGTTTTTCCTTTATTACCTCCTTCTTGTAATCTAATGGATTCTTCTATTGGCATTCTTTTTCCTCTAGGTTTTATGTCTTGTTCAACTGGAGTATCTGGGTTTATTCTAAATACTCTATATCTTGGTAAATTTCCTGTTGTTATATTTACACTTTGCATTCCGGTTGTTCTCTGGAAGGGGCTTGCAGTACTTGCCGCACTTTCCATAAATTTTTTTATACTTTCGTCTATACTATAAATCAATTCTGAGTCTTCGCCTTTTCATTTTTTTTATGTGTATAACCATAATTATCTGTTCTTAGCTCACAATTTATAAAATGTTCTTTAGCTTTGGTGAGATTAAGATTTCCCATTTTATAGCCTATACATTTGAACTTTCTGTCGTTATTTATTTCGTATAAAGCTTCTTCTTTTATTATAGCTTTATTCACTTCAAAGCCTTCTTCTAATATTTCTATATTCATAAAATTAGTATTTTCACATTCTTCAATTTCTTCATCAGTTTCTATTTCATTTGTATATTGGTAGTCTGTGAATCTTACTGAAGTTTCTCCTTTAGTGATTATATACATTAAATGATCGGTTGACTTTAGTATTTCTTTCTTAGTAAATTTTTAGTCCTGCATAGTCTTCTGAATTTATCTTTAGGGGTTTTATTAATTTAATACCCTTATTTCCCATTAAACTTACTACACCATCTATTCTTAGTCTAAATTTTGTACTACTATTAGTGGCGAGTTTTCCTATAAATCCTACACATATTAGTAAATTATTTCCATTGTTCATTTCTTCATATCCTTTAGTCTGGATACCTATCTTTATATATTTTCCAAATTCTAGAGAATTTATCATATAGTCTGGACTACAATAAAAAATGTCCTTCATTTGTTGACATGTCTACTTCTGTTATTCCAATTATAGATCTTTTTGAGTGTGGCTATCTATTATCATAGATTGTAACTAATACTTTGGTTCCTAGATTTTTCCTGGTTAGTCCTTTTAGGCCTACTACTATGAGTCCTATGTACATGAGGCTCATGTTTGACTTGGCAATTTTTCTTAAAGATTCTGAACTTATTAGATTTATACTAGCGATATCTTTACCAATTACGCATAATTGTTCTTCTCTATAATGTTTATATAATTGTGTCATTGAAAACATTCCTTCATTATATAGTTTCTTAGAACTTATTAATTTTAATTTGTTTTGTTGAAAAAGATGTATATCCTTATGTACATCTAAAATTTCTTCTAGTTATTGTCTTGGAGTCATTTTTAGTCTATTTATTATTTTAGATAGCACACTATTTGTTAAAATATTTTGGGTAAAACCTGATCTTGGTCTGCTTGGGGATGCTGAAAAAAGGTCCATGATTTTTTAGTAGAGTTTAGCTTTTCTTTCTCCTTTTGAGGAGTTAATTTTACTTTCATTAGTTGTTCTATTAATTCTTCTATACTAGCTTGTTGTTCGATATGAGCTTTCTCTTTTTTAGCTTGTTGTTCTAGCTGAACTTTTTCTTCGATTGCTTTTTCTAGATTTTTATTAAGTTCTAATAGTAGTAATATTATAATATTATTTTATTTTATTATTATGGAGTCTGCTTTTCCCTGGGATTGATGATCTGATAATCCTTTAGGATTTGATTGAATTTGTACCGCTTTCTATAATATTGCTAAGTAGAGTTGATTATTTATAGGGATGTTATTCATGAGAGGGTTATTCTTTTAGTTGACTAATTTCTTTACATATTTCTTTTAATTCTTTTGCATTGTTATTTATACTAAGAAAATTTATATCCTTATTTGTTATTACTTTAAGTTTTCTTTCTAGTTCTATTTGTTGATTTTTTAGAAAATCAAAGTTCTGTTCTATTTTATCTAACAATTTTTTTTGTTTAATTTGTAGGTTTTCAAATACTTCTAGAGTCTTTAGTATTTTACTATCTTCTCTTTGTACTACTTCTACTAGATTTATTATGAGATCTGTAATAATAGATAGACAGATAGACAGATAGACAGACAGACAGTTAAGTTGACCCAAAAGAAAGTTAAGTTCCTTTGGTCAGATTCTTGTGAGAAGAGTTTTCAGGAGTTAAAGACTCGACTCACTTTATCCCCGGTGTTGACTTTTTCTGATAGTACGGATGGTTTTGTGGTGTATTATGATCCTTCTAGAGTTGGTTTAGGTTGTGTGTTAATGCAGAGAGGTAAAGTTATAGATTATGCTTCTAGACAGTTGAAACCTCATGAGAAGAATTACCCAACCCATGATCTTGAGTTAGCTGTTGTAGTGTTTGCCCTAAAGATCTGGAGACACTACTTGTATTGTGTGCATGTCGATGTTTTTACTAATCATAAAAGCTTGCAGTACATGTTTTCTCAAATAGATTTAAATCTTAGATAGAGAAGGTAGTTGGAATTATTGAAACACTATGATATGAGTATATTATATCATCCGAGAAAGGCCAATGTGGTGGACGATGCCCTTAGTAGGTTGTCTATGGGTAGTGTTTCACATATCAAAGAAGATAAGAAGGAGTTAGCTCGTGATGTGTACCGTTTGGCTAGATTCGGTGTTAGGTTACTTGATTCTGCTGAAGGGAGCATGTTAGTGCAGAGCAGTTTTAAATCCTCTTTAGTTTCGCAGGTGAAGGGGAATCAAGATAGGGATCCTAGTTTGGTCAGACTAGAAGAGCCAGTTAAGGACCAAAAGGTAGAGGTTTTCTCCCAGGGGGAGATGGTATTTTGAGATTTTAGGAAAGATTGTATGTTCCAAGTGTGAATGATCTGAGGCAGAGAATTATGGTTGAAGTGCATGGCACGCGATATTCTATTCATCCCGGTGCTACCAAGATGTACCGCAACTTGTAGGAAATCTATTGGTGGAATGGTATGAAGAAGGATGTAGCGGAGTGTGTGGCGAGGTGTGAAACTTGCCAATAGGTCAAGATAGAGCACCAAATACCTGGTGGTAAGATGCAGGAGTTTGGCATTCCCACTTAGAAGTGGGAAGAAATGAATATGGATTTTGTGACTGGTTTACCTCTTTCCCGACATCACCATGATTCTATTTGGGTTGTTGTTGACAGGATGACTAAGTCAGTACATTTCTTGCCTGTGCATACATCTTATACAGTTGAGGACTATGGCAGATTATATATTCGGAAGTTTATTAGGTTGCATGGAGTTCCCTTATCTATCATTTTGGATAGAGGTACTCAGTTCACTTCGCAATTCTGGAAATCTTTTCAGAAGGGTCTTGGTACCCAAGTTCATTTGAGTTCTACTTTTCATCTTTAGACTGATGGTAAGGCTGAGATGACCATCCAAACCTTGGAGAATATGTTGAGGGCATGTACTCTAGATTTTAAAGGAAGTTGGGATGAGCATTTTCCTTTGATAGAGTTTGCGTACAACAATAGTCATCATGCTAGTATCAAGATGGCTTCTTTTGAGTCCTGTATGGTAGAAGATGTAGGTCACCCATAGGTTGGTTCGAAGTGGGTAAAGCTACTATGATTGGACCTGATGTAGTATTTGAGGCTATGAAGAAGGTAAGGTTGATTAGAGAAAGGTTGAAGATAGCTTAAAGTCGCCAAAAGTCATATGCAGATGTGAGGAGAAGGGATCTCGAGTTTGAAGTTAATGATTTTGTGTATCTAAAAATTTTACCCATGAAAGGGGTGAAAAGGTTTGGGAAGAAGGGGAAACAGAACTGTCAGCTTTTCATTCTGTCTTTCATGTTTCCATGCTCAAGGAACATATTGGTGATTCTATTTTTTTAGATCCTTCTAAGAGCGTTGATGCGCAAGATAGTCTTTCGTTTGATAAAGTTCCAGTTGAAATCTTAGATTATCAAGTCTGGAGACTAAGGAACAAAGAAGTTCCCTTGGTCAAAGTTTTGTGGCGGAACCTGTAAGTTGAGGGTGCTACTTGGGAAGACAAAGCTGATATGCGGTCCAAGTACCAATACCTTTTCTCCGCAAGTTCAGATCAAGCCGAAGGTACTATTTTATTTTAATTCAATCCTTTTTACTCAAGTTGCAGCTGTATAACTATTCCTCTTATGAGTTTATGCACTCTTTGGAGTATCCAAAAGTTTAGAATAAAGTAAGGTCAGTTTAGCAGGATGTTTCAGCTGTGTATCCATGGTTTTTTGTGTGTTGTTAACCTATCTAATGACATTCGAGGATGAATATTCCCAAGGGGGAGCTATTGTAAGACTCCATAAAACTTCCTCGGTGTTAAAGCCTTCGAAATGAGTCACAAAAAGCTTAACACTTAGAATTTTAGTTAAGTTTTCCAACACTTAGTTTATTTTGAGCCATCAATCTTCTGGAATTATTTCACGACCTTCCCGACCTCGGATTCTTGATTTTTTTGTTGTGTTGCGATGGGGCAAGGTCGTAGTACGTTTCGGGTGAGTTTCAAAATTTTAGACGAGCTTAAGGATATGTTTGTTATGCCATTTCAGTAGCAAAAGGCGATAGTGGGGCGTCGTCTGGGGTACTCCCCCGCTTTAAGCAGGGTGCCGCCCTGGTCTCCCCACCACTCTATCCAAGTCGCCGCCCTAGGTACTCCAGTGCTCTAGGCAGGGCGCCGCCTTGGCAATCGCCCCAGGCCAAATTCCAGCTCCCTATTCCATTTTATTATAGGAAAATATGGTAATTTCCACCCCTCTATCCTCTTTAACACGGGATTAAGTCCCTAAGACACCAAAATAAGTTCATTATCTCTCAAAATCACCAAGAACATTCTATAGGGTTTCAACCTAAAAATCCAAATATCTCAAGATTCAACCGTGAGTTTTTGATAATTCTTTGAGATCCGAATTTCCCACTCCGAGGGCTACAAGAAGCACCCAACAATTTCAAGAATAAAGTCCCAAAGTCAAGGATTCATTCAAAGCTTCAAGTTTAAGGTATGTAGAGTTTGAACAAGAACACCCTTTTGTTCTTGTGCCCAAAAACTTTAATTCTTCTTAAAGATTTTCGTGTTTTCAAGATTAAATTATGCATAAGTTGCTATGTTTTTAAGTTTATGGAATTTATTCAATCCTTGTATTGCATAAGTATCTTGTTTAATCATGGTTTGAGTTGAGAATTCATGTTATAAGTTACATGTTCCTATATTGATATTATATTTTCAAAGATTCCCAAGATTTGATGTCATGAATTGAGCTTTATGGAGAAATTGTGATTTCTTTGAGAATGAATTTATGATATCCCTTAAAGTGTTGAAAGGATTGTTTTTATGTCTCCATGTTTTTGGAATTTTAAATATTATTGATGATGAGCCTATCAAGATTTCAAGAAAAGATTGAGTTTGATTTTAAGTTAAGAAAGAAGTCCACGTCATGTTGATTTGAATTAAAGGGAAGCATATTGGCTCCCATTGCATATTGTTGAATTGTTTAAGGTGGATTTTCTTTAAAAATTCTGAGCTAAGTAAGGGAATAGTATTTAGCACCGAGTTGGGCTTGATTCCAAGGTCTCATGCCCTAGAACTACGTGCCCCCATAGGTTCTTGATTTACCCCAAGTGGGTTAAGATAGTGATCACTAAAAGTTTAAGGTCCTACTCTGATGGCAAGGATAGGACAGCTCTCCCCAATGTGAATAAGATGTTGGACTCCATGTAAGCTCACATGGTTTATGTTGGTTTAAAGAAACTCCCAAGTCCAATAGAGTCCCAAGTCTAAATTCTAAAGCTACAAACTTTTAAAGTCCCGAAGTCTTTCAAGTTTACTAAAGTCTCAAGTCTTAAGGAATTCAAAAGTATTAAGTCTACGAGTTTTACTAAAGTTTCTTGTTCTCATAAGATTAAAAAGTGTAATGACTCACGTGATTTATAATATATGTATCTCCTTTCATGATTTATGAGAGTTTATTTCAGGCTATGTGGTCCATTTTTCGTAGCATGCATGTTTTCTATAAAGACTCATGATATTAATTATTTAATTGCATACACCCCCATATACTCAGTACATTCCCATGGTACTGATCTACATACTTGTCTGTGTGCTACATTTTCTCGTAATGTAGGTTTAGGTGCTCAGTCTCAGCCTCGTCAGTGATTTTTGAGCACTTGTCTAGTCCAAGTAGCCCAGTGGATCGGCCAGTTGAGAAATCGGACCAGGCCCACCAATCATCCGAACCGAACCTACCAATAAACCAAACCGATAAAAATATTATTGGTTTATTGTTATTCGATTATTGGATTGATCATTTTTTAATGGTTATATAGAACAATTTAGTGGGTTATTGGTTCGGTTCGATTTTTTCTTATTGGGTTATTGGGTAAACCGATAACCCAACAAGAATATATATATATATATATATATATATATATATATATATATATATATATATATATATATATATATATATGACTTATGATATATTTCTCTTAATTTCTCTTTAATTTCTACAAATTAACAAACCTATTATTTCAATTATACAAACTCTTAATTTCTCCCAACAACATTTAGTTCAAACTTGAAAGTTTTTGTAAATTAAAACACATCACGTAGGATTTTTGGTGGCAAATAAGATTCATTTTTCTTATGTTAGTTACTACTATTTCTATTTTATGAGTATTTTTTTATCGGTTAAATCAAAAACCGAACCGTTAAAGATTAAAAACCGATAAATTAAAAATCGATAAAAAAATATCTTATTGGTTTAGTATATTTAAAAACCAAAAACCGATAAAATGAACTGATAATGTATAAAACTGAATCGAACCGACTGATGCACACCCCTACCAATGGCCCACCATCTAATTCAACTGATTTATGGTCGTTGGCAACGGCCAAAATCAGCCAAAAGATGATTTTATTAAAAAAAAATTCTATAATACATGTAATTTTGAATCAATTTTTTCCACAATTTACAATCTCATTCTCTCAAACTCTCTCAATTATTTTAGTTATCTCTTAAAGTGCTCAATTTTATTTTGTGATTTTGCAATTACAAATATCAAGTGGAAGTTTTTAAAAGTCTCTCAACTTTTAGATAATTCAAAATTTTGGTATTGTCGTTTCATCTCTTACTTTAAAATTTTTGTATTATTTGTTGAATATTTGTTCGTATTGTTTTTGTTTTGTTTTTAATATTTGTCAGTTTAATTTGTTAATATGGATAAATTAAGAAAAATTAGTAGAAGTATTAGAAAATTATGTCTCGAAAGTGATAGTGGTAGTAAAAAATAAATTGATTCAGATTTCGGTAGAGGTAGTTCAAGTACTAGATATATTTGTGTGCCTCTAGTGCCTATTAGCCAACACTTTGAGAATAAAATAGGTATAGGTGCTCACGATATAAATTTTTTAGAAGCTCAAGAAAATTATGGTATAGAAGAAGGTAATGAAGTAGACACAACTGATATAATATAGATGATGATGCTATTAGTGATACCCCCGAAGTTGGTAATGTTAATGTTAGATTTGAATTAGTTAATCTTCCTCCCCGACCCCCTGTAAGATCTCATAAATAAACTAGTATTGTATGAATTTTTTTTACGAAAGTAGAAGGAACTACTAAGGTCCAATGCAATATTTATCATAGATTATATGAGCATAAGACCATGGGTAATAAAGGGGGTACATATGTGTTGATGAGATATTCGAAAAAGAACACCCAATAGAGTTAGCTACAGCAAAGGTAGTGGGACTGTTAGGGGCCAACTCAAACTAGATTGGACCCAAGAACCGATCAATTAATTCAGAATTATAATAAAATGAAGGATCAGAAAGAATTTGCAAAAATGATAGTTGTGGGTTGTTTGCGTTTCTCTTTTGCTTCTTCTGAAGCTTGTATTCATTATATTCAAGCAATTTATAATCCTATTTTTGAAGGTTTTCCTAGAAGTTCTTGTCGGTTCAATATTTTTAGACTTCAGACACAATATATTTATTATTTATCTTCATTATTAAAAAATCTTTCATGTAGAGTTGCTCTAACTTCTAATTTTGATTGTGTTGTTAATAAAATGATTATTTAACAATTACTTTTCATTAGATAGATAGTATTTTTTTGTTATGCAAAAATATATTTTAATATTTTTATATGATGAAGACTGTAGACACGTTGGAAAATTTATTTCTGACTCTATTACAAAAGTCGCAAAATATTATGGTATTGAAAGAAAAGTATTATGTATTCTTTTGATAATGAATTTAACACCAAGGTTATTATTGACTTGTTAAAAGTTGAACTTTCTCTACCGTTATCTGAAATATTTCATGTTAAGCGTGCTTATTATATATATAATTTAATTGTAAAAGATGGTCTTGAATTTTTTTAGCTTAGTATTGAAAAGGTTAGGCTTGCGGTTGGCTTTATTCAAGAAAATCAAAGAAAAGTTAGATTTGTAGAATTTAAAATAAAATATGAACAAAGTGGACTTAGATCGATATTAATGCCCGAAGAAGTAGATTGTAGATAGAATGTTACTTAAGATTTTTTAAGAACTTGTCCTATTTATAAAGTTCCTATTACAATGACTTTTAATTAATTTGCTGATTTTTTTCCTCAGTGTATGTTACGTGATTTTGATTGGGCTATGATTGTTGATCAAGTTAAATTTTTGAAAAAAAAATTATATAACTACAATTAAATTTTCTGGTTCTTATTTTTCTACTGTTTGTAATATTTTAACTTATTTAGCAGACATTTCTTATTTACTCAATGAATATAAGGATAAAACGGGTTACAAAGAAGTTATTGTTGCAATGACTAATAAATTAAAAATTATTTTTATCCTTTTTTTTTATTTACTTGATTGGTGTTATAATAAATTCATGTATAAAATATAATACCATGTTCGAATTTACTTCTATTATTTATGATGTTTTAGCTATACAACCTAAAGAAGAACCTTTTTTATCTACGGCTATGGGTGATGCGAACAATTACATGGACACATTATACAATCATTATATTGATTTACTTGATGATGTTGTACCGGCACATGTCACTCCAACTCCCGCTCCCCATACTCTCGAGAAGCCATCATCTTCTAAAAAACAGGCACATAGTAGTTATCCTGATTACTTTTTTTATTTAAATATTTTAAATAAGGTGTTGCCTTCAACACACAGAGCCATTTCTTTGGAAGATATTAAGTATAATCTTAGACAACCTACAGAGGATCGTAGAGAAAGGATCAAAGCGTTGAATTGGTGGAAGAATAATGAATGACAATATCTTGTACTTTCAAGATTAGGTAGAGATATATTGAATGGTCTAATGTCAATTGTTGCATCAAAGAGCGCTTTTAGTCAAGGACGGTAGCAACTTAGAGACAACCGACACTCACTAAGAGGTAATGCCATGAATATTCTAGTTTACCTTAGAGACTAGATTAGAGAGGAACGAAGAAATCAAGCAATGGAGGTGGAATCGGTAGACGAACAAAATCTTGAAGAAATTATGACTTCAAGGGAGAACTCAACACAATAAAGTCCAATGCATGACTTTGGCCCTAATGATTTTGATACTTCTTATGCAATTTTCGTTAATATTAATATGAATGAATTAAAAAAAAACCGTGCATAATTTGTAGAATTGTCAATTAATCATTTAATCTATTGAATATTTTATATTTCATTTTAAGTGAGATTTAATTGCAATCTTGTAACTTACAAGTTTTGAATTATTTTGCGATCAATCAAATACAAGATTCATTCACTCTTTACATATTGTTTTCATTTAAATTGAATATCTAATTTGAATTAAATACTTTTAATATATTACTATCAAACTTTACATAAACATAACAAACATATATACAAACAATAAAAATTAAAAAATAATGTTAGCAAATATTACTTAAACTACTAGTATTGATATATAAAAATTCTATATAAGTTTATCTTTAAGTAGTGTATGATAATAATTGAATATATTATTATTATATTAAGTAGTATATATTGCATGTATATATGTGTGTATATTTTTTTAAAGTAGTATAATATGTAATGTATATATGTTGTATGTATATTATTTCAAGTAGTATATATTATGTATATATATATATATATGTGTGTGTGTGTGTGTTCTATAAAGTAGTATAATATGTAATGTATAATGTTGTATGTATATTGTTTCAAGTAGTATATATTGAATGTATATTATTTCAAGTAGTATATAACTATATATTATATGCATATTTGTGTGTATGTTTTCTAATGCAGTACAATATATACTTTTCAAGTAGTAATATATAATGAATGTATATTGTTTCAAGTAGTATATAACTACATATTGTATGTATATTTGTGTGTATGTTTTCTAATGTAGTATAATATATAATGTATATATGTTTTCAAGTAGTAGTACATATTGAAGGTATATTGTTTCTAGTAGTAATTTAAGTAGTACATAAATATATATTGTATGTATATTTGTGTGTATGTTTTCTAATGTGGTATAATATATAATATATATATGTTTTCAAGTAGTAGTACATATTGAATGTATATTGTTTCTAGTAGTATTTCAAGTAGTATATATTGTATGTATATTTGTATATTGTATCTTTTCTAATGTACTATAATATATAATGTATATAATTTATATGTATATTATTTCAAGTAGTTTTATGAGTAGTATATGTTGAATGTACATGTGTGTATATTTTTTAAAGTAGGCCTTGAACGTACATATGTGTGTTTGTTTGCTAAAGTCGTATAATATATAATGTATATATGTTATACGTATATTGTTTCAAGTAGCATTTTAAGTAGTATGTATGTGTGTATATTGTTTCAAGTAGTATATATTATGTGTATATTGTTTCAAATAGTGTTTCTAGTAGTATATATTATATGTGTATGTTTTCTAAAGTAGTATAATATGTGATTTATATATGTTGTATGTATACTGTTCCAAGTAGTATTTTAAGTAGTATATACTGAATGTATATTGTTTCAAATAGTATATAAATATATATATTGTATGTATGTTTTCTAATGTAGTATAATATATAATGTATATATATTTTCAAATAGTAGTATATATTAAATGTATATTGTTTCTAGTAGTATTTCAAGTAGCATATATTGTATGTATATTTGTATGTTGTATGTTTTCTAATGTACTATAATATATATACATATGTGTATGTTTTCTAAAGTAGTATAATATGTAATGTATATATGTTGTATGTATATTGTTTCAAGCAGTATTTTAAGTAGAATATATTGAATGTATATTGTTTCAAGTAGTATTTCAAGTACTATATACTGTATATATATATATATATATTTGTATGTTGTATGTTTTCTAATATACTATAGTATATAATGTATATAAGTTATTTCGAGTAGTATATGTTGAATGTACATATGTGTGTATAGTTTTTAAAGTGGATGTTGAATGTATATATGTGTTTATGGTTTCTAATGTCGTATAATATGTAATGTATATATGTTGTATGTATATTGTTTCAAGTTGTATTTTAAGTAGTAAGTATGTGTGTATATTATTTCAAGTAGTATATATTGTATGTATATTGTTTCAAGTAGTATTTCTAGTCGTATATACTACATGTGTATATATGTGTATGTTTTCTAAAGTAGCACAAGAGATAATACCCACGAAAATACCTGAAGTTTGACCGGATTACCAGTTGAGCATACTGAACTTTGCGGGGGTCCTATTACCCCCACCCCCACCCCACCCCCAGACTTTTTTTTTCATATTTTAATGGCATATATCTGTCACTTGGCACACTGCATGTCATTCACGCGCACTGAGCGCGTGAACAGTGTTAAAAACGTTTTAAATTCTTTTTTTTTTGCCAAATAGCCCCTTAATTTTATAATTATTTAAAGTTTTATATTTTTATTTATTTTTTCATTCTTCTTTCTTCTTTCTTTCTTTTCTTCAACAATGGTTGCTCCATTATTGAATTGAAATTTAATGGAACTCAATGGGTATAATTTAATGGAACTCGCTAATTGAAACTCAATGGATGATTCGAAAGATTCAAACTCGAAAACTCTCTAATTTAATTCCGAGTTTCATTAATGGAATTGAATCTTCTGAGTTCCATTAATGGAAAATTGAATAGCTTCATACATAAAATTAAATTTTTTTAATCTTCCGAGTTCCATTAATGAATTTTTCAAATCTTCCGAGTTCCATTAATGGAAATTGAATCATGAAATTAAATTTTTCGAATCTTTTGAGTTCCATTAATTAGCGAGTTCCATTCAATTAGCGAGTTTCATTGAATCTTCCATTAATGGAACTCACTAATTGAATCTTCCGAGTTTCAATGGAAAATTAATGAAAGATTCCATTCAATTATTTGAAAAAACATTCTTCATAAATTCAATGGACTCATTTGGAATATTTAATATGGTTGTAATTGTGCAAAAATGTTGAAAAGTGATAAAATGGAGAAGAAACGGCTCGTGCACCTCACTTCCCACCGAAAAAACTGGGTATATGTTTTGAGGGGGGATTAATTCCACTTTAAAAAAAGTTTGGCGTGGGGGTGGGGGTTGAGGTGGGGGGGAATTAATTCCAATTTAAAAAGTATAGGGGGGTAATAGGACCCCCGCAAAGTTCAATATGCTCCACTGAAAATTTGTGGGTATTATCCCGTAGCATAATATATAATGTATATATGTTGTATGTATATTATTTCAAGTAGTATATATTTAATGTTAATTGTTTCAAGTATTATATAACTATATGTATATTTGTGTGCATATTTTCTAATGTAGTATAATATATCATGTATATATGTTTTCAAGTAGTAGTATATACTTGAATGTATATTATTTTCTAGTAGTATTTCAGGTATTATATATTGTATGTATATTTGTATATTGTATGTTTTCTAATGTTCTGTAATATATAATGTATATAAGTTGTATGTATATTATTTCAAGTAGTATTTTAAGTAGTATATGTTGAATGTGCATGTGTAAATATATATATATAAATATATATATATATATATATATATTATATCAAGTAGTATTTTAAGTAGTATATATATGTGTATATATAGCATATATTGAATGTATATATTGAAAAAACCATGAAAATTCGAATTTAGTTTCTTTTTTTTACGTCTACGATCGGTAACGGTCCATTAATCAAATTTGGGTCGGATTGACCCGGTCCCAGGACGGTTAGACTGGCCACATAGGTAACTGGGCCAGTGATGAGCCGTCGGGTCTTTTTTCACTATTGGGCCGATTCAGACTGACCCATTAACTTAGGTGACCAGACAAAATCGGACCCGAGACCGGTAAAATAAAATGGGCTAGTGCTGGGTTGGGCGGACCGATCCGATTGATGGGTTAAACTTGAGGGAAATAATTTTTTTAAGGACACACCATGAATTCGGAGGACCTGAATCTTTCTATCTCATCTCTTTCTTGATGGTTTTTTTAATTTTTCAGAAAATAATTTAAACTTCTTTATTGTTCTTGAAGCTGTTTTTGAACTTGTCGTTGAAATTCATGTTGTAAATACAAATTTTTTACCCAAAAATCAACAATCAAACATGTTGCTTATCATTTATTTTAAGTAACTATTAACAAACACTATACATGATCGATTAAGTTATACATTATTGCAATAAAGTCATTAAACTAATTTTTGTAATAAAATGTTACCCAATTTTGCCAAAGTGTCACAAAAGTTAATAAACCACTCTTATAACGAAAATGTCACTCCACTTTATCTAATTAAGTAGGCGTTTGACCACAGATATTATTGATAATATTTTCAAATATCTTTTCACTTTATTTTTAAATACTTGTTTTGACCATAAATATTTCGAAATCCGTTTTCACTATTTTTGAATTTTTGAAAAGCACCTCAAGATGTGTTTTCACTATTTTTAGATTCACTTTTTGCACTTTTTAATTTATTTATTTTTTTGCTAAAAAGCGAATTTTTTATTCATAAAATAACCCAATTTTCATAAAACTCTAATTTTTTATAAATTTATTTTCACTTTTTATATTTTTTAACTTCAAAAAATACTCGTTTTCAAAATACTATGGCTAAACACAACTCCAACTCTATTTTCAGCTTCGAAATACCAAATAAAGTGAATATATTTTCGGAAAAAGGTTATATATATCCTTGAACTATTGAAAATGATACGTAAATACCCTCCATTATACTTTTGGTTTATTTGTACCCCTGCCGTCTAACTTTGGGTACGTATATGCCCTCGAACTATTGAAAATGGTACTATATACCCTTCAGTTAGATGGTGCACGTCACGTGTCCTCATTCAAAAGAAATTAACCTATTTCCTCTTAGCAATTTATCCCCTGACCTATCGAAAAAATATTATACGATTAGAGTTGGAAGCGAGTTTCACCCACGTATCCTCATCCTAAAGAAATGTTCTATGACAACATTGGTTTTGGTTCGTCAAGAACTAGGTGTGGCAAAACTCACTTCCAAATCCGACCTTAAAACATTTCGTCGGCAGGTCAGGGGATAAATTGTCAAGGGAAAATGGGTTAATTCCTTTCAAATAAGGATACGTGGCGCACACCATCCAACTGAAGGGTATATACATACCATTTTCAATAGTTCAAAGGTATGTATATATCCAAACCTAGATTGAAATAGCCCAAAAGTTTAACAAAGGGTATTTACATATCATTTTCAATAGTCCGAGAATATATATGACCTTTTTTCCATGTATTTTTGGTTTTCATGGCCAAATGGGTCATAAGTGTCATAGAAATTCACAAATCTTTGACTTATGTGATATAATTTAATAATAATTGATCTTATTGATATTGAAGGGGTTACAGCTGTATATATAGAGAACTGAAGAATAACTAATTACAGAATAACCCAGATGTATTTAATAATTATATATGTAGTCTATTATCCCCCCGCAAGCTGATCAGCGGTAACGAGGGGCAGCTTGGAGCAGAGATACTGAAAAGGCTGTAACGGAAGAGGCTTGGTGAGAATATCAGCAAGCTGGTCAGTAGATGGGACATAGTGTGTGGCCATCGTTCCTGCAAGTACCTCATCGCGAACAAAGTGACAGTCGGACCCAACATGCTTCATACGATCATGAAGGACTGGATTTTTGGTAACACAAATAGTGGACTGATTGTCACAATAAATCTGTGGTTTCATCGGGGGAATGCCAAGTGCATCTATAAGGTATCGTAACCACATGGCTTCAGCAACACCCGCAGCCATGGCACGATATTCTGCTTCTGTGGAGGAATGGGACACTCGCATTTGCTTCTTGGTGCATCAGGAAATCAGATTCGGTCCCATCATAACAATATACCCAGTAGTGGACTTCCGATCATCTTTGTCGTTAGCCCAATCCGAATCAGAAAAAACAGATATATCAAACGAGCCCTTTTGAAATAAAATTCCACATTGAAGAGTACCTTTAAGATAGCGCAGAATGCGTTTCAAGGCCTGAAAGTGTTGTTCTATGGGAGCATGCATTGACTGGGAGACTCGATTGACTGCATATTGGATGTCCGGACGAGTAACAGCAAGATAATGAAGTCCACCGACGAGGCTCCGATATAGTGTAGGATCGGCAAAGGGAGTATTCGACCCTGGGGATTGGCGGACTGCCATGGGAGTGACCGCGGGTTTGCAGTCTGTCATTCCAGCTCGATTTAAAAGTTCAAGGGTATATTTTGTCTGATGCATCAATATGGTTCCCAATTTGCGGATGAGTTCGAGGCCAAGAAAGAACTCCAGAGGACCGAGGTCCTTAAGTTTGAAGTCACGATGCATAGCCTCAGTAATTTCAGTGATGAGTGATGACGAGCTGCCTGTAATAACAATATCATCCACATAGATAAGAATGATGACTGTCCCTCGAGAACAGTGAAGGGTGAAGAGGCTGTTGTCATGATGGTAGGTGCGAAAACCAAGACCCTGCAGAAAAGTAGAGAGGCGTGTGTACCAGGCACGTGGGGCCTGTTTCAGGCCATACAGTGATTTGCGAAGCTTGCAAACATAGTGA
Source organism: Capsicum baccatum var. pendulum (assembly GCA_030864225.1). Classification (NCBI taxonomy): domain Eukaryota; kingdom Viridiplantae; phylum Streptophyta; class Magnoliopsida; order Solanales; family Solanaceae; genus Capsicum; species Capsicum baccatum. The sequence continues at coordinate 22,872,185 of CM061554.1, read as the reverse complement.
GGACGGTTGGGATTAACATATCCCGGTGGCTGAACCATATATATGTCTTCCTCAAGATGACCATGAAGAAAGGCATTGCTGACGTCTAACTGATGAAGCGGCTAATCATAGTGAAGAGCAAGAGACAAGACCAGACGAATAGTCTGTTGCTTAACAACAGGGCTGAAGGTCTCCTTATAATCCACACCATACTCCTGATGATACCCTTTTGCAACCAGACGTGCTTTATAGCGAGAAAGAGATCCATCTGAATTTCGTTTGATGCGAAACACCCATTTGCACCCAATAGACTTTCGGTTACTAGGCAGAGGTACCAAATCCCATGTACGTTGTTCATTCAGAGCCTGAAATTCCTCATCCATAGCTTGGCACCAGAAACTATTTTTGGAGGCTTGGTTGTAGGTAGTAGGCTCAGTTATGGGATGTGCATCAAAGGGTATTTGAGTGTGGTAGACTTTGGGTTTGAAGGTACCGGCCTTGGCTCGGGTTGTCATAGGGTGAGTGTTGAGTGGAGGGTGATTAGGAAGGGGTGGTGGAGTTGTATGATGTGTGGACGGGGGTTGGGTGGGGCTGTCGTGGGAGCTGGGATGTGCAGCGGTGTTCGGGTGGGAGGTTTGGGGGTTCGGGTGGGTGGGTGGTTGGTTCGAGTGGCTAGGTGGTTGGTACGGGCGGGTAGTAGTGTAGTGGGGTACCGGGTTAGGTGCCGAGTGAGACGGAGCATGAGCGTGTGAAAAGGACGGAAATAATGGCACAATGCCAAGTGGATTGGGGGAGTATGGAGTAGAGGAAAGACTTGTGTAAGGAAATTGTTCCTCCACAAAACGAACATGACGGGAAACATATGTTTTCTGAGATACAGGATCGAAACATTTGTAACCTTTGATAGTGGGATGATAGCCTAGAAAGACACAAGGGGTGGACCGAGGTTGAAGTTTATGTTGAGGGTGTGGACGCAACCAGGGATAAACCAGACACCCAAACGGGCGGAGATGGATGTAGTCGGGTGGATGATTGTAGAGACGGGCATATGGAGTGGAGTTGGAGAGAGTGTGAGTGGGCATGCGATTTATGAGGTAGTTGGCAGTAGCAAGGGCATCAACCCAAAAGGAAACAGGTAAGGTGGAATCATGGAGGAGCGCAACAACTGTTTCTATTAGGTGACGGTGTTTGCACTCAGCAACGCCATTTTGTTCAGGTGTATATGGACATGAAGTGGGATGAAGAGCCCCTAGACTTTGAAGAAAAACACCAAATGCATTGTTGACAAATTCTTTGCCATTGTCACTTCGAAAAATTTTGATTTTGGCATTAAATTGATTTTGAACCATTCGGTCAAAGTTGACAAAAACAGTATAAGCTTCGGATTTAAATTTCAGAGGATAAAGCCAAGTGAATTTACTGTAATCATCAACAAAACAGATATAATAACGAAAACCTTGAACAGAAGGAACTGAGGTTGGACTCCAAACATCAGAATGAATTAATTGAAATGGCGCAGTGGCCTTGTGTTCAGACAGTGAAAAAGGTAAACGACAAGATTTAGACACTGAACAGGACTCGCAATGTAATTTATCTGAAAAATTAAAACCTAAGGAAGATAAAATGGATTTGGTGATGGCGGATGATGGGTGCCCAAGCCGGCGATGCCAGGTGGACGAGAGAATGGCTTGACTCACAACAGACGGAGACCTGGATGGAAGAGTGTATAGCCCATGCTCACAGCGGCCCGTGTACCGCACCCGGTTCGTGGTATTGTCCACTATCTGGAAATTGGTGTCATTAAAAATGAGGGTGCAGTTATTTTCTTTAGTAAAGCGATAAACAGATAAAAGATTGGATGTGAGGGAAGGGACGTGGTGAAGGGTTGAGAGATGAAATTTACCATTTAGGGTATAGACATACCCAGAGCCGGTGTTTGTGATGGGAAGGGATTGACCATTGCCTACTGTAATAGTTTCTGAGCCATGATACGGATGAGGAGCTTGAAGTTGTGAATAATCCGACGTCACATGGGTGTTAGCACCTGTGTCTAGATACCAATCGCCAGATTGAGCGTTTGTGGACGCATGCATCGCCCTTGATCCGCCGGACTGGCGATTTACATTCTGCGAGTCATCATAACGATACCAGCAATTAGCCGCAGAATGGCCCCGTTTAGCACAAATTTGGCACGTCGGAAGATCTCGTGTGGGCCCCCGCTGGTTTCCTCGTCCCTGTCCGCGGCCTGACTGGAAGTCATCCCTCGGTGGAGGCCCGCCTCTGCCTTGCTGCCCGGCGTTCCAACGGTCACCGCCGCCGCTGCCTCGCCCTTGGTTACGACGATCGTCACCGCGACCCCTGGCCGAGCCCCCGCTGCCGGCCGAGTAAAGAGCCGTGACGCCAGGGGTGGAACTGGCTTCTCCGAGCAGTAATTTGTGTTCCATGTCTAGATTCAATTCTTCTGCATTAAGCCATCCAGACAGTTGATTCAGAGTGATTTTGACAGGTGAGAGGCGAATATGCTGTTTGAGAGAGGAATAGCCAGACGGAAGACCACGTATCACGGCATTCACCACGTCTCGTTCAGGAATAATCTCGTTCACAGCATCTAGGTCAGACAGAATAGAGGCCACATCATCAAGGTATTGAGTCATCGTCTTCGTTCCCTTCCGAAGAGTATGCAATCTGTCACGCAACTGAAAAATATGAGCCGTGGACACAGAGTTGTACCTTGTGGCTAGTGCGTCCCAAAGTGAAGCCGATGTGAGAAAACCCCGGGCGTGTTTGTGCACAGAGGGGCTAATAACGGCGAGAAGACAGGCTCGGATCTGAGTGTCTACGATCATCCACGGAAGGTAATCGGGATTTGGGAGCATGACGCCGTCCTCCTTGGCTGTCTCGGGCGGCGGCTTCTCCGCACCGTCAATCCATCCGAGCAGCAAGTTGGCTGCGAGGGCGGTGCGGACGTTAAGTGCCCAGGCCGGGTAGTTGTTGTCAGATAATTTTTCGGGGATGAGATTGTGGAGATTCCTGAGCAGTAATTTTACTCCAGACGGTAAATTTGACAGAGGATCAACAACCTTGTCCATGGCGCCGACCTACGGCGGAGGAGGGAGGCCGTGCGGCGTGGTGTAGACGGTGGCGGCGGCGCATACACGTCGGAAAGAGGAGAGATTAGGGTTTGGGCGGAAGAAGAAACCCTAGCTTTGATACCATGATATAATTTAATAATAATTGATCTTATTGATATTGAAGGGGTTACAGCTGTATATATAGAGAACTGAAGAATAACTAATTACAGAATAACCCAGATGTATTTAATAATTATATATGTAGTCTATTATTATGAATCAGTGTGGGTGAAATTCTTGCATGGAGAGCATAAGAGATAGGGGTTCCTATACCCTATAGATGTTTTAGCCTATGCAAAATGACAAACCAAAAAATAGTTTCTTGGTGAAGAAAAATGTTGAAACTAGGCCAGTTAGGCTGTGGGAGAAACGCCAGAACCTGGTGAGGGCATCGACCATTAAGAATCTCGTGAGGAAGTTAATGACTTCAAAAGGGAGACGGATCAATAAAGGTCGTCATAGAATGGATAAAACCTCTATAAATTAGAGGGGTTGGATTTGAGTTTTGGGTTTGAAAAAAGGGGTTAAGTTCAGAAATAGCCTCTGATTTTGATTTTTTGGCCTTGCTTAATAACTCTTGTATATAATGCAGACGTTCTAACTCATGTTCATAAAACAGATATTCATGACATCTCAAGACAATGAACTTACATGATAGCCCATAAGTTGCTTTATAGGCAAAAGTTAAAACTTAGATATATTGTCATAAGGCAAATATTCTAACTCTTGCCCATAAGATAGACGCTCATCATGACATTTCAAGACAGTGTTAGAAGTTATACCTTATAGGTAAATGTTTGTACTTATTTGTCGAGGACAAAAATTCAAGACTACACACTTTTGAAAACAAAAATTCAAGATCGGTCACTTTGAGGGACACTAGGTGTAATTTCCTGTAAAAGAATTCCTTTTAGAGAGCACTTCCCTCTAAAATAGAGTTTTACATGATCTAATTCTAATTTAGCGTGAGCCTTCATGTAACGCCCCGTAAAAGTCATGCATGTATTAGACTGTAATTTCTGAGCTTTAGACTTAAGTTTTAAATTCTTCTAAGTGTTGAAATGACTTAGACTCATTCTTAGCTAGCAACCTTCGGTATACAACTTCTCGACCTTCCCGACCTTCATTTTTGGATTTTTTTGTTGCGTTACGATGGGGCAAGGTTGTAGTACGTCTCGGAGAAAATTCAGAATTTTTGGACTAGCCTAAGGCCTCGTTTGGATTTCGATCCAGTGGCAGCGTGCGATTAGCCCGCGCCGCCTGCTGGATCGCGCCCGGCCAAAATATTCAGTCCATCCGAATTTTTAATGGCATTTTCGTAAATACTCATTCTCCTATCAACTTAAACACGGGATTAAATCCCTAAAGAGCCAAAATATCATTATATTCTTCAAATTTGCTCAAGAACTCTCCCTAGGGTTTCAACATTAAAACCCAAGCAACTCAAGATTTAACCGTGGGTTCGTGAAACAAATTACAGATTTGGAATCCTCTCGATGTAGGCTTCGATAGACACCCAAAATTCGTGGAGAACAAGGTACGCGGGACTTTTCCTAAATTCTCATGGGCATAGAAAAAAAAATCATGTTTTAGAATGGGATTTTAAATTATGTATATATATATATATGTATAAGATGTTTTAACATCATTGTTTTGGTCTTTTGACCATCTCCAAAGCGATTTGACAGTTTATATACATATATGAATGAATGTGTTTCAATTTTGAATACATGAACTTGCTAAAGACATTTGACCACCAGGTGTTTAATGAAATTTCTGCATGAATTGAACTTTAAGTTTCGGAATATGAAATCCTTTACATCAGTTACATGTTTTGGTGGCCTAAACTATGTTTTGAATGAAAGCTCTTGCTTAATACATTATGACTCAGAAAAATCATGACTTGCAATGTCTTGGTATGACGATACCAATTCAGACTAGCGCCATATCAGACTCAAACTAACAGACATTTCAGACTTTCATGATTTTAGACATTCAGAATGTTGCATGTACAGAAAAGGTTAAAAATGGGCATACAGAGACGTTAGGTGGTTCCCCGAAGAGGGCTTGAGTTCAAGCGACTCATTGCCTAAAACCGTGGTTTGCCGACCCGGCTATACTATTATGCGCTGACTTAAAATGTCCTGTGGCGTATCAGACTCAGACACTCCAACCCTTGCGGCACACTTGGGTTGGGGGCTTTCCCGCCGAGTCAATGACGGATTCCATACAGCTCGTGGAATCTCAAACTTGTAGGGGAATACCACCTAACTCAGAACTAAAACACAGATCTTGATTTGAAATGAACAGGCAGGTTACATGTTTTCAGAAAAGGCCCATGTATTTTTCGGAAATAGTTTTATACATGATGTCTTGATGAAAAATTGCTTTCACTTAATATATATATATGTATGTATGTATGTTCCATTATACTATTTTTGGATTGTTTCGCGTGCCAGTACTTTTGTGCTGACCCCCCCCCCTCTTCCAGGTCCTGAGGCACAGTCTAGGGGTCCAGCTACTCAGTAGACATTCTCGGATTTGCAGACTTGATCTCGCAGTGGTGAGCCTTCTATTATTCGGAAGGCCTAATTATGTCAGACATTATCTTATTTATTATGTTTTTGGTTTACTGGGGGCCTTGTCCCAGTTTCTTTTCAGACAGATGTTTGTGTTCTTAGTAGAGATTTCGCAGACTGATGTCAGATAGTATTATTCAGAAATGTTGCAAAATTTGACCATGTATTCCGTACTCAGTTTCAATTCCGCATTTTATTATGATTACGAACGTTGTGCATGATAACCAGATAGAGAATGGGTGTTCCGGACCTTCATGGTTCGGGATGCTCGTCACGGCTAGGGCTTAGGCTCGGGTCGTGACACTTCAATATTAATATCGGGCATCAAGTCTATTGATTTAGATTCGTATCTCATAGGGTCCATTTAAAGGGAAATATTTTTTGAATAAAAATTTCATTCCCAAAACTCGAACTCAAAATTTATAGTAGAAAGATTTCATCTCTCTCACGGACCTCGTAAGTGATTCATGTTCATTCTCTAGTATATGTAACCATGTGCAGTTAAGTTTTTACCACCAAATTGGATGGTGACAATTGGTATGAATGTTAATAGAATTGAACCTTTTATAGTATTTCCAAAAATCTCGTTCCACACTACCAAAAACAGACAATGCTTATAGAGAGAGTACCTTAATTCATCATGTTTGTCTTGATTATAACTTTGAGATAGTAACATTGCTTCCAAAAATGATAAAGTAACATGGTATAATAGGTTAAATTACTTTGTTGGTATTAAAATATTATTAGATGTATATAACTTAACTCCGTTTTATATACTAGCAGTTTTATAAGGGCATAATGCATAAATATGCCTTTTAACTTGCCTTCGAATCACATATATGACCTCCAACTTTGGGTGTGCACAAGACACTTAAACTTATATAAAGTTGAACAAGTAAACACACACGTCCTATGTGGCATAATACACGTAGGACGTCATGTAGGACAAGAATTGGCCACGTAGGACGCTACATATGACATAGGCGTCTACTTGTTCAACTTTATACAAGTTTAAGTGTCCACTTATGCAAATCCAAAGGTCAAAGCGCATGTTTATGTGTTGTGCCTTTAGTAAGTTGCCATTCATTTCACGTCAGGTAATCTTAAATTTTTTAATGGTTGATTATATCAACAACAACAACAATTACAACAACTTCTTCAGTGTAATTCCACAAGTGGTATTAGCGGAGGTAAGATATACGCAACCTTACCCTATCTTTATGGGGTACAGATTGTTTTCAAGGGACTCTCCACAATCCTTCTCATTTATCCAGGTTTGAACAGAACGGGCTTACATAGGCAGGGTTAAGTTTGGGAGAATTTGCCTTTTAGGCTTCTTACAATTTCTTTCTGTAGCTTTATGTCCTTTTTATAAGAGACTTTTATTTTACACATTAGATATCTGAAACGGTCATTTCTTTTATTCATTTTGTAAGAGGACAAAAGATCTCATTTCCTCTCCTCGTTACATTACATGTTAAACATGTCAAGTTCCATTAATATAATTAAAGCAGCTAATTAGAGACAAGATCTGCATATTTTATATTATTTTGTGGGGAAGTGCACCATCACATATTTGACTTGGAACATGTGACCAAATGCTAAGGTATTCATTTCTGTAACTGCTAATTGTTACTACTGATTCTTTTTGTTCATCAAATCTCATAAACTTCAGTTCATTGCCTTAAAAAAATTGAATCCATGGAGATTAACAGTGAAAATCTTGCAAACAATGAACTAATCAGTGAAGTAGTTGTAGTAATTGTTCCACTTCAAGCTCAAGGACATCTGAACCAACTTCTCCAATTTGCATGTCTAATTTCCTCTTATGGTCTTTCTGTTTACTATGTTGGTTTAGCCAACTACAACCATCAGGCGAAGGTTAGGGCCAATGCATTAAATCCTTCAGACATTGCCAAGATCCACTTTCATGACTTCCCAAGTCGTCAGGATTTTGCCTGATTGCCTCAGGCAAAATCCCAAAAATTTGGGATGCTTGTATGCTTCTACGTGAGCCCATTGCTTCTTTCTTTGGAGACATTTGATCTAAAGCAAGACGAGTTGTGGTTGTTCATGATGTTTTAATGTCCTATAATGTTCAGGATGTTTCTTGGTTTCATAATATGGAGTCCTATATCTTTAACTGTGTTTCTAGTTTTATATGTACTGCAGTCACATATGCACAGCTGCAGGGTTGCCTGTTCCACTTTAATTAAAACAACTTAAAAGGATGCCCTCCCTCGAAGGAGTTCTCCCGATGAAATCATGCACGCAGGACGTTTGCAGTCACCGTATACGAGCATCAAGGCTGGTGATATCTACAACACAAGCCAAGTGATTGAGGGTAGTACTTTTCTTGACTTGTTGGCACAACTTGTAAGCATAATAAACAAGAAGCAATGGGCGATTGGACCGATTCTCCCTACTAAACATCTAGATCATATCTCAAATAGTGAGAACATATGTTTGAATTGGCTGGACAAACAACCTCCAAATTCAGTTCTTTATGCGTCTTTTGGAACGTTGACTTCATTTTCTGATGAACAAATCAAGGAGCTAGCAATGGGATTAGAGCGAAGCAAACAGAAGTTCATATGGGTGTTGAGGGATGCTGATGAAGGAGTTCTTTTTACTGGGGAATCTAGAACTGAAAGACTTGAGTTGCCGGAAGGAGTTGAGGAGAGAGGGAAAGGGGTTGGCTTAGTGATAAGAGACTGCGCACCGCAACCCGAAATCTTGGCTCATTTATCCATAGGTGGGTTTATGAGTCACTGTGGGTGGAACTCTTGCCTCGAGAGCATTAGTATGGGCGTGTCTGTTGCCGCTTGGCCCAAGCACTTTGACCAACCAAAAAATGGTTTCTTGGTGACAGAAATTATGAAAACAGGAGTGGGTGAAACCTGAGGAGCTGGTCACCGCGCCCACCATTGAGAATGTCGTGAGGAAGTTAATGGCATCGGAAGAAGGTGGTGTCATTCGAAAAAGAGTAGAAGAACTAGGAGAGACCATTAGGCAGTTCACAGAGAAAGGAGGTGCTTCTCGAATGCAATTAGAGTCTTTCATTGAGCATATCACGAGATAACATGTGTTTTGCATCAGAAAGTAGTGATAAAGATTCTAGAATTTTCAATTTGTTTCTTCTTTTCAAGGATTTTAGTTACTTTGCAATCTCTTTAACCCTGTCACTTGTTGGTTCTTGGCTCAGCCTACTTTATAGCTTGGAATGTTCACTATCTGAAACTTCATCTCCCAAAATTTCTACACCTTAGCTATTACGCTAGCATGCTTTCATATCTAACCTCATAAGACTGCCTAAATCAACCAGAGGTCCTTCTGAACATTATAAGACATTAAAATATCATGAGCATCTTTAACTTGGCTGCATAATCTCCTCATCATTTGATCTTCCTGTCTACTATGTTGACTCAGCTACTCATAATCTTCAAGTTCGTGTTGGAGCCAACGCATTAAATCCATCAAACATAGATAGTATCGTAACCCCTGAATTTACATCCGCTGCACCTGATCCTAATGCCCTGAGCAAATTCCTGGCTCAACTCATGACATCCTATGCTGCTTCCAGTCTTCTCTGCGAGCTCATTGCTTTGTTCCTTAAATACATTTCGTCTGAATTAAGACAAGTTGTTGTTGTTCATGATGTTTAATGTCCTATAATGTTCAAAATGTTTGTTCCTTGCATAATGTTGAGTCATACATATTTAACTGCGTTTCTGTTTTCTTTATGTATTGTAGTTCTTATAAATACCTAAGGGGATGCACATTTCACCTGAATTACATAAAAAGTTACCCTCATTTGAAGGAGATGTTGTTCTCCGACAATACGGGTACGTAGAATCTGTATAATATAGAATAACTACTTCAACACTAGTTCAAGTACAAAACAAGAACTCTTATGAAGTTGTGTAACACCCTCAACACAAGATCATAAAAGATCTTTCAAAGAAGTGTGTTTTTCAGAAAAATTAGATGAAAACAGAAATGTTGTTAAGACCAAGTCGTCCGAATTCACGGACTTTCCTTAACGAAATAATTCCCCTCACTGTACCCGAGGTTGTGGAATTTTCCTCCCAGGATAAAATGACCTTCAATCCGACTATAGCGGTACCTCAAATAGGCGGATTCTTCGAACACAGTCACGGTTTGAATGATCACACTTAAGAGTATTTTTAAGACAAGAAGAAGAAGTTTGTAGTCTGAAAATTTCAGTTTTCTATATAATAAACCTGTGGATGAAACCAGGTTTATATAGCCACTAGATGCCTTTTTGAAAAGGTGGCATTGGTTCATAATAGAGGTGTGTGACTCTTCCTGAACATGCATGTCTATTCAGTTAAAACAATGCAGTATTTTTCTGAAACAGTGTTGCAGCAGTTCGTGAAGCATCGCATTGTTCACGCGAAACAGTGTTACTGTTCACGTAACAGTGCTACTGTTCACGTAACAGTGCTACTGTTCACGCGAAACAGTCACTGTTCACGCATCAGTTCGTGAAGCAGTGCACTGTTCATGCGAAATAGTGCAACTGTTCACGGGTTCCTGCATGTATTAACATTTCCATTCACACCCTTTCATTACTATGAACCCAACAATCCCCCACATTAATGGAATGGCTATTTTTCGTAAAACGTTTACGGACAGTATGTGATCATCAAGCAAAGACTGATTGCATCAGGATAAGTGGGTTTCCCTTTGAACTTTCCGTAGTGAACATGTATCGGATGCACTCGGTCAATCGGTAGATTTGATATCTTTGAACCGTCGAGCTATAATGTATACCTAGACAACACATGTCACACAACCAGCCTTTTACCGTTTATGGTTCTTACGGTTTTGTTCTTTTCAGCCATGAACACGTCCCGATTTTCATGAGAGCTTAGAGAATAGGCCTTTACTAACATTCTCTTTGAAGCGGCTTCCACTTCGGCCTCACATAGGTGATTTCTAAATGTTTCAATCATTTAGATTGAACTATTTGGTCAAATCTGCCAAATTTAGATAATCATTAAAAGACTTTTCACCTTGAGTCTTATTCTTGTTTACTATACATTGTCTATATCATGAGAATGGGTTGGGTAAATGACAATGTTGAACCTATCAGACATAACTTTGTTTGATCTCCTTGAACCTAGCTCTTGGGATCTCCAGTCTGCTAGGTAGAGTTACCGCCATGCTAACTTGTCCTAGGCCTTAAACCCATTCCCTTGGATGTCCTTTCTACTCCTTCTCTAGATAGGCCTTTTGTAAGTGGATCCGACACATTATCCTTTGACTTTACATAGTCTATAGTGATAATTCCACTAGAGAGAAGTTCTCTAACGGTATTATGTCTTCGACGTATGTGACGAGACTTACCGTTGTACATCATGCTCCCTGCCCTACCTATTGCCTCTTGGCTATCACAGTGTATACATACTGGTGCCACTGGCTTGGGCCAATAAGGAATATCTTCTAAGAAATGCCGGAGCCATTCTGCTTCTTCACCGGCTTTATCTAAAGCGATAAATTCAGATTCTATTGTAGAGCGAGCGATACAAGTCTGTTTCGATGATTTCCAAGAACCTGCTCCCCCACCGCGGGATATTTATTTGTGGATTTTACTTCGTTTGATCCGGTGATCCAATTTGAATCACTATATCCTTCAAGTACCGCGGGATATTTATTATAATGCAAAGCATAGTCTTGAGTGTATTTAAGATAACCCAAAACTCTTTTCATTGCCATCCAGTGAGTTTTGTTGGGATTACTCGTGTACCGACTCAATTTACTGATAGTGCATGCTATGTCTGGTCGTGTACAGTTCATTATATACATTAAACATCCCAATACTCTTGCGTACTCCAATTGAGAATCACTTTCACCTTCATTTTTCCTAAGTGCAAAGTTCGCATCCAATGGAGTCTTGGCAATATCGAATTCCATATACTTGAACTTGTCAAGTACTTTTTCGATATAATGAGACTGTGACAGTGCTAACCCTTGTGGAGTTCGATGGATTCTTATACCTAAGATCACATCTGCAACTCCGAGGTCTTTCATATCAAACTTGCTCTCGAGCATTCGTTTGGTTGCATTTATGTCACAAATGTCTCTACTGATGATCAACATATCATCCACATATAAACATACAATGACTTGGTGATTTGGTGAGTCCTTTATATATACACATTTATCACATTCATTTATCTTGAATCCGTTTGCTAACATGGTTTGGTCAAACTTTGCATGCCATTGCTTAGGTGCTTGTTTTAGTCCATAAAGTGACTTAACAAGTTTACACACCTTATTTTCTTTTCCTGGAACCACAAAACCCTCAGGTTGTTCCATGTAGATTTCTTCCTCCAATACTCCGTTTAGGAATGCTGTTTTCACATCCATTTGATGGATTTGAAGATCATATACTGCCGCCAAGGCAATTAACACTCGAATTGAGGTTATCCTTGTCACTGGCGAGTATGTATCAAAGTAATCAAGACATTCTTTTTGGTTAAAGCCTTTTACTACAAGTCTTGCCTTGTATTTATCAATAGTACCATCCGTTTTCATTTTCCTTTTGAAGATCCATTTAGAACCTAAAGGTTTATTTCCTGGAGGAAGATCAACCAATTCCCACGTATGGTTACTTAAGATTGAATCAATCTCACTATTGACTGCTTCTTTCCAAAAGGATGAGTCTGATGACGACATCGCTTCTTTAAACGTTCGAGGCTCATTTTCTAAGAGAAATGTTACAAAATCCGATCCAAACGAAGTTGATGTTCTTTGACGTGTACTACGTCTTGGATTTTCTTCATTATGTACATTCTCCCTTGGTTTATCTCGGGGTCGTTTAGATCCTCCACTAGACTGTTCATGTCTAGTTTTATACGGATAAATGTTTTCAAAGAATTCAACATTATCTGATTCAATTACCGTATTTTCATTTATATCCGAATGTTCAGATTTATGAACCAAAAATCGACATGCTTTACTGCTTTCAGCATATCCTATGAACACGCAGTCCACCGTTTTAGGTCCTATCTTAACCCTTTTAGGTATAAGAACTTGAACCTTCGCTAGACACCCCCACACTTTGAAATATTTCAAGTTGGGTTTCCTTCCTTTCCATTTTTCGTAAGGAATTGATTGTGTTTTACTATGGGGAACTCTATTGAGTATACGATTGGCCGTAAGGATAGCCTCCTCCACAAATTTTGCGGTAAACCAGAACTTATTAGTAAGGCATTCATCATTTCCTTCAAAGTTTGGTTTTTCCTTTCCGCAATTCCATTAGATTGAGGTGAATATGGAGCCGTAGTTTGATGGATTATTCCATTCTCTACACATATTTGCGTAAAGGGAGATTCATATTCTCCGCCCCTATCACTTCTTATCATTTTGATTCTTTTGTCTAACTGATTTTCAACTTCAGTTTTATATTGCCTAAACGCATCTATTGCTTCATCCTTACTATTTAGCAAGTAGACATAACAATATCTAGTGCAATCGTCAATAAAAGTTATGGAATACTTTTTTCTACCACGTGATGGTGTTGACTTCATATCACAAATGTCAGTGTGTATTAAGTCTAAGGGATTGGAATTCCTTTCAACAGACTTATAAGGATGCTTAGCATACTTTGATTCTACACACGTTTGACACTTAGATTTATTGCACTCAAAATTTGGCAAAACTTCTAAGTTAATCATTTTTCATAACGTTTTGTAATTAACATGGCCTAAACGTTCATGCCATAAATTATAAGACTCAAGAAAGTAAGAAGAATTTGAATTTTTATACATTTCAACATTCATTACATTCATCTTATAAAGGCCTTCCTCGAGATAGCCTTTTCCTACATACATTTCTCCTTTGCTAACTACTATTTTTTCAGAAACGGTTACACATTTGAAACCATTTTTATCTAGGAGTGAAATAGAAATTAAGTTCCTACGTAACTCCGGAACATATAACACATTATTCAGTGTCAAAACCTTTCCGGATGTTATCTTTAGGCAAACTTTTCCTATTCCCTCCACCTTAGCAGTCGCGGAGTTGGCCATGTAAATTGTTTCTTCCGCTTGAGCCGGAACATATGTCGAGAACAACTCTTTGCTTGCGCAGACATGGCGTGTGGCCCCTGAATCCATCCACCAAGCGCGTGGAGATCATGTATGATGACTTGCAACTCCTGTACTTGAGAGACAACAGATTTGCTATCAATCATTTTGAAGTCCAGGAATCGTGCAACAAGGAATTTCTTAATTCCCGCATCTTCTATTTTATATTTCCGTTCAAGTACCTCCCACAGTTCTTTTGATGTCTTAGTTCCACTATAGACATTATAGAGGTCATCTTGGAGACCACTCAGAATATAGTTCCTGCAAAGGAAATCTGAATGTTTCCAAGCTTCTACAATGACGAAGCGATCCATGTCCGAGGTTCCCTCGGGTACCTCGGGAGCATCTTCGCTAGTGAAACTTTGTAGACATAACGTGGGGAGGTAAAAGAACATCTTTTGTTGCCACCGCTTGAAGTCGATGCCAGAAAATTTTTCGGGCTTCTCCGCCGGGGCCATCGATGGCGGAGCAGTTGTGCGACTAGATGTGGCAATATTAGTTGCCCCCATAGACGTTGTCGCACTCATAATTTGAATTTCAGTTGTCATTTTTCCTGTCACCACAAGACACAAAAATTAGTATTTTTTCAGAATACTTTTTAATAAAGTTAAATAACTTTACAACTTTTCCTTCTTGTTTCTAATTAACGACGAAGTTTTTATAACTTCAAATCGTCAATCGAGTGAACTTCAACTTTTGATGAATATTTTATGTCTTCTAATCACAAGTTAAATTCAAACGGAGTAGAAAGCATAAGCTTTAATCTCCAAAAACAAGTTATACAGATTCTGTAGATTATTTCCTTAAGATTGTTATTCTCCGACAATACGGGTACGTAGAATCTGTATAATATAGAATAACTACTTCAACACTAGTTCAAGTACAAAACAAGAACTCTTATGAAGTTGTGTAACACCCTCAACACAAGATCATAAAAGATCTTTCAAAGAAGTGTGTTTTTCAGAAAAATTAGATGAAAACAGAAATGTTGTTAAGACCAAGTCGTCCGAATTCACGGACTTTCCTTAACGAAATAATTCCCCTCACTGTACCCGAGGTTGTAGAATTTTCCTCCCAGGATAAAATGACCTTCAATCCGACTATAGCGGTACCTCAAATAGGCGGATTCTTCGAACACAGTCACGGTTTGAATGATCACACTTAAGAGTATTTTTAAGACAAGAAGAAGAAGTTTGTAGTCTGAAAATTTCAGTTTTCTATATAATAAACCTGTGGATGAAACCAGGTTTATATAGCCACTAGATGCCTTTTTGAAAAGGTGGCATTGGTTCATAATAGAGGTGTGTGACTCTTCCTGAACATGCATGTCTATTCAGTTAAAACAATGCAGTATTTTTCTGAAACAGTGTTGCAGCAGTTCGTGAAGCAGTGCATTGTTCACGCGAAACAGTGTTACTGTTCACGTAACAGTGCTACTGTTCACGCGAAACAGTCACTGTTCACGCATCAGTTCGTGAAGCAGTGCACTGTTCATGCGAAATAGTGCAACTGTTCACGGGTTCCTGCATGTATTAACATTTCCATTCACACCCTTTCATTACTATGAACCCAATAATCCCCCACATTAATGGAATGGCTATTTTTCGTAAAACATTTACGGACAGTATGTGATCATCAAGCAAAGACTGATTGCATCAGGATAAGTGGGATTCCCTTTGAACTTTCCGTAGTGAACATGTATCGGATGCACTCGGTCAATCGGTAGATTTGATATCTTTGAACCGTCGAGCTATAATGTATACCTAGACAACACATGTCACACAACCAGCCTTTTACCGTTTATGGTTCTTACGGTTTTGTTCTTTTCAGCCATGAACACGTCCCGATTTTCATGAGAGCTTAGAGAATAGGCCTTTACTAACATTCTCTTTGAAGCGGCTTCCACTTCGGCCTCACATAGGTGATTTCTAAATGTTTCAATCATTTAGATTGAACTATTTGGTCAAATCTGCCAAATTTAGATAATCATTAAAAGACTTTTCACCTTGAGTCTTATTCTTGTTTACTATACATTGTCTATATCATGAGAATGGGTTGGGTAAATGACAATGTTGAACCTGTCAGACATAACTTTGTTTGATCTCCTTGAACCTAGCTCTTGGGATCTCCAGTCTGCTAGGTAGAGTTACCGTCATGCTAACTTGTCCTAGGCCTTAAACCCATTCCCTTGGATGTCCTTTCTACTCCTTCTCTAGATAGGCCTTTTGTAAGTGGATCCGACACATTATCCTTTGACTTTACATAGTCTATAGTGATAATTCCACTAGAGAGAAGTTCTCTAATGGTATTATGTCTTCGACGTATGTGACGAGACTTACCGTTGTACATTATGCTCCCTGCCCTACCTATTGCCGCTTGGCTATCACAGTGTATACATACTGGTTCCACTGGCTTCCGCCAATAAGGAATATCTTCTAAGAAATGCCGGAGCCATTCTGCTTCTTCACCGGCTTTATCTAAAGCGATAAATTCAGATTCTATTGTAGAGCGAGCGATACAAGTCTGTTTCAATGATTTCCAAGAACCTGCTCCCCCACCGCGGGATATTTATTTGTGGATTTTACTTCGTTTGATCCGGTGATCCAATTTGAATCACTATATCCTTCAAGTACCGCGGGATATTTATTATAATGCAAAGCATAGTCTTGAGTGTATTTAAGATAACCCAAAACTCTTTTCATTGCCATCCAGTGAGTTTTGTTGGGATTACTCGTGTACCGACTCAATTTACTGATAGTGCATGCTATGTCTGGTCGTGTACAGTTCATTATATACATTAAACATCCCAATACTCTTGCGTACTCCAATTGAGAATCACTTTCACCTTCATTTTTCCTAAGTGCAAAGTTCGCATCCAATGGAGTCTTGGCAATATCGAATTCCATATACTTGAACTTGTCAAGTACTTTTTCGATATAATGAGACTGTGACAGTGCTAACCCTTGTGGAGTTCGATGGATTCTTATACCTAAGATCACATCTGCAACTCCGAGGTCTTTCATATCAAACTTGCTCTCGAGCATTCGTTTGGTTGCATTTATGTCACAAATGTCTCTACTGATGATCAACATATCATCCACATATAAACATACAATGACTTGGTGATTTGGTGAGTCCTTAATATATACACATTTATCACATTCATTTATCTTGAATCCGTTTGCCAACATGGTTTGGTCAAACTTTGCATGCCATTGCTTAGGTGCTTGTTTTAGTCCATAAAGTGACTTAACAAGTTTACACACCTTATTTTCTTTTCCTGGAACCACAAAACCCTCAGGTTGTTCCATGTAGATTTCTTCCTCCAATACTCCATTTAGGAATGCGGTTTTCACATCCATTTGATGGATTTGAAGATCATATACTGCCGCCAAGGCAATTAACACTCGAATTGAGGTTATCCTTGTCACTGGCGAGTATGTATCAAAGTAATCAAGACATTCTTTTTGGTTAAAGCCTTTTACTACAAGTCTTGCCTTGTATTTATCAATAGTACCATCCGTTTTCATTTTCCTTTTGAAGATCCATTTAGAACCTAAAGGTTTATTTCCTGGAGGAAGATCAACCAATTCCCACGTATGGTTACTTAAGATTGAATCAATCTCACTATTGACTGCTTCTTTCCAAAAGGATGAGTCTGATGACGACATCGCTTCTTTAAACGTTCGAGGCTCATTTTCTAAGAGAAATGTTACAAAATCCGATCCAAACGAAGTTGATGTTCTTTGACGTGTACTATGTCTTGGATTTTCTTCATTATGTACATTCTCCCTTGGTTTATCTCGGGGTCGTTTAGATCCTCCACTAGACTGTTCAAGTCTAGTTTTATACGGATAAATGTTTTCAAAGAATTCAGCATTATCAGATTCAATTACCGTATTTTCATTTATATCCGAATGTTCGGATTTATGAACCAAAAATCGACATGCTTTACTGCTTTCAGCATATCCTATGAACACGCAGTCCACCGTTTTAGGTCCTATCTTAACCCTTTTAGGTATAAGAACTTGAACCTTCGCTAGACACCCCCACACTTTGAAATAATTCAAGTTGGGTTTCCTTCCTTTCCATTTTTCGTAAGGAATTGATTGTGTCTTACTATGGGGAACTCTATTGAGTATACGATTGGCCGTAAGGATAGCCTCCCCCACAAATTTTGCGGTAAACCAGAACTTATTAGTAAGGCATTCATCATTTCCTTCAAAGTTCAGTTTTTCCTTTCCGCAATTCCATTAGATTGAGGTGAATATGGAGCCGTAGTTTGATGGATTATTCCATTCTCTACACATATTTGCGCAAAGGGAGATTCATATTCTCCGCCCCTATCACTTCTTATCATTTTGATTCTTTTGTCTAACTGATTTTCAACTTCAGTTTTATATTGCCTAAACGCATCTATTGCTTCATCCTTACTATTTAGCAAGTAGACATAAAAATATCTAGTGCAATCGTCAATAAAAGTTATGGAATACTTTTTTCTACCACGTGATGGTGTTGACTTCATATCACAAATGTCAGTGTGTATTAAGTCTAAGGGATTGGAATTCCTTTCAACAGACTTATAAGGATGCTTAGCATACTTTGATTCTACACACGTTTGACACTTAGATTTATTGCACTCAAAATTTGGCAAAACTTCTAAGTTAATCATTTTTCGTAACGTTTTGTAATTAACATGGCCTAAACGTTCATGCCATAAATTATAAGACTCAAGAAAGTAAGAAGAATTTGAATTTTTATACATTTCAACATTCATTACATTCATCTTATAAAGGCCTTCCTCGAGATAGCCTTTTCCTACATACATTTCTCCTTTGCTAACTACTATTTTTTCAGAAACGGTTACACATTTGAAACCATTTTTATCTAGGAGTGAAATAGAAATTAAGTTCCTACGTAACTCCGGAACATATAACACATTATTCAGTGTCAAAACCTTTCCGGATGTTATCTTTAGGCAAACTTTTCCTATTCCCTCCACCTTAGCAGTCGCGGAGTTGGCCATGTAAATCGTTTCTTCCGCTTGAGCCGGAACATATGTCGAGAACAACTCTTTGCTTGCGCAGACATGGCGTGTGGCCCCTGAATCCATCCACCAAGCGCGTGGAGATCATGTATGATGACTTGCAACTCCTGTACTTGAGAGACAACAGATTTGCTATCAATCATTTTGAAGTCCAGGAATCGTGCAACAAGGAATTTCTTAATTCCCGCATCTACTATTTTATATTTCCGTTCAAGTGCCTCCCACAGTTCTTTTGATGTCTTAGTTCCACTATAGACATTATAGAGGTCATCTTGGAGACCACTCAGAATATAGTTCCTGCAAAGGAAATCTGAATGTTTCCAAGCTTCTACAATGACGAAGCGATCCTTGTCCGAGGTTCCCTCGGGTACCTCGGGAGCATCTTCGCTAGTGAACCTTTGTAGACATAACGTGGGGAGGTAAAAGAACATCTTTTGTTGCCACCGCTTGAAGTCGATGCCAGAAAATTTTTTGGGCTTCTCCGCCGGGGCCATCGATGGCGGAGCAGTTGTGCGACTAGATGTGGCAATATTAGTTGCCCCCATAGACGTTGTCGCACTCATAATTTGAATTTCAGTTGTCATTTTTCCTGTCACCACAAGACACAAAAATTAGTATTTTTTCAGAATACTTTTTAATAAAGTTAAATAACTTTACAACTTTTCCTTCTTGTTTCTAATTAACGACGAAGTTTTTATAACTTCAAATCGTCAATCGAGTGAACTTCAACTTTTGATGAATATTTTATGTCTTCTAATCACAAGTTAAATTCAAACGGAGTAGAAAGCATAAGCTTTAATCTCCAAAAACAAGTTATACAGATTCTGTAGATTATTTCCTTAAGATTGTTATTCTCCGACAATACGGGTACGTAGAATCTGTATAATATAGAATAACTACTTCAACACTAGTTCAAGTACAAAACAAGAACTCTTATGAAGTTGTGTAACACCCTCAACACAAGATCATAAAAGATCTTTCAAAGAAGTGTGTTTTTCAGAAAAATTAGATGAAAACAGAAATGTTGTTAAGACCAAGTCGTCCGAATTCACGGACTTTCCTTAACGAAATAATTCCCCTCACTGTACCCGAGGTTGTGGAATTTTCCTCCCAGGATAAAATGACCTTCAATCCGACTATAGCGGTACCTCAAATAGGCGGATTCTTCGAACACAGTCACGGTTTGAATGATCACACTTAAGAGTATTTTTAAGACAAGAAGAAGAAGTTTGTAGTCTGAAAATTTCAGTTTTCTATATAATAAACCTGTGGATGAAACCAGGTTTATATAGCCACTAGATGCCTTTTTGAAAAGGTGGCATTGGTTCATAATAGAGGTGTGTGACTCTTCCTGAACATGCATGTCTATTCAGTTAAAACAATGCAGTATTTTTCTGAAACAGTGTTGCAGCAGTTCGTGAAGCAGTGCATTGTTCACGCGAAACAGTGTTACTGTTCACGTAACAGTGCTACTGTTCACGTAACAGTGCTACTGTTCACGTAACAGTGCTACTGTTCACGCGAAACAGTCACTGTTCACGCATCAGTTCGTGAAGCAGTGCACTGTTCATGCGAAATAGTGCAACTGTTCACGGTTTCCTGCATGTATTAACATTTCCATTCACACCCTTTCATTACTATGAACCCAACAATCCCCCACATTAATGGAATGGCTATTTTTCGTAAAACGTTTACGGACAGTATGTGATCATCAAGCAAAGACTGATTGCATCAGGATAAGTGGGTTTCCCTTTGAACTTTCCGTAGTGAACATGTATCGGATGCACTCGGTCAATCGGTAGATTTGATATCTTTGAACCGTCGAGCTATAATGTATACCTAGACAACACATGTCACACAACCAGCCTTTT
Source organism: Capsicum baccatum var. pendulum (assembly GCA_030864225.1). NCBI lineage: Eukaryota > Viridiplantae > Streptophyta > Magnoliopsida > Solanales > Solanaceae > Capsicum > Capsicum baccatum. The sequence goes on along the minus strand of CM061554.1, from coordinate 22,851,461 downwards.
ACCGTTTATGGTTCTTACGGTTTTGTTCTTTTCAGCCATGAACACGTCCCGATTTTCATGAGAGCTTAGAGAATAGGCCTTTACTAACATTCTCTTTGAAGCGGCTTCCACTTCGGCCTCACATAGGTGATTTCTAAATGTTTCAATCATTTAGATTGAACTATTTGGTCAAATCTGCCAAATTTAGATAATCATTAAAAGACTTTTCACCTTGAGTCTTATTCTTGTTTACTATACATTGTCTATATCATGAGAATGGGTTGGGTAAATGACAATGTTGAACCTGTCAGACATAACTTTGTTTGATCTCCTTGAACCTAGCTCTTGGGATCTCCAGTCTGCTAGGTAGAGTTACCGCCATGCTAACTTGTCCTAGGCCTTAAACCCATTCCCTTGGATGTCCTTTCTACTCCTTCTCTAGATAGGCCTTTTGTAAGTGGATCCGACACATTATCCTTTGACTTTACATAGTCTATAGTGATAATTCCACTAGAGAGAAGTTCTCTAACGGTATTATGTCTTCGACGTATGTGACGAGACTTACCGTTGTACATCATGCTCCCTGCCCTACCTATTGCCGCTTGGCTATCACAGTGTATACATACTGGTTCCACTGGCTTCCGCCAATAAGGAATATCTTCTAAGAAATGCCGGAGCCATTCTGCTTCTTCACCGGCTTTATCTAAAGCGATAAATTCAGATTCTATTGTAGAGCGAGCGATACAAGTCTGTTTCAATGATTTCCAAGAACCTGCTCCCCCACCGCGGGATATTTATTTGTGGATTTTACTTCGTTTGATCCGGTGATCCAATTTGAATCACTATATCCTTCAAGTACCGCGGGATATTTATTATAATGCAAAGCATAGTCTTGAGTGTATTTAAGATAACCCAAAACTCTTTTCATTGCCATCCAGTGAGTTTTGTTGGGATTACTCGTGTACCGACTCAATTTACTGATAGTGCATGCTATGTCTGGTCGTGTACAGTTCATTATATACATTAAACATCCCAATACTCTTGCGTACTCCAATTGAGAATCACTTTCACCTTCATTTTTCCTAAGTGCAAAGTTCGCATCCAATGGAGTCTTGGCAATATCGAATTCCATATACTTGAACTTGTCAAGTACTTTTTCGATATAATGAGACTGTGACAGTGCTAACCCTTGTGGAGTTCGATGGATTCTTATACCTAAGATCACATCTGCAACTCCGAGGTCTTTCATATCAAACTTGCTCTCGAGCATTCGTTTGGTTGCATTTATGTCACAAATGTCTCTATTGATGATCAACATATCATCCACATATAAACATACAATGACTTGGTGATTTGGTGAGTCCTTAATATATACACATTTATCACATTCATTTATCTTGAATCCGTTTGCTAACATGGTTTGGTCAAACTTTGCATGCCATTGCTTAGGTGCTTGTTTTAGTCCATAAAGTGACTTAACAAGTTTACACACCTTATTTTCTTTTCCTGGAACCACAAAACCCTCAGGTTGTTCCATGTAGATTTCTTCCTCCAATACTCCGTTTAGGAATGCGGTTTTCACATCCATTTGATGGATTTGAAGATCATATACTGCCGCCAAGGCAATTAACACTCGAATTGAGGTTATCCTTGTCACTGGCGAGTATGTATCAAAGTAATCAAGACATTCTTTTTGGTTAAAGCCTTTTACTACAAGTCTTGCCTTGTATTTATCAATAGTACCATCCGTTTTCATTTTCCTTTTGAAGATCCATTTAGAACCTAAAGGTTTATTTCCTGGAGGAAGATCAACCAATTCCCACGTATGGTTACTTAAGATTGAATCAATCTCACTATTGACTGTTTCTTTCCAAAAGGATGAGTCTGATGACGACATCGCTTCTTTAAACGTTCGAGGCTCATTTTCTAAGAGAATGTTACAAAATCCGATCCAAATGAAGTTGATGTTCTTTGACGTGTACTACGTCTTGGATTTTCTTCATTATGTACATTCTCCCTTGGTTTATCTCGGGGTCGTTTAGATCCTCCACTAGACTGTTCATGTCTAGTTTTATACGGATAAATGTTTTCAAAGAATTCAGCATTATCTGATTTAATTACCGTATTTTCATTTATATCCGAATGTTCGGATTTATGAACCAAAAATCGACATGCTTTACTGCTTTCAGCATATCCCATGAACACGCAGTCCACCGTTTTAGGTCCTATCTTAACCCTTTTAGGTATAAGAACTTGAACCTTCGCTAGACACCCCCACACTTTGAAATATTTCAAGTTGGGTTTCCTTCCTTTCCATTTTTCGTAAGGAATTGATTGTGTCTTACTATGGGGAACTCTATTGAGTATACGATTGGCCGTAAGGATAGCCTCCCCCCACAAATTTTGCGATAAACCAGAACTTATTAGTAAGGCATTCATCATTTCCTTCAAAGTTCGGTTTTTCCTTTCCGCAATTCCATTAGATTGAGGTGAATATGGAGCCGTAGTTTGATGGATTATTCCATTCTCTACACATATTTGTGCAAAGGGAGATTCATATTCTCCGCCCCTATCACTTCTTATCATTTTGATTCTTTTGTCTAACGGATTTTCAACTTCAGTTTTATATTGCCTAAACGCATCTATTGCTTCATCCTTACTATTTAGCAAGTAGACATAACAATATCTAGTGCAATCGTCAATAAAAGTTATGGAATACTTTTTTCTACCACGTGATGGTGTTGACTTCATATCACAAATGTCAGTGTGTATTAAGTCTAAGGGATTGGAATTCCTTTCAACAGACTTATAAGGATGCTTAGCATACTTTGATTCTACACACGTTTGACACTTAGATTTATTGCACTCAAAATTTGGCAAAACTTCTAAGTTAATTATTTTTCGTAACGTTTTGTAATTAACATGGCCTAAACGTTCATGCCATAAATTATAAGACTCAAGAAAGTAAGAAGAATTTGAATTTTTATACATTTCAACATTCATTACATTCATCTTATAAAGGCCTTCCTCGAGATAGCCTTTTCCTACATACATTTCTCCTTTGCTAACTACTATTTTTCCAGAAACGGTTACACATTTGAAACCATTTTTATCTAGGAGTGAAACAAAAATTAAGTTCCTACGTAACTCTGGAACATATAACACATTATTCAGTGTCAAAACCTTTCCGGATGTTATCTTTAGGCAAACTTTTCCTATTCCCTCCACCTTAGAGGGTCGCGGAGTTGGCCATGTAAATTGTTTCTTCCGCTTGAGCCGGAACATATGTCGAGAACAACTCTTTGCTTGCGCAGACATGGCGTGTGGCCCCTGAATCCATCCACCAAGCGCGTGGATTGCTGACCGTGTTGCATTCCGTGAACATAGCACACAGGTCGTCATAATCCTTGTTGGACTAAATCAGATTTGCTTGGTCCTTTTTCTTCCCTTTTTTCGGGGCTCGACAGTCTGTTGATTTGTGGCCAACTTTGCCATAGTTGAAGCACTTTCCCTTGAACTTTTTCTTGGGATGATTGCTTCCATGTTCAACATTCTTTCTTTTCTTCGAGTTGTTTTGGCCATCTTCTACAATATGTGCTCCATCCATTGTAGAGTTTCCCTTTGACCTTCTTTCGGCAGCTTTATTGTCTTCTTCAATACGAAGTCGGAAAATAAGATCTTCAACGGTCATCTCCTTGCGCTTATGCTTTAAGTAGTTTTTGAAGTCTTTCCACAAAAGTGGTAGCTTCTCAACTATTGCTGCTACTTGGAAAGAATCATTCACAATTAAACCTACAAAATAGTTTATGTGAGTATTATGAACATTTTAAATTTGTTCAACTAAGGTATTTTTCAAAATTATACCTTCTACTAGGAGATCATGTATGATGACTTGCAACTCCTGTACTTGAGAGACAACAGATTTGCTATCAATTATTTTGAAGTCCAGGAATCGTGCAGCACGGAATTTCTTAATTCCCGCATCTTCTATTTTATATTTCCGTTCAAGTGCCTCCCACAGTTCTTTTGATGTCTTAGTTCCACTATAGACATTATAGAGGTCATCTTGGATACCACTCAGAATATAGTTCTTGCAAAGGAAATCTGATTGTTTCCAAGCTTCTACAATGACGAAGCGATCCTTGTACGAGGTTCCCTCGGGTACCTCGGGAGCATCTTCGCTAGTGAACCTTTGTAGACATAACGTGGGGAGGTAAAAGAACATCTTTTGTTGCCACCGCTTGAAGTCGATGCCAGAAAATTTTCCGGGCTTCTCCGCCGGGGCCATCGATGGCGGAGCAGTTGTGCGACTAGATGTGGCAATATTAGTTGCCCCCATAGACGTTGTCGCACTCATAATTTGAATTTCAGTTGTCATTTTTCCTGTCATCACAAGACACAAAAATTAGTATTTTTTCAGAATACTTTTTAATAAAGTTAAATAACTTTACAACTTTTCCTTCTTGTTTCTAATTAACGACGAAGTTTTTATAACTTCAAATCGTCAATCGAGTGAACTTCAACTTTTGATGAAGATTTTATGTCTTCTAATCACAAGTTAAATTCAAACGGAGTAGAAAGCATAAGCTTTAATCTCCAAAAACAAGTTATACAGATTCTGTAGATTATTTCCTTAAGATTGTTATTCTCCGACAATACGGGTACGTAGAATCTGTATAATATAGAATAACTACTTCAACACTAGTTCAAGTACAAAACAAGAACTCTTATGAAGTTGTGTAACACCCTCAACACAAGATCATAAAAGATCTTTCAAAGAAGTGTGTTTTTCAGAAAAATTAGATGAAAACAGAAATGTTGTTAAGACCAAGTCGTCCGAATTCACGGACTTTCCTTAAGGAAATAATTCTCCTCACTGTACCCGAGGTTGTGAAATTTTCCTCCCAGGATAAAATGGCCTTCAATCCGACTATACCGGTACCTCAAATAGGCGGATTCTTCGAACACAGTCACGGTTTGAATGATCACACTTAAGAGTATTTTTAAGACAAGAAGAAGAAGTTTGTAGTCTGAAAATTTTAGTTTTCTATATAATAAACCTGTGGATGAAACCAGGTTTATATAGCCACTAGATGCCTTTTTGAAAAGGTGGCATTGGTTCATAATAGAGGTGTGTGACTCTTCCTGAACATGCATGTCTATTCAGTTAAAATAATGCAGTATTTTTCTGAAATAGTGTTGCAGCAGTTCGTGAAGCAGTGCACTGTTCACGCGAAACAGTGTTACTGTTCACGTAACAGTGCTACTGTTCACGCAAAACAGTCACTGTTCACGCATCAGTTCGTGAAGCAGTGCACTGTTCACGCGAAACAGTGCAACTGTTCACGGGTTCCTGTATGTATTAACATTTCCATTCACACCCTTTCATTACTATGAACCCAACAGGAGATGCACCATAACCGATCAGCAAAGTGTACTTGAAGGTACTTTTCTTGATTTGAGGGAACAATTTGTTTGTTTACAGAACAGAAACAATGAGCAATTGGATCAATTCTGCCTACTAAGAGAAATAGATGTTTATGTCAAATTTGTGTTGAATGTGTCTCAATGTTGAGAGTTTTGCCATTAAATAGAAAGTATTCAAAGATTACATCCCCAAAAATCCGTCTTTCCTATCTCTAAAGATCAGTTATTCTATCCCTTTGAATCCACTATTGTTGTATCCCTTATAATCTACTATTCTATCTCTTTGATTACTACATCATATCTCTATAATTACAAATATACTACAATAAATAATTATATTAATATATACAGTATTCACGAGTGGATATGTATACATGTCTGTTTGGATGATTTCCAAGAGACTTCTCCTCCGCCTAATGGAATCTAAATTTATTGCATTAGATAAAGCTGGTAAAGAAGCTAAATGGATCTGAAATTTCTCAAAAGATATTCCTTATTGGCCCAAACCATTGGCACCAGTATATATACAATATGATAGCCAAGCAATAATAGATAGGGTAGGGAGCATGATGTATAATGGTAAATCTCATCATATAAAATGGAGACATAATACCATTAGAAAACTACTTTCTAGTGGAATTATCAATGTTGACTATGTGAAGTCAAAGGATAATATGTTAGATCCACTTACAAAAGGCCTATCTAGAGAGGGAATTGAGAGATCATCAAAGGGAATGGGTTTAAAGCCTAGGGCAAGTCAGCATGGCGGTAACTCTACCTAGCAGACTGGAGATCCCAAGAGCTAGATTTAAGGAGATCAAACAAAGTTGTGACTAATTGTTCAACATTGTCAATATATTCAAACCATTCTCATGATGAAGACAATGTTTAGAGAACAAGGATAAGACTTATGGTTTGAAGATTTTTAATGGTTTCTAAGTTTGACAGGTTTGACCAAATAGTTTGATATATAGGATTAAACGTTTAGGAATCACCTATGTATGGGTGAAGTGGAAGCCGCTTTTAGGAGAATGTTAGTAAAGGCCAATTATCTACGCTCTCATGAAACCAGAATGTGTTCATGGATGAAATAAACAAAACCATGAGAACCATAAATGATAAAAGGTTGATTGTGTGACTTGTGTTGTCTAGGTGTATATTAAAGTCGACGGTTCGAGAATATCAAATCTGAAAATTGATCGAGTGCATCCAATGCATGTTCACTACAGAAAGTTCAAGGAAAAACCTACTTATCCGGATGCAATTAGTATTTACTTGTTGATCACACACTTGTCCATAAATTATTAAATTATCTATTTCCCATTATGTGGGGGATTGTTGGGTTTTTAAGGAGTGTGAATGAAAAATAAATTGGTGTTTTTCCAAAAGAACACCAAGAGAAAGGATGCAATTTGAAGAGACACCTTTTAGGATTGAATGGTTATGACCTTTCCAATGGGTTATAACTTTTCTGAAGAGTTGCACTTTTGTGAAGGGGTGCACCTTTCTGAACCATTATTTCTCTTCATGAATCAATACCTTGATAGTTATAAATACCTAAATTTTTCTTAGGTAAAGATAATTTGTTTTGAGTTGACAAACAATCTTCTTCTTCTTCTAAAAACTCTCATGTGATCATCAAATCGTTGAGTGTGTTTAAAGTTTCTAAAAATTTGAGGTATCTCTATTTTTAGAAAGAGAATCATTTTATCCTGGGAGGAAAGATTCCATAACAAGGGGTACTTGAGGGGAATAAATTTCTTAAGGACACACCGTGCATTTGGTGGACTTGATTCCACAATTTTCTGGTTCATCTTCTTTCTTAAATTTTATAAATACTTTATTTTGATAGTTCATTTGATCATTCATTTGGACTTGTGTTTGAAGTTGTTGTAACTTCATTGTAGTTCTTGAAAGTTGTTCTTGAACCTAGTCTTGAAGTATGGGTTGAAACATACAGATTTTTGTACCCGAAACAACTAAAGTCTCCTCATAGTTCACACCATACCCCTATCTGTTACCAAGAACAACCAACCAAGATTTGTACCAATCAAGAGTTCCATTAGAATTAATTTTGATTGAATAAACTTATTTACATCCAATTGGATGGACATTTGAAGGACATGAAATAATATCCCACGTGTCATTTTCTGTAAGAGCCTAAAGTTCTTCCTCTATTGCTTTTTGCCAACATTTATGCTTGGGTGCTTGTGAGTAATAAGTTGGAACAAAAATAGTTGATAAATTACATGAAAAACCATACCCATTAGGAGTACAAGATACTCTGGTAATCGTCGAGTGGGCTCAAGAGGAGCGGGACTTGAAGAATTCTCAGATACTAGTTGTAGAGCAGTTTTAGGTGGTGGATCAATATCGGAAGGGGATAAAGTTAGTCGCTGTCGTTCATATAAAAATTCAGGTTTGAACCTCTTAGAAGGAGATGACGAATCCTCAAAAGTATGAAGAAGAGGAGAAACATAAGATAACTCAACATTAGTAGGAAAGAAATACTGATTCTCAAAGAGAACAACATTTCTAGAAACGTGAATTTATTAGAACATGGATTATAACAGATAAAACCTTTTTGTGAAGTACTATAACCCAAAAAACACATTTATAGACTAAACAAAAAGTTTATTGCGCTGTAAAGGATGAAGATGCACAAAAAAAATACAACCAAATGTATGAAAATTATCATAGCTGGGATTTTTGTCATAAATATGAAAATATGGAGATTCAAGATTTAACGCTTTAGATGGTAGTCTATTAATTAAGTAAACAATAGTAGACAAAGCTTCCACTCAATATTTAGATGGAACAGAGGACTCAATCAATAAAGTACGAGTGACATCTAAAAGATAATGATTTTTACGTTCAACAACCCCATTTTGTTGTGGTGTATATGGAAAAGAGCGTTGTGAGACAATTCCTTTTTCAAGATTTTTTTTTTTAAAATTCATAAGACATATATTCTCCACTAGAATCAGATCATAATAATTTTGATACAAGTAGAAAATTGAGTCTCAATATAGGCCAAAAATATCTTGAATATGGAAAATACCTTTGAAACAAAGAAAATATACACACGTAAATTGATTATAATCATTTATAAATATCACAATTGAAATAAGCATGAGAAAAAAATTGTGAAATACCCCAAACATTACTATGAATGACATCAAAACACTTTGCATCACGGCTTCCAAAATTAGGAAATGGAAGAAATTTATTTTTGCCCAATTTACAAGTAGAACAATCAAAGAAAATAGTGAAAATTTAATTTTATTTCTCAATAAATCAGAATTTAATAAATGAGACAACATAATAGAACTTGAATGTCCTAACTATTTATGCCATACCTCAGTCTTACTAGTTGTGGAAGTACAAGAAAAAGATAGAACACGAGGAATGAAAAAATATATTGGCTATAGTCGTCCAATGTTAGGACCATTCGCATTTATCGCCCTCGACATCTGATCCTGCACAAGACAATCATTACGAGAAAAATTCATATCACAATTGCTATCTACAAATTGTCCAACTGAAATAAGACTAGTGAAGAGCTTTAGTGACACAAAAACATTGTTAAAAATTTTAGTAATATACCCAACCTTGGTAATGGTAAATTACTATCATTGACAACTTGAATTTTTGATGGACCATAATACTTACGAATATTTTTAACATACTAGCCGAGTTGTTTATATGTTTGGAAGTGCCAGAATCAACAAGCCAAAAATTAGATGCAAGATCATTACCTTGTAGCCCCAAAGCTGAAAAGGCTTACATGATCATTTGTCTTTCCATTTCAGGAGTAAGAATTTGTCCCGAAGATGAGTACTCGGTAGTGAAACAATTTATCCTAGCTTGAAAAGCATTGACCTTACAATTTTGAGGGCGTGTAAGACACTCTTTGATAATTTGTTCTTGTTGTTTGCAATAATTACAAAACTTCTTTCCACAATTGTTATCAGTATAAGCATATTCCTTGTAACTAGAGCATTGAGTTCTAGTCATATCCCTACCCTTTCTTTTACCTTGGGCAGCAAATGCAACAATATCATTAACTTTCTTAAAAGTATTTTGTGTGATAAAATGCTGCTCCTCACGGAGTAATTCCCTGAAACAAATATCCAAGAAAGGAGACGGGTCACAATTCATAAATTTAGAGCAAACGGAATCATAAAAAATTGGTCTCACCTACTTTGCTCATGAACTGCCTGAATTATAAAAAGAGATTCGGCTGGTATTTTGGCATAAGTAATATCGATAAATTCATCCCATAAATTTTGAAATTCAAAAAAATAATCCTGAACAAATTGATCACCTTGAGAGTACTTACTAATTTCATACTCTAACTGAAAGCGTCTTGCGCTATTGTCTTGGTTGTAAACCTTTTGTAAATAACCCCACATAGTGTTAGAAGTCTTGTAAAGCCTAGATTAAGGACAATAAGAGGGTTAATTGACCCCAAAATTTATGTCATCACCTGATCATCCTTAATCTTCTATTTACCTAACTTTGTTAGATTAGTAGGAGAAGGGTCGCTTCCATCTATATGCCCTCATAGTTATTTTTTGGTGACAAATAATTGAAATTAAAACTCCCAGGAAGAATAATTTTTTCCAATGAAGCGAACATTGAAGGATTCAGATTGATGTGAGCCATGTTCTTGAATAGCTATAAAAACTAGAAACATTATGACTTGAAAAAAACAAAAAGGATGAACAAGATCAAAAGTCCAAGATTTTGACGAACTGTCAACACAACCAAAATTTTCAAAAAAAAAATTGAAATGATCCAAGATGGATTCTATGAAACTAGACAGCCAAGATAAGGCTCTAATACCATGTCAAATTTGTGTTGAATGTCTCTCAATATTGAGAGTCTATCCATTAAATAGAAATTATTCAAAGATTACATCCCTAAAAATTCACCTTTCCTATCCCTAAAGATCAACTATTTGATCCCTTTGAATCCGCTATTGTATCCCTTATTATCTGCTACTCTATTTCTTTGATTACTACATCATATCTTTATAATTACAAGTATACTACAATATATAATTACATTAATATATACAATATTCACTATTAATTCGTAATCTTTGAATTGTCCATCATGCTAATAGTTTAGGTTGGCTCAACAACCAACCTTCAAGATCTATTCTTTATGTTTATTTTGGACCATTGACAATATTTTCTGATGAAGAAATCAAGGAGCTCGTTGTAGGATTAAAGCAAAGTGAATAGAAGTTTATATGGGTGTTGAGAGATGCTGATAGAAGTGATATGTTTATTGTCACGATCCAAAACTTGGTCCTGAACGTAACAGGCACCTGGAATCCCTCAAGGCCTTAAAGGACCACTTAGCATTCATCATGAGCATAAAATATTATTTGTAGAAAAGAACATAAAAGAGCGTACAAATAGCTAAACTTAAAACCACCAGTCATCTTAATAATCTTAAGAGATAAATAATGGAGAAATACAGAAAAACAAGTATTCACTTCAATACCAGTCTACGAAGCATTTAAACATAAAGAACTATCTAGTCCTAAATAAGTCCCAAGCGATACCATAATAAGAAATACTAAAACTCTTCAGTAGGCTACCTTCGGAAGAATAGAGAGCTCACTAACTCTAAAGCTATCCTGATGATCCTAACGCTGAACAGAACCACAGAAAGGTGTCTCCGAACTTACAACATGAAATGATGTAGCATCTGCGGATGAAAATAAATTGGAATAACTCTTATGAATTTGCTCTTTTTTTAAATATAAACGATGAAGCTAAAAGATTAAAGCGTAAATCAAATCCCTAAAACAATCATCTGTTATATATTTAGCGCAAGAGTAAATTCATAACTTCAAGTAATGCTCTCCAAAACCCATTTAAATAAGAAGAGAAAAACAATTCAATAAAGAAAGAATTCATAAAACTCAATCTTTTCGTCAATTATGGAATAGCTCTCAACCTTCGCTTAAATTCATGATTTTGGTATAAATAAAGATTTAGGAAACATACTCTTAAAATTAGGTTGAAAGAGAGTTGTTCTACATACCTTTTGAAGGAGAGAATCACAAGAAAGCTTTGAAATAGAGCCTTAAGTCTTGAACCTAGATTTTCTCATCTCTTGGAACCGTAAAGAGGATAGTAACATATTTAATTCAAAAAATCATGCCTTAGTGGTTTAAGAATATTTTCTATAGGCAGGGGATGATTATAGGGCAAGGAAAATACCAAAAGGCCCTTAAAAATGCATAAGAAAATAAGAGAAATTATTGTTGGACATCACCTCCATGGCATGGAGGCTATAGCGGAGATAAAGCTTCGTGACACGGAGGCTATCGTAGAGATACATCTCTATGACACAGAGGTATTACGGATTTAACACCCCATAATTTTTCTCAACTCGATATCACTTTGTAGCATGCTTAATGAGCTGACAACTTGAATGATGTTTTTCTTTCTAAGTGATAAGAAAAGGACTTAGTCACATTTTGAGCTCCAAATATTTAATGATTTTATTTTTGACCTCCCTAACCTCATAAAGTTAATTTTTAAGTTGATTCATGATTGGGAAAGTCAATAGTACATCTCGGGTGAGTTTCAAACTTTTCGGACAAATATAAGGGCATGTTTGGTACTCCAAAACAACCGCTCAGGGCAATATGCCCGTGGCGCCCTACCCATTCCGGTACCTGGGTGAGACCACGATGGGTGACTTTCCTAGAGCGACGCTCCAGAGCCCGCAACGTCCTGGCTAGTCCGGCCCATGTATTTTATGCAGTTAAGCTCCATGTTTTAAGGGCAAATGGGTCATTTTTCTTCACCCAAATTTGCCTAAATACGAAATTAAAAAGTGTTTAGGGTAAATTACATTAAAAACTACTCTTATTATCTCAAATCAAAACCTTAGTTCCTTCCCTTAAGATCAAGATTTCATCCTCAAGGTCAAGAACTCCAAAGACTCAATTAAGATACGAGTTTCTCTCTGTACTTAACAAAATAAGGTACGTGGGGTTGTCCTAATCTCATGGACATGATTTTGATACAAATTTAAACAATAATTTAATAATTACTTCAGTATGTATGCAATTATAAGTGGGGTTTTATTTTTAACACAAAAATCATGCATTGTGATATGGTTTTAAGAAGAATATTAAAAGATCATGGGGTTGTTTGCTTATATATCTTAATTTTTAAAATGGTGGACATGTGATTTGAATTTTGAAAGGTGTTATGAACATGATTTGTGAATATTTTAATCCTCATGATGATGTTTTATTTACTCCACATGATACTATTGTTAAACTACCGAGAGCATGAATTTTATATCCACTATCATACTACTTTATAAATGATGAAGTTTCTTGACTATTATGTATTGGGAATCATTATGCATGTGTTGGCGTATGAAAGTCTTATTGGTGTTCACACTATGACTTGCATAAGAAGTTTTGAGAATTGATATAGTACTGATGACTTACAAGTCGGGGTATGACGATATCCCGTGGGGGAATTACCTCGAATGAAAAGAAGAAAAGAATGTTGTGAGCATGATGCATGTTTTCCTTATATCAAACTTAAAGATTGATTGATGTCAGTTGGATGGTTACCCGAAGAAATTATGAGTCAGATGATTCTATGCTAGAAATCGTGATTTACCAACATGGGTACTTGGTACCCTGCTATGTGATCTTACGTACCTAGTACTATGTCATCCCAACTCAAGACCTATGGTTAAGAGCCTTGATTTATGATCTTGAGCCCAACCACTACATATTGACTTGATTGGGGTTGTGGCACCCTGCTGTGTGATCCTGTGTGTCCTTCCCTCACTAGTACTCCAATCTTGGCGACAACCGAGATTTGGAAGTCGGTGAAAATGTGAAATTGTAGGGTGTACCATCTAGCTTAATTATGTTGCATTATTGTTGAAAATTATTATACTATGCCCATGTGTTTTCAAATGATTTTGCATTAATGTGTTTTATAATAGCTCTCACCTATGTTGTTTAAAAGTTGTATTTTGTTTTTGGATTACTCTACGTACCAGTACTTTATATTGATCCCCTATATTTCAGGGTCTGAGGCTCAATCCAGGGGTCCTGCTAGACCGTAGATTTGACAGACAAAAATGTGCACTTGGTGAGCCTCCCTTACCTTGAAAGGCCATTCTTAGTGTATTGTTATTTCATTATAGTATTGGTCCAACTGGGGCCTTGTCCCAGTTTTAAGAAAGATGTTGGTTTTGATGTATTAGAGATTTCGCAGACTGAGGTTAAGTACTATTAAGAGTTTATGAAACTTCATCTTTGGACCTGTTCAGTTGATATATTATAATGATCATGTGACCGTATGTTGAAAATTCCGCATCTCTTGTATTGTTTAAATGATATACATGATTTTTAGAAAGTAAAAAGTGCTTAAGCCACTATGGCTTGGGATGCCCATCACGGTCAGGGCCCGGTTCACGTCGTGACAGCGGACCTCCACTATTTTTGCTAAAACTTAATTTTTGTTGGACCCTTGCTCCATAGCACAGGGCTAATGCATTAGTATACTATTTTGGGCTCCAAAATTTATTTTTCTCAAGCTCTTTATTCTGTAAAATCCCCCGATTCAATTTTAAAACTTTCACAAAGGCCAGAAATATGGGGTGTCATATTTATTGGGAAAGCTAGAAGATTTGTGTCACTAGAAGTGTATTGAAGAAGGAAAAAAGTGGTCCAATTAATGGTAAGAGAATGGAAACCAAACCAGAAATCTAGAAGTTCATGAGTTATAGTGGATGAAATTCTTGCATAGAGAGAGTTACTACAGACTTTCCAATAGCTACTTATCCTATGCTGTCTGAACAACTATTCTTTTTTGTGACAAAAATGCTGAAAATTGGCCACTCAATTAGGGGGTGGGAGAAACATGATGATGGCATCAGAAGATGATGTTTAAATTAGGAAAATAGTAGAAGAATTAGGAGCATCAGTAAGGTAGTCCACAGAGAAAGGGGAGTAAAATCCAGACTTTTTTTCACAAGAAATATGTAATGGTTATTGTTGAAAATATGCCTAAAAAATAAAGTAGAAAAATTACTAACTGTAGAAAATAAGAATAGAGACTTATCTTGAGGCTTTAGATCTTTGGAAAAAGTTATTTTCAGAATTCATCTCACTCACAGGTCCTTCAAAAACCTAGCTATGATACCAATCAACAATTGGTATTTAGAGCCATTTTCTTGTGGGACCTGAGATGAATCCTCAAGAACCTGGCTATGATACCAACCAACAATTGGTATTTAGAGCCATTTTCTTGAGGGACCTGCGGGTGAGATGAATTCTTAAAACAACTTTTCCTAAATAGCCTCTCTTATCTTTGATGGTGAGAATTACCAACTTTGGACAGTAATAATAGAGACTTATCTTAAGGCTTTAGATCTTTGGGAGGCCGTGGATGTAATGCCCAAAAGTTTTCCTAGCTAAATCTTTTCCTAAAGTATCAAGCATGTGATTCTAGAGTGATTTATAATTAATTACCTGTGGAATTCTTTAGATTTTAACTTTTCATTACGTAGATGATCAAATAAGTTTTCTATCGACATAAAATTCATCCAAAACAGACACTCAGTAAAGGAGTTATGGTTAATTCAAGTCCTAGTCATAAAACACCGTAATTCCTGTCCTTGGCACATCGCGGAGAGGGTGTAAATGAAGATGATCAATTTTCAGTGAAACTCCATGATGGTGGAGCATCGCAGAGTGGGCCAAATTCTCATTCGTCAATTTCTAGTGAGCCACCACGATTGTGGCGTGTCGCGGTGGCTAATAAAATTGGGCACCCAGTTATAGTTTTATTCCATCTCATTAAGGATATATTGGGTAGTTTCCACCCCCTTATCAGCTTAAACATGGAATTATATTCCCAAGTGACCACATTACTCATATTTTCCTCAAGAAATTCATAAGAACTCACCCTAGGGTTTCAAACTAAAAACCCAAATATCTCAAGATTTAACCGTGGATTTTTAAAATAAATTGGAGATTTGGAATCCCCAAGCCATAGGCATCAAGAAGAATCCTTTAATTTCCTAAATAGAGGTACGTGGGGTTTTCTTAAAAATCTCATGGGCATAAAAATCATGTTTTTAAGTTTCGGATTTATGAGTAAATATATGTTTTAGATGTTTTAATGGTATTGTTTTGGTCTTTAGGCCTCCCCAAAATTGATTTGAATTGATATATGTATATATGTACATGTTTTAATATTGATGATTAAATTGAGAGCATGATTCACGCGAAAATCCCTCTCTTCTTATGATTTTCCTTACTTATCATATGATATGGATTAGTTTTGAAATGCATCTTGAAAAGCATGTTACGAAGTGTCATGATTTATGAATGATTTGGTTATGAATCTTGAATTCCAAAGACAGGGTTGTTTGTATTGAAAAATGCTGAAAATACATATAATGAGAGAGTGCATGGACTTTGCCAAAAGCACATGACCACCTTATATTCGAAAAGTTCTTGCATAGTTTTGACTTATGCTTTCGGAATATGAAATCTTGTATACTGTTTGCATGTTTGAGTGGTCTGAACTGTGTTTTAATGAAAGAATTATGCAAGATGAATTATGGCTCAGAAATAGGACTTACAAGTCTTGGTGTGATGACACCAACTCAGATAATGCTATGTTGATTCAGAACAGAATAGAATGCATGTTTGAAATTAGACTTTTCAGATGTTGAAACTAGAAAAATGCATGATTCCGAACAGGATAAAATTGGGCATAAAGAGAGATTAGGTGTTTCCCCAAAGAAGACATGGGTTCAGACAAGTCATTGCACAAAATTGTGATTTGTAGATTCAGGTTTATTATATTACGCTGGCCTAAAGCCTTAGGGTGTATCAGACTCAGACACTCCAACCCTTGTAGCACACTTAGGTTGGTGGCTTCCCCGCCGAGTCAATGGCAAATTTCATATATCCTATGGAATATCATACTTGTAGGGGAGTGCCACCTAACTCAGAAGTAATACAAAGATCAGACATTGTATTGATGAGAATGATTTATGATTTTCAGAAAGTGCCCATGTGTTTTAGAACTATTTCATGCATGATATTTTGAAAAATCACTCTCCAACTATTTTTTATATATATATACAAGCTTTATTTTGGATTACTTCGCATACCAGTACATCTATATTGACCCCCATTCTCCCTCTAGGTTCTGAGGCTCAATCTAGGGGTCCAGAAAAGTAGTAGATTTTGATCAAACAGGGTTGCAGTGTCCAGTTGGTGAGCCTTCTTTGTTCCAGAAAGCCTATTTATTTTCAAACAACCATTATTAGACATGGTTTTGGTCTACTGAGGGCCTTGTCCCAGTTTTCAAATTATGTTAGTGATCATGTAGTAGAGATTTCATAGATGGTTATCAGATGTTGTTAGATAGTTCTGGATTTTGTCTTTCTTTTTAATTTATGTCAGACTTATGACCATGATTCCGTTGTTACATATATTTTTGCATTTCCTTATTGTATATGAATGGTGTATATGATTTCAAGTTAGGAGGGTGTCCGGGCCTCCATGGTTTGAGATGTTCATCACAGCCAGGGCCTCAGTCTGGGTCGTGACAAACTTGGTATCTAAGCACGGTTCATGGTCCCAGGGTATCTGCGAAATCTCATTGGGTAGATTCTTGTTTATGGGTATGTAGCGCACCACACTTAAAAGTAGGAGGCTACTGGGCATTTAGGAATGTTTCCCCTCTTTGTGATTTAGTTTGTGCTTTAGAGTCTGAGTTAGAATTGTACCCTAATTAGTGATCTAATGTATTTCAAAAAATAGTCATGCCTCCTCATCGTTCCAACAACCAGGATGCTCAGGATTAATAAGTTCACCCCACCCATGGGATGCGGACCCGAATTAAAGCACACACCCAAGAAACTATCCCCACTCTGGGAGTACCTCCAGTCCCGGCCAGTCCATCTTGATCTCTAAGGACAAATGCTAACCGTCCTCAGTCTTCTCAGAGGGATATATCGAATGCAGAATTGAAAAAATCTATTCACATACTTGCACAACTGGTAGACACACAAACTCAGAGGTCGGAGGATACTAGGTATGCATCTGTTACTTTGGAGGCTACTAGGGTAGGCCAGTTTATGAGGATGACCTCGCCCAAATTTTTAGGCACTAAGGTAGATGAGGACCCACGAGAGTTTGTGGATGAAATGGAGAAGATTTTTAGAGTAATGTATATGGATTAGGTGGAAGGGGTTGAGTTAGTAGCGTACCAACTTAAAGATGTAGAGAACCAATGGTCTAATAAGTGGGAAGAGGCAAAGGGTGAGAGTGTTGAGCCTACAATTTGGGGTGAATTTGTGGAAGCTTTTCTTGACCGGTTCTTTTCTCTAGAGTTGGGGGAAGCCAAGGCAAAAGAATTCATGAATCTTAAGCAGGGGAAGATGAGTGTCCAGGATTACACTCTGAAGTTTAATAAACTTTCTCGTTATGCACTAGAAATAACAGGAAATTTGACATCCTAGATGAGAAAGTTTGCATCCGTCCTTTTCGATGATCTAGCTCTTGAATGCCAAGGGGCAATGCTAAATAGGGATATGGACTTTGCTAGGTTGTCATTCTACATACAGTAGGTGGAAAAGAAAAAAAGAAAATATATGAATCTAGATAGAAAGACAGGCAGGCGAAGAGAGACAGAACAGTGAATCAGAACCACAGTAAGCCATAGAGCGGTAACTAGGGCGATAAATGGCAAAAGAAGAATTTTTGGAGTGACGCACAGTCTACAGCTAGCGCCCCAGCGCCCATACCCCCAGTTGATAGACGATCTTAGAGTTTTCAGACTAGTCATGGACCCAAAGCTCAGGATACTCAGTCACAGGGCAGTGTGGCTCAGCAGCATCGTACTTTTCCATGGTGCGATACTTGCGGTAGGCATCATCTAGAAAGGTGTCAGTTGGGCTCGCTAGTGTGTTATTCATACATCTAGATAGGTCATTTCTAGAGAGATTATCTCTCTGCTAAGAGGAATGTTGGTAGATCTAAGTCTCAGGCAAACTCTTCTGCGCCACCACCGCCACAAAAGGGCACCACTTCATCTACTGGGAGCAGTTGTAATCAGTTATATGCTTTGACCAACCTCCAAGAGGTGGAAGCCTTATTAGATGTTGTCACCGGTACATTACAAATATTTTCCCATGATATTTATATGTTACTTAATCCCGGGTCTACCTTATTCTATGTGACCCCGTATGTGGCTATTGGTTTTGGGTTTGAGCCTGATGTGATTGCCGAACCTTTCTCTATTTCCACTCCGGTTGGTGCTTCTGTTATAGCTAGGAGGGAGTATAAAATTGTGTTGTGTCTATTCTTAGTAGGGATATTATGGCAGACCTCATAGAACTTGATATGGTTGCTTTTGATGCTATCCTAGGGATGGAATGGATCCATCAGTATTATGCCATACTAGACTGTAGAACCCGAAAGGTTACCTTTTCTTTTCTAATTAAGCCAGCAATACAGTGGGAAGGGCATTCTTTAGCACTTAGAGGGCACTTTATATCTTATCTCAGAGCCCGTAAACTTATCTCCAAGGGTAGCTTGTATCATTTTATTCGGGTTGAAGATTCTAATGCCGAAAGTCTTTCTCTTCAGCCTGTTCCTGTAGTAAATGAATTCCTAGAAGTTTTTTCAGATGATCTCCTAAGAATTCCACCTGATAGGGAAATAGATTTTGGCATTGATGTGTTTACAGATACCCATCCTATTTTTGTTCATCCATATAGAATGGCTCCTACAAAGCTAAAAGAGTTGAAAGAACAGTTGAAAGATCTCTTAGATAAAGGTTTTATTAGACCTAGTGTTTTGCCCTAGGGTGCACCTGTACTCTTCGTGCAAAAGAAAGATGGTTCCCTGTGTATGTGTATAGATTATCATCAGCTGAATTAGGTCACTATTAAAAATAAATATCCTCTTTCTAGGATTGATGACCTTTTTAACCAACTTCAGGGTGCTAAGTGTTTTTCTAAAATAGAACTTCGTTCAGGATATCACCAGTTGAAAGTTAGGGAGTCATACATTCCTAAAATAGCTTTTCGAACCAGATATGGTCATTATGAATTCTTAGTCATGTCTTTCGGGTTGACTAACGCTCCTGCAGCTATCATGGACCAAATGAATAGGGTCTTCCGTCAGTTCCTAGACATGTTTGTCATATTTTTTATTGATGACATCTTAATTTACTCCAAAAGTGAGGAGGACTATGCCAATCACCTCCGCACTATTCTTCATACTCTCAAAGATCATAAGTTATATGTGAAATTCTCCAAGTGTGAATTCTGGTTGAATGCTATTGCTTTCTTGGGGCATATTGTGTCTAGTGAGGGGATCTGGGTTGATCCCCAAAAAGTTGAGCTAGTGAGAAAATGGACCAGACCCACAACTCCAATCGACATTTGGAGCTTCTTGGGTTTGACAGGTTATTACAGAAGGTTTGTAGAGAGTTTCTCCTCCATAGTTGCACCACTTACTAAGTTGACTCAGAAAAAGGTAAATTTTTTGTGGTCTAACTTTGTGAGAATAGTTTTGAGAAGTTGAAAGACAAGTTGACTACTGCTCCTATTTTGACTCTTCTGGAAGGTACAGAGGGTTTTATTGTGTATTATGATACATCCCGTGTAGGAATTAGTTATGTACTTATGCAGCATAGTAAGGTGGTAGTTTATGCATCTCGACAATTGAAGGTGTATAAGCGCAATTACCCTACCCATGATTTGGAGTTAGCAGCGGTGGTGTTTGTACATAGAATTTGGCGGCACTATCTTTATAGGGTGCATGTAGACATTTTCATTGACCATAAAAGTTTGCAGTATGTTTTCTCGCGGAAAGAATTTAATCTCATGCAAAGGCGCTGGATGGAATTGCTAAAGGACTATGACATGAGCCTGCACTATCATCCAGGTAAGACAAATATTGTAGCCGACGCCCACAGCAGATTATCTATGGGCATTCTTTCTCATGTTGAGGAAGGGAAGAGAGAAGTGGTAAAGAATGTTCACCGACTTGAAAATCTTAGAATGCGACTCTTAGATTTTAAAAATGGAGGGGTGGTTATGCATGAGATAGCTAAATCATCCCTTTGTGCAGAAGTTAAAGAAAGGCAGGCCGAAGATCCTATCTTGATGCAAATTAAGAATGATGTGGGTCAGCAGAAGGTGATGTCATTTGAGATTGGTGGTGATGGTATTTTGAGATATCAGGGTAGATTATGTGTACCAGATGTTGATGGTTTGCTGAACAGAATCCTTGACAAAGCTCACACTTCGAGGTATGTTGTCACCCAGGCTCTACTAAGATGTACAATGATCTGAAATTTATGTATTAGTGGAATAATATGAAGCGTGATATGGCTAACTTTGTTTCCAAGTGTTTGAATTACCAACAAGTTAAAGTAGAGCATATGAGGCCAGGTGGTTCTTCCCAAGAGATAGCTTTGCCCTTGTGGAAGTGGGAGATGATTAATACGGACTTTATTACAGGACTCCTGAAGACTCGAAACCAGTATGATTCCATTTGGGTAATTGTAGATAAGTTGACCAAGTCAGCCCACTTTCTGCCTGTCAAGACTAACTATTCGGGGGAGGATTATGCCAAGATTTTCATTGTAGAAATAGTTGGTTTGCATGGGGCACCTGTGTCCATCATATTTGACCGAGGTACACAGTTTTCTTCACAGTTTTAAAGATCGTTTCAAAACGGTTTAGGTACCCAAGTGAATTTTAGCACGACTTTCCACCCTTAGACAGACAGGCAAGATGAGCACACCATCCAGACCCTTGAGGATATGTTGAGGGCCTGGATGATTGATTTTAAAGGTAGTTGGGTAGAGCACTTGACATTGATAGAGTTTTCATATAATAGCAGTTTTCATTCCAGTATTAAGATGGCACCATTTGAGGCATTGTATGGGAGGAGATGTAGGTCTCTGATAGGGTGGTATGAAGTAGGTAAAACGCAGATTTTTGGGCCTGATCTTGTTCACTGGGCAATGAATGATGTGAAACTTATCAGAGAACGACTTAAGATAGCTCAGAGTGATCAAAAATCCTACGTCGATAATAGGAGAAGATATCTAGAGTTTGAAGTTGGAGATTAGGTGTATCTCAAGGTTTCTCCCATAAAGGGAGTCATGCGATTCGAGTAGAAAGGTAAGTTGAGTCCTCGCTATGTAGGGCCATACCAGATTGTGATAAAGATAGGTGGGATTGCGTATGAGTTAGAATTGCTTGCTAGTTTGGGTTTTGTCCATCCGGTATTTTATATATCTATGTTGAAGAAGTGTATTAGAGACCATTCTTTGGTATTGTATGTCAAAGAAATCAAAGTGATAGACTCCTTATCCTATGAAAAAGAGCCTATAGAAATTTTGGATCACCAAGTTAGAAGATTGAGAAGCAAAGAGATATCCTCAGTTAAAGTGTTGTGGAGAAACCAGAAAATTGAAGAAGCAACTTGGGAATCAGAAGTTGACATGAGAGCTAGATACCTAAAGCTTTCTGAACCAGTGGAAGACGAAATGAAAGGTACAATCCTTACCTTATTCTTTCTATGCCTTAGTATGCTTGAAATTATGCTTTTCTGTGTCCTGCGTCAACATTCGGGGACGAATGTTCCCAAGGGGCATATTGTAACCCCCCGAAGTTTTCCTAGCTAAATTATTTCCTAAAGTATCAAGCATGGGATTCTAGAGTGATTTATACTTAATTCCTTATGTAATTCTTTAGATTTTAACTTTTCATTACGTAGATGATCAAATAAGTTTTTCGTCGACATAAGATTCATCCAAAATGGACACTCGGTGAAGGAGTTATGGTTAATTTAAGTCCTAGTCATAAAACACCGTCATTCCTGTCCTTGTCACATCGTGGAGAGGGTGTATATGACGATGGACAATTTTCAATGAGACTCCGCGATGGTGGTGCATCGCGGAGTAGGCCAAATTCCCATTCATCAATTTCCAATGAGCCACCGCGATTGTGGCGCGTTGCAGTGGCCCAAAAAATCGGGCACCCAGTTATATTTTACTCCGTCTCATTAAGGGTATATTGGGTATTTTTCACCCCCCCCCTTATCAGCTTAAACACAGAATTATATTCCCAAGTGACCACATTACTCATATTTTCTTCAAAAAATTCACAAGAACTCACCCTAGGGTTTCAAACTAAAAACCCAAATATCTCAAGATTTAACCGTGGGTTTTCAAAATAAATTGAAGATATAGAATCCCCAAGCCGTAGACTTCAAAAAACATCCTTTAATTTCCTAAATAGAGGTACGCGGGGTTTTCTTAAAAATCTCATGGGCATAGAAATTATGTTTTTAAGAAAAGGGTTTCGGATTTATGAATAAATTCATGGTTTAGAAGTGTTGACGGTATCGTTTTAGTCATTAGGCCTCCCCCAAATTGATTTGATTTGATATATGTATATATGTACATGTTTTAATGTTGATGATTGAATTAAGAGCAGGATTCACGTGAAAATCACTCTCTTGTTATGATTTTCCTTACTTATCATATGATATGGATTAGTTTTGAAATGTATCTTGAAAAGCATGTTACGAAGTGTCTTGATTTATGAATGATTTGGTTATGAATCTTAAATTCCAAAGACAAGATTGTTTGTATTGAAAAATGCTGAAAATACATATAATGAGAGAGTGAATGGACTTTGCCAAAAGCACATGACCACCTTATGTTTGAATAGTTCTTGCATAGTTTTGACTTATGCTTTCGGAACATGAAATCTTTTATACTGTTTGCATGTTTGGGTAGTCTGAACTGTGTTTTAATGAAAGAATCATGCATGATGCATTATGGATCATAAATAAGACTTGCAAGTCTTGGTGTGACGACACCAACTCAGATAATGCCATGTTCATTCAGAACAGAATAAAATGCATGTTTGAAATCAGACTTTTCAGATTTTGAAACTAGAAAAATACATGATTTAGAACAGGATAAAATTGGGCATAAAGAGTACTTAGGTGGTTCCCCGAAGAAGGCATGGGTTCAGACTACTCATTGCCCAAAATCGTGATTTTGCCAATCCGGGGTTATTATATTACGCTGGCCTAGATCCTTGTTGCGTATCAGACTCAGACACTCCAACCCTTGTGGAAAACTCGGGTTGGGGGCTTCCCCGCCGAGTCAATGGCGGATTTCATATAGCCCGTGGAATATCAGACTTGTAGAGGAGTGCCAACTAACTCAGAAGTAATACAATGATCAGACATTGCATTGACGAGAATGATTTATGATTTTCAAAAAGTGCCCATGTGTTTTAGAACTATTTCATGCATGATATTTTGACAAATCGCTCTCCAACTATTTTATATAGATATACAAGCTTTATTTTGGATTGCTTTGCGTATCAATACATTTGTATTGACCCTCCCTCCTTTCTCCTGGTTCTGAGGCTCAGTCTAGGGGTCCAAAAAAGTAGTAGATTTTGATCAGACAGGGTTGCAGTGTCTAGTTGGTGAGCCTTCTTTGTTCCAGAAGGCCTATTTATTTTCAGACAACCATTATTAGACATGGTTTTGGTCTACTGGGGGCCTTGTCCAAGTTTTTAGATTATGTTAGTGATCATGTAGTAGAGATTTCGCAGACGGTTATCAGATGTTGTTAGATAGTTCTGGATTTTGTCTTTCTTTTTAATTCATGTCAGACTTATAACCATGATTTCGTTGTTACATATATTTCCGTATTTCCTTATTGTATTTGAATGGTGTATATGATTTCAAGTTAGGAGGGTGTCCGAGCCTCCATGGTTCGGGATACTCGTCACAACCAGGGCCTCAGTTCGATTTCTGACAGTGGAGGAGGACAATGATCTTCTTCCACTACCTAATAATCCCACAGTGGCGTAAATCAAAAGCCTAAAGGAAAAAAATCATAAAATTAAAGGCGAAAGCAAGTTTGTTTGCTAGTGTGTCTCCAATAATTTTCATGAGAATTATGACTTTTAAATCAACAAAAGAAATTTGAGATTATATGAAGGAAGAATATACAGGAGATGAAAGAATACGAGGAATGAAGGTATTGAATCTAATAAGGAAATTTCAATTGTAAAAGATGAAGGAATCTGAGACCGTCAAAGAATACTTAGACAAACTTTTTGGCATTGTTAATAAGGTAAGATTTCTTGGCATAAAACTTCAAGATTCAAGAATTGTTGAAATTTTTTGTTATAGTACCTTAACGGTACGAAGTATCAATAACTACCTTGAAAAATACAAAAAAACTTGTCCAAGATTATCTTGATAGAATTGTTAAATACATTGCAGGCATAAGAGCAAATGAGACTTATGAGGTAGGATGGTATGATTTAAAGAGCTTTGGCTGCCAACCACAAGACTCAAAGCAAGGGTAATAATTCAAGAAAAAAACACCCACCTTGCTAGTACTATGGCAAAATAGGTCATCCTCCATTTAAATGTTAGAAGAGACCAGATGCATAATGCAAGATCTACAATGTGATTTACAAAAGTAAATCTGAAAAATATGAAGCAGATGACTAAGTCACCAAAGAAGAAGAAAAAGATCACTTATTTGTGGCAATATATTTTCTAACCAAGAAATCTAAGTTTTGGATGATTTACAGTGATTGTACAAACCACATGACATATGACAAAACTCTTTTTTAAAGAGTTTCTACCTTTGAAAAATTAGAAAGTCAGACTTGGGAATGGTGACTATATTTCGGCAGAAGGAAAAGGGAAAGTTTCCATAATTTCAGGTACAAAATTAATTTCAAATCCTTTATGTGCCCGATATTGATAAAAGTTTGCTTAGTGTTGGCCAATTAATGGAAAAAGAATTTAAATTATTATTTGGAAAAAAATATTGTTGAATCTTTGTTCCGCTAATCATGAAATTTTACAAGTTGAAATGAGAGATAAAAGTTTCCTATTTAATCCAACAAAAGGTGCACACAAGCCTTGCAAGACCAAAGATGAATTGACAGATTTGTTCAAGAGGTCAAATTCAATCAAAACTACAATCTACAATTTCTGATCCAAGCAAGAGTGTTGAAACTATGTCTCAAAAATTAAGTAGATAACTATTAGCAGTTTTAAATTATTAGAGTTCTGTATGGCTTAAACTTAGGATTAGTTATCTCTTTGTTATTTGAATTTAAATTTAGTTGCTTATTTTTATATTTTTAAGTTAAAAATTTAGCTATAAATATATATCTTTGAATTACTAATAAAACAATTTCCTTTTGATAATACAATTGCAATATTTTTTGTCTTTAAATCTTTCTCTGGTATTTCTTTAATTTCAAAGATAAATACCAACAGTTATTGCTTTGTTATTCTTAAGTCTGTTTCTTTTCTTTTAATTCATGATTGTGGGTTGCTTTTCAATATTCATTTCCCAGTTCTGTTGCTCTATGCCTAGTGACATCGCCTTCTTCCGATATCATAAACTTCCTCTCAACATTCTTAATCCTTGATGCATTCACTAGCTTCTAGCATTTCACCCTAACAAGAAGGTCTATTTTTAATATTTTTGTCACCAAGGAATCAGTCCTACTCTCAGTAATGCTGTTGATTTCCTTTGATATATTTTTTTCTTATTAGCTTTTGGGCTGAAGCTATGTCTTGATTTTATATATTTTTTTCTTATTAGCTTTTGGGCTGAAGCTATTTCTGATTTGGACATTCATTTTTCTCCAAAACTTCCGTACCACATATTTTCTTGCCATATACTCCAAATTTTTGTCGTATAATCAGTCCGTTCATCTTGCAACCAGATGGAAGGTACGTAGCCAAGATTCAGTAATTCCTAAATAATACTCTCTCCATTCCTAAATAAGTGCTCCTTTTGACTTCGGCAAATCCTTAAATAAATTACTCACTCCTAAAAAATTAAAGATAACAACTTACCTCTAATTAAAATTTATCTTTTTTCAAGTTGACATTTATTACTATATTTAAACTCAAGGAAAAGTTGCTTAAAAAATAATGCACGTAACTTGTTTTTTATTTTTCTCCAGTCTTTTTACATAAGACTCAATCAAATTGAAATTTCTATTTTTGGTAGAAAGCTATTAGTCATTTTTTATCTTTAGAATAGCAAATAGGAGTATTATATTATGATAATTTTGACCTACTTTCAGTTGTAATAACTATTTAAGTTGGAAGTTGATAATAAAAAAAAATACGCTGCTTTACTTTGAAAAAGGAAAAAAAAATCCTTTTTGATAATGACAAGCCATATTCTTAAAGAACACTCAAGTTCCCTTCACTTTAGCACATCGACACGAGCATTCCCCCTTCCAACAACACTTCTTCCCCCTATCAATAGTACTTCTTCCCCTTATCAACAATACCCCTTTAATGATTATTACATTAGAGACCGGGTTAATTATTACATTTACATAGACCAAGTCCCATTGATACCTACCTGTGAGTCATTTTCCCCCTTTCGGCATCATAAAAAAGTAAAGACTGTAAACCAAGTTAAATAATCTGCACAAACAAGTTAACTCATGGCCACTGGGCCAACACTAACATGAATGAATAACTTATAAATGAGAGATAGATGATAGACACAAATAGAAGTTCCACTCATATTATAACCAGGATAGATACCATATAGTGCAATATCAAAAAAAATAATACAAAAATGAACTAGATATCCATGGAAACAATCAAGGGGAACTCTTAAGCTAACAAAAAAAGGGGCTTAAGAAGGTGGAGGTTTAGGGGCAAGGGATCTGAGAAACATCTACATTCTTGAACTCTCAGTATAATGAGAATTCAGAAGATGCATTGTGACGCCCTTGACTTCAGCATTCAACTCTTTGATTTCCCTGATAGAGCAATGACCCGTGTCTTTAATTTTGTATTTTAAGTTTTCACTGCCTCTGAAGCACCAGGTCCTTCTGATGATAGTTGTTGATTCCTCAACTTAAGATATGTAATCTTAACTTCCTTTGTATACAAATTCATTCTTAACTCATCCACCTCTACACTCAACATCTCTTAGGCATCAATCAACTCAGATTCTTGGGACAAGGTCCACACCTTTCCTTCACCATACTCATTTTCAAGTAGAGTGTTTAGAGTGAACATTTACTTAGCTATTTCAGGTTTTCCCTTATCACCAACAATCTTAAAGTGATTGAACACTCTATTCAGAAAATACTTATAAGGCATTCCATGTCCTCGTTCTTTAACATGCACAACCATGTACATATGTTCAATCATTAAGGCTGGCAGACTCACAAGTTCAAAGTTGCTTAAACACTTCATCACAAAGAGATCAACTACAGAGGCTACAATTCTTTTTTCTGACTTAGGGAGAAACACCTTGTTCACAAACTCATACACCAACTGAAAATCACCCTTCTAGAACTTCTTTGTCACACCTTCTATAGAAGTCCCTCCCACCTTGGAAGCATCCTTCATGAATTCCACTGAAGGTTATTGATTTTTTTTACAGATTTGACTGCAATGATGGGGATATTTAGAATTTTCTCATGGGTATCTTCATCCAACTTCACCTTTTTTTCCTACACTAAGGAAGACAAACTCAAGCCATCTTTAGTAAACTTCATAGTGTAGTAGAATTACCTAATTTCATTCTTAAACACAGAGGGAACTGATTTCTCAAAGAGGTGTAACCATTCATGATGTATTAGATACTTCACCAATTACCATCCTTAGTTGTTCATAGATCCTAAGGTTAAATACCCCTTCCAGGCAAGACATTTCTCTCCTCTATTGACAAAACTTGCTTATTCTTTTGCCGCTTCCTAACTCTTTTTTTGCAATATTCTCCTTCATGGGACCAGGTCCCTCAGGAACTTTCCTTTTCAATATAATGTGCTTCTTTGAAATAACAAATTTTGGTTTACTTGGGAGGACCTGGACCTCCTTCCTTCTTGAACTTTCTTACTCCTTTTCTATCGTAGCAATAACATCAGCATCAATTTTCTTATCTCCTTTTCCCAACATCAACTACTTTAACATTTTCTTTATCAATCAGTGTTCCCCTTTTCAGCCTTCTTCTCTTAGTTGTGGCTATTTTGTTCGATTTCATGGCATCTCTCAATATTTTCTTCTGCATACTTCTAGTGATATAAGACTTGACCACTTTCATTCGGTTCATCAGCTTTCTCTTTTTCGTTACTTTCTCTTTCCCTCTGCATAGCCCATCTTAGAGGTATATCATCATCATCATCCATAAGAGGCTGCACGACTATATCAGGACACACAGTAGAAGTAGGGGTTGTGTCAAAATTTAGGAGTGAAGGGTTATCAATAATATTTTCTTCTATCCCAACTGAACTCCCTCTTAGATTACTAGCCAGCAATTCAGTCTCTTAACCACCTAACCTTCTCTTTCTAATACAATACTAAAGGGGTTCAACTTTTTGATTGGAATATCCTCCTTGAATAATTAAGTAAAAATACAGTTGGATTCTGATAGAGTAGGAGAACCTAGTTTTTTAGGTTTTCAAACGAAGTATCCATTTTGGGATTTCTGACGGAGTAGTATTTGTAGGAAATTCAGTCTTTATGGGTGACCCAAATGCCTCTCTAGTGTCGACAACAATGTCCCTTTCTTGGTTTGGTTTCGCAATTTCAGAGATTTCATCCATAGTGGATTTCACCATAGACACAGGTGATGAAGAAGGAACTAAGAAAGGGTTTTCAATAGAGGGTGTGGGGGAGTGAGTGGTTTCTAATTTTTTTGATGGTCTTGAAGAAGACGATTTGTTAGACATTTTGATTTTTAGGAAAGAGAACTTAAAGACAAGGAAAGAAAGTTTGAAGAGATGAAGACGATCTTTGTGTGAGAGTTTAGAGATAATTTAGAATATAGTGAATAAGAAGAGGGATTTTGATTTGGTTTTAAAAGTTAGAGGTGAAATGTTTGAACTTAAAGAACAAGTGACTTGTCTGGTTCTAATTTGTGCACACTTTAATTTTACGAAATTTGGCAACTTTCAGACATATGCGAAAGGACATGTGGCTTTTTAGAACAGTCATTTTATGAAATTTTTAAGAAAGATACATATGATACTAACCTATGGGATGGGACCAGGTCCTTCTCTTTCTTGAAGAAATTTTCTTATTTGATGTTTGTCTCATTATCTCTTATTTAAAGCTTGCTTACCATGTGTGTATACCTAAAAGGGTATGGTACTGAGTTAGGCCAATTTTCAAAAATTGAAAAAAGGATAACTGCCCCCTAATAATAGCCAAAATTTGAGAAATTTGACCCACTAAGATAGGTTAATTCATCTTGATCAGACCCAATCTTAGCCCGTTCTTCACAAATTGCTCTTTGTGGAGGGCATTTATGATGATATAAACCACTTGATCTTCAGTCATACAAAACTTCATACATATTGCACTTGTTTTAATACTATCCCTCAAGAAATAATGTCTTACATCAACGTGATTTTTCCTTTTGTGATACATAGGGTTCTTTGCTATATTTAGAGCATTTGTGTTGTCACATATTAGTGCAATAGTGTGAGTAACAATTCCAAAATCCTTTAGCTATTATTTTATTTAAAGTAATTGAGAACAGCATGAAGCTATAGCTACTTATTCAGCTTTTGTAATAGATAAAGCAACTGAATTTTGCTTTTTCGGACCCCATGAAATGAAATAAGAGATAAAATAAGAAAATGAGCCATTCCAGACGTACTTTTTCTGTTCACTAAGTACCCAACATAGTCAACATTAGCATACCCAATTAAATTAGAACTGTCTCTTGAAGGATAGAAAAGGACCATGTCCTCTGTTCCTTTCAAATATCTAAAAATTCTCTTGGCAGCATTTAAATAAGACTCCTTTGGATAGGCCTGACATTTGGTACACATACCCACAATGAACACAATATTAGGCCTACTAGCAATAAGATATAGTAAGGATCCAATGATCCCTCTATACAAGGTCTCATTAGCTGAGGAACCAGGTTCATCAATATCCATTTTGGAGCTAGTTGAGTATCAATGGGCTTGGCATCCCCATGTTAAATTTCTTTAGCAACTCCTTGATGTATTTTATTGACAAATAATGGTTCCTTGAGGTGTTTTCTTAATCTACAACCTAAGAGAAAAGCTTAAATTACCCATCATATTCATCTCAAACTCACTTCACATTAGTTTAACAAATTTTTGGCATAGGGACTCAAAAGTTGCTCCAATTATGATGTTATCAACATAAATTTGCACAATCCGCAAGTTATTTCCTCTAACTTAAGAATTAAAGTGTTGTCAATATTTCCTCTCTTAAAACCATTTTTAGAAGAAACTTTGATAGTTTTTCATACCAAGCTCTAGGAACCTTCTTTAACCTATAAAGATCTTTATCCAATTTCAGCACATGATGTGGAACATAAATATCTTTAAAACCTAGAGGTTGCTTGACATAGACTTATTCTTTTAGATTTTCATTTAAAAATGCACTTTTCATATCCATTTGAAATAGTTTAAAACCCATATATGCAGCATAGGCAATAAAAATTCTGATTGCCTCTATTGTAGCAACAGGGGCAAAAGTTTCATCATAATTAATTCCTTCTTCCTGATTATATCCTTGTACAAACAGCCTTGCTTTATTTCTAATGATTATTCTATGTTTATCTTGCTTATTTCTATACACCCATTTTGTCCCAATAATAGTTTTCTCAACAAGTCTGGGGACCACTTTGCTTCTTTCAAATTGATAAAGTTCTTCCAACATAGCATTGATCCAGCCAACATTTTTTAGGACTTCTTTCACATTTTAGGCTCAATTTGGGATATGAAAGATGAAAAATCCATAAAATTTCTTGCTTGTTCCCTAGTTTGCATTCTTGATTCTAGTGGAGAAATTAGATTCTCAAGAAGGTGATATGAATTATGCTTCCAGTTCGACCTTCGTATGAATGATTCTGGTCTACTGGGACCAGTTCTTAGGGGATATGGTACTTAGTTCCTTGTTAAGACTCATCTATGTCAAGAATTTTCAACTAAGGACCCAATTCTTCCCCTTCTTCTTTATCTGCAACAGCATCATATTGAGTATTTTGTTCTTGAACCACAACTTCTACTGAACCATTCCTTTGAATGAGAATTAGTTCATCCATATCAGTATTGTCACTTTAAAAAGGATTCTTCATGTTTCCTGATCAATCAAAGATGATGTGCACACTTTTTTCTACATATAGGATCTTTTTTTGTAGAGTTTATTGTCTTTACTAGTTGAGGAGTAGCCTATAAATACTCCTTTATCACTTGTTAAGTAAAACTTTCCCAACTTATCTCTGCCTTGTTGAAGATAAGTTCAGAAAGATTTTTGTTGGGAATAAACCTGATTAGACATCTGTTGGTAACATAGCATGCAGTATTGACAGATTTTACCCTAAAAGACTTACAAAGAC
Source organism: Capsicum baccatum var. pendulum (assembly GCA_030864225.1). Lineage (NCBI taxonomy): Eukaryota > Viridiplantae > Streptophyta > Magnoliopsida > Solanales > Solanaceae > Capsicum > Capsicum baccatum. The sequence continues at coordinate 22,819,581 of CM061554.1, read as the reverse complement.
CACCATCTATCAACATAGTTCTAGCAATGTCAATTAGTGTCCTGTTCTTTCTATCAACATAGTTCTATCAATGTCAATTAGTGTCCTGTTCTTTCTTTCAACCACTCCATTGTTATAGAGTTCTTGGAGCCGATAAGTTATGACTGATACTATTTAAAACTATGTTCCATGATCAGACCTAATTCTAGCTATCTTGCTATTGAGCTTAACTTGAATTTTCTTGGAAAATATCACCAAGACTTCATATGTTTCATCCTTAGTTCTCAGGAACATGGTCTAAGTAAATCTAGAGTAGTCATCCCTAATAACAAAAACATATATCTCCACTCCTCTATTTTAAACCTTAACAGGTCCACACAGATCCATATGTAATAATTCAAGGGGTCTTGTAGTATTCACCTGCTTCTTCTACTTGAATAATGACCTGGTTTGTTTCCCTTTGGCATAAACACCACACATCTTGGTGTCTAAAAACTGTAACTTTGGAATACCATGAACCAGGTCCTCTAATATTAGTTTGTTAAGAAGAAAGGAGCTTACATGACCTAATCTTCTATGCCATAGATCAACATTCTCACTTTGAGCACGTAAGCAAGTCAATTCACATACAGGGACTAATTCTAAATTAGATATGTACATGTTCTTACAGATTTAGCCCTAACAATGATATTCCCAGTTTTTAGGCTAGTTATGGTACAACAATCGGATAAGAACTTCACTTCATTTCCCTTATCAAAAATTTAGGACACACTTAGCAAGTTGTACTTCAAGCCACTCACATAGTATACATCTTTCATAGTATGATTTAATGATTTCCTAATTTTTTCAATGCCCAGAACATAACCTTTCTTTCCATTGCCAAAAGAGAGACCTCCACCTTGAAGTGCCTTTAGTGGAAGATACAATCACTTACCAAGGCACTATCCATGAACCAGCTTTGACTACTTTTCCCTACTCCCACCTACATACAGAGATCATTTATTTGATTTGGGAATCCACTTAAGTCTGAGTTCCTAGTAGGGAGATAGGGGAGTGATCACAAATTTTTGAGGTTTGTCAAGGGACTAGATCCCTTGGTAAGTGATTGTATCTACTGAACATGCTTAGAAAAATTTATTTTATCTCTAAGCCTTGCCTGATAGTCCTCCTTTTTATGACTATTCATTCCACAATGGGTGTATAGAGGGTTATTAGCTACACAGATACATTCTCTATGAGGCTTGAAAGGGGGAATGTTGTGTTGACACCCTCTACCTCTACCATTATTCATACCCTGATTAATCAGATTTACAAGAATCTATGGGCAGGTAGTAGATTTGTTAAGATCTTCTTTTATGCGGACCATGTCTCTTTTTAGCTTATTATTCTTTTTGTGAGCGGACATGAGAAGCTTTTAATAATTATTAAACTTCTCCTCAGGTTTAAGTTGCAACCTGCTAGCTTTTCTTTTTCCTTTACCATCAGATTTAGCTAACTTCCCCAATTTTTCCAATAATTTCTTGTTTTAAGAATTTAATTTTATAGAATGTTCTTCTAGCTTAGACAATTAAATAGTTAGGGATACTTTTTCATAATCTAGAGTTTCTTTATCTTCAAGTAGATCCTTTTCAGTAGTGAGATCACATACAAAGTTAATTAATACATTTGTAAGTTTCTTTAACTTCTTAGAAGTATAATCATTCAAAGTTTGCTTAATATTAAAAGGAGTTACCTCATCATCATCTTCATCATCAGATCTGGCCATGAGAGCAAAGAGAGAATTATAGGTAGTTTAGCCATCTCCCACAACCAGAATAGAGACATCTTCAGTTTTTTTTGACTCATCTAACTCATTTGATGAGTCTCTCTAGGCAACTAAGGCTTGCTTCACCATATAGTCAGCAAAAATTTTCCTTCTAAACTTTCAGGGACCCGGTCCTTCTTCTTTGCTTTCTCTCCTCCTAACTTAAGATATTCTTGATAGTCCACCTTGTGTAAGTGAAAATCCTTGATGAAATGTCCAAATTTTCCACATTTGTGACAAACCTCATTTGCACCTGCTGGCCTACTGCTGCTTTCCTTCTTTTGAAACTTTCCACTCTTCTTCATAGCCCTGATGGACTTTCTAGTTAGGTAGGAAACATCTTCATCTTCCTTATAGACTCAGATTTTGAAGATTTTAAAGCCAAATATTTTTCCTTTTTAGGCTCTTTGTTATCTTGATCTTGTTGTTTCTTTAGTTCAAAGGTCTTTAGATTTTTAATTAATTCATCTATGGTGCGTATTTTTAGATCTCTAGCTTCAAAAATTGCTTTAAGCTTACTCTCCCATGACTTAGAAAAAACTCTCAATATCTTCCTCACTTGTTTATTAAGTGGAATCACTTCACCAAGATAATGTAATTCATTTGTGATTGAGGTAAATCTGGTGTGCATTTCCTGAATGGTTTACTTTTCTTCATAGTGAAGGCTTCATATTGAGTGGTTAGCATATCTACCATGAATTCATAACTTGACTCGTTCTCTCATGAGAAGTCCTTAGACAGTCCCAGATTTTCTTAGCACTCTCATAGGCAGAAATATGATTGTATTCATCCAGTTCTATCCCACGGACAAATAGCTTCTTAGCCTTGAAATTCTTTTCAATCTTTATATAATCTTCTTCATTATGCTTTCTTAGTTTTATCAACCAACCTGGTCATTTCTCCTTAACTTCTTTCACATGAACATGAGTTCCATCAAGTATCACATCCCATAGCTTACTATTTTTATGCATGGTAAAATCATATATTCTTGTTTACCACCAACCATAGTATTAACCATTGAATCGAGGTGTTCTGGTGGTTGACTATCCTTCCTCAAGATTTGATGGTGCAAGCATTATTAAGGATCCACTATAAGTGTTAATAATTTAGAGTGCGCCACTCTGATACTAATTGATGAATCATAAGATTTCACAACCACTAAGGGACCAGGTCCCTAAGAAGTAATAAGTAATAGTAAAAAAGGAACCCAAAGTAAATACTTAAAGTAAATCACCATAAATGATTTTTACGTGAAAACCTCTTACCACGACCTCTCCTCACAGGTTTTATCAAGCTCCACTATAGTTAAACAACTCTTTATTATAGACTCAAAATGGATTTAACTCTAAGTACTAAGGATTGCAATATCTCTATTGCAACCTTGTTTAGACAACTCTTGTCTCACCTCTTTCCCAGTTGACTAACTCTAGCTAACCCATCTTAGGTAACTCTACCTAAGTAAACTCACTACAAAATTAAGAGAAGATATTTACTCATAACACTGGAGTAAATCAGCTTCTATAATATGACTCAAGAAAAATAACACTAAATACCAAAGAAATTTTGAGATCTTGAGCCTAAGGATTTTTGCTGCCTCAACAAGGCATATCCATTGCAAAACTGCTCAAACAATATTGCTCCTTTTTGTAAAAAAAAGAGTGTATGAATCTTGATAGGAATTTGATTGGATCAGGTGTCTATTATTGTACACTATGCACCTGCACAGTAATTATGCTATAGGACAAAACTGTACAAAGTGTGATAGAGTACAATTGTCCTTCAGCAAAGCACATAACGAACCTAGTCCTTCATCATGTAGTCACCATAAAAAATGAAACAATAATTTTCCACTTTTGATGATGACAAACTATATTCTTAAAGAGCACTCAAATTGTCTTCACTTTAGCACATCCACACGAGCATTCCCCTATCAAAAACACTTCTTTCCTCTGTCAACAGTTCCTCCTATCAACAGTACTTCTTACCCCTATCAACAATATTTCTTTCATGATTATTATATTAGAGACCGAATTGATTATTGCATTAGAGAAACCAGGTCCCATTGATGCCTACCTTTCAATCAAGCTTTTACTGTAAAGTATAGCTGTAATATGCCGGTAATATGGGGTTCTCCCTCATTAGTGGTTAAAAAGGCACCTTTAAGGCCATATAATGTCAATCTCATTAAGTCTAATAAGTTAAATAAGAGTATTTGTATTTGTACATATTTAATTATATAAATATCTAAAGGACTTGGACTTGGGCTTGATCGCAAGCTGAGCCAGATTTTTAATTAAAATTTTGTTCTCATATTTATTTTTTAATAAATAAATAAATAAATAATAAAGACTTCTATTTTATTTTCAGAATAGTTGTGTCTATTAAGAGAAAAGTTGCATCTGTTCAGAATTATTGTATCTGTTTAGAAAAGTTGTAATTGTTCAGAAAGTTGTGATTTTTTAGACTTTATAAATATGAATGAAAATTCAGAAGTAGTGTATTCAATTTAAAAATATATTTTTGGGCTTTGTTGTATACTAATAGAGGATTGTTTATAATACCTAAAGAATAAACGGGCAATAACTCTTGAAAGATACTGATCTTTCACGTCTCAAAGAAATAATTTTCTATTTTTAATCTTATTATTTCTAATATTTACTTTATACAGTATGAGATTCTATTTCTGAGGATGTTTGTCCAACATTAAGAATAATTGCTTAAAAACCTACCCTCCCTTGAAGGAATCAAGACAAACGAAATCAGGGACTTTTTAGCTTCTCAAAATCCATTTATGGATATTAGACCAGGTGATATCTATAATACAAGTAAATTAATTGAAGAAAAGTATCTTGATTTGCTGAAACAGGCAGAAATTAATCTGAACAAGAAATAATGGTCAATTGGACCTATTGTGCCTACTAAACTCGATCATATCTCAAATAGGAACAAGATATGATTGGAGTGGCTGAACAAACATACTCCAAACTCGGTTCTTTATATATCTTTCAAAATATCTACTTTATTTTTTTATAGAGAAATCAAGGAGCTCGTGATGATATTAGAACAAATCAAATAGAAGTTCATATGGGTGTTGAGATATGCGGATAGAGAAGATATCTTTATTGGGAAAATAGAAAAATTAAGGTTCCTGAAAGATTTGAAGAAAGGGCAAAGAAGTAGGCTTAGTGGTAAGAGAATGGGTACCATAACCAAAAATCTTAGCTCATTCTTCAATATCCGATTTCATGATTCATTGTGGCTGGAACTCTTGCATCGAGAGTATTACTATGGGGGTGCCTATAGTTTCTAGGCCTATGCACTCTGACCAACCGAGTAATAGTTTCTTGGTGACAGAAATATTGAAAATAGGTCTAATTGTAAGGGAGTGAGAGAAACGTGAGGGGCTAGTAAGTGCATCCATTATTGAGAATGTAGTGTGGAAGTTGATGGCATCAAAAGAAGGCGATATGATTAGAAAAAAAAACATAAGAACTGGGAGAGTCCATAAGGTGGTCCATAGAGAAAGGAGGTACTTCTCGATAGAGATGGATTCTTTTATCGCGTATAACACAAGATAGACTTGCTTTTCACTAGAATTTTAAAGTACTTTGGTTACTTTCATTTTCATTTAAGTTGATCGGTCATTTATCTACTTCTTCTCTCAAATTAGCTTATGCTACTTATATTTTTTTGATCTTTGGAAAGTCAAATGAGATGATTTCTTTGCTTAAAATTTATGAGGAGAAAGATCTTTGTATACATTTTTTTGCATATGCTAAAATCATTGTATCCATATGTCCTAAATTAGACTATTTTATCACAAAAAACTTTGCTCATGAATTTCTATTGGGATTCATAGTGAATATTTAGTCAACTATTGTGAATATATTTTGGGTACATACTAGATATTTGTTTCCTTATTGAAATTCATTGTGAATATTTAGTCAATTACTGTGAATATATTTTAGGTAAATATTAGATTTTTTTTTCCTTTTTTTGGATGTACACAGTATTTTCTTTCCTTTTATTACGTAGGATTATTGTATTAGGTTGGCCGACACATATGTATAAATAAGGGAATTTTATTCAGAGGATTCATCAAGTAATAAGAATAAAAATTTTAAACTTTGCTTTGTTTATTTTTACATAATATCAAGAGCAGATTTTTTAATTTCAGTCCTTAATTTCTGACTTCTTCTTTGTTATTTATTTTTAAAGACAACTGACGTTGTATCACCTTCACAATCACCATATGTTGTTAACACTTCATAATTTGAAAGAAGTGATAGTGTCCCTGCAATCAATGTAGTGGACTCTGCACTTTCTGCATTCACCTTCTGATCATCCAGGTATAAACTTAGTTTCTACCATTTTTGATAGGAGAAGCTATGGTGGATGGAGAATGAAAATTATTATAGCTCTCACAGCAAATAACAAGCTAGGATTCATTGATGGGTCCCTAGCTTGTCCAAATACTGATACAGGACTTCACGGAGCTTGGACAAGATGTAATGATATGATCCTATCCTAGTTATTAAATTCACTTTTCACAGAAATTGTTGAGTCTATTAAGTGTTGTGGCCTAGAAGATAGATCGATTTGGTCAGGCTAATGGTGCTAAATTTTTTCAACTTCAAAAATATTTAAATGCAGTACTTCAAAGGAATTCCAACGTCTCTACTTATTTTACAAAAATAAAGAGTCTATATGATGATTTAGATGTACTAAATACATTTTTTGTATATGCTTGTGAGTGTGAATATGGAGCAAAAGAAAAAAGTGCAAAGGCTCATCAAGATGAAAGACTTATTTAATTTCTCATGGGCCTTAATGACACTTTCATAGGTGTTAGCAGTAATATTTTCTTGTCTTTCCCCCTACCTATTCTTGGTGAGGCTTACTCCCTTGTTATTCAAGATGAAAAGCAAAGAAAAATTCATACCACTCTTGCTTATCCAGGAGAATTTGCCTTTTGTTGGCAATAGTGGGGAAAAGAGGTTTAATGAGTATAAAATTAAAGTTGAAAATTCTATCAAGAAAAGTTCTCTTATTTGCAATTATGGCAAGAAAATAGGACATGCTAACACCTATGATGTGCCACCCACTAACTCCACATTTTATATGACTCCAAGTTCTGTTCAATTACTTATTCTTCAAACTATACAAAGAAAATCATTCAGAACTCATAAGAATTTTAATTATTTTAATGATTATATTTATAATGGTCTTTACCTTACAGATGCTACTACTACCTATTTTCTCAGTCCTGTTACTCTTAGTTCCTTATCTTTTCATGCTTTATCTTATAATAATCAAGTCATGCTCAACTCTATTACTAGTATACAATAACTTGTTAATTATATTCAAGCAGTACATCATCCAGGTTGCAAGAAACCATGAATAAAGAAATTATAGCTTTACAGTTAAAAAACACACGGGATGTTATTATTCTTCCTATTGGAAAGAAAGCACTTCCTTCAAAATGGGTCTATAAAGGCAAACAGAACTCTAACGGAAGCATTGAAAGACTAAAGGTTTGATTGGTCATTAGAGGTGATGTCTAGAGAGAAGATATTGATTATAATGAAACTTTCTCTCTAGTAGTCATCTTAGTCATTGCATTGAAGAATAATTGGGGAGTTTTTCTATTAGATGTTAATAATATTTTTTTATTATGATCTCCATGAAGAAGTTTATATGAAATCTTCACCTGGTGTTAGTCCACCCTCTTCAAATCATGTTTGTTTGTTGAAGAAACCTATTTATGAGCTTAAACAAACATCTAGACAATGGTTTAAGGGTTTCAGTCAATCCCTCAATGATTATTCTCTTTTTTTAAAAAGTCTTGTGATTCTATATCTATTGTAGCAGTGTATGTAGATGATATATTGTTGACAGGAAATAATAAAGGTGAACTACAAGCTTTAAAGTTCTTTTTAGATAAGGAGTTCAAAAGCAAGGATCTTGGCTATTTTTAGACAAGGAGTTCAAAATCAAGGATCTTGATTCTTTGCATTTTTTTTCGCATGAAGATTGTTTGAGAATCTATAGGGATGGCTATTTCGCAAATAAAAATTACACTAGATTTATTAAAAGAATTTGATACTCTTCATGTATCTCCAGCTTCTTCCCTTTTGGATCACAGTGTCAAACTACAAACTAATCAAGGGATTCATATCCAAAATCCCATTTTATACAGGTATTTATTGGGTAACTGAATTATCTAACATATACAAGGCCTGATTTATCATTCACAGTGCAACATTTGAGTCAATTTATGCAGGATCCACACACACTCATTTTAAAGATGCATTGTGAGTGATTAGCTATCTGCTCACTGATCCAGGCCTTGGTATATTCATGTCTACTTTTACTTCTTTTGAATTGATGATATTTTATGACTTCGACTAAGGTATCGGTCCAGATTTATGAAAATTAGTAAGTGGGTATTTTATTTCCCTTGGTTCCTCTCTTATTTTATGAAAATCAAATAAACAAGCATCCATCTCTCTCAGCTCGGCTAAAGCTGAGTATCACTCTATGAGGAAGGCTGCAGCTAAGCTTACCTGTCTGATTCGCCTTTTTGAAGATCTCATCATCTCAATCCCTTTATCGGTACCTCTTTATTTGGACAACTTTGTCGTCATTTACATCCCCAAAAATCTCATTTTTCATGAACGATCGAAGCATGTAGAAATTGATTGTCACTTTGTCCATCAGCAGAACCTTACCGGATTAATCTAATTATCATAGGTAAAATCTTATTTCTAGCTCACCGATATATTCATTAAGTCGTTGATGGGGCCTTTTCTTCATCAACATCTCGATAAGTTGGGTGTATCTTCCACACCTCCAACTTAGGGAGAAGAGGGTGTTGGGATTCACTGTGAATATTTAGTCTATTATTGTGAATATATTTTAGGTACATACTAGATATTTTTTTTTCTTTTTTTAGATGTACAAAATATTTTCTTTCCTTTTATTACGTCGGGTTATTATATTAGGTTGGCTGACGCATATGCATAAATAGGGGTATTTTGTACAAAGAATTCATTAAGTAATTGTCACGACCTGACCCAAGGCCCTGGCCGCGATGGGCATCCCGAACCACACATGCCCGACATACCCCTGTCACATCCCAACACCCAGTAATATTGTTCGCTCTAGGCCAAGCCCTCACGAATTTAATACACATCACTAGAGAGTAAGGCTTTCTAACTTATATACCCAGCATCCCTCCTATGTTTTTGTAGATGTGAGACTCCTTCCTAAGTTGGGGTGTTACATACACCCCCTTTATGGACTCAGCGTCCTCGCTGAGGTTTGCCCCACCGAATGGGATTTGCCTAGACTCAGGACTGAGGTTTGCCCCGTCTTACCAAAATTTACCTACACTCAGTGAGAAAACCTTACTCCCTAGTGATACATTTTAAAGCCATGCGGACCTGGGCCTAGAGCGGACAATATCACTAGTGGGTTGGGATGTGACAGGGGTATCTCGGGCCTTTGTGGTTCGGGATGCTCGTCACGACCAGAGCCTCGGGTTAGGTCGTGATAGAATTTTTATCACTAGTGGGTTGGGATATGACAGGGGTATCTCGGGCCTATGTGGTTCAGGATGCCAGTCTCGGCCAGGGCCTCGAGTCGGTTCGTGACAGAATGGTATCATAGCCGCTCCTGTGTCGCCCCTGTTGATGTGGGCCAGAGTTCAAACTGAGTGTAGGCAAATCCTGGTAAGGCGGGGAAAACCTCAGTCCTGAGTGTAGGCAAATCCCATTCGGTAGGGCAAACTTCAGTGAGGACGCTGAGTCTGTAAGGGGGGTGTATGTAATACCCCAACTTAAGAGTCTTACATCAGCAAAACACAGGAGGGATGCTGGGTATATAAGTGAGAAAACCTTATTCCCTAGTGACGCATTTTAAATTCGTACGGGCCTGGACCCAGAGAGAACAATATTACTAGTGGGTTAGGACGTGATAGGAGTATCTCGGGCCTGTGTGGTTCGGGATGCCCGTCGCGGCCAAAGCCTTAGGTTGGGTCGTGATAGAATAGTGGTAGAGTTGCTCATATGTTGTCCCTGTCGATGTGGGCCAGAGTTCAAACTGAGTGTAGGCAAATCCCGATAAGGCGGGGCAAACCTTAGTCCTGAGTCTAGAAAAATCTCATTCGGTGGGGAAAACCTCAGCGAGGACGCTGAGTCCATAATAAGGGGTGTATGCAACACCCCAACTTAAGAAGGAGCCCCATATCGGCAAAAACACAGGAGGGATGCTGGGTATATAAGTAAGAAAGTCTTACTCCCTAGTGACGTATTTTAAAGTCGTGCGAGCCTGGTCCCAGAGCGAACAATATCACTAGTGGGTTGGGACGTGATAGGGGTATCTCAGTCCTATGTGGTTCGGGATGCCTGTCGCGGCCAGGGCCTTCGGGTTAGGTTGTGACAGAATGGTATCAGAGCCGCTCCTATGTCGTCCCTGTCGATGTGGGCCAGAGCTCAAACTGAGTGTAGGCGAATTTCGGTAAGGTAGGGCAAACCTCATTCCTGAGTCTAGACAAATCTCATTCGGTGGGGAAAACCTCAGCTAGGACGCTGAGTCCATAATGGGGGGTGTATGTAACACCCCAACTTAAGAAAAAGTCTCGCATTAGCAAAAATATAGGAGGGATGCTGGGTATATAAATGAGAAAGTCTTACTCCCTAGTGATGCGTTTTAAGCCGTGCAGGCCTGGGCCTAGAGCGGATAATATTACTAGTGGGTTGGGACGTGACAGGGGTATCTCGGGCCTGTGTGGCTTGGGATGCCCATCGCGGCCAGGGCCTTGGATCGGGTCGTGATAGAATAGTATTAGAGTCGCTCCTATGTCGTTCTTGTCGATGTGGGCTAGTGTTCAAACTGAGTGTTGGCCAATCCCGATAAGGCTGGGCAAACCTCAGTCCTGAGTTTAGGCAAATCCCATTCGGTGGGGGAAACCTCTGCGAGGACGCTGAGTCCATAAGGAGGGGTGTATGTAACACCCGAACTTAGGAAGGAGTCCCACATCGTCAAAAACACAGGAGGGATGTTGGGTATATAAGTGAGAAAGTCTTACTCCCTAGTGACGCGTTTTAAAGCGGTGCGGGCCTGGGCCCAGAGCGGACAATATCACTAGTGGGTTGGAACGTGACAGGGGTATCTCAGGCCTGTGTGGTTCAGGATGTCCGTCGCGGCCAGGGCCTCGGGTCGGGTCGTGACAATAATAATAAGAAAAATTTCATTTCTGACACATGTATAAATAGGTATATTTTGTACAAAGGATTCATCAAAGAAGAAAAATTTCATACTTTGCTTTGTTTATTTTTGCAATTCCTTTGTCCTTCCAAAGGTTTATTATGAAATGGTTTTGATTATTGTCCTCTGCATCTTCCTAGGATGAACATGATTAAATTCTTAACGTATATGCTTGCCAGAGTCACTTTTACATATATGCTGCAGAACTTGTATAATTTCTTACATATATGTAGCATACTTTGCTACAAAATTATATTCATTGAAGTCTTTCTGTAATCCATTAAGTCATCCTTGTTGATGAAAGTTTAATCCATATGACTGTTGGAATTGTCCAAATATTTGTATTAGATTTTCCACATGTTAATGTCAAATATTTCATCTTTTAGGTCTCTTAGATTTGGTATCAGTGATTCCCTATCTCAACATTAAGAAATTTTAGAGTACAAAAGAAATGTTGTGTAATTAATCTTTCCATGTAGAAGGTATATTAAAATTATATGGTCTTTCCAGAGTTTATAAAAAAAGAAATAAATAAAGACAAATCAGTGGACATAAAGAAACAGGCATATTTAACATATGCAAATAATTGACAAATGTGGACAAAGCCATTCCATGAGAAAAAACAACAATGTTGTGGTTGCCTTTGATATATATTTGTTTCTTGTCAGATTATGGGCTGAAACTATGCAAGAATCCAAAAACTAATCACAATACTTCTGCACCACACACTTTTCTTTCCTCATCTCCAACCTTTTGTCATATAATTGGGCCTTTTATCTGGTAATAAGTGTTAAAAAGTTGCTTTAACGAATGCACGTGATTTCTTTTAGTTTTCTTTTAAATAAGGCTTTAGTTAAATTAGTATTTCTATTTTTTTGTACAAAATTGTTAGTTGTTTCTATTTATTTATTTGGGTAGCAAATAAGCGTTGTTTTTAAATGGTAAGTGTTGCCTAATTTCAGTCGTAACAGAAATTATTTAAGTTAGGAGTTGATTCTCAAATAATAACGCTGCTTTAACCAGAAAATATGAACACCCTGTTTGCGTCTACTCTTTGTTCATTCTTCACTGCTTTTAAGCCGCTAGTTTTTGACTTTCCTTGCTATGTTATTTCCCTTAACAATATTAAAACCAACAATAAGGTGGAAGGTATAGCCAAGATTCAATAATTTCAAAATAAGACTGTCTTCAGATTAAAAGAGTTGTACTAAAACTATCGCTATGTGCGATGTCCGGGGAAGGGTCCCACCACAAGAGTGTATCGTATACAGTCTTATCTTGCATTTCTGTCAGAGGCTGTTTCCAAGGCTTGAACCCGTTACCTCCTTGTCACATGGCAGAAACTTTACCGGTTACTCCAAGGCTCTCCTTCTAAGACTGTCTTCGGATTGCTTTAAAAATTCTTATAGACTTCAAAGTTGTTACCCTGCTTCTGCCATGACACAGGCTCAACCAGTAGATCACAGAGAGGATCCAATAGAAGTACAAAACTCCGGTTTGTCTTCATCCATGAATTTAGCAAATTGAAATAAGATGAAGTAGCTATAGTTATGGTTCCATTTCCAGCTCAAGGACATCTCAACCACCTTTTCCAACTTGTTGGTATAGGCAAGGGCACTAGTAAAGTGGACTATAGGATAGTAGAATACCCAAGTCTAAACTTTTTCTTTAAATTTGAATCAATAGGAAACAAACAAGCCCAAGCCTAATGATAATAAGGCAACAAATAAATCAACCAAAGCAAGAGATAAGAAGACAATGTAAATAAACCACATGAGACACCAAGATTTACGTGAAAAACCCTTGAGTATGAAGAGTAAAAAATCATCGGATCAAAATCTCTAGTATAATCACCAAGAGTTACAATATTGTTCTGCGAAATTGGCTATCAAACAAGTGTCAAACAACAAGCAACAATATATAAAGCAAAACACAAAAAACAAGAGAACTTAAGGGGAGTTGGATCCAGAGGGTTGTTTTTCACAAGATATAATGGTTCTTGCTATGTTATTCTTCAATCTTTTTCTTTTTTCTTTTTCAAGATTGTAAGCTGTTTTTCGATATTTCTCCCAGTTCTGTTGCTCTATACCTAGTGACATCGTCTTCTTCCGATGTCATAAACTTCCTCTCAACATTCTTAATCCTCGATGCATGCACTAGCTTCTAGCATTTCACCCTAACAAGAAGGTCTATCTTCAATATTTCTGTCACCAAGGAACCAGTCCTACTCTCAGTAATGCTGTGATTGCCTTTGAATTTTGATATATTTTTTTTCTTATTATTAGCTTTTGAGCTGAAGCTAAGTCTTTTGATTTGAACATTCAATTTTCTCCAAAACTTTTGCACCACATATTTTCTGGCCATATACTCCAAATATTTGTCATATATCAGTCCTTTCATTTTGCAACAAGATGGAAGGTACATAACCAAGATTCCGTAATTCCTAAATAATACTTCCTCCATTCCTGAATAAGTGTTCCTTTTGACTTGGGCACACCCTTTAATAAACTACTCACTTGTAGAAAATTAAAGGTAACTTAACTAACTTACCCCTAATTAAATTTTATCTTTTTTCAAGTTGACATTTAGAGCTATATTAAACTCAAGGGCATATTAGGAAGATTACGATCAAAGTATCCTTAAAGGCTTAAACATACACTTATTTAGGAACAAAATCACAACCCAAAAGTAATACTTATAAAGGAATAGAGGTAGTATTAGTATTATTAGTAGTAAAAAAAGATGGATTAAGTGCTGAAGCACACATTTCACATGTCTGGATTTGCTAGCCTATCCTCTTCTAGTCCTCTTACCACCACGTTTACATTTGCTATCCTATCCTCTTACATGATTCGAGTAATTTAAAAGCAGTAGGGAACTTGGTTTCAATTCTCACAGACTTCAAAGTTGTTACCTTGAAGAAACACAAAAGGTTGAATATACCCAACCCTGCTTCTACCATGATGCAAACTCAACCAGGAGATCAACGGGAGGTTCCTACAGAAGTACTAAACTCCGGTTTGTCTTCTTCCATGTGTAGCGATGAAAACCATGAATTTAGCGATTTGAAAGGAGATGAAGTAGCTATAGTTGTGGTTCCATTTCCAGCTCAAGGTCATCTCAACCAACTTCTCCAACTTTCATGTTTAATCTCCTCCTACGGTCTTCCTGTCTACTATGTTGGCTCGGCCACACATAATCGTCAAGCCAGGATTCGAGCCAATGCCTTAAATGCTTCAGACATAGCCAAAGTCCACTTCCATGACCTCCCAACTCCTGAATTTTCCTCACCACCACCGGACTTTAATTCTGTAAGCAAATTCCCTGCACATCTTCAGTCTTCATGGGATGCTTGTATGCTTCTTCGGGAGCCCATTGCTTCTTTCTTACGTGATATCTCCTCAACATCACGAAGAGTTGTTGTTGTTCATGATTCTTTAATGTCCTATAATGTTCGGGATGTTTCTACTTTTCCCAATGCTGAATCATATAAGTTTAATTGCTTTTCAGCTTTCACTGCGTACTGTTTGATATGCTTATTTCTAAGGATTCCTGGCCAACATGAAGAAGAATTGCTTAAAAAGCTACCCTCCTTTGAAGGAATTATGACAGACGAAGCCAGGGACTTTTCAGCTGCTCAGCTTCCGTACTATAATGTTAGATCAGGTGATATCCATAATACAAGTAAAGTAATTGAAGGCAAGTATCTTGATTTGCTTGCAGAAATTTATCAGAACAAGAAACAATGGGCAATTGGACCTATTATTCCTACCAAACGAGATCATATCTCAAATAGGAACAGTATGTGTTTGGAGTGGCTGAACAAACAACTTCCAAAATCAGTTCTTTATATATCTTTCGGAACAACAACTTCATTTTCTGATGGAGAAATCAAGGAGCTGGCTATGGGATTAGATCAAAGCAAACAGAAGTTCATATGGGTTCTGAGAGATGCCGATAGAGGAGATATCTTTACCGGGGGAGCTAGAAGAGTGGAGCTTCCAGAAGGGTTTGAGGAAAGGGTAAAAGAAGTAGGCTTAGTGGTAAGAGAATGGGCACCACAACCAGAAATCTTGGCTCATTCTTCCACGGGTGGTTTCATGAGTCATTGTGGCTGGAACTCTTGTATGGAGAGCATTACTATGGGAGTGCCTATAGCTGCTTGGCCTATGCACTCTGACCAACCGAGAAATGGTTTCTTGATGACGGAAATGTTGAAAGTAGGCCTGACTGTGAGGGAGTGGGAGAAACGCGAGGAGCTAGTAAGTGCATCCACTATTGAGAATGTTGTGAGGAAGTTGATGGCATCAGAAGAAGGTGATGCAATTAGGAGAAGAGCTGAAGAAATGGGAGAAGCTGTACGGCGTTCCATAGAGAAAGGAGGTGCTTCTCGAATGGAGCTGGATTCTTTTATCGCGCATATCACAAGATAGACCTGCTTTTCACCAGAATTTTAAAGTATTTTTCTTTCATATTAACCTGTCATTTATCTGCTTCTTGCTTCAGACTAGTTTACTCTACCTTGTATTTCTTTATTTGCGAAGTTCAATAAGATGATTGCTTTGTGTTCCTCTCTCAACAGATAAATGATTTAGTTCTAAAGGTATACATTTCTTCAGAGTTCAGAGCCTAAAGGTAACTTTTTTCATCCAAGATTTCGAAGAAACATAAAAAAATAAAAAATTCCAAATAGGACAAGGTGGATGAAAACTCACGCCTTGTCATAAAATTTGTATTACTGATGTTGCCATTGAATAGTACTAGAAAAACCTTGAAGCTTATAGGTACAGTTTTTCTAAGCACATTTACGTTGGAAATCAGTAGAGATATCTATACAAATTTGCACAAATAATTCTGCATTTGCTAAGTTTTACTCACTCGGTCCATCTTTATTTATCTACTTTTCTATTGACACAGGGATTTAGAAGCAGTAAATGATGGGGTAATTTTATCATAATACCCTTTGAATATAATAAATTTAATGCTTTGAAAAATGTATTAGATAATGAATCGTATTTAATGCTAAGGGTAAAATGGGTAAAATGAGCAAATTATCCATTGATTTTATAAACTGAACAAATATTATTGAACATCTCAAAATAAAAAAGTGGAGAAGTAATGATGGACGGAGGGAATATGAGTTAATTCTTCAAATTATCACTTAACTTGTAGAAGTATCCTATTAAAGTAACTTTTTTTTTTTAACAATATTGTCACTCAACTTACAAACGAAACAATAACAGTTAATTGCCATTATGCTTTCACTTCAGATACTTTTTTTGAATTATTTTAATTTACAAAACAATAAAATTTTGAATTCAATATATAATTGCTTACACTTGACATATATCATTATTTAAATATTTTAATAGCTTTGTCTCTACCCAGACTCCCCAGACCACCCCTCCACCCTAGCCCCTCACGACATCCGTGACGAAAACAAAACCAAACGCAGTTGATACTCTCTTCCTTGGCCTTCTTTTCAAATATGTTTTTTTCAAATCAGTAGTTTATTTTTGCAAATCAAGAGTTTCTCTCTTAATTTATCGTTGATATTAAAAAACTAAAGAAAATAATAATAGTTAGATTTAGAATTTCAAGACATCATTAATAGAATTAATTTTGTAAATTAAAATACACTTCAAATTAAAGTTTTTTTAATGGGTGTGCCAAGTCAAAAGAGATCAAATAAAATAGAACGGAAAGAGTGAAAAGTAAGCATATGTAATGACAAATATATAACGTAAGAAAATTATTTGGAAATATGCAAAAATTGACAATATCAATTGATTGTCAAGTTAAAGGGTAAGGCGTGGGACTCTTTTTATCTTGTAAGGTAAAACAATCTCCATGTCTTGCACTTCACCATTAGCTAGCATTGTTAACCTTTTAAGGAGAAGGCATGAGCCTTCATCCGTCTTATCCCATTTGAAATTTTTTGATTTTTATATACCCTTTTAAATTTTAAATGAAAAAAGTTGTTCTTTAGGACCGGACTCTATTTTTTGCATATGCTAAATTGTTATATATGTATGTCTTATATTAGACTATTTATCGCAAAAGACTTTGTGTTAGATTAACGGAGAAACATACCACAGATTCACATAAACCAAGAACACCTATAAAGTAGCAAAATATGCGAGAGGAAAGGTGCGTACCTTTGTCCGTCATTGTATCAGGTAATCAAAGACGAACAAGGCTGAGTCTTCCTCTCCTTTTCTTATCACGGCTGGTAGCTTATGGGAGTACGTCTTATGTTAAAGATAGGAGAGGGATCTAGACTTATATTTATAGGATTAAAAGCCTTAACCTAGTCCTACCCCCATTATGGGCTCACACGTCTACTACAGTCCTACACTATTGCCAGCCCACACCAATAACATGAAATGGATACAAGTCCATATGAAATCCGCATGAATACACGACCTGTGTATTGTTCACCAACTATAACGTCAGCCCATTTTACTTTAACGTAATAAAAAGTTAATGTTAAGTCCACATAAAATAAATAATTCTAACATTCTCCCACTTGGACAACGTTAACTTTTAAAGAAAAGTTTTGAAAAACTTATTTTTATGAAAATGACTCTCGGGCTGAATAGACAGCGGCCATAAACATTTAGTGGTGGAATGCTATCTCCAACATAGTTCAGTCAAACAAAACATCATTGTTGAACTACAGCGTACTTGCATCAACCAACGACACAAGACCAGTCCACAATTACTAAAACTAAAGTTTTGTAGACATAAACCAAATGATGTGGTAGTGTAGCAAGAAATAGCCAACATGGACTCCAAATTGAGGCTATTTCATTGTTAGTCCTTCAAACGATTTTTCATATCAATATGTACTCTTAAAATCAACATGCGTAACATAGAAAAATCGTCACTGTGATTTTCTATTACAACATGTGTGAGCACTAAAATAATATGTACTCCACTAGAAAATCTTGATTTTCAAGGTTCTACTTGTGTAATATATTATATGGTGCAACAAACAGAAAAATCCACAAGGTAGAATGATATACCATATATGTCTCCAAAAGAAAGATCCAATAAAACAATAATATGATCTTATCAATATGAGACATAGCCAACACGTAAGGCAAAAAGCCTTAATATAATAAAACAATATTAAATTGTGAATGATGAACTCACTCCCACTAATCTTGAGATAGGTGCAATGATCAATCTTGTTCTCCTCAAACACCATAGTTGTGATAATTTCCTCAAACTTTAAGTACCACTGTCGAGAAGCTTGCTTCAAGCCATCAATAGATTTCTTCAACTTATACACAAGATGCTCACTGTCTTTACCAATAAAACCTTGGGGTTGTTGCATGTAAACCTCTTCATTAATATCACCATTCAAAAAAGTTGTCTTTACTTCCATCTAATATAGCTCAAGATCAAAATGGGCTACCAATGCCATAATGGTCCTAAAAGAATCCTTAGATGCCACAATATTGTAGATATTTGGCAAATGATCCCATATGTTGACCAGTCTTAGTGTATCTACCATAGTACTTACCCCCACGATCAGACCTCACTATCTTAATGAGCTTTCCTAGTTGTTTCTGTACTTTAGTTTTAAACATTTTGAATATTTTAAGAGAATCTGATTTTTTTAAGAAGAAAAACATAACCATACAGAAAAAAGTCATCAATTAAGGTGATAAAATAACTTGAACTACATATTGTAGTAGAATACGGACCACAAACTAGAACTACGAGTAGTATTCTTTTTCTTCTTGTTTTAGTCAACTTTCCTCTAATGCAATCAATACATATTTTTATGTCCCCAAAATTAAGAGAAGGTAAAATATTAGACTTAATCAATCTATCAACTCTATCTTTAGACCTATGACCTAAGCGCCTATGCCATAACATGCTCAATTTTTCATTTAAAATTGGTCGTTTAGACCCAATAATTTTAGAATTAAAAGAATTGTATTCAAAATTAAAAGTCAAGTAAATTTAAACAAACCATCAAATAGGATTTCATAACCAACAACTCGAGAGTTCAAAAGAAAATTAACTTTACGAGAATTAAAATCATAACCAAATTTATCTAAAATTGGAATAGAAATCAAATTTCGTCTAAAAGATGGTACATAAAGAGTGTTTTCAAGAACAAGCTTATAACCAGTTTCTAAGTCTAAAAATACAGTTCCTACATATGTGGCAACTCTAAGTCTTGACTCTGTTTTCTTTGGGTTCCTTTTATTTTTGAACCCCTGCAAGGAAATAGCAACATGAGCAGTAGCTCCACTATCAAACCACCAAGAATTAATGGAGACGACTACAAAATGTGACTCAAAACAAACAAGAGCTAGATGATTACCTTCTTTTGACTCCTTCTTAAAAGTATGATTATTAAATCTTTCAAACTTCTTAGGTCCCTTGCAAGAGTTTACTTTGGAATCATGAGAAGCTAATATGGCAACCTCACCCTTCTCTCTTTTAATTTTTCCCTCTTTAACAACACATTTATATATGAGATTATTGATTGAAAAAGATTCATCCTGAGTATTATAGGAACTTTTTATTTGGCTAAACTCAACTGGCAAAGAGTTAAGAGTAGAGTGAACAATGTAAGTATCAGGAAGAGTTATTTCAAGAGTTTTCTGTTTGGACAGAATGTGGACCATCTTAAGTATGTAATCTCTAACACTCCTAGTAAAGTCATACCTCATACCTGTAAATTTATTCATTAGATCTCCAGTCTCAGCCTTATTGGATACATGTAAAACCCCGCAAAATTCTAAGCTTAACTCAGTCCTTTAGAGCATGAAAAGAGGTCCTAGGCTTAGAAAATTTCAGCCAAGTGTTTACACTTAGAATTATTTTAGCCCTCATAAGTTGGCAATCTTATTTCACGATCCTTAAGACCCTAAAATGTCGATCTTTGAATTAAATCATGATCAGAGGTGTCAATAGGTCACTTCTAATGAGTTTTGGATTTTTCGAACCTCATTTGAATCGAGTTTGGATGACCAAAATAGTGGGTCGACGCGATCTCAACGTGCCGCATCGACCATTGCATCGACAAATATTTTCCCCCAGCTTTCAGTGCAATTTCAATGAATCAACGCGAACTCGACGCAATGCGTTGATCATTACGTTTATGTCATCGATGCGGCACGTCGGTCCGCGTGTCACTAGGCACATTTTATGCTCATTAAGAGCCATAACCAGAGGGATAATTGGGTCATTTCCCCACTTCTATTCAGCCTCAAAACACGTAATTAAGTCATCCAAAAGGCAAAAACTCATTCTTTCTGTTAAATTGCTCTTAAGAACAAATCCTAAGGCATTTGATTTCAAGACCAAGCTTCAAGAACTCACTATCAACCTTCACTAATTCAAGCACCAAGGTATGTGAAGTGTTCTTCCAAGGGTTTCCTTCCACCCTTGGAGTTTATGAAACTCTTTTAAACTACAAGATTAATTGATTTCATGAATTTTATGTTGGATTTGAGTGTATTCATGATTATAATATTAATTGTGTTCTAGTCCATGGTTTCTTTTAGGTTTCATGTGAAATTATTTATCATGTGTGTAGTATTATGTGAATTCATGTTAAAATCCATTGATTTATGAATTGGGATTTGAAATTATGATGCCTACATATGGTTTAGTATCATGTGCATAGATTATGTTCCCCAAGTGCTTGATAAATTGCTCATATGAATTTAATGGAAAAAAAATTGTGGCTTGCTAGCATATGTGCGAGCTTATATCTTACAAGTGTTTGATAAAATGTCTCTATGATTGAGTTATGAACAAGTGAAGATTGTTATGCTTTTCAAGTTTATGCTATGCTTTACTTTTCATGTTATCGAGTCCTAGGGGTATTCAAAACCCAAAAATCTAGCTACTTACCTAGAGCTACAGTAGTTACAGAACAATCTCAGTAATCAGTCACAGTCTCAGTTCAGTATTCAATTCAGAACTCAGTAAACTCAGCCAGTTAACAGAACTCAGTAGTATTCTATCAGTCAGCGGGACCCAGTAAACTTACTTTAGTTCAGTTAGATAGTACGATCAACAATAGTTCAGTCAAGCCTAGTACCATCTAGAAATTAGTCAGTGTCTATTTTGTTGGGAGTAGAAATCAGCACCGAGCGAACACAGGGATGGGGGCATTCCTACCAGCAGAGGGTTTGACCCGTAGTTGCGATCCCTATGTTATAGAACTATGTAGCCAGCGTCGGTTGATATATCTTCCTGTCAGACTAGGGTTGATACATCTTATATGAGTTTTCCTGCCAGCGAGGGTTGATGAAATTTCTTCCTATCAGAGAGGGTTAACTCACAGCTTTGTCTTTACCCGTGTCATGGTACTGACACCCTTCCAACTGGGGTTACAGGTTGGACCCTAATCCTTTCGAAAAGGGGCAGGTCAGTTAGATAATTACTTTCTACAGTTTTAGTTTTAGTCTAAGTATAGAACTCAGTTCAGTTCTATAAATTCAAGACTATCGGCCACAATCACCCAGCTCAGTATAGAACTCAATTCCGTTCTACAGAATCAGTATTGTCAGAAACAGTCACTCAGATATCAGTAGTACTATATTAGTAAACTCAATCCAGTGTTAACATAATCTCGGTTACAATTTATGTATTCATACATGTACTCTCATTCAGTTACGTCCATGTTACCCAGCTATTTATTGTTCATGCAAATGAACCAATGTTTTTCATCCTACCTCACTTAGCATACCAGTACATTCAAAGTACTAACATATACTTTCCTTTTGTGCTATGATGTCTTATATCATAGGTTCAGATGCACGGGCTCCTGACTATACTTAGCAGCTTAGACTTTCAGCAGTAGAGTTAGTGGTGAGTCATCACAGTTCGAGGATAGAGATTTATTATTTCAGTACCTCAGTAGTTTAGCATATTCAGTAGATGGAGTTAGTTGGGGGCTTGTCCTATCAACTCCATATTTAGATAGTTAGAGGTTTTCAGACTAGTGTATTTCAAACATATGTTTAATTTTCAGTATTTATTTATCAGTATTCAATATTTGTTTTCAGTTGTGAATCTTATGGCAACTTCAGCCTAACTTTTACATTTATTTCAGTAATATTATCACAATTATAGTATTATTATTCTGTGCTTACAACAGATATCAGTCATGGGTTAGTTTGTGGTTCTTTGGGGTCATAAGTGTCGTATAGCGTATGAGATACAAGCTCAGGGCGTTACAATACAAGATACCTTTCTTCCACTTGGGTAAGAAACTTTTTGGCATTGGTAGTTTCAAGCAAGGCACTTTTGATGTGCTCTGCAATCGACCTCCTAAAGGCAAGGATGCATAGCATATTAAATCTCTCCCACTTAGTATAAAATTTATTTTAAGCAGTTGTACTAGAATCGGTGAGAGATGGAGGCTCATCCTCACTTAAGGCTTGATCTATGTCAACTATGCCCAAAGCAAATTCAAGATCTTCTTTCCATCGCTTAAAGTTAGATCCCGATAGAATCATAACTTCAACATTGTTATTGTTCAAATAAATGATAACTTTTCACAACATAACATGAATGAATTTATCAAAATAGCAAGGCATAAGAATAATAATCTTATCACAAGAATAAGTCCCGCAACATCAACAAGTAGCCCCCTTTGGGTAGGCAAGAAAATATTTTCAATATTAGAAATCTATCCTCTTTGGGCAGATAAATTTACTAAAATCAAAATATTTTCACATAATGGGGCTCATCCCAATACTAATTTAAAACACACAATAAATCTCCTTTGGGCAGATCATTGTATATTCTAACTTAGCGATATCCCTCAAAATGGATTAAACAAGTCTATAAAATAAAGCAAATAAGTCACTTTTGTGTATACTATTTACCCTAATTTACAAAATAAATTCAATCTCAGGGATTCAACATGTCATTGCTTGATTTGCTCATGTGACACAGTAACTAACCACACAATAAAAAAAATATTATAAATCCAATTTAGTTACAATGCAAATGAAACAAAATTCAAATAGAATAAATAAATAACAATTCAACATATTTTATAAACAATAACTCAAATTTTTTAAATTTCATAAAATAAATAATTTTTATATTATTTAATCTAAGCATATGAAACTAAATAAATGAATGAATTTTTAATAACATAGTCGCCAGAACACATTCTTAAGAAGACTTTAGTTTAGCTGACTTTACTTCAGCCAATATAAAATAAATAAATAAAATTAACACTCTATAAAAAAAATGCAGCGAAAAAAAAAACTTGGATAAGGCACATCTTTATAGAATCTTTCTCATGATCTTTTTTGGGACACAAATGTAAGACTAACTTATCACCTTTCACCACAAGGACATCTCCAGGCTTACAATTTTTCATCTGAATTTTTTTTCAAAATACGATCAACAATGCTTAATGCTCAGACAAATGATGTCTCTCCTAGATCTTTCATATTAAACACTTTGCTCAACGAATCCTTAGTTTTATGCAACAGTCCCAAATTCAAGAAATTTTGCATTTTAAGATTCAACTATTCAGGTTCCCCTTGTGGGACCCTAGAACCTGTATCCTTTAGAATGAGCTAGGTTTAGTTTTCTTTTCTGAAGGTTATATTTTTACCTCCGTAGAACATCCCCAAACTCTAAAATGATTTAAACTGAATTTTCTATTGGCCCACACTCAAAAAGGGTTTTAGGGACTGATTTGGAAGGGACTTGATTAAGAATGTACATGGATGTTTTAATAGCTTCACCCCAGAGGAACTCAAGTAAGTTGGATCTACTCATCATACTTCCCATCATGTGTTTTAAAGTAAGGTTTGGCCTTTCGGCTACACCATTTTGGTCAGGACTGTCAGGCATGGTATGCTGGGCAACTATGCCACAAGAAATAGTGATTCATCTATTAATCATACTATAGAACCCGAATTCAATCCTCTCACTACATTATAGAAAGCATAACACTTTACTGTGCAATAATATTACCAAAGTATAATTCGAAACCCCATCAAATTCCTACCAACAACCCTTTGTTTAATATAGAATAAAGTAGTACGCAGCAATCGGAACAAAGTCAGCAACCAAAAGGAAAAGAGAAATAGTTTCAGATTTAGGTTTAAGACGGAGTGTGTCATGATCATTATTTCCCATTATTTTACTCATGAACTAAGTAATAGAGTTCAAGTTCTTTGTGAAAAGCTCTGATACCAAGTGTTAGATTAACGGAGAAACATACCAAAGATTCACATAAACCAATAACACTTATAAAGTAGCGGAATATGCAATAGGAAAGGTGTGTACCTTTGTCCACCATGTATCATGTAATCAAAGACAAACAAGGCTGAGTTTTCCTCTCCTCTACTTATACGGTTGGCAGCTTATGGGAATACGTCTTATGTTAAAATTATGAGAGAGGACCTAGCCTTATATTTATAGGTTTAAAAGCCTTAACCTAGTGCACCCCAATTATGGGTTCACGGGTCTACTACAGGCCTACACTATTGTCAGCCTACACCAATAACATGAAATAGATACATGCCCATATAGAATCCACATGAATTCACGACCTGTGTCTTGTCCACCAACTAATAACATCAGCCCGTTTTACTTTAACATTGTAAAAGGTTAATGTTAAGTCAATATAAAATAAATAACTCTAACACTTTGTTCATAGATTCCTATGTCCTTCCAAAGGTTAATTACAAAATACTTATAGTTGCCCTCTAGAACCTTAGTATCAACATGATTGAATTCTTAACCTAAATGCTTTGAACTTGTGATATTGGCGGAAACTATTTCACATATATATTACAGAGTTTGTTACATAATTATATTCATTAATTTCATTAAAGTCTTTCTGCAATCCAATGATTCACTATCTCAACATTAAGAAATTTTCATCTTATTTGTATAATTGTAGTTTTAGAGAACAACATAAATGTTTTGTAATTAATCTTTCTATGCAGATGGTTCATTAAAATCATTATAGTCACTCAAGAGTTAATAAAATAAAATAAAAAAAGACAACAAATCAGTGGCCTTCTCAAATCTCTCTATGTAAAAATGAAGGTCTCCATTTTTTTGTGCATAAAAAGGGCATAAATATTGAAACAAGTTGGTAAAACAATATTGTGGTTGCCTTTGATATTTTGTTTCTTAATATTTGGGCTAAAATAGTTCTTTTGATGTGATCTATGCAAGAATCCAAAAACTATGGTCACATTACTTCTGCACCACATACTTTTCTTTCCTCACCGGCCTCCAGCTTTTTGCCATATAATTGGTCTTTTTGTCTTGAAACATAGCCAAGATTCAGTAATTTAATTGTTGAAGTAGCTATAGTTGTGCGGTTCCATTTCCATCTCAAGGCTATCTCAACCAACTCCTCCAACTTTTATGTTTAATCTCCTCTTATGGTCTTCCTGTCTACTAGGTTGGCTCGGCCATGCGTAATCATCAAGCCAGGATTCGAGCCAACGCCTTAAATCCTTCATACATAGAAAAATTCCACTTCCATGACCTCCCAGCTCCTGAATTTGCCTCACCACCACCTGACTTTAATTCCTTAAGCAAATTCCCTGCACATCTTCAGCCATCATGGGATAGCAAATTCCCTGCACATCTTCAGCCATCATGGGATGCTTATATGCTTCTTCATGTGCCCATCGCTTCTTTCTTATGTGATATTTCATCAAAAGCAAGATGAGTCATTGTTTTTCATGATCCTTTAATGTCCTATAATGTTCAAGACGTTTCTTCTTTGCCCGATGCTGAATCATACATGTTTAATTGCATTTCAGCTTTCACTTCACACAGTATAATATGCTTATTTTTGAAGATGTTTGTTTAACTTAAAGAGGAACTGCTTTAAAAGCTGCCCTCCCTTGAAGTAATTTCAACCGACGAAGCCAGAGACTTTTCATCTTCTCATCATCCGTACAAGGATATTAGATCAGGTGATATCCATACTACAAGCAAAGTAATTAAAGGCAAGTATCTTGATTTGCTGGCACAAGCAGAAACTAAACTGAACAAGAAACAATGGACAATTGGACATATTCTTCCTACTAAACTCGATCATATCTCAAACAGGAACAATATCTGTTTGGAGTGGCTAAACAAATAACCCAAAAACTCAGTTCTTTATATATCTTTCAGAACAAAAACTTCATTTTCTGACAGAAAAATCAAGGAGCTCGCTATGGGATTAGAACAAAGCAAACAAAAGTTCATGTGGGTGTTGAGAGATGCCGATAAAGGAGATATCTTTACTGGGAAAGCTAGAAAAATTGAGCTTCCTAAAGGGTTTGAGAAAAGGGTACATGAAGTAGGCTTAGTAGTAAGAGAATGGGCACCACAACCAGAAATCTTGGCTCATTCTTCCACAGGCGATTTCATGAGTCATTGTGGTTGGAACTCTTGCATAGAGAGTTTACTATATGGGTCCCTATAGCTTCTTGTCCTATGCACTTTGACCAACCAAGTAATAGTGTCTTGGTGACAGAAATGTTAAAAATAGGCCTAATTGTGAGGGATTGGGAAAAACGCAAGGGCCTAGTAAGTGCGTCCACTATTGAGAATGTCATGTGGAAGTTGATGGCATCAGAAGAAGGCGATATGATTAGAAAAAGAGCAGAAGAACTGGGAGAGGCCCTAAGGTAGTCCAAAGAGAAAGGGGGTGTTTCTCGAATAGAGTTGGATTCTTTTATCGCGCATATCACAAGATAGACTTGTTTTTCACTAGAATTTTAAAGTAATTTGGTTAATTTCATATTCATTTAAGTTGACCTGTCATTTATCTGCTTCTTGGCTCAAATTAGCTTATACTACTTTGTATTTCTTTGATCATATAAAGTTAAATGAGATGATTTCTTTGAATTCCTCTCTTAACATATATTATTTTGGTTCATGAGGACAAAGATCTTTGTATACATTTCTTTGCAAATGCTAAAATCGTTGTATCCATATTTCCTATATTAGACTATTTTATCACAAAAAACTTTGTTCATGCGTTCCTCTGTCCTTCCAAAGGTTTATTATGAAATAGTTTTGATACTTGTCCCCTACAACTTCTTAGGATGAAAATGATTAAAATCTTAATCTATGCTCTGAAACTTGATATTTCCAGAATCTCTTTTACATGAATGTTGCAGAACTAGTAAAAAAAAAGGGCAGCCCAGTGTACTAAAGCTTCTTCTATGCACAGGGTCCGAGAAAGGGCCCCACCACAGGGGTGTATTGTACGCCACCTTACCTTGGATTTCTGGCAGAGGCTGTTTTCAAGGCTTGAACCTGTGACTTCCTGTTAAAATGAATAAGTTCACTAGTCTATTGCTATTGATTTTACTGTTACATTGAAACAGTTTTTATTGTTTCATTGAATTAGAGTTAGTTAGCCGAGGAGATCATTTAGTAGGTCATTTAATCAAGTTGTTAGAGGTTGTTTAGAAGCTCATGTGATGATTATGTGAGTCTATAAATACATGTCATATGAGTCTCATTGTAACTAATCTCATTCATTCAACAAATTCAGTTTCTCCTTCTTCTTCTTAATTGATTGAAGCTCTACTTCAATGGCTATTATATGTGTGAATGAGTAAGAAGCTAGAGTAGTTTCAACATGGTATCAGAGTGCAATGATCATAGAAGTTTAGAAAAGTAAATCTATTGTTCTTTTATCTCCATTGTTAGTGAAATTGGATTTCTATTTTCTGAGAACAGCTAAAGGAGTTTAGATCTTTGTTTGTGAGCTATAGTTTCTGAGTTTCTGCATTTTTCTAAGTAAAGTTCAGTTGTATTTTTTAAAAGCATCAATGGTACCTAAAATTGAGCCTAGTGATCCTTTGTTTCTGGGAGCCTCGGATGTAGCTGGAGTTGTGTTAATTCCTATTAATCTAGTTGGCTCAGAGAACTATGGGATATAGAGTAGATCCATGAAGATTGCACTATTGGGGAAAAGGAAATATGGTTTTGTAATTGGCACTTGCAGCAATACATGTATAGAGAGGAATTACATGAACAATGGGAGACATTTAATGGAGTGATATTATCATGGTTGATGAGCTCAGTCAGTGCAGAACTACCGAGTGGTATTGTATATGCTACAAATGCCTGTGAGGTTTGTGAATATCTCAAGGAGAGGTTTGACAAGGTTAATTGCATGAGACTTTATCAATTGCACAAAGAAATCAACAATCTTCATCAAGGTACTAACATAGTTTCTGCTTACTTCACTAAGTCGAACAACCTCTAGAGTGAATATGATGGAGTTATTCTAGCTTCATCATGTAATCGTCCTAAATCTAAGGAGTATGCGGATCATCTATATCAGTTAAAGCTAATATAGTTTCTAACTGGGCTGAATGATACATATGATCAAGCTAACAGATAGATACTAATCAAAGGGGTGGAACCTACTCTCAATCAGGCATATGCAATGATAGTGGAAGATGAGATTTAAAAACTTGTTTGTGTTGCAACAATAAGAGATAAAACTAGACCTATAGCCATGCAGGTGCATAGAAATCCTGCAGAGGTCAAAGTTTTAAAGGCAAAAGGTGTGAATATTGTATCTTTACTGGGAAAACAAGAGAGAATTGTTATAAGTTGATTAGATATCCTACTGATTGGAAACATATGAAGAAGGGAAATTACAACAGTTCAAGAGGATCACATTATTCTTTCCATAATAATCAGTCTCATGGTAGATTTGGTAGGTATGGATAATAGGCTGCTGGTCAAACCAACAATCTATTTTTATCTCACAACTTCACTGGGAGAATTCAAGTCTAGTATTTCCATCCAACAGTCAAGGAAACAAAGACATCAATAGTGTTATTCTAGCTAATAGGAAAGGCTTTTCAGAAAAAGAATACAAGCAGATCATGGTATTGCTAAACAAGGACACACAGGAATCTAAGCAAGCTAATATGGTAGGTATAGTTATTTGTTTATCTACTCATGTTTTTTCATATGAATGGGTTGTAGATTCCGGAGCTACACACCATATTGCAGCACATAAAGGTATTTTTTCACACTGTCATAAGATAATTAACACAAGAAGAGGTAAGTTAAATCTCCTTACTGGATTCAAAGTTGATATATCACATATTGGAGAAGCACAAGTGCTCAAAGATGAAGTTGTAACAGATGTGTTATTTTTTCCTAATTTTGAACTCAATTTACTGTCAGTGTCCAAGATGACTAAACAACTTGCATGCTTTGTTTCATTCTACCCTGACTTCTATGTGTTTCGGGACCTTTACATTGGCAGGGTGAAGTTGATTGGTAAGGATAAATTAAGGAGGATTATACATCCTCAAGAATGTTTGTGGATTGAATGGAATACATAGAAATAATGCTCATCAAAGGTAAGTTGCATAAGTGGATATGCAAGACAGTAACCAATGTCATAGGAGGCTTGGACACCCTTCTTCCTAAGCCTTGAAGTCTCTCAGCTTGCTAAGACACAGTAATGACTTAGAGGTTCTAAATAAGTGTCTTGTTTGTCCATTAGAAAAATAGACTAGACTGGTCTTTCCTGCGAGTGATTCTAGAGCTACAAAGTGTTTTGATTTTGTACACATGGATCTTTAGGGGCCTTATAAAATTCCTACTTTTGATAAGAAATATTATTTCTTGACTGTTGTAGATGACTACAGCAGATATACTTGGCTTCATTTGTTGCAGTTAAAGTTTGAATGCATTGCAGCTATCAAGAATTCCTTAAATATGATTCAGAATCAATTAAATGCTCAAATAAAGGTCTTAGATCAGATAATGGGACAGAATTTCTTAATTCTCAATGTAGAGACTTGTTTTAGTCTTTGGGGATAATACATCAAAATAGTTTCCCTTATACACCACAACAAAATAGTGTATTTGAGAGAAAACATAGACAAATATTGAATATTGCAAGAGCAATTAGATTTTAGTCTCAAATGCCTATCATGTTTTGGGGATTGAATGTCAAAGATATTGTTAATATCATTTACAGATTACCTTTTTCATCTATTGAAGGTAAAATTCCTTATAAGATATTCTGCAAGGCTCCATCCTTAACATACTTGAGAGTAATTGGTTGCAAGTGTTAAGCTTCTGTACTACCAAAGGGTGACAACTTTTCAGAAAGGGCTAAAACTTCATTATTGATGGGATATTCTGCTACTCAAAAAGGATACTTGCCGTTGGATTTGCTTACTAACAAGTTGTTTGTCACTAGGGATGTTATGTTTCAAGAACACTTATTCCCTTTTGTAAAAGAATCAAGTTCAGACTCAGCTGTAGACTTTCTTAAGCTAAATATGTCTGATCATGCAGATGCCTATGCCGATTCTTATGATCAAGTCCCTGAATCATAAGATGAGAATATGCCACTACATGTTCCAGATAGTAATAATGTTTAGAATCCTCCTAGCTTGTCAGATGTAGATGCATCACCCTCATCACCTGCAATTGTTGTTCCAAGAAGATCATTTAGAGTTTTTAAACAACCTATTTGGTTGATGGATTATGTCTCACCAGGAAAAGTAAAAGGGACCAGGTACTCTTTATTAAATTATTTTTCCTATTCTAACTTTACTCTAAGATATCAGTACTTTGTATCTAGTTAATCAGCATTAGTTGAACCACAATCTTATAGTGAAGCTATTAAGGATGAGTGATAGATTGAAGCAATGAAACTAAAGGTTAAGGCTCTTGAAGATAATCACACTTGGGAGGTGGTTGATATGCATCAAGATACGAACATCATAGGATCAAAATGGGTATATAATATCAAGATAAAGATAACGAAGAAATAGAGAGATTTAAAGCAAGATTGATAGCCAAGGGATATAGCCAACAAGAGGGGTTGGATTATCATGACACTTTTTCTCCAATTGCCAAGATGGTTACAATGAGGTGTGTCATTATTTTGGCAGTGTCAAAAGGGTGGTGCATGTACCAAATATATATTTGTAATGCCTTCCTGCAAGGTGACCTAGATGAAGAAGTTTACATGGAAATGCCTGATAGTTTCAAGGGAGAAGGACAACACAAAGTTTAAAGACTGGTTAAGTCCTTGTATGGACTTAAACAAGCTTCAAGACAGTGGAATATTAAACTTACTTCATCCCTATTTCACTCAGGCTTCACCCAGAGCACCTATTGCTATTCACTTTTCACCTTGAAGAAGATAGAGGGAATAGTTATAGTGCTAGTATATGTAGATGATCTTCTCATTACTGGTGACAATGTTGATATGATAAATACAGAAAAAAGAACACTACAGCAGAAATTCAAGCTCAAAGATCTAGGTAAGCTTAAGTATTTCTTAGGCATTAAAGTATTGAGGTCTACAAATGGATTAATATTGAATCAGAGAAAGTACATTTTGGAGCTGATATATGAAACAAGACTTCCTAGTGCTAAACTAACTCCTACTCCACTGGAAACCAATTCCAGACTGACTTCAGTTGAGGTAGATAAGGCAACAGGTGTTACAAGAGATGTTCTTAAAGATGTTACTTATTATCAAAGGCTAATTAGGAAGTTAATATATGCAACACTAACCAGGCCAGACATCAGTTATGTTGTGAATACCTTGTGTCATCATGCAATATCCTAAGAAATCTCATTTGGAATCAGAAAATAGGGTGGTGAGGTACTTAAAAAAAACTATAGGACAGGTGTAACGCCCCCTTTTTTTGGGCTAAAGTTAATCCGTCTTTCCGATGTACATATATCTGAATCTGGTTCAAGTTAGAAATAATGGTGATCAATATTTACTTTGTGTTAGAACATCCTTGGAGATGAATATGCACCATAAAAATCTCCTAGCTCAAAAGTTAAGTTGAGCACTTTTGTATCGATTGACTTTTAGTTAATGGTTTTGCATGGGTCAATTTCCAGCGATCATCTATCCTAATATATAAAGATTCATATAGCCTAATATATATCAAATTAAAGTCCTTTAAGTCTTCTTTCCAACGCCACCAACCGTTCATCAATCTGAGTCCGGAGTCAAAATTTATGAGTGTTTGAATGATGCACTGAACAGGGTGTGCGATGGCCATGCGCCACACACCAATATCCTAAGCACACTTCTTCAGCTATGTTTTGTCCATGCGATGCAAACCCTAAGGTTTGCTATGTCCATCTGACGCAAAGCCACTCTGGGGAGCCAAAAAGTATTTCATTTGATTTATATTAAGGGCATAAAGGTCTTTTATCATTTCATAACCATTCCTAACCCTCTTTGGATGAATATTAAGACTTAAACACATTATTTTCATCTCACAAAATCTCTAATCATCTTTCCATCAACAAGAGAGGAGAAACCACTTAGGATTTAAAGTTTTGATCTCCAAGGGCAAATCTCTCTACGTTTTTTTCGATTTTCCTCCGTCAAAAAGTATGTGGAACTATCCTAAACCTTATGGGCATAGTTTATAGTTTTTGAAAAGTTTTAAAAGTACGAAATTATCTATATAAGAAGGGTTTTGAAAACACTTTGAAGAACATTCTTCATGAACCCATTTTGATGAGATTATCAGAAAGTTTTCCATAAATTATAATTACATTCATGTGTTTAAACGTTATATGATTTTGAGAATTAATATAAGAGAAAACTTCATGAAATTTCCCTCTGTGGAATTTGTTTGATTTAATATGTATGGGTTGTCCAATTGTATGCCTTGAGAATGAGTCAAATATTTTTACTGTCATTTGTGAACTTGATGTTGGTTATGATTTAATAAGAGGATATTTTATTTATTTATAAATGCTTTTGTGTACTAAAAGTTAACTTGCATATGATTGATGAAAGAGATGATCACACTTTATCAAAGTATTGAAAAGAGACTATTTTACATGAGTTTTATTTGTTTTGAAATAAGAACTCTCTTGAAGTGTTTAAATATTTTGGTTGTCAAATAACATGTTTTGAATGAAAG
Organism: Capsicum baccatum var. pendulum; assembly: GCA_030864225.1. NCBI lineage: Eukaryota > Viridiplantae > Streptophyta > Magnoliopsida > Solanales > Solanaceae > Capsicum > Capsicum baccatum. The sequence continues at coordinate 22,786,599 of CM061554.1, read as the reverse complement.
GACTAAGACATGATATGATGTGGCTTATATAACTTGCAAGTCTTGGTATGACGATACCAAATTAGACAAATTCCATGATAGACTCAAACAAGAATAGTTCACAGAATTTTCAGACTTCAGATCATGTTGTTAGTAATATGCATACTTTAAAAGGCTAAGAAATGGGCTCTAAAAGAGTTAGTTGGTTACTCGAAGAAGACACGAGTTCAGATAACTCATTGCTTGAATTCGTGTTTTGCCAATAAGGATTTTATTATATCCCAAAATTAGGATTATACGATGGCCTTATGCCTTCTCGACATATCAGAATCAAAAACTCTAGCCCTTGCGGCAAACTTGGGTTGGGGGCTTGGCCGTCGAGTCAAGAGCGGATCCCATATAGCCAATGGGATACTTTTCAGAAATGTAGGGTGTACTAACTAACTCAGAAGTAAGACAAAGAATTGAGTCATAATTTTACAGAAATGTTTTGAAGCTCATTGATTATGCGGACAATGCATGTATTTCTCTCTCTCTCTCTCTCTCTCTCTCTCTCTCTCTCTCTCTCTATATATATATATATATATATATATATATATATATATATATATATATATATATATATATATATATATATATATATATTGATAAATTATTTTCAGAATGCTCTCACTTATTTTACACGAAATATGTGTTATTTTTGAATTATTCTACATACTAGTATTTTTGAGTTTTGACCCCCTTATCTACAGGTTTCGTGGTTCAGTCCTGGGGTCCAGCTCAGTAGTAGATTGTTCCCATATTTTCAGAGTTTGGTGAGCCTTCCTTATACCGAAAGTCATTTTATCTATATGTAATCTCAGTCATTTTATGGTTCAGTTGGGGACCTTGTCCCAGCCTAGACAGTTAGTGTTCAGTAGAGGCTTTGTAGACGGAAGTTAAGTATTGTATTGTCATATTTTGTTGACACAATTTGTATTATAAATTTTTCTTGAATTTCATTATATCTTCTGCACTTTGATTTATCTATGGATTATGCTTATGGTAGAATGTTAAGGGGTCTTTTAAGCCTTTGTGGTTTGGGATGCCCATCGCAGTCAGGGCCTCAGCTCGGGACATGACAAATAGGGTATTTGGATCAGGGCACAACCTACTGCAGAACTTATTTTTGGTGTGATTCAGATTGGGCTGAAAACCCAAATACAAGGAGACTTCTTACAGGCTATGTAGTATATTTTGGTAATTCCTTGATATCCTAAAAGTCTAAGAAGCAACACACAATGTCTAGAAGTTTAGCCGAGGCAAAGTTTAGAAGCATGGCTTCAGCTTTAGCAGAAGTTACATAGTTGGAAGGTTTATTTTCAGAATTGAATGTGTATATCAGTAAGCCCATCACAGTTTTCAGTGATAGCAAGTCTACTATTCAATTAGCAACCATTCCTATTTTCCATGAAAGGAGTAAACATATTGAAATTGATTGTCACTTCATCAAGGACAAAATCAAGGAGGGGTTGATCCAACCTATGTATGTGCAAACAAACCACCAAGTTGCAGACATTCTTACTAAGAGTTTGACACAAGATCAACACTTATATCTCTTAAGAAAGCTTGGAGTGCATAACATTATGCACTCTCCATCTTGAGGGGAGTGTTAAAATGAGTAAGTTCACTAGTCTATTGCTGTTGATTTTACTGTTACATTGAAACAGTTTTTACTGTTTCATTGAATTAGAGTTAGTTAGCCTAGTAGATCAATTAGTAGGTAATTTGATCAAGTTGTTAGAGGTTGTTAGGAAGTTACTAGAAGCTCATGTGATGATCATGTGGGTCTATAAATACATGCCGTGTGAGTCTCATTGTAACTAATCTCATTCATTCAATAAATTCAGTTTCTCCTTATTCTTCTTACTTGACTGAAGCTCTGCTTCAATGGCTATTATATGTGTGAATGAGTAAGGAGCTAAAGTCGTTTTAACTAATCTCATGTGTAACTCCAAGGATCCCCTTCATGTCGAAGAACTTGTGAACTTGTATAATTTCTTAGACATATGTAGCATAGTTTGTAACAAAATTATATTCAGTGAAGTCTTTCTATAATCCATTAAGTCATCCTTGCTGATGAAAGTTTGATCCATATAACTGTTGAAATTGTCCAAATATTCGTATTTAGATATTCCACATGTTAATGTCAGATATTGCATCTTTTAGGTCTCTTATATTTGCTAGCAGTGATTCACTATGTTAACATTAAGAAATTTTAGAGAACAAAAGAAATGTTGTGTAATTAACCTTTCCATGTAGATTGTATATTAAAATAATAAAGTCATTCCGGAGTTTATAAAAAAAAAAGAAATAAATAAAAACAAATCAGTGGACATAAAGAAACAGGCATATATTTAACACATGCAAATAATTGACAAATGTGGACAAAGTCGTTCTATGAGAAAAAGCATGAGTCATATAAATTTGTTGTTCAGAGTGCATTGGTACAATTTTGGGAAATGATGTCTTATTTCCACTTAAAATTGAATAAAATTGAATGATCTACTCAAATTTCTTACCTCTAAATATGAAAATTTCTATTCCCATACTTGTAAAACGGAGATAAAACTAAAAATAAGTTTATAAAGAAGTATGAAACAACAATGTTGTGGTTGCCTTTGATATATTTGTTTCTTGTCAGATTTTGGGCTGAAACTATGCAAGAATCCAAAAACAATGGTCACAATACTTCTGCACCACATACTTTTCTTTCCTCATCTCCAACTTTTTGTCATACTAGTTTAATCGGATTTGTCATGTGTAATGTTTGATTATTTAAAATTAAATAATTTTTTTTAATTGTTGAGATTTTTAATAGTGTAAAAGTTCAAGTCACTTTTCAAAAATCCTTCAAACTTTAATATAATAATATAAACACAAACATATACACATATATTTTACCACCACAACTTCAAAGTGTTGATAGATCAGTACTTTTGTGTTTGTCTACCTCTTTCCCTTATTGCTACAGGCTAAGAGAGACACATCAATTTAAACCATATTTGTGTTATGATTATTTTTATTTTTTAATACTTAAAATCCTTTCTTATTTTTAAAGTCAAATCTTTAGAAAATCATCTATTACATTCTTATTACGTACTTAAAACTTTTAAAAATCTGACACTTCTTAAGTTTTTCTTATTCTAACAGTTTTATGTTTATTTCTAAATTTTTCAAATTTCTTAAAATCAAATTTAGTTGATTTAGAATTTTTAAACTAATGAAAAAAATATTAGTTAACATTAATTTTGATGACTTCTAATAAGGAAAAGTTTTATCATAAATATATTTTATTAATTTTCAACTCTTAAATTAGAAAAAAAATAGTAAAATTTTGATAATTTCTAATAAGGGAACACTTTACCATAAACATTTTGAATTAATTTTTCAACTCTTAAATATTAGAAAAAAATAGTGAAAGACAATTTTGTCTAAAATAAAAACTTTTAATGAAGGGCAAACAGTCAAACAACATTTCTAAAGTGCTTCGCACTTTTAATATATTATTATTATTATTATTATATTATTGTCATATAATTGATCGTCTTGTAATAACTGTTAAAAGTTGTTTTATGAAATGCACGTGACTTCTTTTAGTTTTCTCCAGATTTTTCCTTATGAATAAGACTACTAGTCAAATTGGTATTTTTATTTTTTGGTAGAAAACTGTTAGTTGTTTCTGGTTTTTTTTTTTTTTTTGGATAGAAAATAAGCATTGTTTTTTAATGGCATGTTTAGCCTACTTTCAGTTGTAATAGGGAGTATTTAAGTTAGGAGTTGGCTATCAAATAATAACACCCCTTTAACCACAAAATAAGAAAACCTTCTTTGCATCTACTCTTTGTTCGTTCTTCTCTGTTCTTCAACCACTAGTTTTGGCTTTTCTTGCTTTGTTATTTCCCTTAACAGTATTAAAACCAACAATAAGGTGAAAGGTACATAACCAAGATTCAATAATTTCAAAATAAGACAAGTTTTCTGATACTTTAAACAATTCACATAGACTTCACAGTTGTTACCCTGCTTCTGCCATGACACAAACTCAACCAGGAGATCACCAGGAACATCCAACAAAAGTACAAAACTCCGGTTTGTCTTTGTTCATGTGTAGCTGTAACATCCCACACCTTCGGATTAAAATTTGAACCCGTTCTTCATGTAACATTCCACATTTTCAGGCTAGAATTTGAACTGTTGTTATAGAGTATACAGACCGTAACCCAATGATCTTATATTTATATCTATGTGATGATCAATTCTATAGTGTGAAAATGTCCTCTTATATCAGGCGAGGTCATAAAATCTCCAAACTGAAAGACGAGTTGAGAACACTTCTATTGATTATGTTTTAGTGAATGATTCAGCTTGGGACAACTTTAAAGGACCATTAATCCTTGCACATAATGCATGTTTTGCGAAAATTGACTTTTGAATGAGTCACCACTTAATTTATTTAGGAAAAAATTAAGAAAACCTTTGTAAGTTGCTCAAACGATTCAAAACAGAAAAATCATTTGAGTTTTAAAAATTCCAGGTAATCGGTTCCTATTAACATTTTAAGAAGGTTTTTAAGGCACCTAAAAATGTCCGCTAACTTACAGTTATCCGGACTGTTTGAAAATATCTTTTGACTAACTTCAAAAATTGATTATTGAAAAGTGATTGATTTTGGGGTATTTCAAAAGTCTTTGCAAAAATTGATTTTTGACGACTTAACGGGAATTTCAACGAGGTCTGAGCAAATAGCAAATAGCACATAAAGGGAAAGGGGAGAAAATAAAAGATATAGGCCGTTTGGCCCAAATCAATAGTTCCTGTCTTAATTTAATTGGGCTTTCGATCCATTTTTCATCTGTCCTAATTCTATGTTTGCGAGTCTTTTGGCCCGAAATTCGCTTCACCTGTATTAAATTTACAATTTTGACTTCGTGGCCCAAATGAATGAATAAATAAATACATAAATAAGGAAACAACAAGTATAAAAATAAGACTCGAGTTTCTTTGCCGCTTCAAAGGTAGGATTTTAGCCCGTTTCTTCTTCTTTTGCCTCCTTATATTCGGTATGCCATGAGATTGATTATGTTTTTTACCTCTCTTAGGAGTTGACTCGATAGAGGTGGTGGGCCTCATTGGCCCATTATGAATGCAAAGAGAGGAAGGTTCACCCGGACCCCGAACAGATTTTTCATGTCAAAGAGAAGAGAAGAGAAGGATTAAATTTATTCATAACAAAAGTAATTAATTCGATAAATATAAAACATAACTGATTCAAACCAAATATATTCTTGAACAAGCTCGTACACCATGATGTAAATGTCTCTAACAAAAATGGCTAGGAAATAGATAGCATAAAACAAAAAACTTTACACAGAAATTGGCAGATTTGGACATTTCAAGAATATTTTAATGCCAAAAGAAAGACTAAAGTTGGAGGGCATATAGTGAATTAAAGGCGTCGAATAAGGAGCTAGTTTATTCGATGAGAAATCAAAAAGCACAAGTAAGCTTCAGCGTAGCTACTAACACTTTACCTTTTAAAAGTCAGTTATCATACAACACAGCATGCAGAGAAAACAACATAAAAGTTTTAGGGAATCTACATTTCAGAGTTGAATGGCAAATAAAGAAACACCTAAAACGAAAAACAAAAATAATTAAACCTAAGACAACAATTTCAAAATAGTTCCATCTATGTATCCATGAAAACATCAATTCCAACTCACATTAATTACACAAAAACTTTTTCCTCTTCACAATGGAGAGATAGGGTGAGATGGGGAAAGTTTTCAGATCAGCAAAGGGAGTTGCACCAAGAGCAAACTAAACATAATATCCATTAAAAATCCAAGTTCACAGGAACATCTCAAGGAATGTTCATTGCAATACTCATTACTAAGTTAAAGACGGTGCTCTAGTGGCCATTATTAAAGGTTTGAGATGTATCACCCAGGTGTCCACATGAGACCTGTTAACAACAAAACGAAAATAAAATCTTGAAGAAGTTTGATAGCTGCAGGTTACGATTCAAAACACCTTAATTGACAATTGTCAGTTTTTGACGCAGGTATTTATTTTTTTTTTTTTTTTTTTTTTTTTTTTTTTTTTTTTTTTGTCTTTGATAGTTACCCACTTCTCCACAGAAGACACCCTCCTCTATAGTAAACAATTGTGCATACAACCAATTGTTGTGCCTCAATCCCAAGCAAGTTGGGGTTGGCTATATGAATTCTCACTTTACCATTTAAGCTCAAATGATATCATCATTATAACAAAGTTAAAAGAGAAGACTAAGTTAATATATACAAAATAATAACAATAATATTAGAAGTGATCTAACAAGACTAAATCATATTCCCTACTAGTAAATGGCCAACGTATGAACCAGGTAAAAAAAAATTCATCTAATCTGACACACAAATGCGAACACTCGATAGAGTCTAAATTAGTCCAATGTAAATCGGAAAAGGGGAGAGGATCAATGCAATAAAAAAAAATAAAAATTCTTACCCAACGGCAGTAAGATGAAGCAGGAAGAGATGTGTTTAATAGACAAGTGAATAGGATCCTAAAAGCTTCATGAAGGAGATATACAAGCTCATACAAGTTAGTAGTGACACAAGAACGATTAATTTTTGAATCAATTTTCAACTAATAACTACAAGTGTACGTGTTAAGCTTATATTAAAGTAGGTAAAATAAGTGAATGCACACTATAAATAGAATAAACTTCTTTTATGCAACCCTTGTAAAGAAAGTCACAGATGAGGCTCCTGAGAGCAAATCACCTCCCCCAAAAAGGATGAAAAATCAATTAACCCATCGTCCTTTCCACCTTCATATTTTATGAACACGACTATTTTATGCAGTATCGAGCAACGCTAACATTTGAAAGGGAATATATATATATATATATATATATTCCCTTTATTATGCCAAAGAGGTAAATGGTTATTATACCTTGAAGTAAAGAAAGGAAAAAGGATTACAACTCTTGGGTCATACCACATAAACCATGGATCACACAAGCAATGTTCAGATTTCGGAACTCCAATCACGCAAGAGAAAGAATATATATTAAAAAAAAAGTTATCCACTTTAGGCAAGGGAGCTGAAACCTTAAATAAAAAACGCTGAAATTTTACAGCTTTCGCTACCACTGGGTTAACAAACAAATGAGATTCCAACAATACACAAACCCAATTTTTGATAATTCAATCGTGAGACGAGATGCCACAGCTTATATGCTAACAAGAAAAGCAAGAAATGAAAGAAGAACTAGATAGTCAAACTTTAACTTGTTCTCATGAGTTAATTACAGCGGATTGAATTGGCCATGAAGAAGACATAATTCCCTATAGTCTACTCTCATATTTTAAAACAAACTTTAGAATCAAATAAGACCACTGTACATCGAGAGTAGCAAGTAGGAAGAAAATAACATTCGAGTTCTTAATTATAACAATCCCCTGCGTTTGAGCGAGAATGATATGTGAACAGGCTGCCTAATATCTATCTTTAAACATTTTTTGAATTTCGAAAACACGTAAAGATTTTATTCTCCTACTCCGTAAGAACTACAAAGTGAAATCGAATACGAGACCAGCAAAACAGTTTCTAAAGTCGAAGTATTAAAGCTAACGAGTAACATTCAGACAAAACGAAATGAGAAAGAGCAAGCATAAGCGACAGCCAATCGAACACAGGCAAGAATGAGTTTTTAGTAGAGCCATATATCAAACACCAAAATCCTATGCCTTCCAGGCATCTACAGTAATCATTCCCAACAAACAGAATTGGAACTACGAAGAAGAAAATGGTAACAACAACAAAATTAAAACTGAAGGTGTATTTACCTCTTTCGGGGCAGCAAAACGGGATTACGAACTATCGTCAGATTTCACCACCACCGTGAGTTGGTCTTTCGAGGATTCCGATCAATCGACAGGCGGCTTCTAGAAAATTTTTTTACTAAAAGAGTAGTTAACTGGTTTTTCTCAAAAATGGTATTATTTCCTCTTTTTTCAAACTCCCCCCTTCTCTGGTTCACAAATTCTCTCTATATAGATGAGAAGTGAGGATTCAAATTCAATCCCCAAAACCATGTGGGAACCAGCCCCACTTAGTAGTAATTTCGGGATCCAAAAAGAAAAGAACTTTGGATTCCCTTTTTTGAAAAACTTTCCAGCTAGCAAATTTGTATCTATTAGGATTTTTTTGAGAGAGATTTGAAAATGGTAGACCAATAAAGTTTGAGCAAAACAAACTGTCCTCAAGGACCCATGAGATCGTACCATTTCATCCGAGATCGCGGAATTTAGCCGTTGAGGGGCACATTTGGACCCTATGGAAGCTTCAGCTTTTCGTACATGGAGATGGGTCGGGCTGTTTCGGATTTGGGGTTGTTCGTCGATGGGTCGCTGGGTCGGGGCTGAAGTTGTTGTCGTCATCGGGTTTGGGGTTATCGGGGGTGAGGGATTCGGATCGGGTTTTCGTCATGGATGGTGTTTTGTTGTCTGTGCGTGATGCTGGAGTCGAAATTGTTGTTTCGATGGCTGCTGGTCATACGTTGTTGAAGCGTAGGTTGACGTTGAAATGGTTGTTTTTTGTATCGTATCTTTGGCTGAGGGAGATAAGGAGAATGGGTCGGGTCGGAGGGTGTTGGGCTGGTTTTGATTTTGTTTTGTGTGGGCTGGGGTAGTAGAAAAAGATGGGCTGTTTTAAGGTGTGTTATTGGGTTGGGTTAGCCTGAAATTTTAAAAATAAAGGAATGGGAGCTAATGAATACTAATTGGGTAGATTATGGGGTTATTTTCTAAATAACCCCAATTGAATTTGGAGTAGAAATGGATTTAAAATTGGGGTTATTTAATAATATTAATTAAATTTAATTGGAGTTATTAAATAACCCCGATTAGATTTAATTGCATTGAATAATCATAATTAAATTTAATTGGATTAAAATACTCCCAATTAGGAGATGGTAATTTTTGTGGATTAAGATTTAATTACAATTTAAGCGACTTATTTAAACTCCAACCAATTGAATATCCATTGGTCAATTGCATAACAATTGGGGCCAATTTGATTTCAACTGAGGTCATAATTAACTAGTTCGCTAAATTGAATCGCAATCCGACACGAAGTAATATCTCGTTTAATTCCGAGCTTCTTGATTTAACAAAATCACACACATATTTATCCAAATAAATTGTTTTGATAATAATTATATTAAAATGAAGATGCTAATCATTTGAACTTATTTCATGATAAACCTTGATTAAAATTCAATATTTCATAAAAATAAATATTTAAGTAACAAAATTATATAATTTCGTATTATTAGATACGGTAATACATAATCGCTACTTAAAAATGACAAAATTACGTATAAAAACATTTTAAAAAGTTTTTATTCAGATAAAATAAATATTTTGATTTTATTAAAAAATGAAGAAACTCGGGATTAAATTTAGTCGTGGAGGGCAAAAATTAGGTGTCAACAATGAGTTACATGTCCTACCTTATATCAAATGAAAGATCTTTGAATCTTCTTTTCAATGCATTTGGTTTCACCATAACCCCGTATCGTAACGAAAAGTTATACTTATTTTACTTCAGCATGTCCATCTGTCAATGTAACACCCCGTGGTATCCTTGATTTAATACCTCACATCGTAGCATGCTTAAGGGGATAATCACCTGAAATTTCCTAAGGGTCAAAATGACTTAGTCATATTTTAAGTTCCTAAACTTGTGTGACCTCTAAATCGATTTTTCCAACCTTGAGATATGAATTTTTAAGTTGTTTCATGTTCGGGGGAGTAAAGGGGATGTCTCAGTAAAGTTTTAGATTTCTTGGACAATGTTAAGGTTTCTTTTGGATGTTGGAAACAGTGGCTCGATGCGAAGTCGATGCGCTGCGTCAATGATAGCATCGATGAAATAGTGGAACGACACGATCTCGATGCATCGCGTCGGGTAACGTGTCGGTGCCCAGTTCGCGAATTCTTTTAAATAACCGGCCTTGGGGAGGGCAAATCAGTCTTTTTCCCTCGTTATAACTCTGCCGTAACACGAAATTAAAGAATGTTTAGGGAAAAACTCATAAAAAAAACTACTCTTATTATCTCAAAAGAAAACCCTAGTCTCTCCCCTATAGATCAAGAGTTCATCTTTGAAGTCAAGATTTTCAAGAACGTAAGCAAGATTCGAATTTCACTCTCTCCCCCAAGTAATCTAACGTACGCGGGACTATCATAAACCCCATGGGCATTGATTCTCAATTTTCAAAATTATTTTAAAGGATATATATATATATATATATATATATATATATATATATATATATTTCAAGATCATTGATAAACTTGTGTTTAAATTATTACATTATGATGAAGTATTGTGAAAATTATGGTATAAAGCCCTAAACTTGAATTGTTTCGTGTGACCATGATGATGATTACATTGTGAACTTAAATGAGACCATGGGATATGTAATTCCCTCTTTTGCTATGAAATTGTATTGATTTTACATGTTGAGAATGGATTACGCAAATTGTTATATGTTTGAGCCTGTTATGTATACATTGAACTATTTTTATGAGATAATGGAAGAGTGATTTACTTGTTTTATGATGATCATGATTCTTATTTAGATTGGCTTAAAGTGATTAAAAAGGGTGACCACCGTAGAATAAGTATTGAGAATGGTTTGGTTTTTCAACTGTTTTGAAATATAAAATTTTGTTCAAATAGTAGATTTTTTGGGTAGTCAATAAGCATCTTTTGAAATAAGATAATGGTAGCAGAGATGTTGTGACATGACTTGCAAGTCTGGGTATGAAGAAACGTTATTTTTACTATGCCCAAAGATTTCTAAGAAAGAAATAACTTTTCAAAGAAGATATGGTTTAAAGAATCTAAAACTGGGCTTAAGAGAGTTAGATGGTTACCCAAAGAAGGCACAATTCAAATGGCTCATTTTCTGAAATTGTGATTTGCTAACACGGGTTTATAATACCCGAAAGGGAAATTGTACCCTGGCGATGGCTCTGTGGCGTAGTAGAGAAGCAGAGACTCCAACCCTTGCGGCAAACTTGGGTTGGGGTCTTGGCCACCGAGTCAAGGGTGGATTTCATATAGCCCCTAGAATAGCAGAGTTGTAGGGTGTACCATCTAGCTCAGACGTAAGATAAAGAGTAGAGTCATGGTTTGCAGAATGTGTTTTGAACGTTTCAGATTATGCCCATGTGTTTTCAACTATTTTAATATGATATATGATTTATGAAATGCTCTCACCTATGTTTTATAAAAATACATATTTTGTTTTTGGATTATTCTCCGTACCAGTACAATTGTATTGACCCCTTATATTTCAGGGTCTGAGGCTCAGTCTAGAGGTTCTGCTAAGCCATAGAGTTTTTCAGACTGAAGTGAAGTGTACGATTGATGAACCTTCTCGTGTACAGTTGGTGAGCCTTCTATATTTTGGAAGGCCTATTTCTTTTCAGATACTTGCTATTTACTTGGTTCTGGTCAACTGGGGCCTTGTCCCAGTTTCAAATAGTTTGATAATTTCGTATGTAATAGGGATTTCTCAGACATAAAAAGATGTTATTTAGAGTTTAATGGATCTTCTTTCGTATTGATATACTTAACTCATAATGTGACCATGATTCCGTTTTATGTATGTTCCACATTTTTTTGATGGTTATGAATGGTGTTCATGATGTACCATATAGAAAGGAGCACCTGAGCCTATATGGTTCGTGATACTTGTCATGGCTAGGGTCCCGACTCGGGTCATGACAAACTTGGTATTAGAGCACGATTCATGGTCTTAGGGTGTCTGCGAAATTGCGTCGGGTAGAGTCTTATTTATGGGTGTGTAGTGCGCCACACTTATAAATAGGAGGCTACTAGGCGTTTAGGAATGTCTCCCTTATTTGTGATTTAGTTCGTGCTGTAGAGTCTGAAATGTCCCCTAATCAATGGGCTCTTGTATTTTAGAAAAGCTATCATACCTCCACGTCGCTCCAATGATCAAAACGCCTAAACTGAAGATATCCGTCCTACCCATGGAATGAGGGAACGTAATATAACTCACACTCCTAAATTTGTTGTTGCTCTGGGAGTCCCTCCCATTCAGAACAGCCCGCCTAGGGCACCTAGGGGTCCCCTATTTGGGACTAATCACACCTAACCTCCCCAGAGAGAGAGATGAAATATTGAGTTCAGACAGTCGATGTATATGATTGCACAGCTAATGGCTTCATAGACCCGATGGTCGGGGGATGTTGGGCCTGCGTCTGGTGCATTTGAGACTACACGTGTGGGTCAGTTTATGGGGTTGAACCCGTCTAAGTTTACTGGTACAAAGGTGGACGAGGATCCACAAGAGTTTATAGATGAGATAGAGAAAATTTTTTGAGTAATGTATGTGGATGAAATGGAAGAGGTTGAACTAGCAGTTTATCAACTTAAGAAGGTAGCAAATCAGTGGTACAATGAGTGAGAAGATTTGAGAGGTGAAAATACTGAGCCTTCTATATGGGATGAATTTGTGGAAGTTTTCCTGGACCGATTCTTTCCCCAGGAGTTGAAGGAGTCTAAGGCTGAAGAGCTTATGAATTTGTAGGAGGGGAAGATAAACGTCAAGGAGTACACCCTGAAATTTAATCAACTATCCTGTTATGCTCCTGAATTGGTGAGAAACATGAGAGCCCGTATGAGGAAGTTTGCATCCAGTCTTTCGAATCACTTGGTGTTGGAGTGCAAATGGGCGATGTTGAACAGAGATATGGACTTCTCTAGATTGTCCGTTCACATGTAGCAGGTTGAGGATAGAAAAAGACGGTTGTTGAGGCAAGGAAGAAATATAGATAGGCCAAGTGGACCAGATCAACAGACTAGAACTATAGTCAGCACCAAGATGGTAATTGGCGTAACAAGTGGGCGAAGAAAAAGTTTTGGAGTTATGCCCATTCATCAGCCAGAGCTCCAGCGTCCAGACCTCCAGTTGATCGCCGGTTTTAGAATTTTTAGCCTAACCATGGATCGAGAATGCAAGGAACTTAGTCTCATGGGAGTGTAGCTCATACTCCTCGGCCTTACACACTCTGTGGAAAATGTAGGAAGGATCATCCTTGATTATGTCAGTTCAGTACTCTTGTTTGCTATATCTGTGGCTAGCCAGGCCATATAAAAAGGGATTGTCCTACGGCGAAAGAAAACCTTGGAGGCGCTAGGTCTAAAGCAAATTCCACCGCTCCTCCTCCTAAGGGTGCTACTTCAGCTATCAGAAGTGGTCACAACCGGTTGTATCCCTTGTCCAACTGTCAGCATGCAGAGGCTTCCCTAGATGTAGTCACGGGTATGTTACAAATCTTTTCCTGAAATGCGTATGTGTTGCTTGACCCAGGGTCTACCTTGTCTTCTATGACCCAATATATGGCAGTTAGTTTTGGGTTTGAGCCTCATGTTATTTTAGAACCTTTTTCCATATCTACTCCTGTTGGTGACTCTGTGGTAGCTAGGAGGGTGTATAAAAAATTATAGAGTGACTATTTGTGAACATGATACTGTGGCAGATCTTATAGAGCTTGACATAATTGAATTTGATGCCATCTTGGGAATGGATTGGCTCCACTCATGCTATGCCATCCTAGACTGTAGAACTCGAAAGATTACTTTCTCTTTTCCAAATGAACCTGTCATAGAGTAGGAGGGGTATTCCTTAGCACCAAAAGGGAAATTCATCTCTTATCTCAGAGCCCACAAACTTATATCTAAGGGTTGTTTGCATCATCTTATTTGGGTTAAGGATTCCAGTACTGAGAGTCCTCCTCTCAAGTCTATCCCTATAGTAAATGAATTTTCGAAAGTCTTTACCGATGATCTCCCAGGAATACCACCTGATAAGGAGATAGATTTTGGCATTGACTTATTACCAGACACTCGTCCTATTTCTATGTTACCATACATGATGGCTCCAACAGAGTTGAAAGAGTTGAAAGAGCAGTTAAAAGATTTGCTTGACAAAGGCTTTATCCGTTCTAGTGTTTCTCCCTGAGGTGCACCTATACTTTTCGTGCGTAAGAAAGACAGTTCCTTCCACATGTGTATAGACTACCGTCAGCTGAATAAGGTTACTGTTAATAACAAATACCCTCTTTCTAGAATTGATGATCTCTTTGACCAACTTCAGGGTGCTAGGTGTTTTTCAAAGATAGACCTTCGTTCGGGGTATCATCAGTTGAAGATTTGGGAGGCTGATATTCCAAAAATAGCTTTTCAAACCCGATATGGCCATTTTGAATTCATAGTCGTGTCCTTCGGATTGACTAATTCCCTTGCAGCCTTGATGGACCTAATGAATAGGGTGTTCCGCCAGTTTCTAGATCTATTTGTCATAGTCTTCATTGATGATATTTTGATTTACTCTAAGAGTGAGGAGGATCATGCCAATCACCTCCAATTATCCTTCAAACCGTCAAAGATCATAGATTGTATGCAAAATTTTCCAAGTGTAAATTCTGGCTTAATGCTATTGCTTTCTTAGGGCATATTGTGTCTAGTGAGGGAATTAAGGTTGATCCCCAAAAGATTGAGGCAGTGAGAAAATGGCCCAAACCCACGACTCCAACCGACATTCGGAGCTTCTTGGGTTTGGCGGGATATTACAGAAGATTCGTAGAGAGTTTTTCTTCCATAGCTGCTCCACTTACCAATTTGACACAGAAAAAGTTGAAATTTGTATGGTCTGACTCTTGTGAAAATAGTTTTGAGAAGTTGAAAGACAAGTTGACTACCACACCTGTTTTGACTCTTTCGGAGGGTACATATGGTTTTGTTGTGTATTGTGATGCATCCCGAGTGGGACTTGGATGTGTACTTATGCAGCATGGCAAGGTGGTAGCTTATGCATCTAGGTAGTTGAAGGTGCACGAGAAAAATTATCCCACTCACGATTTGGAGTTAGCGGCTGTGGTATTTGCACTTAAAATATGGCGGTATTATCTTTATGGGGTACATGTTGACATATTTATTGACCATAAAAGTTTGCAGTATGTTTTCTTCCAGAAAGAGTTGAATCTTAGGCAAAGACGGTGGTTGGAACTGTTGAAGGATTATAACATGAGCCTGCACTATCATTCGGATAAGGCTAATATGGTGGCCAGTGCCCTCAGCAGACTATCTATGGGCAGCCTTTCTTATATTGAGGAAGGAAAAAGGGAGATGGTGAAAAATATTCACCGGCTAGCAAATCTAAGGGTATGACTTTTGGATTTCGAAGATGGCAGAGTAGTTGTGCATGAAATTGCTAAGTCTTCCTTATGTGCGGAAGTTAAGGAGAAACAGGCTGAGGATCCCATCTTGATGCAGATTAAGAAAGATGTGGGTCAATAAAAGGTGATGGCTTTTGAAATTGGCGGTGATGGTATTTTGAGGTACCAAGGCAGGCTGTGTGTACCAAATGTGGATGGTTTGCGAGAGAGGATCCTCGATGAGGCTCATACTTCGAGGTATGTTGTTCACCCAGGCTCTACTAAAATGTACCAAGATATTAAAGCTATATATTGGTGGAATAACATAAAATGTGATGTTGCTGATTTTGTTTCCAAGTGTTTGAATTCCCAATAAGTTAAAGTGGAACATTTGAGACCCGGTGTTAGTTCCCAAGAGATAGCTTTTCATATGTGGAAATGGGAGATGATCAATATGGACTTCATTACGGGACTTTTGAGGTCCCGAAACCAATATGATTCCATTTGGGTAATTGTGGACCAGCTGACCAAGTCAACTCACTTTCTGCCTGTGAGGACTGACTATTCGGGAGATGATTATGCCAAGTTCTATATCGAAGAAATAGTTCGTTTACATGGAGCACCTATGTCCATTATATCCGATCGAGGTACGCAATTCTCTTTATAATTTTGGTGATTTTTTTTGAGGGGTTTAGGTACCCGAGTGAATCTGAGTACTACATTCCACCCTCAGACCGATGGACAAGTTGAATGCACCATTCAGACCCTAGAGGATATGTTGAGGGCTTGTGTAATTGACTTCAAAGGTAGTTGGGTAGATCATTTTCCATTGATAGAGTTCGCCTACAATAATAGCTACCATGCCAGCATTAAGATGGTTACCTTTGAAGCATTCTATAAGAGGAGATGTAGATCACCAATTGGGTGGTATGAAGTGGGTGAGACGCAGTTTTTTGGGCCTGATCTTGTTCATCAGGCAATGGAGAAGGTGAAAATAATTAGAGAACGACTTAAGATAGCTCAGAGTCGCCAAAAATCCTACGCCGATATTAGGAGAAGGAAGCTGGAATTTGAGGTTGGAGATTGGGTGATTTTAAAAGTCTCCCCTATGAAGGGAGTCATACGATTTGGGAAGAAAGGGAAGCTGAGTCCTCACTTTATAGGACCATATCAGATTGTAAGAAGGATAGGTAGGGTTGCTTATGAGGTAGAATTGCTTGCAAGTCTGGCTTTCGTTCACCCAGTATTCCATGTGTCTATATTGAAAAAGTGCATTGGAGATCATTCCCTAGTGTTGCCTGTTGAGGAGATTAAAGTGACTCACTTCTTATCATATGAAAAAAAACCTATTTCTATCTTGGACCGCCAAGTTCAGAAGTTAAGGAATAGGGAAATAGCTTTGGTTAAGGTGTTGTGGAGGAATAAAAAAGTTGATAAAGCTACTTGGGAATCAGAAGATGATATGTGGATTAGATACCCAACTCTCTTTGGGACTATTAATGATGATCTAAATGTTACGATTTATAACCTGCTCCCTTTATCTTTTCCCTAGTATGCTTGAAATCATGCTTGTTTGTGGTCCAACCTATCATTCAGGGACGAATGATCCCAAGGGGGGAAAATGTAACACCCCGTGGTATCCTTGATTTAGTACCTCACGTCATAGCATGCTTAAGGGGATAATCACCTGAAAATTTCTTAAAGGTCAAATGGACTTGGTCATATTTTAAGCTTCTAAACTTGTGTGACCTCTAAATCGGTTTTTTCAACCTTGAGATATGGATTTTTAGGTTGTTTCATGTTTGAGGGAGTAAGGGAGATGTCTCGGTAAAATTTTAGATTTTTTGGACAGCGTTAGGGATGTGTTTGGATGTTAGAAATAGTGTCCTGACATGAAGTCGACGCGCCACGTCGATGATAGCATCGATGAAATAGTGGACCGATGTGATCTAAATGCATCACACCGGGTAACGCGTCGATACCCAGTTCGTAAATTCTTTTAAATAATCGTCCTTAGGGAGGACAAATCAGTCTTTTTCCCTCATCATAACCCTCCCATAACACGAAATTAAAGTGTGTTTAGGGTAAATATCATAAAAAACTACTTTTATTATCTCAAAAGAAAACCCTAGTCCCTCCCCCATAGATCAAGAGTTCATCTTCGAAGTCTAGAATTTCAAGAACGTAAACAAGATTTGTGTTCTACTCTCTCTCCAAAGTAATCTAAGGTACGTGGGATTATCCTAAACCCCATGGGTATTGATTTTCAATTTTCAAAATTATTTTAAGGGATATATATATATATATATATACACGAAATTATTTCAAGATCATTGATAAACTTGTGTTGAAATTATTACATTATGATGAAGTGTTGTGAAAATTATGGTATGAAGCCCTAAACTTGGATTGTTTTCGTGTGACCATGATGATGATTAGAATATTAACTTAAATGAGAGCATGGGATATGTAATTCCCTCTTTTGCTATGAAATTATATTGATTTTACATGTTGAGAATGGGTTACACAAATTGTTAAGTGTTTGAGCCTGTTATGTATACATTGAACTATTTTTATGAGATAATGGAAGAGTGATTTACTTGTTTTATGATAATCATGATTCTTATTTAGATTGGCTTAAAAGTGATTGAAAAGGGTGACCACCGTAGAATAAGTAGTGAGAATGGTTTAGTTTTTCAACTGTTTTGAAATATGAACTTTTGTTCAAATAGTACAACTTTTGGGTGGTCAATAAGCATCTTTTGAAATAAGATAAGGGAAGTATAAATGTTGGGACATGACTTCCAAGTCTTGGTATGACGATGCCTTGTTTTTATTGTGCCCGAAGATTTCTAAGAAAGAAATAACTTTTCAAAGAAGATACGGTTTAAAGAATCTAAAATTGGGCTTAATAGAGTTAGATGGTTACCTGAAGAAGGCACAAGTCAAACGGCTCATTGCTCGAAATCGTGATTTGCTGACACGGGTTTATAATACCCGAAAGGGAAATTGTACGTTGGCGATGGACCTATGGTGTAGTAGAGAAGCAGAGACTCCAACCCTTGCGGAAAACTTAGGTTGGGGGCTTAGCCTTCGAGTCAAGCATGGATTCGATATAGCTCGTGGAATAGCAGAGTTGTAGGGTATACCATCTAGCTCAGAAGTAAGATAAAGAGTAGGGTCATGATTTTCGAAATGTGTTTTGAAAGTTTCAGATTATTCCCATGTGTTTTCAACTATTTCAAGATGATATATGATTTATGAAATGCTCTCACCTATGTTTTATAAAAACACATATTTTGTTTTCGGATTGTTATGCGTACCAGTACAATTGTATAGACCCGCTATATTTCAGGGTCTGAGGCTTAGTCTAAAGGTCCTGCTAAGCCGTAGAGTTTTTCTGACTGAAGTGAAGTGTGCAGTTGGTAAGCCTTCTTTATTCTTGAAGACCTATTTATTTTTAGATACTTGCTATTTACTTGGTTTTGGTCCACTGTGGGCCTTGTCCCAGTTTCAGATAGTTTGATAATTTTGTATGTAATAGAGATTATGCAGACAGAAACAGATGTTGTTTAGAGGTTGATGGATCTTCTTTCGTATTGATATACTTAACTTAGAATGTGACTATGATTTCGTTTTGTGTATGTTCTGCATCTTTTCTTTATGGTTATGAATGGTGTTCATGATGTACCAGATAGAAAGGAGTGCTTGGGCCTATATGGTTTGGGATGCTTGTCCTTGCTAGGGTCCCGAATCGGGTCGTGACAGTTAACTAAGTGACGACCTTAGTTGATAAGCCGTCAACTAAGTGATCAATTATCAGCCCAAGTCGTTAGCCTTAAGCAAAAATCGTCAACTTCAGCATCCAAGTGACGAATTGGGGTGATAAGCCACCACCTAAGTGATGACTTATCAGACCAACTCGTCACCCATGACCAGCAAGGGACCTAAATACATCAAAAGTGATGAAGTGAGGTGATAAGCCGTCACCTAAGTGACGACTTATCAACCCAAGTCATCAAATGAAAATCTCAGCAATTACGATTTGGTTTCATAGGGATATTTTGGTCTTTCCCTCACCTCAAGCCTTACCCCCTACGACATAAATCTTCAAAAACACGTATTAAGTTATTGTGAATCAGTTTCAAAAGCTCTTAACCCTCTTTATTCCCAAGAAAAAGATTAGGTTTTTTTTTTTTAAAGTAATCTCCTAATAACTTCAAGACTCCATCACACTCTCTACAAGATAATCAAGAATTTAAGGTTCACAATCAGAGAGCGTTCAAGAAGAGTTAATTCTCTTTCAAGATCAAATCTTTAAGGTATGTTAAATGTTCATTCATAGGCTTTTTGCACCCACAGAATTCAAGAACCCAATTTTAAATTCAAACTTATGAATTATACAAGCTATTGTGATTTTAATTATGAATCCCCATAAATTTTGATTCTATATCATGTTTCCATGAAATTGTTGTTGTTATTAAACCCTACACGTTTTAAATGGTGTTGTTCACAGATTTAAGCCTTATTTTGGTGATTTAGTATCAAAATCATGCTACTACTAGTTGTTGACACCCAATTTTTGCTCTCCGTGCTTAAAAATAATGTATTCAGGCTTCCTGACCGTTAAAGGGCATAAAATACAACTTTCACATATTTTTTACAATTGATAACAAATTATTGATTTTCATCCTTACTTTAGGATTTTTTTACTCTTTATAATTTGTTAATAATTTTTCTTATTCTTATCAATTTATTATTTTACAAATATTTGCGCACGTGCACGACATGACATTATATATATAAATATATATATATATATATATACAGTATTTTAAAATTAATTATATTTTAATAATTTAATTTTCTTTACATTTTTTCATTCAACATCTATATTTTACATTCTGCAAATGCTGAGTCGGATCAATTATTTTTGTGCAGTATAATAATTCGATGTCTTATCACATCCGACAATGACTACACAATAATGTCTTGTCACGTCCGACAATGACCACTCAGTGTTGTCTTGTCACATCTGACAATTACCACTCAATGACGCTACCCTTTGAATAATTACTTTGTTCGTTGGTCAAAAGGATAAAAATCCTTTGTCCAATAACTTAAGGACCTAAGGGTGCTCTATTATAAAAAGAGAGGACACCCCTTTATTCATTGGATAAAAGGGGTGCTCAATTTTTTGTATAAATAGATGGTGGGAGGACACATTTTGGACACACATTTTTGTTCATTTTTTTTTTCTTTCAAAATACACATATACTTATTTTTTTTACAACTCATAAATATTTTTTCTTTGCAAACCCACACACATACTCATAAATATACAAGCATATTTTATTTATTCCATTTTTCTTTTCAAAACACACACAAAAATATATATAAAAACACACAAACACACGCATACATAGAAAACAACCTCCATTTTTGTTTCATTTTTTACCATCAACAACAATGACACACATATAAATATATATACAGACGCCTACTACATAGTTTCCATTTTTAAGCTTTCTTCTTCTCCGTAGATACCAACAATTCATCCGATCTCACGCGCCACCTCCACACGGTTTTCTTCCCCTAAACAGCCGCCTAACAATACCACCTCCACGCTACAAGCTTTCCCTTTACGTCTCGCCGCAAGCTCGCCGGAGGTGATGACCGGTGAGCATCGAATTTCTTCCCAGATCTGCCACCATCAACCACTACAACAGCCGTTACCAACACCGAGAAACAGCCACGAGCCACCTCTTTTCTCTAATATTTTTCTTTTACTACATAAATCTGGTCAATGCCGTTTGGATGGATATTGGAATTAATTTGATAGTGTGTTTGTCTCTGTTTGCTTTGCTATTCTATTATCACTGTTATTGACAAATTTTTTTTTGCGTTGAGTTTGCTGCTGTTGGAGTGATTTTTGGACGATTTTTGTCCTTCTCATTTATTTACACTGATAGTGAATGGATACTACACATTTGGCCATTGAAAAAAGTATTATTGATTTTGATGCCTTCGTAAACAAAAGACGGATTTTTCGTATACAAATACGTAATAAAAAATATTTTATGGGCGATGATGAAACTTTATAACAATACAAGATTTTACAATTCAGATTTTGACAAGACAATTTGGGTCAGCTAATTAATTGACCAACCACTTCGTAGCAAAATGATTTAGGATGGTCAATTAATTGAGCAACCATTTCGCAGTCATGACTTTATCTGAGCCCGCTTTTTAACAAAAAAAATATATCTTTTTAAATATTTATATACATACATACTTGTTCAATTTATTTTAATTATTATTTATTCGTTACTAATATTTTTACAAGTGTTTATACAGGTTATTTGGATTACTCGTCGAGAGTTGCATTCAAAGAGGCCCTTTTAATTTTGTATTGTATATTTATATTTGTACAAATGTTATTATAGTGAAAACTTTATTTTTGGGGTGTTGGGTGGAATTTTCTTTATACAACTTCACCTCGTGTTTATGCAAACTTAGGTCGTTAACGTTTACACTAATAAATTAAATTAATCAAGTTAGTTTACATACTTTGACGTCATAAATATTGTGATCTTTTTGTTAAAGTAAACCTTTACTTTTTCTTAAACTTTAATCAAACAAAGAACATTATTTTTCTCTTTCTCTTCATGACATATCAATATATACTTTCTTTCACACAACATAAAATATTTTCTTTTCACATGTATTTTTTGACATTTTTTATAACAACATGTTTTATTTATATATTTAATATAAATACATCTTTACATAATTTTAAACATTTATATTATTTTATATTTAATACATACACTTCTACATTATTTTTTTTACTTCCTCCCTCTTTGAAGATTTTAGTCTAGCCGGGTACGACACTTGTGGATTCTGAAGGATGCCTAACCCCTTCCCTTCGGAATAACTTGAACCCTTACCTAGAATCTCAATTGGTTTTTCACAGACTAAAAACATTAATCACATGTTAATACTTTAATAGGTTTCCTTATTTTCCTTAAATATTAGGTGGCGACTCTGTGCAAATTTTTATTCTTTTAGAGTCCATAACACCGTGCTCGTTTTAACCTCAGGTAAAAATAGGGTATGACAGAATGATGACTCTGTTGGGGATGAGAAGACGTTCTAACCATGATCAACTCAATTTTCAATCGAGGGAGGTATTTTTACATTTTTGTATATGGTTAAATTCTTTACCTATTACACTGCAAATTATGTGAATTTGCTCATAAATTCTTTACATTTTTTTATCATGCTTAGTTTAGGATTTTTATTCTTTATCATGTTATTTGTTTTACATATTTTTATATCATGCTATGTGTGAAAGGACGCAAGCCAAATCCAAACTTGTGTTCCTTATTTGTTTGAATAACACTACTTGTTACTACTTTATCACTTGCATTTTTCTATTGAGTCTTTGGCCGTACACAATTCACACACTGTGGTACACGCGAGGGGTGTACTGCACTCCTCCGAACCTTCTTTGGATTCCTTAATTTCAGAGTTGGTGCAGTTAGGTTAGTGCACCTTTTCACAAATATTCAGTCCCATTCTTGAACACTGAGGGAAAAATCCTACTCTAGTAATAGGTCATATTGTATATACCTTAGGCGGGACGGTCCGAGGTAGCGTCTTCGTAACTAGAAAGCTACCCTTTCGTCAGAAGGTTATGAAACCTTTATGACATATTTTGTGTTAGAACTGATTCAGATAATCTAGAAATCAAACATTAATGGATTCAGAACTATCAAATTGGCCTTCTTTTACTCTTCCTTCAGTCGATATTATTTTCACGTCAATAGACATAAAGTATTACCCAAACTCACCAACATTTGACACAATTTTCACGAATTCAGAGTGCTGTTAAAACTATACTTCACAAATATCTTTCTCAAAGTCAATGAAAGTCGAGTGTTCTAAAAATGCTTTGCTTTCATTCGACTTTCTCTTCAAGTCCGCAGATAGGGAATGTCACTAAAAAGCTACACCTACGTCTAACTCTTTTTTGATCCAAACTAGAGTGGAATGTCGTCAAGCATTCTTCCAATGCTTGATTCCTTTTTCTAGTCAACAGACGTAGAATATTATTCAAACTCTGCAATTATTTAATACCCCTTTTCAAGATAATGAATGTGGAATATTACTCGTCTTCACCCACTTCTAACTCTTTCTAGCCAAAGAGCGTGAGGCATCGTTAATACTTCTCTTACGTTCGATATCTCTACAACAAGATCCTCATTCATCAATAACGAGACTTGAGATACTCACTCTTTTAAAGGCATCATTTTAGCCCGCTTTTATCAATTCTTATCAACTATATAGGCCTCTTTTAGCCACCCTTGTTGGATACATTCCCTTTTCAAGAAAACTTAAAACTGTTCTGAATCCAAAAATGTGTCAAAATCTAGATTCATCTATGTTAGTTTATTTGAACGAAGGCCTACCTCTGGTAAAATGAAGCTCCACAATGTAAGATACTCTTACTCGACGTTGTCTGAATGTGCTTTTCCATCAACATGAACTAACTCTTGAACTTTCATTTGTGTTTGCATTATTCCCCGATAGAGGTTGATTGTGTTGATCGAGAGAACTAGCTGACTTAGGCTGTATAATGAACACCAATACCATCGACCCGACCAGAAGTGTTCCAACGCTGGCAGACGTATCAGAAATTTTCAAAAGACAAGATAATGAACATGCTTCTTTTGGAGCAACAACTCAAGATGTTAAGAGGAGAACTACACCAAGGAAAGGATCCCACACATCCATCCACGGCTACTCTACCGTGCCCTCTTAATTTTTTATTGCTAGAAACTCTAATACCTAAACGCTATCAATCAGTACAACCTCCCACAACCATGCGTACCAATCCAATTGTTAGTTTATCAGAATCCGACACCTTTTGCTCTAAGACAAAATTCGAAGGGTAAGCGCAATCAAAGCTGCACTCAATTTATTGAACCATTGACACTTTTGTTTGAAAGATTGAAAGTTGTAAATTTATTGCAACCCGAGTTGGGAAAGATTCCTAACCCATTGCCTAAATGGTTCGATGAAAGAAAAAATATGCCTTCCACTCTGGAGTTCAGGGGCACGATACTGAAGATTGTAATAGGCTAAGGCATAGAATTGATTGCTTGATCAAGGCCGAGGCAATCCAATGTGTCGTAGTACAACCAAATGCAAATAGTGATCCGGTGCCTAGTCATGAAAATAAAAGATTATATATGACATGAGAGACACCATCCTCCACGCCGAGTCTGGAAGGCCTTCATAATAAGCCACTCTACATAGAAGCGCTAACTTTAGCGAGAATACGATGGAAATGAATTCAAGTTGATCAACTCAGAAGTAGGAAATATAGTCCTATATTTGAGGGAAAGTATTCCCCTCTGATTATCATGTACTAGAACTACGTTCTGACCTGATTTCTCATGGTGAGATACGTAGGCAACCCTCATCGGGTTCGGTCATACTTAAGTACAATCATTTCTCCTTTTGTAATTGAAACTACGTGTGACTTGAGTTTCCTTGGTGGGATACGTAGGCAGCCTATATAAGGCTCGGTCCCTTTATAATACAAAAATCTATTTTCCCTAACAACGAGCGAAACTTGAACGCGACGGTATCCAGAAAACTCAAAATGATCCATCAAGACCATCCCAAGATATGCAACGAAGAATTGTCGAGAAAATCTCTCCAAGAGACTGGGGCAAAATTTTGAAGAACGCTTCAAAAATCAATGAAGGTTAGGACGTTCAACTTGGAAATATTACAATCAAGGTTGATTTGTACCAAACAACGCAAGTCATCACAAAAGTTGCAAGATATTAACAGGGGACAACTTATCTATAATATCGAAGAAATGCACCAAGGGCCAATACTAAAGACACTCCCACCACTTAACTAAAGATCTTCTTTACAAATATTGTTAAAAGATACTATCAATCCAAATGCTCCAAAATCCCATCGACGATCAGCGGAGGATCGAACACTCGTTATGTCAGTTATAAGGAGGTCAACCAAATCTTCAGGCGGCACATGCTTATGAAAGAGAAAAAAGAAAATCCTCATAACAAGGAATGATAATTTATACCCATAATTCCAAAAAGGATTTCCAAAATATGCTCAAAAGCATTCAAGCTTGGATTATGACTAATACATCAATCAAGGATATCAACATTCAATATCTATTGACACGTGAGATAGCATACGTTGGCATCAGGATATCTCATCATCCTATGAATCAACATTTGAATTCATCAAAAGCACATGATTCGTCTTTAAGTCGCTATCTGAAAGCGAACGTCATATGAGATTTTCTTGAAATTGATAATTTGAGGATCATCTATAAATCATATTATTTGAAATAAGATAGTGTGCAAGATTACCTCTGATTTGATAGTCCATAGGTCATTTGTAAGCCGCAATAACCTCCTAACCGGATAGTATACAAGGTTACCCAAAAATTGATAGTCCGAAGGTTATCCATAAGTCGCAACTAAATCCTTATCGGAGAATATGCGAGATCATCAAATTGGTATGTCCAAGGGTTCTATATAAGCCGTGTCATATCCAAGATCGATTATGTGCAGGATTACCCAAGGACTAACAAT
Organism: Capsicum baccatum var. pendulum; assembly: GCA_030864225.1. Lineage (NCBI taxonomy): Eukaryota > Viridiplantae > Streptophyta > Magnoliopsida > Solanales > Solanaceae > Capsicum > Capsicum baccatum. The sequence continues at coordinate 22,760,666 of CM061554.1, read as the reverse complement.
TTGAGAGATATCTATAAGTCATATTGTGTCCAAGGTTGGATGATGTGCAGGAACACCTGAAAGCTAGTAATTGGAGGGATATTTGTAAGTCATATCTTATCCAAAGTCGGATAATATGCAGGATTACCTAAAGGCTAGCAATTCAAAGGATATCTATAAGTCACCTCGAATCCAACATCAAATAATGCACAAGATAATCCAAAGATTGATGATTCAAGAAGAATCTATAAGTCGTATTGATACAAAAGATGTGCAAGACTTATCCAAGATCATATGTGAAGAATTATTGGCAATAACCAGAGAGGTCATCATTCCACAAGCATTATGGGTGACTCAAAAGGGTTACCGAATCAACACAAGACTACACGGTCGTAGGGACCCTTCTTCATAAAGTGTCATCGGTGTCCAAAATGGGCACCCCACTTTGAAGACATATTCAACTGACAAATAATTATGCAACAACCAAAAGGGTTGTTGTGTCTGTTTTTGCAAGTTATTTCTTTTCAAATAGGTACATGAAAGGACGACTATAGTGGACCCAAAAAGAGTTCATATACGAAGATGCCCACAAGATAAGGAGAATATCAATGAGGCGCCCAAGAAATATTTAGAGTTTACGCAGAGAAGAATCACGCATGTACCCAAGCCTTTTTCTTTCATCAAATCGCAAGTCAGTGAGACTACATATGAAAGTAGCTTTTACAACACGTTCACTACTCTTCCGCTTAAAACCATGACATGAAGGAACCAACATTGAGATACAAATCTCAATGCTTGATCGACTCCAACAACTTACAAAATCATCACTCAAATTAAGAAATTCTTTGATGTTAATCGTTAGCACAAGAAAAAGGCATAAGATGTTGAAGACTCATACATAAGAGGCACCGCTTCAGCAAATGGCCAAATGAGCTTTCTAAAGCAAGCTCATGATTATCAACCTTACCATTCTCCACATACCCACCCTTGTGGCCAAATGTTTCTTGATTTCCCTCACACGAAACTACGTTTTGACTTGATTCCTATTCTAGGATATGTAGGCAGCTTAAGTCAGGCTCGGTTATATCAACAACATATCTTTTAAATCTTTTCAAATTTCATTTATCATCTCAAGCCACAACAACCACGTCACTTTGATGGAAGTCCAAAAGTGAAGATCTAGATGGAGAAAGTTACCACCAGAAGACATGCTAGTATAAGCACATTATGTGGAGTTAGGAAGTGACAGTACTCCTAATCTCGAATAGATTACCGATTGTCGAAATATTGAAGGATGAGATAGCTGCTAGGCCGAGTTCTCGATCAACACAAAATCAACATCCCCTCCCCAAACTAAGAAACTTTCTTTGAGTGCAGGTACATCATCGCTACAACAAAGGTTCAAATATCTTGGAAGCCTAAATACTGCTTCACCATCACAAGATGAGAATTTAGGTATCGTCAATTTATCCATAATTATTCCAAGACACTAAAGAATCTTCTCGAATCTTGTAGGTCATAATAATGCTCAAGGAGGCACGTGTCAAGTATCTTACAACATTCCATTAGAAACTCAACATCACATCTCTATCACAAGCCAGAAAGCCAGGTTTTATCAATTTATTCACTAATACTTTCTAACTCTAAAAGAATTTTTTTGATTTTTTGTAGGTCGCATTAAAGGGATATCCCATTAAGACTTGGTCATCAAGTACTAACAGATGTTAACAAACTCTAACATAACATAGGGCAGTCTTCCCCAAACAACAGGACAGGGCAGTCCACCCCGAATAATAGGACAGGGTAGTCCACCCTGAACAATAGGACAGGGCGGTCCACCCCGAATAATAGGACAGGGCAAGTTCGTCCCGAATAATAGGACAAGGCACGCCCACCCCCAACAATAGGGCATATAATGAGACTTTCACTTCCTCAACAAGCATTTTAGCTGACGAAGGTTATTTACATTTCAACCGGTAGAGGCTATTTACTTTTCATGCAACTGCTCAGCCGACGGAGGCTATTTATATTTTAGCTAACGGAGGTTATTTACACCTCAGTTACTGCTTAGCCGACGGAGGCTATTTACATTTCAATTACTACTCAGCCGACGGAGGCTATTTATATATCAGTTATCACCTCGCCAGGAGGATTGCCTTCAAAAACAAAGACAATACTAGAACAGGCAGTATAACATGAAATTATTCTCTTAACAACAAACTGGGGCAAGCTAGCAGAATGTCAGGCATCCCTAGTTACGTCAGGAATTTCGGCGAAGAAACACGACTCAACTCGATCCAAATCTCTCATTTTTATAATCCTTATTATCATTACTCAATGTCATCTTAATCCGATACTGGAGCAATCTTTGAAAATTAGCAATCTCCTTTTCCTTCAAAGTCCCCAGCAAATATTTCTATCCGACATCTATTTATTTCTATCTACCAAAACAGTCAATTTTGGAACAAGCACCCCTATTCATTCCATTCGTGTTAAAATCTTTGTTGTCATCCTTGAAGGAACCTAGTGTCACCATAATTCTACAATTGGCAAATTTTGTATTTATAAAAATTTTGCTATAATTTGAACTACACCTGACTTAATCCTCACACAACTCGAGGTATGTAGGCAACTCTAAATTAGAGTTCGGTAAAATTTTCATCAAATTGTTTTGTCGAGCAAAATTGGCTGTACGTCAATGTTTTCATTTGAAGACTTCTACATCACCTTCAAATGAAAAGGGACAACTATTGACACCTGATGATAGGCGAATTTACACGCCTATAGCACTAGATTTTGCCCATATTTTAGCCAAGTTTTGAGAACAAATTACATATTTCATGCACTTTTAGTCCTTTTTCCTGTAAGTGAGCTAACGAACATGATTAGCAAAGTTTCAGGTATAAATGATGCAGAATTCAGCATTTATGGATAACTTGATGCCAAAGAAAGCTTCACAGGGGGAGAAAAGGGAGTCTTGGACGCCTAAGGACCAAAAGTGATGCATGGAAAACCTGTCCCGGGCTAAAACAGCAATTCTGAAGACTTTGGGGACTAGCAGTAATTTATTATGATTAGGATAATGATACATTAACCTAGTACAATTGGGTTAAGTATTTTATTAGCTTAGTAGGATTTGGTTAAGTATTTCATTAGCTTAGTAGGAATAGGATATGGGTGTTATAAATACCCTATTTTGCTAGAGATTTTGATATATACATTCTACTTCTAAGACATTCCTCCTTAATTCTATTACTCTATAACTCTTCCATTAATTCTACTTCTTCTTCTATTCTTCTATTAATCTATTTTTCCACAACAAGAGAAACGTTACTTGCTAGGGAAGTTCACGCCTAACGCCTACCACACCATTATTACACAAAATCTTTATTGTGGTATAATAACAATGTCAATTGTGATTTCCTTCGCACTCATGGGTAACTAAACTTCTCTGTTGGGGTTATGGAAGACGAATGAGATACTATCTAGTGCTATGAGTTTGTGAGTTCGTGACACGTATGCTGCTTATATCATTATTCTCTTCGTCTTAACCTAAATTCTTTGTGGTTGCAAACGCAAGAATACGCCAGTAAAACATTTAACTTGTTCGAAAGAAAGGTTATCTGTATGGAAAAGAGATAATGTCAAGGTAGTAGGGTCCCATCCCCTATTAAACAGTTAGTGCCGTAACTGGATTAACCTCTTGGAAAATTCGTACCGTTAGACACGCTTTAAGCTCGAAAGAGTTAAAGTGAAATAATCCTCGAATAGGTCGAAAGACGCCTAGATTTACCATCGAATACAATTCTCTATAAGCACATGCATGTCGAAATTCAACACACTCATAGCCAATAGAGACGTATAACTCAGAAGGTGGACATAACCCCAACTCTTCAATTCTCATTGTTTTACAACCTACTAAACATTCTTTCTTTTTATGTTGCTATTTTCAGTTTTTACTTTAATATTTTGGTGACACATTACAATCCCCCCTTTTTACGAGACTTGCACTAAAAGTCTAGTAACCGTTGCTTACTTGTTGACCAAGCTATTCCCTGTGGGATCGATACCCAACCCAGTTGGGTTCTATATTTTCTAACGACCGCTTTACACTCCTACGAGAGCTGTAGATTGAGAGTTATCAAAAATTGGCGCCGTTGCCGGGGAATACGAGTGTCAATTAAGTTTGTGATAATTACTAAACCCTTTGGTCAAAGATTCTCGTACTTTTACTTTCAGTTTTTGTTTTTGTTTACTGCAGGTTTTTATTCAGTGCATGCCCCATACTCAAAGTTCTGGTCAACCGTTATTACCTATCAATCCTGAACCCCAACGAATTGGCAGAATGGAGGCACAAACGGAAATCGAAAGAATGGCTGCTCAACAGGAGCAGGCGAGATTATCTGCTCTTTCCGCCGCCCAAGTACACCAACAAAACATTGATAACCATGGGCGAGCAACAAATCCTGACGATGAGGATTTAGGTGATGAAGAGTTACTAAACCCAAGGCATGATGCTGAAATCGCAACACCTGCCAACAGAAGAGGTCGTCAAGCTCGGTTTAGGTATAATCGCCAACCCATGCAACCAGCTTTTGATGATGATGATGATGATGATCTTGATGGAGCCGGAGCCACAGGAGCCATTATTCCTCCACCATTAGCGCCCGGAGCCAAGTTCAACATCACAAGCACCATGATTCAGTTAGTGCAACTCAAGGGATTATTTGGTAGACTAGCAGGCGATGATCCGAATATGCATCTCATCAACTTTATTTCTACATGCAAGTCATTTGACAATCCTGGTGTTGGTCAGAATGCAATTCGATTACGTTTATTTCCATTGTCTCTGTCTGGGGAGGCAACTCTATGGTTGAATGGGCTGACTCCTGATTCTATTACAAATTGGAGGCAATTGAGAGACGTTTTCCTAGAAAGATTCTTTCCGTCATCCAAAAGAGCACAATTGAGAGATGAAATCAGCTACTTTTGTCAGCTTCCAACTGAAGCCCTTCATGAAACATGGGAGAGGTTCAAGACAAAGCTAACGAGATGCCCAAATCATCATATGACTAATGTTCACCTAATGGAGATATTATACAGAGCCTTGAATTCAATAACTAAACCAGTGGTGGATAATACGGCTGGAGGATCTTTTATGGACCTCACCTTTGGTCAAGCAAGCAATATGCTAGATCGTATGACGAAGCAAAGTAGAGCTTGGCATACCAGGGATTTTGAGGTAGCAAGCCCCACTTTATCTATTGGCATGACTGCAGACCAAAGAAAAAGAGAAGAAGAACGTGATCAAGATATGGCGCACATGAAAACACAAGTGGATCTTCTTACAAAGCATTTATTATCAGGAAAGACCAAAAAAGTCAAAGCCATTGCGTCAAAAGGAAGAGACGAATCTGATTCGGAAGAAGAGTCCAACTACTTGAACAATCAGGGGGGTTTCCGAGGTAATACCCAAGGAAACCAAGGTCGGAACTATTATGATAAATCTGGAAACAAGGACCAAGGTAGTTGGAAGAACAATAATGAAAAGAGTGGTTTGTACGTTCCCCCTGGAAGAAGTGACGCCACCACATCTAGCTCTGGAAGTATGGAAGACATGCTGGCTAAAATATTGAAAGGAGTGGAATCAACAAACGCTGCAGTAATGGAGGTAGTTAATGATTTGTCCTCTATGAAACAAATAGTTGATTCTCATTCCACTTCAATCAAGCAAATAGAGCAGCAATTGAGCCAACTTTCAGCAGCACTCAATCAAAGAAAGGCTGGCACCTTATCGAGCGATACTATGCAAAACCCAAGGAATGATGGGTCATGCATGGACATTACTACCCGGAGTGGTAAGGTGCTGGAAACTTCAGCAAAAAGCAAGCAAGTGGATGACGAAGTAGTGGACATTGATGATAAGGCGAAAGGAGAAGAATCCGCAGAAAAAAGGCACAACGTCCATGACGTCAATCCCAATGGATTGCAACCTGAAAAATTTGAAAAATGGAAGCAAGAAGAGAAGACAGCCGTCGAGAGAACCATTCCATACCCACCACCACCTTTCCCTCAGAGATTGAAGAAGGTGGCGAATGATACAAAGTTCAGTAAATTCATGACTATGTTAAAGCAGCTGACCATTAATGTTCCATTGGTGGAGGCACTTGAACAAATGCCTGGGTATGCAAAATTTATGAAGGATTTTTTGACAAAGAAGCGGGCAGCAAGTTATGAGTTGAAAGATGATGTTCATCACTGCAGCGCAATCGCTACCTGATCAATAGTTCAGAAGAAGGCTGACCCCGGCGCTTTCACTATTCCTTGAACCGTTGGGTCTTTGAATTTTGCTAAAGCATTATGCGACTTAGGAGCCAGCATTAATTTGATGCCATTATCTATCTATAAAAAGTTGGGGTTGGGTGATCCTACTCCAACCAATATGAGGCTTATAATGGCGGATAGGTCGGTAAAACGACCTGTTGGTATTCTATGTGATGTCTTGGTAAAGGCTTCTTCATTTATCTTTCCGGCAGACTTCGTTATTTTGGATTGTAAGGCAGACTCAGAAGTTCCCATAATCTTGGGGCGTCCTTTCCTTGCTACGGGAAGCGTGCTTATTGATTTGAGAGCTAATGAGCTTTCATTCCGAATAAATAACGAAGTAGTTCGCTTTGATGTTTGCAAATCAATGAAGCAACCCAAAGATCTGAGTGTATTTTCGGTGGCTGATGTTTTCTTTGATGATGAGAAATAATTACTTGAAGAAGAGCAAATTATTGATGACCCTTTGGCGGTTGTGCTCATGAATGGAGAGAATGAGGATGCTGAAAATTATGAAGAAGTTATTGGTGTTCTATCAGGATTAGGGACATATCGCCATACTCCCAAGAAGCTGGACCTTGATCTCAAGAATCGACCCACACCACCAGCTAAGCCATCTATTGAAGAGCCACCCACATTAGAATTGAAGGAGCTGCCAAGACATTTAAAGTATGCATTCCTAGGAAGCGGAAACACACTTCCAGTCATTGTTGCAGTAGATTTGGGTGAGCAACAAGTTGTAGCTCTCATTGCTATTCTACAGAAGTATATTAGAGCCATTGGATGGACCATTGCGAATATTATTGGTATTCCACCTGGGATTTGTACACATAAAATTCAGCTTGAAGAGAATTGCACACCCACCATTGAGCATCAAAGACGTCTAAACCCACCTATGCAAGAAGTGGTGAAGAAAGAAATTATCAAGTGGTTAGACGCGGGGGTTGTGTATCCAATCTCTGATAGTACATGGGTAAGCCCGGTACAATGTGTTCCCAAGAAAGGAGGCATGACGGTGGTCGCGAATGCGAAGAATGAGCTTATTCCACTCAGACCCGTCACTGGATGGAGAGTATGCATGGACTACCGAAAGTTGAATTCTTGGACACTCAAAGATCACTTCCCAATGCCATTTATGGACCAAATGCTAGATCAATTAGCGGGGAAAGGATGGTTTTGTTTCTTAGATGGATATTCAGGCTATAATCAGATTTGCATTGCCCCCGAAGACCAAGAGAAGACGACGTTCATATGCCCATATGGTACGTTTTTTTTCAAACGTATGCCATTCGGGTTATGTAACGCACCAGCCACCTTTCAACGTTGTATGATGTCTATTTTTCTGATATGGTTGAAGACACTTTTGAGGTATTTATGGACAATTTTTCAGTTGTTGGTGAGACTTTTGAAGCGTGCTTGTCAAACCTAAGTATGGCGTTGCAAAGATGTGTAGAATTCAACCTAGTGCTGAATTGGGAGAAGTGCCACTTCATGGTAAAAGAAGGAATCGTTCTTGGGCACAAAATCTCCGAAAGAGGGATTGAGGTTGATCGAGCAAAAATTGAAGTCATTTAGAAGCTACCGCCTCCAATTTCGGTGAAGGTTGTTCGTAGTTTTCTCGGCCATGCAGGTTTCTATCGTCGGTTCATCAAAGACTTCTCCAAAATTGCTAGTCCATTGTGCAAACTCTTGGAGAAAGATGTGAAGTTTGACTTCAATGAAGATTGCTTAAAGTCATTCGAATGCCTCAAAGGAAAACTCATTGAAGCCCCTATCATGGTAGCACCAGATTGGTCTCTCCCATTCGAAGTCATGTGTGATGCTAGTGGTGTAGCCGTTGGAGCTGTGCTTGGTCAGAGAAAGGAGAAATTATTTCATCCTATCTACTATGCGAGTAAGGTCCTAAATGAAGCCCAAAGGAACTACACTGTGACAGAACAAGAGCTCCTAGCGGTTTTGTATGCGTTTGAGAAGTTTCGTGCCTATCTATTGGGTACTAAGGTGATCGTTCATACAGACCATGCAGCTCTTAGGTATCTAGTGACAAAGAAGGATGCAAAACCAAGATTAATTCGATGGGTATTGCTGCCGCAAGAGTTTGATTTTGAAGTTAAAGATAGAAGAGGTTGCGAGAACCAAGTGGCCGACCATCTATCTAGACTCGAGAACGAGCATATGGTGCAGCCTGATATCGAGATTGACGATGCATTCCCTGACGAGGAGATCCTAGCGACGATAACAGAAAAGTTACCATGGTATGCCAACTTTGCAAATTTTGTGGTGAGTAATGTAATACCTGCCAATTTATCATACCATCAAAAGAGGAAGTTTATGCATGACGTACAACACTACTATTGGGATGAGCCATATTTGTTTCGACGATGAGCGGATGGTATTATTCGACGATGTATATCCCATGTAGAGGTGCCTACTATATTAGAAGCATGCCACACTTCCCAAGTTGGAGGACATCACGCAAGCAATCAAACGGCAAGAAAAGTATTGCAAAGTGAATATTATTGGCCTTCGATATTTAGAGATGCCTGTGACTTTGTTAGAAGATGCGACCAATGTCAAAGACAAGGTGCTATTTCGAAACACCATGAGATGCCCATGTCGAAAATTCTTGAGGTAGAACTCTTTGATGTGTGGGGCATTGATTTCATGGGTCCATTCGTGAATTCATTTGGAATGAAGTACATCTTAGTTGCTGTAGATTATGTCTCGAAATGGGTTGAAGCTGTAGCGTTGGCCGACAATGAGGGAAAGCGTATTGTAGCATTTTTGAAGAGGAATATCTTCTCTCGCTTTGGAGTACCACGTACTATCATAAGTGATGGAGGATCTCACTTTTGCAACAAGCTATTCAAATCCGTGTTGGCCAAGTATGGTGTCAAGCAACATAAGGTAGCCACGCCTTATCACCCACAAACGAGTGGACAAGTAGAGGTTTCCAATCGGGAGATCAAGCAAATCCTTGCGAAGACGGTAAATGCTAATAGGAAGGATTGGTCTCGGAAGCTAGATGATGCACTATGGGCGTATGGGATTGCATTCAAAACACCCATTGGCATGTCCCCTTATCAACTAGTTTATGGGAAGGCTTGTCATTTACCCATTGAGCTCGAAGATAAGGCATTGTGGGCATTGAAGCAATTGAATTTGAATTTGGATGATGCGATGAATCTGAGGTTGGAGCAGCTGAACGAATTAGATGAGTTCTGTCTCCATGCATATGAAAGATCGGACCTATACAAGGAGCGGATAAAAAAGTATCATGATCAGCGGATTGTTCGACGAAACTTCCAAAAGGATGATATGGTACTTCTCTTCAACTCTAGATTGAAGCTGTTCCCAGGTAAGTTAAAGTCTAAGTGGTCTGGTCCATACAAAGTTATCCAAGTCTACTCGTCTGGAGTAGTTGAATTGGAAGACAATAATGGTGTTGTCTTCAAGGTGAATGGTCAACGTGTTAAACCTTATATCGGTCCTCGTGACTCGATGAATTATATGGTCATCACTTATCTCGACGAAGTCTAAGTACTCGAGGTAACTATATCGAGCCACGACAATAAATAAGGCGCTAGATGGGAGGCAACCCATTATTTATCGTTTATCGTTTATCGTTTTTTATTTTTTAGTATGTGTTTTGCTTTTGATAAATGAAAATCCAAAAATAAGAGTCGTGCCACGACCAAAACTAAGGCGCTAGATGGGAGGCAACCCATCGTACTAATTGTTTTTATTGGTTTTGAGCAAATGTAGGTTCAAGAGGTATTCAACGAGAAGATTGGTTTCAAATGACGATTTGGACGTAGTGTATGGTAAAGGTGGTAAGTTTGGAATTAAGATGAATAAGGATATGGATTGAGCATTGCTCATGACAAAATAGGCATCGAGCAAGGCTAGGCCTAGGTAAAACTAGGCCACGAACAAGGCAACGCCTATACTATAGCCTAAGGTCTCGGAATCTAGTGTGCAAAGGCATAGGCGCCGCCCATGGTCAAGTATGCTATAGCATAGGCGCCGCCTATGCTAAAACATTTGGTCTCGGAATCTCATATGTCATGCTAAAGGTGCCGCCTATGGTCACTAAGGGCATTGCACTAGGCGCCGCCTATGCTAGCAAATGTTTTGCCTTAGGCGCCGCCTATACCATGCATAGGCAAAGCTAAAGGCGCCGCCTATGGTCACTTTTTGTCTCCAAAACCAATTTTAAATGGGTCAAAACCCGACCCATTCTTTTCCTATATAAAGGGGACTTAGTCTTGAAACATAAACACATTGAAAACTTGACTTAGGCGCCGCACATACTCTCCAAAACATCTCAAAATTTTTCTTTTTGCTCTCCCACTTCACAAGAACATCTCCAAAGGCTTCAATCACGTAAGTACTCTTTTATTCTTCATCTATTTTTCGTAAGAATTACGTTGCTATGTCTATTATGAATTGCTACATCTTGAAGAATTATTGGTGATGTTAATGTATTTGAATTGATTGATACAAAACCATGTGACTGAACATATACGTTAGGATGATCTTAAACTATTTCCGACTTGAATTTGATTTTGATGCATTGTTATACTAATTGCGGAATCACTATAGTCATGAACATTGCATAACCTTGTCACTTGAATACCTACATGTTAGAAGATCCCGTTCATCGGGATAAGACTTGTAGTTGCCTACCGACATAGGAGGTTGTGATTATTGATAGAAACTATACCAAGATGTAATCCCTATGTAGTAGTCTCGTTATACCTAACATAAAAGTATTGCTAAGGTTGCAAGAAGTGATACATCTCTGATTTTCTTGTCGGAATATAGCGCCTAAAATGCATGTCGATGAAGTCTAAGTAATCGACTACTTTCACTTCACTAATTTGTATCAACAATCTAAGTGTGGGGTGGTACCCCTAATGCTTGTTTATAGATTGTATCAACATGAATGTGTTTATGTCTCAGGTACAATGGCTCCTAAAGCAAGACAAGACAAGGCTACCACTTCCCAAAAGGGCAAGAAAAGAGGTCGCAAGGACCAAGGAGAATCATCCTCAATGCAATTACCACGCCGCATGTTTGGAATAAAATGGGTTCTTGAGGAGGAAGCCAAGGAATGGTATAGGAACAACAAGGAAGGAAAATACGTTCATGTCGACTTGATCAACAAGGACAGCCTAGCGAAGAAGGAGCCGCGCATGTTGGCGAAAATCATGGCATTGAATCTGGATTTCATCTTCTGCGACATGGGAGAATGTAATCTTGATTTAACAAGGGAATTTTATGCCAATTGGTCGCCGAAAACCATAGGCAGCGAAGTCAAGATTCGGGGCCAAGTTTTACAACTCAATGCGGATTTGATCAACTCCTTTCTTGGCTTACCTTCAGTTGATCCAACACCATTCAAAGAGCTGTACAGTAGACCTCCTTATAGAGCAATTCGACACACACTTTGTGGAAGTAGATCCATGGCAAGGTGGAGCAGACATAAAGACACCGGACGACACAACACCTTCCCCTATGCTCCTTTGAATAGGGAAGCAAGAATATGGTTGCGTATTGTCAACTCTTGTCTTATTCCTGGGACCTAGTACACCAAAATAACAAGAGATAGAGTGTGTTTGGTCTACGCTTTGATGACGAATGTCCCTATCAACATTGGGGCAATCATTCGTTCTACAATGTGGAAGGCTAGACTACACAAGCAGTCCCACTTCACTTTTGGCAATCTGTTGACAGCAATCTTGCGGAAGGAAGACATCAAAGAGGAACCAGCTGACCACAAACTCCCACATAACCTGAAGAAGGTTGACCTCACAAAGGTCAAAGATACTGAAACAACACATGGCGTCAACCTTACTACTGCGGAGAGACATGCTCGAGATGAGAGTTTCTTCTGTCATCTTTATGGCATGACTCAGTTCACAATGATGAGTGGTGGACGTGTTCCAACTGCTGCAGAGCTCCAACAGCTGGAGCATGACTATCCAATGAATATGCATGCGAGGGAGATGTGTGGAGTAGGTACATACTTTGAGGAACCTCTTGATGATGATGTGCTGACCGATAATGATCGACGCATGCCAGACTTCGACATGGAGGAGAATTCTGATGACGACGACTCCCATGATGATTCAAACGAAGGGCGTATGACCCCCGACATAGAGGAGGAGTCCGATTGGACAGGTTCTTCTTATTTATTTTCCACTGAGGGCAGTGTCCCGTTTAAGTGTGAGGTGGTGGTATTCGCATACTTTACTTCTCTATCCGCATTTGCATTTATTTATTTATGTTTGTTTGTTTGAGTTTTTTTTAGTTTTTTTTAGTTTTTTTTCGTAGTTAATCGTTTTTTTGTAGTTAATTTTTTTACTTAGCTTCGCATGAAATTATTCTAATAGGCAGCATGAGATTATAACAAGAGTTTATGCTAACATCATGACTATTGAGACGTTTAGGCTCTAATTGTGACTCACTATGTGATATTGTGTGGTTTAATTCCTTTATTTGTTGGGTCAAAGAGTCTATACTACTTCCAATAAAGTCGACCATATGCCTTGTGTGTGAGATGATAGTATATTCTATGTTTGTGGCTGATGCTAGAACTTGCCTGGTATGTATGTAAAGCGAAAATAAAGAGTGTAAGTTTAGGAGATGATTTAGGCATTTCTTTGGCAACCTATGATTATTTACCTTCTTTCTACCTACCCATGGACATTATCCTAGTTAACCCCTTTTGAGCCTTTAGCCTATATTCTTTGACAGCCTCATATGTAAGCCTAATCCATTTTTTTAAGACCAAAATTTGATCCAAATTCCTAAGTTCTTTAAAGTGTAAAGTCATGTGACAAAATAAGAGGAAATTGGGTGAGTATGATGCTTTAGAATGTATTGGTGCTTGAATTTGTTATGAAAAAGAAAGTGCTATCATAAGAGGTATGTTATGAAAAGAAAAAGGGAAAAGAAAACTAAAAAGTTAGTTATGTTCAAAATTGAAAAACAAAAGAGGAGAAAAGGGGTGGTAGAATAAAAGAAAGTAGAAAGGTTGTTTGAAAGAAAAGTGTTAATGATACAATGTGATGTATTAAAGCACTTAGGAACATAGTCACTATTTCAGGCCAAAATAGTCCTACCCGTCCCTTAGCCTACATTACAACCATCAAAAGACCTATTTGATCCTAAGCTTAGTATTCTGACATTTAGTGGAGCATTACACTAAGGGCAAGCCTATGGACATCAGTTGCAGCATATGAATTCTTTGTGAGAGCGAGAGCAAGGATACTTTTATACCCATGTTTGAAAAAGATGCTATACTTGTGAGTGATTATGGGTAATATATTGTGAGATACACATGACTGATGAGTTTTGGATAGTTGTGTATGATTCTTTGTACCTTAACTTTTGGATATGAATTAACTACCATCACGAGTCTATGTTGGAGGTTGAATTGTTTCTACTAATGAGCAGAAAACTACTCTTTGTTAATTTTTGCTATGCTTGTCTTGACGAATATTTTGTGTTGTTGCTGCGAAACCTAAAGTAATGTTTAGAGGGACATGATATTTTGTTCGGGGACGAACAAAGCTTTAAGTGTGGGGTGTTGATGATCGGCGAATTTACACGCCTATAGCACTAGATTTTGCCCATATTTTAGCCAAGTTTTGAGAACAAATTACATATTTCATGCACTTTTAGTCCTTTTTCCTGTAAGTGAGCTAACGAACATGATTAGCAAAGTTTCAGGTATAAATGATGCAGAATTCAGCAATTATGGATAACTTGATGCCAAAGAAAGCTTCACGAGGGGAGAAAAGGGAGTCTTGGACGCCTAAGGACCAAAAGTGATGCATGGAAAACCTGTCCCGGGCTAAAACAACAATTCTGAAGACTTTGGGGACTAGCAGTAATTTATTATGATTAGGATAATGATACATTAACCTAGTACAATTGGGTTAAGTATTTCATTAGCTTAGTAGGATTTGGTTAAGTATTTCATTAGCTTAGTAGGAATAGGATATGGGTATTATAAATACCCTATTTTGCTAGAGATTTTGATATATACATTCTACTTCTAAGACATTCCTCCTTAATTCTATTACTCTATAACTCTTCCATTAATTCTACTTCTTCTTCTATTCTTCTATTAATCTATTTTTCCACAACAAGAGAAACGTTACTTGCTAGGGAAGTTCACGCCTAACGCCTACCACACCATTATTACACAAAATCTTTATTGTGGTATAATAACAATGTCAATTGTGATTTCCTTCGCACTCATGGGTAACTAAACTTCTCTGTTGGGGTTATGGAAGACGAATGAGATACTATCTAGTGCTATGAGTTTGTGAGTTCGTGACACGTATGCTGCTTATATCATTATTCTCTTCGTCTTAACCTAAATTCTTTGTGGTTGCAAACGCAAGAATACGCCAGTAAAACATTTAACTTGTTCGAAAGAAAGGTTATCTGTCTGGAAAAGAGATAATGTCAAGGTAGTAGGGTCCCATCCCCTATTAAACAGTTAGTGTCGTAACTGGATTAACATCTTGGAAAATTCGTACCGTTAGACACGCTTTAAGCTCGAAAGAGTTAAAGTGAAATAATCCTCGAATAGGTCGAAAGACGCCTAGATTTACCATCGAATACAATTCTCTATAAGCACATGCATGTCGAAATTCAACACACTCATAGCCAATAGAGACGTATAACTCAGAAGGTGGACATAACCCCAACTCTTCAATTCTCATTGTTTTACAACCTACTAAACATTCTTTCTTTTTACGTTGCTATTTTCAGTTTTTACTTTAATATTTTGGTGACACATTACAATCCCCCCTTTTTACGAGACTTGCACTAAAAGTCTAGTAACCGTTGCTTACTTGTTGACCAAGCTATTCCATGTGGGATCGATACCCAACCCAGTTGGGTTCTATATTTGCTAACGACCGCTTTACACTCCTACGAGAGCTGTAGATTGAGCGTTATCAACACCCAATTTTTGCTCCCCGTGCTTAAAAATAACGTATTCAGGCTTCCTGACCGTTAAAGGGCACAAAATACAACTTTCACATATTTTTTACAATTGATAACAAATTATTGATTTTCATCCTTACTTTAGGATTTTTATACTCTTTATAATTTATTAATAATTTTTCTTATTCTTATCAATTCATTATTTTTTTGCGCTCGTCCACGACATGACGTTATATATATATATATATTTACAGTATTTTTAAATTAATTATATTTTAATAATTTTAATATTCTTTATATTTTTTCATTCAACATCTATATTTTACATTCCGCAAACGCTGAGTTGGATCAATTATTTTTGTGCAGTATAATAATTTGATGTCTTATCACATCCGACAACGACTATACAATAATGTCTTGTCACGTCCGACAATGACCACTCAGTGTTGTCTTGTCACATCTGACAATGACCACTCAATGACACTACCCTTTGAATAATTACTTTGTCTGTTGCTCAAAAGGATGAAAATCCTTTGGCCAATAACTTAAGGACCTAAGGGTGTTCTATTATAAAAAGAGAGGACACCCCTCTATCCATTGGATAAAAAGGGTGATCAATTTTTTGTATAAATAGGTGGTGGGAGGACACATTTTGGACACACATTTTTGTTCATTTTTTCCTCTCTTTTAAAATACACATATATTTTTTTTTTTACAACTTATAAATATTTTTCCTTTGCAAACTCACACACATACTCATAAATATACAAGCATATTTTATTTATTCCATTTTTCTCTTTAAAACACACACAAAAATATATATAAAAACACACAAACACACAAACACATAGAAAACAACCTCCATTTTTATTTCATTTTTTACCATCAACAACAATGACACACATATAAATATATATACAGACGCCTACTACATAGTTTCCATTTTCAAGCTTTCGTCTTCTCCGTAGATACCAACAATTCATCCGATCTCACGCGCCACCTCCACACGATTTTCTTTCCCAAAACAGCCGCCCAACAATACCACCCCCACGCTACAAGCTTTCCCTCACGTCTCCCCGCAAGCTCGCCGGAGGTGATGACCGGTGAGCATCAAATTTCTTCCCAGATTTGCCGCCATCAACCACTACAACAGCCGATACCAACACCGAGAAACTGCCATGAGCCGCCCCTTTTCTCTAATATTTTTCTTTTACTACACAGATCTGGTCAAAGCCATTTGAATGGATATTGAAATTAATTAGATAGTGTGTTTGTCTCTGTTTGCTTTGCTATTTTATTATCACTGTTATTGACCATTTTTTTTTGCCTTGAGTTTGTTGTTGTTGGAGTGATTTTCGGATGATTTTTGTCCTTCTCATTTATTTACACTGATAGTGAATGGATACTACACATTTGACCAATGAAAAAAGTATTATTGATTTTGAGGCCTTCATAAACAAAAGACGGATTTTATGTATACAAATATGTAATAAAAAATATTTTATGGGCGATGATGAAACTTTATAACAATACAAGATTTTACAATTCAGATTTTGACAAGACGATTTAGGATGGTCAAATAATTGAGCAACCACTTCGTAGCAAAATGATTTAGGACGACCAATTAATTGAGCAACCATTTCACAGTCATGACTTTATCTGAGCCCACTTTTTAACAAAAAAAATATATCTTTTTAAATATTTATATACACACATAATTGTTCAATTTATTTTGATTATTATTTATTTGTTACTAACATTTTTACAAGTGTTTATACAGGTTATTTGGATTACTCGTCGAGAGTTGCATTCAAAGAGGCCCTTTTAATTTTGTATTGTATTTTTATATTTGTACAAATGCTATTATAGTGAAAACTTTATTTTTGGGGTGTTGAGCGGAATTTTCTTTATACAACTTCACCTCGTGTTTATGCAAACTTAGGTCATTAACGTTTACACTAATAACTTAAATTAATCAAGTTAGTTTACATACTTGGACGTCATAAATATTGTGATCTTTTTGTTAAAGTAAACCTTTACTTTTTCTTAAACTTTAATCAAACAAAGAACATTATTTTTCTCTTTCTCTTCATGACATATCAAGATATACTTTCTTTCACACAACATAAAATATTTTCTTTTCACATGTATTTTTTGACATTTTTTATAATAACATGTTTTATTTATATATTTAATATACATACATCTTTACATAATTTTAAACATTTATATTATTTTATATTTAATACATACACTTCTACATTATTTTTTATACTTCCTCCCTCTTTGAAAATTTTAGTCTAGCCGAGTACGACACTTGTGGATTATGAAGGATGCCTAACCCCTTCCCTTCGGAATAACTTGAACCCTTACCTATAATCTCAATTGTTTTTTCACAGACTAAAAACATTAATCACATGTTAATACTTCAATAGGTTTCCTTATTTTCCTTAAAAATTAGGTGGCGATTCTGTGCAAATTTTTACTCTTTTAGAGTCCATAACGTCATGCTCATTTTAACCTCAAATAAAAATAGGGTATGACACTAGTTGCCTTAAAATAAAACTATTCCCATGTTTAAGCCATGCATTGCAAGTATTTGATGAAATGTCTCAAAGAATGAGTTTTGAATAAATGCTTACACATCATGTCGTTAAAGTGTTAGTATGATCTTGCTATCATTGATATCTAGCCCTGGGGGTTATGAATACCCAAAAACTTAGATTTTTACTTAGTTTAAGTACTTTCAAAAGTTTTTTAAATCTATTAGAGTATTATTAGTCCAGTCAGTGCATCATGTCAATAAGGTCAGTTCAGTCCAGTGATTAGAGTCAGTTCAGTTGGGAGTAGGATTTAGCATCGAGTGAACCCAAGGATGGGGGATCACCTCCTTGTTGAGGGTGTGATATTTAGTAGCAATCCCTGTATGTCATACCTACATAGCCAGCATAGGTTAAGATATTAACCTGCCAGTTGAGGGTTGGATCTCATAAGGGTACCTGCCAGTTGAGAGTAACTCTTAGTCCTTTGGGACAACACTTTAGTGGATCCACACAGCCAGTGTTAGTGCCCGTGGCATGGTACTAACACCCTTCCAACTGGGGTTACAGGTTGGACGACCCCAATTTGCTCATATTGGGGCATGTCAGTTAGATGATAACTCCTACAGTCTCAGTTCAGTATTCTGTATACTTTAATTTAGGCTTGTATTGACCATAGCATGCAGTTATTAGTTATTCAGTTATCAGATTTTAGTATTTTAGTTTGCAAACTATTTTCAGAACCATGCTATATTCTTATTCATGCATTCTTATATTTTACAGCATTCACACATTCATATTAGTTATTCAGTTATCTTATGCTATTCAATCAATTATTATTCATGTACATGAGCCTATTCATATCAGCCTAACCCCATTTAGAATACTAGTACATTTAAAGTACTAACCACATACTCGTTTCTTATGCTATGATATCTCATATCATAGGTTTGGACGCTCAAGTTATCAACCGCACTTAGACATCCCAGCACATCATCTGCAACAGTCATGGTGAGTCCTTATATTTCGAGGTCAGACTATATTTATTTTCATGCTTTCAGTTCAGAAGTTAGTTGGGTCCTGTCCTATCAACTCTTATTCAGTCAGTTTTAGAGGCTATCAAACAGTTTTGACAGTCAGTTAGTTTGTCATTATTTTATTAGTTTCACGCAGTTATTTTCCGATAGTTATTTCCAGATTTATGATTCATAAATGTTTTAGTACTTAAAACCTTATGGCATATTCAGATATTATGCAAATGTTATTTTGATGTTATTATTTAGTGCTCATAGCAGGTACCAACTCATAGGTTAGCTTGTGGTCACTTGTGATCATAAGTACTGTGTGGTGTCCAAGGCGTACTCTCAAGGCATAACAAACTTTGTATCAGAGCCAGGTTTTAAGATTTCCTAGGGATTCTAAAATTCACTTCAATTAGAGTCTTGTGCATGGGTGTGAAGCGTGCCACACTTATAGACAAGAAGCTACAAGACGTTTAGGAAAATTTCCCTTCTTTCAGTATTTATGTCATACGAATGAGCATAATCTCAAGTTAAATTCCCTGTCTAATTCAATCTTTCTTCCATTTACAGAATATGCCTCTCAAAAAGACTAACGGGAGAAGAAACGAAAACCATCCAACACCTCCGCCTATTCAGGAAGATCCCCTGAATGAGCATGTTTCGCACGCCAAGTTTAGAGCTGCATTCACTACTCTGGCTCACTCTGTAGCAACTCAGAACACTAGACCAACTTCTATTCCATCTAACCCAATAGTCAATACTATCGCAGATAGGATTCAGAAATTCACCCAAATGAACCCTCCTTTATTTTTGGGATCCAAGTCTGTAGAGGATCCACGAGAACTCCTAGATTTGGTGCAGAAGGTAACAGACATTATGGGGGTGACTTCTAATAAGTGTGCTAAATTAGCCACTTACCATCTGCAGGATGTAGCTCATACTTAGTTTAACAAGCAAAAAGCGGATAGAGGCGCAGATGTAGGGCCTATATAATAAGAAGAGTTTGCTACCGCCTTCTTAGAGAGATTATTCTCGTTGGAGCTGAGGGAAGCTAAGGTGTTAGAATTCATTAATTTGAAATAGGGCAACATGAGTGTGAAAGAGTATTCCCTCAAGTTTACCCAACTAGCTAGGTATGATCCTCATGTGGTGGTTAATAACAAGTCTAGGATGAGCAAGTTCATGTTTGGTGTATCTAACAGTGTGGTCAAGGAGTGTAGGACCGCGATATTGATTAAGGATATAAATTTATCTAGTTTAATGGTCCATGTAAATCAGATTAAGAAGGAAAAGACTAAGGAAATAGAGAGGGAGAACAAGAGGGCTAGAACAAGTAGCTTTAATTTTACTCAGCCAAAGTTAGAAGATGGTAATCGTCCTTAATTTCATTAGAAATCTTCAGTCCCAGCTCCGTCTTTGCCTAGTGCACTAGTGCCCAAATTTAGAAATAATAATAGGGATATAACGCTAGGCTCTAAGTCTCAGGGTAGTGCAAATAGTGCTCGGACGAATCCCGTTTACTAGAAATATGGGAGAAACCATCAAGGTATTTGTAAAGCCGCTAGTGATGTATGTTTTAGGTGTGGAAATCCAGGCCACCGAGTTAGGGATTTTCCAAAGAGTGGTCATAAGGGTCAGTCCAGTCATCCCCTAGTTCCATCTGGTCGCTCGACTTAGTAGGATGTCGCTTCTAGTGCCACCAGTGGTCAGCGCCCAAATAGATTGTATGCACTTCAGTCCTAACAGGATCAGGAAAATTCACCTGATGTGGTTACTGGCACATTGCAGGTCTTTCATTTACATATTTATGCTTTGTTAGATCCCGGAGCTTCTCTTTCTTTTGTAACCCCTTACATAATTATTGATTTCAGTGTCAGTCCTGAGATTTTAGCAGATTCCTTTTTAGTGTCTACCCAGTAGGTGTCTTTATTATAGCCAGGTAGGTATACAGGAACTGTTCGATCATAATATCCCAAAAAGTCACTTCAGTTGATCTTTTGGAGTTAGAGATGATGGATTTTGATGTCATTCTCGACATGGATTGGCTCCACTCATGCTATGCTTCAGTTGATTTTAGAAATAGAGTTGTTCATTTTTAGTTCCCAAATGAACTAGTCCAAGAATAGAGGAGTAGTACTTCAGCACTTTGGGGTCAACTTGTTTCGTACCTTAGAGCGAGAAAGATAATATCCAAGGGGTGTGTCTACCATTTTGTTTGAGTTAAGGACTCCAATTCCGAGAATCCTAGTCTTGAGTCAATTTCAGTAGTAAGGGAATTTCTCGATGTGTTCCCTGAATACCTCCACAAAGTTCCTCCCGAAAGGTAAATTGACTTTAGGATAAACTTTCTCCCAGATACCTAGCCCATCTCTATTCCGCCATATACAATAGCTCCAGCTGAACTCAAAGTACTAAAAGAACAGTTGAAAGGTCTACCAAAATAAGGGATTCATTAAGCCCAGTGTTTCCCCATAGGGCGCTCCAATCTTTTTTGTACGAAAGAAAGATAGTTCTCTTAGAATGTGCATCGATTACCATAAGCTAAACAAAGTCACAGTCAAGAATAAGTACCCACTTCCTAGAATCAATGACTTGTTCGACCAACTTTAGGGTGCCGATTATTTTTATAAGATAGACCTCAGATCCGTCTATAATCAGCTCAGAGTCAGAGAATGTGACATTCCAAAAATAGCTTTCAGAACTCGTTTTGGTCACTTTGAATTTCTTGTCATTTGTTTCAGTCTTACAAATGCCCCAACAGCTTTCATGGAATTGATGAACAGAGTGTTCAAGCAATACTTGGACATGTTCATCATAGTCTTCATAGATGACATCCTTGTTTATTCTCGTAGTGAAAATGATCATGCAGACCACCTCAAAATAGTATTGCAAACTTTTAGAGCCCATCAATTATTTTCCAAATTTAGTAAATGCAAATTTTAGCTGATATTGGTAGCTTTTCTTAGCCATATCATTTTTGGTGATAGCATTAGAGTTGACTCTCAAAAGATCAAGGCAGAAAAAAATTAGCCCAGAACCATTTCTCTATCAGATATCAGGACTTTCTTAGGTTTGGCTGGCTATTATAGAAGGTTTGTTGAAGGTTTTTCATCTATTGCATCCCCCATGTCTAGATTGACTTAGAAGAAAGTCAAGCTTTAGTAGTCAGATTCCTGTGAGAAAAGTTTTCAGGAGTAGAAGACTCGACTTACCTCTGCCTGAATTTTGACTTTGTCAGAGGGTTCAGATGGGTTTGTTGTGTACTGTGATGACTCCAGAGTTAGTTTGGGATGTGTTTTGATGTAAAAAAGGTAAGTTCATAGCCTATAACTCTAGATAACTGAAGCCTCATGAAAAGAATTATGCTACCCATGATCTAGTACTTGTAGCTATTGTGTTTGCCTTAAGGATTTGGAGGCACTATTTGTATGGGGTGCATACTGATGTATTCACGGATCACAAAAGCCTGCAGTATGTGTTTTTGCAGAAGAATTTGAACTTGCATTAGAGGAGATGGTTAGAATTGTTGAAAAATTATGACATGATATAGGAATTCCTAGATCGAGACCTTACACGAAGTCAAGTGCGTGAGTTTCAACAAATCCAAGCCTTGTTCACATCCTTGGCCGTGTGTGAGGTCCTTGTTAGCCCATCTAAGGTCCTATACTTATTAAAGTGTGAAGAATCCCAACAAAACATCCCAAACCCACCCACTTAATGTCAAAGGTATTTTGGTCTTTTGTCCCTCCTTTGTAATTGACTATATAAGACATTTATTAGGGTTAGTGTTTTAGTTAGTTCATTCCTATTATTCAAGAAACAGACTTATAATATTGGTGACTTATCTTTCTCATTTTGGAGAGGCCAAAACCAAAAACTCACTAGTAGAGTGATACTAGTGTTGGATCTTGGCTAGAAACTAGGGTCTTGGGGTTCTTGAGTTCCTCTTGGTCCAAGTAATAATTTGGTATTTATATTCATTACTTTTAGGGTCCTTTCTCATTGTTAGGGTTCTTAGATTATTGAATATTGTATGTCAAGTTTCTATACCTTTTGTAATCTTGATAATATTGTGTTGTTGAATTAAAAGTCTAGTGAAGCCGTGTGGAGTTCTTTTGATTCACTAGCAAAATTGTAATTTGTTGTTCTTGTTGTACTCATTTTTCTAGTCAAAACAAGTGTTGAAGCCTAGTGAAGCCGTGTGTGGCCTCTTTCGATTCACTAGCACTTTGTTGTTCTTATTGTTGCTTCTTGTGTTGGCTTCAATCTCTTGATACATACTTAGTTTTGTATCATTTGGTATTAAAGCTCAAGGCTAGGTTTTGTTCTTACAAAACCAATCTTGGAAAGCTCTTACCAAAAAGTGTGTTCTTGAACATTTTGGTCAAAAATTGGTTGTAGATCTATAAAAGTTTTACTTGTTTAGTTTGTTTCTTGTGTTGGTTTCTTTCTCATAAAAAAAGGGTGTCTAAATATAAAGTTGAGCTTAATGAAAAAGAGAATTGTGTTGTGAAAAAATAAACCTTGGAAGTGACCATTGTGGTGTATTGTTGTTATGTTCTTGAAGGTGTTGATGTTGTGTTCATCCTAAACTTCTCCTCATCTTATGTCTTAACTTCTATAGAGCGAAATAGATCCAAAAATGTTGTAAGACAAAATTGAAAATTGTTTGTGAGAAGACTTGCCAACATTACCTTTTCAAGACTTGACAAGCCATTTTCCTTAAAATAAGGAACCTTGTCTTGTGGGACTAATGAGGTCAAACATCACCTTTTGAGTTTGAAAAAAAAAGGTTGAAAAAGGTTACAATACTTTATGTTTTCCATCCCAATAACAAGTCATCCATTACAAAAGATCTAAGAGGACTAAGACTTCAAGATGATGAACTATTTATGTGGACCCGCGGCCATTGACATACTGCCACATCACCCTAGTTACTATTCACGTGATAATTAAGCTCAAATTTGGATGTTCTAGTTTCTAATTATTGATTCCTAGTTTCCTCTAATTGACTTAAGAACTAATTAACAAACTAGTACATTCCTACTAGCTTGTCAATTAGTCCCTTGAAGCCTTGTATTCGTGTCAACATTTGCTTGTGTGCCTTTATCGTTTGAATACATTATAACTCTTGGCTCTAGTTCGATGAGAATTCTTTGAGTTTCAAACAAGAATCCACTCCAGACAAGAGCACACTCATACCTTAAGGATTCACGAGTTACTAGCCAATCTACAACACTTGTGGAGCTCGAGTATAAGTGAACCGAAAGAGTGTGAGTGAGGAGAGGGATTTTAACTAACGTGTTTGTTGCTTGTGTAGGTGATACCTTGAAAATGGAGGGAACTACGTCTCAAACCATGGATTATAATGAAATAGAGAATATGAGGGTTACTCTTGAGGCTATGAGCCAAACTCTTGAAAGATTGAGTACAGAGGTGAGATCCATAAGGGGGGAAGTGACGACTATTAGTGGAAGGTTAGAACAAGTGGAGACTCAAAGAAAATCGTGCCCTTCTACTCCTCGACATGTTTCGTCAAGTGGGCATGATAGAAATTCCTTCACTACCATTACTCCCGAAACATGGCCTCAATTACCAAATCCTTCCCTAGCTCCACTAAATGCCGCAAGCCAAACACCCATAACCCCCTAACCCGAGACTCTAATAGACCAACCCATTCCTAAAATACTTAAGTTTTGCAAGAGGGACTTGGACGCCCAATACCTCCACTAAATCCAAACCCTCCCTTCCAAGCTCCACTAAATCGAAGACCATCACCTCTACAAAATCCAATTCGTCTAAATCAAGTTCCAAATGATCAAAACTGTCCCGTCCACTTTGAAGAATATGGTAGAGATAATTATGAAGGGTATGGTGCCTTTGATTATGCTTACATGAGGGAGGAAAAGATCAGAGGAGGACATATGGATCCAAGGAGATACCGAGGGTATGGACAAAGGGAAAACTGACACCAAGAGAGATACGTAGGCATCAATACCATCAAATTGAGCCTACCTATCTTTAAGGGTGAAAGTGACCCCGACGTGTATATTGCTTGGGAGTCGGCGTGCGATAAAGTATTCCAAGTGAATGATATCTTGGAGGAGAAGATGAGTTGTTACACCATAGCTCACTTTGAAGGCTATGCTAACACATGGTGGGAATACGTCAAATGGTTTGGCAATGAGTTGATTGATGGACAATCAACACCTTGGTTTTTATTGAGGTACCTAATAAGACAACGGTACCTTCCCGAGAGTTATCTATATAAGTTGCTTGCTAGATTGTACAATTTACGGTAAAGGAATCGAAGTGTGATGGCATATTATGGTGAGTTTCAACAACTTATGTTGAAGCTTGATTATTATGGGGAACACATTAGTCATGACATCATTCGGTTCAAGTGTGGGTTGAACAAAAAGATCTTCACTCATTTGACACTTCACAAGTTTAATACCATCGAAGGTATTTTCCAAACATCTCTTGAGATTGAAAGAAAACTTAAATAGAGATCATTGTTCAAATCAAAGGGACAATCAACCTCGGGTTGGCTGAGGGGCAAGGATATGGTTCAATCCTCTTTGGGTTGTCCCAAAAATAAGGTCCAATCCGCCACTACTAGGCTGCTTGAGGCTAAAACAGTCCACAAAATCCCTTCGAGGCAAGAAGTTCACAAGTATCTTAATCCTAAAGGGTTCCAATGCTTTAAGTGCCAAGGTTGGGGGCATAAAGCCAATGAATGCCCTAACCGATGCAATGTAATCCTAAGGGAAGGTAGATTGTATTTTCTTGGTGAAGAAGTGGGTATTGAGGGTGATAAGAGTGTAGACGAGCCTTAAGTTTGAGAGACGGTCGAGAGGAAGCCACATGATGATGATGATGGTTGTGAGGATGCTTATCTGCAAGAAGGGGAGTGCGTGATTCCAAACTTTGTAGTGAGGCGTGCCATCATTAGTAAGGCGATAGATAATCCTAGACAATGGGAGAATCTATTCCATACTAAATGCCTTGTTAAGAGAAGTGTGTGCACTATGGTGATAAATAGTGGAATTTGTGCAAATGTGGTTAGTGTTGCAATGGTGAACTTCTTGAAATTGCTGACTACACCTCCCACTAGTCCTTACAAGTTGCAATGGTTGAATGAATGCAGCGAGTTAAAAGTCACAAGGCAATGTGTAATATGTTTTAAGGTAGCCAACTACCATGATGAGGTTCTTTGTGATGTGATACCAATGTAAGCTTGTCACTTATTGTTAGGAAGGCCTTGGCAATACGATAGGTCGACCAAACATGATGGAAGGTCCAATTGGTACACATTTGATAAGGATGGCCGAAAGGTCGCTCTTCATCCATTATTGCCTTCCCAAGTAAATGAATTACACCAAAAGATACGGGAATTGAGGGAAAAGGGAAAGAAGGCCGAGAGTGAGGGAAAAGAAGGGAATCCAAGAGTGAGGGGGTAGGGGAAGCTGAGGGGCCCCTAAATTCTAAGGAGCACATGAGTATGGTGATGATGGCTAGGAGGAAGGAACTATTTGTGGATCATGACGAGGACACTCTGATGCTCCTCTTGGCTCATTATCTTAATACTAACCCCACTAACATTTTTATTTCTCCTCCTATTTCTCATGTTTTGTAGGATTACGAGGATGTCTTCCCAAAGGAATTTCTGAAAGGATTGCCTCCACTTTGGGGCATTGAGCACCAAATTGATTTTGTGTCGGGCTCACAATTGCCCAACAAACCGTCTTATAGAAGCAACCCGACGGATACCAAGGAATTGCAACGCCAAGTTGAGGAACTTCTCAACTAAGGGTACATCAAGAAAAGTATAAGCCCTTGTGAGATTCTGGTTCTACTAGTTCCCAAGAAAGACGGGACTTGGCATTTGTGCGTTGATTGCCAAGCCATCAATAAGATAACGGTAAAATATTGTCACCCTATTCCTAGGCTAGATGATGTTCTTGATGAATTGAGTGGTTCATGTTCGTTTCCTAAAATTAATTTGAGGAGTGGCTATCACCGAATCCGTATGCAATCGGGTGATGAATGAAAAACTGCTTTTAAGACCAAATTCGGTCTCTATGAATGGATGGTTATGCAATTTAGCCTAACAAATGCTCCAAGTACTTTCATGAGGCTAATGAATCATGTGATGAAGCCATTTATTAGAAAGTTTTGTGTTGTTAACTTTGATGATGTGTTGGTGTATAGTAAGTCCTTAGATGAATACGTAAAACATTTACAATGTGTGTTTGTTGTCCTCCAAGAGGAGAAGTTATATGCTAATCTAGAAAAGTGTTCTTTGGGTGTCCATGAAGTTGTATTTCTTGGGTTTGTGGTGAGATCAAGAGGCGTCGAAGTGGATGAATCTAAGATTGACGCCATTAAAAATTGGCCAACTCCCAAAATCGTAGGTGAAGTGAAAAGCTTCCATGGGTTGGCTAGTTTTTATAGACATTTATTCAAAGGTTTTAGCACCATTGTCACCCCCTTGACCGAAGTGATTAAAAATTATCGGTCTTTCAAGTGGGGAGATAAGAAAGCTAAGGCCTTCGAGGACTTGAAAGTTATGCTTATCTCGGCCCCTTTACTACAATTGCCGAATTTTGACAAGACTTTTAAGGTCGAATGTGATGTTAGCAAAGTTGGCATAGGCACAGTTTTAATGCAAGAATTGAAGCCTATAGTCTACTTTAGCGAAAATCTCAAAGGAGCAACTCTAAATTACTCTACGTACGATTTAGAGTTGTATGCCTTGATTAGATCCTTGGTCACTTGGAAACATTATTTATGGACTAAAGAATTCATGATCCGAATAGATCATGAATCCTTGAAGCATCTACAGGCACAAGACAAGCTTAACCGGCGGCATGCCAAATGGATTGAATTTCTTCAAACTTTCCCATATGTTATTCATTACAAGAATGGTAAAGACAATGTGGTTGCCGATGCTTTATCCCTAAAATATGTGCTTGGGTCTACTTTGTCATCTAAGTTGATGGGTTTTTAAAGCCTCAAGTTTTTATATCCCGAGGACCCTCACTTCGCTCCTATCTATAGGAAAAGTGAAGAGTTGGATAGGGATAGGTGGGTTACAGATAGGGTTTCCCATCCCTATACCAAATTTGATGGATACTTGTTTGAGAAAAGACGATTGTGTGTTCCCTCAAGTTTGTGGAGAGAATTTTTTATGAGGGAAGCACACAATGGCGGTCTAATGGGCCATTTTGGGGTCAAGAAGACCCTTTGAATTTAGGAAGAACAATTTTATTGGCCTAGAATGCACAAGGATGTGGCCTAGATTTGCGGCCAATGTGTTGAGTGCAAAGGATCCAAGTCACGGCTCCAACCCCATAGGTTGTACACCCATTGTCCACCCCTTTGCGCCCTTGGCTTGACATATCAATGGACTTTGTGTTGGGATTTTCAAGAACTAGAAGGGGGCGGGATAGTATTTTTGTCGTGTTGGATCGGTTTTCCAAGATGGCTCACTTTATTCCTTGTTCTAAATGTGATGATGCGCCTAGTGTAGCCTCTTTTTTTGTTGATAATGCGTAAAACTTCATGGTGTTCCGAGGACAATAGTGAGTGATAGGGATTCTAAATTCCTAAGCCACTTTTGGAAGTCCATGTGGGGTAGGCTCGGTACTAAGTTGTTGTTTTCAAACTCATGCCACCCACAAACCGATGGCCAAATAGAAGTAGTAAATAGGACCTTAGGGTCTATGCTACGGTCCATGGTTAAGGGAAAAATGACTTCTTGGAAGGAGCACTTACCTTTGATTAAGTTTGCTTATAATCGTGTTATACACTCAAGCACGGGGCTGACACCCTTTGAGTGTGTATACGGCACCAACCCCCTTACCCTTTTGGATTTAACCCCTTTGCCAAGTGACCTTATGATAAGCTTAGATGGAAGCAAATGGGCTGAGGCCATGAAGAATCTATATGAGAAGGTGAGGTTGCAGCTGGAAAATAAAACCAAAAAGTTGCAAGGTGAACCAACAAAGAAAGAAGAAAGCTTATTCTTAAACTGGGAGATTAGGTGTGGGTGCACCTAAGGAAGGATAGATTCCCGCCCAAAAGGAATGCTGAGTTGATACCGCGGGGTGATGTCCCATTCCAAGTATTAGGAAGGATCAACAATAACGCCCACAAGATTGATCTACCCCCGGAATATCAAGTGCACAACACTTTTAACGTGTGTGAGCTCTCTCAGGTGGAAATGGTGGAGGATGACAATGATCTAAATTTGAGGACAAATTCTCTTCAAGATGGAGAGGATGATACGAGAATTCCTAGCTCAAGACCTTTCACACGAAGTCAAGCGTGTGAGTTGCAATGACTCCAAACCTTGTTCACATCCTTGGCCGTGTGTGAGGCCCTTGTGAGCCCATATAAGGGCCTATACTTATTAAAGTGTGAAGAGGCCCAACAAAACACCCTAAACCTACCCACTTAATGTTAAGGGTATTTTGGTATTTTGTCCCTTCTTTGTAACTGACTATATAAGCCATTTATTAGGGCTAGTATTTTAGTTAGTTCATTTCTATTATTCAAGAAACAAAGACTTATAATATTGGTGACTTCTCTTTCTCATTTTGGAGAGGCCAAAACCAAAAGATCACTAGTAGAGTGATACTAGTGTTGGATCTTGGCTAGAAACTAGGGTCTTGGGGCTCTTGAGTTCCTCTTGGTCCAAGTAAGAATTTGGTGTTGATATTCATTAGTCTTAGGGTCCTTTATCATTGTTAGGGTTCTTAGATTATTGAATATTATATGTCAAGTTTCTATACCTTTTGCAATCTTGATAACATTGAGTTGTTGAATCTAAAAGTCTGGTAAAGCCGTGTGGGGCTCTTTCGATTCACTAGAAAAATTGTCATTTGTTGTTCTTGTTGTACTCATTTTTCTAGTCAAAACAAGTATTGAAGCCTAGTGAAGCCGTGTGTGGCCTCTTTCGATTCACTAGCACTTTGTTGTTCTTATTGTTGCTTTTTGTGTTGTCTTGAATATTTTGATACACACTTATTTTTGTATAATGACATGAGTGTTCTGTATCATCCGAGCAAGGCCAATGTAATGGCATATGCCCTCAGTAGATTATCAACGGGTAGTGTTGCTCATGTGGAGGATGATAAGAAAAAGTTAGTTAGGAAAGTTCATCAGCTTGCTAGATAAGTGTTCATTTGGTTGATTCAACCGAGGGTAGTGTATGGGTGCAGAATAGTTTGGAATCATCTTTGGTTGCCGAAGTAAAAGAAAAGTAGGAGTGGGATCCCAATCTAGTGAAGTTGAAAAAGTCAGTTAGAGATCAAAAGTAGAGGTTTTCTCCTAAGAGGGAGATGGTGTGTTGCGTTTCTAAGGTAGATTGTATGTGTCATGTGTAGATGAGTTAAGATAGTGAATTCTTGCAGAAGCACTTAGTGCGTGTTACTCTATTCACCCAGGGGCCACTAAGATGTACCGCAATTTGTGGGAAATCTATTGGTGGAATAGTATGAAGGAAGATATTGCAAAGTTTGTAGTTAAGTGCTCTAATTGTCAGTATGTTAAGGTCAATCCCCAAAAGCCTAGTGGTTCTATGCAGGATTTCAGTATTCCCACTTTGAAGTGGGAGAAAGTAAACATGGACATTGTGATGGGTTTGTCTCGTACTCATCGTCAGCATGATTCGATTTGGGTCATTGTGGACAAGATGACCAAATCAGCCCATTTCTTGCCATTCCATACTTTCTATTCAGCCAAGGACTATGCTAAGCTCTACCTTAGAGATCTGGTTAGGTTGCACGGAGTCCCGTTGTCCATCATTTCAGATAGAGGTACTTAGTTTACGCCTCATTTTTGGAAGGCTTTCCAGAATGTTCTTGGTACTGTAATACCCTGCACAATTCCCTCGTCGATAAGGCTTTTAAAACGAATCAAGAGAAGTCTTACACTTAAAAATTTTGCTAAGTGTTAAACACTTAGCTTAGTTTGAAACTTCAAACTTTGGGGACTTATTTCATGACCCTCCCGACATCCGTTTTTAAATTTTCAAGTTGTGTTACGATCGGGCAAGCTCATAGTACATCTCGGGTAAGTTTAAGAATTTTTCAGATAGCGAAAGGGGGTGTTTGGATTTTTAAACCAGAAGCAAAAGGCTATAAGCCCGCGTAGCCTCGCTACGAACACCGGTCTAAGAAGGGCACCGCCCAGGCTAGACCGGGGGTCCAAGCAGGGCGCCGCCCTGGGTATAGCCTTGGGCCAATTTTCAACCTCTTCCTCCGACTCATTAAGGGTAAAGTTGATATTTTTCACTCCTTTATCATCCTTAACATGAGATTACACCCCAAAATCACAATATCATTCATATTTTCATCACAAAACACCAAGAACATAGTTTAGGGTTTCTACAAGGAATTTAAGAGAACTCTAAATTTAATCGTAGGTTTTCAAAAGTTCTTCAAGATTCAGAATCCCCATTGCGAGGGCTACAAGAAGAACCCACTAATTTCAAGAATAGCAATCCGAAGTTAAGAGTTCATCCAAGGCTTCAACTTCAAGGTATGCGGGTTTTGAACAAGAACACTCTTTTGTTCTTGTGCCCAAAATTTTTAGTTTTTCTTAAAAGAATTTCATATTTTCGTGATGAATTCATATTATTTTAACTATATTGTGAGTTTTTGAGATTATAACTTGCCCAAGTCTTGATTTGCATGATTATTTTACATATTTATGATTTAAATTGACAATTCATGCTTTAAGTTTCACATTCCTATATTCATGTCATATTTTCAAGAATTCCCAAGACTTGTTGTTACAAATTGAGCCTTATTGTTGAATTATGAGTTTTTGTGAATGAGTTATTGATGAATTTTAAAGAATTGCAAGAAGTATATTTATATTTCCATTACTATGAGATCTTTAAAGCTTTCATGATAAGTCTATCAAGATTTCAAGAAAAGAAGTGAGTTTTGATCCTAAGTTAAGAAGAAATCCACATCCTTGATTTTGAGATAAAGGGGATGCATTTTGGCTCCCATTACATATTGTTGAAATGTTTTAAGATGGATTTTCTTAAGTTCTGAGCAAAGTAAGGGAGTAGTATTTAGCACCAAGTTGGGCTTGATTCCGAGGTCTCATACCCCTGAACTAAGTCCCACCCGTAGGTTTTTGATATACCCCAAGTGGGTTAAGCTAGTGATCACTAAAAGTTAAGGTTCTACTCTGATGGCAAGGATAGAACATCTCTCCCCAACGTGGCTAAGAAGTTGGACTCCATGTAGCTCATAAGGTTTATATCAATTTGAAGAAACTCCCAAAGCAGTCCCCTACTCTAATTAAGATAAAAGTATATATGTTGAAAGTTTGATTATTTTAAAATTTTAAAGTTTAAGTCTCAAAATATCTAAAAGTGTTACAGTTTAAAAGATCCCAAGTCTTGAAGTTCCTAAAGTTCTAAGTCCTTAAGTTTTCAAAGATGTTTTACTCTCCTCAAGATAAAAGCATGAGTTTGAAGACACTATTTAAAGATTCCTTTTGCTTATAAGTTTTGATAATAAGAGGAGAATATAAATTTTAGAGTTAAGTATAATGATTCACGAGATTTATATTACATGTTTCATTATTCATGATTTATGATATTTATATTTCAGTTTTATTCAAGCTATGTGAGTTATTTATATCATCATGCATGGTTTTCTATAAAGAATTATGATATTGATTATTAAATTGCATAAACCCCTATATACTCAGTACATTCCCAAGGTACTGATCCACATACTTGTATGTGTGCTATATTTCCTCATAATGTAGGCACAATTTGTAGCGCATATACCATATTCAGTCAGTTCACAACTTCCATTCAGCAGGTGATGAGTCTTTTTTATTCAAGGACTTGAGTCAGTTATATAGTTTAAGACGTGTTGTATTTTCTTTATTCAGTTTTATTGAGTTAGGGTAGTTGGGAGTCATGACCTGGCCACCTATAGTCAGTTCTAGTAGAGGCTTCATAGACAGTCAGTAGAAGTTGATGTATTCAGTTTTAGTTTTATTGTAAAAGCAGAGTTGAATTCTTGTAAATTTAGTTTGTATTTAGCAGATTCATAAAAGAGTTATCTTCTGCATTATTCTTTCAAATTTATGCATTTTATTAAGTTACTTATGAGTTATGGTAGTAGAAGGGTTAGCTTGGGGTCACTTGTGACCCTAAGCACCGTGTGACATCTCGAGATCCATTTTTGGGATGTTACAAGTTTGGTATTAGAGCACAGAGTTCAAGTGTCCTAGGGTGTCTGTGAAGCCGTGTCTAGTAGAGTCTTGTGTAACGATAAGCAGACGTCTTTACTTTTATTTGAGAGGCTACAAGGCATTTAGGAAATGTCTTCATTCTTTCAAGTCTCAGATCGTGCTATAGGAAGATTCTCTAAGAAACTTAGGCAGATTCTCATTTTACTCTATTCAGGCCATCCCTGCCTTATTCTCAGGGTATCAAAAATACTCAAGCTTAAATCTTTATAGATAGCGCTTTATCAGACAATCTCCACAGATAGTTATGGGATTGTAAGCGAGTTAAAAAGTATCCCATCAGTGCTTTTGAGTTTTAAGTATTGAAGTGCTCTCATGTTCCTAAAAGTCGTGTACTAAACCCAAGCTAGATGTTCTTTCAGATTCCTCCTCAGAATCCATAATGTAAATCTATACTTCCCTATTCATGTATTACTCTTGAGATAGCATGATCAGCAAGTTCCAATTCCCTCCCCTAATAATGCTCTCAAAATTGTTAGCAAGAAGTCTAAAAAGTCTCACAAATCGGCTTGAGAGGGGCCTTCCAGTGTGTGATAAGTTCCTCAAGTCTGAAGTTATAACCTCATTCTTAAGAGTCATTCAGTTAACACAAAGTAAGATGTGTATTTAGATTTCTTCTTTAGCCTTTCAATACGGATAGTCCTCATGAGAGGTGATCGTGTGAGTGTAGATGTCGGAATAGAGTTTGTATCCATGAGACATTGAATGTTGTGTGTCAAGTTCCTATCTCTTGTAATACGTAATTTTTTTTATCATTGTGTTTTTGAAACCAAAAGTCTAGTGAAGCCGTGTAGGGATTTTTTGATTGACTAGCATAGTTGCTTTGTTATTCATCTCATTTTCTTGTTCAAAACATAAAATCAAAGTCTAGTGAAGCTGGGTGAGGCCTATTTTAATTCACTAGCAACTTGTTGTTCATTTTATTGTTCTTGTGTGATTGGAAGTATGGGTTTAGAGGTGTAGTGGCGAGAAAAAAAATGGTAAGGGCAATTTATTGAATGTATGTATAGCCGAATCTTTTTGTATATGATTGAGTTAGTAATGAAGTGATATGTCCTTGTGTGTTAGTTTAGTAGAAGGCAGAGAAGGAGTTATTATTTAAGGTGACTTGTTGTTTGCTTGAA
The DNA here is from genome assembly GCA_030864225.1 of Capsicum baccatum var. pendulum. Classification (NCBI taxonomy): domain Eukaryota; kingdom Viridiplantae; phylum Streptophyta; class Magnoliopsida; order Solanales; family Solanaceae; genus Capsicum; species Capsicum baccatum. The sequence goes on along the minus strand of CM061554.1, from coordinate 22,726,415 downwards.
GTATGAAAAGGGGTTGTTGATGATATTTGTTGTGTTTGAAAAGTATAGGTTATTGATTAAGTACTTGGTGATTGAGTGTTGTTAAATTAGGCTTCCTTGAAGTTACCAATAAGTGAGTTTAGTTGAAACTTATAGGGCGATGAAAGAAGTTAGGCATATATATGGGTGAATAGAAATGATGTGTAGAAGGAGGATGTGTTGATGGATTGTGAATGAGATAGGCCTATTGATTTTGATTGATCCTTATTGTTATGAGGCTTTAGCAGACTAGTATTTTCGGATGTTTGACAAGTAAGAATAGTTTTCAAGATTATGGTTAATTATGTCTAGAATAAGATACTAAGTTTGAATAGTAGATAATGAGCAAGGTGGATATAATGCTTGATGTGTTGTGAATGTTAGTCGTGTGAAAGTAATCTAATCTAGTAGGCTTGAACAGTGTATGCAAGGGCTTAAGTTTATTTGGCTCGTAATCAAGTTTGATGTTGTATGTATGATGTAGAAGTATGCCCAAGGTGTTGTGGGGCGACATTAATTTTGAGGATCATTACATGTGGTGTAGTTAGTAGTACCGTGAAGTTACTAGGTGGAGGAAAACTAGTTGTATAATGTATGATGTTCTTGATAGCTAAGTTAAGGAGTTATGATTGAAGATGTTGAGCCTGTTAAGTATGATTTTGATTCTCATGGTTTAGAAATATAAGTTTAGAGATGTGATGTTGGTAGGCTAGGACAGAAGTAGTATGGTCCGTAAAAGGTTTAGAGATATTCAAGTTAAGAGTTAGAATTTATGTTTGAAATTTTGAAGATTTAGATAATAGAAATAAAAGTTGAAGAACTAGATGGTGTGCACTCCGGCTATGGGGATGCTCATGGAGATTTGAAGTTAGTAAGTGTTTTAGAATTAGAGTAATGATTGTTGGGGCTATAGAAAGAAAGGGTGTAACTCCGAAGGTAGTAGTGGAAGTTGGTATTACGCTCTCAGGTCTAGTCATTAGGGCTAAGCTCTATTATTATTTATGTGCATTGTTATATCCCAGACTAGAGAGTAAAGTGGTTGTAGTAGACCAGCGTTTTTATAGTGGTTCACCGACTTGGAGTGACGGCTTAAGTCTAAGGGGGAGATGATAGAACAAGTAACCAAGTCAAGCTTTCAGATTCTAGTAGATGTATCAGTAAGTTATAGAATAGCCATGAGAAATATTGATGCTTGATCCAATCTTATCTCAATATTTTTAGTTGTTCCAAAACCTACTCATACCTTACGTTTCAGTTCCATGATCTTAATTCATGTTCATGCACATGATAGAGAATTAGATACTCTTCTAGTTCCTAAAATGAGGAGTTCCAGTTCTTTCAGTAGTTGGAATCATATTCCATAAGTTATGAACTCCAACTCCAGGTCATGCAGCTCATGACTCATGTACTCAAGCTTTACAGTATATTCAGTTCTGGTACTCAGGCAAAACTTTTAATGATTAGCGAAATTTAGATTTATAGCATGCATGTCCTTGGGTTATACCTCTTTGATAAGTTCATAATGTCAAATACTCTATTCCTCAGACCTTAGATGAGTGCCCAAGTTTTGTATGGTATCATTTCATGCTTCAAGACCTCATGTTCTAACCTTTCAGTGACATGTTCCCTTAGGTCAAGATAGTAATGATGTGCAATTGTCTAGATGGGAGAGAGTAAGCATTTCTTGTTGATGAAGGATGGTTGTATGTTTATTTTAGCTAATGCATTAAGTGCGAAGTAAGATTGAGGCCAAGTCTAGGTTATATGTCATGGCTAGTTGAATTTTTACGTGTTATGTTTTGGAAGATTGTCGTATGCTTGTTTTATGTATTCTGTGAGTTTGAAGAATGTTAAGTGAAGTTTTGTGTATGACCCGATCAGTTGAGAATATGTTATGTGTGTCCTTCTATGGATGGTGCATGGAAGTTGTTCGCGATAGAGGGTTATAGGATATGACAAAGGTGTTTTATGAGAGTGTGTTTAGAAGTGCATATGTGGTTATAGAAGTAGTCTTGAACATCATGTTTGTATATATCTTGATGAATGCACTGCACGTTTGTAAATGTCTAGTATAAGGTTGAATGTGGTCGTCAGAGTGGTAGTGAGAATTTTGCATGAGTTGAGAAATTGTGAAATGCAGGGTGTGTTGAATTCATGACTCAGACTAGCATTATAATGTTATGTGGTATATCTTGTGACTTTGATATAGACTTGAACATGGTGAGTGAATTTAGTTTAGTCTAGACATTAGCAGATGGAAATATTAGTGCCATGTGTGAATTATAAGTTGAATCGAGTGAGTATAGTAATTGAAGGGAATAGTATAGTTGATATAGTGTTTTGAGAAGTGTTGCTAAGTTTGAGAGTAAAAATATGCATTGCCTGAGGCCTAGTACTCTTATCCCAACTTATGATTCAAAGGCCTATGCTCCAAGCTATGGAGTTCTAGCAAAATTGTAATCCCTTATTCAGATATCTTATTCAGATCCTGCCCAAAGTTATTTGCTCCCTCATATCGTTAGAACTCCCTAGAAGGATGTTGAATAAATCCTCCCCTTGAATATGATTATTTAGTATGATTCAGTTGGGATAGTCAGCAATCCAGTTTAACGATCAGACAGATAGATCTCTATAGTTGTCTATTTTCCAAACTAGTCTGGTCTTACTATCTAAAGTTTCATAAGTACGGCCATCCTATGAGATGGTTGTTTGCACCCGTGTGATTGTTCGTCTTAATAAATGTGTCAAGCATCATTTTAGGTATTTGGATATCTGTTCATGACTTAGTTCATAAGTATTCACTGAACGATCCTCATTTCCCAAGCATTCCAGCTCAGACAATGTGATACCCATTGTGTGAACTTAGCCTTGTCTTCTCATGATTTATGCCTGCATAAACTATCACCTCGTAGTCTATAAGTACAATCACATCATGAGCACATCAAGCCAGTTCTAAGCTCTCAACATGAGTTAGCTCCTCATAAAAAAAGAAAAGGCAAGTTAGCTCAGTTTCAGATGAAGATAACAACCTTCCTTAATTTAGCCTCCTCCCTTATCAAGGATTTGGCTAAATAGCTATTCTTGTCATGAATAATTATATTCATCGAAGTATGCCAAAGTTGAGAAAGATATAGATCCGGTTTAACAAGTTATTTCAGTTGTGCCTCCTCAGTTTTCTCTATATTTTAAACCTAACTAGCAACATTCGAGGATGAATGTTCCCAAGGGGGAGATATTGTAATACCCTGCAAAGTTCCCTCGTCGACAAGTCTTTCGAAATGAATCAAGAGAAGTCTTACACTTAAAAATTGCTAAGTGTTCAACACTTAGCTTACTTTGAACCTTCAAACTTTGAGGACTTATTTCATGATCCTCCCAAAATTCATTTTTTGATTTTCAAGTTGCATTACGATAGGGCAAACTCATTGTACATCTCGGGTAAGTTTCAGAATTTTTTAGATAGCGTAAGGGGGTTTTTGGATTTTCAAACAAGTAGCAAAAGGCTATAAGCCTGTGCTGCCTTGCTTAGACCACCGGTCTAAGTAGGGCACCACCCAGGCTAGGCCGGGGGTCTAAGCAGGGTGCCGCCAAGGCTAGAACAGGGATCCAAGCAGGGCACCGCCCTAGGTATAGGCTTGGGCTAATTTTCAGCCTCTTCCTCCGACTCATTAAGGGTAAAGTTGATATTTTCCACTCCTTTATCATCCTTAAAATGAGATTACACCCCAAAATCACCATATCATTCATATTTTCATCAAAAATCACCAAGAACATAGTTTAGGGTTTCTACAAATTCAAGAGAACTCTAAATTTAACCGTGGATTTTCAAAAATTCTTTGAGATTCGGAATCCCCATTACGAGGGCTACAAGAAGCACCCACTAATTTTAAGAATAGCAATCCGAAGTTAAGAGTTCATCCAAGGCTTCAACTTCAAGGTATGTGGGTTTTGAACAAGAACACTATTTCGTTCTTATGCCCAAAAGATTTAGTTTTTCTTAAAAGAATTTCGTATTTCTGTGATGAATTCATATTATTTTACTATATTTTGAGTTTATGAGATTATAACTTGCCCAAGTCTTGAGTTGTTATTTTACATATTTATGATCTAAATTGACAAGTCATGCTTTAAGTTGCACATTCCTATATTCATGTCATATTTTCAAGAATTCCCAAAGACTTCTTGTTATGAATTGAGCCTTATTGTTGAATTATGAGTTTTTGAGAATGCGTTATTGATGACTTTTAAATAATTGCAAGAAGTATGTTTATATTTTCATTACTATGAGATCTTTAAAGATTTGATGATAAGTCAATCAGGATTTCAAGAAAAGGAGTGAGTTTTGATCCTATGTTAAGAAAGAAATCCGCAACCTTGATTTTGAGATAAGGGATGCATTTTGGCTCCCATTACAAATTGTTGAAATATGTTAAGGTGAATTTTCTTAAGTTCTTAGATAAGTAAGGGAGTACTATTTAGCACCAAGTTGGGCTTGATTTTGAGATCTCATGCCCCAGAACTACGTGCAGCACCTAGTTGGGCTTGATTTCGAGGTCTCATACCCCAGAACAACGTGCCCCCGTAGATTTCTGATATACCCCGAGTGGGTTAAGGTAGTAATCACTAAAAGTTAAGATTCTACTCCGATGGCAAGGATAGAACAACTCTCCCTAATGTGGGTAAGACGTTGGACTCCATGTAGCTCACATGGTTTATGTCGGTTAGAAGAAACTCCCAAAGCAGTCCCCTACTCTAATTAAGATAAAAGTATACATATTGAAAGTTTGAGTATTTTAAGATTTCAAAGTTTTAAGTCTCAAAATATCTAAAAGTGTTACAGTTTTAAAGATCCCAAGTCTTGAAGTTCCTAAAGTTCTAAAGAAGTTTTACTCTCCTCAAGATAAAAGCAGGAGTTTAAAGACACTATTTAAAGATTCCTTTTGCTTACAAGTTCTGATAATAAGAGGAGAATATAGATTTTAGAGTTAAGTATAATGATTCACGAGATTTATATTACATGTTTCATTAGTCATGATTTATGAGATCTATATTTCAGTTTTATTCAAGCTATGTGAGTCATTTATATAAGCATGCATGGTTTTCTGTAAAGAATTATGATATTGATTATTAAATTGCATACACCCCCATATACTAAGTACATTCCCAAGGTATTAATGCACATACTTGTCTGTGTACTACATTTCCTCATAATGTAGGCACAATTTGTAGCGCATATACCATATTCAGTCAGTTCGCAGCTTTCAGTCAGTAGGTGATGAGTCCTTTTTGTACAAGGGCTTGAGTCAGTTATATAGTTTGAGACGTGTTGTATTTTCTTTATTCAGTAAAATTGAGTTGGGGTAGTTGGGAGTCATGACCCGGCTACCTATAGTCAGTTCTAGTAGAGGCTTCATAGACAGTCAGTAGAAGTTGATGTATTCATTTTTAGTTTTATTGTAAAAGCAGAGTTGAATTCTTGTAAATTCAGTTTGTATTGAGCATATTCATAAAAGAGTTATCTTCCGCATTATTCTTACAGATTTATACATTTTATTCAGTTGCTTATGAGTTATACTAGTAGAACCGTGTGACGTCTCAGGATCTATTTTTGGGGCGTTACAGGTACCCAAGTTTATCTCAAAACAGCCTTTCACCCTCAGACAGATGGTCAATTAGAGAGGACCATTCAGACCCTATAGGACATATTGAGAGCGTGTGTTATTTATTTTCAGGGTAGTTGGGATGATCACTTGCCATTGATTGAGTTTGCTTACAACAACAGTTATCATTCCAGTATCCAGATGGATCTGTTTGAGGCTCTACATGGGAGGAGATGTAGATCTCTAATTGGTTGGTTTGAAGTAGGTTAGACTGCTTTGATAGGGCCTGAGTTAGTATATGATGCATTGGAGAAAGTTCAATTGATCAAAGAGAGGCTTATGATAGCCCAAAGATGATAGAAATCTTACATAGATGTGAGGAGAAAAGATCTCGAATTTGAGATTGGTGATTTTATATATCTAAAGATTTCTCCCATGAAGGGAGTAAAGAGGTTTGGTAAAAAGGGGAAGCTCAATCCCCGATATGTTGTCCCTTACAAAATTCTGAGCTGCTTCGAAAAGGTGGCTTATGAACTTGAGTTGCCAGCAGATTTAACATCAGTGCACCCAGTGTTCCACGTCTCTTTGTTAAAGAAGTGTATTAGTGACCCAGCTGTAATTATTCCTTTAGAAAGAGTAGATATTCAAAACAACCTTTCTAACAAGGAAATCCCAGTCGAGATCCTTGATCGCCAGATTCGTAGACTAAGGAACAAAGAAGTTCTCTTAGTCAAAGTTCTTTGGAAAAACTAGTCCATTAAGGGAGCCACTTGGGAAGAAGAAAAAGATACACAAACCTAGTACCCTCATCTTTTCTCCACAAACTCAGACTTAGCTTAAGGTAACAGTTTTTATTTTTCATTCTCAGTTCCAGCTATATCATCTTCATGTCATTCCATGCATTCATGAACCAGTTCAGGCGTAGGTCATGTTTTAGACTAAGTTACGTAATCATGTTTTTAGAATATATATTCAGCATGTAACCTCAATTCCTTAGTGTTATCAGCTTAACCAGCCTTATTCGAGAACGAATGCTCCCAAGGGAGAGAAGATACTATAACACCCCACATTTTTGGGCTAGAATTCCAACTGTTGTTATGAAGTATGCAGACCAAAACCCAATGATTTAATTTCTATATATTTGTGATGATCAATTCTATAGTGTGAAAATGTCCTTTTATATCAGTCGAGGTCATAAAAATCTCCAAATTGAAAGATGAGTTGAAACACTTCCATTGATTAAGTTTTAGTGAATGATTTATCTTGGGTAAACTTTAAACGACCATTACTCCTTATACATAATGAATTACATATACTACCTTATATTAAATGAAAGATCTTTGAATTTTCTTTCCAACTCATTTGTTTTCACTTTAATCCAATATCGTAGTGAAAAGTTATACTCATTTTACTTCAGCATGTCCGTCTGTCAACTACGTGACGACCTGAGTTGATAAGCCGTCAACTAAGTGATGACTTATCAGCCCAAGTCGTTATCCTTAAGCAAAAACCATCAACTTCAGCTTCCAAGTGATGACTTGGGGTGATAAGCCATCACCTAAGTGACGACTTATCATACCAACTCGTCACCCATGACCAGCAAGGGCCCAGAATCCATCAAAAGTGAGGACTTGAGGTTATAAGTCGTCACCTAAGTGACAGCTTATCAACCCAAGTAGTCAACTGAAAATCTCAACAATTACGATTTGGTTTCGTAGGGGTATTTTGATCTTTTCTTCACCCAAACCTTACCCTCCACGACATAAATCACCAAAATTATGTTCTTAGCTATTGTGAATTAGTTTCAAAAGATCTTAACCCTCTTTATTACCAAGAACAAGATTAGGGTTTCTTCTTAAAGTAATCTCCCAATAACTTCAAGACCCCATCACACTCTCTACAAGATAATCAAGAATTTAAGGTTCCCAATCCAAGAGCATTCAAGAAGAGTTAATTTCCTTTCAATATCAAAGCTTTAAGGTATGTTAAATGTTCATCCATTGCCCTTTTCACACACGGAGTTCAAGAACCTAATTTCAAATTCAAAGTTATGAATTATACAAGCTATTGTGATTTTAACTATGAATCCCCATGAATTTTGATTCTGTATCATGTTTCCATGAAATTGTTGTTGTGATTAAACCCTACATGTTTTGAATAGTGTTGTTCACTAATTTAAGCCTTATTTTAGGGATTTAGTATCAAAATCATGCTACTACTAGTTACTTTAAAATAAAATTACTCCCATGTTTAAGCCATGCATTGCAAGTGTTTGATGAAATGCCTATAAGAATGAGTTTTGAATAAATGCTTATACTTCATGTTCTTAAAGTGTTAGTATGATCTTGCTATCAATGATATCGAGTCTTGGGGATTATCAATACCCAAAATTAGTTGTTTACTTAGTTTAAGTACTTTTAGAAGAGTTTTGAATCTATTAGAGTATTATCAGTTCAGCCAGTGCATCATGTCAGTAAGCTCAGTTCAGTTCAGTGATTAGAATTAGTTCAGTTGGGAGTAGGATTTAGCACCGAGCGAACCCAGGTATGGGGTTTCACCTACCAGTTAAGGGTGTGACCTTTAGTAGCAGTCCCTGCATTCCATAACTACGTAGCCAGCGTAGGTTGAGATGTTAACCTGCTATTTGATGGTTGATCTCATAAGGGTACCTGCCAATTAAGGGTAACCCTTAGTACTTTGGGATAACACTTTAATGGATCCAAGCAGCCAGTGTTAGTACCTGTGGCATGGTACTGACACCCTTCTAACTGGAGTCACAGCTTGGACCCGTATTTGCTCATATTGGGGCATGTCGGTTAGATGATAGCTCCCACAGTCTCAGTTCAGTATTCAGTATACTTCAGTTCAGGCTTGCATTGACCATATCATATAGTTATCAGTTATTCAGTTATTAGATTTCAGTATTTTAGTTTACAAACTATTTTCAAAATTATGTTATATGCTTGGTTATGCATTCTCAGATTTTATAGCATTCACGCATTCATATCAGTTATTAAGTTATCTCATGTTATTCATTCAATTATTATTCATGTACATGAGCCCATGCATATTAGCCTAACCCCATTTAGCATACCAGTACATTTAAAGTACTGACCACATACTTGTTTCTTGCGCTATGATGTCTCATATCAGAGGTTCGAACGCTCAGGTTCCCGACCACACTTAGATATCTAAGCATATCAATAGAAGTAGTCGTGGTGAGTCCTCATATTTTGAGGATAAAATATATTTATTTTTATGTTTTCAGTTCAGAAGTTTGTTAAAGTTAGTTGAGGCCTATCCTATCAAATCTTATTCAGTCAATTTTAGAGGCTTTTCGACACTTCAGACAGTCAATCAGTTTGTCATTATTTTATCTATTTCAGACCATTATTTTTTGGCAGCTGTTTCCAGATTTATGATTCATAAATGTTTTAGTACTTAAAACCTTATGGTGTATTCAGATACTCCGCACATGTTATTTTGTTGTTGTTATTCAGTGCTCACAGTAAGTACTAGCTCATGGGCTAGCTTGTGGTCACTTGTGACCATAAGCACCGTGTGGCGTCCAGGGTGTACTCCTAGGACATTACAGAATCATTCTGAAATTCTTAATTCATCTTCTCTTCCAAAAATCCCAGGCTCCCAATAAAATGTTTCAAGAAGGGTCAAATATTATTGTTTCTTCTTAACATTTTCTCACCAAATTCGTAAACAGGGGTATGGAAAACGAATCTAAGTCAAGTTCGTCTTCATATTAATTTCAAGATAGAGTTTAGGCTTCAAGATTTTATCACAATTCTTTCATCAAAAAGGCATGTTGAACACTCCTTACTTTCAATATTGATATATTGCAATAATTTACTTGGTATTTACGTGTTTTCTTAATGGTTGTTTGAAACTAGAATTGAGGAGATTTGGTTGTAAAATCTTTATATTGGTTTTCTCTTGTTTTAATGATTTTCCATGTGTAAATGATGGATCTTGTAACTGAGATATGTCTCATAAAAATGGTGGAATTGTTAATATGGTTTCACAACGTTTACGGATTTTGCATGATAAAGATATGAACCTCAACCCATTTCATAATTTGGTTTTTGATGAGAATTTTATAGTGTTTATTCCGTCTCTTGAAATATTATATGTCATAAAATGAAAAAAGGTTTCAACGACTCATACAAATCTTTTGGGGGCTATGATTATTGATTTTAACATAGAATTTAGAGTCAAATATATATTAATGAAAATAACATGGCATAATATAAATTGCTTGCAAGTATTGGTATGATGATACAAACATGGAAATGCCTTAATGAAAGACTCAATGGTTAAAGGTATTTAAAATATTTTAATTAGACTTAAATAGGAATTGTGTAGCTACACTGAGAAGACATACATCCTCCTAATCAATGCCCGAAACCTATATTTTACCAACATGGGAATGTCGTACCTTAATTAGGCAACAAATGGTATCCTTAATATAAGGATAACAGAGAGGATTTAGACTATTGGTAAATTTAGCCTAATCTCGATACTTGAGACAAGCCTGGACTGAGGCCCCACTGATTGGAAGGTAATGGACCCATATAGTCTGTGGGTTACTGGAGGTAGGTAAAAAGCTACTTAGTTCAGGACTAAATTTTAATGGTCATGTCATTATGTTCCTTCTCCCCCATCCCTTGCTTTATTATTATTATGGATAACTAATATGTGTTTTATGACTAGTTTTGTTAAAAGAATGTTTTATTCCTTTTCTTAGGTTGCATTTCACTACTCGTCGTACTGACCGTCTCCAAATGCTACGATATTTTATGATGAAGGTTCGAAGGCATTTTCTTATGATTTTGGGAAACATTAGGGAACTCATATTCTCTCTTGGACAGCTGGAGATAAGAGGTGAGCCCTCCATCATTCGAAAGGTGATTGTTTATTTCTCTTAGATTTCTATTTTATTATTTTATGGTTTTTATGGTATAGTCAGAGCCACGTCCCGACCTAGAAGTTATTCTCAAAATTAGAGGCTTTGTAGATGGTGTTGGGTTGTTCTTTTGGATTTTGTTCTTAAAACATGGCTATTAATTTATTAAAAATATTGAATTTATTCTTGCATGGTGTTGTTTTGCATCTTCAGTAACTACTATGCTTATGATATAATTGTAAGACCCTGCAAAATGCTAGCTCATTTCTACTTACTATTACATGTTAAAGGGGTCCAAGTACTAGAAAATTTCACTAAGTGTGAAGACTTAGTCATTTCCAAAGCCCTTTACACTTTGATGATTTTATTTTTGACCTTCTTAGCCTTATAATATCAATTTTAAAGTTGATTCATGATCGAGGATGTCAAGGGTACATCTTAGGTGAGTTTCAAAATTTTTGAACGAGTATAAGGATATGTTTGGACTTTCAAAATAGTTGTTGCAGGCGATTAGCCCGCAATGCATGCTCCATTTCACCGCTGGAAGCTCGCGATATAGCCTGTGGGGCCCGCTCCAATGCACCGTACTAGATCCTGCGACACCTGCTCCATCGCCCACTCCTTTATTTTCCAGGTTTTTATTTTATTTTTGCAAGGGAAATTATGTCATTTCCCTTCACCCAATAGGTCCATAACACAGGACCCAAAAGCATAATTTACTATCATATTCACAAATTCATCAAAAAAGAAAGCCTTCTCTATCAAGAAACTAACCTTAGCCTCTTCAAAAGGATTAAGATATTCAAGCTTATTCTTCAAGAAAATCACCAAGAACTTTCATAAATTCATCAATTAAGGTATGTTAGATGTTCATCCATGGGCCCCTTTTACCCATGGAATCCAAGAACCCATTTTCTAGATCAAAGTTATGATTTTGACTTGTTATTGTGAGTTGTATTTCATGAAGATATTATGAACTTGGATTTCAAATTATGTTTATCATGTGGTTTCGTTGGAATTAGCCTTTACAAGATTTAATGATTCTTATTCATTTGATTAATCTTAAATCCATGATTTTAATGTTGCAATTATGCTATTATTACATGATTAAACTATTCTCATGGTTAAGCCCATAAATTTCAAGTGTTTGATGAAATGCCAAAATGATTGAGTTTGAACAATGACTACTTATAATGGCTTTTGAAGATTTAGTGTGTCCTATTGTTATTGTTATCGAGTCTTGGGGTAATGAATACCTGAAATTTAGTTGTTTACTTAGTTTTCAGTATATAGAGAATGATTTCAGTCATACCATGAGCAATATCATTTAGCCAGTTAATATGGTCAGTTGTGGGTTTAGTTAAGCTTAGTTCCATCCAGTAAACAGTGTCAGTTCAGTTGGGAGTAGGATTCAGCACTGAGAAAACCTAGGGATGGGGGCTCACCCATCAATTAGGACTGGGTCCTTAGAAGTAATTCCTAAGTTCCAGAACTATGTAGCTATCGTAGGTTATAAGATGTCACCCGCCAGTTTAGAACAGACACTCTCAGGGATCACCCACCAGTTAAGGATTGCTTTCAGGGGTCATTCGCCTAATTAGGACTGACTTCATAGCTGTTGTGAGTACCCATGGCATGGTACTAGCACCCTTCTAACTGGGGTCACAAGTTGGACCCCGATCAGATCAGTTTGGGGCATGTCGGTTAGATGATACCTTTTATAGTTTCAGTATTCAGTTCAAAATTTAATTCAGTTTTGCTTGACCATAATTTACAGTTCAACATTTATTCAGTTATCAGATTTTAGTATTTTAGTTTACAGGATATTTCAGAATTATGTTATGTGCTTGGTCATGGTTTCTCAAATTTTACAGCATTCACATATTCATATCAGTTATTCAATTATCTTATGTTATTCATTCAATCAGTTATTACTCATGCACATAACCCATGCATATCAGCCTAACCTCATCTTGCATACCAGTACATTCAAAGTACTGATCACATACTCGTTTCTTTCTCTATGATGTTTAATATCATAGGTTCGGATGCTAAGTTTCTTGACTGCACTTAGACAAATAAGATTATCAGCAGCAGCAGTGGTGAGTCCTCATATTTCAAGGATATTCTTTCTTTATTTCAGTTTATCTTAGTAGTCTAGTATTTCTAGTCAGTCCGAGTTAGTTGGGGGCTTGTCCCATCAACTCCTCAGTCATTTAGAAGCTTTTCACACGATTTCAAACAGTTGATTAGATTATTAGTTTTTATCATTTTTTAGGTAGTTATTTTAAGACTTATAATTTAGTAATGTTTTAGTATTTAAAACCTTAAGGTATATTCAGTTATTTCATACATGTGTATTTTGTTACTATTATTCAGTGCTCTCAGCAGGTACTAATTCATGGGTTACCTTTTGGACTTTTGGGATTGTAAGCACCGTGTGGCATCCAGAGTGTAATCCCGGGGTGTTAAAAACTTGGTTTTAGAGCCTAAGGTTTTAAAGTGTCCTAGAAAGTCTGAAAGCCAACTCGAATAAAGTTTTGTGCATGAGTGTGAAGCGTGCCACACTTATGGACAAGAGGCTACAAGATTTTTTAAGAAATATTTTCCTTCTGTCATATCATATATCAGATCATTCTATAGAAAGGTTCTCTAAGAAACTCATGCAGATTCTCATCATGCTCTATTCATGTAAACTCTTCCTTATTTTAAGCTAACAAAAACAGTGAAGCTTAAATCCTTACAGATACAGTTTTCTCAAACAGTCCCCATAGACAGTTATTGGATTTCACGCAGGCTCAAAAGTATCCCATCAGTGCTTTTAAGTTCTAAATTTTGAAAGATTTCATTCATGATCATGAAAAAAAATCAGGCACTAAGCTAATGTCAAATGTGCCCTCAGATCCCTTCTCAGGATCCTATGATAGCATATGATCTAGAATTAAAAACATGAAACCAGGAGTTTAGCAGCAGTAGTAGAGTTTGGATAGCGTTATCTAAATTTGAGTAGATTTTGTATTTTATGGGACTAGTTGTATGAAAGGTGAATCAGTAGGCTTAAAGCAGTGTATGCAAGAATTTAAGTTTGTTAATTCAAAACATATGTTGTGGATGTGATATTTGTAGGCCATGATGAAAGTAGTATGGTTATTTAAGATTTGAGGATATCCATGTTAGTGTTAGAATATAAATTTGAATCTTTGAAGGTTGGGCTAATAGAAAGAGGAGTTGAAAATTTTAAGTTAGTCAATTTTAAGTTATTACATAATTATTTGTGGGGCTATAGAGGGAGAAGAGTTGTATCTCAGAAGAAAGTACTAGCAACAAGTTTTACATTATCAAGCATAGTCATTCAGGGTGAGTTTACCAATTATGCGTATTATTATACCCTAGATTCTAGAGTAAAGTGGTGGCAGTTCAATTTAGAGATGTTGATTAAGTGGTTCCCAGACTTAGCATACTGGCTTTAAGCTAAGGGGGAGATGATAGAAAAAGTAACCAAGTTAGGCTCTCAAGTTCTAGTAGTGATACCAGCATGTTGTAGAACAACATTAGATAGAAAGATGCCCAATCCATTCTTATCTCAATTCAAGGTTTTCAGTCATCACGATGTCTACTTATTCCTTACATGTCATTTCCATGATCATAGTTTATGTTTATGCACATCACAAAGAATTATGTACGCTTCCAGTCCCTAGTATAAGGAGTTCTAGTTTACCCAGCAGTCTGAATCATATTCCATGAATTTATGAACTCCAACCTTAGTTCATGCATCTTATGACTCATGCATTCATGTTTTACCATAAGTTCAGTTCCAGGTACTCATGCTACACTCCTAATAATCAGTGAAATTCAGAGCATGTCATGTATATCCTCAGTTTAGACCTCTTTGATGAATTCATGTCATTAATACTCTATTCCTCATGCCTCAATTAAGTGTCAAAGTCATTCTTTCATACTTTAAGTCCTTATGTTCTAACCTTTCAGTGACCTCTTCTTATGTTAAGATAGTAATGATGAACAATTATTTAGATGGGAGAGAGTGAATGTTTTATGCTAAGAGAAATTGGTGTATGCTTGTTTTAACTAAGGTGGTAAGTGTGAAGTAAGATTGAGAATGTCATGGTTAGTTGAAATTTTGTGTGTGTTTTCTTAGGGTAGTGGATGGAGGTTGCTGATAATAGAAATTTGGAGAATATGAGTAAGATGCTTTTGTGGGTGTTTGTTTAGAGTTCATATGTAGTTATGAAGATAGACTTAAATGTCATGTTGGTGTGTAAGTGGAAAAAAATGCATTGCACGTTAGTAAATGGCTAGTAAGATGTTGAATGTAGTTGTTAAAGAGGTAATAAGAATCATTCATGAGATAAGAAGTTGTGAAAAACATAGGGTGTATTGAATTCATAATTCAGATTTGTATTACAGTATTATGTGTGCATTTTGTAGAGTTGAGTAGGCTTGGACAGAGTAAGATAATTCAGTTTAGATCAGACTTTAGTAGGTAGTGTTATCAGTGCCCATGTGAATATTTTCAATAACCTCAAGTGAAATGCAATTTTGAAGTGGAATGTATAGTTGAGTATAATCTTTCAGTACAATTCAGTCTGTTTATCCAGCAGTCTAGTTAATAATCAGACATAAAAGTTTCTATGGTTTTCCATCTTCTGATCCAGTCTTACTATCTGATGTTTCATGAATATGGCCATTCCAAGAGATCGTTTATTTGCATCTATGTAAATTGCTAATCCAGTTCAGTCTATGCATCATGTTTCAGATTCTAGATAATCAGTTATGATTTAGTTCGTAAGTGTCCTGTGCATTATCTCAATCTTTCATTATTATTTTAGTCAAGCTAGTATCATTCAAGGGACGAACTATCCCAAGGGGGAGATGTTGTAATACCCCAAGTTTTCATATACTAAACCTCTCAAATTTTCTTTACGAAACCAGATCCAGCACGAGGCAATGGTTTCTCCTAAGAGACTCTCATTTCTATTTCATCCTTATAACTATTCTCATGTCATTGCATGTATTCAAGAAATCAGTTCAGTTCATGATATTTATTTTATGTATTATGTTACAGACTCAGTTATAAAATCATGTTCCTAGTCATGCATGTTCAGTATATGATCTCAGTTTCCCCAGTAGTCTCATCTTAATCAGTCTTATTCAAGGACGAATATTCCCAAAGGGGAGATATTGTAAGACCCCATAATATCTTAGATCATTTCTGCTTACTATTGCATGTTAAAGGGGTCCAAGACTTAGAAAAGTTCACTAAGTGTTAACACTTAGAAATTTTCTCTCAAAAGAAAGCCTTCTCTCTCAAGAAACAAACCTTAGCCTCTTCAAAAGGATCAAAGGATTCAAGCTTATTTTTCAAGAAAATCACTAAGAACTTTCATAAATTCATCAATTAAGGTATGTTAGATGTTCATCCATGGGTCTCTTTCATCCATGGAATCCAAGAACCCATTTTCCAGATTAAATTTATGATTTTGATTTGTTATTGTGAGTTATCTTTCATGAAGCTATTATGAACTTGGATTTCAAATTATGTATATCATGTGGTTTCATTGGAATTAGCCTTGATACGATTTAATGGTGCTTATTCATTTGGTTAATCTTAAATCCATGATTTTAATGTTGCAATTATTCTATCATTACATGATTAAACTATTCCCATGCTGAAGCCCATGAATTCTAAGTGTTTGATGAAATGCCTAAATGATTGAGTTTGAACAATGACTATTTATTATGGTTTTCAAAACTTTAGTATGTCCTATTGTTATTGTTATCGAGTCCTGTGGGTTATAATATCCAAAATTTAGTTGTTTACCTAGTTGTAAGTATCTACAGAATAATTTCAGTCATACCATGAGCAATATCATTCAGTTAGTTAATACGGCTAGTTGTGGGTTCAGTTAATCTTAGTTCCATCCAGTTATCAGTGTCAGTTCAGTTGGTAGTAGGATTCAGTACAGAGCGAACCTAGGGATGAGGGCTTACCCGTCAATTAGTACTGGGTCCTTAGAAGCTATCCCTAAGTTTTAGAACTATATAGCCAGCATAGGTTATGAGATGCCACCCGCCAATTTAGGACTGACACTCTCAGGGACCACCCACCAGTTTAGGACTAATCTCAAGATCACCCACCAGATTAGGAATGACTCCATAGCCATTGTTAGTACCTATGGCATGGCACTAGCACCCTTTCAACTGGGGTCATAGGTTGGACCCCGATCAGTTTAGTTTGGGGTATGTCGGTTAGATAATACCTCCCAGAGTTACAGTTTCAGTATTCAGTTCAGAATTCAGTTCAATTTTTCTTGACCATCGCATACAGTTCAGCAGTTATTCAGCTATCTGATTTTAGTATTTCAGTATACAGACTATTTCAGAATTATATTATATGCTTGGTCATGCTTTTTCAGATTTTACAACATTCACGCATTCATATCAGTTATTTAGTTATCTCATTCTATTCATTCAGTCAGTTATTATTCATGCACATAACCCATGCATATCAGCCTAACCTTATCTTGCATACCAATACATTCAAAGTACTGATCACATAATTATTTCTTGCGCTATGATGTTTAATATAATAGGTTCGAACACGAAATTTCTTGACCGCGCTTAGACAGATCAGATTATCAGCAGCTGCAGTAGTGATTTCTCATATTTTGAGGACATGATTTTTTAATTTCAATTTATCTTAGTAGTCCAGTATTTCTAGTCAGACGGAGTTAGTTGGGGCCTTGTCCCATCAACTCGTCAGCCAGTTAGAGGATTTTCAGACGATTTTAGACATTCAGTTAGATTATAAATTTTCAGACTGTTGTTTTAAGACTTATAATGCAGTAATGTTTTATTTTATTTAAACCTTAAGGTGTATTCAGTTATTTTGCACATGTGTATTTTATTACTATTATTCAGTGCTCATAGCAGGTACCAGTTCATGGGTTAGCTTGTGGTCTTTTGGGACCGTAAGCCCCGTATGGTATCAAGGGTGTACTCCCGGGGCATTACAATAATACTAAGGGGTCATTTCGAGCCTTTATTAGTTTGGGATAACCATTATAGCTAGGGTCATGGTTTGGATCGTGACAAATTTGGTATCATAGCACGGTTTAGTATTCCAGGGTATCTTTAAGGATGTGTCTTGTAGAGTCTTTTTATGGGTATGTTGTGCACCACATTTATAATTAGTAGGATACAAGACATTTAGGAATTGTTTCTTATTCTTTTATACTCTAGATAGTGCAATAGTGTTGTCTATATGAAAGTTATTCAAATTCCTTCCGTTCTATAATTTTATTGGTTATGTCTCATTATCGAGTAATACAAGTACAAAAGCTTAAATTCCTAACGACGTTGTCCTTTTTTATTGAGTCATAAAAAAGTTATGAAATAGCACAAGGACTTAAAAGGAGTCCATTAGTGCGTTAAAGTGTATGGATTCAAGTGTATACCTCTATCTTCATGTATTGTGCGATCCAGCCCGATATAAAAATATGTACTTAGTCTCTTTCAAAAACTTTATTGCAGGCATCTCACTTATGGGAAAAGATATGTATCTGAATATTGGGATAGTATTTCCCCTCGAGAGGTAGTATAAATTGGGATGTTATGACCTATGAATAGTAAGATGATACCAAGGTTAGTGAAATAAAGTCATAAGGTTAGAAGTCAGAGTAGGGGTAACTTTATAGTGAAAAGGGTAGTTGTATTCATGTAATCTATAAGTGGGTGAAGGGGTGATATGTGCTTATGGTGATTGGCTATAGTTGTAGAAAGATTTGTAAATTTTATGGTAGCTAGTAGAGGAAGTTATTAGTTATGATGATTTAGAATTTATTTGAATTAGGGAAGAAGCTCATGATGGATATTTATTGCAGTGGAAAAATTATTTATAGATTGTGAATAGAAGGATAGAGTGACTAGTAATTTAGACTTCAATTGGGAAAATCTTAGAAAAGAGGGAACTTAATGGTGTTTATAGAATTCTGAATGTAGTTTAAAGGTATGCATGGATAAGTAAATGGGATGTGAGAAAGGAAAATGTGCTAACAAGCCGCAATGAGTTATATTATAAGATTAAGATCGGTTGTTCTTATTATGTAGCTATACAAATTGATATTTTTTCTAGTAGTTGTAAATTAGTATAGTATGCAAGAATAAGTGTAATGAATATTAAGGTGTGGTAGTAATGTTGTGAAGAAGAATGCGCTTGTAAGTAGCAATTAAGTGGAATGAGAAATTTAGGTTGATTAAATTATCGTATACTTTGATGGACTAGTATAGTATATAGGATGTTTCATTAGCATTTCATGATTGGTAATAGATATTATGATTGAACTTTAGATATTGACTATTGTGAAAAGAATGGTAGCTCGAGGATAGTGATGTCATATTTGTGGGAGTAAATTAGTAGGCTTGATTTGATGTGTAAAAGAGCTTAGGTGGATAACTTATGAACAATTTGAGTGGAAAATTGTGATATATACATGAGGATTAATGTTAAAATGATGAATGGTGAAAAATCATTAGATGGATAAGAGCCTTAAAGTTATAAGGATAAGGTGTACTCAGTCTTGAGTTATAAGTGTCATGTGTACCTAGTTCATGTTCTTGAATATCTTAATATGGATAAGTCTAGGGAGTTTTTATATGGCGTGCTTGTGAGTTGAATTGAAAAAAATATAGATAGATGATGTGAGCTTTTGGTATAGTTTTTCAAATTTCATTAAAATGTGAGGATATGATATTAGAGGTGTAATGCTTGTATACTAAGGAGTGAAAAATGGATTGTTATGTATTAAAAAGTGTGGATGCGTATGCTCATAAGAGTGTGAGTTATAGGGTGATGACTATAGAACCTAGAAAAGAGATTAAGATTAGTATCCCTGGAAGGGATATCCTAGAAAGAATTTACTATCCTTGTATGATAGTTTTAGGGGAGAGTTTGGCATTCATGTTGTAAGACCCGAAAAAGCTTGATGAATTTATTTTTGACCCCTCCTTGTGTTTAATAGTAATTTTTTACTTGAATCATGATAAGGGGTATTAAAGGAATGTTTGGGAAGAGTTTCAAAATTTTCAGAAAGGGTTCAGGGTCATTTCAGGACCCCAAACCAATGAGGTCCGCGATAAGGATATGGCATGCTGTTTATCCTCTAGATAAGAGTATGGCATGCTACTTAGCCTCTGCGATAAGAGTGTGGCACACTCCTTATCCTCCAAGATAGTGGCATGCCATCTTGGGACCATGAACCGTGCTCTGATACCAAGCTTGTCACGACTCGAGTCAACACCCTGGCCACGACGAGTATCCCGAACTAAGAAGGCCCGAGAGACCCCTTAGCATGTAATCATAAGCATAACTCATATGGTATAATAGTGCGGAAGATAAACTGAAAACACAGTAGTCCCATAATCAAACTTAAAACTTTATAACATTGTATCAAAGGGGAAAACCCAGACCAACCTAAAACAATCTACGAAGCCTCTGCTAAACTGAAAATAATAGTCTGTCTAAACCGGGATAAGGCCCTCGGCTGGACCATAACACCACTGAAAACTAACACAATGCTTATGATGCCTTCCTAAGTAAAGAAGGCTCACCAATCTCTGAAGGTCTGAAATAATCTACTGGGTTGTAGGACCACAAGACTAGGCCTCAGGTTAGGACCACAGGACTGGGCCTCAGAACTTAAAATATTGGGAGGTCAATACTCGAAAGTACTGGTATGTAGAACAATCCAAAATAATGTATAATCCATGCAAAATAAATGGTAGCATTTAGAAAACACTTTAGCATAATATAGTAAGAACACATAGGCCTAATTTAAAACCTTCAAAGTACATTCTCGTAGTCATGACTCGACTCTTTATTTTACTTCTGAGCTAGATGGTACACCCTACAATTCTATAATTCCATGAGCTATATAAAATTCACCCTTGACTCGGCGGCCAAGCCCCCAACCCTAGTTTGCCGCAAGGGCTGGAGTCTCTGCTCTCTACTACACCACAAGGCTGTCGCCAGCGTACAATCCTCTATTTCAGAGCAAAATAAAACCCATATTGGCAAAACACTATTTTGGACAATGAGTTATCTGAACTCGTACCTTCTTTAGATTACTATCTAATTCTCTTTAATCCCTATTGTAGTCTCTTAAAATCATACTTCCGTATGATAAACAATTTTTTTCTTATTCTGCTTAGGGCACATCATAACAGGGTATCATCATACCCAGACTTATAAGTCCTTTATTTCATACCACATAATATCCTCTTCTTATTTCAAAGCATGTTAATGACCACCCAAAAGATTTAAACATCACATGAGAGTTCATATTTCAAAAACACATGAAAACTTATGCCAAAACACTCTTTTTTCAATACTTTAACATATGGTGGTCATCTCTTTCATCAATTACATGCATTTCTCTATTAGGAACATGAGCATTTATAAATCAAGGAAACAACCTCTCATTTAGACATAAATCAATATAATTCATAAATGATAGCAAACCTTCAAACTCATGCTTTTAATCATCCGTATAAGCAACTCACAACATTGTTAATAACAATGGATTTAATAACAAGAGATGGAATTCCGCAAATAACCTCTCAAACTAATAACACATGTACACATGAAAACATTTCAAATTTAGGAAACAACACCATAATTTCTACAAGATTTCATCATAAAATGGGATTTTCAATGCATGTTCCTCAATACTTTCAAAACCCATTTTGTATGCATAATTATATACCTTTAAAGCTTGTTTAAAACAAAAAATTTACGCTTATGAGATTTAGGATAGTCCCGCATACCTATTGATGAACAAAATTCGAGATATCTTGAATCTAAGCCTTGGAAGCATGAGTTTGTTGAAAGAAACCCTAACTTTTCTCTCTTGAGAGTAGAGAGGAGAATAAATGATGAAAAACTGACATAATAATGGGCAAATAGCATTTAAACCATGTTTTAAGTCATGGGTAGGGTTTTAGGGTAAGTAAAAGACCAAAATATCCCTAAAAAAACAAACAAAAAATACAGGATTTTCTCGGCTGACGACTAGGTTGACGAGCCGTCAACTTGGTGACGTTCCGTCACCCTAGTCATCAATTATAAATGGAATTTTCTCTTTTACGGTCAAGGGTGACGACTAAGGTTGACGGCTCGTCAACTTAGTCATCACCTAGTTGACAACTCGTCAACTTTGTCGTCACCTTTTGACAGTCAGACACTCAAAAGTAAAATGAGCATAACTTTCTACTTTGATATCGGATTAAGGCGAAATTGACAGCGTTGGAAATAATACTCGAGGACCTTTCATTTGATATATAGTAGGCCACCTAAATCACTATATGTCGGGAGTAATAGTCATTGGAAGTTGACCCAAGTTGAAACATTCACTAAAACTCAATCGGTAGAAACGTTCTGAACTCGTCTTTGAGTTAGGAGATTTTTTGTGACCTCAATTCATATTCGAGGGTATTCCAACATTATAGAATTAATCATCATACATATAATAACATGGAATCATTGGGTTCGGGACTATACGCGTGGCAACGACGATTTGAATTCTAGCCCGAAAATGTTGGGTGTTACAAAATAATTCTTCTTCAAGCGGAATAGGCATTCCCTTAGTATGCATGATGAAACTACAATACATAAAGAGCATACAAATGCAGTTAAATATATAGGATTCAGCATTATCCAACTAACAAACATCCTGAACATTATAGGACGTTAAAACATCATGAACAACAACTACTCTTCTTGACTTAGACGAAATGTCTTTAAGGAACAAAGAAACAGGCTCGCAAAGAAGCCTACAAACATCATAAGATGGCAGGAGTTGAGCAAGGAATTCGCTCAATGCATTAGGATCAGGTCCAGGGGAGGCAAAATCAGATCATATTGGGAGATCATGGATGTGGATTTTGGCTATGAAGGATTTAATGATCTGGCTCAAACCCGAGCTTGAAGATTATGAATAGCTGTGCCAACATAGTAAACAGAAGGATCATATAATGAGGACATTATGCAGGCAAGTTGAAGAAGTTGGTTGAGATGGCTCTAATTTGTCTGGAATGGAATCATGACTATGGGTGTGTTTGATATGAAGGAAAAAATCTTCCATCGATGATGTTTTTGTTGGAAAACAATTTGGTTTCTTACTTATTTTCTAGTATTGTTAAGCAAACAAAAAAATGTTATCTCAAGAGCAATTATATGTAATCTAGCAAAAAGTTTTTGAGATGGAGATGGTAGGTTGTCATTTGTAAACCTGTATTACATATAATTGAGTCTGTCATTGGATGGGTGTGAGGATACAATAAACATAGGTTGTCATTGGATGGGTGGGAGGATAAAATAAGTTTTTTGGTTTACATATGTAATCCGTCATTGGATGGGTGGGAGGATACAATAAACATAGGTTGTCATTTGTAAACCTGTATTCCCTACTTCAATTGAGGAAGTCATTTCCTTATTTTTAAAGAATTTATTTTCCTAGAGAAATATTTTTCAAAAATTTTGTCCAACCAAACATGAAAAAATAAGAAAACATTTTTCTAAAAAAAAGTTTTCCTCCATACCAAACACATCGTAGAGCTTCTTCGTTTTCTTGTTTTTTCAAGTTTTCAAGATCTCATCGCATTGTATTGTATCTATTTGATAGGTATAATTAAGTTTTCTTTTTTTCAAAGAAAAGTTCCATTGAAAGCCACTTTAGAAGGATGAGGATGAGGCATTACCCTATGTACAAGCTTCTTTTCTTTTTATTAGATTGCCTTAAGCCAGTCTTTCTTCAAAACAAAGTGGTTAACATGGTCAAAGAGTCAAACTGTCACTTTGCAAGAGCATAGCATGTGTTGCGTGGGTTAAGCACAAATCACAGGTTCGAATTCTGCTGCAAACAAAAATTCGATGATTTAAATGAAGAATAAAAAGGTGTCGCAGAGAATGTCTTAATGATACTTCGTATCTCAATGTGTTTATCAATCAAATAGATGATTATTAATCTATACAACGGAGACAATTAATGGACTTGGAATGTCACTTATGAAGTTTGTTCTCTATTTTCGTTATTTAAGAAACTTGTTTTCTTAGATAAAATATTTTTTAGAACATTTGGCCAACCAAATTAAAGAAATATTTTTCTCCATGCCAAATACATCATAAATCTCGAATTCTTTTTAACCCACACGTGCTCAACAAATTTTACCCTGAGAATTATTTTTTGTTTACAAATTTGAGAAGATGGTAGTAAGAAAAATCATTTCTTTTGGGTTCGAAGTTTTGATGATTTACAAGTTCACAGATACACAATACAAACAGACTAACTCATTGAAAAATCACATGTAACGGAAGACAAGAGTGCTCGAATGAAGGAATGGATAATGGTTACAATCTAATAAACTCAATGAAATAGATCATGTGTTGAATTGAGGAGTTGGAGTTTGACTACAACACTGAAAGAAGCATGAGTTGAATTGAAGGAGTTACTTGAAGTAGAATGCAAGCAATGAGAGTTCTGATGAAACCAGGAGCTTGATTCGAAGAAGAACTCTTTGAAAAGTTGTGTTTAAATACAAGAAGTGTCATTCAAAGTACTCACGCACTTACAAGGCATCCGAGGCACTTTGGCAATTGACTTGGTAGGGAGCTACTAAATACTAAGGAACACATTGGTGAACTAGGTCCTAGTACTAAGTAGGATAAAGTGTCTTAGTCTTTATGTATTAGAAGTTGGTCACAGTGTTGTAATGATGATGTAATCTTAGTTTCAGAGAATTATATACTGAGTTAGTTTTATTGTAAAGTTAGGAAATTCGAAGACTTGGGATCACACACCTTGATTGGAAGGCTTGTGAATTGAGCATAGTTAGGAGTTAAAGTTTATAATTTCTAAGTTACAAGAGTTTTGTAATTCGTTGTTGTTGATGCTCAAGTTGTTATAGTGAAGTTTGGGTTAAAAAAGGTCTCTATTTTTTACACCTCTTGAGTTGGGTATGCTCCACTTGAAAATATTTGTCCTCTTTGCTCACTGTTTTACTACCTTGTGGGAACGCATTAAGTAATCTACTCCACTGATAGTCAACTCTTAAGTAAAAGTAAGTAAACCTCTAGGTCGTGTAGATTAACAATTGGTAAGTAGGTATATTGAAGTTACTCATTTGTCAACAGTGAGTTTTTTGCTATAACTGCTAAGCTTTCATTTTCTTTTTGATCATGTAATTGGTTTTACAAGCAACAAGTAAGTGTCGGCATCAATTTTAAAATTTTTTTCCATCTTTTTTCGCCTTTTCTCAAACTTAGTCTTTATCATACTTTGGATCTTTAATTTCTATCATTTTCATGATCAAATTCTTGAATTTAACAGTGGTTGACTTGACAAAAATGAAGGTGCAAGCTAGAGATAGTTCATATGATTCAATGTTTTAGAAAATTGCAAATCTCTGATAACTTGAATGACTTGATAGGATATTTTTTATCAGAAAATAAGTGATGCTGATTATATCTTCAAAAGGTTACTACTAAACCAAATATCGTATTTGTTATTCCAGTGAACCTGAAGGTTTCACCTTGATATCATGGATGTGGAACATTTAAAAGTGCTCTTGGTATTATAGTATAGCTAAAATGTTATAATAGAGAGACGGGTCGTACATTACTTTTATATTAACAATTTCTTTCTCAGTCTAATATATGCATGTTCAACTATGGGCTTCTCTGTTTCAATGTATTATGTAGTATTTGGCTATTTGCTGTACAAATAAAGTACTCTGATGGAAAACAACTGGATCCCTATCGAAATAGCCAGCTCGTTCTTTGCAGTAACTTCATGTACTATTCTTGATATGGTTCTATATCTTTCATATTTGATCTTACACATCTATATATTTTCATTGTTGTGTTAAGTTTTAAAGGTAAATAATTTTTTCCCATCTTCTTTTCAATAAGAGGCGGATCATAACTTTTTTCTACCTTCTTTTCAATCAGAGGCGGATCCAGGATTTAAGTTTGTGGATTTTCAATAAAATAAAAATGGTCGTATCAAGAAGATTCGAATTTGGGTGTAGCACGTGAGGCATTTCTTCAACCCCTTTTGAACCATTAGGCCAATTAACAACTTTGTTAATGGGTTCTTCACTTATCATTCTTATCCATTTAATAGATTTTTAATATAATTACAAGATATACGAAAATGCTTGGGGTTCCTGGGAACCCATGCCCGCACCCGCAATGCTAGATCCACCCTTGTTTTCAATTGAATATAGAACAACAACATTAACAACATATCCAGTATATTCCCACCAAGTGAGGCAATTGAATATTAAAATTACATTTTTTACTGTGTATAAGTTGAAGTTGATTGTGCTAAAGAGACCATCTTCCAAGCTTTGTGAAGGGAGTTCTTAAGCCTTTTATAACTCTTTGTTATCATTTTCTTTAATTTATCCACTGGCTCACATGCCTTATTTATTTCTTAGTCTTTGAGCTTATGTTTTTTTCCTACTACTCGGATATTGGAGGATGTGACATATATACAAAAGCAGGAAATCTGTAAAGCGAGTTACCTCTGACTCATCATGAGTTGTACAAGCAAATTGGTATAAATCCTTCCCGTGGTGTGCTGCGCTGTCGTCCATCAGAGGCACTGTGAAAACTATGTTTGCAAAGGTTGTAGTACTCATACCACTTTGGCCTTCATAAAGGTAAGTACTTTGGCCAGATATTCTTGAAGCCTTATTTTTATGCATCAATATACTTTAGATCACCAGTGTAAATGTTTGTATAATCTTAGTAGCATGGTATCAATCAAAGTTTTCAGTTTATAGTGTTTATATCTCATAAAAGGAATTTTGAATTAAACCTCTTTGCGTATGGCTTTCCAGTTTCATAGGTAGTAGTAACCTTGATAGGGGGAGAGAATAAGGCAATTAACTAATATACTATCTCCTTTGAAATTGTAGCACCTAACTGTGCTTTTATGAGGATTCATTAGATGGTCATCTAGCATAAGATATTAATTGATTTATTTCTCGAAATTAAACATTACAAATTTAGAAACCACTCTAAAGATGATGCTTTATCTAATTTCTGAATTTAAAACGATCAAGAAACATAGAAACTAAAGATGAATTTTAGTGTTCTGAGGGACATAGTCCTGCAACTGTAGGACACATGTATTCTTCACTTTTAATGAGTTATCTTCAGGAAACCTATTCAATATGCAACCAAGTTAAAGACAAGTTCAAAGTAGATGATTAGGAGAAGAGCATGTTCAAAATTGGCATGTTTGCTTTTACCATCCTAAACTCCGTATATTCTTTATAATGATTTCTTTAGCATGACACAATATAGAGTTGTGTTTGGTGATGCATTTCTAAAATCTTACTGCTCGCATTGACAAATAAAGACTGTAAAATAGTTGAGCAATTATGAAGTTACGGTGGTAGATAATCTATTTATGATAATATAGCAGGTTCTGAGGCATGTTTGAAAAAGTCAGATTACAGATTTCTTTTAATTTATTCTTTAGCTAAGGCTGGCAGGAAATTTTTGAAGCTATGTCAAATAACTTTTTACTCAAGTAATTTACTCATTTGAATCCAAAATATGATCAAATTCTGATGACTTGCAGGTAAAGAAGCATTCTGGAAACAACTTAATCTTACTTTCAAATCAAATGCCTAATAGTAACAAGTAGTTTAACAATGTAATGTAGTATTATGAGAGAATTTTGTATTATTTTTGTGTTCTAGCAAAGTAGCTGTGACTCCTCCTCTCCCAAAGTAAATCCTTCCGAAAGTTAATATATTAAGTGCTTACTTTATAAAAATGTACATTCTAAATTTTTCTTGACATTAACACTGTGTCAATCCTTCACCAAGGATCTACTAGAAATAGTTGGGTAAATGTGTACATTATATCCTTTCAAGACTCCACTTGTGGGGTTATATTGGGCATGTTATCATTGTTCTTGTTATTGTATAGCTTGATGTTGATTGGTGTTTATCTGCATTTTGTGGTGATATCGAGGAGACTAGCAATCTAAGTTGGGACTATTGTGTGTATTACTTGAAACAAATGAAACATTATTTAAGGTGCCAAACAACCTCACAAAATCTATCAGGTTACACTTCAAACCTATCGTACAAAACTTGTTTGCCTAATATTCTTGATTGATCTTGAATTGAGAAGATTATTTCTTGTTGGCACAAAAAATACCAAGTAAATAGTTTTGATTCGTTACAGGTACCTGAAATACTTTGTAATATAAAGCTGTCTCAAAATACAACATGCACGGGCATGCCTATCTAGTGTAAAAATAAATCAGAAAGAGAGGACAACCACGTATCAACAAAACAATTGAGATAAATCATGAGACATATCTTGATTTGGTTTCAGAATTGGGTTGTGATGGAGGCAACGTACTAAGAGGCCATTAGAAACCAGAAAATATGGTAATACTAGATTATATGGTAATATTGTCACGGTAAAAGGTAGAATAGGAAAATTAGAAAATAGGTGAGGGTATGATAGGAAAATAAAACGACTTAAGGACGCAAACACACAGAATTCACCGTTACAAAAATTCAACCTTTTTCATCTTTACGTAACGACAGTATAACAATGGACTTAACAATACGATACCTTAAAATTTAGATAACAAACTAAACACACACATAGTATAACAATACAATAGACAACCAACAACATATCTGGTGTATTCCCACAAAGTGAAGTCTGGAGTAGGGGTGTGCATCGATCGGTTCGGTTTTATGTGTTATTGATTCGGTTTTTAAATATGTAAAACCAATAACCAACCAATAAGATATTTCTTATCGGTTTCGATCTATCGGTTTTTTTTCCTTAACGGTTCGGTTTTCGGTTTAACCAATAAGAAAATACTTATAAATAGAAATAGTAACAACTTACATAAAAAAAAACAAAATCTTAGTTACTGCCAAAATCCTACGCAATGCATTTTAGTTTACAAGAATCTTCAAACTTGAACTGAATGTTAGTTAGAAAAAAATTAAATCCTAACTGTTGGAAGTTATAAATGTTTTAAGCTTTTCAATACGATAATGGTCGAGCTTTATATTGTGCCTTTGTTGCACTGAATAGGTTAATACTTTGTGAATCACTGAATTGTAAATAAGTCCATCCGTTTGTCCGTCCGTCCATGTAGAGAGAGAGTTGGATGGATGGATAGAGATTTATATATATAACATAAATAGGGATAAAATAATAACTTAGTGTATCGTTATTGGGTTATCGGTTTAAGCTAAAATCAAAATCGAACCGTTCACCCAATAAAAATTTTTATAAAACCAATAAAAAATTGTTAACCCAATAACCCACTACTAATAACCCAATAACATTTTTATCAATTCGGTTTATCGGTCGGTTTGATTTTTGCACACCCCTAGTCTGGAGAGGGTAGAGTGTATACAGTCAGTACATCTACCTCAGATATGAGGTAGAGAAATTATTTTCGATAGACCCCCAATCAAGACAAAAATAATCTAGAAAAAGATGTAATAGAAGAACAAGAAATAATAGTAGTAACAAAACAACATATAGTAAAAGGAAACATATTACCACACAATAATACTACAATCAATCTACTAGAAATAACAATCACCAAAACACCAAGAAAAAAAAATTACAAGTGTAGCACTATGACTACTAGCACGGACAACAAAAGTGCGATTAGTATGGATGTACTCCTTCCTACTAACTCTTACCCCTAATTCGCGTACGGACCTTCTTCTCTAAGGTCATGTCATTGGTAAGTTGTAACTGTGTCAATTGTCATACATTGTCTATACAACCGGTAAAAAATAATACAATACATTAAAATCTAGATATCAAACTAAACAAACACATAGTATAACAATACAGTATACAACCAACAACAACATATCTGATGTATTCCTACAGAGTGGAGTCTGCACAGGGTACATCGTACACTATCCATACCTCTACCTCTCCTTTTGATTGACCCCTACTCAACAAAAGAATAGTCTAGAAAAGAGGAATAATAGAAGAACAAGAAACAATAGGTAGTAATAAATAACACATAGTAACAGGAAACAAGATTACCACAAAATAATACTACAATCGATCTACCCGAGGCAACAAGTATCACCAAAACACCAAGAACAAAAAACTATAGATGTAGTACTACGACTACTAGTACGGACAACAAGAGTGCTACTAGCATGGACACACTCCTTTTTACTAACCTTTTATCCTGATTTGTTTCCTTCACATCTTCCTATCTAAGATTATGTCATCGGTAAGATGTTACTACTCCATGTCCTGTCTATATAACCTATTATTAGTTGCTTTAAGACTGCAGTATTTATTTATTTTATTTTCTATATTTCTTTTTTAAGTTATTAGGAGGTAGATAGCATGGTTAGCACCATGACTTTAAAGTAGGGCCATTATCTATTTTAGCTTTTTTTAAGAACACTTTATGTAACTTTTTTTTTTAAAAGAATGAATATCTCTCTCTACACAAGTTTCTCTCACTCAGTGATCCTCTTTCATTCTCTTGCTTCTTTTCTGTAGTAATCTAGACATCGTTTACATAGTGTTATGTGTGATTTGTCTACTTAAAACTAACATTTGGTATCAAAGCTTTCATCTTAAGGGATCTGTGATTGAGTTGGAGAAGTCATGGATGCAGAAACCAGTTTCTGACCAATCGTTCCGTCGGTCTTTGATGGAGATAACTATCAGGTTTGGGCAGTACGAATGGAGATGTACTTGGATAGTTTAGATCTATGTGAAGCTGTGGAAGAGGATTACGATGTTTCAGCCCTACCGAATAATCCCACCATGGCTCAGATTAAAGTACACAAGGAAAAGAAGACAAGAAAATCGAAGGCCAAGACATATCTATTTGTTGTTGTAGCGTCAACAGTTTTCACACGAATAATATCTCTGAAAACTGTTAAAGAAGTATGGGATTATCTTAAGGAAGAGTATGCTGGAGATGAGAGAATAAAAGGCATGCAAGTTTTAAACTTAATTAGGGAATTTGAATTGCAAAAAATGAAGGATTCTGAAATAGTGAAAGAGTATTCAGATTGACTTCTTAACATTGCAAATAAAGTGAGGCTACTTAGCTCTACACTTGCCGACTCAAGAATTGTTGAGAAAATTCTGGTAACAGTTCCTGAAAGGTATGAAGCAACAATTACGACCTTAGAAAATACTAAGGATTTGTCAAAAATTAGTTTGACAGAGTTGCTCAATTCCCTGAAAGCTCAAGAGCAAAGAAGACTCATGAGACATGATGTTACAACAGAAGGGGCTCTTGTCAGTAAGCACCAGGTTGAAAAATTTTCGAAGAAGAAAAAGAATCGAGCGTTGAGTGAAGGAGACATCAACCAATAACAAAGGTAAGGGGGGAAGTGCGAAAAAAAACTTCCCCCTTTCCATCACTGTGGAAGAAAAGGTCATCCACTATTTAAGTGTTGGAGGAGACCTAATGCTAAATGTAAGAAATGCAATCAACTTGGACATGAGGTAGTGATTTGAAAAGGTAAAGCCCTGCAGCAGGAAGAAAATGCTTAAGTTGTTGATCAAGAAGAGGAGGATCTTCTTTTTGTTACAACATGTTTCTCAAGTAAGATCTCAACAGATTCTTGGTTAATTGATAGTAGGTGCACTAATCACATGACTCATGACAGAAGCCTATTCAAGGAGTTGAAGCCCACTAAAATTTCCAAGGTTAGGATAGAAAATGGGGACCATCTTCATGTTAAAGGAATTGGAACCATAGCTATCAAGACTGACATAGGCATACAGAAAATTGTTGAAGTTCTTTATGTTCCTGAGATTGATCAAAACTTGCTAAGTGTAGGACATCTGATGGAAAAAGGATTTAGACTTTTCTTTGAAAATGATCACTGCCAAATCAGTGATACTGCTGGAAATGAAATTTTCAGGGTGAAGATGAGAGGAAGGAGTTTTTCCTTTAGTCCAACAGAGAAGGAGCAACTTGCTTATTCCATGAAGGTAGATGTAACAGAAATCTGGCACAAGAGACTTGGTCACTATCATCTACAAGCATTATTGTTACTGAAGAAGGAGGATATGACAAGAGGACTACCAACTCTCGTCGATCACTTACCAAGTTGTCAAGCATGTCAATTTGGTAAGCAGAATAGAAAATCATTTTCTAAAGCATTATGGCACGCTTCTCAAAGGTTGCAATTGATTCACACAAATATTGTAAGACCTCAAAGAACACCGTCCTTTAATGATAGTTTTTACTATGTTATATTTATTGATGATTATACAAGATTCTGCTGAATTTTTTTCATGAAATACAAATCAGAGGTGGCTGGAATATTTTGGAAGTTCAAGAAGATAGTGGAAAATCAAAGTGGTTGCAGAATCCAATCCCTGCGTTCTGATAATGAAAAAGAGTACACTTCTGAAGAATTTAACAAATTCTATAAGGAAGAGGGTATATTTATCATCATCTTACTACTCCATACACTCCGCAAAAAATGGAGTTAGTGAAAGGAGGAACAGGTATATAATGGAGATGACGTGGTGCACGTTGCATGAAAAAGAGTTGCCAAAAAGGTTTTGGGCCGAGGCAGCTAATACAGTAGTATTTCTCCAAAATTGGCTTCCCACTAAAGCGTTGGAGAGTAAAACTCCATTTGAGGCTTGGAATGGATTCAAACCATCTCTAAGCTTCATTAAAGTATTTGGTTGTGTTTGTTTCTTTCATATGCCGCAGGTTAAAAGAGACAAACTTGATAAAAGGGTCATCCCAGGAATCTTTGTGGGTTATAGCTCATCCTCTAAAGCCTACAAAGTTTATGATCCTCAAACAGGGAAAATGATTATTAGTCGGGATATGCATTTCAATGAGCAAGAAAAATGGGATTAGGAAAACAATCAACTTCCAGTCAAAGCTTCGGAGGAGCAGACATCTGATCAATGGAAAAATGAGTTAGTAGATGATCCTCCAATTAGAGGTACAAGATTACTTTCTGACATCTACCAACAAAGTAATGTGACAGTTTGTGAGCCTGCAGGCACAAAAAAGTACTTCAAGATGAAAAATGGAGAAACACTATGGAGCAAGAGATGCTAATGATCAAGAAAAACAACACAAGGGAGTTAGTTGACAGACCGAAAAATAGAAAGGTCATTGGAGTAAAATGGGTATTTAGAACCAAGCTTAATTCTGACGGTTCTATCAATAAATACAAGGCTAGGCTTCTCGTCAAGGGATATGCCCAATTATTCGGTGTTGATTACTCAGATACCTTTTCTCCAGTAGCCCGACTAAATACCATCAGAATGTTGCTAGCAATAGCAGCACAAAAAGCGTTGGAAAGTGTTCTAACTAGATGTCAAATCTGTTTTTCTAAATGGTGTATTGCAGGAAGAAATCTATGTAGAGCAGCCCGAGGGTTACATTGAGCAAGGAAAAGAAGAAAAAGTCTGTCTGCTTAGAAAAACTCTTTATGGCGTAAAACAAGCCCCAAGAGCTTAGTATAGCAGGATTGATGATCACTTGTTGAGTTTGGGGTTTGTTCGAAGTTTGTCTGAAGTTACTCTTTATGTCAAACACAAGGGAACTAATCTGCTCATTGTTTCCCTTTATGTTGATGATCTCTTGGTGACAGGAAACAATGTGCGACTGGTTGAAGAGTTTAAGAAGAAAATGATGCAAGTCTTTGAGATGACAGACCTAGGACTAATGACATACTTTCTGGGGATGGAAATCAAGAAAGGTTGCGATGAAATCTTTATCTGCCAAAAGAAGTATGCTAGGGAGATACTAAAGAAATTCCATATGGAAAATTGGAAGGAAACAAGCACAACGATGAATCCAAAGGAGTAGTTGCGCAAAGAGGATGGAACTGATAGAGTTGATAAAGGAAACTTTAGAAGCTTGATTGGATGCTTGATGTATCTCACTGCTACATGACCCGATATTCTATTTGATGTAAGTCTTTTGTCTAGGTTTATGCATTGTGCTACTAAAATGCATTTGCAAGCAGCAAAAAGAATTATAAGATACATCAAAGGTACTGTCGAAGATGGGGTCAAATTCAAAAAGTGTGAGAATTTCAAGTTGTATGGATTCTCAGATAGTGATTTGGCCGGATCCACTGATGACATGAAAAGTACATCAGGATATTGCTTCAGTCTGGGATTAGGGGTTTTCTCTTGGTGTTCCAAGAAGCAGGAAACTGTGGCATAGTCCATAGCAGAGGCTGAATTCATTGCAGCAACAGTAGCAGTAAATCAAACCTTATGGCTGAGAAAAATATTTTCTGATTTGCATATGGAACAAAAGGTTAATATTGAAATTCATGTTGATAATCAAGCTGCAATAGCTATTTCGCATAATTCAGTGTTTCACGGGAAGACTAAGCACTTCAATATTAAGCTTTTTTTCTTGAGGGATGTGCAGAAAAAAGGAGAAGTGATTCTTGTTTATTGCAAATCCGAAGATCAGCTTGCAGATGCATTTACGAAATCCCTTCCTCTCAGCAAGTTTAAGTTCCTAATGCAGCAACTTGCAGCTCCTAATGCAAGGAGGAGTATTATTAGTTGCTTTAGGACTGCAGTATTTATTTATTTTATTTCCTATATTTTTTTTTCAAGTTATTAGGAGATAGTTAGCATGGTTGGCACCATGACTTTAAAGTAGGGCCATTATCTATTTCAGTTATTTTTTAAGAACACTTTATGTAACTTCTTTTTAAAAAGAATGAATATCTCTCTCTGCACAAGTTTCTCTCACTAGTCATCTTTCATCCTCCTGCTTCTTTTCTGTAGCAATCTAGACATCGTTTGCATAGTGTTACGTGCGATTTGTCTATTTAAAACTAACATAACCGGTAACAACAATAATACAAACAAGGAGTTAATAACAAATATATGAAAGCAAATCAAACAAATTGCAAAATAGGAATTCTTTTTAAGTACTTTCAGATTCATTCCAAAAATAGAATGTCAATAATCCTAACAAACTAAGCAATTGTTACTCGGTAATCTCCTTCTAACATTACTTCTTTTTTACCTTCACTATACTAACATTACCCAAAACTCCCTTATGTTTAAGTAACATTTCACTATAGATCACAAAAAGCTCTCAGACGTTTCATATCCTCATCAACCTCTGTTACAGAATTCTCAAGAGCATTTACAGAAGCAATCGCGATACGTTGAGCATTTTCAATACTTTCAAAAATGTCTCTCATAATCTCCTCCTCAGTCTTGGTGGACAAGAGTTTCATTTTGTTCTGCAACAAAACTAACCTTTCATTATCTGCCCCTGTATCAGTGGCTACAACTTCAGCATCAGATGACTTTGGATCCATACAAACAAATCTACAACGAAGCACACGGGATATAATATTAGAATATGCAAAATTCATGGGAATGCAAAACTGTTCGTCACTTTACAAAGTAAATATGTACTTATAAATACATATATATCCAAGCCAAGGTCATAGATACAAGTAGTAAAGCATTTTCATCAGCCAAGGTAACCAATGACGTCCCAGTGCACTCCATATTACATCCTTTCTTGATGTTATCATCTTACGCTACGTCAGTGGCGGAGCCACAATTTTCAGTAAGGAGTTCCAAAATCTGAAGAAGTAAACACACGAAGAAGTCAAACGAGGGTCAGCGCCTACCATGAATATATATATAAAAAATAAGTTTAATCATATATAAACAATATAATTTTTCATCAGCAAATGGGGTTCGAATGAACATCTCGACACTACCTGACTCCGTCCCTGTTTTCGTTCCTTATATGACAGTTCCTTTTTACTATTCCCTCCATTTCAAATTGATTGACTTATTTTGACTTGGCACGAAATTTTAAAAAACAAAAAGGATTTTTAAATGTTGTACTCTTGAATTAAAGTTAGGTCAAATATATTATAATCTTGTCTAATCTTGTGATTTTAAACATTACATGCGAAAAAGCTGGAATTAAAGAATTGCTAAAGACAAAAAGAATCACTAATTTTTAAACGTACTAAAAAAAAGTAGGTCAAACACAATAAGTATGCTCTTAAACGCACCAATTTACCCATAAGTGCACGATCACCACAACTCACTGATCACCAAAAGAATTAAATATACAATGCAACTTCCTATAGATGAACGCCCGGCTCAGGAAAAGCATATCAAAACAGATTACGAAAGGAATAACGGATGTGAAGAAATCATGGCAACATACTATAAAAAGCATGATAAAGTATCTAAAACTACAATAACCACAATAAAATAGTGTGATAATCTAAGTATAAAATACCGTAAATAATAACAGAAATCAAAGAAAACTAAGTGACACATAGTATTTTAATTAGTGTTGAGCAGAGAAGATACAATACATTAAAAAGTGTTAAAAGAAAAGCACAAAGCTAATATAATAAGGGAAATAGAGGGAGAAAAGAAGGAACCTGAACACAGAAGAAACTTTTGTGCGGCTGCTTTAGCTTCAAGAGAACTAAAGTAGGTGGTCAAAAAGGGTTGCTCTTAAAATAAGCTAAAATAAGAGTCATAAACAAAGCCACAAGCTAAAAACCCTAAATAATTCTTAGATTTATTTTATTGTTTTAAAGATAACTTACACAAATTCAATATGTATAGGAATTAATTACTTCTTTTCTCACAATTTTACACATATATCAACTTTTTGATACATTAGTAATTAATCTGAAAAATTAAATTAATAAAATCTCTTAATCTAAAGCGAAAATCAAGGAATATGTTTTTATTTGATTAATTTTATTTTATTATTTTTAAAAATAATAAATTCATTAATTTCATCATTAATATAAGACGAAAAATATGTATTTCCTCTTTTTCATATTAATTGATCATTTTACTAAATCAAGAAAATATTAATTAAATTTTTTGCATATTACACTTTGTAATTAATTTTTTTTAAAGTGTTCACATTTATCTGTAAAGTTTTCAAGAAGTTTTTTAAGGGATGAATTAGTAAAATTATCTTCTTATTTATGATTTCTTAACATGCGCGTAAAAAGAAAAATGAGTAATTAACATGGGACGAAGGTAGTATATCTTGGTTATGTAATTTGATTAATTTTATTTTATTAATCTTTAAAATGATAAATTCATAAATTTGATGTATCTATTAGCAATTGGTCAAACCCATCGGTAACCCCCTAAACTTGGCACGAACTTTTACTTATGCACCTCAAGTGGACATTATTCACTTTTAGCACCTCAAGTAGCCATAAAGTGTGTCACTTTGACATCTTTCGACATCAGCTCTGATGCGTGGATCACACTCGCTGCCAACATGGATTACCTGATCAATTAATTTGTGTCATCTAATTTTACATTGCCACATCATTATATATACACAAAATTAGTTTTTTTTTAAAAAAAAAACAAGAAAGGCCAAAATACATGACAATTACATCCAGTGAATTAATGATACATGTTTTATTCCCTAAATTATTACAAAAAAGCTCTCCCACATTGTCTTCTCCACCCAACTTTCTTTTAGCTTAAACCTCCATCAATGGAGATTGAACTTTTCAATAATGATAAACATATCTCCTCATTCTCTAACAATAATAGATCTACATTAATAGCTTCACGAATTTCAAATACATGATGAAAAATACAGAAGGATGAGGTTAGTGTTCAATTAGAAAATAAATTAGCGAAAGAAAATATAAATACGAATGGAAGTTGCTTGGAACTAGAATTTTAGATATATGGAAAGGAGAGACATGGGAATTTCAGATATAGTGAAGTTAAAGAATGATTTGAGAGACATGGGAAGGAGTGAAGTTGGAAGTGGAAGGAGCAAGAAAAAAAATATGAAATTGAAAAAAAAATGCAAGTCTCCAATTACATAATTATGAAGCAAGAAAGAGCAAAAACATGATATTGTGAGCTTCACCTTCAAGAATTAATGAAGTAAAAATTAATTGTGTTAAGAAAAAAAATACTGGAAAACTAATTGATGGAGACGGGGATGGAAAAAAAGAATTTGAATAGCATCTTTGTTTATTTAACAGAGTGAGAAATTACTTATATTGAGCCTTGATTTATTGCTATGATGTGTAATGAATCTTGATTGTCATTGGGTTGCTCCTAGTGTGTTTATGGTGTAATGGTGGAGAATTGAGATTAAAGGGTGTGTTCCGTGGATTAATGGAAGGAGTAATATTTGGTGTGTATGGTGTGTATTAGTTAATAAAGTGAGTATTTTGTTACAACAACAATAACAACAAACCCAGTGTATTCCCACCTAGTGGGGTCTGGAGGGGGAGTAAGATGTACGCAGTCCATACCTCTACCTCTAAAGAGGTAGAAAGGCTGTTTCCGATAGACCCCCGGCTCAAGACACAAGACACCGCACAAATACATAGATACATAGATACATAGTAAAGCACAGAACAAGATTTCATTACATAAAAACAGCACCCATAAGTAATAAAAACAGAGAAGCAGAGAAAAGCACACAGAATCGTAGTAAAACATGGAACCAGGTACCATATCAAGAATAATACCCCCACCAAGTAATTCCCTACACTAGCGACCCAAACTGGCCCTAACCTTCTGCCCTAATTCGCGTCCTCCAGATCTTCCTGTCTAGGGCCATGTCCTCGGTGAGCTGTAACTGCTCCATGTCCCGCCTAATCACCTCACCCCAGTACTTCTTCGGCCTACCCCTACCCCGCCTAAAGTCATCTAATGCTAGCCTCTCACACCTACGAACCGGGGCATCCATGCCACTTCTCATCACGTGTCCGAACCATCTCAATCGGACCTCCCGCATCTTATATTCCACTGGGGTCACACCAACCTTCTCTCTGATAATCTCATTAAGAACTCTATCCCCTCTAGTCAGCCCACACATCCAACACAACATCCGCATTTCTGCCACCTTCATTTTTTGGATGTGGGAGTTCTTAACTGGCCAGCACTCTGCTCCATACAACATGGCCGAACGGACTACCGCCCTGTAGAATTTGCCTTTAAGCTTGGGCGGCACCTTCTTATCGCACAATACCCCCGACGCGAGCTTCCACTTCATCCATCCCGCCCCAATACGGTGCGAGACATCCTCGTCAATCTCGCCGTTACCCTGGATCACGGACCCGAGATACTTGAAACTATCCCTCTTACATACCTCCTGTGATTCCAACTTCACTACCACCTCATTCTCCAGCCTCACGTCATTAAACTTGCATTCCAAATACTCTGTCTTGCTTCTGCTCAACCTGAACCCTTTAGACTCAAGCGTCTGTCTCCACACCTCTAGTTTGTCATTTACACCCCCTCGCGTCTCATCAATCAAAACTACATCATCTGCAAAAAGCATACACCAAGGCACCTCCCCTTGAATATGCCGCGTCAACACATCCAACACCAAAGCAAACAAAAAGGGACTAAGAGTAGATCCCTGATGCAATCCTGTCAAGACAGTGAAATGCTCTGAGTCCCCTCCCGTCGTCCTCACCTGAGTCTTCGCTCCATCATACATGTCCTTAATTGCTCTGATATACGCCAGCGGGACTCCACTCACCTCCAAGCATCTCCAAAGCACCTCCCTGGGGACTTTGTCGTATGCCTTCTCCAGGTCGATAAACACCATGTGCAGGTCCTTCTTTTGAGAGAGTATTTTGTTAATGGAGTGAAATTTATTTTGAGTGTTGATTTCACCTCCATTAATGGAGGTTAAGCTAAAAAATAGGTGTGGAGTAGACAATGTGGAAGAGGTGTAAAATTATGAAAATACCTCTAAAAAATTACAAATATATCCCTTAAACGTGCTTAAAAGCGAGTGTAATACACTCTCCTTGCTGATTTAGCAAAAGGTGTCAAAATGACACACTTTATGGCTACCTAAGGTGTCAAAAGTGAACAACGTCCACTTGAGGTGCCAAAGTGAAAGATCGTGTCAAGTTCAGGGGGCTGTCGATGGGTTTGGCTTTAGCAATTTGATGTATCCAACTAGCTAAACACTTAAATACATGTGTATATAGTTGTGTACATATACATTCATATGTATCAAGAACACATACTAACCTCCTAGATGCTTAAAAAATTGATAAATTTTAATACATGATGAATACAAATAAATTCATAGGCACCATAAATATAGACTAACCTCTTAGATGCATACAAATTTTTAAACTATGATACATGTACATACAAATACATTCGTATGTATCATAAACAAACATTAAGTTTCATATTCTATATGAATTAGTAGTTTATGATAATTGACGTGTGCATCTGTATCAAGAAGCAAAAATTACATTCTTTTGACTATGATATATGTGTACACAAATACATTCGTATGTATCATGAACAAGCACTAAGTTCATATTTCATAAGAATTAAGAGACTATGATACATTGGTGCACAGGTACATTCATATGTATCATAAACCAAAAATTACATTTTTTGAACTATGATACAGTTGCACAGTATTACATTAGTATGTATCATGAACAAGCACTAAGCTTCATATTCAATATAAATTAGTAGACTATAATACAAAGGTGGCTCACGTATACCTGTCTTTCAATAGAGCATGTTTACTCAATTTTTTTTTTTTGACGTACTCCCATTTTTTCAAATTAAAAAAATCACTTCACCTTCATTAGTTACATATAATCTTTTTTGGGTTAAGGGTACTTCTGATCCCGACTTAATGATAAATTTTGATCTTAATCCTTATATTATTTAATTAACACATTTAACTTTCAATTGTTTTAAATGTGTAACACTCATACCTTTGCTTGCAAAGAACCGCAAATCTCCTAGAAATATAATTGTTTCGTATTGTTACTCCCAACTAATCCTCCACAAAATATAAGAAATTTCCTAGATCTTGACCAATTCAAGGTGAAAAATAACGTTGCTGGAGAGACAAAATTAACTTATTTCTAGAAACAATCTAAATATAACATACTTCTTATAACATGAAAAGTGCAAACCAAATTATGTCCAACTTTTTTTTTAAAAAAAAATGATCGTTACGTTCACATAAATCGAGACAAAGGAGAGCACCTTTGTCCCTATCTGTGGATTATATAAATATTCAAGATGTCCGACACTAGTCTTAATAATTTTAAGAGTCCGTTTGAATAGAATTAAAAAAATAATTTTTTAACTTAAGTGATTAAAAATTTAAATAAATACTTATAAATTAAATAAATAAATGTTTAAATAGAAGTGTCGAAACTAAAAAAAAAGTTATGTATTTGGTGAACAAGTAATGTTAACTACTTTTTTATTGTTAAAATAACATAAATGTCCTTAAAGTTGTTAGCACCATAAATAAGGTGAATTATTTATAATTTTTAATTATAAAATATAATTTTTGAACAAACCTTCGATGTAATGATAGATACAATGAAAACAAAAAAGAAAAATGAAGAGAAAATTGGAGGAAAGAGATAGCAAAGCGGCAAAGAGAAAAAAAAACTGACATATATTTAAGAGCTATAAGTTTAGAATATTGTTGAAATTGAAGGAAAATATAAGGAATAAAAAGATAAATATCTTGATCAAACCTAAAAAAAATTTAATCTAAAAAGCAAAAAACTGGAGGAACCCAGCTTCTCACTTTTTGATTCTTTTAGTCAGTTTTTAGCTTTTTTAAGCATTTTTTAATTTTACCAAACACCTTAAGAAGCTTAAAAAAGATTAAAAACTGATTTGACCAGATTTTAATCCTATCTAAACGGGGCTCTAAGTTTGCTATGCATCTACTAGCTGAAGTTTACATTGGGACATCATATATTATCCTCTTTTGCAAATTGATACAGCCAATGACGTTCAAAAAGAGAAGAAAATAAATGAAAGAGATGAATTCATGATACAAGTAATGTGTATTGTTTGGCTGGATGTGTCCTAGCAGGTAAACCCGTAGGACTCTTCTCATACCAATCAGGGAAGATGCCAACCGTCTCTCCTCTATACGAATGCAAGAAGTATTGTATATCGTCATTCAACAAGGGAGATGCAAAGAGCAACAGCCATCCCTGATACCAGAGAGATAAGTTGGATTACAGTATTCACCAATGTCGTCTTGCCACTATTATTCATTTCAGCCAACACTCCAGCAACCGAAATGTAGATGAAGCCACCAGCAGTAAATCCCTGCCAGATTATATTCGAAATAAGAAAGCCACTCTTCTATGAACTTAACAAAAGAAGACCAGAATCTCACCTCAATCAATGACGAATGACCAGAATCTTGTCCCAACGTCAATGCCTACATAGCATAACACAACATGGTTCAATTAAATGCGATAAGAATAGCAGAATCTTAACGCATGCCAACAGATTAATACTGACCAATGCAGTTCCAGCTAGTGCCACAAGTGCAGACAAGAAGTTAAAGAAGAGGGCTTTGGAGACGCTGAACCCAGACCTTACCAAGATTCCAAAATCACCTATCTGCATAGCAAACACATCATAAGGTTTAGGGATCATTACATTCACATGATAATGAACATAAAGTCACGGATTCAAGAGGGAAAAAGAATGTTAAGTCAAAAGATGTGACAAATGTGAGATATGAGCTAAAATGTCGGGAAGTTGTAATAATGTAGAAAGCTATTCATGGTTGGGGGTAACGTGCAGGCACTTGCATGGATAATCAATTGAAAACATGCAACCGGTATTGACATGGTAATGTAGAAATACTAGAAAGAAATATACAAGACCTCTTGAGGGAGCTCATGTGCAAGAAGGAACACAGTTCTTGACCACCCACCAACTGATCCATAAAGGTGGAA
The DNA here is from genome assembly GCA_030864225.1 of Capsicum baccatum var. pendulum. Classification (NCBI taxonomy): domain Eukaryota; kingdom Viridiplantae; phylum Streptophyta; class Magnoliopsida; order Solanales; family Solanaceae; genus Capsicum; species Capsicum baccatum. Next base: position 22,684,031 of record CM061554.1, on the reverse strand, counting down.
GGCACTTCCCAAAGCCATCCCATCAGTAAAATTGTGCTGTCGCATAACAAACATAAATTCTCTCAATCTCAATGTTCACCAGCCAGATATGTCTAATTATTTGTGAGAAATCATAAATACAGATGAATTATGTAAGCACATACAACACCATCTGAGAAGAGGTTGAGATAACCAAAGACAAGGCTTGACTGTGGCTTAGCTTGGTCCTCTCCAAATGAGGTAGAATTGGTCGAGCCATTTGCAGCATCTAAAGCAGTATTGTCTTCAGCAGCACTGGAGCCCGTGTTCCTCTGCCATAGCTAGCTTATGAGACAATAGAAATAACAAATATATATCTGCAAACAAATAATATTCAATGACTGCATATCTCTTTTAAATCTTTCCACTGGCTGCAAAGACATACCATTCAAAGAGATTTTCAACATGGGAAAAGACACTGCAGAATTGATAAAATGGATGAAAGATACATTACACCTATAGCCTGTTTGGCCAAAGCTTCTAGGAAGCCAAGAGTGCGTCTTCTTTTAAAAAAAAAATAAAAAAATTCAAAAAGTGCTGATTTTAGAAAGTTGAGGTGTTTGGACAAGCTTTTAGGCAAAAAAAATAAGTGCTTTTGCCTAGCGGCAGAACCTGTTTTCGAAAGCTAAAATAATAGATTTTCTGCAGAAGCACTTTTGGAACGTTCGCTAAGCACAAAGTACTGCTACAACTTTGGCAAAAGTGCTTTTTAAATTGATTATTCAACATAAACTGCTACTCTCCAAAAGTACTTTTTTCGAAAAAGACTTACGACAAAAAGTACTTATCCAAATAAGCAAATTTTAGAAGCTTGGCCAAACAGGGTACTACTAGTTTTTCTCAATCTGACACCATATCAAAACAAGTGCAAAGTCAACCCATATCTTATATTAAGTAGTTAATTACAAAAGTAGGATTAGTGTTTAGAAAATTTTCATATGCAAAGGGGCCGGATGAGATACCGGTGGAGTTTTGGAAGTACGTTGGAGAGGCTGGGGTAAGGTGGTTGACTGGTCTATTTAACGAAATCTTCAAGACGGCAAAGATGCCCGAGGCATGGAGGTGGAGTACCATGATCCCTCTTTATAAGAATAAGGGTGACATCCAGTGTTGCAATAACTATAGGGGGATTAAGTTATTGAGTCACTCTATGAAGATTTGGGAGAGAGTGGTCGAGGGGAGGCTGAGACGGATAGTGTCTATTTCGGAAAATCAGTTTGGATTTATGCCTGGGCGCTCGACGACGGAGGCAATTCACCTGGTACGGAGGCTGGTGGAACAGTATAAGGAAAGGAAGAAGGACCTGCACATGGTGTTTATCGACCTAGAGAAGGCTTACGACAAAGTTCCCAGGGAGGTGCTTTGGAGATGCTTGGAGGTGAGTTGAGTCCCGATGGCTTATATCAGAGCGGTTAAAGATATGTATGAAGGAGCGAAAACTCAGGTAAGGACGGCGGGAGGAGACTCAGAGCATTTCACTGTCTTGACAGGATTGCATCAGGGATCTACTCTTAGTCCTTTTTTGTTTGCTTTGGTGATGGATGTATTGACGCGGCGTATTCAAGGGGAGGTGCCTTGGTGTATGCTTTTTGCAGACGATGTAGTTCTGATTGATGAGACCCGAAAGGGTGTGAATGACAAATTAGAGGTGTGGAGACAAACTCTTGAGTCTAAAGGGTTCAGGTTGAGCAGAAGCAAGACAGAGTATTTGGAATGCAAGTTTAATGACGTGAGGTTGGAGGACGAGGTGGCCGTGAAGCTGGAATCGCAGGAGGTATGTAAGAGGGATAGTTTCAAGTATCTCGGGTCCGTGATACAGGGTAACGGTGAGATTGACGAGGATGTCTCACACCGTATCGGGGCGGGATGGTTGAAGTGGAAGCTCGCGTCGGGGGTGTTGTGTTGTGTGATAAGAAGGTGCCGCCCAAGCTTAAAGGCAAATTCTACAGGATGGTAGTCCGTCCGGCCATGTTGTATGGAGCGGAGTGTTGGCCAGTTAAGAACTCCCACATCCAAAAAATGAAGGTGGCGGAAATGCGGATGTTGCGCTGGATGTGTGGGATGACTCGAGGGGATAGAGTTAGGAATGAGACTATCAGGGAGAAGGTTGGTGTGGCTCCAGTGGAGTGCAAGATGCGGGAAGTCCGATTGATTTGGTTTGGACACGTGAAGAGGAGGGACACGGATGCCCCGGTTCGTAGGTGTGAGAGGCTAGCGTTGGATGGTTTTAGGCGGGGTAGGGGGAGGCCGAAGAAGTACTGGGGTGAGGTGATTAGGCGGGATATGGAGCAGTTACAGCTCACCGAGGACATGACCCTAGATAGGAAGGTCTGGAGGGCGCGAATTAGGGCAGAAAACTAGGGCCAGTTTGGGGCGTTAGGGTAGGGAAGTTTTTGGTGGGGGTTTTATTCCTGTTATTCTTCCTATTCTTATTTTTATTCCTATTCCTATTCCTCTTCTTGTTATGCTTTCGGTGTTCCTTGTTTTATTACGAATCTGGGTGTTTTCCGATGTTTCCTACTACTTATGGGTGCCGTATTTACGTTATGAAATCCTGTTCTGTGTGTTACTTTATATTTGTGTGGTGTCTCGCGTCTTGAGCCGGGGGTCTATCGGAAACAGCCTTTCTACTTCTTCAGAGGTAGAGGTATGGACTGCGTACATCTTACACCCCCCAGACCCCACTAGGTGGGAATACACTGGGTTTGTTGTTGTTGTTGTTGTTGTCATATGCAAAGAAGTAACTTTACGGAACTTTCTTGCATATAATTAAACCCCAGTTTAATGCAACCAATTTAAGCTGCAAAAATTTTACAATATTTAAGGTACGCAACTAACAATTGCTTCTTAATGTATTATATTGTATCACAAGATTGAATTTAGTTCAAGCCAAGTATGAAGAGTGGAAAGAAAAAAATATGACAACAATTTCATTAAGAATCTTGACAAAGTTGTTTGTGCTTCGGTCAGGGCAGCCTCACAACACGTTATGCTGAGGAAAGGTTCATAGGACCCTCTAAATTTTGAACAATATTACTCCCTCCAGTTCAATTTTTTGTCCGGTTTTGACTTGGCACGGAGTTAAAGAAAGTAGGGAAGACTTTCAAATCTTGTGGTCTAAACTAAAGATGTGTAGAATGTACCAAAATGTCCTTTAATCTTGTGGCCTTAAACATGCCGTACGAAAAGTTAGAACTAAAGAGTTGCCAGAAAAGGAAAGAGACATTCTTTTTTAAATGGATTAAAAAGGAAAATAAGATAGACAAACTGAAAACGGAGGGAGTATTTGGGAGTATTTTTTACACGTATTTGTTTTGGACTTAAGTAATTAGTATTAAGTGAAAGTTCGGAAGTGTAGATCATCCTGACAAGAAATACACTTCACCGAATCTCAGCCTGGTAAAGTATGGAACAACAAATCGTGGGGCATGTACTGATTCTACCTTCCGGAGAGTAGCTCCTCCACTTGGTTTTTCCCCACTTGGAGAGTCAGCAGACACCCCATTCACTCCATCTGCCTTTTCTGATAAACTTCCACCATTCTCCTTAGATAGTTCCTGGAGACGGTCATCAGCATCATTAGCATCCTTCAATTTTGTGAAGTGCATATGATGATGATGGTGGTGGTGGCCATGGAATCCTTCAGAAAAATCCTCAACATACCTCACAAGCTTCTCAACAATAAGAAAGAGCACAATTCCAGCTGCTAAGACAAAGTATCATGAAACATTCAGCAGTCAGGCAACAGCAGCAGTGCAGTCGATGACATTATCAGAAGTGAATTAAATCTCGGGCACTTAGAGATGATTTTAAGTTCAATACAAGTCAGGAAGTACAAAATAGGAGTCATTCAAAGAATTAAAATACAGTAGAAGGAAGTTAATCCATGTTGTGAAAAAGAATTCAAGCCCTCCCCTGAAAAAATATAAAAGACACCACCCTGCAAAGTGATGAGAACTTTGAGTTAAAATATTGGTCCAAGTAGGTAACGTAAGGGCTTCCAAAAGGGGTTTATAAAGATCTTGTGCTCTCTGCACATTGCCTTAAAAGTTTAAGGTTGGATGGTCATATACTTTTACATTCGCCATCAGCATCATCAAGCTCACGCTGGAGAACATCTTGCAAATTATAAGGTGGAACATGATATTTTTAATCATAAATAAGCATTCTTCCTTCGGAATATTCTAATGCAAAAAATTCTGATATTTCCTATTTTGCAACTGTGGAGCAAAACATGCCCAATATGTTTCATGCAAAACTAAACATACAAATTTCACAAAAATGAACAATGAAATTTAAATGCAGAATCATGTCCAAGAACTTACCCAATACGGACAATCCAATGGAAAGATCCTCCAATGAATGGGCATGTGAATGACCGGAGTGATCGTGAAGATGGTCATCATGTGAGTGGGAGTGTCCACCACCTAAAATAAGTAACCTTTTTTTGATGAAATTATTCAATGCCACAAACACTTAAAAGCCGACAATATTTGGGGGTGGGAGATGCAGCATTTATGTATGACATATCATGTTTCTTCCCTCGAGAGAATAGCTATATTCTAACAGCATGTTTAAGAATACCCATACCTACTTAATACTTTGTTACGGCCTCCATCCCAATTTGTTTGCTATATTTTGACTGGACAATGTCGAAACAAAGAAGACTTTTGGCACAGCGAATAAAATATGGAATTTGGGATAGTTTGATAGGTCATGTGTTTTAGAAAGAAAGAAGACCTTTTGGCGGATTGGATAAATGTTCATAAGAAACCAAAGGCAGCCTTTTACCAAATAATTTGTTTCTGTATTCAGTGGGGTCTTCAACAAGTCATGTCAACGGCAAAATAGGAACTTAAGATATAACAGGTTTCTTAATATACAAAAGCGTCAATCTTATTAGGACGGATAAAAAGGAAATAGTGCCAACCAAATTGGGACAAAAAGAGAATTATCTTTTTCCAGAAAATGATGCTCCTGCCAACTTACAGTCTTAGCTCAGGAGAAAAATATTCCCACTAAGCAACATGCCTCAGAACAACAAAGGGACACAAATACGAGCGCAACAAAGTTATTCAGACTCTAACATGAACTAGACCAGTGAATTGAGAGTAGTGAAAGGTGAAAAAGGGAGTTACCCAGGCACTCAGGGGAAGCAAGTTAGACAAACCTGCCTTTGATGGTGTATGCTAGTAAGTTTTAGTAGGCTGGCGGCTTCATGGTTAGACATCTAAGAAGCAGGCCTGATGTAAAGACACCTCGCTTATGTCATTTTAACAGTTTTTAAGCTAAGAAAGACGAAATTATGATGGAGTAGAGCTAACAGTTTATGGCATTTAAAGGTAAGTGAGCCAAAAAGCAATATGTTTTGTTCCTTCTTCATCAATTTAAGATTAAGAATCATACCAAAAGCATGTGGCAATTGGTGAAGGAAAGCATCCCCGAGCATGGCTCCTGCCTGTATAAGTCATGAAGTCTCAAGTAAAATAATGGTTTCGCTCATAAATGTTCAACTTTCATAAACCTTTTTTCTTGCTGAATTTTATGTCTGAACACAATTTCACCTACCACATTTTTTCAACTTGAGTACAAAGAAACGAAATAATTTGATCAAACACAGAAGATTTTCAGGAATTCTAATAATAAGAGATCAATCTCACCCCAAATAACGCCAAGGAATCTACAACTGTTTTTGACGGCTTCCCTTGTACTACAGAAGACAAAATTCTGATTCCATTAGCAGAAAAGAAACTTCAGGGTGAAGATAAAAAAGGAATCTTTAAGAAGAAGGCACAAACATAATTTTAAGAATTTGAGCTACTTACTAAATATTAAAGGCAAGAGAATCAGGCAGATAAGGGAAGCCAAGCTCACCAATAGTGAGCAACCCATCGCACTGACCCATAGACCTGTCAATGAAACCAGAGAAAAGCTCTCAGTGACACTTAAAGACATCCATTCCAGAGATCTAGAAAGATGGGTCCCATAGTCATGTGCCATTAAATAGTAATGTTACATATATTGGATCAATTGTGGAGACTGAGAGCTCAATGATGGGCATTTTTATAATTTTGCACATGTCGGGCAAGTTCAAGCCTTCTTTTGAATGATTTGCTTAAAGCAGAATATCATGTTTTTCGTATGAGATCAAAAGTACTATCAATAACCCCTCTCAAAAAAAGAAAAAAAGAATCACGTCAACAGTGATACTTCAAGTAAGGGAATAACCAGAAAAAAAGTTCAAGCAAGGAGATGTGACATCTCAAAATGCCTATTATCCAATCAAACATGCAATTAAAAAAACTATCTTGCATCCTGATGCAAAATAAGCACATTTGGATCATTGGATAACGATAGCTATCTATGAATCTCACAAGTCCAACAGTATGCACAAAACGAGGAATCACAAATTACGTTAATGAAGTTTTCATTCTGACTTGACTTCAAAATAATGTGACACATGATATCCACCTTTCAATTAAAACTGTTTTGAAGACGTATCTCATGGTGATGATCAAATTTACATAAATCAACAGTTTTATAAGCTATGACAGTGTTCAGCCCTATGGCAAAACCATGAATCACCTTTACAGCAAGCATTATATTCTAGACGTGATTCATTTCCACTGTCCTCTTCTTCGCAATTGAAATAATAGCTAAAACATGCTCGCACCCACTTGTCCTGCCATATCAGACACATCCTCTCCCACTTCACATTGTGGCTGATAATAGCATTTACAGGACAATACGAGGTGGTACAGGCAACCTCTTCTGGTTTGGGGAAAATAACATCCTTTTGCAACATACTACAATATGTAACCTATGTTGGTCGGCCTCTCCAAAATTGTTGCTGCACCCGTCTCGGAGTCTACAAAATGCACTATGTTTGGAATATCTGACACGCACCCGTTGACATTTTTAAAGAGGCCGGGCGAAATTGTTGCATGCTAAAATCAAACAACAACAACAACTACCTCAATCCTAAGCTTGTCTGATCAGCTCTATGAATCCTCACAATTCATCTCACTCCATTTGGACCCTTAAATTCCAAAATTTAATAGTTTGGGGTATGCTAAAATCCAACAACCCCAATCCAAGCTTAACAAGTTAGTTGTACTACTCGTTTTACTCCATTTGAACCCTTACATTCCAAAATTTAATAGCTTGGTTGTATGCAAAAATCCAACAACTACCTCAATCCTAAACTTGTTGAGTCAGTTGTATGAATCCTCACTATTCATTTACTCCATTTGGACCCTTAAATTCCAAAATTTAATAGCTTGGGGTATGCTAAAATCCAAAAACCACCTCAATCCAAAACTTGTCAAGTCAGTTGTGTAAATCCTCACCATTCATTTACTCCATTTGGAGTCTTAGATTCCAAAATTTAATAGTTTGATGTATGCTAAAATCCAACAACTACCTCAATCCTAAACGTGTTGAGTCAATTGTATGAATCCTCACTATTCATTTTACTCCATTTGAACCCTTAAATTCCAAAAGTGAATCATTTAGGGTATGCTAAAGTCTAAGCACAAATCGAAATGACATAAATAAACATTAAATAATATGAATACAAACAACAAAAACAACATACCCAGTATTGTCCCAAAAGTGGGTTCTAGTGAGGGTAGAGTGTACGCAAACCTTACCCTTACTTCAGAGGTAGAGAGTTTGTTTCCGATATACTAATTAATACAAATACCCCATTATTTTTTCGTCTATATCTCAATCCCAACTACATTTAGCTAACAATTCAAAAGGGTGTTCCAAGATTCAATACAAACAACAACAACATACCCAATTATAGTCCCACAAAGTGGTGTCTGGGGAGGATAGACTGTACGCGAACCTCACCCTTACCTTAGAGGTAGAGAGGCTGTTTCGGATAGACTAATTAATACAAATACCCAACGATCTTTTCGGCATATATCTCAATTTCAACTACATTGGGCTAACAATTCAAAAGGGGTTTAAAGATTCGGCTTAAAAGGATAAAATTTACCAAGACCAGTAAGATCCTTGACTCCATGTCTAACAACTACTACCTCGATTCTAAGATTGTTTTTGTTAACTCTATGAATCCTCACTATTCATTCTACTCCATTTGTACCAACAACAACAACAACAACAAACATAAAGTGGAGTCTGGGGAGGGTAGAGGTGTATGCAAACCTTAACTCTACCTCCGAGGTAGATTCATTTGGACCCAAATTTCAAAACTTAATAATTTGGGATATGCTGAAGTCCAAGCACAAATCAAAATGCCATAAATAGGCACTAACAATGCGAAATACCTCACGATTTTTTGGCCATATATCTCAATCTCAGCTACATTGACCTAACAATTCAAAAGGGGTTCCAAGATTCAGCTTAAAGGGACAAAATTTACCAAGACCACTAAGATCCTTGACACCATGTCCATGATGATGATGATGATGATGATGATGATGGTGGTGTTGGTCATCCATATCACCATGTGACCCAAATCCGTACAGTTTCAAATCCTCCTCTTCTGCCAATTCCTCTAAAAGCTTCCCCTCCTTCACTTCACTCATCCCATGTCCATCATCATGATGATGATGATGCCCCTCATGACCATGAACATGGCCATGGCTACACTGGCCAGAAATAGTTGCCCACAAAAAACTAATAATGATCAAGGAAAAACAAATCTTTTTCCAGAAAGAAGCAATTTTTTTGGACATGTTGACAATTTGGGCAAGAACAAAATTAGTGAAAAACCCTAAATTTATGTGGGGTTTTGTGTGTGTGTGTGTGTGTGGTGTGCGGGGGGGGGGGGGGGGGGGGGGGGGAGGAGTGATAAGGGTGTGTTTGGGAAAAGGGTATTAGAAATCAAGAATTGCGGTTCTTGCAAGTGCCTTCTATGGTGATTACACAAACAGCACAGAAGAATAGTATTATTATTCCTATTATGATGCCAAAAGTTACTACATCCATGGTGTGGAGTGGGGGTGGGGGTGGGGGTGGGGGTGGGGAAGTGTGTAAGAGTATGGAGTTTGATGAGAATTTTGCAGAAAGTTAGTACTGAATTTTAAAGGATAATATAGCGAGTGTTCATAGTGTACTCGTGTATGTTTTTTTTGGATTTTTGTATGATGAAAGATATAGTGGGTGATACGAGTCAAAATCAATATCATTAGAGTTTGTGGGTAGATGAATGGAAGTTAGTCTAAGCATGTGGTGGTTAGAGTGAAAAGTACTTTAGTTGGAATTGGAAGCAATGTTGAGAGTACTCTGCATTTTTTTCCTATCAAGCAAGAAAAATCTAAGGGATAGTTTGGTTGCAAAGGTAGTTATGTAGATATTAGTAATAAAAATTTATCATCAAAACTTATAGGTAAGTCTTATAAAGTGATTGTTACATCAAGTCTGGTGCATGGTGGGTTTTGATTAGTCAAGAACGTATACGTCCAGAAAATAAAATAACAAAAATGAGAATGCTAAAATGGATCAGTAGGTATATTAGGAGAGAATAAGATATTTAAAAAGATATTTCAAATAAAATGAGAGTGGCCAATAGACAAGTTGAGGGAAACGAGACTCGGATGATTGACATGTAAAGAGGAGATGTACAAATGTCACAGTGAGAAGGTGTGAGAGGTTGACTATAGTAGGTATAAGAAGAGGTAGAGGTAAACTGAATAAGTATTTGAGAGAGGCGATTAGACAAGATATAACACACCTGTAGTTTTTTGAGGACATGACTCTAGATAGGAGGATGTGGATGCCGATGATTATGATAGAATGTTAGTAGCTAGACAGTTGAGATAAGGTTTGCATATATCACTCTACCCTCCCCCACTTTGTGGGACTATAGTTTGTTAATTAGTGTTGTTAATGGGAGAGTTGTTTCTGTTTTTAGAATTATTATTACTCTTTTTAGTACCTTAATTCTTGATTTATTATTACATTTTGTTTCCTTTGCTTTAACCATTTGATTCGATTTTGTTTCCTTCGCTTTAACCCTTTAATTCAATCGATTACCTTAATTTTTTGTTGTTGTTACTGTTCTTTTTTTAATTGTTTTCTAATTGACATTTTTACTATTGTATTACCTTTTATATTGTTTATGATATATTTTACTTGAGTCCAAGGTCTATCACAAATAACATTTCTACCTTCACAAGATAAAGGTGAGGTTGCATATAGAAGACCCTCCTCTGACCTCACATATGGAACTACATTAGGTCGATTGTTGTTGTAGTAGTAATACAAGAATTAATTATGTAAGTATTACTAATGCAATAATTAGTTATGTACCAATTAGTTGTGCAGAGTTATTAATGACAATACATAGATAACACATTAATGTAGCCTTAATTGACAATCAAATACTCTAATTGATCATTTTGTAAGCTGTAGCGTTCAACTGACAAGTGAAATTAGTTTGAGGTGTCTAAATATACATTTTTAAAAAACATTAAAGTGTTTAGTTGCCAATTGTGAGCAATATTTTTAAAGGTAGAGGCTTGAGATGTGAAGCAAGATATTTTACTAGGTATGAGGCGAGCCGTAAATAAAACATCCCAGGTGTTGATCTCTGAAAATTTCTAAAATTTTATTATCACTATCCTGACTACGACTCACCATACGAGTCATAGGGTGTCTTGATGGGTCATATGATCCTAGTCGTAAGGCGTCCAGTGAATGGGGCCTAAGTTGTTGTCCTGATTATGACTTGAGGTCATGAGTCATAAAGACTCATGACGAGTCGTTATGTCCAACTCATAGGATGTCCAGTGTATACGTAAATAATTTCTGTGTTGACTATGACTGGACCCTACGAGTCATAGAGTCTCATTATGAGTCATTGTATACGAGTCGTAAGGTCAACAGTATGTGTCCCTGGTGACATTGTCTTGACAATAACTCGTGGAAACTAGTCGTAATGAGTTGTGATGTGTCGTTATGGGACTTGTAGCGACTGGGTGAGATATTTTCCATCTTTTTAATGGGGGTATTTTAGGCATTCTCCTCTTATCCCAACAATAACCTACGGCCTATAAACATACTTGGGACCCTATTTTCATCAATAACACACTCCAAACATTCTTTCTTCTCTCTCAAGTCTCTCAAGCATCCATACTTAGGGTTTCCAAGAAGTAGGTCAAGTAGAGCTTCAAGAATTGAATTGTCTCCATAATCTTGGGTGTTTCAGACATGTGACTCTACCTTTAACTTATTTTTGTTAAATGCATGAATGTACATAGTTAATTTTGTAGATTTGAACATGGGTTTTGATGTGGTTGAGGGCTTTTGACATGATTAGTCATATAGTTGATTTCCCATGATTTCTTATGCATTATTCATGCTTTACTAATGGCTTTGAAACCTGTGAGGTGCATGGGTTTGGTTGATAAACAAAGGGGTTGTGTTTTCGCCAAATTTAATGGTTTGCCTTGACTTGTGGCTTTAGAAAGTGTGTGCCCTCAACTAGAATGTGAAATTGATAATTATTTATAGCTTTGTCACATGGTTTGACTTGCTCACTTAAACTAATGCATTGGCATAAAAGGTTAATGAATCATGTTATGATTTTATTAAACTTTAGGGTATGTGGATTCCCCGTGTGAATGTTTAATTGAACCTAAGGGGTTATGAATTTCCCCGTGTGATGGTTAATAAATTGTGGCATGATAATAAACTTGCAAGTGTGTTGGTATGACGATACCAATGGGATGCCTTAATGCATAATTGGTTCAATAATTGGAAATGTATGTTAAATATTTTAATGGGCCTAAAAGAGGGTTGTGTAGCCAGACCGTGAAAGTGGAGGTCGTGAGGGACCAACATCGAAAATCGCACTAGCCAACGCGGGGGTCTAAATGATCGGAAGTTTCAAGTCCCCTTTATTACTATATGATTCGGAGGTTCGAGTCCCCCATGTTATATATATTGGTGCTTAAGTCACTTTTGATTTATGTCGGGAGGTTTGAGTCCCCCATAAGGCATATGACGTATGATTATCCTCTGGTTCGTGTGGCTACACGCACTGGGTCCCTTGTATATAGGGGAGAGATGGGACCATATAGCTCGTGGGTGCCTTGATTATGACGGTTATGCTATACGATCCAAGATAAGATTTTAAAGGTTCATGTTAAGCCTTATTCCCTACCCTGACATGTGATATTATGTATATATGTATTTGCATATGATTATATGCATTGGATTTTGGACTGATTTTGAATTGTTACCTATGGCATTATTTTATCCCCTGTTCCTGAGTTACATTCTAGCGCTCCAACCGTTAACCGTCTTCGAACATTGTATCCTTACACGATACAGTAGCAAAAATTCTTCTATTTTTCCTGCGCAGTGTTAAGTGCTCGTCGTTAGTTAGTGAGTTGACATTAAAGTGGTGAACTTTCGTACTTTGAAAGACTTTATTTAATGGTTCTAGTTTTCTATGTCTTAGACTTTGTTTCAGACTTATTTTTGGCTATTGTCGAGGGCATGTCCCGATAATTTATTGGTATTCAGTTTTGTTAGATGCTTTGCGGATGACTATGGACTTGGGTGTTGGTTGTTAGTATTGGTTAATGGTTTTGGACATATTATCCATGTCTTAAGTTTACCCTTACTATCTTTGATATATGTTCGGAATTCAGTCACTATTAGTGTAAATATTTTGTTTGGCTAGGCATAAGGGGGTGGTCTTCGGTCCTCAGTAGACTTGAGCTACCCGTCATGTGCAGGCCCTGGTTCGGATTGTAACAAAGTTGGTAGTAAAGCCTAGATTCATGGTCAATTAGGTGTCCACAAAGCTGTGTCAGATAGATTCTCTTTTATGAGAGTGTAGCGCGCCACACTTACACAGGAGAGGCTGCGAGGAATTTAGGAATGTTTCCTTTCTTGTTGTATTACTTTCGGGCTATAAAGTCTAAGGTCTTGGATTTCTCTAATTCCCGTTTATTCACCCTTCAGATCATGCCTCCAAAAAGATCTGATATTCATGGAAACTCTTTTATCCCATCTGAGGATAATGTGGATGGAACTCATCCTTCCCTTAGGGTACAGACCCAGTCTAAAGTCGCTACTTCTGATTTCCCTCGTGGAGTTCCATCGATCCCCACTGATCCTTCTTCCGTGGGTGACACTCCTGCTCAGTCACCTCAAGAAGATATTACCAATGTTGAGTTCCGCTGGTCCATTAATCTGTTGACCCAATTGGTAACATCTCAGACACAACAGTCGTGTTCCCCTGGTATTGTTGTGAGCTCTTCTGAGGCCACTAGAGTCAGCCAGTTTATGAGGTTGTCCTCCGATCTTCATTGGTTCTAAGGTTGAGAATGATCCTCAAGGGTTCATAGATGAAATAAAATAGATCTTTTGAGTAATGCATGCTACTAATGTAGAGGGTTTGGAGTTTGTCGCTTATCAATTGAAGGATGTGGCGTATCAATGGTATGAGGAGTAGGATCAGTCTAGGGGTGATGATGTCGAGTTAGCTTTGCAGGATGATTTTTCTAGTGTTTTTCTTGACCGTTTCTTTTCTTAAGAGTTGAGGAAGGCAAATGCGGAGGAGTTTGTAAACTTGAATCAAGGCAGGATGATGGTGAAGGAGTATGCTCTGAAGTTCCATCAGTTTTCACGATATACTCCTGAGTTTGTGTCTAGCATGAGGGCTACAATGAGGAAATTTGCTTCTGGGTTGTCCTGTGATTTAATTCTGGAAAGCAAGGCTTCCTTGTTGAACAAGGATATGGATATCTCTAGACTTGTGGTATGTATGCAACAAGTCAAAGAGAAAAAGAAGAAGTAAGTTGAGATGGGGGGAAAAGAGAGTAAGAAGTTTAGACATTCAGAACAGGGTGAAGGCCGGCAACAGAGTATAGGGATAGTGGGAAATAGTCTAAGAAGAAGAATTGGGGGAGTCTTAACTCCTATTCGATAGCTAGTGCTCCCTAACCAAAGCCATCCGGTGATCGCCGTTTTCAAAGTGGTGATAGTTTTAGGGAATAGGGTGCCTAGTCTCAGGCCAGTAGAACCCAGCTAGCTCCATCATATCTTTTCTGCAGATTGTGTGGTCAGTTGCACCGTGGTCAGTGTGAGAAGAGGAGGAATCGGTGTTTCAATTATGGTACGATTGGACATAGGCAGTGGGATTGTCCTTTTATGGTTGCTTTTGGGGCCAACAAGGTTCCTATTGCCACTTTATCAGCTCTTACACCAAAGGGTGCCACTTCTAGCTCCGGCATTGGTCAGAACCGTTGATAACACTCAATTTACACATCAAATTAAGTGCAATGCGATCATTGTCAATATAAACCCAACAAGATTCGAGATCGAATCCATGAGGAATAATGTGAGTGGCAAATGAGTTGGTTCAAAATATAAGTTGTTTGTTAAATTCAAACCTATGATACAAATATTTTGGGGATTGAATGTTTTCAAAAGTACATAAAAATTCTCAGGCTTCTAGAGGACTAACTTGAGGCTAAGAATAATTAGAGTATAATCAATTAGGGATGAATCTTGGGGTCATGCCATTCTAGGTGTAAACTTATGCATGAGAAATTGAAACTTTATCCAAATTTAGCTATAGTCATGGGTAGGCCACATTTAGAGGTATTAGCGTCAATCTTTCAATAAAACACTAAATTTATTCGTGGGTTCTTTCAAACACCTCACGGATATGGTCAAACAACCAATCTAATACCTCAATTAGGCCCTTTATTTCTAAGATGGTACTATTAAATGAGTTAACTCAATCAACACCCTTATTTCTAAGATGATTCCATCCCACAAGCTAACTTAAGTTATTGTTTGTAAATACCCTTCACCAAATACTCCTCTTTCAAGCATGGTATGAAATCCTAAACAATTGGAGTTTTCACCCACAATTCTCAGTTCAAGTATGGGGTAAAAACAAAACCCACAACAAATAGCTATTAGATAGATAAATAAATAAATAATACCCAAGAACTACTCACAACCTATTCAAGCATAACCCCAAGAGGAAGAACTAGCAATTCATAAAGATAATAAATAAAAATATACCAAAATTTCCATTAAATTAATTCATGAAAGATAAAGAAAATGTCAAACCATACTTTAAATTCCAACGAATCTTGTGAGGGAAGTTTTGAAAAGCTAAAAGATAAGTTGACTTTGGCTTTGGTCTTGACTTTGACCGAGGGTACCAATGGTTTCATTGTTTATTATGATGCATCCTGGGTGGGACTAGGTTATGTATTAATGCAGCATGGTAGAGTTGTGGCCTATGCTTCTAGGTAGTTGAAAGTTCATGAGAAGAACTATCCGACTCATGATTTGGGATTGTCGGTTGTGGTTTTTACTTTGAAGATTTTGCGTTACTATTTGTATGGGGTTCATGTTGACATCTTCTCAAACCATAAGAGTGCACAATATGTGTTCACCCAGAAGGAGTTGAATCTCAGGCAAAGGAGATGGCTTGAGTTGCTCAAGGACTATGACATGACTCTTCACTATTATACATGCAAAGCTAATGTAGTTGCTGATGCTCCGAGCAGGTTATCTATGAGAAGCTTACCTCATGTGGATGAGAAAAAGCAAGGTTTGGTAAAGGATATTCACTATTTGGATAATTTTGGAGTTCATTTGTTGGATTCCAAATATAATGGTGTGGTTGTTCAAGAGGTGGGAAAGTCATCTCTTGGTGTTGAGATAAAGGAAAAATAGGTGTTGGACCCTATCTTGATGCAAATCAAGGAGGATATAGGTAGGCAGAAAGTGATGGCTTTCGAGATTGGTGGTAATGGTATCTTGAGGTACCAAGGTAGATTATGTGTTCCCGATGTTGATGGGTTGCGAGTGGCCAAACCTCGTGAGTCGCGTTATATGGTTCATCCTGGTTCAGCAGAAATGTACCATGACCTCAAAGAGATCTATTGATAAAATAATATGAAGAGGGAGGTGACCAATTTTGTGGCTAAGTGCTTGGTGTGTCAGCTAGTGAAGAAAGAGCACTTGAGGCCGGTAGATTATTTCAAGAAATTGAGTTGCTTATATAGAAATGGGAAATAATTAATATAGATTTTGTTATTGATCTTTTGTAGTATTGAAATCAGTTCGATTCTATTTGGCTCATCGTGGATAAAATGACTAAGTCTGCTAATTTCTTATCGGTGAGAACTAATTACTCTGTCGAGAACTATGCAAAGTTATTTATTCAAGAGACAGTGAAGTGGCATGGTGCACCTATTTCTATTATCTCTGATAGAGGTACTCAGTTCTCATCGTATTTTTGGCACTTATTTCGGAGAAGTTTGGGGACCAAAGTGAGCCTTAGTACCACTTTCCACATGCAGACGAATGGGCAAGTGGAGAGAACTATTCAGACATTGGAGGATATGCTCAGATCTTTTGTGATTGACTTTGTTGGTAGTTTGGTTGACCACTTGCCTCTCATAAAATTTGCCTGTAACAACAGTTATCACTTTAGTATTGGTATGGCTCCATTTGAAGCTTTGTATGGTAGGAGGTGTGTTTCTCCTATTGGGTGGCTCAAAGTTGGTAAGGCTGAGTTATTTGGTCTTGATTTGGTTCACCAAGCCATGGAGAAGGTGAAGGCGATTCGAGATAGGCTTAAGACCGCCCAAAGTTGCCAGAGGACATGAGGTGAAGAGAGTTAGAATTTAATGTTGGTGACTGGGTGTTCTTAAAGGTGTCTCTTATGAAGGGTGTGATATAATTTAGGAAGAAGGGAAGGGGGCTCAGTCCCTGTTATGTTGGTCCATATTTGGTTTTGAGAAGGGTTGGTAATATTGCATATGAAATGGAGTTCCCTTCTAGCTTGAGCTCTATTCATCCGGTCTTCCATGTTTCGATGTTGAGAAAGTACGTGGGTGACCCTTTATTGGTTGTTCCTTCAGAAGGTGTGGCTATTTCAAACTCCTTGACTTATGAGAAAGTCCCGATTGGGATTTTCAATCGGTAAGTCCGTCGGTTGCAGACTAAGGATGTGGCTTCAGTAAAGGTTCTTTGGAGGAACCAAAAGTTTGAGGAAGCTACTCGGGAATCCAAAGAGGACCTGAAGTCCAAGTATCCATTCCTATTCTCTATTTACAAAAAATCATGCTCAAGGTATGTGTGATATTAACATCTTTGTTTTCGGTCTTTGATAAAGTTAAGTGTGGATGCGTTACTATGTTAAATCATGCTAAGGGATGTTGTAACCCATTATTTAAGGATGAATGATCCTAAGAGAGGGGGGAGAATGAAACATCCAGATGTTGATCTTTGAAAATTTCTAAAATTTTATCCTCACTGTCCTGAGTACGACTCACCATACGAATCGTAGGGTGTCTTGATGGGTCATATGACCCTAGTCGTAAGGTGTCCAGTGAATAGTGCCTGTGTTGCTGTCCTGATTATGACTTGACGTCATGAGTCATAAAAACTCATGATGAGTCGTTATATCCAAATCATAAGATATCTAGTGTATACCCAAATGATTTCTGTATTGACTATGACTAGACCCTACGAGTCGTAGGGTCTCATTATGATCCATTATATACGAGTCATAAGGTTAACAATGTGTGTGCCTGGTGACACTGTCTTGACAACGACTCATGGAGACGAGTCGTAATGAGTCGTGACCAGTCGTTATGGGACTCGTAGCGACTGGGCGAGATATTTTCCAGCTTTTTAATAAGGGAATTTTAGATATTTCCCTCTTATCACAATAATAACCCGAGACCTATAAACATACTTGGGACCCTATTTTCATCAATAACACACTCCAAATATTATTTATTCTCTCTCAAGTCTCTCAAGCATCCATACTTAGGGTTTCCAAAAAGTGGGCCAAGTAGAGCTTCAAGAGTTGAATTCTCTCTATAATCTTGGGTATTTCAGGAATGTGGCTCTACCTTTAACTTATTTTTGTTAAATGTATGAATATACATGGTTAATTTTGTGGATTTGAACAAGGGTTTTGATGTGGTTGAGGGCTTTTGACATTATTGGCCATATAATTGATTTCCTACTATTTTTTATACATTATTCATGCTTTATTAATGGCTTTGAAACTTATGGGGTGCATGGGTTTGGTTGATAAAGAAAAGGGTTGTGTTTTCCCCAAATTTAATGGTTTACCTTGACTTGTGTCTTTTTAAATTGTGTGCTCTCAATCAAAATGTGAAATTGATAATGATACATGGCTTTGTCTTATGATTTGACTTGCTCACTTGAACTAATGTATTGGCATAAAAGGTTAATGAACTATGGTATGATTTTATTGAACTTTGGGGTATGTGGGTTCCTCGTGTGAATGTTTAATTTAACCTAAGGGGTTATGAAATTCCCCGTGTGATGGTTAATAAATTGCGGCATGATAATGAACTTGCAAGTGGGTTGGTATGACGATACCAACGGGATGCCTTAATGCATAATTGGTTCAATAATTGAGAATGTGTGTTAAATATTTTAATGGATCTTAAAAGAAGATTGTGTAGCCAGACAGTGAAAGTAGAAGTTTCGAGGGACCAACACCGAAATCGCGTTAGCCGGCGCAGAGGTTTAAATGACCGGGAGGTTCAAGTCTCCCTTATTACTATATGATTGGGGGGTTTGATCCCTCTGTGTTATATATATTGGCAATTATGTCACCTTTGATTTATGTTGGGAGCTTCAAGTCCCCCATAAGGCATATGCGGTATGATTATCCTCTAGTTTGTGTGGCTACACGCACTAGGGCCCTTCCAATTAGGAGGTAGCTAGCCCCTTATAGACCGTGGGTGCCTTGATTATGACAGTTATTCTATACAATCAGGGCTAAGATTTTAAAGGTTCATTCTAAGCCTTATTCCTTACCCCGGTATATGATATTACGTATATATGTATTTGCATATGATTATGTGCATTGGATTTCGGACTGGTTTTGAATTGTTACCCATGGAATTATTTTATCCTCTATCCCTGAGTTACATACTAGCGCTCCAACCATTAATTGTCTCCAGATGGTGTATCCCCACGCAATGCAAGCGCTGGAAATTATTCTACTTTCCTGCGCAGTGGTCAAGTGCTCGTGGTTAGTTCGTGAGTTTATATTGAAGTGGTGAGCTTCCATACTCCGGAAGGCTTCATTTCATAGTTCTTGTTTCCTATGTCTTAGACTTTGTTTCAGACTTGTTTTTGCTACTGTCGAGGGCATGTCCTGACAATTTATCGGTATTTAATTTTGTTAGAGGCTTTGTAGATGACTATGGACTTGGGTGTTGGCTGTTAGTATTGGTTAAGGGTTTTGGATATATTATCCATGTCTTAAGTTTATCTTTACTATCTTTATTTTATTTTTGGAATTCAGTCACTGTTAGTGTGAATTTTCTGTTTGGCTGGGTATAAGGGGGTGGTCTCCAGTCCTCCGTGGACTTGAGATACCCGTTACGGCCAGGCCCTGGTTCGGGTCGTGACAGTATGCCCCGAGGCAATGGGGCGTAAGGTCCACAGATCCTGTAATTTTTAAAATTTATAAATCAATATAACTAGAAATAAATATTTTTGAAAAAGATAAATCACCTCCAAAAAAGAGTAAAACTACATCAAAATTATAACAAGCAAGTGGAATATGTATCTAAAACCCCTTCAGCAAAAAATGTTTAATCAAAGTCACATAGTAAAACTACTTATAAAGTCAACTTTCATATATAAACTATTATATGTCCTAAAAATACAAATTTGTATAAATGAATAGTACATAATTCATCAATTCTACATTTTTGTTACTCGATCAGTATATTTATGCACCCATTTATTGTATACTGTATTTTAAAAGAGGGCAAAAAAAAAGTAAATAGCTTAAAAGCTCGTCAATATGAAACTTGAAAATATCTAAAAAGAAAGAAAGGATCTAGAAAGAAGAACGTACACCCAGTACGTTCTTGAGTGGAGGTGTTGTCAACACCCACCGATAAATACGTGTGAAAGTGTGACTTATAAATTTTCTTTTACTTGCGATTGAGTATTTAAGTATTTATCAATCATATATTTTATTTTTAAGTTTAGATTATATATTTAATAGGAAAAATCATTTTACTCTGTACATTTTTCTAGGCTTACGCCTCATTTGCGCCTCACTCTTAGGTGAACGTCCCTTTGCCTTTTGATACTTTTGCCTCACCATAATGCCTTGAGGCATTTTTGGCTACGTCTCTCCCCGGGGAGAGCCCTGTGACTGCCATTTAAGACATTGGTTGTGACTAAGTTAAGGTTTCTATTTATGTTTTAATGACCTGTTTCGTTGTTACCATTATTACTACATCCAAAGGTGTAATGACCTAGGTCTACACCCTGGATGTAACAAGAGGCTTAAATCCACAGGTGACCCGAAAAATTTTGAAATATTTAATCTCGAGCGGAAGCTAATCTAAACTAAACATGAAGTCTGAATAAACTGAGCAAATAAATGAAAACATAAAATAAAATTTAAAAGTAATACCAAAATAAAAAAGTTTAAATGTCTGGCTCTATATCTAAAAACCTCTACTACTTACGAGTTGTTAGGTTAAGTCCTCAGCTTACTCTAAATACGAAAGATTTTCTGTTCAAAAAATAAACATAATAAGCTCACGTCCTCGAATGATAAAGACTCACCGCTAGCAGTCATTGATGTGGCACTAGAACATATTAGCTACGATGTTGAGATTGAACATCTGAACCTATATCATAATACGATAAAACACAAAAAAGTACGTGATTAGCACTTTGAATGTATTGCGCATGTGATGGTGCAAACTATAAAATAAGATGAAAATGCTGATATTGTAATGAATGTAAATAGATATATACTAATATGCAAGGGTAATCTGGAAGCCGTAATATAATGCAAACAATATTGAACTGAGGGTCAGGTATGAATATACTGAATTTGAATATTTGAGTAAGTTTACTAACCGACACAAACTATGCGAACTAAGGTGAAGTCCAATGTATACGCCCATTGGGAGGACCCAATATACCTTACCAAGATATAAAGTCATGACTGAGATGAATCCACTAAACTGATGGTCTAAATAAACCTATAGTGACACATAATTTTGGGGCTTTGAGTGACCTTGATTAGCTCGGTGCTAAGCACTACCCCAAAGTGTTTATACTGTTAGATCATATAAAATTAATGTTCTAAAATTAGGGCAGAATGTAATTTTTCTAAAAGTATTCTGAAAGACTGTATACTGAAAATTGATCATGCTTTGCTTGTTCATACTAAATCCACTAGATTCTAGGATCGTGTGTTCATAACACACCAAGTTTTCTGAAAGAAAACAACATCATGTGGAAACACTGAAAAATATGTTAAAAATCAAATCATGAAATACATGTCATGCTGAGGGTAAAATCATATAACCATAATATAGAAATCATGAGAATACTGAAGATTTTGAGGAATTTATAAAATAGGTATAAATGCTAGAATCATAACTCATGTTTTTTAGGATTTAAATTGAGTTTCTTTGGGAAAGAAGGGTGAAAAGATACCTATTGCTGAAATCCCATATATCTGGAGTTAGAGGTGGGCATTTAATATTCAGTTTGGTATTTCTAAAGATCGAGTTTGGTAGTTCGGTGATCGGTAATTAAAAGTGAAACACCCAAGATCTTGGCCTTGGAAAGTTTTTTGGTTTTACGCGAGTTGGCCAAGGTACGATTGGACAAGCCACTCGTACCCTTGGTATCGACTCGTATCTACTTGTCCCTCCCCTCTCATACCCTAAGAATCCTATGAGGATAACATTCTGTCCTCTATATGACTTGTCCTTCCTCACTAATACACAAGGGTATGAGTCGTACCCAGGTTAGTCGTATAATACATGGTTCTTGGTGAAGAGTGGATTGCTATTGATACTAGTCTTGGATACGGTTGGGGTATGAGTTATACCCTGTGGATATGACTCAATGATGGGTATTCATAGCCTTTATAGTGTATGTGACCTATGTGGAGCCTAGGGTACGAGTCAGGGTACCACTCGTACCTTAGGGTGTAGTTCCCTTAGTGAGTCGTATGGGGGAGTTGTACCCCTGGATGGGGTCATTTTCCAGCTTTTAACCAAGGACTTTATGGTCATTTCCTACACCTTAAACCTTAAGTCCCTTCACTATATAAGTGTATATGGCCTCCTTGGATACATTTTTTAGTGGATCTAACATCCTAAACTTTTTCTGAAACACTCTCAAAGTTCTTAGAGAAAGATTGAAGGCTAGGGTTTGAAGGGTGCTCATCTAGAGATAAGAAGAGTCAAGTTTTCTTGGTGAATCATCTTGTTTAAGGCATGTATCTTTTCCCCTTGTTAAATAACTCCTAACCCATGTATTTTACACTTGGATTAGTAAGTGTACATGGTGATTTTGAAATAAAATGAAAAGGCTTTTGTTTCTTAATGATGAATAATGTTGAATCTTGCTTAGACTTGTGTTTGTACATGATAATGATGATAAAATGTATATGTCATGCTTATTGTATGTGGTTTAACATGAAGGTCTTGAGTAACCCTAATATTAATGATTTCTACCATAAAAATAACCTTGTTAAAGGTAGGCACATAAGGTGTTGGTGAAAATGTCTTAGTGAAATGTCTAAGAGAAATATCTAATCACATTTGGTGATGTTTTGAACTAGGGCAATGTCGCAATAAGCATGAATGATTGACAAATGATTTTGTAAAAGTATTGTGAGCCATGTATTGTGTAGTTGATGCTATTGTTGGATTAATGACTAATAAGGGGTTGAAGCCCTTAAAGATGAAAATGACCTTGATGTGTGGGTTGAGCCTACATGTAGTGAGAATGTGGTTAAAGCTTTCTAATGAAATATGAATGGTTATGTAGGGTCTTGATGACCGTAAATGTAATTAATGATGAGTTAAATCAAGACATTTAGTCTATTGAAGTGATTAGTGATTAAATAGTTTTGTGAAAGTCTAATGTGTATCTATGAAATTAGTCTAATGAACATGAATGAGTCATGATAAGAACTAAATGAATGTGAATACTTGTAGATGGATGGTAAAGACCTTGTTAGACATGTATTGAGTTATAATAATTGTAAATGCTTGGAATATGGTTGATAAGAACCTTGTTAATCATGTAATGGATTAGCTTATGGCTTAAATGGGGTGGTGGTCCTATAAGTAATAATGGTTGATAATTGATATTGTGTTGATGTTGTTAGCCATGTAATTTGTTAAACTATGACCTTGTTGGTTTGATGGCTAGGAAAGGGGTTCGATACCCTAAGCTTGAACTTAAAATTATATGTGGAACTAAAATATGGCATGGGAATATTAATAATGAATGAATGAGTTAGTATGGGTCTTAATGATCGTCGATTAAATTAAATGATGACTTGAATTGAGGCGTTGGCCTAAAAAAATGTTTAATCCATGAAAGGACCTTATGGTACCATATGGGTCTTGATGATGAATTGAATTGTATGATAAAATGTGTTAAGGCATCGGCCTATTGAAATGGTGGAGCAACGAAGGCTCTATAATACCCCAAAATTTCCTAGCTCAATTTAGTCTTCAGTACACAAGAATCCCTAAGTAGAATTTTTGTTCTAGGTGGAATTTCCTAGATTTAGACCCACCATTTTTTATGAAATTCAGCCAGCTTTCCAATGATATAAAATTTGCCAAGATTTGATAACCGGATAAGAAGTTACGACTATTTTAAGTTCCAGTTGTAAAACACCGCCATTTCAGTCAGTAGCGCATCATGCCATAGGTCCAAATGACAATAGTCAATTTCCAGTACGACTCCGTGATCTCACCGCATCATAGAGGGCCTCAAATTCCCAATTTTCCAAATACAGTAAGGGTCGCTGATTATGTCGCGCCGCGCCGAAAGCCCAGTTCCCAACTGTCAGTTTTCAGTGACACGATGATATAGCGCCACGGCCCCAAATCAAAGATTTCGACGAAAAATTAAAGTTCCGTCCAAGGTTAAATTAGTCTTTTCCCATGTATTTAATCCACCCAATTGTGGGATTTAATCCCTAAAAACGTATTTAGGTCATTGTTAACTCATTTTTCCCTAATTTAAGGCATTCTCTCTCAAAGATAGAAAACCCTAGCCTCCATGTTTTAAGAGCAATCTCAAGAATCACTCTAAGAGACTTTAATAACTTCAAGAATTTATATTTCCATGTATGTTAGATGTTTATTCATGGATCCTTACCTTCCATGGAGCCCAAGAATCTCCTTTTCAAAATATAAGACTTTGGATTCCATGCTTTCTATATTGTAATTGAATTGAATTGACAGGATCAGGAAAGTCCTCTTGATGTGGTCACTGGTAAGTTACATATCTCCCACTTTAATGTTTAAGCTTTATTAGATCTATGAGCTTCTTTGTCTTTTGTAATTTCTTACATAGCAGTCCATTCTAAGGTTAAACCCTGAAACAATAGTTGGGTTATTGATTTAGTGATCCACGGACTTAGAACAATGACTTTAAGCTAAGGGGGAGATGGTAGTATAGTACATGGTAGAAGACTATGCATGTTTACAGTTCCTAGTATAAGGAGTTCCAGTTCACTCTGTATACAAATCAGGTTCCATAAGTTATGAAATTTCAAACTAAGGTCATGCAGTTCATGACACACGTGTTCATGTTTCCCAGTATGCTTAGTTCCCTTGACTCATGTTACACTCTTAATGGTTCGTGAAGTTCAGTTTATGTCATGTGTTCCTCAGGCCTCAGTAGTGTGTCGAAGTCATTCAGTCGTGCTTCATTTAGATGGTATCTCTTACATCATCACAGTTTTCCTTAAACCTACTCAGTCCCATATTCCGTACAATTACAAACTTGTTATCAGTTACCATCTCATATCATTCTCATGTTTGTCATCTATTTCATGAATCAGTTTTAGCCTTGTAATCCTGCATTAGATATGCATGTTTAGTATATAAGTTCAATCTATTAGACCAGTCATGTAATCATGCTTCAATTGTGCATGTCTAGTTCAGTATGTAAACTCAGTCTATCAGTATTCTCTCAAATTATCTAGCCACATTTGAGGGTGAATATTCCCAAGGGGGAGATATTGTAATACCCCATAATTTTCCAAATCAGTTTAGTCTTCAGTACATGAGAATCCCTAAGTAGAATTTTTGTTCTAGGAGGAATTTCCCAGATTTAGGCCTACCATCTTGTAGGAAATTCAGCCAGCTTTCCAAATATATAAAATTTGTCCAGATCCAATAACCGGGTAAGAAGTTATGGCTATTTTAAGTCCAGTCGTAAAACAACATCATTTCAGTCAGTAGCGCATCGCGCCATAGGTCCAAATGACAATTGTCAATTTTCAGTATGACTCCACAATCTCACGGCGTCATGGAGGGCCTCCAATTTCCAATTGTCCAAATCCAGTAAGGGTCCCCGATTACGTCGCGTCACGCCGAAAGGTATTTCCCAGCTGTCAGTTTCTAGTGACACAGCACGATAGCGGCGCATCGTGCCAGGGCCCCAAATCGGAAATTTCAATGAAAAATTAAAGTTCTGTCCAAGGTTAAATTAGTCTTTTCCTATGTATTTAATCTACCTAGATGTGGAATTTAATCCCTAAAAATGTATTTAGGTCATTGTTAACTCACTTTTACCCTATTTAAGACATTCTCTCTCAAAGATAGAAAACCCTAGCCTCCAAGTTTCAAGATCAATCTCAAGAATCCCTCCGAGAGTCTTCAAGAACTTTAAGAATTTAGATTTCTAGGTATGTTAGATGTTCATTCATGGATCCTTACCTTCTATGGAGCCCAAAAATCTCGTTTTCAAAATATAGGACTTTGGATTCCATGCTTTCTATGTTAGAATTGCTTTGGATTCCATGCTTTCTATGTTTTACTTATTATTCCGTTTTCTGGTATCATCCCAAACAAGAGCCTTTGGAACAAAGACTGTGCTTCGGTCTCTGTTTTTTTCCATTAGGGTGGTAACCCCTTTAGGACTCGTAAATCTGGCTTTGGGTGCTAGAGTAGTACCCATGAGACGATAATATACACGGTATATAATCGTTATTTCTCTGGTGTTCTCCTTACTATTCATGTTTTTAGTTTTAACATTAAGAGTTAAAACATCCATGATGTTAGGATCATTAATATCAACCGAGAAATTAGGGTAGCAATTAAAGTATACCGGGCCGTCGGCTAGGTTACTTTGAATGACGCCTAAGAGAGAGTCGTCGAAATTAAGTAGACGAGCATCTCTTAGGATAGCACAAACAGGGATATCAAGGCCCTGTCGAAATAGTGGCTTAATAGCAACTTGAACAAGTCCAACATGCAGATAATTAAACTGATTTTTAAATCTGTTTATGTCTAATTCATTGAACAGTTGAATAATTTCTAAAGAATTATTAATGGCAACAGTAGACTCAGAGGTCTTGATGTTATGTTTTTTCAAAAAACTAAATTTTTCGATCTGATAGATCGTATGAAATGATTCTTCTGGAATACTCCAGTTTTGAAGATCATTTTCAATAGTAGCAATCGGGGTTACTTGAGAAGATAGGTTAACAGTATTTTTAATATGATTGTTCATATTTTAACATGCTGTCTAGAGACTAACAGAGAAAACATCCATGTTCATATAAGCAAGTATATCACAGAAAACAGGTATGAAACAACGAAATCTAATTATATTAACACATCTATGGCTTATGGGATCTAACAAGTTTTAATGGCTTTACACAGGATTCTCCTAGTGTTATCTTAGTGACGGGACCACCAACAAGTTCTTAACGCTTACCTCAGCTGCGACCATACTTTCAGGCTGACCAACGTCTGAACCAGAGATTAATTGGTTACTTCAAACACTTAGACAGAAGACTGTTACCCCATACTTGAATTAAAAATCCCATTATAAGACAAAAAATATTAACATAATTAAAGATTAAGTAACTTCATACCGGTTTAAAGTAATATGTTCTTATAAGAACATAGTTTTGCTCATGCTCTAGACAGATTATGTGTTTAGCTGCTCATGCTTAACACACAATCTGCCAACATGGCTCTGATACCAGAAAACGGATCGTGAATATTATAGCGGAAATTATAAGTAAATCAGAAAACAGTGATATAAAACTTACAGGTTTTATTGAAACTTTAGAAAAATATTACAAGAGACAGTATAGGAGTTTAGGCAAGAGAGAATTTCTAAGGATGGGAAATTTTCGGATGCCTACTCTGAGATGATACATTGTCTTAAATAGACAAAAAAATAAATAAAGAGAGTACATCTGATGTATACAAGTGGACAGCTAAGATGTTGCCGACAATTCTAGGTGCTTGCTTTTTTGAAAAGCAAAAGTAGATGCTTTCTTTTAGAAAAGCTGAAAATGATGTCTTCTGAGTGCGTCTGCTTTTGTAAAGCAGTCTTGGCATCTTCTGGAGACAGCAGGGGTCCTGAGATTCCAATCAGGAATAGTGAATTGCCTTTTGAAGAGATAATTCCGGCTCTTTGAACCTCTATCTCTCTGAAAGGGTATTTTCCTATTCATAATAGGAATCTAGGTAGGCTATAGCTAGTCCTTTAGGATTTAGCATATCGCCATTGTCGTCGCTGCTTCCTGTATAAGAAGCTTCTGTAATGAGCTGAAGTAGTTCATCTTCATTGGTCTTTTCTTGGCTCTCTATATCGGCCAAGGCTTTCCTTAACTTTTCCTTCAGAGCCTTCTTGCTTTGAGAAGAGCTGGAGGAGGCTGCAGCATATTTCCCTTTGTCGGGAGTTCTAGGGGCAGTTGGTTTGGGAGTCCAACCTTTAACTTTTATCTGTTTGGACAAATACTTAATTCGATGCTGTTCTTCTTTAGTGAAATTCCAGGAGATGATATAAGATACTCTTTTCTTAATAAAAAATTTGCACATTTGGATGTGCTCTGGAAGTGTGGAACATCCTTCTTTAGTTAAAAAGTCAGGAAGTCGATTGAGGAATTGTAGGGGAAGAACGTCCTTGGTCCCTCCAAAAAAAACCCACCATTCATAAAACCACCTGGGTATGATGGCATCTATCATGGCAGGGCAATATTTAATAAACCAAGTATGTCCTGGGCGAACAAACAAGAAATTAAACCATGCCGACTTGTAGTCGTACCAATTGAAAGTCTGAGGCCGATGTGGCATCGATAAAGCTATGGGGGTATGTAGGTGATCTACAAACCAGTTGAAAGGGGTTAATACCCTCTTGATTATAAACTTTGAGTAATCAATGTGGTTGGGATTGCGATCGTTCATTGAGTGCTCAACTTCAATAGAGTCTGTATCGACCAAAATAGCTTCACAGTACCGGCGAGTCTTGAGTGGATCTTCTGTGTCCACGAAATTTTTGTTGTTGTATACCAGCTTGATCAGCTGGTCTAGTGGGTAACTTTCATAAGCCTTGTCTAAGGCAATAATAGGCATCACTTGAGTAGTGATGAATTTGAATTCTTCCTTTACTGGAGGAGGTGGCGTAGCTTTAGCTGCAGTAGGATCAACAACTTGAGCAAAGGTCTCTGGGGCCTTTATGGCATAACTTTGCTTGGTTTGAACCGAAGAACTGGTGGATGACCCCTTTTCAATGGGCAAGTTAGTCTTTAAATCTACCAATTTTGTGGGCATTGGTGGTGAGAGCTTTGGAAACTGAATCTCTGTCAGAGCAGAGTATTTGTTCTGGAGTGGATATTGCATCTCTGTCTTGAGTGCAGCCTCTGTGGGACTGTTGGTCACAATGGATTTGCGGATGCTGAGGGAGAATCAAATGGTCGTGCCATTTTAGGTTGTTCTGATTTGCTTATGGGGTTTTTCCCAGACTTGTTGGTCTCATGGCCCTGTAAAAATTCTCTTGTTAGAAAATGGGGAAGGGAGTTATTTTCTCCTTTAATAAATTCAATTTGAAAATCAAAGCTAGATAGGAGAG
This sequence comes from Capsicum baccatum var. pendulum, assembly GCA_030864225.1. Lineage (NCBI taxonomy): Eukaryota > Viridiplantae > Streptophyta > Magnoliopsida > Solanales > Solanaceae > Capsicum > Capsicum baccatum. The sequence goes on along the minus strand of CM061554.1, from coordinate 22,655,111 downwards.
CTTGCCATCTAGCAAATATTTGTTTTGAAATAAGATTTTTAACATCCTTTTGTAAAATCTCTTTAGCAGATTTGCAATCAACTCGAAGAAGAAATTCCTTATTGATAAGGTCATCTTGAAATTTAGTGATACATAGCACTATAGATAAAACTTCCTTTTTTACAGTACTGTAATTTTTCTGAGCTGTATTCCATACCCCAGAAGTGAAACGAACTAACTGTTCGGGAGAGTTAACCTCTACTCTTTGCTTCAGGATACCGCCATATCCTATATCCGAAGCATCAGTTTCCACAATCATAAAGGCTTCAGGATTTGGAATACCTAGACAGGGAAGATTTTGTAATAAAGATTTGATCCTTATGACATCATTAGTTTGTTCAGAAGTCCAGGGTACTGGATTTTTCTTAAGACGTTTATACAGGGGCTCACAGACCTGCCTAATATGAGGAATAAAATCAGCAACATAATTGAGGCTTCCTAAAAACCTCTGGAGTTGAGTTTTATCCGTGATTTCATCAGGAAATTTGGAGGAGAATTCGATGGCTCTACAAATAGGCTTGTGACTACCCTGGTGCAAATCATGCCCTAAGAAACGGATAGAAGTTTGGAATAACTTCATTTTTTTAGCACTAACAACCAAGCCATTTAATTTAACAATCTTAAAGAAAGTATTGAGATGCTTAAAATGCGAATCAATGTTCTCAGAAAAAATCAACACATCATCAATGTACACAATTGACATATACGAGTATGCATTGAAAATGTTATTCATGATATTCTGGAATTCTGAGGGAGCGTTTTTAAGCCCAAATGGTAAAACGTTCCATTCATAGTGCCCAAAAGGGACATTGAAGGCAGTCTTATATTTATCCTTCTCAGCAATTTGGATTTGCCAGAATCCTGACTTCATATCGAATTTGCTGTAAAGATTGGCTTTGAAAGTCCTTTTAAGGAGATCGCTTTTATTGGGAATCGGATGTCGGATCCATTTTAGGACCGTATTTAACGGCTTGTAGTTTATAACAAGCCGAGGGGTTCCTCGTTCTTTCTCTGCACTATTGTTTACATAAAAGGCAGAGCAACTCCAAGGAGAATTGGAGGGCCTAATAATCCCATTGCTGAGAAGATGGTTAATTTCTGTTTTACAGATTTCCATCATCTCTTGATTCATTTGGATGGGTCTGGCTTTTGTAGGAATATTTTGTTCATCAAAGCCAGGAATATAAGGCAGCTCGACGAGATGCCTTTTGCGTTCCCAAAATGCATTGGGGAGTTCGGAGTAGATCTCATCTTCAAACTTCTTGTGGAGAATGGTAATTTTAGTGACCATCTCCGGGGTTTTTAAAGTGTGCTCAATGTGTTTGAGCCGAACATCTTGTTTTAAGAAACAAATATGGGAAGAAAGGCGATTAATTTTAAACACAGTTTCTTCTTTAATGCGTTGACCTTCTTCTTGAGAAAGGGGTCGTAAAAGGGGAAAGAACAACTCATTTCCCAAGAGGGTTGAGCGAATACCATCGTAATCACTCCAATATGGGCGAATTTGATTAACGAAAGGTATTCCAAGAATGATATATTCGGTGATATCTTCAGTTATAACAAAGTCATTAATAAGGCAAATGCCATTGTTGCAGACATGAGCTTTAGGAAGCTGATAATTAATTTTCATTTTTTCGCCAGTTGCCGAATAGAGGCGAGAGGTACTCTTCTGGAGATACCGGGTGGGAATAAGGCCTTTGACAATACAATTACTGTCAGCACCTGTATCAAAGAGGGCGACTCTATTTAAAACAAAGTCTTTGGCGACAACAATTTTAACGACAATATGCTCACTATAGGTTTTAATAGTTGTTATGGCTTTGCCGGAACAAGAGGGAGAATCTTCGCCAGGGAAAGTAATAGGTTCTTGAGGAAGATTATTTGGAATGATTGGAAAGTTAAGAGGAGATTCTGGTGGCGAGACCTTTTCTGGAGGCGAAACAGATCTTAAGACTTGTTCCGTTAGAACATTGAGTTCTACTTGATCAAGTTGGATCTTGAAATTCTTAATTTCTCCCTTTAACATGGAGATTTCACCTTTGAGATCCGTAATGGTAGGTTCTGAAGGTGTATTAAATTTAGCCATAACCTTCTTCATACTAAAAGGCTGGATAATAGGTTTGGCTTTAGGAGGGCTTTCTTCCTGAGAAAGCATAAGCCTCTTGAGTTCTTGGAGATACTTATTCCTGAGCTCGTCGTCCGTAATATGTTCAACTATGTCAAACAGGATTTCTTTAGGCTTCTCTGTTATGACATTAATAGCTTTGCTGGAACAAGTACAAAAAGTGCCAGTGCACTCACATTCTTGCCCAGACTGAGAGTTGTCAGACTCATAAGCAGTGTTTATAAATTCTTTGTCGCTGTAGTCTTCATTAGAGGATGAATAGGAGTCGGAAGCTTCAGAAGAGTCTTCCATAATAGAGAATAATTTCTCTTTAGCTTCGTCAGATAGATCAAGCTGGTTGATCTTCTTTTTCTTGCCGGACTTGCAATCTTTTGCCCTGTGGCCCGTTTTGCCACAAGTCCAACAAGTGTCTTTGGAAGGTTTAGAGGACCTTCGTTTAGTATTTTGACTGGGTTTATAGGATTCTTTATTGGGAGTCTTCATGCGAGGAGAAGTCCTTTTGGCGGACTTAAAGGATTTTCTCTTATGCTTTTTTCTAGAGGAAAGGTCTGTAAATCCATAATCATCACAGAAGGTTCCTAGACCAAATTTGGAAGAACTATTTTGCTTAAGTTGCTACTTAAGCTTAAGGTCAGTAGAGAGATCTATACCTACAGTGGTGATGAAACTTATAAGGTCTCCGTAGGTTAGAATGCCATAAGGAATTTGACCCTCAAATCTATCCTTGATTTTGGTTCGCACTTTTTCTGCAAACAGGGGAGGAAGACCGCTAATAAATCTTTCTTTCCAGAAGTCATTATTGCAGTCAGGTCTGATCATCACCTTAATAAGGAAAGTATCTTTGTACCATCGAAACTCTGCTAAGTTCTTACAACGAAGATTATTAAGAATTTCTAGGCTTCTATCTTGGAAAAGCTTACGTTCTCCTACAAAATGCCTAGCTATATGATATAAGAGGGTGGCGCAAGCATCTTCTTGTGCCACATCTACTAAGGTTTCTTGACCATCTACAACTCTGACCACTTGTTCAGTGGTGGTAGCGTCATAAATGAGACTCTTTACCTCTTCAGTGACGTAGTTGTCCCACCAATGTTTTATCATTCCAGTGAAACCTGAAACAATCATAGTGGCCGCTCCTTTGTCAGAGGAGCCTTTGATCTTATAGGCTGTAATAGATACTGCCATTTCATGGAGTTTATTGTAAATCTGGTGTTCAGCCAGACCATCAATATTCTATTCAGTAATACCTCTGCCATCATGATTGCATGTAGAGAGGTAGGGATTTTCTTCGAACTGGACATCCGGGGGAGAGGGTTTTTTGTAATAGTTTTTCTTAGTAGAAAAACGCTCATTGGTAAGTTTAGAGAGGGAGTTCTTTTGGGCACTAGACTCTCCTTGCTGGTTGACTTTAAACTTTGAAAGTTTGGTATTGATTTTTTCCAAAATCTGCTCAGAGAGTTTGAAATCATCATTGAGGTCAGGAAACTTATTCTTTTGGAATTCAGGTATCTTAAAGATAGGGTTTGAAAGCGGTTTAGAGCTAGGAGTGCTCTTAACTGGCAGGGGAGCTTCGAAAGGAAGAGTAGAACTTTTGGTTTCTCCTATTTGTTGAGAGATGGTGTGGAGAACTTGATTAGTATAATTGTTCTGTTCAATTATTCTATCAAGATCTCTATTGAGAGAGGCCATTGAAGGTCTGTCATGATTCTTCTTAAAAGGAGAGGCATTAACGATTTCATTAGAATGGGGAATTTTAATTCCCTCAAGAGGAGGAGTCATGGATTCGACGACTGTGTTACTTTGCGTATACCATTTGGTAATGATAACGTTAAGTGACTCAGTTTGATTGTTCGTCCTACCGGTGAGTTCCATAAGTTATGAAATTCCAAACTAAGGTCATGCAGTTCATGACACACGTGTTCATGTTTCCCAGTATGCTTAGTTCCCTTGACTCATGTTACACTCTTAATGGTTCGTGAAGTTCAGTTTATGTCATGTGTTCCTCAGGCCTCAATAGTGTGTCGAAGTCATTCAGTCGTGCTTCATTTAGATGGTATCTCTTACATCATCACAGTTTTCCTTAAACCTACTCAGTCCCATATTCCGTACAATTACAAACTTGTTATCAGTTACCATCTCATATCATTCTCATGTTTGTCATCTATTTCATGAATCAGTTTTAGCCTTGGGATCCTGCATTAGATATACATGTTCAGTATATAAGTTCAATCTATTAGACCAGTCATGTAATCATGCTTCAATTGTGCATGTCTAGTTCAGTATGTAAACTCAGTCTATCAGTATTCTCTCAAATTATCTAGCCACATTTGAGGGCGAATATTCCCAAGGGGGAGATATTGTAATACCCCATAATTTTCCAAATCAGTTTAGTCTTCAGTACATGAGAATCCCTAAGTAGAATTTTTGTTCTAGGAGGAATTTCCCAGATTTAGACCTACCATCTTGTAGGAAATTCAGCCAGCTTTCCAAATATATAAAATTTGTCTAGATCCAATAACCGGGTAAGAAGTTATGTCTATTTTAAGTCTAGTCATAAAACAACATCATTTCAGTCAGTAGCGCATCGAGCCATAGGTCCAAATGACAATTGTCAATTTTCAGTATGACTCCACAATCTCACGGTGTCATAGAGGGCCTCCAATTTCCAATTGTCCAAATCCAGTAAGGGTCCCCGATTACGCCGCGTCACGCCGAAAGGTATTTCCCAGCTGTCAGTTTCTAGTGACACAGCACGATAGCGGCGCATCGTGCCAGGGCCCCAAATCGAAAATTTCAATGAAAAATTAAAGTTCTGTCCAAGGTTAAATTAGTCTTTTCCCATGTATTTAATCCACCCAGATGTGGAATTTAATCCCTAAAAATGTATTTAGGTCATTGTTAACTCACTTTTACCCTATTTAAGACATTCTCTCTCAAAGATAGAAAACCCTAGCCTCCAAGTTTCAAGATCAATCTCAAGAATCCCTCCGAGAGTCTTCAAGAACTTTAAGAATTTAGATTTCTAGGTATGTTAGATGTTCATTCATGGATCCTTACCTTCTATGGAGCCCAAAAATCTCTTTTTCAAAATATAAGACTTTGGATTCCATGCTTTCTATGTTAGAATTGCTTTGGATTCCATGTTTCATGTTATTGTTGGGTTTTTGTCCATGATTTAATTACAAGTTTTCATGGAATTAATCATTATATGAGTTGAATTGCATGATCTTCATGATAAACCCTACGATGTACAAGTTGATTGATGTAGCTATGATCATCATGTGTGTTTAGTATTATATGACCTAAGAATGCTCCCCAAGTGTTTGTCTAAATGCCTAAGTGAATAAAATAGTGTCAGTATACCATGATAGCATGTCCTCTCCATTCATATACTAGTCAATGCATCCTAAATATTTGTTTAAACGTCTTAATTAGTGATTTATGAGCATATATCCAAAGTCATGTTTCCAAAACTTGTTCCATGATTTACTTTTAATATTATTGAGTCCTGGGGGAACTTAATATCCGACAATCTAGCTGTTTACCTAGAGGCTTAGTAATTATAGAATAAACTCCCTAGTATCACAAATAGCAGAGCTCAGTCAGTTACTGAACTCAGCTAACTCAGTCCAGTCCAGTCCAGTCTAATCAGTCAGTGTCATTCAGTTGGGAGTAGGAACTAGCACCGAACAAATATAGAGATTACGACTTCTCCCGGCAGGTAGGCAGAGTCGTTAGTAGCAATCTCACACTATAGAACTACATATCCAGCATAGGATGTGAGGAGTCTATCATCAGATTAAGGCTTAGCTACCTCCAGGGGTCACCCATCAGATTAGGCTTGACTTTCTATTCAGGGTCACCCGTCAGATAGGCTAGACCACAACAGTGTCCTTATCCATGGCACGGTACTGGAACCCTTCCAACTGGGGTTACAGGTTGTACCCCACTCAGTTTACTCAGGGCTATGTCGGTTAAGTGAGAACTCCCATAGTTTCAGTTTCAGTCTCAGTCTTCATAATAGAACTCTATTCAGTTCTACAGAATTAAAACTGTCAGATATAGTCACTCAATCATCAGTAATCCAGATTATCAGTGATCTCATATTATCAGTATATTCAGTTATCAGCTATCAGATTCAGTTCCAGTATACTCAGTTATAGTATGCATATTATGTTCAGTAGTTTTAGATCCACTATGTATGTCAATCCAGCTCTTGCATATCATTCAGATAGTTATTGTTCATGCATATAAACCCATGCATTCTGCCTTACCTCATTTAGCATACCAGTACATTCCCACGTATTGATCCCATTCTCATTTCGTGTACTATGATATCTCATATCATAGGTTCGGACGCTCAGGTTCTTAATCGTGTATAGCTAGTTCCAGTTATTAGTAACAATTATAGTAGTGAGTTCTCATACTCCGAGGATGTTATATTACTTCAGTACATTCAGTAGTTCATTATTTCAGTAATTGGAGTTAGTTGGGGACTTATCCTATCAACTCCATATTCAGACAGTTAGAGGCTTTTCAGACTAGAATATTTCAGACAGTTGTTCAGTATTTTAGTATTTTATTCAGTTTTGATTATAGTATTTTGAACCTTAAGGCATTTCAGTCGATCTTCTGTATTATTATAGTATTTTTATGCAGTGCTCCCAGCAGGTACCAGTCATGTGTTAGCTTGTGGTCCTTCAGGGTCATAAGCACCATGTAGCATCTGGGGTATAGACTTAGGGTGTTACAATCCTATAAGTACCATGTGGACATATATAGTATCAAATTGACCAAATGAGCTAAAGTCTTTAAATGTGAAATTAATTATATGGATGTTAATGCATGAACTAATGAGGTAAGAGTTTAATGCCGACTAATAATGCTAATGAAATGACTAGCGATTCTAGTACTTAGTCCAATGAAATGGCTTATGGTTTGAATCTCTCGCCCAATGTATTATGGTTTGAGTCCCTCACCTAAAGAGATCTCTCGAGGTTAAGACACCTCATCAATTGAAACAACTAGTGATTCAATTTCCTAGATCGGTGAGACGACTAGTGATTCAAGTTCCTAGTCTGATGAGACGGCTTGTGGTTTGAGTCCCTTGCCTAATGAAATAACTAACGATTCGAGTTCCAAGTTCGATGAGATGGCTTGTGGCTTGAGTCTCTCGCTTAATAAAATTAGTTAATTTGGTTGACCTGGTCAATTATGATGTCTTGGTTGGGGTTCAGATCCCCTTGTCTAATGTAACGAAGAAGTTTAAGGTTCTAAAATTGGTTAGTGGAAGATTGAAAGTTCCTCACTCTATGTCTTATGAATGAATGATTTGAGAATGCATGCTAAGTCTTATTTTTTCTTTGGAAGCATAATATGAACATGTTGTGTATGTCTATATGTATGAGTATGTGTTTAAGAATATGATTAAAGTTCTATGCCTAATAAGAACGGTTTGAACCTAAGTGTGGAATATCAGAGTCCTCCACTTTATGTCTCATGATTGAAAAGTTTGAGAATATTATCAAGTTTTGATATCTTGTTGACATGTGCTATGTACCTATATGTAAGGATAAATGTATGAATGTTCTTGAATATGATATATCGACTTGTTGTTGAATGATAATATTATTTTATCCTTATTTTAGGGTTATATGCTAGTGCTCTGACCACTTACCATCTCCAAACGCTATGTCTCCACGCGACATAGGGTCCAAAGCATCTTTTTTTTCTACGTAGTGAACAGACGTTCGAGCGATTCAGGCATTGACCTCAAAGTGGTGAGCTTCCATACTCTGGAAGATCTACCCTTCATAGTCACGTTACTCCAGGTCATAGACTTGTATAGATTTGGTACTTGGCTATTGTCGGGGGCTTGTCTCGACATATTTTGACTTTGGTTTGTTAGAGGTTTTGTGGATGACTGTGGACTTGGGTATTTTTGCTAGACTTTTGGCATTAATGAAATGATAGACATTGTCTAGTATTGACTATTAGTCTTATATTTTTGCTTTCTTATTATAAGGTTTGGAATTCATCCAACCCTTGTGTATCGTTGTTGATGATTAGGCTAGGTTACGGGGTGACCTCCGGTACATGTGTGCTTGAGGTGCCTATACGACATGGCCGGTTTTAGAGCGTGTTAGAAAGAAGACAACATATACCATACTTTTAAACTTTGGTTTGATAATCAATAATCATTAAATTAGGCTTCGATTATGTACGGTATTGGTAATGCCATATTAAAGTTGGAGTTGTGTAAACTACATTTAAACTTTAAAAGTATATTTAATAAAAACCTATTTAATAATTTTTTGTATTTTTTACGAATATATTACCAAGGTCTAAGGGATTTGTAATACCCTGTACTTATCCTAGCTAGATTCAGCTCTTAGTTGCATGCTTAAGGGGCTTAAGGTTTCAAATTTTCACTAAGTTTTGGGGACTTAGTTATTTTCAAGACCCCTAAACTTTGAGGATTTTCATTTTGGTCTTCCTGGCCCCGAGACGTTAGTTTTTGAGTGAATTCATGTTCAGGGAAGTAAGAAGTATATCTCAGGGAAGTTTTGGATTTTTCGGACGAGGATTGGGTCATTTTTAGATATTAATTCTAGAACCTCACAACAATAGTGGTGCGCCGCAGTGGGTATAGCGATGGGGACATCATCGCATCGTGGTGATGGTATTTTTGTCTAGTTCTTGATTTATAATTTGAGTTCATGTGTCATGATCTTTATCCTAGTGTGTAAAGTGCCTATTAGGTGAAAAGTATTCATAGAAATCACTAAGATATTGTTGAAAGATTATAAAATGATTATTTAGCATGATGTTTTGTTGTGAATTTCTATGAACTAAAGCATTAATTCCAAGTCCTAAGTACAAGTACTGAGTTTCCAAGAAGTTAATGCTCTTAGGCTCCATTAACATGTTCTATAACATGATTAAAAGAAAAGTTTGATCTTTTGAACTTAAGATAAGACATGAAATGTACAACTGTTCATCTTGATTATAATTTAAAGTAAAGAGAAGCATAACTGGTTATTCAGTCTATAAACCCTTATGCTGTTTTCAGGTGGATTTCTTAAGTATGAGTATATAAGTATTCTAGGAGTAGTATTTAGCACCGAGAAGGGAATGCGGATGAGCGTATCCTAAATTCTTAAAAACTACGAGCCACCGTAGGTTAAGCTTTTTCCCAATATAGATGAAGTTCAGTGATCACTTAAGTTATGGTTCTATTCTGATGGCAAGGGTAGAACAGCTCTCCCCAACATGGGTAAGATGTTGGAATCCATGGTAGCTCACATGGTTTATGTCGGTTAGAAGAATCTCCCAAAGAAAGAATAAAAAGTAAAGATTTTAGAAACTAAGTGTTATGGCTCACAAAGTATATTATTATTCTTTATTATGCATGTTCATGATTTTGCAGTCTTTGTGTTATTCAAGCTCAAGGTGAGTCCTTTACACTTAGTATACATCATTTGAAAGTTTATATGAATATTCAGTTATCGTTTTACTTATGCATTCACCCCCATACTCAGTACATTATAGAGGTACTAACACATATATGTCTATATGCTACATTGTCTTATAATGTAGGTTCTGGTGCTCGTTTCCAAAAGAACGATTAACTACGGGCATCTTCACCTACATCTTGACATTTGGTAAGTCCTAATAGTCTGAGGACCCAATTTATCAGACTTTTGTTCGTAGATGAAAGTATTTAGTTATTTGACTTCAGTTTATGGTCGGGTCAGCTGGGGTCTATCCCAGTAGCTCCCTAGATAGAATTAGAGGCTTGTCAGACTGCTATGTTTTATGTTCAAAGTGTTTTTGTAAGATTCCCAAGTTAAATACTCTCAGTTAAACTATGAATTTATCTACCTTTAGATTCAAATATGTTGGTTTACTTTACATATGAGTTTCAAGTTAAGTGGGCTTTATGGGTTAGCTTGGGAATGCGAGTAGTCTTGAGCACCATGTGACGTCCAGGGGGTACATTCAAGGAATTACAAACTTGGTATCAAAGCCTAAGGTTTAAAGAGTCTAGGGAGTTGGACAAACCTCGTTACGTAGAGTCCTAATCATGAATATAAAGCGCGCCACATTTATGAGTAGGAGGCTACGGAACAAGCTAAGAATTATCATATCTTTCATGGTCTATCATGCTTATAGTTGTCTCTATATGCCGTAAATTGTTCTTTTACATGACAGAATATGCCTCCTCGCCGAGATGATGTACACAGAAATAATGATCAACCAAACTTGCATGTCGACCCTTTGACTGAGAATATATATCATAGTGAATTTCAAGCTGCCTTTCAAGCATTGGCCCAAGCTATTAAAGCCATCAATTCCACTTCAGCAAAATGGTAATTTAGTTGCAGCCAAAATTTGAGACTTTATGAGGATAAATCCACCCGAGTTCTCTAGGTCAAAGGTGGATAAGGATCATCTGCTCTTTATTGAATCAGTGAGAAATATTACTCAAATTATACATGTTACTAAAGAGGAGAGTGTAGATTTGGTATCCTATAGGCTGAAGAATATTGCTTATGATTGAGTTGTTATGTGGAAGGAAGGTAGGGGTGAGACTGCAACTCTTATAAGTTAGCAGGTATTTCTGAATATTTTTCTGGGTAGGTTTTTTTCGTGTGAGATGAGGGAGGCTAAGGTGGAGAATTTTATGAACCTGAGGCAGGGCTCTATGTCAATGAAAAGTACTACCTTAAGTTTACTCAATTGTATAAGTATGCTCACGAGTTGCTATCTAACTCTAGAGCTCGTATGAGTAAGTTTGTTACTGCGGGTGTCTGATTTGGTGGTCAAGGAGTGTAGAATTTCTATGTTGATTGGGGATATGGATATTACTTGGTAGATGAATCATGCTCGATAGATTGAGGCAGAAAAGTTAATGGAAAGAGAAAAGAGAAACAAGAGGGCTAGGACTGGATAGTTTGAGTATAGCCAGCCAAGGTTTGGAGGGGGAAGCCATTTGTAGTTTTAAGGTCATTTATCAATGCCTGTGCTATTTTCATCTAGTTTTCCTACACCTAGAACCAGGCCAAAGTAGTGGGGCAGGACTTCGAACACCAGGTCTCAGAACAATATAGTCAGGAGGCCTAGTTACCTGACATATGCTAATTGTGGCAGGACCCATATTGGTAAGTGATTGATGGGCAAAAGGGGTTTCTATGGTTGTGGCAAGATGGCGTCCTTATGCTAAGTAGGTAAGTAGGGATGTTCATCCTCAGACTCAGGTTACTAATGCACTAGCACAGCAGGGTTGCCCAGTCTCTCCATAGGGTGCATCACCAGTACCGGTGGCTATCAGCGCCAGAATCGGTTTTATGATTTACCATCTCATTAAGAGCTGGAAACTTTACCAGATGTTGTCACTGACATGCTTTGCCTTTTACCTCGATGTGTATGTGCTGTTAGACCTGGGATCAAATCTCTCTTATGTAACTCTATTGGTTACTGTAAAATTTGAGGTAGGCCCTAAAAATCTCTCTAAGCCCTTCTCAATTTCTACCCTAGTAGGCGAGTCAGTTGTTGGAAGACGAGTCTATAAAAAGTGTCCTATCACCATCATCTATAAAGTAACACTAGCGGATTAGGGATGGTAGACTTTGATGTCATTTTTTGCATGGATTGGATCCATTCATGCTATGCATCAATAGATTGTCTTACTCATGTGGTGAAGTTTTAGTTTTCTAATGAGGTAGTTTTTGAGTGGGAGGGTAGTTTTTTGTCTTCCAAAGGTCATTTCATCTCTTATCTCAAGGCCAAAAAGTTGATATCAAAAGGGTGTATATATTATATAGTTTGAGTCAAGGATACTAAGTCTGAAGTCTCCAGAGTTCAATCAGTTCGTGTAGTCAATGAGTTTCCTGAGGTCTTCCCCAATAATAAGCTAGGGATACCTCCAGATAGAGAAATAGAATTTGATATTGATTTTCCTCCTGATACTTAGCCCATCTCTTTCCTCCATATCGCATGGCTCTGGCCAAACTTAGAGAGTTAAAGAAATAACTTAAGGACCTCTTAGATAAAGATTTCATCAGACCTAGTGTCTCTTCGTGGGGTGCCCTAGTCCTTTTCATGTGCTAGAAAGATGGTACTCTCATAATGTGTATAGACTATATACAGTTAAACAAGGTTACCATAAAGAACAAGTATCTTATTCCCAGAATTGATAATTTGTTTGATCAGCTTCAAGGTGCCCGGTGGTTCTCCAAGATTGACCTTAGGTTGGGATACCATCAATTAAAAGTCAAGGAGCAAGACATTCCGAAAACAACTTTCTGAACAAGGAATGGATATTTTAAGTTTATGGTTATGACGTTTGGACTAACAAATGCTCTTCCAGCCTTTATGGATTTGATAAAAAGGGTCTTCAAATAGTACCTGGACATGTTTTTCATTGTCTTTATAGATGACATACTGGTGTATTCCAGGAGTGAGAAGGAACATGCAGACTATTTAAGAATGGTATTGCAGACCCTTAAGGACCGTCAACTGTATACGAAGTTTGTTAAATATGAATTTTGGTTGGAATTTATTACCTTCTTAGGACATGTCATTTTAGGAGTTGGTATTCATGTAGATCCTCAGAAGACTAATATAGTGAAGCACTGGCCTATATCGATCACTCCATTCTATATTAGGAGATTTTTGGGTTTGGATGGGTATTATAGAAGATTTATTGAAGGTTCTTCTCGATAGATGCACCATTCACTAAGTTGACCCAAAAGAAAGTAAAGTTTATATGGTCGAATAAGTGTGAGAAGAGTTTCCAAGAGTTGAAGGATAGATTGACTTCGACACCAGTGTTAGCTTTGTTGGAGGGGTTAGGCACATTTGTGGTGTATTATAATGCTTCCAGAGTTGGGTTAGGTTGCATGTTGATGGAAAATGGGATAGTGTATAGCTTATTCCTCTAGGAAACTTAAGGATTATGAAAAAAAATATCCAACTTACGACTTGGAATTAGTTGTGGTTTTTGCCTTAAAAATTTGGAGGCACTACCTTTATGGAGTGCATGTTGATGTTTTCACTAACCATAAGAGTCTTCAGTATGTATTTTCTCAAAGGGAGATGAATCTTCGTCAGAAGAGGTGGTTGGAGTTGTTTAATGATTATGACATGAATGTGCTCAATCATCCGAGTAAGGCTAACGTAGTGGCAGATGCGTTAAGTAGGTTGTCTATGGGTAGTATGTCTTATTTGAATAAGGAAGAACATGAGTCTGCTAAAGAGGTGTATAGGTTAGCTCATTTGAGAGTATGTTTGCTCTACGCTGATATGGAGTAGTAGTAGTTTAGAACGGTTCAAAATCATCATTGGTAGTGGAAGTGAAGAAGAAATAGCACAATGATCCCGTACTTATCCAGATACTGGAGGCAGATCAACAACAGAAGGTTGAGGTTTTCTACTGAGGGGGAGATAGTATAGTTCGCTATTAAGGTAGAATTTGCATTCCAAATGTAAACGGGTTGAGGGAAAGGATACTAGCTGAGGCTCATGGTTTAAGGTATTCCATTCATCTGGGTGATACTAAGATGTACCTCAACTTACGGGATACTTATTGGTGGAATAGTATTAAGAGTGATACAAGTATGATCATTATTGTGGACCAATACGTAAAGACTCGAGCTTGGGTGGCTTCCCAACCAATGGAACAAGCTTTGAAGTGTAGAGAACAAGTCCAAACACTCCAAATCCATCTAATATGCACACTCCAAGGCCTCCCTTTTGTCTTAGCTCATTAAGGGTATTTTAGTCATTTTGTATTAAGTTGAAACCTAGGCTATAAATAGAACATGTTATGTCATTTTGTCATAACTTCGATGATATTTTGAGAGCTCTTTGAGAGTGTTCATACAAGTGTGGATATCACTTGTGACAAGTATGGAATCACTTGTGTTGGTTGCTTTTTTTGAAACGTTGGTTGCTTGGGGATTCCATTCCCTTGAGGTCACCGTAAGAACTTGATGTTATTTGTATGAATTTTTGGGTCTTAGTGTTCAATATACACTTTGGTTCATAGTGTTTGTCCATTGTGTGTCAAGTTATCTCTCATTCTATCTTATTATCATTGTTGTGTTTATTCTCAGTTTTGGGTGTCCAAACTCGAGACCTTGTTGTGTCATTTTTCTTATTGTTATTGTGTTGTAATCTTATTTTGTGGCTCGCTAATTATAGGAGTTGAACACCTTAGAATCTTGTTGTTATCGTGCTTGTATTGTTATTGTGTAGTGAATCTGAGAAGGGTCACCAAAAGGGGTCCTCGGTTCTTTAAATCATGGATTGTTTTGGTGTGTGTTAGTGTCTTCCTTGTCAATTTTATATCATCTGGTATCAGAGCATTACTTGATTTTGTTCCCACAAGATCAATCTTGGGCTAGCTTGCTTGAAAATACTAAAAAAAAAGTAGTGTTCTTGAGTTTGGATCTTAGACGAAAGGTTTTTGTGTTCTTTTTGTGTTTGGCCGAGATTTGAACATTAGATCTAGGAGTCATTTTGTTTGTCTTGGTGTTGCAAGTGTTAGTTTTCTTCATCACTAACACTCTTGAGTCAAGATCTAAATTTGAGCTTGCATTTATTGAAGTATTGTTGTGAACTTAAAGCCTTAGCAGATTGTGTTGTCATCTTTGTGGACTTGGCCGTGATTTGTTGGCCTTGTTGTTGTTGGAATTGGTTATTGGGATTATTGTGTTCTTGGTGATTGTTGAAGTTGTTCTTGATGTTCTTCATCTCTTTCAAGACTTTTTAAAATAAAGTGAATACTAGATCTATAAAGTTGAAGAGAAAAAGGTGAAAGCTTGTTATTATTGAAAGACTTTCCATCACCCATCACTTTCCAACAACTTTCCTTGATTTAAAGGGGATGGTACAAAAAAGTCAAGTCTTCCAATTTTGAATTTGACAATAGGATTTCAAGACTTGTTTCCCTCCTAAATAAATTTCCACCAATTCCAAATCACAAATTGCTCAAGACTTCCAATTTTGGAAAATAAAATTTGTTAAGACCGCAACCAATACGTGGCTGCCACATCACGTTTTACTGTTCACATGACAAATTTAGGCTCAAATTTTTGATTTCTTAGTTTCTAATCTTTGTTTCTTATTTGCAATTTGTTGATTCTATTGCTAATTAACAAATTAGTAATTGTCTACTAGGTTGTAAATTAGTTTTTGGGTCCGTTTATTTGTGTCTACGTTTCTTTGTGTGCTTTTATCTTTTGAAATTCGTTGTAGTTTCTTGGTTCAAGTTCGTACGCATTTTCTTTGAGTTGTTTCAAAAGAGAATCTATTCCGACTTTGAGCCCGAATTGGTACCAAGTAATCTCCTTGGAATATGAACGAGTTACTAACACTTGTGAGGCCAATTGAGAGACATTTCAAAGTATGATAGCTTGAGAGCTTGTGAGGATGTTTTCTTTTCTAACATTAACTAGTTTGTTGTTTTCTGTGTTTTTGTTTTAGAATTTCTTTTGTTAGGAACTATGGCATTGGAAAATGTGACCATGAACATTTGATGGCTGCCATAATAGGTATGAAACATGACCTTAGTAGCCGAATGGAGAGAATGGAAAAAATAATGGACCGAGTGGAAGGAAGAATGTAAGGGACGAAAAGCTCTCTTTGCAAGGAGTTGGATAACTTGATAGATAATCCAATCCTTCCTAATTAAGTTCTTATGAGTGGACATGCTACACATGAGCTACAAGGTAATCAAACTAACTCTTGCACTCTAGTGAATGAGGCTAGTGGCCAACTAAGTGTGAATAGTAGTTTGTCTTTAGGTGAGCCGAATGTGCCTCCATTTGGTGAAGATAATGTACAACTTGATATTGTGGATACACTATTTGATCCATCTATTGTTGAGGCCAATGTGGCAAGTGATAGTACATTGTCTTATGGAAGTCATGAAGACCAACTTGTGTGTGAAAATGGTGATGTTGAACATGTTGGCCGATTGACTATGGATGACCCTCTAGTTGTTTTTGTTGTAGACCATGCTAAAATAGATGGGATATATGATTGTACTAGTGGTAGTATTGGGTAATGAAAATGCATCCTAAACCCGTATCCATTGACACTCCACGGATTTGATCCCGGTGATCATTTGAAGTATGGTGATAAGGATGTCTTTTGAAATGACTTGAATGCACATGAAATTTATGGCCTTCCTATCTCGGCTTTCAAGCCTATTTGTTGTTCCAAGAAGAGTCTATGTTTTCCACTTGATGAGCAACTGTTGTTTTTTGTTTCTTGTCACACTTGTGCGTATAGACTAGTTGACTCTTTCTTGGGAGGGTATTAGGGTAAGAGGGATGTTTGGGTGTATGTGAAGTTTGAGCCACCTTGGAAATATGTTGTGATTGATTATACTAATCCTAACCCTCATACCTTGAGGAACTTGTGTTTGCTTGTCCTTCCTATTATTTTGCAAGGTTCAGATTTGAGGCCGAATCCTTTTTCAAGAAGGGGAGAATGATACAAGTACGATCATGATTGTGGACCAATACATAAAGACTCAAGATCAGGTGGATGCCCAACTAATGGAAAAAGCTTTGAAGTGTATAGAACAAGTCCCAACACTCTAAAGCCATCCAATATGCACACTCCAAGGCCTCCCTTTTGTCTTAGCTCATTAAGGGCATTCTAGTCATTTTGTATTAAGTTGAAACCTAGGCTATAAATAGAACATGTTACGTCATTTTGTCATAACTTCTATGATATTTTGAGAGATCTTTGAGAGTGTTCATACAAGTGTGGATATCACTTGTGACAAGTATGGAATCACTTGTGTTGGTTTCTTATTCTGAAACGTTGGTTGCTTGGGGATTCCGTTCCCTTGAGGTTACCATAAGAACTTGATGTTATTTGTATGAATTCTTGGGTCTTAGTGTTCAATATACACTTTGGTTCATAGTGTTTGTGCATTGTGTGTCAAGTTATCTATCATTCTATCTTATTATTTTTGTTGTGTTCATTCTCAGTTTTGGGTGTCCAAACCCGAGACCTTGTTGTGTCATTTTTCTTTTTGTTATTGTGTTGTAATCTTATTTTGTGTCTCTCTGATTATAGGAGTTGAACACCTTAGAATCTTGTTGTTATCATGCTTTTATTGTTATTGTGTAGTGAATCCGAGAAGGGTCACCAAAAGGGGTCCTCGTTTCTTCAAATCATGGACTGTTTTGGTGTGTGTTAGTGTCTTCCTTGTCGATTTTGTATCAAAAAGGGACATAGCGGAGTATGTATATAAGTGTCCAAATTGTCAGCAAGTTAAGGTTGAATACCAAAGATTGGGTGGTACGTTGCAAGAGATTAGTATCCTTACTTCGAAATGGGAGGTAGTGAATATGGATTTTATCACAGGGTTGTCTCGTACAAGATGTCAGCATGATTTAGTTTGGGTCATAGTAGATCAAATAACTAAATCAACCTATTCTCTACCTATCAAGACCTTAGATACTGTGGAGGATTATTCCAGAATGTATGTTCGCGAGTTAGTAAGACTTCATGGGATACCTTTATCCATCATTTCAGATAGAGGCACACAATTTACTTCATAGTTTTTACAATATTTTCAGAAGAGGCTTGGTACAAAGGTTAAGCTTAGTACTGGATTTCATCCAGAGACCAATGGTCAGGCTAAACATACAATTCATACTCTAGAGGATATGTTGAGGGCATGTGTTTTAGACTTTAAAGGAATTTGGGATGACCATCTGCCTTTGATTGAGTTCGTTTACAATAATAGTTATCATGCTAGCATTCAGATGGATCCATTTGAAGCGTTGAATATGCGTGGGTGCAAGTCTCCTATAGGATGGTTTGAGGTTGGTGAAGTAGCCTTCATTGGGCCAGATTCTATTCTAGAATCTATGGAAAAGGCTTAGCTGATTCGTAAGAGATTAAAACTACTCAAAGTAGTCAGAAATCGTATATTGATATAAGAAGGAGTGAGATCAAGTTTGAAGTAGGCAATTGGGTATTCTTGAAGGTGACATCGATAAAGGGAATTATAAAATTCGAAAAGAAGAAAAAGCTAAGTCCCTAATTTGTAGGTCCATATGAGATAAGGAAGCTTGTAGGAGAGGTTGCTTACGAATTGAATCTTTCATCAGACTTAGCTACATTTCATCTAGTGTTTCATGTTTCGATTCTTAAGAAGTGTATGGGAAATTCGTCCTTAGTAGTTCCCTTAGAGAGCATTGGGGTCAAAGAGAACTTATCGTATGAAGAAATTCCTATTGAGATACTTGATAGGCAAGTCTGAAGGCTAAGGAATAAGGAAGTTGCGTCGATGAAAGTTCTTTGGAGGAATCAATTGGTTGAAGGGGCCACTTGGGAAACTGAAGCATACATGATGGCCAAGTATACTCATTTTTTTTCCTCCAGTTCCATTCCTACCTAAAGTAAAGTGTTATTTCCAGGAAGTTTTTTCCCTTAAAAGTCCATTTAAGTGCTCTAATACGCCCAAATTACAACTCTCGTTAGAAAGCGTAAGCGGTCATCGTTAAATATAGAACCCAACTAGGTTGGGGTCGAATCCCACAAGGAATACTGTGCTAATTAAGTATTATGATTATTAATAGACCGTTGATTGAAGGTTCCAAAGTAAATAAGGGTTGTTTGTTAACATTAAAGTATGCTTGTAGTAAATGGTGTTCCAACTAATGAATATGCTTATAAGGTTTGATTCAATGATAATGAAGAAACTAGGATTATGTTTACCAAGACACTGCAGCAGTCAAGGTTGTGAGTTATCCAAACTTCATGCGTAACAAATTCCAATTGCAAGAATTATTGAACTCTAAATTTCATCTATGCATTTCTCAACCTTAATAGATGATTACCCCTTAATTTTCTCGAACTTAAAGATTATATTGATATGTGCGATTGATTTCTCAAGTGGGTTAATCCTGTTAAGGCATCAACCCTTAACCCAAAGGTTAAAGCCTTTGAGATCCTTGTAAATCTCCTATTTTCCCAACACACACATTTCTACTCAAAGAAGTGGTGTTCTTAGGCTCACCCTTCAAGTTTGCAACCAAGAAAGATCATAATAATGAATAGGAGTTTATACAATTGTAATTAGTTACAGAATTCAGGTAATCTTACAACCTTAAACAACCAATCACATCAAGGCTCCTATAACCCTAGTTATGGGAGCTTTAGCCACACATCCTAGAAAGAGAAGAAGATTCCATTGTATTTCTCATAAATAATTTAATGAATTACTTACAAAATATCCAAAGAATTGTTCTTGATCTCAAAAGAAGAATAGTTAATAATAATGTTTAGATACATAATTTCAGCTATTTCTTTGAGGATAGTAGGTTACAAGTTGCTCAAAAGTTGTAAAAACAGTAAAAGATGAATGAAAGATGCTTAATCAAAACCTAGACTGGGTATTATATGTTTTCAGGTACTGAGATTAAAAATTTGAACTCAGTATTACCGCGTCACAGCTGATAGCCAAGTTAACGGTCCGTCACTTAGACCGGCGCTGAGGATCCCATAATACTTCACTCTTTTTAACGGTTGATGGTTAAGTTGACAAACCATCAAGTGTCTGACAGTCTGTCGCTTGATCACTTGTGAGACTTCTTTTTGCTTGATACTGATGGCCAGGTTGATGGACCATCAGAGGACTGATGCTCCATCACTTGGACCATCACTTGGGGTAGCCATTCTTCTTAAGTTTGACGGTCTATCACATGGTTGATGACCCATCAGTTTGGCTATTATTTTTCTTTTTGCTCCTATTTGTCCATTTTTCCAAGTTATTTCTTCAACTAAGTCCTTGTCCTGAAAACACTAAAACCCAGCATTAAATACACCATTGGTTGCTTAAAAACACACAATTAACCCTTTGAAAAAAATGTAAAATGTTCCGTTCAAAGCCAAAACATCAACACCCTCAACTTAAGATAATTTCTTGTCCTCAAGCAACCCAACATCATATTATATGAATGAACAAGACAATGATGGGCATTCAATCACTCAGCGATGCATGACACAACCTCTCAACTATCATTAACTCATGTAGATTCAACACATCATGATCCACAGTTGGCACTATTTATAATTCAGCACATACATGATCACAGATGTAATATCCCACAAAAATCCATAGAAGCAAGTACAACTCAGATTGCCCTCACAGTCAGAAAAGTCCACCACACTTTATTTGTGGACAACAATTAAGACTCTTACCCTCATAAAGAAAGTTGCAAACATAACATATACACCCATAAGTTTTCCCTTCTCATCTACTGCTCCTCTACAGTTTATTCGCAAAGATCAAATAGGACTTTCTATGGCTTGTAATGAGGTTTCGATACTAAGTGAGGACTAATTTTTGGATAGTGACTTCAAGTTCAGATTTCACTATCTTTGTTTATGTTAGCTACTCACCATGACTACCATTTTTCTACTTCACTTGCAATCCATACTATTCATCCACAATTTCACAATAACCCTAGTTTTTTTAGGTATACATCAGCCACCCTTTACTTATGTTGATGCTTTCAGTTGAAGTGCACATTAACTAACTAGATTAGGGATGGATGAGACATTTTCTTTCAACTCTAATCCACCTACATCAGAGGCTAGCTTCGCAGTAGTAGCCACCCTCAACTTAGGCATTTTGCCTAAGTAAAGGTGCACAATATCCAACACTGGACCAGGGCCAAAGCTAGGTGTTAACATCCTACTGAGAGTGAATTAGAATTATTGTTGGGACTGAATAACAATAAAAAAGACTGAATAAACAACAAAATCTCATAGAGGGTGCAACGGAAAGAAATTGCATATTTTTGGTGGGGTTCTTTATGTTTGGGTAGACTATAACTGAAGGAGGCTTTCTATCCTGTCCTATTGAATCAGCCACAAAGCAACACAAATGAACCGAGTAAGTTCTAGTTATATACACCATGCAAGAACTGTATCTAGATACTCTCTCACACACATGCAATGAGCTAATACTTATCCTACCAACCCTTGGGTTCACATCATATGATAATGTTTACTCTATCTTTGCATCCTAATGCCAATCACAGATTCAAAATGGTTGCTCAACACATATCAAGTGACAAAGAAGTATACTTAAATACAAGCTATTCATAGTATTCCGCCATATCATTATTCATCCATACATACAAAAGGTGCTAAAAGAGAAGAACATGAAACATTTATCATTACTGAACGATATTTACATCACATGCCGATTCTACTAGATAGCGCATGAGGGAAAAGAACACAGGCAAAAAAAACCCCGTGGTGACCAACAACACAACATGCATCACCCCCACTAAACAAAAATGCTTTGTCCTCAAATGCATTAACAGTAAAGTACAAGGGAGGGAAATACTTCCAAAGCCTCTTAGGCTTTTTAGTTAGTTGAATTTGGTGAGGCTTCTTTATCCTCAGGTGCAACATCAGTGACCCCAATGGTGGTAGGGGTGCTCAAAACAGATCCCTCCTAAATTAGGTATCTTAAACGGGACCGGATTAGGTGTGGGCCCTCTCAGTGGGAATGAACTAGTGGAAACTCCTGCTGCTTTATTTGCCACCTTTTTCTGCCTTTTTTCTTTATCTCTCCCGGACCTCTTCATAGCTTTCTTCATATCTCTGGCTTCTCTTTCTTCTGGTGTCATATCTTCTCATCTCTTTCTCTTTGAAGCTTTTCTGTCAGAACTTTCATCGACTTGTTTACCTTTATCTTTCTATGGCCTTCCCATAATATCAATGAGGCTCTCATATTCATTGTTGATTATAAATGTGTGATCAAAAGAAGGCTGTAATGGCTACCTTTTTAGTACATCAATGTCAGCTTTTGCTTGCCTAAATTCTACCATAAACTTAGCAAAATCTGGCACTGATAACGCGTCCATCCATTTGCTTATACACTCTTTCATGTCATCCATTCTGGAATGAATATTTTTATATGGCTTTAAAGTTTCATCAACGATGTGGTAAATAAATGGCTTAATCTTCTTTGCCCATGCGTTCAACTATTTTTCAAATTCTTTCTGGGTCCTCATGGATTTTGCAAAGTTTTTTTGTGTCTGCCTATATTCAGAATACTGAGGTGGTACAGACGTAGTGTCTATAGTCTCTCCTACCAGAGGCATAGAAGCTGACCCTGTAGAAGCATCAGGGGGCACATAATCTGGTGGAACATAACTAGTAATCGATAATGGCATACCTGTGGGGATCTCAGACGTCCCTAGGGATAGATCTGACTGTGACTGATTGGCAAGTGTCTTGTTGACTCACATCTCAAATTTTGAATCATCCTTCGTTCTCTCAATATCCTACCTGTGACTTGCTCGAACCTCATTATCAAACCCTCTAATTAAAGGCATATTTGCTTGTCTGTATAGGTCTGTCATCAAACATGGGAATGTTAAAGCACTCCCCACTTTGTGTGCATGGACGAACAACTCATCAACAATAATACGGCCAAAGTCAATCTTCATCCCGACAATAAGACTTGCAACCAACACTACCCTATGACTTTCTAAGTTTACATCTCCCTCTGTTGGCATCAATTTCAGTCTGACAATATCCCACAAAAACTTAGCCTAAAATCAGAGGGACAATTTAGCAATGCGCTTTTTGGTATTAAGTGCCCATGATGGGTTACCATCATCAGTGAGAAGCCCAGATAACCAAGGCCTTTGGCTGGAGGTCATAGTTAGACGATGCTCAAGTTATGGTACGACAACCGATGCCTCATAATTAGGTCCAAATATGATCCTGTTCAATGTGCGAGTAGAGATATCAATGGAGACCCCGCTTAGCAAAAATGATTCCTTATTAGGCAAGTATGAAATTTTTGTACCCTTGAGACAGTCCTTTTCTACCAGTGCCAAATAGTTGGCAAAAAACTCTCGTACAATGTTGGGATAGTATGTCCCTAGAGGTTTGCTCATCCACCCCAGCTCGTACTCATTAAATCTTTGCTCAAGCTCTGGGTACTCATACAGCTCAAAAGTGATAATTTGGTGCTCCTCTGAGATGGGAATCTTTATTTTCTTGTTTGTGGTTGGTTCAATCCCATCAAGATAGTTCTTCCATGATCTTTTAATCTACCTCCTAATTGTTTCCTATATTTGAGGGTCTTTTCTTTTAATCACATTAGTATCTTTAGCTTTCGATGCCTCAACTTGGTTGGGGTTTGATGTGTTAACCCCTTCCTCGTTGGGGCTCAAAGTAGTACTACTGTTGTTTTTAATTTCACTCTCCTTATCAGACTACGAGATTACTTGAGTCGACCACTGATGAATGTTGAAGGTAGACGTTTCCTCACTGCGTGTTGATTTACCTCTACCCCTTGCTAGTTGAGCTTTGCCACTACCTTTGTGTGGTGGTAACTTTCTTGCCATTTTTCCTGAACACAGAGCTAACAATCAATGTTGAATTAGAATCAGAAAGAAATCAGTTTCAAATTTTAGTTGATGGAGAGTTTGACATTTGTCAGGGGTCTAACGGTCCGTCAAGATCTCCGTCACAGATTAACAGTGAAGCTTTTGTTCAGAAACCTTTGGATGGTCAAGTTGACGGTCCGTTAGTGGTATGATGGTCCGTCAAGAAGTCCTTCACGACTTAACCAGTGAAATAGTTTTTCAGCAGCCAATTGACGGATAGCCTGACGGTCCATTAGGAGCCTGACGGTCCATCAGGAGTCTGACGGTCTGTTGGTATGGCCGTCAACTAGAATTTTTGATATCTTTTTTCTCTTTGGAAATTTTACAAACATTTGGCATGTATTTTACCATTAAGCACCACGCTCACCATATTAATTCAACTTTTAACTACTAATTGCACCATTTTTTGCCATGGATTACTCAGACTTCACCCAGAATAGTATTTACCAGAGTTCGATTAGCGGTACAACATCAACAATAAGAAAAGAAGGAGTTATTTCATCCACTGTCACACTCACATTATTCATGTTCTTATTTCTAAAAAGAAAAGTAGAGTTTTGATCATACCTTGTCCTTGAAGTACTCTTCAATGCTCTAACTCGCAAAACTTAGAACAGACTATACCAATCAGTTTCTCAGTGAGTGACTTAACTTTGATTCTGATGAAACTAATAGCAGAGATGGATGGTTTATATAGGAAAATAGAAGAGATGAAGAGTCCTAAGGTGGGATATATTTTAATTCTACAATAAATGTACAGGGATTTAAATGGTTATGGGAGTTAAAGAGTTGGGAACGTGTGAGTAACTGACTCTTATTATCTATTAAATAGCATTTGAATCGGATCAAAATGTCTAAAAACCTTTTGGTGACTCGACCCGCTCATTTAAAGACTAAGGTTTGTTTGACAGGAAAACGACGGTCCGTCAGGTGTTTGACAGTCCATTGGTTCTACCATCAAGGCATGTCAAAACTTGAATTATTTTGCTTTATTACGACAGTGAATGTGATGGTCCATCACACGATTGATGATCTGTCATGGTGTCCGTCAACTCTTATCCAAAACCCTAATTTTTTAGCTCCATGTTGATTGTGACTTTAATGGTCCATCGAGAATGTGACGATCCATCAAATTAGTCGTCAAGCCTTATCCAGGATGTCCATTTTTTTGTAATGGCTTTGACGGTTTCAACGACAGTCCATCAGGGCAATGATGGTCCATCAACATTCCCGTCAACCTCCCTCAACTTAATCAAATCCTATTTTCCTGTATTTTTATCCCTACATACTTCAACAAACATATCAAATTGCACCAAAAGAAACAAATAACTCTAACTACACTTACAACAACACATTGTGGGTTGCCTCCCACTAGCGCCTGATTTATTATCGCAACATGACTCAGTTATCTAGATTACTTAGACTTCATTGAGATAAATATACTTAAGCATTTAATCTAGTACATTGGACCGATATATAGCTTAACGCATTGCCCATTGACTTTGAAGACACTTCCATCTTCGTTCTCAAGTTTGACTACTCTAGATGAGTAGAAGTGTGTAACTTTAAATGGGCTAGACCACTTAGATCTAAGTTTACCTAGAAAGAGCTTTAATCTGGAGTTGAAGAGTAATACCCAATTGCCTTTCTGAAAATTTCTCTTTTCAATCCTCCGATCGTAATATTTCTTCATTCTTTCCTTGTACAGGTTTGCTCTTTCACACGCCCGAAGATGAAATTCATCCATCTCATTCAGTTTCCCTAGTCTTAGCTCTGATGCCTCCTTCCAATTCAGATTTAACCTATTGAGTGCCCATAAAACCTTGTGCTCCAGCTCTATTGGCAAATGACATGCTTTACTATAGACCATCTAATTCGGCGACATCCCAATGGGTGTCTTGAAAGTAGTTTGATACACCCACAAGGCATCATCTAGATTTTGAAACCAATATTGCCTACTTGTGTTCACTATTTTGGATAGGATAGACTTTATCTCCCAATTTAAAATATCCACTTGACCACTGGTTTGTGGGTGGTATAGAGTTGCTAATTTATGCTGTTTCACACCATATTTTGCCAAGGCATCCTGAAACACTTTGTTGAAAAAATGAGATTCTCCATCGCTTATGACAGTATATGGTACTCCAAAGTAAGAGAAACTGTTATTTTTTAGAAAAGCAACCACTCTCTTACCTTCGTTGTCAGCCAGAGCAACTACTTATACCCATTTGGATACATAATCTACAACAACCAATATGTATTTCAACCCATAGAAACTAATGAATGGCCTCATGAAATCAATACCCCAGACGTCGAATAATTCAACCTCTAGCATTTTTGTCATGGGAATCTCATGGTTCTTTGAAATTGAGCCTTGCCTCTGATAATAATCATATCTCTTCACAAATTCATATACATCCTTGAATAACGTTGGCCAATAATATCCACTCCGCAACAATTTTCTTACAGTATGATCACCTGCATGGTGACCCCCAACTGGGAAGGCATGACAAGATTCCAAAATATTCAGCATATAAACTTTTGGGATGCATCTTCTGATAATATTATCAGCATAACGTCTGAATAGTATGGCTCATCACAGAAGTAACTTTTAGAATCATGGAGTAATTTCCTTTTATGATAAAAGGAAAGATCTTCAGGCATAAGATTGCTTACCATATAGTTGCATAGTTCGCGTACCAAGGCACTTTTCAAGCACAATAGCAAGGATTTGCTCATCAGGGAATGTATCATCAATTTCATATTTATTAGTAATTTCCTAATCTCCCTCAATCCTGGATAGATGGTCTGTGACTTGATTTTCACATCCTTTCTGGTCTTTGACCTCAAAGTCAAACTCTTATCGAAGATGCACCCATCTGATAAACCTTAGTTTAGCATCCTTCTTTGCCATCAAATATCTCAAGGTAGCGTGGTCTGTATAAACCACCACCTTGGTTTCCAACAAGTAAGCACAAAACTTCTCAAAAGCATAGACAACATCGAAAAATTCTTGTTCAGTAATAGTGTAATTGTTCTGCGCTCCATTCAACGGGTTACTCGCATAGTAGATGGGGTGAAACAATTTTTATTTATTCTATCCAAGAATGGTCCTAAGTTCTACTCCACTTGCATCACACATGAATTCGAATGGCTTAGACCAGTCTGGAGTAACAATAATTGGGGCAGCCACCAGTTTTTTATAAGGCATTCAATTGCCTTCCTACAATCATCATTAAATACATACTTAGAATCCTTCTTTAATAATTTGCACATTGGATTTAAAATTTTGGAAAAGTACTTAATAAACTGGTGGTATAATCTAGTATGCCCTAGGAAACTACAATAATACCCGTGTTTTTTATTAGCTTGAAAATCATCTCAAGGATGTTAGAACTTGCTTTGAAATAATAACTTATTCTTATATATGTGGTATTTCCATAATTTTCACTTCCTATCATGTGGTAAATTAAATAAGCTTTCCATCGATATATAATTCGCCCAAATTCGACACCCGAACAAAGAGTTAGAGCCTTTTTAGTGAGACAGTATTTGACCTGAGCCTTCAGCGCATCGTGGAGATAACTCAAATGGCAATTTTCAATTTCCAGGGTTGCTCCGTGATATTATTGTATCGCTCTATACTTCCAGGTTGTAGACAAGGTGGTAACGCGATAGCTTCATGTCGCGCCACCATGCAGTTTTTCAATTGTTAATTTCCAGTGACATGGTGCAATAACGCCGCATCGCGCCAAGGGTCCAACTCGAGAAATTTTATTGAAAATTTAATGACATGTCCAGAGTTACAAGGGTCAACTTCCTACCCCTATATAATCCCTTTAACACGTGATTCAACCACTTTTCACGCAAAACATATTAGTTTCTCTCAAGTTTATCTTAAGAACAAACTAGGGTTTCTATTGGGGATTCAAATTGAGGAAGGTTTTACCATCAATCTTCACGAAATCACGATCTAAGTTATGCATAGTGTTCATTCATGGACTCCTTTCATCCATGAAGTCAAAGAATCCTTTTTAACTATAAGTTATGGATTTTCTTCATGTTTTCATGCTTCGTATGTTCTCTTTCATGTTAATAAATAAGGAATTAATATCTATTCCATGATTTGATGATAAATTCCATGTGGGTTGATTAGTATAGATAAATATTCATGAAATCTCATGACTAAAACCTTGTATGATGAAAATGGAATTGAACCATGATGTTTAATTGCTATACCATGATGTTTACATGTACTATGCCTGCCATATGTTTGATTAAATGCCTAGATGAAGGAAATTTGCCTAACTAGCATGATATCATAAAAATCCCCATAAATGTACAAGATTTATGCCTATTAGACATTTGATGAAATGCTCCAATAAACGTATTGTGGTGTTTATCATGTATTCAAGAATTTCAAGTCATGTCAGTTTCCTTTCATCGAGTCCTAGGGGTACTTATACCTGAAATATTAGTTGTGTTACTAGAGCCATGTCATGTTTTCATGATACTCTTAATCAAGATATGAACTCTGAGACTTCAGATAGTCTTATGACTCAGGAAAAATCTCCATGATCTCATGAAGTCAGTCAGTTATCAGACATCAGTAGTATTCCGTTAGCCATGGAAATTCAGTGACTCAGTCCATGCTCAGTTCAATTCAGTAAATCATGTTCAGTGTCCATTCAGATAGGAGTAGGAATTAGCACCGAGTAAACCCAAGGATGGGGTCTCACTTGTTATACGAGGGTATGATTCCTAGAAACAATCTTTGCGTTCCAGAACTATGTAGCCAACATAGGTTGAGACATCGTAGCCTGCTACATGAGGGAAAATGAGGTGAATTAACCTATTATGTGAGAGTTCCAACCGTTCTCACTAGATTTACCTACTCACATGTGTCCTTACTAGTGGTGCGATATTGACACTCTTCTAATAAGGGCATAGATTGGACCCCAACTCAGCGATTATAGCATATTTGGGGAATATTGGTTAGATACTACTTCCCACAGTTTTATGTTATAGAATTAGGACTGTCAGATACAGTCAATCAGTCTTAGTAATAAACTCAGATAGTGCTTCAGATTTCAGGACTGTAAGACATAATCAACTTAGACATAGTATGGAACTCAGATAGTTCCATCAGATTTAGGACTGTCAGACACAGTCACCCATGTTCTCAGTTATATTCAGATATAGTCATTTATGTTATCAGTTATGTCCTGTTATCAGTGTTTAGACTCAGTATTCATGCTACTATAGTATCAGTATTATGTTATCACATTGTCAGTTACAGTTACACATTTTGTATGTATTCCCACGTTTATGTTAGACTGTCAATTAGCATTATTCATGCATGTGAACCATTTCATATAGCCTACTTCACATGTATGCTCAGTACATATGTACTGATGCATTCGCGCTATGGTGCTTTTTTTATGTTACTCCATAGGTTCAGAGACACGAGTTCCAGATCAGCAGTAGATTCCAATTTTAGCAGTTAGAGTAGAAGTGAGTCCTTATCCTTCGAGGACATAATGATTTTCCATTATCTCATTGATTAGCTTATTAGATGGAGTTAGTTGGGGACATGTACCATCAACTCCTTATTCAGATTCTTCAGACAGTAGAGGCTTTCAGACTACATGTAGACTAGATGCTGACAAGATATAGACTATTATGTTTTAGACTTTTGTTTGGTTTTGTTTATTCTATTACCCCACACAGATGTTACGTTATTCAGTTATGTTCATGATCAAACCTTATGGCCTTTCAGTGCATTTTTCCATATTATTATAATATCTTATACAGTATACAGGTACAGATATCAGTCATGGGTTAGCTTGTGGTCCTTCGGGGTCATAAGCACCATGTAGCATTTCGTTTTAAAAAATTAGGTAGTTACAAACTTGGTATCAGAGCCTAAGGTTCAATAGAGTTCTAGGAAGTCTGAAAGCCGCATCTAGTAGAGTCTTGTGCATGGGTGTGTTGCATGCCATATTTATGTGCAAGAGGCTATGAGATGTTATAAGAACAGTTTCCCCTCTTTCAGTATTCATGTCGTGCCAGTGAGCATAATCACAAGTCAGTCTCTCAGTCTAATTTGCTTTTTCGTTTTATTTCAGAACAAGCCTCCTAAGAGAAGAGATCAATCAGCCCCTCAGCCCGAAGAACCTTTGGGCGATAATGTTTCTCATGCAGAGTTCAGGATCGCATTTACCACTCTTGCTCAATCAGTCGCTGCTCATAATGAACATCCAATATTTATTCCGGCCAACCTAGTGGCCAACTTATCTGCAGCGAGAATTCAGGATTTCACCCAAATGAATCCTTCAACCTTCCTCAGGTCTAAGATAGATGAAAACCCTCATGAATTCTTAGATCAAGTTTAGAAAGTGACAGATGCCATGGGGGTGACTACTGTTGAAAGTACTGAGCTAGCTTCATACCAGTTGCAGGATGTGGCTCATGCTTAGTTCAAATAGTAGAAGTTTGAAAGATCATATGATATAGGTCCTATAGAGTGGGAGGAGTTTATCACTGCTTTCTTAGATAGATTCTTCCCCCAAGAGCTTAGAGAAGCCAAGGTGCTAGAGTTCATCAACCTCAGGCAGGGCAATATAACTGTGAAAGAGTATTCTTTTAAGTTTACTCAATTAGCCAGATATTCCCGTCATGTAGTTGCAGACGGTAGAACCAAAATGAGTAAGCTTGCTTCAAGGGTGAACGACAGCGTGGTTAAAGGGTGCAGATCCACTATGCTGAATAGTGACATGACCTTAGCCAGGCTTATGACTCATGCTCAGCAGATAAAGGAGCAGAATATTAAGCAGGGGGAGAAACAGAATAAGAGAGCAAAGACAAGTACTTTCAACTTTACTCAGCCTAAGTTAGAAGGAGAAAACCATTCCAAGTTTTGTCCTAAGTCATCAGTTCTAGCTCCCTCTACATCCAGTGCTCCAGTTCTTAATTTTAGAGAGGGTAACAAAGATAGAGCGCCAGGCTCTAAGTCCCAGGGCAGTGTTAGCAATGCCCACACCTATCCTCTTTACCAGACTTGTGGTAAGCACCATCAGGGTATTTGTATAGCGGTTATTGGTATTTGTTTCAGTTGTGGTAAGCCAGGCCATAGAGTTAGAGACTGTCCTCAGCCAAGTCCTCAGGGTCAACAGAATAGCTCTTCAACTCAGTCTGATTGCCCAAATCAGCAGGGTTCCACTTCCAGTGCTACTAGTGGGCAATGACAAAATCGTCTCTATGCTCTTTATACTTGACATGATCAGAAAAGTTCTCCTGATGTAGTTACTGGTATGTTACAGATCTTTCATGTGCATGTTTATGCTTTGCTAGATCCAGGAGCTTCCTTGTCTTTTGTTACTTCTTATATAGTAGTTGATTTTGGAATTAGTCCCAAAATTCTAGTAGAGCCCTTTTCAGTCTCCACCCCAGTGGGTAAAACCATCATAGCTCGGTGGGTATACAGGAACAGCTCGGTTATGATATTTTAGAAAATCACGTCAGCAAATTTAGTCAAGTTAGAAATGATTGATTTTGATGCCATTCGAAGCATGGATTGGCTACATTCCTGCTATCCCACAGTCGACTGCAAAAATAGAATAGTTCAGTTTCAGTTTCCAAATGAACCCATCCTAGAGTGGAAGGGTAATACTTCAGCGTTCAGAGGTCAGCTTGTTTCCTACCTTCGGGCAAGGAAAATGATATCTAAGAGGTTTGTTTATCATCTTGTGCATGTTAAGGACTCTAGTTCTGAATCTCCTAGTCTTAAATCAGTCCCAGTAGTGAATGAATATTCAGATGTCTTTCTCGAAGATCTTTCAGGAATTCCTCCCAAAAGGGAAATAGACTTCGGTATTGACCTTCTTTTAGACACTCAATCTATCTCTATTTCGCCATATAGAATGGCACCAATAGAACTCAAGGAATTGAAAGAATAGTTAAAGGATCTCTTAGATAAGGTATTCATCAAACCCATCATTTCCTCATGGGGTGCACCTATCTTATTTGTGCGCAAGAAAGACGGTTCACTCAGAATGTGTATAGATTAGCTTAAACTCAATAAGGTTACGATCAAGAACAAGTATCCTCTTCCCAGAATCGATGACTTGTTTGACCAACTTTAGGGTTCAAGTTATTTCTCTGAGATAGACCTCAGATCTAGCTATCATCAGCTCAAAGTTAAAGAATGTGACATCCCAAAGATAGCTTTCCATACGCGGTATGGTCACTTTGAATTTCTAGTCATGTCATTTGGTCTTACTAATGCTCCAGCCGTTTTTATGGACTTGATGAACCACGTGTTCAAGAAGCACTTGGACATGTTCATCATAGTCTTCATAGATGATATTCTGGTCTATTCTCACACTGAGCGCGATCATGCAGACCATCTCAAAATAGTACTCCAGACTCTTAGAAATCATCAGTTATTCACCAAATTTAGTAAGTGAGAATTTTGGATAAGATCAGTAGCATTCCTTGGCCATATTATTTTCGGTGATGTCATTAGAGTAGATCCTTAAAAGACTGAAGCGGTAAGGAATTGGCCTCACCCTATCTCTCCATTAGATATCAGGAGTTTCTTGGGTCTGGCTAGCTATTACAGATAGTCTATGAAGGGATTTTATTCTATTGTATCTCCTATGTCCAAATTGATTCAGAAGAAAGTCAAGTTTCCGTGGTCAGATCCATGCGATAAGAGTTTTCAAGAATTAAAGACTCGACTCACCTCAGCTCCAGTTCTAGCACTACCAAGCAGTTCAGACAGTTTCATAGTATATTGTGATGCATCTAGAGTGGGTTTGGGTTGTGTCCTCATGCAGCATGGTAAAGTCATACCCTATGCCTCCAGACAGCTTAAACCTCATGAGAGAAATTATCCTACTCATGATCTTGAGTTAGCAGCCGTAGTCTTTGCCTTAAAGATTTGGAGGCATTATCTTTACCGAGTTCATATAGACGTCTTCACAGATCGTAAGAGCCTTCAGTATGTCTTTTCTCAAAAAAATATCAATCTTCATCAAAGAAGGTGGTTAGAGGTCTTAAAAATTATGACATGAGTGTCCTCAATCATCTGGGCAAGGCCAACGTAGTGGCCAACACTCTCAGTAGACTGTCCATGGGTAGTATTTCTCATGTTGATGATAGTAAAAAGAATTTATCCCAGGAAGTCCACCAGTTTGCCACACTAAGCGTTCGCTTAGTCGATTCTTCAAAGGGTGGTGTATGTGTTCAGAGTAGTTTAGAATCATATCTAGTTTCTAAGGTGAAATAAAAGCATAATAGGGATCCCAGCCTTGTCAAGTTAAAAGAGTCAGTTCAAGATCAAAAAATAGAGGTTTTCTCCAAAGGAGGAGATGGTTTTCTCCGTTGTCAGAGTCGTCTTTGTGTTCCAGACGTAGATGACATAAGGCAACGAATTCTTGTAGTAGCGCATTGTGCGCGCTACTTTATTCATCTAGGGGCCACAAAGATGTGCCGCTACTTGTGGGAGATATATTGGTGGAGCAGAATGAAAAGAGATGTTGCAAAATTTATGGCTAAGTGCTCTACATGTCAACAGGTTAAGATAGAGCATCAGAAGCCTAGTGGGTCCATATAGGAGTTTAGTATTCCTACCTGGAAGTGGGAAGTCGTGAACATGGACTTCGTGATGGGTTTTTCTCGAACTCATCATCAACATGATTCAGTTTGGATCATTAAAGATAGGATGACCAAATAAGCTCATTTTTTTCCAGTTCACACCTCTTATTCAGCTAAGGATTACGCCAAGATCTACATCAAGGAGCTGGTCAGATTGTGCAGTGTTCCGTTATCAATTATCTCAGACAGAGGTACCTAGTTCACCTTTTATTTTTGGAAAGCATTCCAAAAGGGTCTTGGTACCCAAGTTTATCTCAGTACAGCCTTTCATCCTTAGACAGATAATCAAGCAGAAAGGACCATTCAGACTTTGGAAGATATGCTAAGGAAGTGTGTAATTGATTTCAAGGGTATTTGGGATGACCACTTTCCCTTGATTAAATTTGCATACAATAATAGCTATCATTCCAGTATCCAGATGGCTCCATTCAAAGCTCTCTATGGTAGGATATATAGATCTCTAATTGGTTGGTTCAAAGTTAGTAAGGCCTTAGCCATAGGTCCTGACTTAGTATTCGATGCCTTAGAGAAAATTCAGTTAATTAGAGAAAGACTTTGGGCTGCACAAAGCCGACAGAAGTCTTATGAAGATGTGTGTAACAAGGATCTTGAGTTTGACATTGGTGATCATGTCTACCTCAAGATCTCTCCCATGAAGGGAGTGAAGAGATTTGGCAAGAAGGGAAAGCTCAGTCCCCGATATATCAGTCCTTTCAAGATTCTCAGTTGATTCGGCAAGGTAGCTTATGAGCTTGAATTGCCTTCAGATCTAGCCTCAGTTCATCCAGTCTTTCATGTCTCTTTGCTCAAAAAGTGTATAGGTGACCCATCAGTCGTAGTCCCTATTCAGAGCATAGATGTTCAGAATAGCCTCTCATATGAAGAGATTCCAGTTGAAATCTTAGACTATCTGACTCGTAGATTGAGGAATAAAGAAGTCCCTCTGGTTAAAGTTCTTTGGCAAAATTAGTCCGTCGATGGAGGTACTTAGGAAACAGAAGCAAATATGCATACCAAGTATCCTTACCTCTTCCCCGCCAACTCAGATCAAGCTCAAGGTAATAGTTCTCCTTAAGCTTACTCAGTTTCATGATTAGTATACATCACTAACTTAATTTTCAGTCTCATGTTCATGTTCCCATGATAAACTTGGTATCAAGTACCACCGCATATTCAGTCATGCATTCATGTATCAGATTGGTTATATAGTTATGCATCAGACATGTATTCTTATTGTGAGAAAACTTAGTTCTTCAGAACTCTCAGTTATGCATTTATGAATCAGTTACGCAAGCATCAGATATGCATGTTCAGTATGTTATGTTTAGCTTGTTAGTCACGTCTATCATGAGATCATGTTCTAGTTATTCATGTTCAGCTCATTGTTTCTCCTCTTAGTCAGTCTCATTCGAGGACGAATGTTCTCAAGGGGGAGATATTATAATACCCGTGCTTTTTCTTAGCTTGAAAATTATCTCAAGGATGTTACAACTTACTTTGAAATAAGAATTCATTCTTATACACGTGGGAAATTGAATAAGATTTCCATCAATATATAATTCACACAAATCTTAAACCCGGGCGAAGACTTAGAGCTTTTTTACGTTAGATAGTGTTTGACCTGAGCCTTAAGCAGAGATAGCTCAAATGACAATTGTCAATTTTCAGTGTTGCTCTACGATACTGGCGCATCATGTCAAACTTCCAGGTCATAGAAAAGGTGGAAACATGATAGCTCTGCGTCGCACCACCGTGCAGTTTCCCAATTATCAATTTCCAGTGACACATCATGATAATGCCACATTGCGCCAAGGGCCCAACTCGGGAAATTTTACTGAAAATTTAATGACGTGTCCAGAGTTAAAAGGGTCAACTTTCTACCCCTATATAATCCCTTTAACACGTGATTCAACCACTTTTCACCCAAAACATATTAGTTTCTCTCAAGTTTATCTCAAGAACAAACTAGGGTTTCTATTGGGGATTCAAATTTAAGAAGGTTTCACCATCAATCTTTATGAAATCACAATCTAAGGTATGCATAGTGTTCATTCATGTACTCCTTTCATCCATGAAGTCAAAGAATCCTTTTTAACTATAAGTTATGGATTTTCTTTATGTTTTCATGCTTCGTATGTTCTCTTTCATGTTGATATATGAGGAATTGATTTCTATTCCATGATTTGATGATAAATTCCATGTGGGTTGATTAGTATAGATAAAGATTCATGAAATCCCATGACTAAAACCTTGTATGATGAAATTGGAATTGAACCATGATGTTTAATTGTTATACCAAGATGTTTACATGTACTATGCCTACCATATGTTTGATTAAATGCCTCGATGAAGGAAATTTGCGTAACTAACATGATATCATGAAAATCCCTATAAATGTACAAGCTTATGCCTATTAAACATTTGATGAAATGCTTCAATAAATGTATTGTGGTGATTATCATGTATTCAAGAATATCAAGTCATGTCAGTTTCGTTCTATCAAGTCCTGGGGGTAATTGTACATGTAATATTAGTTCTGTACCTAGATCCATATCATGTTTTCTCGATACTCTCAATCAAGCTATGAACTCTTAGACTTTAGATAGTCTTATGACTCAGGAAAAATATCCATGATTTCATAAACTCAGTCAGTTATTAGACATCAGTAGTATTTCGTCAACCATAAAAATTTAGTGACTCAGAGGTCCATGCTCAGTTCAGTTCAGTAAATCATGTTCAATGTTCATTCAGATGGGAGTAGGAATTAGCATTGAGTGAACCCAAGGATGGGGTCTCACCTATTATACGAGGGTATGATTCCTAGAAGAAATCTTTCCGTTCCAGAATTATGTAGCCAGCATAGGTTAAGACATCATAGCCTTCTATATGAGGTTTGATAAGGTGGCTTAACTTGTAATGTGGGGGTTCCCACCATTCTTGCTAGAGTTACCTGTTATATGAGGGTTTCTCACATGTTCCTTACCGGTGGCGCGGTATTGACACCTTTCTAATTAGGGCATAGATTGGATCCCAGCTCAGCTATTATAGCATATTTGGGGCATGTCAGTTAGAAACTACTTCCCACAGTTTCATGTTACAGAATCAGGACTTTCAGATACAGTCAATCAGTCTCAGTAATAGAACTTAGATAGTTCTATAGATTTTAGGACTGTCAGAAACAATCTCAGATATAGTACGGAACTCATATAGTTTCATCTAATTTAGGAATGTCAGACATAATCACCCATGTTATCAGTTATATTCAGATACAGTCATTCATGTTATCAGTTATGTCATGTTATCAGTTTCCAGACTCAGTAATCATGCTACCACGGTATCAGTATCATGTTATCACGTTGTCAGTTACAGTTACGTATTTATGTATGTATTCTCACGTTCATGTTAGACAGTCAGTTAACATTATTCATGCATGTAAACCATTGCATATAGCCTACCTCACAAGTTTACTCAGTATATATATACTGACGCATTCGCGCTACGGTGCTTTCTTTTTATGTTATACCATAGTTTCAGAGACACAAGTTCCAGATCAGCAGTAGATTCCAGTTTCAGCAGTTAGAGTAGAAGTGAGTCCTCATCCTTCGAGGACATAATGATTTTCTATTATCTCATTGATTAGCTTATTAGTTGGAGTTAGTTGGGGACATGTCCCATCAACTCCTTATTCAGATTCATCAGATAGTATAGGCTTTTAGACTAGATTCAGAATAGATACAGACTTTCATGTTTTAGACTTCAGTTTTGTTTTGGGTATTCTATTACCTCACACAGATATTACGTTATTCAGTTATGTTCATGATCAAACCTTATGGCCTTTTAGTGCATGTTTCCGCATTATTATACTATCTTATGTAGTATACAGGTACAAATATTAGTCATGAGTTAGCTTGTGGTTCTTTGGGGTCATGAGCACCGTGTAGCATTTCGGTTTAGGATATCGGGTCGTTACAACTACGAACTCCCTTCATAGAGATAGGAGGGGGTTATTTCTGTATCACCTCTACTTTTGCCCAGTCAACCTCAATCCCCTTGGCTGAAATTCAATGTCCAAGCACAATTCCCTCCTTCACCAAGAAGTGGCATTTCTCCCAATTCAGCACGAGATTGAATTCCTTGCATCTCTGGAGCGCTCTACTCAAATTTACCAGACATTGCTCAAACGAGTCACCCACTACAGTAAAATCATCCATAAATACCTCCAAGGTGTCCTCCACTATGTCGGAGAAGATAGACATCATGCACTGTTGGAATGTGATGGGTGCATTACATAAACTGAACGACATTCGCTTGATTGCAAATGTTTCATATGGGCATTTGAATGTTTTTTTCTCCTAATATTCTGGGATAATTGAAATCTGATTGTATCCTGAATACCCATCTAAGAAACAATACCAACCCCTTCCTGCCAAATGATCAAACATCTGATCCATGTAGGACATTGGGAAGTGATCCTTTAATGTCCACGAGTTCAACTTTCGATAGTCCATACACACTCGCCACCCAGTCACTGGACTAAGCAGAATCAACTCATTCTTCTCATTAGCAACTACAGTCATGCCTCCTTTCTTGGGAACACATTGCACGAGACTCACCCACTTGCTGTCGGAGATGAGGTATACTACCCCTACGTAAAGCCATTTAATAATATCCATTTTAACTACTTCTTGCATCGGTGGGTTTAATCTGCGTTGATTCTCTATAGTTGGTGTGCACTCCTCCTTTAACAGATTTTTTTAGCTGAAGATATCTGGCGGAATACCAATAATATCAGGAATCGTCCATCTTATAGCCCTTTTGTATCTCCTAAGCATAGAAATAAAGACATCTACCTGATGCTCACCCAAGTCTACTACAATAATGATGTGTGAGCAAACGTTAACACATTTAATGCTTTTTAGCTAAAAATAATTGTAAAGTCTTAAGCAACTTTTATTGTTCTTTTATTGTTTTATTTTTAATGCAGATACAAGTGATCGGGGAGGAAACCAAAGAAAATAAGAATAAATTAGCTGAAATCTGGTGCAAATGAGCTATACTGAAGTTGATGCCATTTTTGAAGCACCGTCAGACATATGACAGGCTGTCAAAGTTGTCGTCAAACTTAGACAGAACCTGAGGAATTGAGATGAAATGTGACGATGTTTCGGAAGTGCCGTCAAGCATAGGATGGGCTTTCAAAGTGGTCGTCAACCTAAGGCAACTTATGCTGATTTCCAGTAAAGATATGACGACATTTTTCATGGGCCGTCACATATTTGACACGTCGTCAGATTTGCCGTCAAAAAAATCCAAAGATAGTAATTCACTGGAGACTTTGACAGCATCCTGCACACGCTGCCATACTTATGACGCGCCGTCAAGAATGTCGTCACCCATCCCAAAGAAAATCTTATATTTTAATTTTATTTCCTTATTTAGGGTTGACTATTTAAAGACCTGTAGGAGGGTTTTCTAATATTATTATTCCACAGAAGGAGAGAGAGTTGCACTTGAGTTTTTGGTGAGAAAACACATTGATATTTTCTCTCTCTAATTTTCTTGGCTTGAAGAAGCAAATCCTTTGAAGGTATTAATATCATTAATTTGGAATTTCCTTTGTGATCTAATCTGCGATTCACTAGTTATTATTCATCTCTGTAAGTTTATCTTTCAAATCATGAATTCAATTATGTGTTTCGTTCGTTACATCATGAGTGGCTAAATTCCATTAGCCTGGATTATGGGATCTAGGGTTAGGTCATGATAAGGTGTTAAATACTCAAGATTTAATAGGTGTTAGGATTTCATGATAATTCTAAGACTATAATTTATGTCTATTGGTTGCAAACAATAGGCATGCCTACTTTGGTTTGCTTGACAAAGAAATCATAAACAGTAGGAAGTGAGTTATCAATAGGGACTCGGAAAGGCTTCGTTTAATAATCAGTGTTGTAACAAGGTTGATTAACCTGAGGTAAAATCTGTGTAGCGATAAGTGATTCCCTAAGTTCGAGAGTATTAGGGAATTAGACGCTTGAATAGGTCGAGAGACATTTGAGCATACCATCGATAAAGATAGCTTGTCATCCTAACTACCGTGAGAACCTTGAGTAAATTTTAGTATCTGTCATATACCATAAGCCCTAGTGAACATAATCTTGGTTATTTCATAAAATTTTGATTACAAACTAAAACCAAGGTGACCAACAATTACTTGTTAAACTCAAACCTCTATTTATCTTCTCGTGCCAGTTGTTTAAATTTGACTTGTAGCTTTAGGTTCAAACTAGTTTAATCGTCACTCACATTGTTCCCTGTGGATTCAACCCCGACTCCAAAGTTGGGTAAATATATTAACAATGACCGCCTTACACTAAATTGAGGTATAAGATGGGCGTTATCAAAAATGGCGTCGTTGCTGGGAAACAATTTGGCGTATTAATTTAGTTTTGAATTTTAGCTTACTTGCTTAAACTCAAACTTGTAAATATTTGTTTGTGATTTCCTTTGTTTTTTGTATTAGGTAGATTTTCTTTATTTTTATTTATTTCTTACTATGGCATCATGGAATGAGTGTGAGTCTGATGGTTGGAAATCTTATCTGGATGATCCATGTCCATATTGTGATGGACTCCACTTTTGGCAAGATTGTAGATATGCTCCCCGGAGAGAGATGTGTGCATCATCTCCACCCTACCGAGAGTATAATTGTTCTTTATATGGTGGTAAATATGGACATTGGAGATATTTTCTAAATGCCCCCTCTCCCTATTGTGGTAACCCAAGTTCTAGTTCTTCTTATGAGTATGACAGGTCTTATGGTCAGGAAAAGAAAGAACAAAGCACTGGAAAGAGTGACAATGAAGCTACGCTTCAACTAATGTTGGATCGTATAGACATAACGAATGATACCATATGTGACATACATCAATATATTAGGGCATTTAACAAGGGAATAGAAAAGATAGAAGAGATGGATATCGAGGTCAATCATCCAAAAAACTTTTCTACATTATGTTTATATGATATCTTATCTGTGGAATTATTTAAAATAATGGAAGAGTGTAAGGATGAAGAGCAAGAATCCGATGTTGATGATGAGCTTGATGTTGAGCAACCCTCGGTGATTTTCCAATCAACCGAACCATTCATGAATGAAGATGCCAAGGATGAGGAAATGGTATTAGAATCAAAAGAAGAAATCAAGCACAATCCTCGTGAAGAATCTAGTCCATTTCAGGGTAAAAATACTAATAGGGAAGTTATTCTGAAATTGAGGGTTAGTCCTCATTCGAATCACTTTTCAACATTATGGTTATTGGATGTGATGAAAGTCGAATCACCCAAGCAAATGATGAATTTTAAAAATGAGGAAGAAGATTCTTACATTTTGGAGTTTGTCCTTCCAAAAGGGTATACTACAACCCCAATATTGAAGGCCAAGGAGCTTAAAGATCGATGCTCTTTTAGTGGCTATTTAAGATTCTCACCTTTTCCAAATGAGACCACATGAAAGTTTGATGAAAAATTAGGCAAGCAATTCAAGTCTTCGAAGTGGTATGATAGAACATTCCTCATCATGCCCTCACATTTACCCAACGCACATCGAAGATGTATTGATCAAAAGTTGGTCCGGCGTTTCAAATCCTCCAAGTGGAGACATAAATAATCATCAACAAGGTATCTTGACGAAGTCTAAGTAGTCAAGATAACTGAGTCACGCCGCGATATTAAACCAGGCGCTTCTTGGGAGGCAACCCAAGGTATTTTGTTGTTTGTATTCGTATTATGTAATTGACATCAGATCTTTGCACCCATGGTGCCACAGGTATGTTTCTGACTCTTGTTTTTTGGTTTGACGCATTGGGGACTTTGCATGATTTTAAGTTGAGGGTGGGGCTACTTGTGGGTGTTGATGTCCTTCTAGGGTTTTTGTTGTCGTGCCTATTTTCCCCGAAGTCGTGTTCCTAGTAGAGCCGACATCTTTAGGCGTATCGTATTTTATTTTGTGATGTGTTTTGTTTAACTAGGGGAAAATAAGTATCTGGGGCAGTTGCCATATTTTTATTAATTTTTTAAACACCTCTCCAATGATCTATTTTATAACTGTGTGACATGCATTCATGTATGACCACTGTGCATCTTATTATGGAATTAGTACTAGTGACATAATAATCACTGCTAACAATTGCATGAACTGAATAGGGAATAGCATGTGATGTACCTGTGTGCCATGTGTGTGTAAGATTTTATTATGTTTTCTTGGTACTGCCGAATCCAGAACTTGCCCGATTCGTCTTGCCTTAGTTGAAAGGTAGGGGTTAGGAAAGGATCATAGGCCATTTTTTAATTTAAGTCACTATTAGCCTAAATGGCATTCCCATAATGCATGATATCCCTTGATCCCTGTTTGAGCCTGAATTGACCAGTTTCTTTCTACGATACCTATCACCTTCCCTTTTTTTTATCATAATGAACTTGTTTTGGCCCTGGTCCTCCTTGGACACTGTGCACCTTGACTTAGGCAAACAACCTAAGTTGAGGGTGGCTATCATAGGGGTGCATGATGTAAATTGGGTATGAAGAAGGGTAGAGTAGAAGAAAAAGAATAAGTGAAAAAGAAATAGAAAATTAGTTGTTGGTGAAAAAGAGAAAGAAAAGAAGTTTGTTTGAATAAAAAGAAAAACTACACCCATTCTGAATGTGTGGTAAAGAGAAAAAAAATATTAATAAAAAGAGGTCAATAAGTGGACCCCACAAGTTAAGGTAGTGCCAAGGAGGTTAGTCACTCTAAATGCCATCTAATATTATACCAGCCCTAAGCCTACGTTACAAGACTAAGAAAACCCTATAGTGATCTTAGCTTACCTGTCTAGACACTTTGGTAATGAAGATAAGGGAAAGCATATGGTATTTGGAATAAATTGGTTTGAACTTTATTCTGAGAGTGAGTGTTTTTGTGATGATCCCCATGTTTATACTTTGATTTCTATTGTGAGAGAAAAAGCGGAAATTCTTTGTTGTGAGGGCACACTAGTATGTTGCTAGGTAACTTACTTGTTTGGGTAGTGTCATGTTGATATAAGCATGATTGTTGGTACTTAGTTGATGCCATGGATGGAATCCATTGTGTTACTTTGTTGTTTTTCAATAAGATACACAGTAGTTTAAATTGGTTGACCTTGGAGGTGGTAACTGAGTTTTGAGCTAAAATATTTGTTGACTGCTGAATGTTCTTTGTATTCTCTTAGTTAGTTTGTTGCTTGAGGACAAACAATTGTTTTAAGTTGAGCGTGTTGATGTGTGAGCAAAAGCTAACACATTTAATGCTTTTTAGCTCAAAATAATTGTGAAGTCTTAAGCAACTTTTGTTGTTATTTTGATTGTTTTATTTTTAATGTAGATACAAGTGATCGGGGAGGAAACCAAAGAAAATAAGAATAAATCAGCTAAATCCTGGTGCAAATGAGCTATACTGAAGTTGACGCCATTTTTGAAGCGTCGTAAGACATATGTCAGGCTGTCAAAGTTGCCGTCAAACTTAGACAGAACCTAAGGAATTGAGATAAAATATGATGACATTTCAAAAGCTCCGTCAAGCATGGTATAGGCTGTAAAAAGAGGTCGTCAACCTGAGGCAGATTATGCTGATTTCCAATAAAGATGTGACAATATTTTTCATGGGCCGTTACATATTTGACACGCCATCAAATTTGCCATCAGAAAAATCAGAAGATAGTAATTCACTGGAGACTTTGACGGCATCCTGCACATGCCGTCATACTTATGACGCGCCGTCAAGAATGTCGTCACCCATTCCGAAGAAAATCTTAAATTTTAATTTTATTTCCTTATTTAGGGTTGACTATTTAAAGACCTGTAGGAGGGTTTTCTAA
Source organism: Capsicum baccatum var. pendulum (assembly GCA_030864225.1). Classification (NCBI taxonomy): domain Eukaryota; kingdom Viridiplantae; phylum Streptophyta; class Magnoliopsida; order Solanales; family Solanaceae; genus Capsicum; species Capsicum baccatum. The sequence continues at coordinate 22,611,936 of CM061554.1, read as the reverse complement.
TATTATTATTCCACAGAAGGGGAGAGAGCCGCACTTGAGTTTTTGGTGAGACAACACATTGATATTTTATCTCTCTAATTTTCTTGGCTTGAAGAAGCAAATCCTTTGAAGGCATTAATATTATTACTTTGGAATTTCCTTTGTGATCTAATCTGTGATTCACTAGTTATTATTCATCTCAATAAGTTTATCTTTCAAATCACGAATTCAATTATGTGTTTCGTTCGTTACATCATGAGTGGCTAAATTCCATTAACCTGGATTATGGGATCTAGGGGTAGGTCATGATAAGGTGTTAAATACTCAAGGTTTAATAGGTGTTAGGATTTCTTGATAATTTTGAGAATATAATTTATATTTGTTGGTTGCAAATAATAGGCATGCCTACTTTGGTTTGCTTGACAAAGAAATCATAAACAGTAGGAAGTGAGTTATCAACAGGGACTCGGAAAGGCTTCGTTTAATAATCAGCGTTGTAACAAGGTTGATTAACATGAGGTAAAATCTGTGTAGCGTTAAGTGATTCCCTAAGTCTGAGAGGATTAGGCAATTAGACGCTTGAATAGGTCGAGAGACATTTGAGCATACCATCGATAAAGATAGCTTGTCATCCTAACTACCGTGAGAACCTTGAGTAAATTTTAGTATCTGTCATGTACCGTAAGCCCTAGTGAACATAATCCTGGTTATTTCATAAACTCTTGATTACAAACTGAAACCAAGGTAACCAACAATTACTTGTTAAACTCAAAACCCTCAATTATCTTTTCGTGCCAGTTGTTTAAATTTGACTTGTAGCTTTAGGTTCAAACTAGTTTAATCGCTACTCACATTGTTTCCTGTGGATTCGATCCCGACTCCAAAGTTGGGTAAATATATTGACGACGACCGCCTTTCATTAAATTGAGGTGTAATTGGAGCGTTATCAAATAGTCATAGGTAATGTGTTTTCTCTGCATAGAAATACATATCGAAGATGGCCAGACAGCTCCTTTAACGCCAACGCCGGTGGCTCTTTAATAGATGGTTTGGCCGGTGGTGTTGGATGATTTTTGAGGTCCAAATCCAGCTTCTTGGGAGCATATGAATATCATACCATTCCCGCTAGGGCATGCAATGTCTTCTCATATTCTTCAATACCTTCACTATCAAAGTTCATCAATACCACAACCAAAGTTTCAACAATAAATTTTTCTTCTGTTGGCACCTCTTGCTCATTTTTATAATATACGTCTACAATAAAAAATACACTCATCTCCTTGTGTTGCTTCATGGACTAACAAAAATCAAATCGGACTACCTCATCATTAATCCTAAACTGCAGCTCATTTTCTCGCAAGTCAATCAACACACTCCCAGTTGGGAGAAAAGATCTACCCAAGATTATGAGTACCTTAAAGTCCACCTTGCAATCCAGGATCATAAAGTCGTAGGAGAAATAAAATAGGCCACTCTCACAAGCACATCATATAATATACCAACTGGTCACTTAGCAATGTACCACTCTTTCTCTAATTAAGTTTCACCAAAAGTTGGTTCATCTGCTGCTCCAGCTATTTTATAGAAGTTGAATGTGAATCGACCTACTTAGGATAAGTCACTTCTCATCGTTGTCACACCGACATTAGTCGAATCCACCTATTTTAATTACTTTTCCATCTTTTCCTTTATGGAGATCTTACCCGATCTAGTAGCAACATTATCACGGTCTCTAGGAGGCACATACAATCCACTCCTGTCATTCTTATTTTTCCAACTCCCTTGATCACAATCTTGGTAACTAGCTTTATTATAGTAGTTTCGACCTTGATTCCTTTGGCTATTACCTCGGAAACCCCCTGATTATTCAGATAGTTAGCCACCTCCTCAGAATCAGACTTGACTTCCCTACTTTGTGACCCCATGGCCTTCACCTTTTCTATCTTTCTCGATAGCAAATTCATAGTAAGAAAATCCATCTGGGTCTTCATATGGGCCATGTCTTGATCTAATTCTTTCTCTCTCTTACATTTTTTAGCTGTCATACTACTAGTGACAGCAGGGCTGGCTACCACAGAATCCCTGGTGTGCCAAGCTCTACTTGTCTTAGTCAATCGCTCCAACATATCTGCAGCCTCAGTAAAAGTAAACTCCATAAATTCTCCCCCTGAAGTATTGTCCATGGTTGGTTTAGTGATGGAGATTAAAGATCTGTAGAATATTACCATCAAATGCTCATCGGCCATCTTGTGGTTAGGGATTATGTAAACTTCTTCTTGAATCTCATCCAAGTCTCATGGAGTGCCTCATTTGGTAACTGCCTGAAGTTGCTAATCTCGTCCCTCAACTGTAACATCTTGAAAGGCGGAAAGAACCTTTCTAGGAAAGCTCCTTTCAATTGCCTCTAGTTTGTTATAGAATCGGGAGCCAACTCATTTAACTACATTATTGCCTTCATAAACAGAGACAATGGGAATAACCGTAGATGGATTGCATTTTATACAACTCTAGGGTTGTCAAGATATTTGCAGATGTTAATGAAATTCTCCAAGTGCATACTTGGGTCATCCCCTGGAAGTCCACCAAATAACTCTTTTTGGTTTAGCAGCTATATCATGGTGCTTATGATATTAAACTTCCTCTTGGTGCTAACAGTGGTGGAATAATGGCTCCTATAGCACCAACCTCATCCAAATCTGTGTCATCTTCCTTATCAGCTACAAACTGCACAGCAGGTTGGAGGTTAGCTCTTTCTCTAGCTACCCAATTCCTATTCACTGTGCAGCTATATTCTCAGCATGCCTCCTATTTATAGGCTCAATTAGGTCATCATCTCTCAGGTCCTCCTTAGCTAGGTTAGAATCACGAGCTGGTTGACCATAATTTTATTGATTCAATTGAGCTGCCAAGGCGGCTAGTCAATATGCTTCTTACTGATCTTCCATTCTGCCAATTAATTGAGGTTCTGGATGGTATGGTAGTAATGGTTCTCCTGACCTCCTCATACATGGCATATGAAATAAATATCCTGTAATAAACTAAAACAACAAATAAAAATAAAATTAAGAACTTGACCAAATGTCAATTAACTCTCATAAACTTAATTAACAACCGTAATCCCCGGCAACGGCATAGAAAATTAATACACCTAAATTATAACTCTCGTTAGAAAGTGTAAGCAGTCGTCATCAAATATAGAACCGTTGGGGTCGAATTCCACAGGAAATACTGTACTAATTAAGTATTATGATTATTAATGGATGGTTGATCGAAGGTTCTGGAGTAAAGGGGGTTGTTTGTTAACAGTAAAGTATGCTTGTAAGGTTTGATTCAATGAGAATGAAGAAACTAGGATTATGTTCACCAAGATTTTGCAGCAGTCAAGGTTGTAAGTTATCTCGTATTTATACGTAACAAATTCCAATTGTAAGAATTATTGAACTCTAAAGTTCATCTATGTGTTTCTCAACCGTAAAAGATAATTAACCCTTAATTCTCTCAAACTTAAAGAATATATTGATATGTTCAATTGAAAATAACACATATATGACATAACATAACAACATTTTCTTTGAAAAAGTCTATCTACATAAGTTCATATTATATAAATGGTACATATTAGAGTAAACAAAATGCCTTTTTTCACTCTTGTTAGATACTAGAAAGCTTTTGTTTCATATTACATTTGATGTTCAACCATGGAAACCAAGAATCTTCCAGTGATCATCGCTACGTAAAGTTAGTTAAATCCGGCAATTCTTGAGGTTTAACAGGTACATTATTAGTCGAGCTAGTAGGTTCTGAGTAATCTGCAAAAGGATTTATTCTTGGTGTAAATTTTACTAGTGCACCATGTTCTTCATCAAAAGTCTCCCATTGATCAGTAATTATCGTCTTCAATTTTCTTTCAGAGTCTTTTTTTTCGTAAACCACAATGGCTCCATCAATTTCATCAATCTTATCGGGTTTATCTAAAACCCCATTGATGATTTCTTCGAGTTCTTTGATTTCTTCATGTGGGATTTGGTCCACTATTGGTTTTATTTCCGTATTTCTTACCCTGATATCTCTGTTGAACTCAAAATATAGAGACAATTCTACAGTTTGTACCTTTGCCTTTTTAATGATTTTAAGAGCCATTATGGCTTCAACTTTCCCAACTGAATTAATCCTCGATAAAACTCGAGCAATCCTAAGACAAATCCTGCTATAAACATCGAAAATATCTGTCATAACGCAATCCATGGCTTCGAGAACAAGAGGGACGATAGAAGAATCTGATAATGGCCTAATTTCAAGCAACATATCGAGCAATGTTTGTAATTTTTGGACTAGAACAAGGTCTTGAACCATCAAGTAATTCTCTTTTTCATTGTTTTCAACATTATGCAATACCATTTTGTTGTTCAAATTCATCATGGTTCTTTTTTTCTCCAATTCCATGAAAAGGAAATACGATTTCTGATCAAGAAATGCGAAATAAGAGCGAATGAACACGTTAATCCCTTGCATTTCGTAATTTCTTGAATGTCCATCTTCGAAGTTTGAGAGATCAAATGTCAATCTCCCAATTCTTTGAATACAAGGGAGCCTAGTGCTATAAAGGCCATGCATTAAGATTAAAATTTTTATTGCAACAACCCAACTCCTCGTTTTCTCCGTTCGAATAGATATAGCCCAAATGAGGGGCTTGAGATTAGTCGATGACAAATATAGCCATCTAAAAATGCGGTCAACATTTTTCATGTTCATGGAGAATTCATCATGGCTCGTAGCTTTTATGACAGCAGCCTCAATGTCTGGATTCCGCAGAGCTGTTCATCTCGATAAACTAGCAATCCATGCGCTATTTTGATCTTTAAGCAAACCAGAAACCTTTCTCCATAGCCTCATTGCTAGTTTGATATTTGACCCTGCTCTGTTTCCCCGGTTTTTTCCTTCTTCCTCCTGATTTTTTTTTTCTTGTTGGAAATGTTTTTTTGTGGTGGTATTATTTTTTATTTATTAAATTATGTTTTATTTTTATTACTGTGAACATTATTACTCTCTTCGTTTCAATTATCGAAACGATATTTATATTTTGGACGACTCAAAATGTTTGAATAATGTATCTTTGACTCTCTTAGAAGGATGAATGCACAAATGTTGACAAGAAAAGAAGATAAAATGTAGTATACAAATAATCACTGTATGCAAAGTTGATCTCTCCTTGGAAAAACACACACGTAATAAGCGCTTCTAGACACATAATGTGACTAAAGAACTCGTTAAAAGCGCTTATATGAAGCGTGAATATACGATTTTGATTAAACCAAGACCAAAATCTAGAAGAAAAAACCAAGAGATAAAAGAAAATCCCCTCTTTCTGTTGCTTCCTTTGCGTTGGATATTACAAACCATGCAAGTATAGGTGTCAATTTATAATATTAAACTTCAACATAATTTTATTCCCCAAGAAAAAACACAAATCATTTATTGATCTGTTCCTTGCATAGCTTTGGAGTCTGCTTCAAAAATGTTTGAAGAAACAGACAGCAGATCTATTGGTCCTTTTCTCAATATTTTAGACTACATAAGATTATGATTTACGTTACCCGTGTTGTCTCTAGTTACTTGCCGGCGGCTCAAGAAAATTTGTGACCTAAAATTAAAATTGAACGGAGTCTCAAATTTTTGTTAAAAATTAATTATGTTTATAAAGTCTACTTTTAAAATTGTTTAACAGATTTCTTCTAATAATTCTTTTTCAATTAATAATACAGTACACACATTAATTTTTTGAGGCATAACACTCTGGACTAGATATATCAAACTCCTAAATTCATTTTATATAAAAATTTACTTTTTCTACAAATAATATTTAATATCATTTTTAAAATTTGTAATCTATTATTACTTAAAAATAACGAGGCCCCTCAAATTTGGGGGCCTAAAGCGGCCGCTTTTTTTTTCGAATGGGTAGAGTCGCCCCTGGTTACTCCTAATAAACATGTAACATATATTTTAATGAACTAGTTTAATCGCACACGCCTCGCACGTTCAGGGGCGAATTTAGGGGTATAAGTGGAGGTTCCCGGGAACCCAGTAACTTTCGTGCGGATGTCGTATTTATATTAAGAAATTTAGTAAATATATAAGAATAATAATTTGGGAACCCATAAATAAAACGTGTTCTTGGTCTAGTGGAAGAGAAGAGATTGCTAAAGCTTTGTAAGCTTCTTTGCTATGAGTTCTAACCCCGTCAATCACTATATTCAATTTTATTTTTTCCATAGGAACCCACAAATTTTAAATTCTAGATCCATCTCTGCGCACTTGTTACTTTTGATTATTTAAAATTAAATGATTTTATCTATTGTGAAAATTTTTAATGAAGTGCAAAAAGTTCAAATTATTTCTCAACGATCCTTCACACTTTAATATAATAATGTAAACATAACGTATATTTTATCGTAAGCACCTATATATTTTACCACCAGAAGCTTCAAGTGGTTAATACATCAACACTTTTGCGATCATGCAGTACCTGTTTTCCTTGTTGCTAGAGGATAAGAGAGACGCATCTATTTGAATCATATTTATAGTACGATTTTTCCTTCTATATTTAAAATCTTTCCTTATTTTTAAACTGGATCTTTAGAAAATCTTTGATTACTTACTTAAAACATTTATTTAAGTTGATTTAAAATTCTTAAATTAATGAAAAAGATATTAGTGTTATAAATGTATTTTCATTATAGTGAATGTCTATCAAGATCTAATAAGATCTAGTTGATAACTATCAGGATTTGAAGTATATGTCTTTAGTCAGAAACTAGGAGTATTTTTCCCTATAAATAGAGGAATTTTGTTCATTGTATTCTCAATATGATGATTTCTCATCCTCAAGAGAAATAAAGAAGTCTCCCCTCTTCTCTCTCTATTTATTATTCTGTATTCTTTCTTGTTTTATAACACGTTATCAGCACGAGACTCTGTCAAACAAGGTGAGATTATGCCAAACATTATGACATCTCGAAGATGTGCATATTGAATATTAGACATGTATTGAAGAACTAAAAGATTCTTCAAGAATTGTTTATGTCGCTTGTTCTCATGATAAGTTGGTTGGACCAACTAATGTTGGGATTGAATTCCTTAAATCTGAAAATATAAAAAGTGAATATGGGGTCGTTCACCTATCATGTGATACGTTGAAAAGCTGCATCAATAAGATGATCATATGTACATTCATTGTCAACTGGCAGTTTGACATTCATAAAGTTGTTTTCTCAATAAAATTGAGTTAAGAACATAATTTTCAGATTGTGCAATCAAGAAAGTTATCGTGTTGATGATGGTTTGGCATTATTAATGAGAACAAAGCTTCATGTGTTGGTCTGAAATATGATATGTTGCATACAATAGCACTTGTATGCATTAGACCAAAAATTATGATTATTTCTTCTCTCTTAATTGGTTCAAGGCCAGATACCAATTATTCCATCTAATAATTTTGATGTGCGGTATACGATTAATGAATATACCATAATGCTCAAAGATGGATTCCTCAAAGAAGATGGAGGATGTATGTTATTTTTTCTAACATAATGGGGAGATTATAAGAAGCTATGAAGTATGTTACAAATTATCATCAGATCCTCATTTGAAAGATAATTCAATTTAAATGCCGAAAGCATCTCATATTTAAGCTGCAAGTGCTCTTATTTTGCATTCTTAAAGGATAAAGTATACTCGTGCATAAAGCGTGATAGACTAGTCGATTCCAAATGAAATAATCTTTGAAAAGAAAAAGGAGCACATAATCATAATAAGAAGGCAATATGCTCTTGAAGAGCCTAAGACATAACACTTCATGAAACCTTATGAGAGGTTTAGGTACCTAAAATAATGAAGTGATGAGATTTAAAAATATTATGTCACATTATGAACTGATACAAAATGATATATCATTGATGATATCTTTAATACAATATTGACCTAATATTGTGAGAGATTACGAGGATCTGAATTCTACGTTCATTTAAGTATGCTGACGTAGAAATATTTATCAAGTGACATGAAAAGATGCATCTTGGTAAGAGTAAAACTTATTTGATTTGTAGTCCAGAAAGTTGAAGATGTCACACATAAAATATTGAATATTGTCACTTTACAAAATTTACATGAAAACTTTTTTAAGGATTCAAAATATAAAATTCCTGGGAAACTTATTGATAATACTTATATTGTATAAGCTTATAGATTGAAAATTATTGAAACTCTTGGAGAGTTTTCAAAGTAATTGATTATTTGTGGAAATGAGAAATATACCGAATTAGATTGGTTATGAAGTACCTTATCTTAGTGAAAGTGGTGCACTCATGTATCTTGTAAATACTACAAGGCCCGATATAGTCTTTTCATTCAATTTGTTAGTAAGGTATATTTCTGCTCCTACTAGGAGACATCAAAATGGGATAAAACACATGAGCTTGTTTTAATCTAAAGATTGCAGTCCCGATTTTATTGGTCATGCTGATGTTGGGTACTTATCTAACCCGTATAAATCTCGATCTCAAATAGGCTATGTGTTCAAATATGGAGATACTGTTATATCTTGGAGATATACAAAGTAGTCTATCGTAGCCACTTTATTGAACCATGATAAGATAATAACAATTCATGAAGTGTAACGCCCCTATTTCTGAACCGAAATGCTACATAGTGCTCTTGACCTCGAAGGACCACAAACTAACCCATGACTGATATCTGTACCTGTACACTGCATAATATGCGTATATAAATGCGAAAACATATACTAAAAAGCCATAAGGTTCAATACTGCATAACTGATTAATGATAACGTCTGAATAAAGTGGTATCATAATACCAAGACAAAATTGAAATACTGAAGTCTGAATTAAATTTGAACTAAATCTGAAAGCCTCTAAGTACTATCTTAAATAAGAAGTTGAAGGAATAGGTATCCAACTAACTCCGTAAACTGAAAGCTAACTAAAATAATAAATAAAGTTAAATCATATCGTCCTCGAATAAAGAGGACTCACTGCAACTCTGAGTACTGAAATGCTACTGCTACTGTTGATCTGGAACTCGTGTCTCTGAACTTATGGTGTAAAATAAAAAAGAAACACCATAGGCATCAGTACGTTGGAATGTACTGAGTATGCAAGTGAGGTAGGCTAAATGCATGGGGTTCATATGCATAAACAATAATAATAGTAGACTAACTACCATGAGCATAAGAATACATGATTGCTAAATCTGAAAACTGATAACATGACATAATGATACTGATATAACTGATAACATGAGTGACTGTATCTAACAGTCCTGAATTTGAAAAAACTATCTGAGTTTTGTACTGTATCTGAGATGATTGTATCTGACAATTCTAAAATCTGAAGAACTATCTGAGTTCTTTTACTGATAGTGATACTGAAACTGTGGGAACTAGTTATTTAACCGACATACCCTATGTATGCTATAATAGCTGAGTTGGGGTCCAATCTCTGCCCTGACTAGAAAGGTGTCAATACCGTGCCACTTGTAAGGACAAGTTATGGGTAACCCTTATCTAACAGTGTCCCCAAAAGAGAATGGTAGGGCCCTCATCTGACAGTGCTTATCCATATTATCAACCCTCATCTGACAGTATTGATGTCTCAACCTATGCTGGCTACATAGTTCTAGAATGTAAGGATGACTGCTAAGAATCACACCCTTATTTAACAGTGTGTGTTCCCATCCTTGGGTTCACTCGGTGCTAACTCCTACTCCCATCTAAAGAGACTGAATATGATTAACTGACTATACATGAACTGAGTTTACTGAATTCCATTGACTGATGGAATACTATTGATATCTAATAGCTAACTGAGATCATGAGATTTCTGAGATTTCTTGAGTCACATGACTGACTGAATTCTATGGAACATGGCTTGACTGAAGATATCGTGAAAACATGACACGGTCTCTAGGCACACAGCTATATTTTTCTGGTACAAGTACCCCCAGGACTCGATGGAAAGAAACTGACACAACCATGACACTTCTTGATCATAGGAGTACAGTTCATAATTTACAATGCTATAAAAAAAGGGATTTCATGCTTCACATGGTTATCATATTCTTGATCATGGAAAGGAATGCGTGTAACATGTACATACTTGAATGATTTCAATATCATGAACATTGCATAACATAACAATTAATACATAATAATAGCATGGAATTTGTCTTGAATCATGGGGGGTAGCATGGACTTGTCATTTGCGCTCTACTAAGTCATGAAAACATGATTCCTATCATTTTAAGCATTCTATCGAACACCTTGCATGCACAACTTTGAGCATAGGTGTCTTTTATAAATTTAACAATCTAAAACTACCCAAATCCATAGGTTTTCAATCAACAAACTCACATACTTCATGAAAAGTCCTCCAGACACCATCTTGAAACATAAATGAAAACTATCAACATGAACATGATCGAATAACAACAAGTAAATCACAATATGTTATTTAAAAATATGATTATTGGACTCCACGAATGAAAGAAATTCGTGGATGAACACTACACATACCTTAGTTCGTGATTTCGTGAAGAATTGAAGGTGAAATTTCCTTGAAATTGAATCTTCTATGAAAACCCTAGGGCTTGTTCTTGAGAGTTTTTTAGAGTACTTGAGTATAAGTTGCTGAATTATGGCCAAATCTTGTGTTATAAGGCTTATATAGGGTGGGAAAATTGACCCTTTTAACCCTAGGACACGTCTTTATATTTTTGAGAAAATTTCTCAGTTTTTATTCTTGGCGCGATGCGCCACCATCGTGCCAAGTCACAGAAAAATGACAAATAGAAAATTGCACGGTGGTGCGACGAGGAGCTATCACGTTGCCACCTTGTCTGCAACTTAAAAGTTTGGCGCGACGCGCTACTATCAAGGAGCAACACTGGAAATTGACAATTGCCATTTGAGATATCTCCGCGATGCACTGAAGTCTCAGGTGATACACTGTTTCACTAAAAAGGCCCTAACTCTTCGCCCGGGTATCGAATTTGGGAGAATTATATATCAATGGAAATTTTATTGAATTTCCCATATGAAAAAAAGTGAAAATCTTGAAAACTCCCTATGGAAAAATCATCATTCACTTTTGAAGCTAATACTAGCCATTCTTGGGATAAAATTAGCTAGGAAAAGTTTGGGGTATTATAATATCTCCCCCTTGGGAACATTCGTCCTTGAATGAGACTTGATGAGAGGGGGAACAATAAGCTGAAAATGAACTGAACATCAATAAATGGAACATGATCTCATGACGTACATGACTGACAAGCTGAACATAACATACTGAACATGCATATCTGATGCATGTGTAACTGATTCATGAATGCATGATTGAGGTTTCTGATAACTGAAGTTCTCGCAATGAGAATGCATATCTGATGCATCATAATATACTGGACCTATATATGTATGCATGACTAAATACCAGGTTTGTGATGAAATATGAGTATGAAACTGAATACCAAGTTGTATTGAATACTGAACGTAAAAATAAATAAGCTTAAGGAGAACTATTACCTTGAGCTTGATCTGGATTGGCGGGTAAGAGGTGAGGATACTTGGTATGCATGTCTGCTTCTGCTTCCCAAGTCGCTCCCTCAACGGACTGATTTCACCAAAAAATTTTGACTAGAGAGACTTCTTTTATCCTCAGTCTACGAGTCTAATAGTCTAGAATTACGATCGGAATTTTCTCATAGGAGAGACTGTTCTGAACATCAATGCTCTGAATAGGGACTACGACTGATGGGTCACCAATGCACTTCTTGAGCAAAGAGAAATGAAAGAATGGATGAACTGAGGCTAGATCTGAAGGAAATTCGAGCTCATAAGCTACCTTGCCTAATCGACTGAGAATCTTAAAGGGATCGATATATCGGGGATTGAGCTTTCCCTTATTACTAAACCGCTTCACTCCCTTCATGTGAGAGATTTTTAAATAGACATAATCATCAATCTCAAACTCGTGATCCTTTCTACGAACATCAGAATAGGACTTCTGTCGGCTCTGAACAGCCCAAAGTCTTTCTCTGATCAACTGAACTTTCTCTAAGGCATCGAATACCAAGTCAAGCCCTATGACTAAGGCCTCACTAACTTTGAACCAACCGATTAGAGATCTACACCTCCTACCATAGAGAGCATCAAATAGATCCATCTGAATACTGGAATGATAGTTATTATTGTATGCAAATTCAATCAAAGGCAAGTGGTCATCCCAACTTCCCTTGAAATCAATTGCACACGCCCTTAGCATATCTTCTAGAGTCTGAATAGTCCTTTATTATTAGCCATCTGTCTGAGGATGAAAGGCTGTATTGAGATGAACTTGGGTACCAAGACCCTTTTCGAATATTTTCTAGAAGTGAGAGGTGAACTTGGTACCTCTGTCTGAGATGATAGATAAAGGAACACCATATAATCTGACCAACTCTCTAATGTAGAGTTTGGCGTAATCCTTGGCTAAATAAGAGGTATGAACTAGAAGAAAATGAGCTGACTTGGTCATTCTGTCTACAATGACCCAAACTAAATCATGCTGATGACGAGTTCAAGGCAAACCCATCATGAAGTTCATGTTCACTTCTTCCTACTTCAAAGTAGGAATGGTGAACTCCTGCATGGAACCACTAGGCTTTTGATGCTCTATCTTAACCTGCTGACATATAGAGCACTTAGCCACAAACTTTGCAATATCTCTCTTCATCCTACTCCATCAATAGATCTCCCGCAAGTCGTGATACATCTTAGTGTCCCCTGGATAATAGAGTATCACACACCATGCATTTCTGCAAGAATTCTCTACCTTAAGTCATCTACACCTGGAATACACAGACGACCCTGACAACGAAGAACACCATCTCCCCCTTAGGAGAAAACCTCTACTTTCTGATTCTGAACTAACTCTTTTAGCTTGACAAGGCTATGATCCCTGTCTTGCTTTTCTTTCACCTCGGAAACTAAAGATGATTCTAAACTACTCTGAGCACATACACCGCCCTCTGAAGAATCAACTAAGAGAACGCCTAGTCTGGCAAGCTGGTGAATTTCCTGAGCTATCTTCTTTTTGTTGTCCTCAACATGAGAAACACTACCTATGGAGAGTCTACTGAGAGCGTCGGCCATAATGTTGGCCTTGCCCGAATGATAAAGGACACTCATGTCATAATATTTCAAGAGCTCTAACCACCTTCTCTGATGAAAATTAAAATCTTTTTGAGAAAATACAAACTGAAGACTCTTATGATCTGTGAAGATATCTACATGAACTCCGTAGAGATAATGCCTCCAAATCTTTTAGGCAAATACTACGACTGCTAACTCAAGATCATAAGTAGGATAGTTCTTCTCATGGGGCTTTAAATTTCTGGAGGCATAGGCTATGAACGTACCATGCTACATGAGGACACAACCTAAACCCACTCTGGATGCATCACAATATACTATGAATCCATCTGAACCATCGGGAAGAGCTAAAACAGGAGCTGATGTGAGTCGAGTCTTCAAATCCTGAAAACTCTTCTCGCAGAAATCTGACCACAGAAACTTGACCTTATTCTGAGTCAATCTAGACATAGGAGATGCAATAGAAGAAAATCCCTCAACGAATTATCTGTAATAGCCAGCCAAACCCAAGAAACTCCTGATATCTGATAGAGAGACAGGGCAGGGCCAATTTCTTACTACTTTGGTCTTTTAAGGATCTACTCTGGTTCCATCACCAGAAATAATATGGCTAACGAATGCTACTAACCTTAGCCAAAATTTGCACTTACTGAATTTGGCGAATAGCTGATAATCTCTAAGAGTCTGAAGGACAATTCTGAGATGGTCTGAATGATCGCTCTTAGTGTGGGAATAGACCAGAATATCATCTATAAAGACTATGAAGAACATTTCCAAGTACTGCTTGAACACACGGTTCATCAAGTCCATGAAAGAGGCTGGGGCATTTGTAAGATCAAAGGACATAATTAAGAACTCAAAGTGACCATACCGAGTACGGAAAGCTATTTTTGGAATGTCACATTCTCTAACTCTGAGTTGATGATAGCTCGATCTGAGGTTTATCTTATAGAAATAGCTAGCACCCTGAAGTTTGTCAAAAAATTCATCGATTCTAGGAAGTGAATACCTGTTCTTCACCATAACCTTATTGAGCTGACGATAATCTACGCACATCCTGAGAGAACCGTCTTTATTGCGCACGAATAAGACTGGTGTGCCCCACGAGGAAATAATGGGTCTGATGAATCCCTTATCTAAGAGACCCTTCAACTGTTATTTAAATTTCTTAAGTTCTGCTGGTGCCATTCTGTATGGCGGAATAGAGATAGGTTGGGTGTCTGAAAGGAGATCAATCTCGAAGTCTATTTCCCTTTCGAAAGAAATGCCTGGAGGATCTTTGGGAAAGATATCTGAATATTCATTAACCACTGGGACTAATTCAAGACTGAGAGATTCTGAACCAGAGTCCTTAACATGAACGACATGGTAAACACATCCCTTAGATATTATTTTCCTTGCCCAAAGGTCGGAAACAAGCTGACCCCTGAAAGATGAAGTACTACCCTTCCACTCTAAGACGGGCTCATTTAAAAACTAAAATTGAACCATTCTGTTTCTGCAGTCGATTGTGGCATAGCAGGAATGAAGCCAATCCATGCCGAGAATAACATCAAAATCAGTCATCTCTAATTCGACTAAGTCTGCTAAAGTGATTTTTTGAAATATCATAACCAGGCAGTTCCTGTATACCAACCGAGCTATGATGGTTTTACCCACTGGGGTAGAGACTGAAAAGGGCTCTACAAGAGTTTCGGGACTGACTCCGAAATCTTATGCTATATAAGGAGTAACAAAAGAGAAGGGTGCACCTGGATCTAACAAAGCGTAAACATGAACATGCAAGATCTATAACGTACCAGTAACGACATTAGAATAATTTTCCTGATCTCGTTGGGTCTGAAGAGCATAAAGTTTATATGGGCGTTGCCCACTAGTAGCACTGGAAGTGGCACCCTGCTGGTTTAGGTGACCGTACTGAGCTGCGGAACGGTTTGGTTGACCCTGATAACCCGATTGGGGACAATCTTTGACTCTTTGGCCTGGTTTACCACAACTAAAACAGATATCGTTACTAGTTCTACAAGTACTCTTGTGGTTCTTACCACAAGTTTGACATAGGGGATTAGTTCTGGCATTGCTGACACTGCCCTGAGACTTAGAGCCTGGTGCTCTATCTCTGAACTTAAGACCTGGAGCACTGGCTGAAGAAGGAGCTGGAACTGACGGCTTAGGATGAAACTGAGAACGGTCTCCTCTCTCTGATTTGGGCTAAGGAAAGTTGAAACTACCTGTCTTTTCTCTCTTATTCTGCTTCTCCCCCACTCTAACTTTTTGCTCCTCTATCTGCTGAGCATGAGTCATAATCCTAGCTAAAGTCATGTCACTGGTCAACATCGCAGACCTACACTCATTTACCATGCTGTCATTCACCCCAGAAATGAACTTACTCACATTTAGCTCTACTATCTGCAACCACATGAGGGGCATATCTGGCTAATTGAGTAAAACTGAGAGAATACTCTTGCACCATCATATTGCCCTGCCTGAGGTTGATGAACTATAGAACCTTCACCTTCCTCAGCTCTTGGGGAAAGAATCTGTCTAAGAAAGCCGTGACAAACTCATCCCACTCTATAGGACCTGCATCATCTACCCTTTCAGACTTCCACTGCTTGTACCAAGTATGAGCCACATCCTGCAACTGATATGCAGCTAACTCAGCACTCTCAACAGTAGTCACCCCCATGATATCTATCATTTTCTAAATTTGATCAATGAATTCCTTGAGGGTCTTCATCTGTCTTAGACCCAAAGAATGATGAAGAGTTTATTCGGGTGAAGTCCCGAATCCTAGCTGCAGCTGAATAGACACTGGGTTGGACGGAACGATAGCTGGTCATTTATTCTGAGCAACGACTGACTAAAAAAGAGTGGTGAATGCGGTCTTGAATTCCGCATGAGAAACATGATCGCCCAAAGGTTCTTTGGGCTGAGGGGCTAATTGATTTCTTCTCTTGGGAGGCATATTTTCAAATAAAGAGAAGAGGCGGATTAGACTGAGATTGACTTAAGATTATGCTCACTGGTATGACATAAATACTGAAAGAAGGAAAACTGTTCCTAAAACATCATATAGCCCCCTGCACATAAATGTGGCGCGCAACACACCCATGTACGAGACTCTACTAGATACGGCATTCAGACTTCCTAGGACTCTATTGAACCTTAGGCTCTGATACCAAGTTTGTAAAGCCCCAATTTTCTGAACCGGAATGCTACACGATTCTCATGATCCCAAAGAACCATAAGCTAATTCATGAATGATATTTGTACCTGTACACTGCATAATATACGTATATAAATACAGACACATGTACTAAAAGGCCATAAGTTTCAATACTGCATAACTGAATAATGATAACGTCTGAATAAAGTAGTATCACAATACCAAAACAAAACTGAAATACTGAAATCTGAATCAAATCTGAACTGAATCTGAAAGCCTCTAAGTACTGTCTGAAATAAGGAGTTGAAGGAATAGGTCTCCAACTAACTACGAAAACTAAAAGCTAACCGAAATAATAAATAAAGTCAAATCATATCGTCCTCGAATCAAGAGGACTTACTGCAACTCTGAGTACTGAAATGCTACTACTACTGCTGATCTGGAACTCGTGTCACTGAACCTATAGTGTAAAATAAAAAAGAAACACCATAGCTCAAATACGTCATTACATTGGAATGTACTGAGTATGCAAGTGGGGAAGGCTAGATGCATGGGATTCATATGCATAAACAATAATAATAGCAGACTAACTACCATGAGCGTGAGAATACATGATTATTAAATCTGACTACTGATAATATGACATATTGATACTGATATAACTGATAACATGAGTGATGGTATCTGAAAGTCCTGAATCTGAGGAAACTATCTGAGTTCTGTATTGTATCTGAGTTGACTGTATCTGACAGTCCTGAAATTTGAAGAACTATCTGAGTTCTTTTACTGATACTGATACTGAAACTGTAGGAAGTAGTTATTTAACTGACATGCCACATGGATGCTATAATAGCTGAGCTGGGGTCCAATATCTTTCCTGACTGGAAGGGTGTCAATACCTCGTCACTGGTAAGGACAAGCTGTGGGTAACCCTTACCTGACAGTGTCCCCAAAAAAATGATGGGGCCCTCATCTGATAGTGCTTATCCACCTCATCAACCCTCATCTGACAGTGTTGATGTCTCAACCTATGCTGGCTACATAGTTCTGGAACGCAAGGATGACTGCTAAGAATCACACCCTCATCTAACAGTGTGTGTTCCCATCCTTGGGTTCACTCGGTGTTAACTCCTACTCCCATCTGAAGAGACTGAACATGATTAACTGACTATACATGAACTGAGTTTACTGAATTTCATTGACTGATGGAATACTATTGATATCTGATAGCTAACTGAGATCATGAGATTTCTGAGATTTCCTGAGTCACAAGACTGACTGAATTCTATGGAACATGGCTTGACTGAAGATATTGTGAAAACATGGCATGGGCTTTAGGCACACAGCTAAATTTTTCTGGTACAAGTACCCCCAGGACTCGATGGAAAGAAACTGACACAACCATGACACTTCTTGAGCATAGGAGTATAGTTCATAATTCACAATGCTATAAAAAAAGGATTTCATATTTCACATAGTTATCATATTCTTGATCATGGAAAGGAATGCATGTAACATGTACATACTTGCATGATTTCAATATCATGAACATTGCATAACACAACAATCAATACACAACAATAGCATGGAATTTGTCTTGAATCATGAGGGGTAGCATGGACTTGTCATTTGTGCACTACTAAGTCATGAAAACATGATTCCTATCATTTTAAGCATTCTATCGAATACCTTACATGCACAACTTTGAGAATAGGTGTCTTTTATCAATTTAACAATCTAAAACTACCCAAATTCATAGGTTTTCAATCAACAAACTCACATACTTCATAAAAAGTCATCAAGACACCATCTTGAAACGTAAATGACAACTATCAACATGAACATCATCAAATCACAACAAGCAAATCACAATATGTTATTTAAAACATGATTCTTGGACTCCACGGATGAAAGGAATCCATGGATGAACACTACGCATACCTTAGTTCGTGATTTCGTGAAGATTGATGGTGAAATTTTCTTGAAATTGAATCTTCTATGAAAACCCTAGGGCTTGTTCTTGAGAGTTTTTGAGAATACTTGAGTATAAGTTGCTGAATTATGGTCAAATCTCGTGTTATAAGGCTTATATAGGGTGGAAAAATTAACCCTTTTAATCCGAGGACACATCTTTAAATTTCTGAGAAAATTTTTTGATTTTCATCCTTGGCGCGACGCGCCACCATCGCGCCAAGTCACTGAAAAATGACAAATGCGAAATTGCACGGTGGCGCGACGCGGAGCTATCGCGTTGCCACCTTGTCTGCGACTTGAAAGTTTGGAGCGACGCGCCACTATCGCGGAGCAACACTGGAAATTGACAATTGTCATTTGAGCTATCTTCACGATGCGCTAAAGGCTCAGGTGATACATTGTCTTACTAAAAAGTCCCTAACTCTTCGTCCGGGTGTCGGATTTGGGCGAATTATATATCGATAGAAAGCTTATTGAATTTCCCACATGACAAAAAGTGAAAATCTTGAAAATTGCCCATGAAAAAATCATCATTCACTTTAGAAGCTAATACTAGGTATTCTTGGGACGAAATTAGCTAGGAAAAATTCGGGGTATTACATGAAGCTAGACGAGAATGTGTATGGTTGAAGTCCAAGATACATCTCATTTGAGAAAAATGTGGTTTGAAATGTGATAATGTACCCACAATTTTATATGGATATAATGCAGCATGTATAGCATATCTTAATGGAGGATTCATAAAAGGAGATAGAACGAAGCACACTTCATCAAAGTTTTTCTACATACACGAGCTACAAAAGAATAGTGATATTAACGTGCAACAAATTTGTTCAAGTGACAATGTGGCTAATTTATTCACCAAATCTTCTCCAATTGCAACTTTCAAGAAGATACTGCACATGATCGGGATGCAAAGATTCAAAGTTGTTCTCATTAGGGGGAGTTGATACGCATTTTACTCTTTTTTCCTTACGAGGTTTTGTCCCACTGGGTTTTCCTTGTAAGGTTTTTAATGAGACAGTCTATATGCGTATTATTAGAGATGTGTACTCTTTTTCCTTCAGTAGATTTTTTTTTTCGATTGAATTTTTTCTAGTAAGGTTTTAACGAGACACATTATCTATCTAAACATCCAAGAGGGAGTGTTATAAATGTATTTTCATTACAGTGAATGTTTATCATAAGATCTAGTTGATATCTATCAACTAGCATTATTTTCCCCTATAAATAGAGGAGTTTTGTTCATTGTATTCTCAATATAATGATCTCTCATCCTCAAGAGAAATAAAAAAGTCTCCCCTCTTCTCTCTATTTATAATTCTTGTTGTTCTTAATTTATATTTCAAAACAATTAGTCGATTTTCAATACAAATAGATGGAGCTTATAATTTCTTAAAGTTAGGTAAAAGAATAAAGGAAAAAGAAGATATAGTTTAACGAGGTGTTTGCTGGCTGAAGGTGATCACTTGGAAGCGGCAAAGAGGGCAAGAGTTGTGGAGTGAAAGCCAGTTGGTAAGACAATGTGAATGGAATACATGGCCACAAGCGACTTGTTTGGCCCCAACTGTCGATTCGAAACCTTCCATGCATACCGTACAAACACTACTACCGACCACTTCAACTGTAGACATTTCCCGAACAATTTGGGTGAAAGAAACATCCATCGACGTAATTGGTTCCCTGTGGCTTCCATTATTACAGACACAAATTTCAGGCTCTGGCATCGTCAAAGCCATGTCGAGGTCGAAAATTGGTTCATCCAACGACATCCAGCTTGACATTTTTCTTGTGTAGTAATGCTTAATATTAATAGTATACTACTCCTATTTGAATAGCTCTTCCACCAATATATATAGTACCCATATCTCCCCCAAAGCATATCACGCGGTTTCCTGGATAAGGTTGGTGGGGTTCGAGGATGCAATATTGCAACCTATGTTCCTTTGTTTACTTTTTTTGTTTCCTTTTTGATACATATTATTTCCTCTGTATTCAAATTTAACACTACAAGAATATATTTACGTATTCATTACCTACTCACTTTGTTTTAATTTGTTTATTTGAATTTTAACTTGATACAATGTTTAAGTAACTAAAGTAGACTATTCATTAATCAATCTGAAATTAAAAAATATATAAGATTTCAAAATATCATTTAATTTTGTGGTGTTAAACTTGTCAAGTAGGAAGATAGATTTAAAGAGTTGTCAAAAAAGAAATTAGAGACATTCTTTTTTAAATAGACTAAAAAGAAAAGTAAGACAAAAAAAAAAAAGAAACAGTTATTAATCAATTACTATTTAATTTTTAGAATTGAAATTTACTTCGAAAGAAATTTCTCGATACAAATTTTAGTTTAGTCCGACCACAACGAACATTAATTAATTGCAAAATCAACAATAACAAAAAAAGAATTTTGAACGCATTTACTCTGGCTACTTGTTACCTGTTACTGCATGGTGATTTAATTTGATGATGCCAAATATCTATACACGAACAATATATCAAAAAGGGGGGGGGGAAAAATGAAGATATGCAAAATTGTATCTCATTTGACCACTGTTAAGCAAGTGGCCGCCGCCTAAGAAATATCAAACCCGTAATAGTCAGATTCAAAGTTCGCCTAGTGGCTCCGCTACCTTTTTCCTGTCTTTTTGTCCAATTGCGTGGGCAGTGGGTGGAAAGTTAGCCTGTTGATTCAAATATGTCCTGATAATTTTAATTTCATTAACTATATGAAGTCGTTTCCTCTTAATAATTTCGAATATATATAATTATTTCAAAATCCTATATGGAATTATTATTCAAAAAATCATGTATTAATATATTCGAATTCAAAAGAGCTACGGGAAATAGATATGGAAACTATTAGGCAATGGATTATGACGTTGCTTAAACCAGAGACAGAACCTATCGCCAGAGCTATTAGAAAAAAATTTATTTCAGAAGAATTATTGACCAAATATTGCAAAACTATTGGACACAAATATCCAGACCACAAATGTTCAAAATGTAATAGAGGAGATAATGACGTCCCAGCAGTGCAGCTAGAATAAAAGAAGACAAAGACGACAGCTGGAAAGATAAAGAAGAGCAATAATGGAGATACAACAGATACGACAAAAACCACGGAGACAAGTTATTTATTAAGAGTTACGTAAAGTCTTTAGAATAATTGTACCTTACTATTAATGTGAAGATTTTTTTGTTTTAGGATTAGGTACTAGGCTACTATAGCCTTTAAGACTTTTTTACCTTTTTTGTTTTTTAGCTTTATGATTGATTCTTATCTTTAGACACATGTAAAATACTTAGAAAAATTTTTGTAAAGTTTCGTTCACTTATAAATAAAGAGGAACGAAGGCATTGCAAAGGCAAGCCTTCTTACATTCAAGTAAAAAATTCTCTCCGTCCAAAATACTTTTGCCTAGTTAATTAAATATACACTGCAATGGAAAAAGCTATGGAACAACAAACCTCAGAAATATCAAAGCTACCGGAACAGGTATATCTATTTATTAGCCTAGTTATTTTGCTAGTTATCCGCACCCCCCCTACAAATGGTATCAGAGCTATACGCGTTAGAGTTAGTTAAAATAGCTATGTTGGAATTAGTTAAATTATTAAGTTAAATTTAAATTTAGTTAAGTTAGATTTAGTTATTTATTAAATTAATTATGAGAAGACCATTTAAAAATAGAGAAGCTTTTAGAAAAATTAAAGAAAATTTAGTTAATAATTATTCAGAATATATAAGTTTAAATAAAACAAAAGAAAATCCACAAAGATTAGCCTATTTAATTACATTAATATCTAGTATTGAAGCAAAATTAATAATCCATTTAAAATCTAGAAGAATGAGACATATACCACTTAATTATGATAAAATTAGATTTAGATATCCACCAAAATATTATAAACATAATTCAAATGAATAAAGAGCAAAAATACAAAGAATTAAAACAATTTATCTCTGAAAAACGTAAAGAATTAAAAATAAGAAAAGAAAGATTACATTACAATATATTTGCCGGAGTTAGTAAAAATTCAATAAAAATACAAAAAGATGAAATATCAAAATTAGAATCTCAAATAGATAGTTTAGAATATATATATCAACATGAACTATTCACAATAAAATGAATAAAGAAGAATTTATAATAGATGAAAAAATATATGAAAATCACGAAAGATCAAAAATAAAAATAGTATTTTCTAATCTAGGAAGAAGATATAAGAAAATAGGAGAACATTTATATCTAATGTTAGAAAAAGAAGAATTAAAATTAGAAGATAAATTAACAGCAATGGTAAGAATAGAAAAAGAAAATGAAGAAATAGATAGAAAAAAGGAAATAGAAAAAATTAAACAACAAACTACGGAAGAAATACGAAAAATAGAAGAAACTAAAACTAGTAGAATTGCTGAATTGGAAAAAGAACTACAAATGTTAAAAGATTTATACGAACAAAGACAAAAAGAAAAAGAAGAAAAAGATAAAGAACAAAAATTAATAAACGAGATAAATCAATTTAAAGAAAAATTAGAAATAAATAATATAGAGGTAGAAGAAACAGATAATTATGATTCAGAAGATAGTGAAACACATACGGAAATATTAACAAATATAAAAGATTTAGAAATTAACACAAAACAAGAAATAATTAATGAAGAATATTTGGAAAATAATAATACAGAAATAAATACTCTTGACAAAAAAAAAGATGAAAATCTAATACCCAAAACAACAGAAATAAGAAAACCTATATATTACAAAAATAAATTTAAAAGATATAATGAATATGACAAATGGACACCAAAACAAATAGTTAATAAAAATTATAACTTTTTAGATCTAGACTGTGTAATAGATACAGAAAAAACAATACAATTATGGATAGGATATATGACAAAACAATTATTAGATAATAATATAAACATAACAGATGCACCAGAATACATAGAAAAAACACTAATAGGATCAGTAAAATTATGGTTTACAAATTTAACTGAAAATAGTAAGAAAGTATTAAGAGCTAATAAACCTATGGAAGGAGCAGCATCAACAACAACTAAATTAACACCTATAGAATTATTGAAAAAATATGAAACAGCTATAAAAGATGAATTTGGTAGTATGACAACATTAGAAGAAGAACAAGATGAAGAAAAAGATACAAATAGGAATTTAATGATAAAATTAACAATATGTAATATGTGTTATATAGATGAATATACTTGCGCATTTAAAGAATATTATTATAAAGGAGCATATAGCATAGAAGAAAGTAAAGAAATAAGAAAATTATACTTTAATAAATTACCCGAACCATTTAGTTCAAAAATTATAAAAAGTTGGGAAGAAGCAAAAATAGTAGATACATTAGGAGCTAGAATAAAATTTTTACAACAATGGTATAGAAAGTTATGTGAAAAATATAGAGAAGAATTAAAAATGGAAAAAACATTAATAAGAAAT
The DNA here is from genome assembly GCA_030864225.1 of Capsicum baccatum var. pendulum. Taxonomy (NCBI): domain Eukaryota; kingdom Viridiplantae; phylum Streptophyta; class Magnoliopsida; order Solanales; family Solanaceae; genus Capsicum; species Capsicum baccatum. Next base: position 22,588,130 of record CM061554.1, on the reverse strand, counting down.
TTAGCATGTTGCAAAAATAAAATAGCACCTCAATTTGGATGCGAAGAAAGATATTATAAGAAAAGAAAAAGACATAAGAAATATAAGAAATATAAAAAATCAAAATATAAATATAAGAAACCAAGAAAAAGATATTATGTAAAAAATTACAAAAATAAAAGACCATATAGAAAGAAAAAATCTATAAAAGAATGTACTTGTTATAGTTGTGGAAAGTTAGGACATTTAGCTAGAGATTGTAAATTACCCAAAAATCTAAAAAATAAACAAATATCCGAAATAAAAATAGAAAATACAGAATATATGCAAATAGATTATATAGATTATGAATTAGAAAGTGAAGACAGTATATATGAAATTTCAGAAAACGAGACAGATACTGAAATAGATAGTGAGATAGATGAATCAAATGACTGAAGAAAATATAAAAATAATAACAAAGGAAGAATATTTAAATGACGAAGGAACAGAACAAAAAATAATATTTGATAGTAATATATTTGATGAAATAAAAGGAAAAGAGTTAGATTTAAGTGTAGAAAAAATATTTAAAATACCAACAATAAAAAATATTTTTAGTAGGAAAAAAGATGAATATTATGTAGTATGCCAAAAAGAACATGTAATAGACTGTAGATATGCAAAAGGAAAAGCTAGTATACCACTAGTAACAAAAAGGATAATTAATAAAGAAATAAGTGATATAAAAAGTAAAGGAGATCCAATAAAATACGTACACCTTGGAGGTACAGAAATATTAACACCAATAGAATTATATTTAGCAGATGATAGAATTATAAAACCTATAGAAAAAAGCATAATAACTGTCGTAAAAGGAAATTTAATATACCAAAAATTTAAATTTATAATAAGTGCAAATTATTCAGTAGCAGTAACAGATAGAAATATAGATAAATCATTAGTATTATATTGGAAGATATCAGGAATAGAATTAACCCCAGGAAGTAAAATATTTACAGCGAGATGTAAAAATTTATATGTATTAACAACAAAACATAAAATAACAGGGAAAAATAAGATTAATAAAATACAAATAGATAGCCCATTTGAGCAAATTGTAAAAACAATAGATTATAATGACTATAGCAATAGAGACAGATATAGAAGAAAATTTAGAAATAGTAAATGATAGAATAAGTACAACGATAAGAATAGTTAATGAAAAACCAGAGTCATCGAGCTCATCAAAAAGAACAAGTTATGAAACAAATTCAATAAGTAATTTAAACCAATATTACATAACAGGAAAAATAAATGAAAAAGAACATTTAATACTATTAAACACAGGACAAGAAGAAAATTATATAGCAAAATATCTACTAAAAAATGAAGAAATAAAAACTGATAATGATATATACCCAGATCTACCGAGAAGTTTAATAAATAATAAAGATATAGCAGAAAAAGAAATAATAATAGGAGGAATTAGAAAAATAAAAATAGAATTTGAGGTAAAAGAAGAAATGCAAAAAGCAGATATAATATTAGGAATAAAATGGTTAGAACAAGTAAAACCATATAATATAGAACATACACAATTAGCCATAACATATAATAGGGAAAAATTATTCTTAAGAAGAGCCTTAACATAAAATGAAAATATATGTATTAATAAAGATAGTAGTGGAAGAATATTACAGTAGATATTATACGCCTATGATAGATAAAGGAGCAGAAGCTAATTTATGTAGATATAATTGCTTACCAGAAAGTAAATGGGATAAATTAAAAATATCAATAGTAGTTAAAGGATTTAATAATGAAGGAAACTTAATTACTTATAAAGGTAGGAATGTAAAAGCACAAATATGGGATAAGATATTGACAATAGAAGAAATTTATAATTATGAACTAACATCAAAAGATATACTTTTAGGAATGCCATTTTTCGATAAACTATACCCACATATAATAACTAGAAACGATTGGTGGTTCACAACACCATGTAAACAAAAAGTAAGAGCAAAAAGAGTTAATAATAAAATAAGAAAGAAAACTGATTGGATAAAAGGAAGTGAAAAAATTACACAAAAGTTAGAAAATATAAAAAACGCTGAAGATACAATAGAATTAGTAGTATTCTCGATAAATAAAATAAAAATAACTATATTTTCAATAAATAAGATAGAAATAGTTAAGAAAAAAATTAGAACAATTATATAGCGAAGATCCGTTAAAAGGATGGGAAAAACATAAAACTACCATAAAAATTGAATTAATAGATAAAAACAGTATAATAACCCAAAAATCATTAACATATAATTTTGACGATTTAAAAGAATTTGAAATGCATATAGATGAATTATTAGAAAAACAATATATACAAAAAAGTAATGGTAAACATAATAGTCCAGCATTTATAGTAAATAAACATAGTGAACAAAAAAGAGGAAAAAGTAGAATGGTTATTGATTATAGAAATTTAAATGCAAAAACTATAACATATAATTATCCAATACCAAATAAGATATTAAAAATAAGACAAATCCAAGGATATAATTATTTTAGTAAATTCGATTGTAAATCAGGATTTTACCATCTAAAGTTAGAAGAAGAATCTAAAGAATTAACCGCATTTACGGTACCACAAGGATTTTACGAATGGAATGTATTACCATTTGGATATAAAAATGCACCAGGTAGATATCAACATTTTATGGATAATTATTTTAAACAATTACCTAATTGCATAGTATACATAGATGATATATTATTATATACAAAGACTAAAGAAGAACATATAAAATTATTAGAACAATTTACAGATATAATAGAAAATTCAGGAATAAGTCTAAGTGAAAAGAAAGCCGAAATTATGAAAAACTAGATAGAATTTTTAGGAATACAAATAGATAAAAGTGGAGTAAAAATGCAACAACATATAGTACAAAAAATAATAAATTCGAAAGAAGAATTAGATACAAAAAAGAAATTACAATCATTTTTAGGATTAGTAAACCAAGTAAGAGAATATATTCCAAAATTAGCAGAAAACCTAAAACCACTACAGAAAAAATTAAAAAAGGATATAGAATATAATTATAATGAAGAAGATAAAAAACAAGTTCAGAAAATAAAATTACTTTGCAAGGATTTACCAAAATTACAATTTCCGAATGAAAATAGAAAATTTACATATATAGTAAAAGCAGATGCCAGTGAATATAGTTACGGAGGAGTACTTAAATATAGATATGAAGCAGAAAAAATAGAACACCATTGTAGATATTACTCAGGTACATTCAACGAGACAGAAATAAAATGGGAAATAAATAGAAAAGAATTATGTTCATTATATAAATGTTTGTTAGCATTTGAGCCATATATTGTATATAACAAATTTATTGTGCGAACAGATAATACACAGGTACGCTGGTGGCTAACAAAGAAAATACAAAATTTAGTTACAACAAAAGAGATTCGGAGACTAGTTTTAAATATATTAAATTTTACATTTGCAATAGAAGTAATCAGTACTAACAAAAATGTTATTGCAGATTACATATCAAGACAAAGCTACACAAACTGAAATGATAGAAAAAAATATACATGAAAAGATACTCAACGCCCTGACTACTCTTTCATTGAAAGTGGACAGTATGGGTACTGAGATAGTAAAGATGGGTACTGAGATAGAAACACTAAAGCTAAGGACTAGTGAAGATAAACTGAAGTCTATAGCTATGAATCAGCTAACTCAGCAATGCGCAGAGCTATGTCGATCGGAAGACAATAAAATTCCAGAGCTAGAAGGAGATGTTGGGATACTCCATAAAACCCATAACGTTTATAAATCTACTTCTGTAGGTACAAGCAAAGGAGTTAGAAAACATATGAACCTAAACAAGCTATTTGACAAGCCATATACACCAAATACATCAAAAGACCCCATGTTTACACCCCCACAAGTTACCACATATCGAGATAGCCTAAACCAAGACAAAAAGACATACAACTACACAGCCCGCACATATATAGAAAATATCTACAACGTACAAACTTTCTTAAATAGCAACCCAAAAGCTACAAATATCCAAGAACCAGATACGAACTATATAACCTAGAAATTAACCGGATACAACAAGCTAATTGCCTTACCAAAAACTAAACCAAGCTTAGTTAAAACTTGCTACGAATATGGATTACTTCGTACCGTATATACCACGGACGGAACTGAGATATCCACGATACCCGAGATATATGAAGCATTTACCACATTTAAAAGAACTGAGATATCCACACTTGGACCAAGAGACGGCAAGGAAAAGATGCCTAAGGCACTAAGAAAGGGCTTAAGTGGATGAGGAGGAAGGGATAAGGGAGGTCAGCTTCCTAATGACATCAGCATTCTTAGCTCTTTCTTTTTCCAAAGTGGCTGTGAGGGGAGAAATTTGAGCTTCAAGGACCCGTTTATCATCCTCATGAGAAGCCTGGGCAGCCTCCAATACAGCCTGTACAACCTCTACCTCAGCCTGTTTTGCAGCCAGTGCATTTCTCAAACTTTGCACTGGATTGTCAGCACTCCTCATAGCAACAGGTAACATGGTATGGTTCACAGATCCTATAATATCTTTTGTGGTCTACAGAGACTATACTTTGACTGGCACATAAAAATCCTCAAAAACAGATGCAAGCCAGAATTCATATGGCAAAGCATGACCATTTGCATCTTGGATCAAGACCCTTTGCATGTGCTTGATCATGAGTTGAGGAAGATCTATTGGAATTTGAGTATCTAACAGTTCCATCAAAGTAAGATCAAGAAAATTGTCAACTGTTCTTCTCTCTTGTCTAGGAAGGATCATTTTGTGAACCACATCAAAATAAAATTAATGAAAAGGTGTCATCTCACATTTTAGGACCCTACAATGAGTGCCAAGATGAGGATTTCTAGAGAAATTTTTGGATATCTCAAGTGCAGAAGGAAGATTATCTAGAGTAGGCCATGCTCCCTTAACATAATAACCCGATCCCCCAGAAGCAATGCTCAAGATCCGAGCAAGATCAGCAGCATAGAGATTAATGGTAACCCCATGAATAGTAGTAGAGAACATCTCTCCAATGGCAACACCATTCGTGTAAACTCATATACTTCATCCCTTCTAAACTTATGTTGATGGTCACCTTCAAGAAACAAGTGTGACCATCCCTGAGTTCTCAACTTAGAAACCAAGACATCCATTTTAGGGCCCCCAAAACTAGTGACAACGCTACCCTAGCCAACTTTCATTTTTGAAAGTGGAGAACATGAGTTGACTGAGAGGCCTTGTCAGTAGGAGTATCAACATCAATATCAAAGTCAAGATCTGGATCAATGTTAGTAGAAGGTGCAGGGGAAGTATCAAGAAGAAATTCAGAGTTTGATTCAGATGAGCCAGAGGAAACAGGTTCGGGTACCTGTTTCTTAGGACGTGAAGAGAACTTTGAAGAACCTTTGGAAGAAGAGGATGCTTTGATAATAGAGGTAGGTTTTAAAGAAGAAGAAGCCTTTGTAGTGGGTTGAAAGGATGATTTTCGAGGCAAGAAGGGTTTTATAACTTTTTCCAAGATTGTATTCTTCTTTCTTACTGATCGAAGAAGAATATCTGGAGAGTATGCTTTAGGAGGAGTGGGATCAGAAGTAGCAACCCATTTCTTTTTACTAGAACGAAGTGCTTTTTACAGGGAAGCATCTTCTTATTGCTTCTTTCCTCTAGTGTGAGGAGTCGAGGAGTAGAGATAACAGAGGAGGATTCAGCATGAACAGTATCATCAACATCGATGGAGACAAAAGAGGATTTTCTTTTTGGCTTAGATCTGGACCTTCGTGGAACTAGGTTAGCAATAGGAATATCATCTCAATTAATAGGATAATCATCTTGATCAAGAATTTGAAGAGGGACAGTGTAACACCCCGTATTCAAGTACGTGTATTGGCGTATAAAGTACGTGTATTGGTCTTATTTATATGGAATTAATTTTTATTTTATTTATACCGGAATTTGCCCGTCGATGGTTCCATGCGAAGGTTATTGAATAAGCTTTCCAACGATATAAAGATTTCCAAAAACGTATAAGTTTCGGATATAATCGAGCACGTTCGAAACTCTAAAACGGTGTCCGGGATATTGTGAATAGTAAATGTGCAGGAAAATTTCCTGCACACAAACTACTGAGGCCAGCCAATTTTTTGGGTCAACTTTGAATGATCATAACTCCCTTAATATAATGAACTGGGAGAGCTACAACCTATCAAAAAAAAGATCTTTGAGTCTTCTTTCCAATGAAATTGGTTTCATCCAAATCCAACGTCTAAGTAAGGAGTTATACTCATTGTAATTAAGCCTCTCAAAATAGATTTTTAGGGTAAACTTCAAACGATCATAACTCCTTATACAGGATGAACTGGGTGGCCTACTTTATATAAAATGAAATCCCTTTGAATTATCTTTCCAACGATACCAATTTCACCCAAATCCGATGTCGAAGCAAAGAGTTATGGTCAATCTATTTTAGCTTATCAAAACAGTCCACCAAAGGACAGATTTGATATTATTTAAATTTTAAAGGCACTTTGGTCATTTCCTATGATATTATGGACGGGAATATGTGTATATATACATGTATATGAGTTCAAAAACTCATTTTCATCATCAATCATTGAGAAAGAACAAACCCTAGCCAATTTGACCTTTAAATTACTTTTGATTCAACTGTAGAAATTCCAAAGTAATCCGATAACTGCGTTTGTCATCTTGAGAGCTTCGAACGGCACCTATTATTTGTGCAAACAGGATTGCATAATTAAGAGGTGAATTATAAGGTATGAATATTGTTTGTCTTTGTTCTCTTCCATATGTATATGTGTGATAGAGGATTATATGTATTGGTTGTTATTGAAAGGTGATGAAAATAGGGTTATGGACTATTTTGCATGGTTTGGTTGTATTCAATTGTGGAGGGTGGATATGGTAATTGAGTTATGGAAGGTGGATATGGTGATATACTATTTAATTGATGATTATTTATGTCTATGGCTCAATTTGGTTTAATGGATTGGTTGGAAGGATAAATGAATCCAAACATGATGTTGGAGGATGTTGTATGAATATGCATGGCATGCGAATGTAATTGGAGTATAAGAGGGTTAAAGTGACACCCTTTATGGTGTAATTAAGGCTTACTACTTAACCACTAGTTTGGTGAATTCAAATAATTGAATTGTGACGTTTGGTCGCTAATACTAGATTGCTATATATGTTCATTGTAGATAAGTAATCCGAAAAGACGAGAAGTCCATTTGGGACTAGTATTGAAGGTTGACAGTCAGGTATGTAAAGCATACTCTATACCATATCTTTGGCATGAAAGTGAACAATTGTTCTATTAAGAAAGTTTCCAAAGTTATTCAATAACATGTGATCCATAATGGTTTTGTATGATGTCCTACGTTACCAATGAACTTGTTTCCACCCTACAAGATGTAAAGACATTCCAATACTTACTTGTTTTCCAAATCTTACATTTTTATTGCACTAATGAATGTCAGAAGGTATCCGATTACTCAAACAAGATCCATGTGCTATTAATGACTCCAAAACGTTTCATTGATATACCAATAAGTTCCTACTTCATTGTTATGGCATTAATGACTCCAAGACACTTTATTGATGTGCCAATGAGTTCTTACTTCATTGTTATTGCATTGATGGTCTATTTATATATCTCTTATTAATGTATCATTGTTTCAAAGTATAAAAAATATGGTGACGACCGAAATAACAATCTCAAAGATTAATTGAACTAAGTGATGGAAGTTCTCTCTTATCGGGTGGTATCCCAGGGGCATAAGCCTATCATGGTTCGATCCCTATTAATGTGTTTATGGGTGGTATCCCAGGGGCATAAGCCTAGCATGGGTCGATCCCAGTTGATATGTACTGGAGGCAGCCTAATGGTCACAGTACAGTACAGTACAGTAATGATTACAAAGATGATAAGAACGAAGGTAAAGTGATTGACTAAATACAATGTACAGGTTGTCACAAGTTCTAGTAAGTGTGGTCCACTCCTATTACGATTTATTCACTTGTTTCTGATTTCTATTGAGCTCCTATATCATATGTGATTATCTACAGCTTTACATACTCAGTACATATTTTGTACTGACGTCCTCTACGGGGGACCTGCATTTCATGTTGCAGGCACAGGTACCTCAGCTCATACACCGCACAAGTAGGAGCCAGGATACCCAGCTGCTTTTGGTGAGCTCCAGTTTGCTTTGAGGCTTTTCGTGTCATATCCAGTCACTTTTGGTATTGTCTAGAAGTTAGTTATATGGCGGGGTGTGTCCCGACCTTAGTTAAACTCTGTATATTGTCTAGAGTCTTTGTAGACCTAATGTACAGTCAAGGTGGTATTTTGTTAATAGACGTGATGGCTCCAACGACAAAGTATTGTATATACATATATATGTGTGCTCGAGCTTATACAGGTGATTATTTCCTTTTATATGCGACATGATGCTGTCCGAATTTCGAGTTGTTATAGAGGTATGCATGGGAAGTATAAGGTTATGAGATGGTTCTCCCGGACCTCCTCGGTTATGGGTGCCAGTCCGCCCCAATAGGATTTGAGGCGTGACAGACAGGAGGTGGAAGTGAGGGTTCAGATAATGGTGGAGGATTAGAAGAGAATTGTGAAAAGGGGTTTTTCAGAGTTTTTAACATCGCAAAATTGGATAACTTGATTGAGATTAGGGGAAAGATGAGTGGAGGTAGTGTAATATTTGGGTGGAGTATAATATCTGTGGAAGGAGCACTAGTAAAGTTAGTGGATGGCTTAGAGGAAGAGGATGGCATGATGAAAGCAATGATAAATAGTGATTTCTTTATGGTTAAGAGAGTGATGAATGAGGAGAAGGGGAACGTAATGATGAAGCGGGTCAGTTCTAATGGGAAAGGTCTGGCAGCCTTTTTGAAGGAGAAGGCTTTTGGAATTTTGGCGGTTTAGATGTAACGGAATGGACCAAGTAGACAACGTGTTTCTTTTTAAGCTAACATGGGCAAACAATAATCATACATGAGTTCTGAAGAGAAAAATAGACAAGGCTGCCTTGAAGTTTCAGTCTTTCTGCACAAATCAACACATAACTGAGTCAACTTACTCTAGAATCTTGGAATTAGGATACACAACTAAATGTGTAAGAGTGAATTAATCAATAATCACTTTAGAGCAGTTTATTCTAGTCAATCATTGAGGGTGATTTATACAATTCTAATCATCCCCAAGGCTAACCTATTTTTTTCAAAGTGTTCCCTACTCAACGCCTTAGTGAATATGTCAGCAATTTGTTCCTCGGTAGAACAAAACATAATTGATACATGACCTTTTTCAATATTATCTCTAGAAAGTGATGTCTAATATCAATATGCTTAGTTTTTTTGTGTTGAACAGGATTTTTGGCTATGTTAATAGTACTTGTATTATAACAGAAAATAGGAACACATCCAACATCTATGCCAAAATCCATAAGTTGTTGCTTAATCCATAATAATTGAGCACAACAAGAACCTGCAACAACATATTCAGCTTCAGCAGTAGACAATGCTACTGAATTTTGCTTCTTAGTGGACCAGGTAGTTAAACATGATCCAAGGAAGTGTGCTATGTCTATAGTGCTCTTCCTGTCAACCAAGTATCCTACATAATCAGCATCAGAATAACCAACCAAATTAAAATTACTACCTTTTAGATACCATAAACAAAGATCACTGGTTCTAAAAATCTTTTTTACATATTTTAGATGAGACTCCTTAGGATTTGCTTGAAATCTAGCACATAATCCTACACTGAACACTATATCAGGCCTGCTAGCAGTAAGATATAGCAATAACCCTATTATCCCTCTGTACATCTTTTTCTCTACAACAGTATCTATTTCGTCCAAATCAAGCATTGTAGCAGTGGCAATTGGAGTGCTGATTTCTTTTGCCTCTTTCATGGAGAATCTCTTGAGAAGTTCTTTTACATATTTCTGCTGATGGATCATTGTTCTTGATGCTATTTGTTTTATTTGCAGTCCCAAAAAGTAGTTTAGCTCCCTCATTATGCTCATAAGTTTGGCAAAGTCATGTTCATGTTTGTAGAGCCAAAGATAATGTCATCTACATACACCTGCACATCAACAAATCTTTTCTTTCAGTTTTCAAGAAAAGAGTATTGTCAATTTTACCTCTAGTATGTCCATGCTCCAGTAAAAACTTTGACAGTCTCTCATACCAAGCTCTAGGAGCTTGTTTCAACCCATACAAAGCCTTATTCAGTTTATACACATGATCAGGAAACTCCTTGATTTCAAACCTTGGAGGTTGTTTAACATATACTTCCTCTTTGAGAATTCCATTCAAGAATGCACTCTTAACATCCATTTTATTAAGAATGAACTCCTTGTAGGCATCAAATACAACAAGTAATTTAATATTCACAATTCTAGCCACAGGATCAAAGGTCTCATCAAAATCTATGTCATCTTCTTGATTGTATCCATGGACCACCAATCTTACCTTGATCCTTGTAACTGTTCTATGCACATCAACTTTATTTTTGTACACCCACTTAGTCCCAATTACTGTTCTATCTTTTGGAAGAGGAACTAAGTGTTATACTTTGTTTCTTTCAAACTGATTCAACTCTTCATGCATAGCTATGATCCAATCAGCATCAAGTAATGCCTTAATTACCTTCTTTGGATCAATCTCTAATAGGAATTCCTTGAAGGCATACATACTTCTTAATCCAGCCCTTGTGGTGATCCCAGAAGTGAGATTAGTAAGAACATTCTCAATAGGATGTGACCCTTGATACTTGTAGGCTTTAGGGACCAAGCCTAGTGAGCTACTAGGATCACTATTTGTAACACCCCAAATCTGGTACCCGAAATGCTACACGGTGCTCATGACCCTAAAGGACCATAAGCTTACCCATGACTGATATTTGTATCTGTACACTGCATAATACACTGTATAAATGCAAAAATAAAGGATAAAAGTCCATAAGGTTCAAAGATCTGATAAAACATAACCTCTGAAAATATGGTATATCAATACCAAACCAACTGAAATAACTGTCTGAACATGCTAGTCCGAAAGTCTCTAAACTATCTGAATAAGGAGTTGATGGGACATGTCCCCAACTAACTCCAACTAATAAATTAATTAATGAGATAATAAAGTAATGGTCATGTTCTCGAAGGATGAGGACTCACTACTAACTCCGACTGCTAGACTATAATGCTACTGATGTTCTGAATCTTGTGCTTCTGAACCTATGGTATAAACACCATAGCACAAAATGTTAGTACAATTGAATGTATTGGTATGCATGTAAGGTAGGCTAAATGCAGAGGTTTCAAATGCATGAACAATGCTAACTGACTATATAACATAGATGTGAGAATAAATACATAAATAAATTACTGTAACTGAATTCGTGATGATACTGACTACTAAGTCTGAATACTGATAACATGAATTGATAATTGATAATGAGCGAATGTATCTGACAGTCTAGGTTCTGATGGAACTAGCTGAGTTCCATTCTATTTTGAGTTGACTATATCTGACAGTTTTGAATTCTGTAGAACTATCTGAGTTCAATTACTGAGATTGAATGACTGTATTTGACATTCCTGATCTATAATTGAAACTGTGGAAAGTAGTCATCTAACTGACATGCCCTAAATAATGCAATATAGCTGAGTTGGGGTTCAATCTATAACCCCAATTAGAAGGGCATCAATACCGCACCACTGGTAAGGACTATCTGTGAGTAACCCTCATATAATAGGTAACTCTATTAAGAACGGTGGGAACCTTTATATAATAGGTTAATCCACCTCATCTACCTTCATATAACAGGCTATGATATCTCAACCTACGCTAGGTACATAGTTTTGGAACATAAGGGTTTCTAGTAAGGATCACACCCTCATATAATGGGTGGGTTCCCATTCTTGGGTTCACTCGGTGCTAATTTCTACTCCCATATGGATAGATACTGAACGTGAATTACTAAATTGAACTGTACTAGCCTGAGATTATTAATTTCTGTTGACTGATGGAATGCCATTGACATCTGATAATTGTCTGAGATTTTTGAGATTTCTGAGATTACTGGATTACTGAGATTTACTTGAATTTCTGTGATTACTGGACTGATACTGAATTCACTAAGTTTTCCTGAGTCACGTGACTAACTGAGTTCTAGAGATCATGGTTTGATTGAGAGTATCATGAAAACATGACACTGGCTCTAGGGACACGGCTAAATAATCGGGTACAAGTACCCCCAGGACTCGATAGCATAAAAGTAATTTATGGCATGAATTCTAAAGTACAACAATGGCTACACATATATCCATAATCCATTGACTAAGACATTTAATCAAACACTGACATGCATGAACTTGTATATGAATGAGGATTTCACATTATCATACTAGCATGGCACTCTTTCTTCATATAGGTATTTAATCAAACATATGGGGAGCATGCTTTGGTTAGACAATCATTAACAAATCTAATAATCATGGATACATTAATCAACTTTTAAATTAAAGGGTTTATCATGAATATCGCATAATTCATCACATATTAGAATCAATTCTTGTAATTGATAGTCTATAACATAGAACGAAACCAAACAACAACATGAACATCATTTTTTAATTCAATTAAATCATGAACATTCATAAATATACAAATCTTGATTTTTTTAAAAGAGATTCTTGAGCTTCATGGGTGAAAGAGACTCATTAATCAACACATGACATACCTTGATTGTGAGTTTCTTGAATTCCTTGGACTTGAAGAACTTGAATCTCTTAGTTTCTTGAAGAAGGATTTGGATCTTATTCTTAGGGATTATCCTAGAGAGAAAACCCTAATTTGATGTTGTGAATGAAAAATAAACTTATGAGCCTTGGTTTGATATAATTAGGGGTTTAAAACAGGTGGGAAAAGACCCAAATACCCTTTAAAAATGACTTAAAATTTTCTGAACGGGATCTAAGATGGTCCGTCACTGACTTGACAGTCTGTCGTTCTGACCGTCGCACGTGGACCAGAATAGGGACTCACTACCTCAGTAGCAACGGTTTGGGCGATGGTCCGTGGCAAGTTCGATGGTCTGTCAACCTGTCTATCACACTTTATCTGGAAGACTGACTTACTGCCTTAGCTGCGACGGTCTAGGTGACGGTCCATCGCTAGATCGACGGTTCGTCAACCTGCCCGTCACACCTGGGCGGTTTTGACAGCTCTGAGTAAAACATCCATAACGTTTTACTCTGATACCGGATTTGGATGAAATTGGTATTATTGGAAATCTAATTCAATTTCCCACCCAACAAAAAGTGAAAATCTTAAAAATTTCACACGTACAAAAATGAATTTATCTTTTAAAGTAAGTTTCTAACATTCTTGGGATGATTTCAAGATTGGTAAAAGTATGGGATATTACACTGCTGATGTTCTGAGCTGGGGTAGTTGGTGGCTCAGTCCCTCCTGTCACTGTTCCTCCAGATTCAGTTCCCCCTGTTAAAGTGTATCCATGCTTGGTAGCTCCAGTCAATGAACTAGGTTGTATAACCTGTTCTTCGGAGTCACTTCCTTCCTGCAGGTTAGTCTTAACACTGCATTCATCAAAAACTACATGTATGATTTCTTCAACACAGTTTTTCTGATGTTTAAAACCCTATGTCTTACTATGAAGTAAATAACCTAAGAAGATTCCCTCATCACTTTTGGCATCAAATTTTCCCATATTATCCTTCCCATTATTATGTATGAAACATTTACAACCAAAGGTTCTAAAATGAGAAATGTTTGGTTTTCTTCCTTTAAGTAATTCATAGGGAGTCTTCTCTAACATAGGTCTGATCATGCACCTATTTATGATATCTGCAGCAGTACTTATTGCCTCAGCCCAAAGGTTTTTAGCAACATTAACTGCAAGCATCATCGTTCTAGACATATCTTCCACGGTTCTATTTTTCCTTTCCACCACTCTATTTTGTTGTGGTGTTCTAGGAGCAGATAAATAATGATCTATACCATTTGCTGAACAAAATTCTAAGAACTTGACATTCTAAAATTCTGTAACATGGTCAGATCTTATAGAAACTGATGAAGTGCCCAGTTTCTTTTCAATTTTCTTGATAAGAATTACAAAGACATCAAAGGCATCTTCTTTAAAGGCTAGAAATAAAGTCCAGGTGAATCTGGAATAATCACCATCAATTACAAAAATATACCTTTTTCCACCTCTACTTTGAAGTCTCATTGGTCCACACAGATCCATATGAACCAGGTCAAGGCACTTGGTAGTGCTAACATAGTTTTTTAACTTAAAGGAAGATCTTACCTGTTTCCCCCTTACACAAGCACTACATAACTTTTCCTCTTTAAATTTGGTCTTGGGTAATCCCAATACCATATCTTTGAAGGAAAGTGTGTTTAGTTATTTCAGACTTATATGTCCAAGTGTTCTGTGCTAAGGGAGGGGATCATTTTTAATTGTACTTAGACAAGTTAACTCTGGTCCTGGTATTTCCATTATATCAGTTTTGTATACATTTCTGTATCTTCTAGCAGTGAGCATAATCTCCTTGGTATCCATTTTCTTAACTTTGACACCTGTAGAAGTGAAAATAACTTTATTACCGTTATCACACAACTGTGAGATGCTCAACAGGTTGTGCATCAATCCTTCTACAAGATAGATATCTTTCAATGCTCTTGACTAAGATGAGCCAATTTTTGTAACTCCATTAATGATTTCTTTTTTTCATCACCAAAAGAAAATCCTCCTCCATTGATTTTTTAGAGTGAAACGAACTTTTTCTTATCACCAGTCATGTGTCTAGAGTAAGTACTGTCCAAGTACCAATGCCTTTTCCATCCTTTCAATTTCTCCTGCAAAAGAAATCAATAGTTAGACTTAGGAACCCAGAAAAGCATGGGTCCTGTTGTAATACCCCGTACTTTTACCTATCATGAAATCGTCCAAAGTATGTTAGAAACTTACTTTGAAAGATGAATCCATTTTTGTACACGTGAAATTTCTAAGATTTTTAGTTTTTTGTCATGTGAGAAATTGAATAAGCTTTCTATCGATACCCATTTTGTCCAAATCTGACATCGGATGAGAAAGTTATGGCCAAAATACAGAAGACAATCAAAACTGCCCAGGTGCGACGGTAAAAGCCGACGGATCGTCAAGCTAGCGACGGACCATCACCCAAATTATCGCAGTGAGGTAGTGAGACTACAGTCTTCCTAAAAGTGATGGCCCAGGCCGACGTACCATCACCCAAGCCATCGCAGCAAAGGCAGTTAATGCCTATTCTGCCCAGGCCTGATGGACCATCGACCCAGCGATGGACCGTCACACCCACCATCGCATATCCCATTCAGTTATTTTAAAGTCATTTTTAAAAGGGTATTTGGATATTTTTCACCCGTTTTTACCCCTAATAATATCAGACCTAAACTCATAAGTTCATTATCTATTTACAACATAAAATTAGGATATTCTCTCAAAGATAATACCTAAGAACAAGATCCAAATCCTTCTTCAAGAAACTAAGAGATTCAAGTTCTTCAAGTCCAAAAATTTCAAGAAAATCATAACCCAGGTATGTCATGTGTTGATTCATGGGTCTCTTTCACCCATGAAGCTCAAGAATCTCTTTTCAAAATCTAAGATTTGAGTGTTTGTGAATGTTCATGATTCAAATTGAATTGAAATTCATGTTCATGATGTTGTGTGGTTTTGATTCATGTTTTAAATTACATATTCCTATGATTGACCCTATTAGGTGATGATTTGCATAATAATCATGATAAACCCCCTTTCAATTTACAAGTTAGTTGATGTATCCATGATTATTAGATGTGTTGATGATTGTATAACCAAAGCATGCTCCCCATGTGTTTGATTAAATGCCTATGTGAAGGAAAAGTGTCATACTAGTATAATAATATGCAATCCCTATTTATGTACAAGTTTATGCAAGTCAAGTGTTTGATGAAATGTCTTAGTCAATGAATTTTGGATATATGTGAAGCCATTGTGGTGCTTTAGAACTTGTACTTCACGAAATCTCTAACTTATTGTACTATGGATTGTGATGTTGATCATGTATTCAAGAAAGTCATGCTTTGTCAGTTTCTTTCCATCGAGTCCTGGGGGTACTTGTACCCGAAAAATATAGTTGTGTGCCTAGATTTAGTGTCATGTTTTTACGATATCCTCAGTCAAGCCATGATCCATAGAACTCAGTCAGTCATGTGACTCAGGAAAGCTTAGTAATATAGTAATCTCAGTACTATTTCGTCAATCAACAAAATTTAGTTAATTCAGTCCAGTTCAGTTCAGTAATTCCATGTTCAGTGTCTATTCAGATGTGAGTAGAAATTAGCACTGAGTGAACCAAAGGATAGGAACACACACTATCAGATGAGGGTGTGATTTTTAGAAGTCATCCTTGCATTCCAGAACTATGTAGCCAGCATAGGTTGAGACATCAACACTGTCAAGTGGGGGTTGATGGGGTGGATAAACACTGTCATATGAGGGTACCATCATTCTCTTTTAGGGACACTATCGATGAGGGCCACCCAGAAATTATCCTTCCCAGTGGCGCGATATTAACACCCTTCCAATTGGGGTTACAGATTGGACCCCAACTCAGCCATAATAGCGTATTAGGGGCATATCGATTAGATAACTGCTTCCCATAGTTTTAATTACAGAATCAGGACTGTCAAATACAATCATTCAGTCTCAGTAATAGAAGTCTGATATTTCTACAGAATTTAGGACTGTCAGATATAGTCAACTCAGAACAGTAAGGAACTCAGCTAGTTCCAACAGAAACTAGACTGTCAGGTATAGTTGCTCAGTATTAGTTATTTCAGTTATACAGTTATTAGTATCTCATGTTATCAGTTCTCAGACTCAGTAATCATGTTATGACGAACTCATTTACAGTTATTATGTATTCATGCACGCATTCTCACATTTATGTTATCCAGTCAGTTAGAATAGTTCATGCATGTGAACCCTTTGCATTCAGCCTACCCTACATACATACCAGTATATTCAATCATACTGATGCATTTGCGCTATGGTATTTTATACCATAGGTTTAGAAGCACAAGCTCCAGAGCATTAGTAACATTCCAGTCTCAGCAGTCAAAGTTAGAAGTGAGTCTTCATCCTTCAAGGATATTACCATTACTTTATTATCTCATTAATTAACTTATTAGTTGGATTTAGTTGGGGACATTTCCATCAACTCCTTATTTAGACAGTTCAGTCAGTTAGAGTCTTTTCAGACTATCATGTTTCAGATAGTTTACTTTAGTTATTTTGGGTATTTCATACCCTACCTAGATGTTATGTTTTTATCAGTTATGTCTCAGTTTTGAACCTTATGGTCTTACAGCCTTTATTTTCATATTTATACAGTATATTATGCAGTGTTCAAATACTGAAATCAGTCATGGATTAGCTTGTGGTCCTTTGGAGTCATGAGCAACATATAGCATTTTGGGTACCAGATTCGGGGTGTTACAAACTTGGTATCAAAGCCTAAGGTTCAATAAAGTCCTAGGATGTCAGAAAGCCACATCTAATAGTCTTATACATAGGTGTGTTGTGCGACACATTTATGTACAAGAGGCTATAAGATGTTATAGGAACAGTTTCTCTTCTTTCAGTATTCATGTTGTGCCAGTAAGCATAATCTCAAGTTAATCTCTCAGTCTAATCTGTTTCTCCCTTTCTTCTACAGAACATACCTTCTAAACAAAAAAATGAGAATCAGTCAGCCCCTCAGCCCGAAGAACCTTTGGGCGAACATGTTTCTCATGCAGAGTTCAGAGCTGCATTCGCTACTCTTGCTCAGTCAGTTACTGCTCAGAATGAACGACCAGCCATCATTCTAGCCAACCCAGTGGCCAATTCAGCTGTAGCCAGGATTCAAGACTTCACCCGAATGAACACTCTATCCTTTTTGGGGTCTAAGACAGATGAGGACCCTCAGGAATTCATTGATCGTAGGAGTGTAAAGCGGTCGTTGTCAAATATATAACCCAACTGGGTTGGGTATCGATCCCACAGGGAATAGCTTAGTCAAGAAGTAAGCAAAGATTACTAGACTTTTAGTGCAAGTCTCGTAAAAAGGGGGGAGTTTTGTCGTGCAAGTAATGTAACCAAAGTAATAAGGTAAAAACGGAAAATAGCAAAGTAAAAAGAAAGAATGTTTAGTAAGATGTAAAACAATGAGAATTGAGAAGTTGGGGTTATGTCCACCTTATGAGTTGTACGTCTCTATTGGCTATGAGTTGTGTGGAATTCAGACATGCATGTACTTATAGAGAATTGTATTCGATGGTAAATCCAAGCGTCTTTCGACCTAAACAAGGATTATTTCA
Organism: Capsicum baccatum var. pendulum; assembly: GCA_030864225.1. Taxonomy (NCBI): domain Eukaryota; kingdom Viridiplantae; phylum Streptophyta; class Magnoliopsida; order Solanales; family Solanaceae; genus Capsicum; species Capsicum baccatum. The sequence continues at coordinate 22,569,627 of CM061554.1, read as the reverse complement.
CTTTAACTCTTTCGAGCTTAAAGAGTATCTAATGGTACAAATTCTCCAAGAGGTTAATCCAGTTACGGTACTAACTTTTTAATAGGGGATGGGACCCTATTACCTTGACATTATCTCTTTTCCAGACATATAACTTTTCTTTCGAACAAGTTAATGCTATACTGGCATTATTCTATGCGTCTGCAGCCACAAGAATTTGCATTAAGATGAAGAGAATAATGATATAAGCAGCATACGTGTCACGAATTCACAAACTCATAGCAATAGATAGTATCTCATAGGGCTTCCATAACCCCAACAGAGAAGTTTAGTTACCCATGAGTGCGAAGAAAATCACAATAGAAATTATCATTGTACCACAATAAAGATCTCGTGTAGTAGAGTGTGTTAGGCATTAGGCGTGAACTCCCTTGCAAAGTAACGTTTCTCTTGTTGTGGAAAAATAAGAATTGATTAGATGAATAGAAGAAGAATAAAAAGTAGAATTAATGGAAGAATTAGAATCCGAGTTGTAAGTTGTGGAATAAGAAGTAGAATGAGAAATATTAAAAATCTCTAGCAAAATAGGGTATTTATAATACCCCTATCCTATTCCTACTAAGTTAATGCATTACTTAACCCAATCCTACTAGGTTACTGCATCATTATCCTAATCCTAATAAATTACTGCTGGTCCTCAAAGTTTTTAGAAATGTTGTTTTTACCCGGGACAGGTTTTCCATGCGTCACTTTTGGTCCTTGGCATCCAAGCTTTCCCTTCCTTCTTTCGTGAAGCTTTCTTTGGCGTCAAGTTATCCATAAAATGCTGAAATCTGCATCATTTATACCTGAAAACTTGCTAATCACGTTTGTTAGCTCACTTACAGGAAAAAGGACTAGAAGTGCATGAATTATGTAATTTGTCCTCAAAACTTGGCTAAAATATGGGTAAAATATAGCGCTATAGGCGTGTAAATTCGCCTATCATCAACACCCCACTCTTAAAGCTTTGTTCGTCCTCGAACAAACTATCATGCCCATCTAAACATCGACTTAGGGTTTCACAGTAACAACGCAAAATATTCATCAAGACAAGCATAGCAATTATCAACAAAGAGTAGTTTTTCGATCATTAGTAGAAACAATTTAACCTCTAGCATAGACTCGTGATGGTGGTCAACTCATATTCAACGGTTAAGGATGGTGGTCAACTCATATTCAACGGTTAAGGCACAAAGAATCATACACGACTACCCAAAGCTCATCAACCATGTGTGTCTCACAATATATTACCCATAATCACTCACAAGTATAGCATATTTTTCAAACATGGGTATAAAAATATCCTTGCTCTCACTCTCACAAAGAATTCATATGTTGCAACTGATGACCATAGGCTTGGCCTTAGTGTAATGCTCCACTAAATATCAGAATGCTAAGCTTAGGATCAAATAGGTCTTTTACGGGTTGTAATGTAGGCTAAGGGACGGGTAGGACTATTTTGGCCAGAAATAGTGACTAAGTTCCCTAAGCGCTTTAATACATCACAATATGACATTTATGCTTTCTTTCAAACAACCTTTTTGCTTTCTTTTAATCTACCTCCCTTTGTCACCTCTTTTGTTTTTCAATTTTTGAACATAACTAACTTTTTAGTTTTCTTTTCCTTTTTCTTTTCATAACATACCTCTTATGATAGCAATTCTTTTTCATAACAAATTCAAGCACCAATACATTCTAAAGCATCATACTCACCCAATTTCCTCTTATTTTGTCACATGTCTTTATACTTTAAAGCACTTAGGAATTTGGATCAAATTATGGTCTTGAAAAAATGGATTAGGCTTACATATGAGGTTGTCAAAGAACATAGTCTAAAGGCTCAAAAGGGTTTAACTAGGATGATGTCCATGGGTAGGTTAGAATGAGGGTAAACAATTACAGGTTGCCAAAGAAATGCCTAAATCATCTCCTAAACTTGCACTCTTTATTTTCGCTATACATACATACCAGGCAAGTTCTAGCATCAGCCACAAACATAGAATATACTATTATCTCGCTCACACAAGGCACATGGTCGACTTTATTGGGAGCAATATAGACTCTTGACCCAACAGATGAAGGAATTGAACCACACAGTATCACATAGTGAGTCACAATTAGAGCCTAAACGTCTCAATAGTCATGAGTTTAGCACAAACTCTTGTCATAATCTCATGCTGCCTATTAGAATAATTTCATGCGAAGTTAAGCTTAAAAAAAATTTCCTACTAAAAAAAATCTTTAACTATTAAAAAAAACGAAAAACGAAAAAAAAACTAAGCAAACATAAATGCAAACATGCAAATACCAGCACCCCACACTTAGACGGGACACACTGCCCTCAGTGGAAAATAAATAAAAAGAACCTGGTTAGTCGGACTCATCCTCTATGTCTGGGGTCGTACCCCCTTCATCGGAATCATCATCATAGTCGTCATCCTCAGAAGTTCCTCATAAATACCCCACTTGTTTCCAAGAGTGCGTCGAGGTATTTGCAGCGCGGAGGATACACCTTGCTCTTTTCTTCCTCTTTTCTGGCCTCTTTGTAAAGTGGTTGCTTTTCTTGTCTTTTGGTGCCATTGTACCTGAAATCTCAATAGAGTCCGAGTTGTAAGTTGTGGAATAAGAAGTAGAATGAGAAATATTAAAAATCTCTAGCAAAATAGGGTATTTATAATACCCCTATCCTATTCCTACTAAGTTAATGCATTACTTAACCCAATCCTACTGGGTTACTGCATCATTATCCTAATCCTAATAAATTACTGCTGGTCCTCAAAGTTTTTAGAAATGTTGTTTTTACCCGGGACAGGTTTTCCATGCGTCACTTTTGGTCCTTGGCATCCAAGCTTTCCCTTCCTTCTTTCGTGAAGCTTTCTTTGGCGTCAAGTTATCCATAAAATGCTGAAATCTGCATCATTTATACCTGAAAACTTGCTAATCACGTTTGTTAGCTCACTTACAGGAAAAAGGACTAGAAGTGCATGAATTATGTAATTTGTCCTCAAAACTTGGCTAAAATATGGGTAAAATATAGCGCTATAGGCGTGTAAATTCGCCTATCATCAACACCCCACTCTTTAAGCTTTGTTCGTCCTCGAACAAACTATCATGCCCATCTAAACATCGACTTAGGGTTTCACAGTAACAACGCAAAATATTCATCAAGACAAGCATAGCAATTATCAACAAAGAGTAGTTTTTCGATCATTAGTAGAAACAATTTAACCTCTAGCATAGACTCGTGATGGTGGTCAACTCATATTCAACGGTTAAGGATGGTGGTCAACTCATATTCAACGGTTAAGGCACAAAGAATCATACACGACTACCCAAAGCTCATCAACCATGTGTGTCTCACAATATATTACCCATAATCACTCACAAGTATAGCATATTTTTCAAACATGGGTATAAAAATATCCTTGCTCTCACTCTCACAAAGAATTCATATGTTGCAACTGATGACCATAGGCTTGGCCTTAGTGTAATGCTCCACTAAATATCAGAATGCTAAGCTTAGGATCAAATAGGTCTTTTACGGGTTGTAATGTAGGCTAAGGGACGGGTAGGACTATTTTGGCCAGAAATAGTGACTAAGTTCCCTAAGCGCTTTAATACATCACAATATGACATTTATGCTTTCTTTCAAACAACCTTTTTGCTTTCTTTTAATCTACCTCCCTTTGTCACCTCTTTTGTTTTTCAATTTTTGAACATAACTAACTTTTTAGTTTTCTTTTCCTTTTTCTTTTCATAACATACCTCTTATGATAGCAATTCTTTTTCATAACAAATTCAAGCACCAATACATTCTAAAGCATCATACTCACCCAATTTCCTCTTATTTTGTCACATGTCTTTATACTTTAAAGCACTTAGGAATTTGGATCAAATTATGGTCTTGAAAAAATGGATTAGGCTTACATATGAGGTTGTCAAAGAACATAGTCTAAAGGCTCAAAAGGGTTTAACTAGGATGATGTCCATGGGTAGGTTAGAATGAGGGTAAACAATTACAGGTTGCCAAAGAAATGCCTAAATCATCTCCTAAACTTGCACTCTTTATTTTCGCTATACATACATACCAGGCAAGTTCTAGCATCAGCCACAAACATAGAATATACTATTATCTCGCTCACACAAGGCACATGGTCGACTTTATTGGGAGCAATATAGACTCTTGACCCAACAGATGAAGGAATTGAACCACACAGTATCACATAGTGAGTCACAATTAGAGCCTAAACGTCTCAATAGTCATGAGTTTAGCACAAACTCTTGTCATAATCTCATGCTGCCTATTAGAATAATTTCATGCGAAGTTAAGCTTAAAAAAAATTTCCTACTAAAAAAAATCTTTAACTATTAAAAAAAACGAAAAACGAAAAAAAAACTAAGCAAACATAAATGCAAACATGCAAATACCAGCACCCCACACTTAGACGGGACACACTGCCCTCAGTGGAAAATAAATAAAAAGAACCTGGTTAGTCGGACTCATCCTCTATGTCTGGGGTCGTACCCCCTTCATCGGAATCATCATCATAGTCGTCATCCTCAGAAGTTCCTCATAAATACCCCACTTGTTTCCAAGAGTGCGTCGAGGTATTTGCAGCGCGGAGGATACACCTTGCTCTTTTCTTCCTCTTTTCTGGCCTCTTTGTAAAGTGGTTGCTTTTCTTGTCTTTTGGTGCCATTGTACCTGAAATCTCAATAGAGTCCGAGTTGTAAGTTGTGGAATAAGAAGTAGAATGAGAAATATTAAAAATCTCTAGCAAAATAGGGTATTTATAATACCCCTATCCTATTCCTACTAAGTTAATGCATTACTTAACCCAATCCTACTGGGTTACTGCATCATTATCCTAATCCTAATAAATTACTGCTGGTCCTCAAAGTTTTTAGAAATGTTGTTTTTACCCGGGACAGGTTTTCCATGCGTCACTTTTGGTCCTTGGCATCCAAGCTTTCCCTTCCTTCTTTCGTGAAGCTTTCTTTGGCGTCAAGTTATCCATAAAATGCTGAAATCTGCATCATTTATACCTGAAAACTTGCTAATCACGTTTGTTAGCTCACTTACAGGAAAAAGGACTAGAAGTGCATGAATTATGTAATTTGTCCTCAAAACTTGGCTAAAATATGGGTAAAATATAGCGCTATAGGCGTGTAAATTCGCCTATCATCAACACCCCACTCTTTAAGCTTTGTTCGTCCTCGAACAAACTATCATGCCCATCTAAACATCGACTTAGGGTTTCACAGTAACAACGCAAAATATTCATCAAGACAAGCATAGCAATTATCAACAAAGAGTAGTTTTTCGATCATTAGTAGAAACAATTTAACCTCTAGCATAGACTCGTGATGGTGGTCAACTCATATTCAACGGTTAAGGATGGTGGTCAACTCATATTCAACGGTTAAGGCACAAAGAATCATACACGACTACCCAAAGCTCATCAACCATGTGTGTCTCACAATATATTACCCATAATCACTCACAAGTATAGCATATTTTTCAAACATGGGTATAAAAATATCCTTGCTCTCACTCTCACAAAGAATTCATATGTTGCAACTGATGACCATAGGCTTGGCCTTAGTGTAATGCTCCACTAAATATCAGAATGCTAAGCTTAGGATCAAATAGGTCTTTTACGGGTTGTAATGTAGGCTAAGGGACGGGTAGGACTATTTTGGCCAGAAATAGTGACTAAGTTCCCTAAGCGCTTTAATACATCACAATATGACATTTATGCTTTCTTTCAAACAACCTTTTTGCTTTCTTTTAATCTACCTCCCTTTGTCACCTCTTTTGTTTTTCAATTTTTGAACATAACTAACTTTTTAGTTTTCTTTTCCTTTTTCTTTTCATAACATACCTCTTATGATAGCAATTCTTTTTCATAACAAATTCAAGCACCAATACATTCTAAAGCATCATACTCACCCAATTTCTTCTTATTTTGTCACATGTCTTTATACTTTAAAGCACTTAGGAATTTGGATCAAATTATGGTCTTGAAAAAATGGATTAGGCTTACATATGAGGTTGTCAAAGAACATAGTCTAAAGGCTCAAAAGGGTTTAACTAGGATGATGTCCATGGGTAGGTTAGAATGAGGGTAAACAATTACAGGTTGCCAAAGAAATGCCTAAATCATCTCCTAAACTTGCACTCTTTATTTTCGCTATACATACATACCAGGCAAGTTCTAGCATCAGCCACAAACATAGAATATACTATTATCTCGCTCACACAAGGCACATGGTCGACTTTATTGGGAGCAATATAGACTCTTGACCCAACAGATGAAGGAATTGAACCACACAGTATCACATAGTGAGTCACAATTAGAGCCTAAACGTCTCAATAGTCATGAGTTTAGCACAAACTCTTGTCATAATCTCATGCTGCCTATTAGAATAATTTCATGCGAAGTTAAGCTTAAAAAAAATTTCCTACTAAAAAAAATCTTTAACTATTAAAAAAAACGAAAAACGAAAAAAAAACTAAGCAAACATAAATGCAAACATGCAAATACCAGCACCCCACACTTAGACGGGACACACTGCCCTCAGTGGAAAATAAATAAAAAGAACCTGGTTAGTCGGACTCATCCTCTATGTCTGGGGTCGTACCCCCTTCATCGGAATCATCATCATAGTCGTCATCCTCAGAAGTTCCTCATAAATACCCCACTTGTTTCCAAGAGTGCGTCGAGGTATTTGCAGCGCGGAGGATACACCTTGCTCTTTTCTTCCTCTTTTCTGGCCTCTTTGTAAAGTGGTTGCTTTTCTTGTCTTTTGGTGCCATTGTACCTGAAATCTCAATAGAGTCATGTTAGCTTCATCTCAGAAGATTCAATCAACAAACAGACAATAGTGACACCACCCCACACTTAATTTGTTGACACAAACTAATTAAGTGAATGATGTCGATTACTCAGACTTCATCGACATATATTTAGGTGATATATTCCAACAATATAATCAGTGCAATCATACTTCTTGTAATCTTGGCAATACTTTCATGTTTGATATATCAAGATTACTACATAGAGATTGAATCAAGGTATAGCATCTAGAAATAATCGCAACCTCATATGTTGGTAGTCAACCTTAATTCTCATCTCGATGAACAAGTCATTCCAACATGTAAGCTTTCTATTGACAAGAGTATGCAATTTTCGTGACCATGTCAATTCCGCAAAAGTATGACAGTGCATCAAAATCAAATACAAGTTGGAAACATGTTAAGACTATTCTTACGTATTCTTTCACTCACTTAGTTGTATCACAACACATCAACCACATTCAAATCACCAATACTACTTCAAGATTTAGCAATTCATAATATGCGTAGTAGTGTAGTACTTACGGAATATAAATGAAGAACAAAGAAGTACTTACTTGGTTGATGACCTTGGATGATGTTCTAGCAAGGTAAAAGAGCAAAAGGAAAAAAAAAGTTTGAGAGGATTTGGAGAGGTAGGCGGCGCTTATGCTAGGTTTGCAATGTTTTTTTGGTCTAAGACTAAGTCTCTTACTTATAGAACAAGCTTGGGTCGGGTTTTGACCCATTTAAAATCGGTTTTGGAGACAAAAAGTGGTTATAGGCGGCGCCTTTAGCTTTGCCTAAGCTTGGCATAGGCGGCGCCTATTGCAAAGCCTTTAGTGACCATAGGCGGCACCTATTGCAAAGCCTTTAGTGACCATAGGCGGCGCCTTTAGCATGGCATATGAGATTCAGAGACAAAAGGCTTTAGCATAGGCGGCGCCTATGCTATGGCATACTTGAGCATGGGCGGCGCCTATGTTATGGCACACTAGATTCCGAGACCTTAGGCCATAGTATGGGCCTTGCCTTGTTCGTGGCCTAGTTTTACCTAGGCCTAGCCTTGTTCGATGCCTATATTTTCATGAGCAATGCTCAATCCATAGCCTTTTGCTTCTTCATTCCTAACTTACCACCTTTAACATGCAATACGTCCAAATCAAAATTTAAAACCGACCTCCTCATTTTATACCTCTTGTACCTACATTTACTCAAAAACAACAAAAACGATTAGAACGATGGGTTGCCTCCCATCAAGCGCCTTAGTTTTGGTCGTGGCTCGACAAAATCCTAAGAAAACAAAAACAACAAGAACATTTAAAAACGATGGGTTGCCTCCCACCCAGCGCTTGATTTATTATCGCGGCACGACATAGCTATCTTGATTACTTAGTATTCATCGAGATAGATGGGGCATCGTATTCTGAATGGATTCAGACGACGCTGATACTTACTTGAAGGCATGCAATCTTCTTCGAGATGACTCTTGTGCATACATATCCCAAGAGGGATACCAATTATATCATCAATCTTTCTACCCATAGCTCTCTTGTATCTCATCAGAGTAGAGATGAGAGCCTCTACGTGCTGTTCACTTAAATCATCCTCCATACTTACCGAAAGTATATTTCCACTTTCCAAGAACACATACCTTAGATAATTAGGGAGCTCTTTTGATTCTAACATTGGTGGCTCTTCAATGGAAGTTTTCGCTGTTGGTGACGGTTGATTCTTAAGATCAAGGTCCGGTTGTTCAGGAGTATGAGAATAGGACCCTATTTCTGTTAGAGCACACGTAGTTTCTTCATAATCTTCATCATCCTTATGCTCAACATTCAGTAGCGCAGCAGACAATGGCTCAACAGTAAGCGGCTTTTCTCCAGATAATGCTTTATTATCCTCATAAGCTACGGAGAACACATCCATATCGCTAGGCTGCTTCATTGCTTTGCATATATCAAAGTGGACCACTTCATCATTCAACCGAAACAAAAGCTCATTAGCTCTCATGTCAATAAGCACACTTCCAGTTGCAAGGAAAGGACGTCCCAAGATTATGGGAACTTTAGAATCTACCTCACAATCCAGAATAACGAAGTCTGCAGGAAAGATGAATGAAGAAACCTTCACCAACACATCATTCAAGATACCCACAGGTCGTTTTACCGACCTATCAGCCATCACGAGCCTCATATTGGTTGGTGTCGGATCGTCTAACCCCAACTTTTTGTAGACAGATAGTGGCATCAAATTGACGCTAGCACCCAAATCGCACAATGCCTTGGCAAAATTCAAAGATCCAACAGTGCACGGAATAGTGAAGGCACCAGGGTCGGCCTTTTTCTGAACTAGCGATCTTGTAGCGATTGAACTGCAATGGTGAACATTATCTGCCGGCTCATAGCTTACCGCCCGCTTCTTTGTTAAAAGGTCCTTCATTAATTTTGCGTAACCAGGCATTTGCTCTAGTGCCTCTACCAACGGAATATTAATTGTCAGCTACTTTAACATCGTCATAAATTTGCTGAACTTTGTATCATCCGCAATCTTCTTTAATCTTTAAGGAAAAGGTGGTGGTGGATATGGAATTGTTTTCTCCACGGCTTTCTTCTCCTCTTGCTTTCGAATTTTGGTCTTTTCAGGCTGCAAACCACTAAGGGTGACGTCATGGACGTCTTGGTCATTGTCTATGGCGTCCTCATCTTCTTTATTTTCGGCCACTTGCTTGCTTTGGGATGAATTTTCCAGCACCTTACCACTCCTGGTAGTAATAGCCATGCATGATCCATCGTTCCTTGGATTTTGCACAGTGTTGCTAGGTAAAGTGCCAGCCTTTCTTTGACTGAATGCCGCAGATAATTGACGTAATTATTGCTCCAGCTGTTTTATTGAAGTGGAATGCGAGTCAACCAATTGCTTCATTGAGGACAAGTCGTTCTTCACCTCATTCACTCCCGTATTAGTTGCCTCTACTCCTTTCAATAGTTTAGCCATCATATCTTCCATTTATATATTTCCAGAACCAGATGCAGCGGCGTCACGTCTTCTAAGAGGAACATACAAACCACTCCTGTCAGTCTTATCCTTCCAACTACCTTGATCACGGTCCTTATATCCTGAATTATCATAATAGTTCCGACCTTGGTTTCCTTGGGCATTGCCTCGGAAACCCCTCTAATTGTTCAAGTAGTTGGCTTCTTCCTCGGCATCGGATTCCTCTCTTCCTTTTGATGCAACAGCTTTAACCTTTTTGGTCTTCCCTGATAATTGATGCTTTGTAAGAAGATCCATCTGCATTTTCATGTGAGCCATGTCTTGGTCACGATCCTCTTGTCTTCGCCTCTGCTCTGCAGTCATGCCAAAAGATACAGTAGAGCTTGCTACCTCAGAATCCCAGGTATACCAAGCTCTACTTTGCTTTGTCATCCGATCTAGCATATTGCTTGCCTGCACAAAGGTGAGGTCCATAAATGATCCACCTGCTGCATTATCTACCACTGGCTTAGTCACCGAATTCAAAGATCTGTATAATATCTCCATCAAGTGGACATTGGTCATATGGTGATTTGGGCACCGCATAAGCTTCGTCTTGAACCTCTCCCATGTTTTGTGGAGGGCTTCAGTTGGAAGCTGCCAAAAATTTATGATCTCATCTCTCAACTGTGCTCTTTTGGATGGCGGAAAGAATCTTTCTAGGAAAGCGTCTTTCAATTGCCTCCAATTAGTAATAGAATCAGGAGTCAGCCCATTCAACCATAGAGTTGCCTCCCCAGACAGAGACAATGGAAATAAGTGCAGTCGAATTGCATTCTGTCCAACGCCAGGATTGTCAAATGACTTGCATGTAGATATAAAGTTGACTAGATGCATATTCGGATCATCACCCACAAGTCCACCGAATAATCCCTTAAGCTGCAATAGTTGAATCATTGTGCTAGTGATATTGAACTTTGCTCCAGGTGCCAAGGGTGGAAGAATAATGGCTCCTGTGGCACCAGGTCCATCCAGATCGTCCTCATCGTCATCAAAAGGAATTTACATAGCTCGGCGATCAGGCCTCAATCACCCTTGACGATCTCTTCTCTGCATGGGTGCCACCATCTCAGCAGTATGCCGTGGGTTTAGTAACTCGTCATCACCTAGGTCCTCATCGTCAGGATTTATTGCTCGCCCAGGGTTATCAATATTCTGTTGATGCACTTGAGCAGCCATCCTTTCAATTTCACGTTGTGCATCCATTGATGCACTGAACAAACCTGAATAAAACAAAAACAACTAAAAGTAAAAGTACGAGAATCTTTGACCAAAGGGTCTAGTAATTATCACAAACTTAATTGACACTCGTATTCCCCGGCAACGGCGCCAATTTTTGATAACGCTCAATCTACAGCTCTCGTAGGAGTGTAAAGCGGTCGTTGTCAAATATATAACCCAACTGGGTTGGGTATCGATCCCACAGGGAATAGCTTGGTCAACAAGTAAGCAAAGATTACTAGACTTTTAGTGCAAGTCTCGTAAAAAGGGGGGAGTTTTGTCGTGCAAGTACTGTAACCAAAGTAATAAGGTAAAAACGGAAAATAGCAAAGTAAAAAGAAAGAATGTTTAGTAAGATGTAAAACAATGAGAATTGAGAAGTTGGGGTTATGTCCACCTTATGAGTTGTACGTCTCTATTGGATATGAGTTGTTCGGAATTCAGACATGCATGTACTTATAGAGAATTGTATTCGATGATAAATCCAAGCGTTTTTTGACCTAAACAAGGACTATTTCACTTTAACTCTTTCGAGCTTAAAGAGTATCTAATGGTACGAATTCTCCAAGGGGTTAATCCAGTTACGGCACTAACTTTTTAATAGGGGATGGGACCCTATTACCTTGACATTATCTCTTTTCCAGACATATAACTTTTCTTTCGAACAAGTTAATGCTATACTGGCGTTATTCTATGCGTCTGCAGCCACAAGAATTTGCATTAAGATGAAGAGAATAATGATATAAGCAGCATACGTGTCACGAATTCACAAACTCATAGCAATAGATAGTATCTCATAGGGCTTCCATAACCCCAACAGAGAAGTTTAGTTACCCATGAGTGCGAAGGAAATCACAATAGACATTATCATTGTACCACAATAAAGATCTCGTGTAGTAGAGTGTGGTAGGCATTAAGCGTGAACTCCCTTGCAAAGTAACGTTTCTATTGTTGTGGAAAAATAAGAATTGATTAGATGAATAGAAGAAGAATAAAAAGTAGAATTAATGGAAGAATTAGAATCCGAGTTGTAAGTTGTGGAATAAGAAGTAGAATGAGAATTATTAAAAATCTCTAGCAAAATAGGGTATTTATAATACCCCTATCCTATTCCTACTAAGTTAATGCATTACTTAACCCAATCCTACTAGGTTACTGCATCATTATCCTAATCCTAATAAATTATTGTTGGTCCCCAAAGTCTTCAGAAATGTTGTTTTTGCCCGGGACAGGTTTTCCATGCGTCACTTTTGGTCCTTGGCATCCAAGCTTTCCCTTCCTTCTTTCGTGAAGCTTTCTTTGGCGTCAAGTTATCCATAAAATGCTGAAATCTGAATCATTTATACCTGAAAACTTGCTAATCACGTTTGTTAGCTCACTTACAGGAAAAAGGACTAAAAGTGCATGAATTATGTAATTTGTCCTCAAAACTTGGCTAAAATATGGGTAAAATATAGCACTATAGGCGTGTAAATTCGCCTATCATCAGAGACTTAGTCGAATTAGAGATGACTGATTTTGATATGTTTCTCGACATGGATTGGCTTCATTCCTACTATGCCACAGTCGACTGCAGAAATAGAATAGTCTAGTTCTAGTTTCTGAGTGAACCCACCCTATAGTGGAGGGGTAGTACTTCAGCTTTCAGAGGTCAGCTTATTTCCTACCTTTGGGCACGAAAAATGATATCTAAGGGGTGTGTCTATCATCTTATACATGTTAAGGATTCTAGTTCCGAGACTCCCAATCTTGAATCAATCCAGTCGTGAATGAATATTCAGATATCTTTCCCGAAAATCTTTCAGAAATTTCTCCCGAAAGGGACATAGACTTCGGCATTGATCTTCTTTCAGATACTCAGCCTATATCTATTCTGCCATATAGAATGGCAGCAACAGAACCCAAAAAATTGAAAGAGCAGTTGAAGAATCTCTTAGATAAGGGATTCATCAGACCCAGTGTGTCCTCGTGGGGTGCACCAGTCTTATTCGTGTGAAAAAAAGATGGTTCTCTTAGAATATGCATTGATTACCATCATCTCAATAAAGTAACGGTCAAGAACAAGTATCCTCTTCCCAGAATCGATGAGTTATTTGACCAACTTCAGGGTGCTAGCTATTTCTCTAAGATAGAACTCAGGTCCAGTATGATCAGCTCAGAGTTAGAGAATGTGACATTTTGAAAACAAATTTTCGTACTCGGTATGGTCACTTTGAATTCTTAGTCGTGTCCTTTGGTCTTACCAATGCCCCATCAGCTTTCATGAACTTGATGAACCGTGTGTTGAAGCATTACTTAAACATAATCGTCATAGTCTTCATAGATGATATTCTAGTTTATTCCCACAGTGTGTGTGATCATGCAGACCATCTCAGAATTGTACTTCAGACTCTCAGAGATCATCAGCTGTTCACCAAATTCAATAAGTACGAGTTTTGGCTAAGGTCAGTAGCATTCCTTGGTCATATTATTTCTGGTGATGGCATTAGAGTAGATCCTTAGAAGACTGAAGCAGTAAGAAACTGGACTCGCCCTATCTCTCCATGAAATATCAGGAGTTTCTTGGGTTTGGATGTTTATTACAGATCGTTTTTTGAGGTATTTTCTTCTATTACATCCCCTATGTCCAGATTGACTCAGAACAAAGTTAAGTTTCAGTGTTCAAATCCTTGTGAGAAGAGTTTTCAGGAGTTCAAGACTCGACTCACCTCAGCTCTAGTCCTAGCTCTTCCAGATGGTCCAGATGGGTTTGTAGTATATTGTGAGGCATCCAGAGTAGGTTTGGGTTATTCCCTCATGCAGCATGGTAAGGTCATAGCCTACACCTCCAGACAGCTTAATCCCCAATGAGAAGAGTTATCCTACTCATGATCTTGAGTTAGCAGCCGTAATCTCTTCCTTGAAGATTTGGAGGCATTATCTATGCGGTGTTCATATAGATTATGACATGGTGTAGATGACTTAAGGCAGTGAATTCTCACAGAAGCGCATGGTGCGCGCTACTCTATTCATCCAGGGGCCATAAACATATACCGCGACTTGCGGGAAATCTATTGGTGGAGTAGGATAAAGAGAGATGTTGCATAGTTTGTGGCTAAGTGCTCTACATATCAGCAGGTTAAGATAGAGCATCAGAATCCTAGTAGTCCTATGCAGGAGTTCATAATTCCTACTTGAAAGTGGGAGAAAGTGAACATGGACTTCGTGACGGGTTTAGCTCAAACTCGTTTCCAGCATGATTCAGTTTGGGTTATTGTAGAAAGAATGACCAAATCAGATCATTTTATTCCAATCCATACCTCTTATTCAGCAAAGGATTACGTCAAACTCTATATTAGAGAGTTGGTCAGATTACACGGTATTCCACTGTCCATTGTCTCAGAAAAAGGTACCCAATTCACCTCTCATTTCTAGAAAGCGTTCTAAAAGTATCTTGGTACCCAAGTTTATCTTAGTACAGCCTTCCATCCTTAGACAGATGGTCATGCAGAAAAGACTATTTAGACTCTAGAAGATATGTTAAGGGCATGTGCAATTGATTTCAAGGGTACTTGGGATGACCACTTGCCTTTGATTGAGTTTACATACAACAATAGCTATCATTCTAGTATTAAGATGGCTCCATTCGAAGCCCTTTATGGTAGGAGATGCAGATCTCCAATCGGTTGGTTCGAGGTTAGTGAGCCCTCAGTTATAGGACCTGACTTATTATTCGATGTCTTACAAAAAGTCCAATTGATCAAAGAAAGTCTTCGGGCTGCTCATAGACGACAGAAGTCTTATGCAGATGTGCGCAAAAAAGATCTTGAGTTCAAGATTGGTGACTATGTCTATCTAAAGATCTATCCCATGAAGGGAGTGAAGCAGTTTGGCAAGAGGGGAAAGCTCAATCCCTAATATGTCGGTCCCTTTAAGATTCTCAGTCAATTTGGCAAGGTAGCTTATGAGCTCGAATTACCTTCAGATCTAGCCTTAATTTATCCAGTCTTCCATGTCTCTCTACTCAAGAAGTGCATAGGTGACCCGATAGTTGTAGTACCTATTCAGAGCATAGATGTTCAGAACAGTCTCTCTTATGAAGAGATTCCAGTCGAAATCCAAGACTATCAGACTCGTAGACTGAGGAACAAAGAAGTCCCTCTAGTCAAAGTTCTTTGGCAAAATCAATCCGTTGAAGGAGCTACTTGGGAAGCAGAAGCAAACATGCGAACCAAGTATCCTCACCTCCGCCAACTCAGATCAAGGTTAAGGTAACAGTTCTCCTTAAGCTTTCCAGTTTCATGTTCAGATTTTAGTTACAAACTTAGTATACAGTTCATTTTCAGAATTTCATTATAAACTTAGTATTAAATACCATTGCATATTCAGTCATACATTCATGTATCAGTTCAGTTATATAATTATGCATCAGACATGCATTCTCAATGTGATAACCTTAGTTCATCAGAACACTCAGTCATGCATTCATGAATCAGTTACACATGCATCATATATGCAAGTTCAGTATAATATATATATATATATCCAATTATCAGTCATGAGATCATGTTCCAGTTGTTCATGTTCAGTATGTACGTCAGTTTATCTTCTCCATTCTTACTCGGTCTCATTCGAGGACGAATGTTCTCAAGAGGGAGATATTGTAATACCCCGTACTTCTACCTAGATTTAAATCATCCCAAGTATGTTAGAAACTTACTTTGAAAGATGAATCTATTTTTGTACACATGAAATTTCTAAGATTTTCACTTTTTGTCATGTGGGAAATTGAATAAGCTTTCCACCGATACCCATTTCGTCCAAATTCGACATCGTATGAAAAAGTCATAGCCAAAATACAGAAGGCAGTCAAAACTGCCCAGGTGCGACGATCAAGGCCGACGGACCATCGAACTAGTGACGAAACATTGCCCGAACCATCGCAGCGAGGCAGTGAGACCACAGTCTGCCTAAGAGCGACGGCCCAGGCCGATGGACCATCAAGCTGGCGACGGACTGTCGCCCAAGCCATCGTAGCAAAGGTCGTGAACCCCTATTCTGCCCAAGAGCGACGATCAGAACCAACGAATCGTCGACCCAGCGATGGACCATCGTACCCACCATCGCATATCCTATTTAGTTATTTTAAAGTTGTTTTTAAAAGGGTATTTGGGTCTTTTTTTACCCGTTTTAACCCCTAATAATATCAGACGTAAACTCATAAGTTCATTATTCATTTACAATATAAAATTCGGGTTTTCTCTCAAAGATAATACCTAAGAACAAGATCCAAATCCTTTTTCAAGAAACTAAGAGATTCAAGTTCTTCAAGTCCAAGAACTTCAAGAAACTCACAACCCAGGTATGTCATGTGTTGATTCATGGGTCTCTTTCACCCATGAAGCTCAAGAATCTCTTTTCAAAATCTAAGATTTGAGTGTTTGTGAATGTTCATGATTCAAATTGAATTGAAATTCATGGTCATGATGTTGTGTGGTTTTGATTCATGTTTTAAATTACATATTCCAATGATTGACCCTAGTAGGTGATGATTTGCAAAATAATCATGATAAATTCCCCCCCTCCCCTTCAATTTATAAGTTGGTTTATGTATCCATCATTATTAGATGTGTTGATGATTGTATAACCAAAGCATGCTCCCCATGTGTTTGATTAAATGCCTATGTAAAGAAAAAGTATCATACTAGTATAATAATATGCAATCCCCATTCATGTACAAGTTTATACAGGTCAAGTGTTTGATGAAATGTCTTAGTCAATAAATTTTGGATATATGTTAGCCATTGTGGTTCTTTAGAACTTGTACTTCATGAAATCTCTAACTTATTGTAGTATGGATTGTGATGTTGATCATGTATTCAAGAAAGTCATGCTTTGTCAGTTTCTTTCCATCGAGCCCTAGGGGTACTTGTACCCAGAAAATATAGTTGTGTGCCTAGAGTTAGTGTCATGTTTTCACGATATCCTCAGTCAAGCCATGATCTATAGAACTTAGTCAGTCATGTGACTCAGGAAAGCTCAGTAATATAGTAATCTCAGTACTATTCCATTAATCAACAGAATTTAGTTAATTCAGTCCAGTTCAGTTCAGTAATTCCATATTCAGTGTCTATTCAGATGGGAGTAGGAATTAGCACCGAGTGAACCCAAAGATAGGAACACACACTGTCAGATGATTGTGTAATTCTTAGAAGTCATTCTTGCGTTCCAGAACTATGTAGCCAGCATAGGTTGAGATATCAACATTGTTAGGTGAGGGCTGATGAGGTGGATAAACACTATCAGATGAGGGTCCCATTGTTCTCTTTTGGGAAAACTGTCAGATGGGGGTCACCCACATCTTGTCCTTACTAGTGGCGCGGTATTGACACCCTTCCAATTGAGGTTATAGATTGGACCCCAACTCAACCATAATGGTGTATTAGGGGCATGTCAGTTAGATAACTACTTTCCACAGTTTTATTTACAGAATCAAGACTGTCAGATAAAGTCATTCAGTCTCAGTAATATAACTCAGATAGTTCTACAGAATTCAGGACTATCAGATACAGTCAACTCAAAATAGTATGAAACTCAGCTAGTTCCAGCAGAAACTAGACTATCAAATACAGTCGCTCAGTATCAGTTATTTTAATTATACAGTTATCAGTATCTCATGTTATCAGTGCTCAGACTCAGTAATCATGTTATCATGAACTCAGTTACAGTTATTATGTATTCATGCATGCATTCTCACGTTCATGTTATCCAGTCAGTTAGTATAGTTCATGCATGTGAACCCTTTGCATTCAGCATACCTTACATACATACCAGTATATTCAATCGTACTGACGCATTTGCGCTATGGTGTTTTATACCATAGGTTCAGAAGCACGAGCTCCAAAGCATCAGTAATATTCCAATCTCAGTAGTCAGAGTTAGCAGCGAGTCCTCATCCTTCAAGCACATGACCATTACTTTATTATTTCATTAATTAATTTATTAGTTGGAATTAGTTAGGACATGTCCTATCAACTCCTTATTTAGATAGTTCAGTCAGTTCGAGGCTTTTCAGACCATCATGTTTCAGATAGTTTACTTCAGTTGCTTTGGGTATTTCATGCTCTACCCAGATGTTATGTTTTTATCAAGAAAGGTGTAAAAACCATGACTTGTACATCTACAGGATTTAACCCCAACTTTACTATAACTCTTGAGCCTTAACAAATAACAAGTTGCAGGATTTCTTGTAAACTAGGACTTAAAACTTCTAACTCCTACTTCTACAAAACACTAATCTTTCCAAGATAAGTGTTCCCAAGTCTTTGAGTTCCCCAACTTGAAGGCGTTAATCCTAACTCAGTTTATACTTCACTGAGACTAGAGATTACAACTCAATATAACTCAATGAACAACCTATTACACAAAGTTTATGACTCTAAGTAAGGGACCAGGTTGCTCCACTAGCTCCTTCAAGTAGTAGAACTGATTTGCTTTTTGTTGACTATATTTTCAGTTCTTGAGTGAAACACTTGAATGTCATATGTTTTATTTAAACCAACTCCTAATGGAGTCCTTCCGTTGATGTACTCTTCTATCTTTAATAGGACTCCCAGGTAGTTTCACTCTTTTGTTGCTGTCGTCTCTCTCCTAGATTGAGTAGAACACTTCTCCTTTATCCCTTAGTTTCCTTGATTAATTCAACTTCTAAATGATACAATTATTGTCTCCTTAATCATAGCAATTAACACAAATCTGAACTTTTTTGCTTATCCACCCTTGTCCTAATGGACTATAGCCTTGTATTAATTTCAACATGCAGTTCATGTGACAACAGTAGTTTCACTTTTGTGGAAAAGCTTGCACAACATGTTTCATTCATATGTCTATCATCAAAATGTTACATTTTCAAATATTTTTTTATTTATGATTTATTATAAAATTAATATTTTTGTATCACGCTATTTGATTGTTATATTTTTTTTACAATCCTTCGATAATATTTTTTTCTTAGCTGAGGATTTATGAAAATAATATCTTTACTACACAAAATAGAGATAAGATCCGAATACATCCTACCCTCAACATTTTTTATGTTGACATTTTCAGTCCAAAGATTTATCAGAGAAGTTAAAAACAACAACTAATTTAGGAATGGTTGATGATGATGTTGAATTATCAAAAGAGTTGACATCTTCTCCCAAAAGGTTTATCCGATAAGTTAACAATAAATATTAATTCAGAAGTTGTTAATGATGATGTTGAATTGTCAAAAGGAAAAATGTGTTTGGGCAAAGACGTATCCCATGAGAAATTAGTCATGATACTTGGGTTAGTGCATAATACAGAGGTTTTGACGTCCCATGATACTTGTGCATCTCTGAAGGTTGTTACACTCACTTTTTCTTTCGAAATCTCCCTTTTTCCTTCAATTTTAACATCTAATAATTTTGTGTTAAAATGATTTTTTTAGAAAAAAAAATTCATTGCTTTGAAAAAGGTAGATGTTAATGGTTTGTCTCTCTTAAGCCATGTTTTTCGTTGCCGATGCAGTAGTGGATGCTGGTGAGGAGAGTGAGATGTTAGTTGGCATGAAAAATGATGGTAATTCTGTATTTTTCTTCTCCTTTGCCCATTTAGTGTTTGATTTTCAGTAGTAATATTTTGTTAGCATCTCCATTTTGGTCTGTTCTAATGGATTTATTTATACTTTGGAATCTGAAAACAAGGGAATCTCATTTGAATATCATTGCCATCCTAGCCAGTGTTCACCTTCCTTTTGATCATTGATATCTGATTCAAAATCTCTCTATTCAGGTGATTGTTGACGCACTTTCTTTCCTATCAATCACACTTTATGCTTCTTGCTCCCTAAGATTTTTGGTAAAATATGTTGATTTAACTTAACAAAATGGCTTTTGTTCTCCCTAGATTATTGAGCTTTTATTTGTCTTTTTAGTTTTCATAATTCTTTGTAATTGATTATCATGAAAAACTCTGTAAGCATATATCTTTATAGTAGTATGATAGTTAACAAGTTCCTTATTCCTTCAAGTTTGGTTGCAGGTTCTGTTAATAGATTTTTATGTATAAGCTTAAGAAATTCCTCTTTTGTAAGTAATGACATCAAGTTCTTTTAATTTGTCAAACACTAATAATGTTAATTTAAAAATTATGAAAACATAAACATGGATAGGAAAAAAGTATTTTACCAAAAGGAAAAGATCGAAAATCTTTTTGAAAGTTAAGGGGAAATAGCCCTACAAAAGAGTTTGTTCTATTAAGAAATACAGTAATTTTTTTAAGCATTGTAACGTACTTTCAAACTCAAAATTTACCATTCCTAAATAATTTCAACTTGTGAGATTGTAACTTTGTTCATCTATATTCGATGTTGGATTTAAATTATATAGTTGAGAAGAAAGTTAAAAATGGGAGTTGTATTCACTTTTTATGGGAATGCTGGATGGTTAACACTTTACGGGTTTTGTTTGTAGTTCTGTTTAGTTGTCCTTCGTAGCTGAGTTAAAGTTTCTCACTTTCATGATAAGTTTATTCACTTCTCATGGGTGCTAATCATTTTTTTTTTAAAAAAAATATTATTGGTCAAACACAAGTTTTTTCTTATAAAAAGATTTTAAAAAAATATATATACTATTGGAAACACATATTTCAAAATAAACTGGGTTAGAAGTTCAAAAAGTAAACACTCCACAACAGATAAAATTATTTACTATTTTCTTGATTAATTTTTAGTTCTTTATAATATTTAAATTATGAAATCCTAAAATATATGGTAAGAGAAAAAAATATAATTTTAAAATTATAAAATCTAAATATATGATAAAACAAAATTCGTCAGAAAAATAAATTGAGTAGGATATTTGTTGTTTTATTTTTTCTGTAACAAGTTGCAGTATGATTTTCAATAGCACATTTATTAATATATAAAAAATATCCTCCATGAAAAGAGAAAGAACAACAATTTAATGTTAGAGTAGTAAGTAAAACTTATGCCTTTTTATTATTTATTGTTTATTTAGTTTTAGGATTTACTTTTGAATTAGAATTTCTTTACACAAATTACTACCACTGATGTCATTATTTAATTTAGATTTATATATCCTCGATTTAGGATTAGGACTATTTTATATACGATGCTTTATTATTAGTGATTATGTAATATTTTCTTTATTGAGATTTTGGTGTTACTTTAACTAGGTCTAAGACTATTTTATTGGTGTTGCATAGGTTGCACCATTAAATATTTACACGACACCTTGATATTTAGAAAAATAGATTATATAGTATTTTTTTGGCTATTTAACTTTTTCTTCTTTTTTTTAAGTTTCTGAGTCTTTTGTTATAGGATTTGCTTTGAGTTTTTATCATAATTATAATTATTTTTATTGACGAAAAAAAAAAACTACTTAATGAAAAAAATCTCTTTTATATTTGGTGAATATAAATGCCAATGTGACATTGCATGCATAGTTTTTGTTTGTCATGTCATTTACTCTTTAAAATATCTATCAATGTTGCCAGCAAAAATCTTTCCGCTTCATTAACGATATGTTATCATTGTTTGCACATACATTGATGACTTAGGTTGAGTGTTTGGTATCATCCAATTAACTAAATTTCTGTAGATTCTTTACAACTTGATCATGATGATTGTGGGAACCTTGATTACATGAGTTCCATATTGTGGAGAGCTGAGAGAATTGAAAAGTGGACACTACCACAAGGTTGTTGAGACTATATATCACATAGGACTGTGTCTTTCACGAGAGTACATGGTAGGGCATTGCTAGTAACGAATCTAGAAATTTCGTTTAAGGTGTTCAAGATTTAATATATAGGTATGAAAATAATTTTGTTATAATTCTCAATTTACATAATATAATTTTTTGACGAAAGGTGTTCGAATGACCACCCTAAATTACATATAGTTACACCACTGGACGTTGCAGCATATTCTGTTTAGACTGATATTATTCATGTACTTATGACATTATGTTAACTAGTATTCGTATTCGCGCGATGTGTGTGGATAATATTAAAGAATTTGATTATGTGATCTTATTAAAACGTTCATTAACTTAATCCAAATATTGAGGTGGTGATTTTTTCATAAGCGTGAGATGACTTAATATCCTAACTTATAATAATTGCAAATTATTACATGACTTATTTGAATGTTATAAATTATATAGTATGTGCTTTAAATAAATTTCAATTGCTATTATGTTTTTCAATATAGTTTAACTGCTAACAAAATATATACTAAATAAAAGAAAATAAATTAAATAATCGTTGAATCAATTTTATATCCTTTTTGTTATTTTGAAATTCTAATTCTATTATTTGAAACTTTTTGGTTGATTAACCTTATCAATAGTCAATAGTATATCTTAAATATTATCTAATTTATATTGTCATTCTAAGCTAATTCAGATATATATACTCTCAAATTGTCTCTATTTTATTTTATTTGCATATATTTTTGTTTCTAGTTTTGTTTATTAAGACTTTAATTATGTGGTCTTATTAAAATGGTAAAAATTATGATAATATAAAGCACTTAAAATATATTTATCTTCAATTCACATATACTACTAATCATACTGTTTTAATTTTATAAATAAATTTTGCAAATTATGTTGGAGAGATTATTTGGACTAATTCAAATTCAGAATAAAATTATCACTACAATGCATTCAAAATCACACAGCTTCAAACTTGATTAACCAACTTTTAAATTGATATGCTCAAACTAATAATAGAAAAATTGATTAATCATCTGTTTTCAGCCTCTTCAGTGAAGAATAATGAGAAAAAGGAACAATGCATTTTTTTAATTTAAAAAATCTGTATTTTATTTTTTTAGAACTACACCATGATCAGTGTATAAACCCACATACTTTTAAATTTATGAATATTGTAACATTAAAGAAAAAGATTTAGAATATAAAAAATAAAAAAATATACCTTTTTTCATCAGAAAGAACTTCAAATCTGCATGCATTTCTTCTTCAAGTGCATAATTAAATAAAACATGCATTGTCATCTACTAAAGATGAAAACTGATTTTGTTGTATGAATTGTAGAGTATTGATAATTAGGTTTGAACTTTTAAAGTTTTGTATTAATTATTTTTTTTCGTACCAAATTTTACATAATGCTAATTTTGTATTCAATGTTTCATGCATTGATTCATATTCAATGTTTCATGGATCTATTTATGAAACTTTCTAATTCAATACATCAGTTGGGATATAATTAAAAAAAAAAATAATACACTAGGTAAAATGAGCATCTAACCTTCCGTAGAAAAAAATTCTTGTTCAGTAATACGATCTAACCTTTGCAACATGACAGAAGCAGCTTCTAACATTCACAAGCATAGAAGATTTACTCATGCATATGGTGTTTCTTGGTCTTTAGTGATAGTGAATGAATGCATCATCTTTTTGAAAATGTTTATCCAAAAATTTATTGCATTACTTGTTAAAAATGTGGGAAGAAAATGGGAGAATGAAGTAGGTTTTAGTTAGTTTTCAAATGGATAAATAAAATAAGTTTTAACACTTTCAATTCAAAACTCAAAATATTTAAAAGTCACTTTTGAATTTGATAAATTCTACAAATTCGATGATGTCATGGATAAACCACTTATAGCCTGTTTGGGATTGCTTATTTCTCAAAATAAGCACTTATTTTGAGAAAAAAGTAATTTTTTAAAAAGGAAGGGTGTTTGGTAAACTTGCAAAAGTGCTTTTAATAATAAACAGAAGCAGTTTTTCTACTTCTGGAAAGAAGCAAAAAATTTCTGCTTCTCAAAAAAAAATTCTTTTATGACAAATATATCTCTATCACACACACATATATATACATATATATACCTTATTAATTAATTAACATATCTTACAAGTTTGATTAACGTTTGATTTTTAAAATTTTACATTTCATATTTACGTCATAATTCTTTATGATTTATATATTGTTATTTTATTTTCATTCATTTTTTTAAAATAAATTTGAAAATATCATTGATGATGATGACTAAAGAATATATAAATTATTCTAGAGTACGTACTTTTTAATTAAATAAAAAAAATTAATTAAAAATATTAGCATAGATATTTAAAATAATTTTTCTCTATAAATTGATTTTAGTAATAAAGGCTATTGAGAGATGTCCTTTTTGGTCATTTGTCTCCAAAAAAACACTTCTTGAAAAAGATTATTCAAACATAATTTGATTATCAAAAACCCTTTTCGAATGAATTTACCAAACACAAATTATTTTTTTTCAAAAGCACTTTTTTGAAAAACCATTATATAAAAGTGTTTCTTAAATAAGTAGTTTTGTAACAGCAATTCCAAACGGGCCCTTAATTTCATAACTGTAGGTAAATTAAAAAATTTAAATTTTATCTTAAATTTTTAAAAATCAAAAGTCAATTAAATATTTTTTATCAAATTAGATTTTACTGCTACAGGGAACGTGCACCCTTTCCCACTTTCCTCTTCTTCAGCCACCTTAAAATTTTCTCTTTTTCTAGATGACTACTCTAAATTAGATGGTGTAGTAATAATTTGGATAGATCTTTTTATCCCATTTAGTATGAACATAAAAATTATTTTATCAATCTATCCAAAATATATATATATATATCAAATTTTAAAAATAAGAATCCAGAAAAACGCAAACATAAGGTACATGTAAAATTCATTATTTGAGAAATCAAAAAATAGAAATATGTATCTATAAACTTTGTGACTGTCAAACATCATTTTTATATTTTTAAATAATTCCTATTATATATTATTTGACAATTGGAAAATATTTTATTTATATTATTTTAAAGAAATTCAATTTTGGAAATTAGGATTATTTCCTACATTTTATTTTAACTAAAAATTAATTCCTAAGTGTGCTTTGCAACTAAATATACTTATTAAATTTATTTTTTAGGTTTAAGAAATTTAAAACTTTTAAAAAAAATTGATAATTTCCCACAGGGAAAAAAAATCCAAACGTGCTTATGAAAATTTGTTTCTTATACATTTTTAATTTAAAAAGAAAAATGCATTGTTTTGTTGTAAAGAAGGAGAAGTTGTGAGAAGATAGATAGTTAAATATTTAGTGTAAAGCTCTGATAACTTCCCACCGAAAAAGAGTCGTATACGTGTTTAAAATTTTATTTTTAAGTTTAAAAATTAATATAAACAATATGAATTTTTTTCTTTGTTATAAAGAAGGAGCAGTTATAGAAAAGAAGGATTTTTTTTCTTCATTCCGTGCAGATAATGTAAATTTAAGATAAAAAAAATTAACACAATAAAAATATGGATAATTATAGAGAAACAAATTATAATTGAATGCATATTTTGTTTACTCATTAAATTATTTAAAAAAAAAAATTAAAATGATGGAGAAAATAATATAAATTAGCGTATAAAACAGTAATCACATGATATAGCCACATTTGACTATCTCTAATCAAAATTTTCTTTATTAGTGTATCATACGAACAGAGCCAAGTAATATGAAAGTAAAGGAGTAATTCGAGAGAGACCCCTGGTGGAGTTGCCTTCTGGGAGTAAAATTAACAATGCAAGAAATAAGTTGTTTGAAATTAACTTCATAACATAATCGTCTTTTGAATCTACCCAAATAATACCTTCTCGACACCGGCAATGAAGAAGATAACGATGACAATGTCAGTCTCTGAAATGCATTTTGATTCCATTGGTGCTGCAAGGATTTTGTTTTTGCGATTACATTTAAAAGAGCGGTGCTTCAGTTGTTATATATTTATCCATTTATGACAAATTGCTGATGTATTCAACAACACTGATTCCTTTGATTGTGAAGTTGCATTTGGTCTATTTTTTTTTTTATTTTTTTTTTTTTTGCCATAAAATGAAACCCAACAATGTGTTTCAGTTGCTACAAAAGAGGCTTAAAAACGTGTATTTCTTCTATGGGCAGTTAACGTGTAGTTTGTATAGGGATAGTCAATCTGCAGATATAGATAGATTTTTTATTTTTAATTATTTTTTAAAAATATTTATAGATAGTTTTTAATTTTTTTAGATAGGATTTTTCTAGTGTTGACACATAAGGATTTTGCCTCTCTTATTAGATATAGATAGATGTTCAAAGCTTTGTTATTTGTATTAGGCCGACGAACCATTATCTTGTTGTACATTAAAAAAAAAGAATTTTCAATATACCAAGCGCTGATTCCTTTGAAGAGCTCAAGACTTTTTGCAAAGAGTTGTTAAAATCATTTTGGGATGAAAAAATCACCTAAGCAAGCATTTGGGATGAAAAAATCACCTAAGCAAGCAAATGGAGATGTAAAACACATTGCAGAGGACACTCATTGGTTGAGTAATTCTAGGCTTCCTCTCATTACTATTAATTAGGACTATAAATATTACACATTATAAGATTATGAAAGAAAAGTTGTACAGAAAAATTCACCTACATGGACGAATGAGGGATAGCTTAGCTGTAATATGAATCTTTTATTGTATGTATTTTTCGTGATTGTATATGCTTTAACGGTTGCTTGGTACATGAGATTGATATTTAGGAATATTTCATGGGTTGAAATATGACATGGGACTATTTTATCCCACCTTCGATATGAAATAGTGTTCCACTATTTTAACTAAAGTGGTATTACAAAGTCTATTCCGAGATTATTATACTTATTCAATACTCATATGTCTATGCATTTGATGTAATGTGTATTAACTCTTTTACGACACTTTGAAATTATTATTTTTCAAAGATATCGACAAATGAGTATTGATCCTTAATTTACGTAGAAAGTGAAGTACTTTGACTCTATAAATCCAAATTTGCAATCAAACATTACACTAAATAGGATATTTATTTAAATTATAACGACTACCACCTGTAAATTGCAACAAAACAATACGATGATAGAGAATAAAACAATACAATTAAATCTAATATTTACACAAAAATTTTCTCAAGGCAGTCCAACAGTCATTTAATACCTGTAAACTCTAATAAAATAATACGATAATAAAGATATCAAAATAATACAACTAAACCTAACATTTGCACAAAAAAAAAAAATTCAAAGCAAAGATATCAAAACAACAAATTAAACCTAACATTTACCGAAAAAAATTCTTCAAAGTCGACCAACATTTATCTAGCACCTGTAATCTACAACAAAATAATACGATAAAATAGATATCAAAATAATTCAATTAAACTTAAATTTTATACACAAAAATTCCTTCAAGTCAATCGACATTTATCTATAACTTGTAAACTACCACAAAATAATAAACTAATAGAGATATTAAGAAAATACAATTAAACCTAACCTTTACACAAGAAATTTCTCAAAGCTAACCCACATTCATCTACGACCTATAAACAACAACAAAACAATACAATAGTGATTATAAAGTTTCGATTTTGATGAATACAATTCTTGTCTGAGCGAAAATTGGATCCTAAAGAATGACTTGAAGGAAAACAAAGAAGATATATATATATATATATATATATATATATATATATATATATATATATATATATATATATATATATATATATATATATATATATATATATACATGTTGAATTCTATTATATTGACAAAAATAATAAAGAAGTTGAGGGTTAAAAAATTTTGTATCCACCAATCTAAACATTAATCGAATCATTGAAACATACGTCCTTTGTTTTATTAAGTTGTAAATAAATTTTTTTCATGCAATAGAAGGCTAGAAAACCCTAATGAATGCAAGAAGAAAAATTTAATTAATCATCAATCAAAATCAAAACAAAAAGAAAACACAAAAATAGAAGAATCATACGTATGTTTCTAGTAAAATTTATCAAAAGTACTATTTAAAAAGTGGTAGGGATTTCTTTTTACCGTGCGTACTTTTTTACAAAAATATAAAATTTTGATTCTTAAATTTTTTTCCCTTTCCACGTTAATTTAATTCCTTTTAAAGATTTTACCATAAACAATTTAACGTGCATCTCAATATTTCTTTAATAGGATTCTATTTTAGGAGTATTTTTTTAATTCATCAAAGGAAAATATTAATTAATTTTTTTTCCATATATTTTAGGAGTCCCATATATTTTAGGTGTGTAGTTAATATAATAAAAATAATTAAATAATAAATTAAAAAATAGTGAAAAGACAGTTTTGCCTAAAGGACAGTCCTTCAATGAAGGGCAAAAAGTTCAAATCACTTTTGTAAAAATGTTCACACTTTTAGTATATTATAGATATAGATTATAGATTAAAGTGTACATATCTTAAAGTGAAATTTAACCTCAACGAAAAAAAATATTCTATTTCAAGACAGTTGCTATTTTTCTATAATTTATTATTATTGTATACATGTTGTGGTGATTAACGACTTGAAGAGATATATACGTACCACGCATGTGTGGGCGATGCAATTTTATTAAATTTAAATCCGTACAAAATTCAGATTATATTAAATTCAAAATATATTAGTCCTAAATAAATATTGTGGATTAATATAATTGAATTAATTATTTAAGTCCAAATGTGTATGGATTTAAATAAGGCCCAATATTTATTGGGTTAGTCCATTAATTTAGGCTACAAATGATGAGTCCACTTTACTAAGCCCAAGATATTGTCATATTCTAGAGGCCTAAATAAGCGCCACGTGTCAAATGATGTGGAATGCCAAGTCAAGTGAAGGAGCCAATAAGATCGTACCACATGTCAAAATGATGCAGCGGACCCATGAAATAAAAGCCCATAAAAGGCGCCACATTACTTAAATCTGATTGGTCAAAGGAAGTCCATATTCATCATGACTCTTCCTTTCCTACAACTATAAATAAGGGTCTCATAATTCAGAAAAGGGACCCTAGACCCCCCAGAACTCTAACAAGTAGCAAGAGAAAGCTCGTGGACCAAACGCCATAATTTCTCTAAAAAGCTTAAGCATTCAAATCAAGTTCATCAAGATTCAAGATCAAGACCGCAATATTCAAGAACAAGCTCAAAAGCCCAGGAATTCAAGCACAAGTCAAGATCAAGTCCCTCAAGTTCGCAAACCAAGTTCAAATTCAAGATCAAGCTTCAAGTCCTTGAATTTATATTTGAAAACGCGAATCATAGGATTTATAAAGATTGTAACACTCACATTGAAATCAATAAAATTGATTGTTGTAATATTTTCTTGTCTCGAATTATTTATTTTTCGGCATTGAGAATTTTACAGTCCAACAAATTCTGGCACGCCCAGTGGGACAATCTCTACCTCTCATCTCAACTTTTCCAACTACAAAGTTCAACAACATTAAAATAACTTCCAAGAAGATTAACTCTCAACCAACTGCTTCCAAGGATACTGATTCAAGGTTCTCTGCCGAAGTGGAAAGCATTCTTGGTGTTACTTTCAAAAGTTTAGGAGCTGTCACAAGGAGCAAGGCAGGCTTGCTAGGACAACAAACACATCCAGTGTCGTCCGTGTCAACTTCAATTGTTGGATCTTCAACCCCAAAAAGAGTGAATCCCAATACAAGTGCTTCAGAAGGAGGAAGCAATGTCTTCGAAATCGCTTAAGAAGACTCTAGCTCTATTTGAGCATTCTGGTTCCAAATACTTTGGTGCAAAGAGCGATGGTCGTTCAACAAATGTGTCATCTCTACTTACACCACATAAGCTCAGTACTTCAAAGATCAACTTATGTGATAATCCATGTTACTCTCCAATATCTCCGGTGATCATGCAAGTAATGGTAACTGATGCCTCGTCTATGGAGGAGCAACTTGCGAATCTGACAAAGGCAATTGAAGGCCTGACCAACTATGTTCAGAATCAAGAGGCTAGGATTAATAAGATAGTGGATAAGATGGAAGGCTTTATAGATGGAGAATCTAGCCATGCACCGGGAAAAGCTCTAGAGGTTCATGAGATAGAAAATCCTATGAAACAAACACCACTGACTAAAGAGGTGCAAGTTTCTTCTGAGGGAATGATCCCAATTGGGCAATTGAGGGAATTTATTGAAGGGACCCTCAAAGACAAGTATGATGTTGTCACCAAGTCTTCCCTTGCATATGTCAATTCTTACACTACATGAATCGATAGCCTCAAAATGCCTGCTAGCTATCAACCCCCCAAATTTCAAAAATTTGAGGACAAAGGTAACCCAAAACAGTATGTCGCACACTTTGTTAAGACATGTAACAATGCTGGAAATTACAGTGACTATCTTGTCAAACAGTTTGTTCGTTCCCTAAAGGGAAACGCCTTTGATTGGTACACGGACCTTGAGCCTAATTTCATCAAAACCTAAAAACAATTGGAGCACGAGTTCCTAAATTAGTTTCATAGCACAAGGCATACAGTGAGCATGATAGAGCTTACAAATACTTGCAAAGAAAGGATGATTCAATTATCGACTTCATCAAGCAATGGAGAAATGCGAGTCTAAACTACAAAGATAGGCTCAGTGAAACTTCTGCAATAGAGGTGTGCGTCCAAGGAATGCACTGGGGGCTTCTCTATATCTTGCAAAGAATTAAACCAAAATCCTTTGAAGAGTTAGCTACTCGTGCTCATGACATGGATTTGAGCATGTCTTCTGCTGGAAAGAAATGAGCGTTTATCCATGACCCTCGAATGGGAAAGGATAAACAAGAACCTAAAAGATGAGGAAAGTTTGTCCCCAAAAATGATAACAAAGAATCCATGACTATCGACGTGTCTCCTGTGAAGGTCACCACAAAGATAAACAAGAAGCAAAGTGTGAAGACGACTTCTGGAACACGTCCAAATCAAAAACCTTTAAAGGAGATGCAAGAAAAGAAATATCGCTTTCTTGATTCTGATGTTGCTGAGATTTTTGATGAACTCCTTCAGCATAAACTCATTGAAATCCCAGAGATGAAGCGTCTCAATGAAACTGGAAGGACCAATGACCCTAATTATTGCAAATATCATAGGCTCATAAGTCACCCTATGGAAAAATACTTTGTCTTTAAAGATAAAGTCATGCAACTGGTAAAAGAGAATATCTTCTTTCACGATGAGACGGCTAGTTCTCATCAAATATCCATCACTTTTGGCTCACTCGACCCAGTCCAAATATGTGTTGGAGCACATAACGAGAAAATATTAGAGCCCAACAGGTCTTCAATTAACAAAGACGATGATGAAGGTTGGACTCTGGTGACCAGACGCAAACACAAGAAGATAAGTCTGTGAAAGAAAACATACGAGTAGCCAATCGAAAGGAGAATGATGAAGAAACCAAGAAAACAAAAATTGGTTGAACTTCCAAAGAAGACGAGGGTGGTGGAGCTTCACCACCAAAAACCTTGGCGTCCGGTGACTTTAGAGGAATTCTTATCGAGTTGGTTCTGTAAAACGACTGCCCAAGTCAACCTCGAGGCATCTTATTTTAATACTACCAAAGAGGGGTAAAAGGGTGAAAATATACCCAAAGAAGTTCCTCCATCCTCTCAACCACTTGCTGAACCTCTTGGTGAAGAGGCACATGTGTGTGATACAAAAATCACATTCATAAATAATGATCTTCTGCTTGGTGAGGCCCTACATAACCGTTCCTTATACATGTTGGGCCAAATTCTCGGAGAGAAGATCAATAGAATCTTGATAGATAAAAGGTATGGAGTCAACATCCTGTCTATCCGCACGATGAAAGAACTTGACATCGCTACAAAAAAATTGGACGGAAGTCATATAATGATCCAAGGCTTCAATTAAGGGGGCCAGAGGGTCATAGGAGGTATCAAGTTGGGGATTCATATGGATGATTTTCAATCAAACCCATTGATGCATGTGATCGATGCCAAAACTTCATATAATATATTGCTTGGTAGGCCTTGGGTACACGCGAATAAAATTATCTCCTCCTCTTACTATCAATGCTTGAAGTACCTCGAAGGCAGAGTAAAAAAAAAAGATAGTTGTTGATGATAAGCCATTCACTAAAACTAAGTCATATTTTGTCGAAGAAAAATTCTACTTAAAAAAACATGTTGTGGATGAGAAAAGGGTTGAAGAATTCACCAAGACCAAGTGTGCATATATTGCATCTAAGAATGTCACGGTGACTGTAGAAAAAGTCACCACCAAGAAGCCTCTCTCTACTTCAAATAAAGAAAGTGTCACTTCTACAAAAAAAAGGCAACTCCCATTCTTCGATACGTACCAAAGGTAAAGAAAGAGGAAGGCCGCCCGTATGATGCCCAAGATAATGTGTTAAAGGGGCTAACTTTACCTATCAGGAAGATTGAAGCAATAAATCCATTCTCAAGGCTACTTGGGGAGTCTGTGGATCATGATCTGCCAAAAGATATGACACTCCCTACGAAACGTACGAAGGATGGCTTTGACCAAATGCATACAAGTTATTTGTAAAGGCTGGATACAACCCTAATGATCCATCAAGGTTGGGCAAACTTTTGTTGAAGGGTACAAATAGGCAGGCACGTGAAGTCCTAGGATACACGCAGCCACCTCCAATTTATATCTCCATAAGAAGGGCAATCAGTAATTACATCACTGTGGAAGAAGAATCCACTGCTGCTAAAAGACCCTCTGTCTTTGATCGACTTGGAGAACTAACTACAAGAACTTCTGTGTTCAAAAAATTGGGTCCTCTAAATAAGAAGAGAAGTAACAAGCGTCGGAGATGTCATCAAAGTACGAAAATGCACTCCTCGCCTAGAATCAAGCGGCAGACGAAACTGGTAGTTTCATGCAATGAGGTGCTAAAAGAAAAAACTCATACTGTGGTTAATACCAAGTAATGTGAGGAGGATAAATAAAGTGTTGGCTCCTCATATTATGTTACGATCCAGAATGAGAAAGATGTCTCGTCTTAAATGAAGGTTGATGAAGAAATAGAAGATGCCTTTTGGTGTTATCATATATCCATCAATGACGATGATCCTCGAGAAGAGGAAGATGCTGGAGATACTCCATCGCAACTTGAAGAAGGAGTAAAGGCCATAATAGATCCCTTGAAGGAAGTTAATCTTGGAACCGATGAAGAACCAAGACCAACTTACCTGAGTGCGTTTCTAGAAGTAGAGGAGGAAATCACTTATATGGACATACTCAAAGAATATATGGATGTCTTCGCCTAGAGCTATAAGGAAATGTCTGGCTTAGATCCAAAAGTAGTGGTCCATCAATTGGCAATCAAGAATGGTGCCCATCCTATTAAGAAAGCCCAAAGACGCTTTAGGCCGGAGCTAGTTCCACTGATCGAAAATGAAGTTAACAAACTCATTGAAGCTGGCTTTATTCATGAAGTAAAATATCCCATGTGAATTTCAATTATTGTTCCAGTACGGAAGAAGAATGGCAAAATTTGAGTTTGTGCGACTTTCGAGATCTCAACAATGCATGCCCTAAGGATGATTTTCCAATCCCCATACCGAAGTTAATGATTGATACCACCACTAGTTATGAATTAATGTCCTTCATGGATGGTTTATCTAGCTATAATCAAATCCGTATGGCGCCAAAGGATGAAGAACTCACTGGATTTCATACGCCCAAAGGTATTTATTGCTACAAGGTGATGCCTTTTGGTTTGAAGAACGCTGGCGCCACTTATCAAAGGGCTATGCAGAACATCTTTGACGGCCTGCTCTATAAAAATGTTGAATGTTATGTGAATGATCTAGTGGTAAAGTCAAGAAAGAGAGACGTCCACTTAAAAGACCTAAGAATGGTATTCTAGTTACTTCGAAGATATCAACTTAGGATGAATCTATTCAAGTATGCCTTTGGAGTTACTTTAGAAAAGTTTCTTGGCTTCATTGTGCGACACTGAGGAATTAAAATTTATCAAGCCAAGGTTGATGAAATTTTGAAGATGCCCGAACCTCAAAATATTCATGAGCTAAAAAGCCTTCAAGGAAGCTACTTAAGGAGGTTCATCTCAAACCTGGCCAGAAAATGTCAACCATTTAGTCATCTCATGAAGAATGGCATTCCCTTCGAATGGGACCAAGCTTGTATTAATGCCTTTGAGCGTATTAAATCATACTTAATGAAGCCACTAGTTCTTGCGGCACCCATACCTGAGAAACCATTGATACTCTACATCACGGCACAAGAGAGGTCAGTTGGAGTACTACTGGCCAAGAAAATAGTGAAGGGAATGGCTCAAGAAAATAGTGAAGGCAAAGAAAACTTACTTTACTATCTGAGCAGAATGATGACACCAAATGAGTTGAAGTATTCTCCAATTGAAAAGTTATGTTGGGCATTGGCTTTCTCTATCCAAAAGATGAAACACTACTTTCAAGCTCATGTTGTCCATCTCGTGTCTAGGGCAAATCTCATCAAGTTTGTGATGTCAAAACTAGTCATAAGTGACCGACTTGCAAGGTGGTACCTTCAATTTCAATAGTTTGAGACTGTGTACGTTCCCCAAAAAGCTGTGAAAGGACAAGCATTGGCTAACTTCTTGGTAGATCACCTAATACCTGATGACTGGGATTTGAGCAATGAACTCCTTGATGAATATGCAATGGTTGTTAAAGTTAGATCCCCATGGAAGATGTACTTTGATGGTGCTGCACATCGAGATGGAAATGGTGTTGGCGTAGTGTTTGTCACTCCACAAGAAAATGTCATTCCCTACTCTTTTACCTTGACGAATCGTTGCTCTAATAATTTTGTTGAGTATCAAGAGCTCATACTCGGACTAGAGATGGCTATCGACATAAAGCAACTGCAATTACAAGTTTTTTATGACTCCCAATTGGTGATAAAGTAGTTGTTGGGAAGCTATGAAGTCCGAAGCCTGAGTTAAGATCATACCATGAATATGAACAAAAGTTGATGGGATGGCTTAGAGAAGTAACCCTCCAGCTTATGCCAAGGAAGGAAAATAAGCAAGTTGATGCCCTAGCTGCTTTGGCCTCAACCCTGACTCTTCCAAATCAGACACAAGTCACTATTCACCAATAATGAGTAGTACCGCCATCAAATGAGGATGAAGAAATTAAAGTTGAATACCTCGTTGTTGTGTTCGAAGCTGTAAAGAAAGATTGGTGACAGCCTATCATTGACTACTTGTGTTATGGGATACTTTCAGAAGATCCAAGGAGAAGGACTGACATTCGTCGTCGTGTACCTTGCTTCCTTTATTACAAAATCACATTGTACCAAAGATCATTTGAAGGAGTAATATTACGGTATTTGGGAGAGGAATAAGCAATTCAAGCTTTGCAAGAAGCGCACTCGAAAGTTTGTGGATCACATCAGTCTGGACCGAAGCTCTATTTTCACATTAAAAGGATGGGATATTATTGGCCAACGATGGTGAAAGATTGCTTGGACTATGCTAGAAAATACAAAGCTTGCCAATTCCATGCAAATTTCATACATCAACCTCCAGAGTTACTACACCCAACTGTAGCATCTTGGCAATTCAATGCTTGGGGAATGGATGTTGTTGGTCCACTACCAAAATCTTCTGGTGGACACTTATACATCTTAGCCTCGAAAGATTACTTCTCAAAATAGGCTGAAGTTGTTGCTCTCAAGGAAGTAAAGAAGGAAAATGTTGCAAACTTTATCCGAGTGAATATCATCTACCGCTTTGGAATTCCTCTATACATAATAACTGAAACGGCAAGCTATTTGATAACAAGTTGATAAACAAGATCTGTGACCTCTTTGGCTTCAAGAAGCACAAGTCTTCAATGTATCATGCTACCGTCAATGGTCTAGCTGAAGCCTTCAATAAGACTTTATGCAGATTATTGAAGAAAGTTGTCTCCAAATCCAAACGAGACTGGCATGGGCGAATGGAAGAAGCTTTATGGGTGTATAGGACAACTTACCATACACCGACGCAAGCAACCCCATACTCACTTGCTTTTGGAGTTGAAGCAGTTATACCACTTGAGCGTCAAATACCTTCTTTGAGACTGGCCATTTAAGAAGGGCTCACTGATGAAGAAAATGCTAAGTTGCGTCTTGCGGAGTTAGAAGCTCTTGATGAGAAGAGGCTGGAGGCTCAACAAAATCTTGAATGTTATCAAGCCCGGCTATCTCTTTCTTTCAACAAAAGAGTTCGCTTGAGATGCTTCCAAGTTTGAGATCAAGTCCTTGCAATAAGAAGGCCCATTATCACTTCTCATAAATCTGGGGGCAAATTCACGCCGAAGTGGGATGGACCATATGTCGTACAAGAGGCATATTTAAATGGTTCTTACAATCTTATCGATGCAGATAGCGTAAGGATTGGCCCCATCAACGCCAAGTTCTTGAATAAATACTATCCCTAAAGGAAGATGACACTCCTAAAGTCACGAGTATAAACTGCATGTACACTTCTTAAGGCACGAGTATAAACTGCATGTATACTCATTAAGGCACGAGTATAAACTGCATGTCTACTCCTGGCTCGCAAGAGTATAAACTGTGTACAACTCAAAAAAAAAGTTTGCTAGGTTGAAAACTTTAAAAGAGGCGTCCCAGGCAAAAGTTAGGACACAAAAAAAAACACTCACCCAGAACTACGTTGTGACTTGATCCTCTTCATTTAGGTACGTAGGCGCTTGAAATCTCATTCCAAGTTCAGTTGCATGAGTGTCAAAAAATATGTTACTACAGTGTTTGTCATATGAACGCCAAGTATGAAACTATTCTAATTAAATTTTGGACTTACTCCAAATATTTGTGACTCAATGGGGGCAACCCGTCGAACCCGTCGAAAAGGAAAAGAGTTCCTTCAATGAAATTTGGAATGCTAAGTTCTCCAAGCCTACAACTAAGAGGATCTCAAAATTTCCATGCTTTAAGGTGGACAAAATTTGTCACTTTGCACCTTAAGCTGGCCTCTTACGGTTTTATCCTTACAAGTATATCAAAATTTTCATGCCTTAAGGTGGACAAAATTTGTCCCTTTGCACCTTAAATTGGCCTCTAACGGGTTTATCCTTAAAAGGATATCAAAATTTTCATGCCTTTAGGTGGACAAAATTTGTCACTTTGCACATTAAACTGGCCTCTAATGAGTTTATCCTTAAAAGGATATCAAAATTTCCATGCCTTTAGGTGGACAAAATTTGTCCCTTTGCACCTTAAACTGGCCTCTAACCGGTTTATCCTTAAAAGGATATCAAAATTTTCATGCCTTAAGGTGGACAAAATTTGTCCATTTGCACCTTAAGCTGGCCTCTAACGGGTTTATCCTTAAAAGGATATCAAAATTTCCATGCCTTAAGGTGGATAAAATTTGTCCCTTTGCACCTTAAGCTGACTTCTAACGGGTTTATCCTTAAAAGGATATCAAAATTCCATGCCTTAAGGTGGACAAAATTTATTCCTTTACACCTTAAGCTGATCAATAAAGGGCCCATACTTAGAGAAGATCATCGCACAAATGCATCGGTGAAAGGGCCCATACTTAAAGAAAACCATTGAGTCTTCAAGCAAAATTGATCGGGTCTTGAGGTGATGAAGTCTCGCACACCTTAAGCCGACGTCCACCGTCTTTAAGAAAAATTGGTCGGGTCTTGAGGTGACGAAGCCTCGCACACCTTAAGCCGACGTCCATCGTCTTAATGCAAAATTGGTCGGGTCTTGAGGTGACGAAGCCTCCCACACCTTAAGCCGACGTCTACCATCTTCAAGTAAAATTGGTCGGGTCTTAAGGTGACGAAGCCTCGCACACCTTAAGTCGACGTCCACCGTCTTTAAGATAAATTGATCGGGTCTTGAGGTGATGAAGCCTCGTATACCTTAAGCCGACGTCCACCATCTTCAAGAAAAATTGGTCGGGTCTTGAGGTGATGAAGCCTCGCACACCTTAAGCCGACGTTCACCGTCGTCAAGCAAAATTGGTTGAGTTTTGAGGTGAAGAAGCCTCGCACACCTTAAGCCGACGTCCACCGTCTTCAAGAAAAAATTAGTCGGGTCTTGAGGTGACGAAGCCTCGTACACCTTAAGCCGACGTCCACCGTCTTCAAAAAAAATTGGTCGGATCTTGAGGTGATGAAACCTTGCACACCTTAAGCCGACGTCCACCGTCTTGAAGTCAAAATTGGTCGGTCTTAGAGTGTACAGAGGTTAAGTTAAAGATGATTATTGCACATTTCTATTTGTTTCAACCCTGAAAAAAAAAGGGGGAAAAACATGAAAGAGAGTAAAAACAGAAATAGAAAGGATGTTATCTGTCAGAGTATTGCGATCTTGAAAGTTGTATATCACCAACCTGAATTGATATAAGATGCCTTGATGAGAATAAATCTCTCAAAATTGAGTTTTAATCAATCAAAACTCCCTTTGATGGTGATGGTCCCATATCAAGATATAAATTATTTGGTGAGACGATGCAAATCTGGAATCCTCTGTCGAACAGCATATAAGATCAACTTCAAAAAATCATCTAGAACAATCCAAAAGGTGTTAAAATCCAAATTTTGGATATGTTATACATTCATGTTTCCGACATCTATAGGATTAAGCGGATCATAATTTTGATACTCTCACATTGAGATATAATTTTTTTTGTGATGTCGCGTAAATCTGAAATTTTTGATGCATCAAAACTCAATGTTGATTTTGGGATAACATCTGAAAATATCTCAATTGTATTAAATTATGAATTTTGAATATGTTATATATATTTGTGTTTATTTTGATAAGAATCAAGCGGCTTGTGATTTCATCCTTCCTACTTCAAGATATGAAAGTTTTAATAAAGACGCTCAGATCTGAAATTTTCAGCATGATAAAGTTCAGGGCTAACTTCAAAATATTATTGAGAATTATGTTGAAGGAATTTGAAGCTGAATTTTGGATATGTTAAGATCTCGAAGTCTAATTTTTGGAATATCAAACGGTTCATGATTCCGATATTCCTACAATTAGATATGAATTTTCTACTACTAATATGCTGTGCTAAAAAAAGTGACGAAAATAAGAGAAAAGTAGGAGGGAAAGAAATTACCTCAATATTGTTGATGGCTTGAAAACCTCAAAATTGATATTGAAAAAGTGGGGAAACTACCTCCTTTTATAGAGTTGTAGGATGGATGTTTCCTTCTCCAATATAAATTCAGATTGGAATAATTTCCATCTCCAAATTCAAATTGGAGATTGTTTCCTTCTCCAATATAAATTCAGATTGGAATAACTTCCATCTCCAAATTTAAATTGAAGATTATTTCCTTCTCCCATACAAATTCAAATTGAAGGTTGATTTTCTTCTCTCATATAAATTTAAATTGGAGGTTGTTTCCTTCTCCCATACAAATTCAAATTGGAGGTTCTTTGCTTCTCCAATCTAAGTTCAAATCGGAAAAGTTTTATTCCTGATTAAGTAAGACGATGAAAAAGTCTTCCAAAATCTATTTGAAATTGGATATCATGCCTCACCAATGGGTCTTAAGTGTAGAGATTAATGAAAAAGAAAATAAGAGAGTTTTGTAACACAACATCAATATGGTTCGGCTTTAAAATTTTTGAATAAGGTATTCTTATGTATGGGAAATCATAGAAGCACGAAAGAAACATGTTTAAATAATCATACTTCAAGGCTAGTCTCCAAAATATTAATTGTCTCGACAAGTCTTGAAGTAGGGGGCATTTGTGGGTGATGCAATTTTATTAAATTCAAATCCGTACAAAATTCAGATTATATTAAATTCAAAATATATTAGTCCCAAATAAATATTGTGGATTAATATAATTGAATTAATTATTTAAGTCCATATGTGTATGGATTTAAATAAGGCCCAATATTTATTGGGTTTGTCCATTAATTTAGGCTACAAATGATGAGCCCACTTTACTAAGCCCAAGATATTGTCGTATTCTAGAGGCCTAAATAAGCACCATGTGTCAAATGACGTGGCATGCCAAGTCAAGTGAAGGAGTCAATAGGACCGTGCCACATGTCAAAATGATGCAGCAGGCGCAAGAAATAAAAGCCCATAAAAAGGCGTCATATCACTTAAATCTGATTGGTCATATTCATCATGACTCTTCCTTTCCTACAACTATAAATAAGGGTCTCATAATTTAGAAAAAGGGACCCCAGGCCCCCCAAAACTCTAACAAGTAGCAAGAGAAAGCTCATGGATCAAAAGCTCAAGCATTCAAATCAAGTTCATTAATATTCAAGATCAAGACCGCAATATTTAAGAACAAGCTCAAAAACCCTTGAATTCAAGCACAAGCTCAAAAACCCTTGAATTCAAGCACAAGTCAAGACCAAGTCCCTTATGTCCGCAAACCAAGTTTAAATTCAAGATCAAGCTTCAAGCCCTTGAATTTATATTTGAAAAAACGAATCAGAAGATTCATAGAGATTGTAACAATCGCATTGAAATTAATAAAATCGATTATTGTAATATTTTCTTGTTTCAAATTATTTATTTTTCGACCTCAAAAATTTTATTGTCCAACAGCATATACTATATATATATATATATATATATATATATATATAATGTCTCAGTGCATATGATAACTGTCTATCACCCCTACTTGCATTAGACCGCGTTGTCAATTCCATTTTTAATTTCTTTTCTTTCTCTGTTGACTTGTATCTAACACGTGAGAATTTGGACTTTCGCAACACAGATGGTCATATATATGGTATTGGCGCCACAAAGATGGTCCCCACATGGGATCGTGTAATTATCAATTTTTAAGACAATATATGTTCTAATAGAATATTACGAGTTGTATTGCTGTAATTCCTTTTTTTTTTTTAACTAGTTTAATTATACGTGTCTCGCATTTATAATTTTTTATTATTTAAAATTAAACGATTTTATCTATTATGAAGATTTTCAATGAAGTGCGAAGAGTTCAAATCAATTCTCAAGAATCTTTTACACTTATAAGATAATAATGTAAACATAACATATATCACCAGAAGATTCAATTGGTTAATGGATTTGTTACTTTTGGCATTTGTCATAGAGTACCTTTTTTCCTTCCTGTTAGAGGCAGCC
The DNA here is from genome assembly GCA_030864225.1 of Capsicum baccatum var. pendulum. Classification (NCBI taxonomy): domain Eukaryota; kingdom Viridiplantae; phylum Streptophyta; class Magnoliopsida; order Solanales; family Solanaceae; genus Capsicum; species Capsicum baccatum. The sequence goes on along the minus strand of CM061554.1, from coordinate 22,528,498 downwards.
GCATCAATTTGAACCGTAGTACGATTATTATTTTTTCTATATTTAAATCTTTCTTTATTTTTAAGGCATAATACATAAACAAGACCTTTAACTTGACACCAAATTATAACTATACTCTTTAACCTTATCAGTGCACAAGTAGACCATTTAACTATATAAAAGTTGAACAAAAAAATACTCTAATTCTGCAATTTATATGCGTGAAACTCAATCGCTCCTACGTGGATTAGTAATCCACTATGATGTTGCCACCTAATAAAAAAAAACACGTTATAACTATGACCTTTAACTTTACCAGTGCATAAGTAGGCCCGTTAACTATACAAAAACTGAGCAAAAAAAACTTCAATCTTAACTCTGACGCGCGTAGTTTTGAATGTTTACACACATTTTGCCAGATAGGATTGAAATATTTTTTTGTTCATCTTTTGTATAGTTAAAAGTCCTCTGCACTGATAATGATAAAGATAAAGGCCATAGTTATAATTTGGTGTCAAGTTAAGGGTCTTGTTTATGTATTATGCCAATTTTTAAAATTAAATCTTTAAAAATCTCTGATTACTTAAATAAAACTTTTAAATATTTAATACTTCTTATATTTTTCTTATTTTAACGCTCTCATATTTATTTATATATTTTTTAAATCTTCAAAAATCAATTTTAGTTGATTTAGAATTGTTAAACTAATGAAAAAGATATTAGTTGTTATTAATTCAGATGACTTCTAATAAAGAAAGGTTTTACTATAAATATTTAGTTAATTTTTATTTCTTAAATATTAGAAATATAGTGAAAAAATGATTTTATCTAAAGCAGAGACTTTTAATGAAGGACAAAAAGTTTAAACAATATTTCTAAATTAATGAAAAGGGTATTAGTTGTTATTAATTCGGATGACTTCTAATAAGAAAAAAATTACTACAAATATTTAGTTAACTTTTAATTCTTCTATATTATAAATATAGTGAAAAGATGATTTTGTCTAAAAGAAAGACTTTTAATAAAGGATAAAAAGTTCAAACAATATTTCTAAGACGCTTCACATTTTAATATATTATAGATTGTAGATTATAGATAATAAATTGATAGTGTCCATTTGGGTTGAAAAGTTAGAAGTCCACTTTAGATTCATGCAAGTTGGCAAGCAGTCCAACAAGTTGTTTTTTTGACATAATACATAAATACGATCCTAAATTTGATATCAAATTATAATTTTGACCTTAAATTTTGATAGTGTACAAATAAGATCTTTAACTATTCAAAATTTGAACAAATATGACCTCCAATTTTTCAACCTACATGCGTTAGTTTCACTTGCGCCAATGTGGATATGTAATCCAATCATACAGTGCCACGTCATTAAAAGGCTGACTGGGAGGACTTTTGTTCTGAAACTTAAAATGACATCGTTTTACTTCTATAAGTTAAAACTAAAACGACGTCGTTTTGCTTATTATTATTATTATTTTTTTTTTATTATTATTATTATTTTTATTATTTTTATTATTATTATTATTATTATTATTATTATTATTATTATTATTATTATTATTATTATTATTCTACTATTACTATTTCTACATATTATGTACTACTATTGCTTCTATCAATATACCACCACTACTACTACGACTAATTATTATTATTATTAATAACAATATTTTAATAAAATTTTCATCTTAATAACAGTTTATTTATAACGTTTTAATAATGTTAATTTGATATACTATTACTATTACCCTTAATAACGTTAATATAATAACGTTCTAATAACGTTAATTTAATATACTACTACTAATGCCCTTAACAACCTTTTATTAATAACGTTAATTTAATAATGTTTTATTAAAACTATAATTTTTTTATTTATTATTTGTATAGTTTCATTTTTTATTTGAAAATAATGAAAAAATAATAGTGAAAAGTCATTTAAATATATAAAAAGGAATTAGTAAGGGCATAAATAGTCATTTTACCCTTTTTTTACTGTTGGAACGCTCAAATTTTTAGCCCGACGCCCTCAGTTTTGCGTGTACAACACGCGTTTTGCCACATAGAATTGGAGGTCATATTTGTGCAGTTTTAAATAGTTAAAGGTCATATTGTGCACTATCAAAGTTTAAGTTCAAAGTTATAATTTGATGTCAAGTTTAGGGTCATATTTATATATTATGCCTTCTTTTTTTAACAATAACTAAGAGAAAATAACATGCTAAAACAACAATTAATACTTATTGGCAGTGTAGTCAACTTTAAATTAATTGACATAAAGTGTTTATTTCAACATTTTGGACTATTGATACTAGTCTTAACCTTTTTTTTATTCATCAATTTTAAAACATTAATTAATTAATATGTTTTCTTTCCTTCTTTTATACTTTGTTTATTTCATTTCTGTCAGAACCTTCTGCGATTTTCTTCTGTTTTTCATTATCTACTCCATTTTCTCACAACTTCTTTCCCCCTCATTTAGTCCATTTTCTTTTTCTTAAATTCTCTCCATATTCAGAATTTAATCAACTACAACTTGTGAAAAGTTTCATTTCCTTTAACTATTTTTAGTTGCTATTACATAATTGAAAAGTTCCTCAACTTTTAGGGTTTCACGCATTTCAATGTTGTATTTTTTGTCTTAGCTGATTGAAGCTTGTATTTACTTACTTAGAACTTAGAAGTAATGAAAAAGAGAGCTTCTATGAAAAAATGATGTATAGTAATTTCAATTTTGTAGAATCTTCTCCCAAAATTGAGATCTGTATTTACTTTCAGATGATCAACAATAATTTAAATGAATTTTTAATATTCAATACCTATTTTGATGACAATTCCTTCAATTTCATAATTCTTAAATCTGTTGGACATACTCTCCGTCCATGAATCCAAAAAGCCAGAGACGTCATATTGTCTAACTGTTCTCTGATTGGAAAATTGATGTATGCATGCCACTCTAATTTTCCTCTTAATAGCAGTTGATATCTTTGAATTTGTGTTTTCAGTTTAGTACCCTATAAAAGCCTGAACAAAAACATAGTGAAATACAACCGAAACATACTTTTAGGATAAGTATTACGTGTGTAATTTTTTTTATATTTTTTTTTAAACTAATTATCAATTAAAAGAAGTAAAATTTAAATTAACGGTTAATTAATGTCAATAAATGTTGCATCGTTTTTTGTCAATCTTTTATTGGCTACTTTTGTGTCAATTATATTAAAGAGTGGCATGTATACGTCAATTCCTCAACAACTAAAGAATTGTCAATGAAGATCAACCCAGTCCATTTATGGGCTTTAGAGTTTGACGGATTAGATTGGGTTGTTCCATCAAAACACCAAGTTCACACCATCATTCTATGGGTTGTAGGTCTCACGAGCCAACTATTTTTTAAAAAATATTATTTTATAATTTATTTTAGGATGTTAATAATTATAAATATAAATATTTAAAAGACAATATTATATAGTGCTACCATTTGCTAATCAAGTCTCTAATACACCAAAAAATAATTTAACAGCAGAACTACATGACTTTTGACATGATATCCTTCGAACTGAATAAAAATAATAATAATTAGCAATCTAAATAATTAATGAATAACAATATAATCTAAATAGTTGATGATAACAATATAATTGATTAATAAAAATATTAACCTAATTTTATTTTAATATATTTAAATAAAACACAATATATGTCAATATTTCATTCATTAAAAATGCAAATAAACTCGTCAAAAAAAAAGCTTTCATGACACTTATTATGTATTCTACATCACCACTTCATCTTCATCAAGCATCTTTGAATCAAATTTTTAATAAAATTATCTCAAAGTCTTTATTTTCATCTACAATTTACATAGTATGTTAATTAAATATTAAAAATAAAATAGTTTAAGAACTAATAATATTATATATGATAAATTTGATTTCCACCAATTTAAACACAAAAAAGAAATTTCAATGGTTGGGTAAGATTAAGGAAAAATGTGTTTCTCGTATTTAAGCATAATATTATCTTTATCATTCAACATGTTAGATCATATCAGAACAGTCAATTAGAATGACCAGTAAATCAGGGGTATATGTTTTCAGCCACCCGATCGACCAGTCAGAATCATCGGATAACAATTAAGATAAACAAGCATCATCTGATGGCATCTGTCAAAAGAAGAAGAAGAAGAAGGAGGAGGAGGGAGGAGGAGGAGAAGGAGTAGGAGAAGTAGAAGAAGGAGGAGAAAGCGGAGAAGGAGGAGGAGGAGAAGAAGAAAGGAGAAGGAGAAGGAGGAGGAGAAAAAGAAGAAGGAGAAGAGAAGGAGAAGGGGGAGGAGGAGGAGAAGAAGAAGGAGGAGAAAGAGAAGAAGCCTTTTCCCGTGGCAAATGAACATTGAATCTTAGCATATTAGGATCAAGTGTTAATCCTGGATTTAGATGCTGCAATTGTGCAATGATGTTCATTGTAACCTCTCGTTCAATGGCATTTCTTTCTTATAAGATATTTGTTTGCACGTGTATTTTTCGTCAATAGAAAAGATTGCATATAAAAAGAATAAAGTATATTATATTTATATTACAATTAAAGTTGCAGCATTATATTCATGATTTAAATGATAAAAAATTAAATGTAAGATATCTATTAAATAACATTTTGAACAGAGTGCAGTGTTTTTATCTAACTACAATATTTAGAGATATTATTTAATAGATGTCTTTGATGATAGCTAGTTAGCTTAATTAAGTTTAAAAAAAATTAAGAGGCAAAAACAATACAATCTAATAACCAAATATAGGATGTAAAAGCTAAATTAACTGGGACATAATTGAATATTTGAATATGAAAAACTCTAAAGCAGAGGGTCATGGATATGCATATTTGTTATGAGTATAAGAAACTTTACATGTATAACGATCTTCCTTTAGAAGCTGTTAGAGTGTGAAAGAGTGCAACTTTGATGAAGCACAATATAGGAGAGTAATACATGTTGATTATTAATTAGAGTTCTGCATCTCCTTTGTACTTCTCTATTTCTTAATATTCTCTGCTCAAAGTATACTAAAAAATGATTTCTCCTTTTTTAAAAAAAAATTGTGATATTGATTGAAATTGGTTCCTTAAGAAGATCACTAACGTTTTCAAGTATTAGTAGTTCCACATAAATATTTTGAGATGATCAAGGAAACAATTTAATAAATAAAATTTTAGATGATAAGTTGAAACCTACATAATCTATGAGATATTTGGTGGAAACACTTGGTCTATATGATGATTTGGTCCAACTTAGTGGCACTTATTTTTAAGCTGCTAAGTACAGAAATTAGCCATGTCATTTGAATTGAACAGATCATTAGAATTTTTGAGAAACAAAGTTGAACCTGTGATTCTATTGCTAAGGAGATTATCTATTTAGTTGTGTTAGAACCAATTCTAGGAATCAAAATGTAATTCATAGCTCGTTTACTAGTTTAGCTATTTGAGATTTTTTCTGAGATATATAGCAATTAAGCTGTGCATAGCTATTAGGTTTGTAATGCAACACCTAGGTGATTAATGGAGTTAATAAGGTCATTCAACTTATGATTTTTTTTTCTCAGAAATCACTCAACTTTGATTTTTACTTCAAAAGTCACTCAACTATGAGTTCTTTTCTCAGAAAGTCACTCAACTTTACTTTTTAATTTAAAAGTCACTCAACTATGAGTGTCTTACTTACAAAGTCACTCAAGCTATTTAATTAATTTTTTCCATTAAAATTTGCTAACATTTAATTTTTATTTAAAATAAAAATTTTAAGAAATAAAAAAAAAATCATTTAAACAATCAATTTAATGAACCCCCTTAGAATTTTGATTTTACTATTATTTTTTGTAATTTTCTTGTCCAATAATTACTCTATACTCTAAAGTATATATAATCATACAAATCATAAATTAATATCCTAAAATCACAATCATTTGATTGTGCAATTTTTTTATGCTAATTTATCTCGTCGTAGAGTATATATTATAATGTTACTAATGTTTAATAACATTTGCTAATGTTTTATATCATATCATTTTAGTTTATAATCTATAACGTTCCCTTTTGTCAACTTATTAGGAATAAAATTCATTGTATTTATTTGGTGCATATGTATATTATACAGGTGGCAATACAAAAAATTAAATTATGATTGAAAAATCAATTCCATAAATAAGTATCACGTTGAAAATTAATTTAATCTAACCAGCTAAATTAATATGATTCTGAAAATCTTAAAAATTAGTATTAACATTATAAGTGAATTGATATAAACTATTTTTGATATTTTAAAATTTCAGCTGGTTATAAAGTAAACATGGGAATATTTAATAATATGGTTCAAATGATTTTTTTAGTTTTTTAGAATTTTGATTTTAAATAAAATCTCATGTTGGTAAATTTTAATTAATAGTTAATTAATTAAATAGGTTGAGTGACTTATTAAGTAAAATATTCATAGTTAAGTTACTTTTGTAGTAAAAATCAAAGTTAAGTGACTTTCTGAAAGAAGAATACTAAGTTGAGTGATTTTTGGAGTAAGAAACAAAGTTAAGTGACTTCCTGAGAGAAAAGTCATAAGTTGAGTAACCATTTGAATTATTAACTCGTGATTAATGCAAAAAAGTTAGTTATAAAAAAAAAATTGATTTAAGCATCGAACGTAAATTGTGTTTATGTTTGTAATCTGAGCTTCTACAATACTTACAATAAATACACATTATGCAAATAAGCAATCTCCTTTTTTCACAAATTGCTGGCATAAAGTACAAAGTAACCTGGATCCATTTGCATATCACATACCAATAACCTATCAATTGTAATGTACACAAGAAACAATATTATTAAAAGGCCAAACACATATGACCCTCAAACTTGTTCGAAAATTTCATTTAGACACTTAAACTTAGTGATGTTTTAATTTAGTACAATACTATATATAACTTTGTTCCAATTAGATACAACAAGCTAATTTAACATTCCACAAATGACATACGTGTAAATAATTGAATTACGTGAAAAATAATATTTCACATATTAAAAAAAATTATTCTACATATTAAAAATATTATTAACCCCCACCTCTCCACCCCAACACACACACACACACAAAAAAAAAATATATTAAAAATATCATCAAAGCAAAAAATAGTAAAGTTTTACAAAAAAAATTAACAGTATATGATCAAAATAAGAAGTTATGAATCATGAGGAATACACCAGAATTAAAACTTAGACTTACGTTTAAAACTTATTATAGCAATTCATATCCCCAGATATATGCATATATATTCATACCCTTTGATACTTGTATTGATCGGAAAATGCAAAAACAAACGTATTAAAAATTTAAGATGAAAATTCAAGCAAATACCTATACATAGAGTACATTTTAATCATTCAACGATATCTTTTGTTTCTTTTATCAGAGTTACATTAATTCTACTTGACAAATAATTCTTTGAGCCGAGAGTGTCTACAACAGTATTCCTACCCCCTAGAAAGGTAACGATAAGATATCCGTACTTCATAACTTTCTCAAATCTCACTTGTGGAATATATTACACTAAATATATTATTGTTTAGTTACATTAATGGATCATATGGTAGGTTTATGTATCGATTCCAAAATCACGATACAAATGTAATAGTTCAATCAAAGTACCATTTGGAGTATGTCTACAGGACATACAAATATATTATTTTTTCATGAAAATACATCACCCATATAATTATCAAAATAGGAAAACTAATTGTTAAAATGCACGTAAGGATCCAAAACTAATTAGTGTATAACAAAAAAAAAATTACACAAATTCTACTTTAATTTTCATATATTTTGATAGGTGTTGCTTCTCTTGCTATTTAGGTGCTACTCTAATCTTAGGTGCTTCTCTTTCTCTTGCTTCTCTTCCCTTACCATTCGGGCACTAACAAATCTCATCGTAATCACTTGTATTGTCGTGGCTTGCTTCAACTTTAATTTCCTATAAATGAAAGAATCTTATAATCCCAATTTTTAAAAGGACCATCTAATATAAATTGGGCTTTGCATTCATATAAAATACTTGACTCACATTGTTGAATCCTAATTTTTGTCCTCTATAACTAAGTTTAATTCTGACTTTCTTTGATTTTCAAATAAAATTACAACTTTTATTTTATCTAGATAAAAGCTTTTCAGAGTATTTATTTGGGTAATTTTATAATTTTAAGCAGTGATTATATATTATTGTATTCAATTATATGAGATTATGTAATTTGGTTACTTAAACTTTTATTTGATCTGAAGCTTATCTTGAAAATAAAACCAAATGGTTGAAGTCTTGATTTAAATATAATTTATTCTCAAAAATAATTTATTTGGATAAACATGTGTTTAATTTTATTAAATCAAAAAGCTTGGGATTAAGTGAGGTATTAACTCGTATCAAATTTCAATTGAATTTAGTCAATTTATTTAATTTGGTCATAATTGAAATAAATGGCCACAATTGCAATGCAATTGACCAATTGATTTTTAATTTGATCGAAAATTAAATAAAATTGACCAACTCTTAAACTAATTGGGATTATTTTTCAAATAACACCAAATGTACATAATCTACCCAAACTAACGACAATTCCAGCCCAATCCAACAACCACAACAGTGACCCAATCACATCATAAACCAGCCCATTCGATCAGCCCACTAATAACACGACCCGGCCCATCCCTTTACAATTTTCTTTCTTCCCCACTGACGCTATTAATAACGCACAGAAGACAAAAGACGAGCAACAACGACCCAACAAACGAACCAACCCCAAACGACGGGTCCAACCCGACAGCTCGAACCTATCGACCCAGAAACCCGCACCAGCCAACCGACCCTAGCTCCAACTCGAATTTCGACCCGCAACCGATCCGACTTCGACGAAAGTTCTAGAAGCCGCGATGTGGTGTTTTTTCAAATTGTTTAGCCGTTTTCTCTCTCTCTAATCTGGTACGAACTTGTACTGGTTTCTACAGCTTAGCCTTATCCTCTTTCAAAATCCCTAAATTACCCCTATTCCACTTTGTCCTACATCGGTGGAAATTTGAAGTTGTCAAAATTTCCTTCATATAAAGCTCGTCCTTAGCTGAAAAGACCAAGTCTTGAAGGCTAGAAAAAGCTCTCAAGCAAAGTTCTTTTTTAGTGAAATTCATCGATTAATCAAACTTCTTGAATCGACAGCCACGCTTTCCGGTGGTGGTCGAAATTTCATTGCAAGCTAGAGTCTCGTTTTGCTGCTCTGAAATTGGTAATATTTCGTTCCTTTTAGTCTCATTATTTTCTTCTTGTCGATATGTTAGCTTCTTAGCTTTATAATCCTGTCGTTAGTAGTCGTAATATGCTGGGAATTGTCTGCTGTAGACGGCCGTGAGGGCCATAGGATTCAGAAGTAGTTGATCTGTCGATTCGTTACATTGCGCTAACAGTGTTGTTTTGGTTATGTAATTATCGTTTAGTTTTTTGTTTCTTTCCTTGAATTCGCTGAAGCATTCAACATACTATTTTTTTTATGTTGATTCATTTTAGTCCAATACTGTCACATCTATTTATTTGTCAAGATTGCATATATATCATGTAGTAATCTGTAATTTGTTGTCACTTTTATGTTCTCTTGAAAGAAGGTATTTTCGCTTGTTGTTTAAATTACTGACCGTTAGTCGTCTACTTGATGATCTGTGGATGATATTTTACTTTAACTTTGGGTCTTGACTAATGTTGATGTCTGTTTCGACTCAAAATTCTTTTGAACGTGTTGAGATAAGGATAGGATGGATAATCTGTGACCAAAATAGTTTACTCTCTTGTGTTTTGATCCAAATCAATGAAAATTTGATATGATGTTGAGTTTTGTTGCAAAATATTGTCCTTCGTATCATTAAGGTTGTTTTATACTTCTTTTTGGTTTCAAATTTTACTTTGGAAGTCACTGTTATATTATGGTGTTGCTTAAATATTTGACACCCAACTTGTAAACGTAGAAAGCTATATTTTTCGTCATTATATGTACCGTATCATATAAGTTCAAAATAAATTGATAAGCTCGTTACCCCTACTGTCTTTTAACTATCGTCTAGTCTTTTTCTTTTAAACTTTGTCAATCTTGTCTTTTAATCTGTAACTTTATCTACTTAGTTAAGATTTTGATATATTTGTAACAGTAAGCCATTAACATAAATAAGAATATTAATTACTGATATCATTAGTGAAATGCATGCATGTTGTGTCTTTCTTCATTCTGTTCATGTAAGCTCTAAAAATATATAACTTTGTACTTCTATCTTGCTCTACAAATGTAAAGAACATGTTGACCATACAATATATGTGAATTTTCTATTTTCTTAATTGATCTCATCGTTAGCTAGAATGTTTTTTGCATTAAGTGTAAAGTATTAGCCTATTTTCTACCATTATTTAATTAGCTTCATATAGGAGCATTGACGATATGTTTTGCTGAAAATCTCTCTTTTTAATGTTCACTTGTATTAATGTTTGTATTTTGCAATTTTTTTTTGTAGAATGTGGTATTGGATTAATCAAAACATAAGATCTTACCCAAACTCTTCATGATTTTTTCCGCCAACCCTGTATATACTCTCCTTTCTCCTCTTCATCTGAATGCTTTCTATTGCTTTCTATTTGATATTTAGGTGTGAATTTAATTCAAGTTTCTTTGTTAACTTAATTGTTTATTTTGTTACAACATGTATTAATTTCATTTATCTTTCTTTTGCATATGAATCTATTGTGGAGTCGAAATGGACTCTTTTCCTCCATATCTCGTAACGGACTAATGCGGCCTATCCCTTTGAGCCAGCTATCTTTGGAGAAAGAAGGATCTACCATAAGAAGAAGGAGAAATGGGTCGAAACGCCATTGTTGAAGTCGTTAAGAGACTTTGAAAAGTTTCAATTTTCACTATTATTGTTTTTATCTTTATTTATGTACCTATCTATTTATTAATTCATTCATTTGGGGCCTCGAAGCCAAAGTTTTAACTAAAAATTACACAAATCCACAACTTAAGTTTCACTTATTACAATAAATCCCATCTCTCCAAACATATTATAAAAATTTCATTTTTCTCTAAAAATATATATACATAGCTTCTATGTATATGTCGGCCCTGTTATGTATATGAATTGGCTTCGTTATGTATATGTCGGTCTTGTCATACTTGTTATGTGTATGAATCGGTCTTGTTATGTATATGTCGGCCTTGTCACATACAAAAATTTTTATGTATATGTTGGGCTTGTTATGTATATAAATCTGGAGAGAGAGTAAAATAATTAAGGAAGTGGGAGAGAGTGTAAATAATTCTAATAAGGTTGGGATTATGTTATTTTTACAAGTTTTAAACTAGTATAAGTGAAACAAATTTTGGCCCAAAAGGGCTCGAAAAATATAGTTTAGGACAGGTTACGGACATGATGCCCAATATTTAGATTAGGACAGGTGATGATGGGCCGAAAGTCCAAATTAGCTTAGGACAGGTGTATTGATTTGGGCCTACTGGTCTAAGTCTTTTAGTTTCTCCTTTTCCTTTTACGTGCTGGTTGTTATTAATTTGCTTAGACTTAGTTAAATTTCCTACTAAATCGTCAAAATTTCTTTTATACAAGTCTTTTCCTAAAATCACTTTATTTTCAAAAATCAACTTTTCTTTTTAAAAGTTAGTCAAAGATAGTTTTCAAATAGTCTGGATAACCGCAAATTAGCGGATATTTTAGGTGCATTAAAAACCTTCCTAAAACGTTAATAAGAACCTCTTACCCGAAATTTTCTTAAAAGCCTAAGTTTTTTTCTGTTTTGAGATTTAGGATTTTATTTTAAAGTTTTCTTAATTTCTTTTAAAATAAATTAAGTGGCGACTCTGTTACTTCGTAAGCTATTTCAAACTTTTCTTTAAAGTTTCGAAATAGTTTAAAAGGTCGAAATCAAGTGTTTTCCAACCCTTCGGGCTAGAAAAGGGTAAAACACACATCTTTCTCAATCATCCAGACTTTTTTTCTTAAATGAAATGTATATCCAATTTTTCACTTTTGAACCAAAAAAAAGTTTGATAGATTATGTTATATAATAAGTTGTGGTTGGAGAATACTTCTCAGCTAGAGCAATCTTCATTTATTGTCATACGCACATCTGTTTGATTAGAGGCATGCTTCAATTAAGGTTCTGCACTGCTTATAACACTTTCATGATAAATTGTCTCTATCATAATCGAAATCACTCTCGAAGATTATGTACTCAAGTCAAAATCACGTATATTAATCATATACATATCGTAACATCTCAATATCATATAATCACAAATAAGTCATGAATCAACAGTTAAAACTTTAAAATCAATAACATATTTAGTGTAATACAACAAGTGGGGTGTAAAAAGGGTAGGGTATATGATGATCTCACTCTTACCTTTACAGTGTAAAAAGATTGTTTTTGATAGATTCATGGTTCGAGGTCAATAAAATATCTGATCAATATGGCCATTTATGAAGACTTTACTGCAACTGAGTGTGGATAACACAAGGTTCATGTGCATATAAATAATGCACACAAATAAAAAATAGACTCGGAGTCCAAACTAACCATGCTCCTAAGCCACAATCAACATTTCAGATCTAATGAAACCGTCAAAATCACCATCCGGAGCTCGAATCACAAAATATTGATCGAAATCGAATTAATCACTTTAAGGCTATTCCAAAATCACAAGCTCATAAAAATCACTTTCAAATGCATCAAAAACCGTGTAAACCATTTTCACCACTCATGAAATATATAAAGCAACTATGAGGAAGAACGAATGGTCAAAGCACAAAAAATTCTAAAAAATCACTATGAGGATCATTACAATATGAATAAAGAAAATTATGTAATTATCAAAAAACTTTTTATGTTTCATATTTTTCTTACTATATTATTCACAATTTAAAGTTACTAGATTTTTTATGCTAGTTTTTTTAAACTTATCACTTGGCATTAAATTATTATCAAGTGCCCTTCTTATAGCTACAAAATTGATATATTTATTTTCTTTCTTATTGAATTTTTTATTTTTTATTTTTTATTATATTATTTACCTCTCTTCAATATAAAAGTTGTAAATCATAATATGTGTATTATATAGTTATTTTATTATATTCTAAAAATTAGTTCAAAATATTTTTCGCCATCCCACCCCCGCGTAAAATTTATTCTCTATGGGTTCAATATCTTAATGATTTATTTTAATATAGCACAATACTTTATTTAAAATTAGTTTTATTCCTTTTCTTAATGTTTGTTAATATACATTCTTATCACTAAATATTAATTAACTTAATATACATTAATTTATAACTTAAACATCATAAATTAGTATTATGATTTAACATAAACATCGAATACGGTTAGATTTCAAAGACTACCTTTACATTTGATCTTTTGTTAAATTAAATATCTATTTTTAATGCTTACATGTGAATTTCATGTATAAAAAGGGACTTATTTTGATTTTCATTAACTGTTGTTTCTTAAATACGATTCTTATTATTTCTCATGTATTCATCCATGATTTTGAATTTCTACACTATCATGTTCATGAAAAATATTTAAAATTTATTTCAAGATATTATTTCTATGTAAGTGTTTGATGTTTGTTATTGAAAGTGATTGTGCCATGATAATGATAAAACTTTCCTATGGAGGATGATTATAAGTAATTTCAAATTCAAAAACCTAAATGGCTTAGGATATTGATTTGTAAAAATAAAAATCTAATAAATTAAAAAAAGAAAAAGAAAAAAGAGACAAAAACATGTGTTCTAAATTACTACCTTGCTTATCTTACGACATATCCTATGAACACACAGTCCAATGTCTTTGGTCCTATCTTTATCCTTTTAGGCATAGGAATTTGGACTTTCGCTAGACACCCCCACATTTTGAAATATTACAAGTTGGGTTTTCTTTCTTTCCATTTTTCATATGGAATTGATAGTGTATTACTGTGGAGCACTCTATTGAGTATTCGATTAGCGGTAACGATAACTTCCCCCCACAAGTTTTGCGGTAAACCTAAGCTTATAAGTAAGACATTCATCATTTTCTTTAGGTTCGGTTATTCTTTTCTGCAATTCCATTAGATTGAGGTGAATACGGGGCCATAGTTTGATGGATAATTTCATTTTCTATACAAATTTCTGCAAAGGGAGATTCATATTCTCCACCCATATCACTTCTTATTATTTTGATCCTTTTCTCTAATTGACTTTTAACTTCTATTTTATATTGCCTAAACGCATCTATTGCTTCATCCTTACTGTTTAGAAAATAGACATAACAGTACCTAGTGCAATAGCCAATAAAAGTTATAAAATACTTTTTTTCACCACGAGATAGTGTTGACTTCATATCACAAATGTTGGTGTGGATTAATTTTAAGGAATTGAAATTCCTTTTAACGGATTTATACAAATGCTTAGCATAATTTGATTCTACACACGTTTGACATTTTGATATATTACACTCAAAGTTTGGTAAAACTTCTAAGTTAATTAGTTTTCGCAAAGTTTTGTGATTGACATGTCCTAATCGTTCATGCCACAATTTATTAGACTCAAGCAAGTAAGAAGAAACATAACTTTTATTGATTTCAATTGTCATTACATTCATCTTAAATAGGCTCTTAGTGAGGTAGCCTTTTCCTACGTACAGTTCTCCTTTTCTAAGTACAATCTCGCCTGAAACAAATACGCATTTGAATCTATTTTTGTCAAGAAGTGATATGAAAATTAAGTTCTTTCTTAACTCTGGTACATACAAGACGTTGTTGAGAGTCAACACTTTTCCTGACGTTATTTTCAAACATATTTTTCCCGTTCCTTCAACTCTTACAGTTACGGAGTTTTCCATATAGATCATCTCTTTGCCTTGAGCCTGAGAAAATCTAGCAAACAACTCTTTATTGGCACAAACGTAACAGGTGACACCGAAATCCATTCATCATTCTTGAGGATTTCACACCAAGTTATATTCAGAAAGCATGGCATATAGATCGTATATTTCATTCTTAAATTTAGCCATATTCGTTTGATTCTTATTTTTTCCTTTCTTTGGGGCACGACAATCTGTTGGCTTGTGGCCAATATTGCCACAATTAAAATATTTCCCCTTGAATTTCATCTTAGGTTGATTGCTTTATTGTCTAGCTTTCTTCCGCTTCTTTGAGTTGTTGGGGTCGTTTTCTACAATGTTAGCTCGACTCATTAGGGAATTTATTTTCGACCTTCTCTCTGTGACTTTGTTGTCTTCCTCAGTGCGCATCCTCATAATGAGGTCTTCGACTGTCATCTCCTTCCTTTTGTGTTTCAAGTAATTTTTGAAGTCCTTTCACAAAGGTAGAAACTTCTCTATTGTTGCAGTAACTTGAAAGGCCTCGTTCATAACCAAACCTACAATAAAGTTCATATGAACATTAAGAACATTTTTAACATTTTCAAATAGGGTATTCACTATATTCATACCTTCAACAAGGAGATCGTGGATGATAACTTGAAATTCCTGTACTTGAGATATGACAGTCTTAGTGTCAATCATTTTGTATTCAAGGAACCTTGCAACATAAAATTTCTTAGTTCCAGCATCCTTAGTCTTATACTTTTGTTCCAACATATTCCACAATTCTTTTGATGACTTCATTCCGCTGTAGACGTTGTATAAATCGTCTTGAAGGCCACTTAGAATATAATTCCTACACAGGAAATCAGAATGTTTCCATGCCTCTATTACAACGAACCGCTCCTTGTTTGAAGTTTCTTTGGAAAATTCTGGGGCATCTTTAGATATAAATCTTTGAAGACACAAGGTTGTCAGATAGAAGAACATCTTATGTTTCCACCGTTTAAAATCTATTTCAAATTTTTTTTTGGGCTTTTCTGCTGGTGCTATAGCGGGTGGCACAGTTGTGCAACTTGTTGTAGAAATATTCGTTGCTGCTACACTAGTCCCACCATCAGTTACATGACTATCAGTAGTCATTTTTCCTGTCACAACAAGACAGTCAACTTTAGTATATCAAAAATACTAATTACAAGTTTGTAGCAACTTTAAACAGTACTTATTTCTAGTTTAACAATGAAGTTTTTATGTCTTCTAATCGTTAACCGAATGACCTCTAACTTGTGATGAAGTTTTATTTCTTCAGATCACATGTTAAATTTGAGCAGAGTAGAAAGTATAAAGCTTTAATCTCCAGAAACCAAACAATACAGATTACGATTTAATTTCTTAAGATTGTTGTTTTGGGTACACAATCTGTATGTTTACACACTATACTTCATTTCAAGTCAAGAATGTTTCAAGAACAACAATGAAGTTTTAACACCTTCAACACAAGTTCAACAAGAATAATCAAAAAAGTATGTTATCTAAAAGAAATAAAATGAAGTAGAAACAAAACCAAGTCCTCCGATTTCACGGAGTGTCCCTAAGGATTAATTCCCCTCAAGTTCCCAAGGTTGCGAAATTTTTTCTTCCAGGATAAAATGGCTCACACTCTGAATGTAGCGGTACCTCAAACCTTCAGATTCTTCGAACACACTCCACGACTGATGATCACAAGAGTTTTTTAAAGTAGAAGAGTGTTTTTCAATACTAAAAATTTCGTACATACCCAAGGAAAAAGTTTAGGTATTTAAGGCCACCAAGTGCCCCTTTGTAAAGGAAGAAATGGTTCATGGAAAGGTGTATCACTTCGGAACAGTCATGTCTGTACATTCAGAAATAGTGTGTATTTTCTGAATAGTTATGTTCGATCAAACAGTCACCCCTTTTTAAAAATAGTATGTCATTTCCTCAAAAGGTTTTGTTCCTTTCGAGGTGAATTTCTGTATTTCTATATGCATGTTCATGGAGGAAATATTTTTCTCGTTAGATTTTTGGATTAAAAATTTTAATTTTTTTTCCAAGTTTTAAATAAACTTTATCTAAAATATTAATCTCATTGATCATTTTCCAAATCCAAATTTGGAATCAAACCGAGCGAGCGACGACCACAACGATGCAAGACACCTCTTAGTTCTTGCCTCGCTATCCACTTGAAGGAGTGTTTCTTGATAAAAATACAATAAAGTTGCTTTCTCCCACCAATGTGGGAGAAGTAGACTTTCCTTTAGTGAATACACTTTTCTTTTAAGTGTGAGCTCACTTTCCCTCCCAGAATTCCTTAAATTTTCCATTCACATATCTTATTGAACCCAAAAATCTTCTACATGAATGAGGAATGGCTATTATTTATAAAATATTATGGACAAGTATGTGATCAGCAAGCAAAGACTGATTGCATCTGGATAAGTGGATTTCCCTTTCAACTTTTCAAAGTGAACATGCATCGGATGCACTCGGTCAATCGATTGATTTGATATCTTTGAACCATCTAAATTTAATGTGTACTTAGATAACACATGTCACACAACCAAACTTTTACCATTTATGGCTCTCACAGTTTTTTTCATTTCAGCCATGAACACGTCCTAGTTTCATTAAAGCTTAGAGAATAGGCCTTTACTAACATTCTCCTTGAAACGACTTTCACTTCACCCTCACATAAGTGATTTCTAAATGTTCAATCCTATATATTAAACTATATGGTCAAATCTGTCAAATTTAGATAATAATTAAGAAGATTCACATAATAAGCCTTATCCTTATTTACTAAACATTGTCTAAATCTCGAGAATGGGTTGGGTATATTGACTATATTGAACCGTCAGTCACAACTTTGTTTGATCTCCTTAAACTTAGCTTTTGGGATCTCCAGTCCGCTAGGTAGAGTTACCGCCATGCTGATTTGTCCTAGGCCGTAAGCCCATTCCGTTTGATGTTCTCTCAACTCCTTCTCTAGATAGGCCTTTTGTTAGTGGATCTGATATATTATTCTTTAACTTTACATAGTCAACAGTGATAATTTCACTAGAGAGAAGTTATCTAACGGTATTATATCTTCATTTTATATGACGAGATTTATCACTATACATCATGCTCCCTGCCTTACCTATTGCCACTTGGATATAACAGTGTATATATATTGGTGCCAATGGTTTGGGCGAATAAGGTATCTCTTTCAAGAAATTCCGAAGCCATTCAGCTTTTTCACCAGTTTTTTCTAATGTGATAAGTTCAGATTCCATTGTAGAGCAAGCAATACATGTCTGTCTGGATGATTTCCAAGAGACTGCTACTCCAACTAAAGTAAATACATATACACTCGTGGATTTTACTTCATTCAATTTGGTGATCCAATTTGCATCACTATATCCTTCATTTATCACTGGATATTTGTTATAATACAAAGCATAGTCTTGAGTGTATTTGAGATACCACAAAACTCTTTTCATTGCCATTCAATGAGTTTTATCGTGATTACTCGTGTACCAACTCAACTTACTAATGGCACATGCTATGCCTGGCCGCGTACAATTCATGATATACATTAGACATCCCAATACTCTTACGTAGTCCAACTATGAGTCACTTTCACCTTCATTCTTTAGAGGTGCAAAGCTCACGTCCAATGGAGTCTGGGAAATATCGAACTCCAAATACTTGAATTTGTCAAGTACCTTTTCAATATACTTAGACTGTAATGATCCCAACTTATGTGGAATACTATTCCTAAGATCACATTTGCAACTCTAAGGTCTTTCAAATCAAACTTTCTCTCAAGCATTCATTTCATAGCATTTATGTCATAAATGTCTTTACATATGATCAACATATCATCCACATACAAAAAAACAATGGCTTTGTGATTTAGAGTGTCTTTAATGTAAGCACATTTATCATAATCGTTTATCTTAAACCCCTTTGCCAATATGGTTTGGTCAAACTTTGCATGCCACTATTTAGGTGTTTGTTTTAGTCTATAAAGTGACTTAACAAGCTTTCACACCTTCTTTTATTTACCAAGAACCAAAAAAACCCTTGGGTTGTTCCATGTAAATTTCTTCCTCCAATTCTCCATTTAGGAATATTGTTTTCACATCTATTTGATAGATTTCAAGACCATATACTACCGCTAAGGTAATTAACATCTGAGTTGATGTTATCCTTGTTATAGATGAGTATGTATCAAAATAATCAAGGCATTCCTTCTGTTTGAAGACTTTTACTACAAGTTTTGCCTTGTATTTATCAATAATACCATCTTCTTTTGTTTTTCTTTTGAAGATCCATTTAGAACTTAAAGTTTTATTTATTGGAGGAATATCAACCAACTCCCAAGTATGGTTGCGCAAGATTGATTCAATCTCACTCTTGACTTCCTCTTTCCAAAGGATGAGTCTGAAGACGACATCACTTATTTAAATATTTGAGGCTCATTTACTAAGAGATATGTTACAAAATCTGATCCAAATGAAGTTGATGTTCTTTGTCGTGTACTACATCTTAGATTCTCATCATTATGTACATCGTCACTTGATTCATCTCGAGGTAGTTTAGACCTTCCACTAGACTATTCATGTATAGTTTTATACAGATCAATATGCTCAAAGAACTCATCATTATTTGTTTCAATTATCGTATTTTCATTTATATCCGGATGTTTGGATTTATGAACCAAAAACTGACATGGTTTACTACTTTTAACATATCCTATGAACACTCAGTCCACTATTTTAGTTCCTATCTTTACCCTTTTAGGCATAGAAACCTGGACTTTCGCTAGACATCCCCACACTTTGAAATATTTCAAGTTGTGTTTCCTTTCTTTCCATTTTTCATATGGAATTGATAGTGTCTTACTGTGGGACACTCTATTTAGTATTCGGTTAGCTGTAAAAATAGCTTCCCCCCCACAAATTTTGCGATAAACCTATACTTATACGTAAGACATTCCTCATTTCTTTAAAGTTTATTTTTTCATTTCCACAATTTCATTAGATTGAAGTAAATACAGGGCCATAGTTTGATGGAAAATTCCATTTTGTATACAAAATTCTACAAAGAGAGATTGATATTGTCCATCCCTATCACTTCTTATCATTTTAATTTGATCCTTTTCTCCAATTGATTTTCAACTTCTATTTGATATTGTCTAAACGCATCTATTGCTTCATTCTTATTGTTTGACAAATAGAAATAACAGTACCTAGTTCAATTTTCAATAAAAGTTATAAATACTTTTTCCCACCCCAAGATGGTGTTGACTTCATATCGCAAATATCGGTGTGGATTAAGTCTAAGGGATTGGAATTCCTTTCAACAGACTTATACAAATGCTTAACATACTTTGATTCCACGAAGTATTGTTAGTTACATGTCCAAATCATTCATGCCACAATTTAATAGACTCAGGCAAGTGAGAATAATCCAAAATTTTATTGATTTCAATTGTCATTACATTCATCTTAAATAGCCCTCAGTTAAGTAGCCTTTTCCTACATACGCTTCTCCTTTGCTAAGTATAATCTTGCCTGAAACAAATACACATTTGAATCCATTTTTGTCAAGAAGTGATAAGAAAATCAAGTTCTTTCTCAACTCTGGTACATAAAGGACGTTGTTGAGAGTCAACACTTTTCCAGATGTCATTTTTAAGCATATTTTCCCATCCCTTCAACATTTGCAGTTGCAAAGTTTGCCACATAGATCTTCTCTTTGCCTTAAGCCAGAGCGAATGCAATACACAACTCTTTATTGGAACATATGTGGTGGGTGGCATAAGAATCCATCCACCATTCTCGAGGATTTCCCACCAAGTTACATTCAGAAAGCATGATACATAGATCGTCTATTTATTCTTGGATTCAACCATATTCACTTGATCCTACTTTTTGCCTTACTTTGGGGCATGAAAATCTATTTTCTTATGGCCAGTCTTTCCTCATTTAAAACATTTCCCCTTGAATTTCTTCTTAGGTTGATTGCTTTGTTGTCCAGCTTTCTTCCACTTCTCGAGTTGTTGGGGTCGTATTCTACAATATTAGCTCCACTCATTGCAGAATTTCTTTTCGACCTCCTCTCCACGGCTTTGTTGTCTTCATCAATGCGTAACCTCACAATGAGTTCTTCGACTTTCAGCTCCTTCCTTTTGTGTTTCAAGTAATTTTTGAAGTCCTTCCACAAAGTTATCAACTTCTCTATTATTGCAGCAACTTGAATTGCCTTGTTCATAACCAAACCTATTATCAATTTTATGTGATCATTAAGAACATTTTTAACATGCTTAAATAAGGTATTCAGTATATTCATACCTTCAGCAAGGAGATCGTGGATGATAACTTGCAATTCCTGTACCTGAGATATGATAGTCTTACTGTCAACCATTTTGTATTCAAGGAACCTTGAAACATAGAACTTCTTAGTTCCAGAATTCTCAGTCATATAATTTTGTTCCAGCATATTCCAAAACTCTTTTGATATCTTCATTCCACTGTAGATGTTGTATAAATCGTCTTGGAGGACACTTAGGATATAATTCCTACACAGGAAATTAGAATGTTTCCATACCGCTATTACAATGAACCGCTCCTTCTCTGAAGTTTCTTCATGAAATTCTGGAGCATCTTCATATTTAAGTCTTTGAATACACAAGGTTTTCAAATAGAAGAACATTTTGTGTTTCTACCATTTAAAATCTATTTCAGAAAATATTTTGGGCTTTTTTACTGGTGCCATAGCAGATGGTGCAGTTGTGCAAATAATTATAGCAACATTCATTGATGCTAAACTTGTCCCACCATCAGTTGCATGACCACTAATAGTCATTTTTTGTAACACCTCAGAAACGGGTCTCGATACATCACACGGTGCTCAAGACTACGAATAGTCTTAAACTAACCCTGTAAGCCTTCTACTAAATATGAAACTCATATTAAAGAAGTTTAAGCATGCAATCAATACTGAAATACTGAATTCTATCTTAACTAAATTGGAATTAGCTGAACATAATGTCTGAAAATACTTGAATTAAAAATTTGGACAACCAACACTTGAAGTCTGAGTTATAACTAGTAGTCTGACAAACCTCTATTGCTAACCACTTGAGAGCCATGGGATAGACCCCCAGTTGACTCGAACTGACTGAAATTAATTGAATAATCTACTTTGAATAAACTAGAAATCTGAATAACTGGGTCCCAGAACTATGAGGTCTCACCAACTGGCAGGATATAGATAGAGATGCTCACGGTAATCACTCGGCTGGAACTGAGCACCTGAACCTAAATTATTAAACAATGTTGCACATAGACATATATGTGGATCAGTGCTTTTGGAATGTACTAACCTTGTGGGGGTGATGCATAAGTGAAACATTATCTTAATGTTCATACAAATTCATGAAAGAATGCATGCTAAGTGTAATGACTCACATTGGCTTGAATAACTTAAAGCTGAAAATCATAAATCATAAATAATAAAGCATACCGTATTAATCTCGTGAGCCATGATACTTAGTTCTAAAAGTTGTACAAGTAATTTGTTTTCAAATTAGGTAAGCTATGTGTAAAATGACTCATTTTTATCATTTATGAATTGAAAGCTGAAATCTCATAGCTAATATCTTATGTGAAACAATATCTGAAATGAATTGTGATCCTTTACACTTTTTTTCTAAAAGCTTTTCTGGAAGGACTTTTCTTTAATGAGGTTCTTTTAACCATCATAAATTATGTGAACTATCATGGAGTCCAACGTCTAGTTCCCCTAAGGGGAAAATCTCACGTTGGGGAGAGGTGTCATACTCTTGCCAATGAGTATAACCTGAGCTAAGTGATCACAATCTGTATCTGCATCCATATAAATGGGAATAATCTAAACCTGTACCTACATTAGCCCGTAGTTCTGAGGCATGTGAACTAGGACACCTACCCAACTTGGTGTTGAATACTGCCACCTTTAATCTGTATGCTCATCCTGCAGGAAATCCACTTTAAGATAACATAAGGATTCATACTGAAAACTAGTTATGCATCTATTTGTTTTAAACTGAAATTCAAGCTATAAAGTGATTCTATAGCTTAGCTAAGGATCAAAAGATCAAATCTTGTTCAAAACTAACTATGACAAATCATAGGGTGCTTAAAAGCATAATATTCTTGGAATATCAATATTCAAACTAGGGCTTGATAACCCATGCTTCAAACTCATGTCAAATTATCATAAAGTATGCTCACTAGTCAAAATCATGAAATTCTTGTACACTTCTAGTCAAAATAGTAAATTCAACCTTCAATATATCTAAAACCATTTCACATGTATAAATGTGCAAAATAGGCATGCAATTCATCATCTAAAACACTTGTAACATCATAATCTTCAAATAATAATAATTGGGTGTGAACCCTAATTTGAAATTCATTTAAATTTATATAAATTTAACTTTAAAAACTAATTTTGGGCACAAGGATAAAAGAATTATCCTTGTTCATAACCCCAATACCTTAATTGATTGAATGGATGAAGAAACTTGACTTAGAACTCCTATTGATGTTCTATAAGATTTTTTCTTGAAGTTCTTGAACCGGGAAACTTGAATTCTTGGTTATCTCGGAAAAGGAACGATGAATTTAGGATTTCTTGAAGTTTAAAATTTAAGCTCTAGGGTTTTCCTGGAAAAAAATTGGATGAACAACGAGTATATTTTGCTCAAAAATACACTTAATCTTCTGTTTTCATGATTAGGGGCATGGGAAAAATACTAAGTTGCCTTTGGAATTAAAATTCAAAACTGGAATGCCGTTTAAGGCTTCACCGCAATGCGGTGAGTGGGTCATCGCGATACCCACCACAACACGGTGGAATCACGGTGACTTACTGGATTTGGACCATTACTGATTTGGGTATCACCGCGACACAGTGGCTTCCTCACCGCGATGCGGTCTAATCGTGTTGAGCTGCTACTTTGCGAATCCAAATGTGATCCAAACCTTGTCCGAAAAATCTGAAACTTACCCGAGACACGCTACTTACACCCCTGAATATAATTCAACTCAAAAATCATCATCCAGGAGTTTGGGAGATCAACTTAAAAATCCTCAAAGTTTAAAGGGAGTCAAAAGTAACTAAACCCCTTAACACTTAACTTTATTTACAGGTTCTAAGTGTTATAGGCACGTACTAGGGGCTTAGCGGAAATATGAACATGCGAGGTATTACATTTTTCCTGTCACAATAAGACAATCAACTTTAGTATATCAAAATACTAATTACAAGTTTATAGCAACTTTAAATAGTACTTATTTCTAGTTTAACGATGAAGTTTTTATATCTTCTAATCATTAACCGAATGACCTGTAACTTGTGATGATGACCTCTAACTTGTGATGAAGTTTTATTTCTTCAAATAACTTGTTAATTTTAAACAGAGTAGAGAGCATAAAGCCTTAATCTCTAGAAATCAAATAATACAGATTATGATTTAATTCCTTAAGATTCTTGTTTTGGGTACACAATCTGTATGTTTACACACTACACTTCATTACAAGTCAAGATTGTTTCAAGAACAACAATGAAGTTTTAACATCTTTAACACAAGTTCAACAAGAACTATCAAAGAAGTATGCTATCTAAAGGAAATAAGATGAAGTAGAAACAAAACCAAGTCCTCTGATTTAACGGAGTGTCCTTAAGGAATTAATTTCCCTCAAGTACCCGAGGTTGCGGAATTTTTCCTTCTAGGATAAAATAACCCACAATCTGAATGTAGCGGTACCTCAAATCTTCAGATTCTTCAAACACACTCAACGAATGATGATCACAAAAAGTTTTTAGAAGTAGAGGAGTTTTTTTCAATACTAAAAACTTCATATATACCTGAGAAAAAAGTTCAGGTATTTATAGCCATCAAGTGCCCTTTCGGAAAAGAAGCAATGGTTCATGGAAAGGTGTATCACTTCAGAACAGTCATGTCTGTCCATTCTGAAATAGTGTATATTTTTTGAACAATTATGTTTGACCGAACAGTCACCTCTTTTTTAAAATAGGAAGGATTGCATCCCCTTCGAGGTGCATTTCTACCTTTATACATGCTTGTTCATGGAGAAAATATTTTTCTCGTTGTATTTTTGGATTAAGAATTTCACTTGTTTTTCCAAGTTTCAAATAAATTTTGTCTGAAAAATTAATCTCATCGATAGTTTTCCAAATCCAAATTCGAAATCGAACCGAGCGAGCGACGACGACGATGATGCAAGACACCTCTTTGTTCTTTCCTCACTATCCACTTGAAGGAGTATTTCTTAATAAAAATACAATAAAGTTGCTTTCTCCCACTAATGGGGGAAAAATAGACTTTCCTTTAGTGAGTACACTTTTCTTTTAAGTGTGAGCTCACTTTTCTTCCAAGAATTAATTTCATTTTCTATTCACACATCTTATTGAACCCAACAATCCTCCACATGAATGGGGAATGACTATTCTTTATAAAACATTACAGATAAGTATGTTATCAGCAAGAAAAACTTATTGCATCTGGATAAGTGGGTTTCCCATTGAACTTTCTGAAGTGAATATGCATCGAATGCAATTGGCCAATCAGTAGATTTGATATCTTTGAACCATCGAACTTTAGTGTACATCTAGACAACACATGCCACACAACTAGCCTTTTAATATTTATGATTCTTACGGTTTTGTTCATTTCAGTCATGAACACATCCTGGTTTCATTAAAGCTTAGAGAATAGGCCTTTACTAACATTTTCCTTGAAGTGGCTACCACTTCACCCTCACATAGGTGATTTCTAAATATTTAATCCTCTATATTAAACTATTTTTCAAATCTGCCAAGTTTAGATAATCATTAAAAAGCTTCACATAATAAGTCTTATCCTTGTTTACTAAACATCGTCTATATCACGAGAATGGGTTAGGTATATTGACAATGTTGAACCGTCAGTTACAACTTTGTTTGATCTCCTTTAACCTAGCTCTTGGGATCTCCAGTCTGTTAGGTAGAGTTACCGCCATGCAGAGCTGTCCTAGGCCGCAAACTCATTCCCTTCGATGTTCTCTCAACTCCTTTCTTAGATAGGCCTTTAGTAAGTGGATCCAACACATTATCCTTTGACTTTATATAATCAACAATGATAATTCCACTAGATAAAATTTCTTTAATGATTTTATATCTCCATCTTATATGATGAGATTTACCGTTATACTACCTATCGCCGCTTGTCTACCACAGTGCATACATACTGGTGCCAATAGTTTAAGCTAATAAGGTATATCTTCCAAGAAATTTTGGAGCCATTCAGCTTCTTCACTGGCTTTATCTAATATGATAAATTTAGATTTCATTATAGAGCGAGCAATACATGTCTGTCTAGATGATTTTCAAGAGATTGCTCCTCCACCTAAAGTAAATATATATCCATTCGTAAATTTTACTTCATTTAATTCGGTGATCCAATTTGCATCACTATATCCTTCAATTACCACTAGATATTTATTATAATGCAAAGCATAGTTTTGAGTGTATTTAGGATACCCCACAACTCTTTTCATTGCTATCCAATAAGTTTTATTGGGAATACTCGTGTACCAACTCAACTTTCTAATGGCATATACTATGTCTGGCCGTGTACAATTCATTTTATACATTAATCATCCCAACACACTTGTGTAGTCCAACTGTGAGTCACTTTCACCTTCATTCTTTTAAAGTGCAAAGCTCATGCCCAATGGAGTTTTGGCAATACCAAACTCCAAATACTTGAATTTGTCAAGTACCTTTCCAATATAATTAGACTATGATATTGCCAACCCGTGTGGATTCTTATGGATTCTTTTTCCAAAAGTCATATCCACCACTCCAAGGTCTTTCATATCAAACTTGCTCTCAAGCCTTCATTTCATAGTATTTATGTCAAAAATGTCTCTACTAGTGATCAACATATCATCCATATATAAACAAACAATGGCCTTGTGATTTGGAGTGTCTTTAATGTAAACACATTTATCACATTTGTTTATCTTAAACCCGTTTGCCAATATGGTTTGGTCAAACTTTGCATGCCACTATTTAGGTGCTTGTTTTAGTCCATAAAGTGACTTACCAAGTTTGTACACTTTTTTGCTTTACCAGGAACCACAAAACCCTTGGGCTGCTCTATGTAAATTTCTTCCTCTAATTATCCATTAAGGAATGTTATTTTCATATTTATTTGATGGATTTTAAGATCATATACTGCCGCCAAGACAATTAACATCTGAATAGACGTTATCTTTGTTATAGGCGAGTATGTATCAAAATAATCAAGTCTTTTATTTTGTTTTAAGACTTTTACTACAAGTCATGCCTTGTATTTGTCAATAGTACCATCCACTTTCATTTTCTTTGAAGATCCATTTAGAACCTAAAGGTTTATTTCCTAGAGGAATATCAACCAACTCCCAAGTATGATTGCTCAAGATTGATTCAATCTCACTTGTGACTTCCTTTATCCAAAATGATGAGCCTGAAAACGACATCTCTTCTTTAAATGTTTGAGGTTCATTTTCTAATAGAAATGTTACAAAATCCAATCCAAAAAAGTTGACGTTCTTTGTCATGTACTACATCTTGGATTCTCATTATTATGTACATCCTCACTTGGTTCATCTCGAGGTCGCTTAGACCCTCCACTAGACTGTTTATGTCTAGTTTTAAATGGATAAATGTGTTAAAAAAACTCATCATTAATTGATTCAATTACCATATTTTCATTGATATTAAGATGTTCAGATTTATGAATAAAAAACCAACATGCTTTACTACTTTTAGCATTTCCTATGAACACCCAGTCCAATGTCTTAGGTCCTATCTTTACCTTTTTAGGCATAGGAACTTAGACTTTTGCTAGACACCCCCACACTTTCAAATATTTCAAGTTGTGTTTTTTTTATATGGAATTGATAGTGTCTAACTGTGGAGAACTCTATTAAATATTCGGTTAGCTGTAAGGATAACTTTCCCCAACAAGTTTTACGGTAAACCTTAACTGATAAGTAAGGCATTCATCATTTCCTTATGGTTCAATTTTTTCTTTTTGCATTTCCATTAGATCGTGGTGAATACGGAGGTGTAGTTTGATGGATAATTCTATTTTCTACACAAATTTCTACAAAGGCAGATTCATATTCTCCATCCCTATTACTTCTTATCATTTTGATCTTTTTCTCTAATTGATTTTCAAGTTTTATTTTATATTGCCTAAAAGCATCTATTGCTTCATCCTTATAGTTTTGCAAATAGACATAACAATACCTAGTGCAATTGTCAATAAAAGTTATAAAATACTTTTTCACACCACGAGATGGTGTTGACTTCATATCACAAATGTCGATATGGATTAAGTATGAGGGATTGGAATTCCTTTCTACAAACTTATACAGATGCTTAGCATACTTTGATTCCACACACCTTTGACATTTTGATTTATTGTACTCAAATTTGGAAAAACTTCTAAGTTAATCAGCTTTCGCAAAGTTTTATGATTGACATGTCCTAATCATTCATGCCATAATTCATTAGTCTTGAAAAAGTAAGAAGAAATAGAACTTTTATTGATTTCAACTATTATTACATTCATCTTAAATAGGCACTTAGTGAGGTAACTTTTTCGTATGTACACTTCTCCTTTTCTAAGTCCAATCTTGCCTGAAACAAATATACATTTGAATCTATTTTATTCAAGAAGTGATATAGAAATCAAGTTTTTTCTTAATTCTGGTCCATAAAAGGTGTTGTTGAGAGTCAACACTTTTCCTGACGTTATTTTCAAGCATATTTTTCCCATCCCATCAACTTTTATAGTTACAGCGTTTGCCATATAGATCTTCTCTTCACCTTGAGACAGAGAAAATACAGTAAACAACTCTTTATAGGCACAAATGTGGTAGGTGTCATCATTATTCATTCACCATTGTTGGGGATTTCCCACCAAAGTACATTCAGAAAGCATGACTTATAGATCGTCCATTTTATTCTTGGATTCAGCCATATTCGCTTGATCTTTCTTTTTGCCTTTTTGTGGGGCATGACAATCTGTTGACTTGTGGCCAATATTGCCACAATTAAAGTATTTTCCCTTGAATTTCTTCTTAGGTTGATTGCTTTGTTGTCCAGCTTTCTTCCACTTCTTCGAGTTGTTGGGGTCGTCTTCTACAATGTTAGCTCGACTTATTGCAAAATTTCTTTTTGATCTTCTCTCTGTGACTTTGTTGTATTCCTCAATGCGCATTCTCATAATGAGGTCTTCGACTGTCATCTCCTTCCTTTCGTGTTTCAAGTAATTTTTGAAGTCCTTCCACAAAGGTGGCAGCTTCTCTATTATTGCAGCAACTTGAAAGGCCTCTTCATAACCAAACCTACAATAAAGTTCATGTGAACATTAAGAACATTTTTAACATGCTTAAATAAGGTATTCGGTATATTCATACCTTCAGCAAGGAGATCGTGGATGATAACTTGCAATTCCTGTACCTGAGATACGATAGTCTTACTGTCAACCATTTTGTATTCAAGGAACCTTGAAACATAGAACTTCTTAGTTCTAGCATACTCAATCATATACTTTTGTTACAACATATTCCAGCTCTCTTTGGATGTCTTCATTTCGCTGTAGACATTGTATAAATCATCTTGGAAGCCGCTTAGGATATAATTCCTACACAAAAAATTAGAATGTTTCCATGCCTCTTTTACAACGAACCACTCCTTGTCTGAATTTTTTTGGGCAATCCTGGACAATCTTCATATATAAATCTTTGAAGTCAAAAGGTTGTCAGATAGAAGAACATCTTGTTTTTCCACCATTTAAAATCTATTTCAAGAAATATTTTAGGATTTTCTGTTGGTACCATAGCGGGTGGCTCAGTTATGTGACTGGTTGTAGCAACATTCGTTGTTGCTACACTTGTCCCACCATCAGTTACATTGACCATCAGTAGTCATTTTTCTGTCACAACAGGATAGTCAACTTTAGTATACCAAAATACTAATTACAAATTTGCAGCCTCTTTAAACAGTACTTATTTCTAGGTTAACAATGAAGGTTATATGTCTTCTAATCATTAACTGAATGACCTCAAAATTGTGATGAAGTTTTATTTCTTCAGATCACTTCTTAAGTTCAAGTAGAGTAGAAAGCAAAAGCTTTAATCTCCAGAAACCAAACAATACTAACTATTATTTAATTCCTTAAGATTGTTGTTTGGGGTATATAATTTGTATGTTTACATACTACACTTCATTACAAGTCTAGAATGTTTAAAGAACAACAATGAAGTTTTAATACCTTCAACACAAGTTCAACACGAACTATCAAAGAAGTATGTTACCTAAAAGAAATAAGATGAAGTAGAAACAAAACCAAGTCCCTTGATTTCACGAAGTGTTCTTAAGGAATTAATTCCCCTCAAGTACCCGAGGTTGCAAAATTTTTCCTTCCAGGAAAAAATTGCTCACAATCTGATTGTAGCAGTACCACAAACCTTATGATTCTTAAAAAACACTTAACGACTGCTGATCACAAAGAGTTTTTGTAAGTATAAGAGTGTTTTTCAATATTAAAAATTTCATACATAACTGAGAAAAAATTTAGGTATTTATAGCCAGCAAGTGACCCTTCAGAAAGGAAGTAATGGTTCATGGAAAGGTGTATCACTTTGGAACAGTCAGGTTTGTCCATTTTGAAATAGTGTGTCTTTTCTTAATAGTTATGTTCGATTAAACAGTCACCCATTTTTAAAATAGTGTGTCATTTTCTCGAAGGGTTGTGTCCCTTTCGAGGTGCGTTTTTGCGTTTCTACATGAATGTTCATGGAGAAAATATTTTTTTTTTTTGATTTTTGGATTAAAAATTTCACTTGTTTTTCCAAGTTCAAATAAACTTTGTCTAAAAAATTAATCTCATCGATCGATCATTTGAGTAAACGAAATCCAAATCTGAAGCCAAAGCCGAAGCTGAAGCTGAGCCGAAAGAACAAAGATGACGGCAATGACGTGAGGCACCTCTTGGTTCTTGACTCCCTATCTACTTGAAGTAATGTTTCTTAATAAAAAATACAATAAAGTTTCTTTCTCCCACCAATGTAGGTGAAGTAAACTTTCCTTTAGGGAGTACACTTTTGGTTTAAGTGTGCGCTCACTTTCCTTTAAAAAATTACCTCTATTTTCCATTCACACATCCTATTGAACCAAAAAATCCCCCACATGAATGGGGAATGGCTATTTCTTATAAAACTTTACGGACAAGTATATGATCAGCAAGCAAAGAATAATACATCTGGATAAGTGGATATCTCTTTGAACTTTTCGTGGTGAACATGCATCGGATGCACTCGGTCAATAGGGACATTTGATATTTTTGAACCATCAAACTTTACTGTTCACCTATATAATACATGTCACACAACCAGCCTTTTACTATCTAAGGTTCTCATGGTTTTGTTCATTTCATACATGAACACGTCATGGTTTTATGAGAGCTTGGAGAATAGGCCTTTACTAACATTCTTCTTGAAGTAGCTTCCACGTCACCCTCACATAGGTGATTTGAAAGTGTTTAATCCTATAGATTAAACTATTTTGTCAAATCTGCCAAATTTAGATAATCATTAAAAAGCTTTACAATATAAACCTTATCCCTGTTACTAAACATTGTCAATATCATGAGAATGATTTGGGTATATTGATAATGTCAAACCATTAATCACAACTTTGTTTGATCTCCTTGAACCTAGCTCTTGGGATCTCTAGTATTCTAGGTAGAGTTACCGCCATGTTGACTTGTCCTTGACCGTAAACCTATTACCTACGATATTCTCTCAACTCCTTCTCTAGATAGGCCTTTTGTAAGTAGATCTGACTCATTATTCTTTAACTTCAAATAGTCAATAGTGATAATTCAACTAGAGAGAAGTTCTCTAACGGTATTATGTCTCCATCTTATATGACAAGATTTACTGTTATACATCATGCTCCCTGCCCTACCTGTCGCTGCTTGGCTATCACAGTGTATACATACTGGTGCCAATGGTTTGAGAAAATAAGGTATATCTTCTAAGAAATTCCAGATCCATTCAACTCTTTCACCATTTTTTTCTAATGCGATAAATTCAGATTCCATTATAGAGCGAGCAATACACGTCCGTCTGGACGATTTCCAAGAGACTGCTCCTCCAACTAAAGTAAATGCATATACACATGGATTTTACTTCATTTGATCCGGTGATCCAATTTGCATTATTATATCCTTCAATGCACATGCTATTTCTAGCCATTTACAATTCATGATATACATTGGACATCCCAACACTCTTGCGTAGTCCAACTGTGAGTCACTTTCACCTTTATTCTTTTGAAGTGCAAAGCTTATGTCCAATGGAGTCTTGGAAATATCAAACTCCAAATACTTGAATTTGTCAAGTACCTTTTCAATATACTTAGACTGTGACAATACCAACCTATATAGAATATTATGGATTCTTATTCCTAAGATCACATCCGCAACTCTAAGGTGTAATATCCCAAACTTTTCCTAGCATATTTCGTCCCAAAAATGCCAATATTAGCTTTTAAAGTGAATAATGATTTTTTCATGAGGAATTTTCAAGATTTTCACTTTTTATCATGAGAAAAATTCAATAAGATTTCCCTGGATATATAATTCACCCAAATCTGACACCCAGGCGAAGAGTTAGGGCCTTTTTAGCGAGACAGTGTATCACCTGAGCCTTCAGCACGTCACGGAGATAGCTCAAATGACAGTTGTCAATTTCTAGTGTTGTTTCGCGATAGTGGCACGTTGCGCCAAACTTCTAGGTCATAGACAAGGTGGCAACGCAATAGCTCCGCATCGCGCCACCATGCAATTTCCCATTTATCCCTTTCCAGTGAGTTAGCGCAATGGTGGCGCGTCGCGCCAAGGATGAAAATTGAAAAATTTTCTCAGAAATTAAATACGTGTTGTAGGTTTAAAAGGGTCAATTTTCCCCCCCCCTATATAAGACCCCAAACACGGGATTTAGACTTTATTCATCCAAACTATTGATGTTTCTCTCAAATACTCTCAAGAACTCAAGCTAGGGTTTTCATAGAAGGTCTAATTTTAAGAAAGTCTCTCCATCAACCCACGTAGATTCACGAAATAAGGTATGTGTAGTATTCATCAGCGGATCCCTTTCATCCGTGGAGCTCAAGAACAAACTTTTAAATAATAATGATTTTCATGATGTGGTATGATTTTGATCATGTTGATGATTGTTAATTATGTTTTAAGATGGTATCTTGGTGTATTTTCATGAAGGTTGTGAACATGCTAGTTGAAATCCATAAATTTAGGTGGTTTAAGATTTGATAAGTTGATGAATACAGCTATGCCATAAAGTGTGCATGTAAGGTGTTTGATAAAATGCCTAGAATGATAAAGTCATGTTCCTTATGACCCAATAGTACTTAAATGACAAGTCCATACTACCCCTCATGATTCAAGACAAATTCCATGCTATTTTTGTGTATTGATTGTTGTGTTACGCAATGTTCATGATATTGAAATCATTCAAGTATGTACATGTTAAACCCATTTCCTTTCCATGATCAAGAATATGATAACCATGTGAAGCATGAAATCCCTTATTTGTAGCATTATGAGTTATGAACTATACTGCTATGATAAAGAAGTGTTGGGGACATTGTCAGATGAGTGTTACCCACAGCTTGTCCTTACCAGTGGCGCATTATTGACACCCTTCTAGTCAGGGTAGATATTGGACCCCAACTCAGCTATTATAGCATACATGGGGCATGTCGGTTAAATAACTACTTCCCACAGTTTTAGTATCAGTCTCAGTAAAAGAACTCAGATAGTTCTTCAGATTTTAGGACTGTCAGATATAGTCACTCATGTTATCAGTTATCACAACTTATTATTAGTCATATTAGATATCAATAAACTCGTGCCATCAGTATATAGATTCAGTTATCATGTTGTCATGATTTCAATTACTTTGTATTCATGCATGCACTCTCACGTTCATATTAGTAAATCAGTTATTATCATTCATGCATATAAACCCTATGTAATCAGCCTACCTCACTTGCATACTCAGTACATTCCAATATTCTGATGCATTTGTGCTATGGTGTTTGTTTTTATCTTACACCATAGGTCCAGAGACACGACTTCCAGATCAGCAGTAGTAGTAGTACTTCAGTATTCAGAGTTCTTTAGCAGTGAGTCTTGATTCTCCGAGGACGTGATCTTAATTATCATTTCAGTTCAGTTTTTTAGTTGATGGAGTTAGTTGGGGACATGTCCCATCAACTCCTTAGTCAGACAGTTAGAGGCTTTCAGAAGACTACAGTATTTTGATATTTTAGACTTCAGCATTTCAGTTTTGTTTTGGTATTGTGATACCACTTATTTCAGACATTGTCATTATTAAGTTTACGTTTCAGTATTAAACCTTATGGCCTTTCAGTGCATGTTTCCACAGTATTATGTCATATTATGTAGTTTACAGGTACAAATATCAGTCATGGGTTAGCTTGTGGTCCCTTGGGGTCATGAGCACCATGTAGCATTTCGATTCAAAAAATTAGGGCGTTACAAACCTAATATCAGAGCCTAAGGTTGAATAAAGTCCTAGGAAGTTTGAAAGCCGCATCTAGTAGAGTCTTATACATGGGTGTGTTGTGCGCCACATTTATGTGCAGGGGGATATAAGATGTTTTAGGAATAGTTTCCCTTTTTTCAGTATTAATGTCGAGCCAGTGAGCATAATCATAAGTCAATCTCAATCTAATCCACTTCTTTTTTTTTTATTTTAGAATATGCCTCCAAAGAGAAGGAATCAGTCAGCCCCTTAGCCCGAAGAACCTTTGGGAAATCATGTATCTCATGCGGAGTTCAGGACCGTATTCACCACTCTTGCTTAGTCAGTCGTTGCTCAGAATGAAAGACCAGCTGTCATTCCGGCCAACTCAGTGGCCAATTCAGCTGCATCTAGGATTCGGGACTTCACCTGAATGAACCCTTCATATTTCTTTGGGTCTAAGACAGATAAAGACCCTCAGGAATTCAGTGATCAAATTTAAAAAGTGATAGATATCATGGGGTGACCACTGTTGAGAGTGCTGAGTTAGTCGCATATCAGTTACTGGATGTGGATCATACTTGGTATAAGCAGTGAAAGTATGAATGGGTAGATGATGCAGGTCCTATAGAGTGGGAGGAGTTTGTCATGACTTTCTTAGACAGATTCTTTCCCCAAGAGCTGAGGGAGGCGAAGGTTCTAGAGTTTATCAACCTCAGGCAGGGCAATATGATGGTGAAAGAGTATTCTCTCAGGTTTACTCAATTAGCCAGATATGCCCCTCATGTTGTTGCAGACAGTAGAGCTAAAATGAGTAAGTTTGTTTCAGGGGTGAATGACATCATGGTAAATGAGTATAGGTCTATAATGCTGAATAGTGACATGACCTTAGCTAGGTTTATGACTCATGCTCAGCAGATAGAGAAGCAGAAAGTTAGAGTGAAGGAGAAGCAGAACAAGAGAGCAAAGATAGGTAGTTTCAACTTTGCTCAACCCAAATCAGAGGGAGGAAACCGTTCTTAATTTTGTCCTAAGTCGTCAGTTCCAGTTCTTTCTTCAGCCAGTGCTCCAGCTCCTAAGTTCAGAGATAGATCTTCAGGCTCTAAATCTCAAGGCAGTGTCAGTAATGCCCGAACTAATCCCCTATGTCAGACTTGTGGTAAGAACCACAAGGGTGCTTGCAGAACTGGTAGCGATGACTGTTTTAGTTGTGGTAATCCAGCCCACAAAGTCAGAGATTGTCCCCAATCTGGTTATCAGGGTCAGAAAAACCATTCCGCAGCTCAATCCGATCGCCCGAACCAGTAGGGTGCCACTTCCAGTGCTACTACTGGGCAACGTCCAAATAGACTTTATGCTATTCAGACCCGACAGGATCAGTAAAATTCTTCTGATGTCATTACTAGTACGTTACAGATCTTTCATGTTCATATTTACACTTTGCTAGATCCAGGTGCATCTTTGTCTTTTGCTACTCCTTATATAGTAGGCAATTTCGGAGTCAGTCTCGAAACTCTAGAAGAGCCATTTTCAGTCTCTACCCCAGTGGGTAAAACTATCATAGCCCAGCGGGTATACAGGAACTGCCCGGTTATGATATTTCAGAAAATTACTTCAGCAGACTTAGTCAAATTAGAGATGACTGATTTGGATTTCATTCTCAGCATGGATTAGTTTTATTCCTGCTATGCCACAGTCAACTATAGAAACATAATAGTTCAGTTTCAGTTTTCGAATGAGCCCGTCTTAAAGTGAAAGGGTAGTACTTCATCTTTCAGGGGTCAGCTTATTTCCTACCTCCGGGCAAGGAAAATGATATCTAAGGGATGTGTTTACCATCTCATTCATGTTAAGAAATCTGGTTCTGAATCGCTCAGTCCTGAATCAGTCCCAGTGGTTAATGAATATTCGGATGTCTTTCCCAAAGATCTTCCAGGCATTCCTCCCGAAAGGGAAGTAGACTTTGGCATTGATCTCATTCCAAATACTCAGCCTATCTCTATTCTGCCATGCAAAATGGCACCAACAGAAATCAAGGAACTGAAAGAGCAGTTGAAGGATCTCTTAGATAAGGGATTCATCAGACCTAGTATTTCCCCGTGGGGCGCACCAGTCTTATTCGTGCAAAAAAAAATGGTTCTCTCAGGATGTGCATAGATTACTGTCAACTCAATAAAGTCATGGTCAAGAAAAAATATCCACTTCCTAGAATTGATGAGTTATTCGAACTTCAGGGAGCCAGTTATTTCTCCAAGATAGACCTCAGATCTGGCTATCATCAGCTCAGAGTCAGAGAATGTGACATTCTGAAAATAGCTTTCCGTACTTGGTATGGTTACTCGAATTTATAGTCATGTCATTTGGTATTACCAATTCACCATCCGCTTTTATGGACTTGATGAACCGTGTGTTCAAGAAGTACTTGGACATGTTCGTCATAGTCTTCATAAATGATATTCTGGTCTATTCCCGTACTGAGAGCGATTATTCAGACCATCTCAGAAGTGTTCTTCAGACTCTCAGAGATCATCACCTATTCGTCAAATTTAGTAAGTGTAAATTTTGGCTAAGGTCAGTAGCATTCCTTGGTCATATTGTTTCTGGTGATGGCATTAGAGTAGATCCTCAAAAGATTGAAGCGATAAGAAACTGGCCTTGCCCCATATCTCCATCAGATATCAGGAGTTTCTTAGGTTTGGCTGGCTATTACAGATGGTTTGCTGAGGGATTTTCTTCTATTGCATCCCCTATGTCCAGATTGACTCAGAAGAAGGTCAAGTTTCAGTGGTTATATTTCAGACATTGTCATTATTTAGTTTACGTTTCAGTATTGAAACTTATGGTCTTTCAGTGCATGTTTCCATAATATTATGTCATATTATGCATTGTACAGGTACAATTATCAGTCATGGGTTAGTTTATGGTCCCTCGGGGTCATGAGCACCGTGTAGCATTTCGGTTTAGAAAGTAGGGCGTTACATAAGGTCTTTGATATCAAACTTGCTCTCAAGCATTTATTTCATTGCATTTATGTTAGAAATGTCTCTACTGATGAACAACATATCATCCACATACAAAAAAACAATGACCTTGTGATATAGAGTGTCTTTAATGTAAGCACATTTATCACATTCGTTTATCTTAAACCCTTTTGCCAATATGGTTTGGTCAAACTTCGCATACCACTGTTTAGGTGTTTGTTTAAGTCCAAAAATTGACTTAATAAGTTTGTACACCTTCTTTTATTTACCAGGAACCACAAAACCCTCAGATTCTTCCATGTAAATTTCTTCCTCTAATTCTCCATTTAGGAACATTGTTTTCACATCCATTTGATGGATTTAAAGACCATATACCGTCACCAAGGTAATTAACATCTGATTTGATGTTATCCTTGTTACAGGTGAGTATGTATCAAAACAATCAAGGCCTTCCTTCTGTTTAGAGTTTTTTACTTCAAGTCTTGCCTTGTATTTGTCAATAGTACCATCTACTTTTATTTTTCTTTGGAAGATCCATTTAGAACCTAAAGTTTTATTTACTAGATGAAGATCAACCAACTCTCAAGTATGGTTTCTCAATATTGATTTAATATCACTCTTGACTTCCTCTTTCCAAAAGGATGAGTCTAAAGACGACATCGTTTATTTAAATATCTGAGGCTCATTTACTAAGAGAAATGTTACAAAATCCGATCCAAATGAAGTAGATGTTCTTTGACATATACTATGTCTTGGATTCTCATCATTATGTACACCCTCACTCTATTAATCTCGAGGTTGTTTAGACCCTCAACTAGACTGTTCATGTCTACAAATCAATGTGCTTAAAGAACTCATCATTATTTGATTCAATTATCGTATTTTTATTTATATTCGGATGTTCAGATTTATGAATCAAAAACTGACATGGTTTATTACTTTTAACATATCCTATGAACAAGCAGTCCACTGTATTAGGTCCTATCTTTACCCCTTTAGGCATAGGAACTTGGACTTTCGCAAGACACCTCCCCCCCCTTTAAAATATTTCAAGTTGTGTTTCCTTTCTTTCTATTTTTCATATGGAATTGATAGTGTCTTACTGTGGGGCACTCTATTGAGTATTCGGTTAGCTGTAAAGATAGCTTCCCCCCATAAGTTTTGTGGTAAACCTGAACTTATCTATAAGACATTCATTATTTCTTTAAATTTTATTTTTTCCTTTTCGCAATTCCATTAGATTGAGATGAATATAGGGTCTTAGTTTGATGGATAATTCCATTTTCTACATAAAATTTTGCAAAAAGAAATTTATATTCTCCACCCCTATCACTTTTTATCGTTTTGATACTTTTCTCTAACTGATTTTCAATTTCTATTTTATATTTCCTAAAAGCATTTATTACTTCGTCCTTACTGTTTGACAAATAGAAATAACAGTACTTAGTGCAATCATCAATAAAAGTTATAAAATACTTTTTCCCACCACGAGATGGTGTTGACTTTATATCGCAAATGTTGATGTGGATTAAGTCTAAGGATTGAAATTTCTTTCAACGGACTTATACAGATGCTTTGCATACTTTTATTCCACATGCGTTGATATTTTGATTTATTGCACTCAAAGTTTGGGAAATCTTCTAAGTTAATCAGTTTTTGCAAAGTATTGTGATTGACATGTCTTAATCGTTCATGCCACAATTTAATAGACTCAGGCAAGTAAGAATAAATAAAACTTTTATTGATTTCAACTGTCATTACATTCATCTTAAATAGCCCTCAGTGAGGTAGCCTTTTCCTACGTATATTTCTCCTTTGCTAAGTACAATCTTGCCTGAAACAAATACACATTTGAATCTATTTTTGTCAAGAAGTGATACGAAAATCAAGTTCTTTCTCAACTCCGGTACATAAAGGACGTTGTTGAGAGTCAACACTTTGCCAGATATTATTTTCAAGCATATTTTCCCATCCCTTCAACATTTGCAGTTGCAGAGTTTGCCACATAGATCTTCTCTTTGCCTTGAGACGGAGTGAATGAAACAAACAACTCTTTATTGGCACAAATATGACGGGTGGCACAGGAATCCATCCACCATTCTCGAGGATTTCCCACCATGTTACATTCAGAAAGCATGCCACATAGATCGTCTATTTATTCTTGGATTCAGCCATATTCACTTGATCCTTTTTTTGTATTCCTTTGGGTCACGAAAATCTATTGACTTGTGGCCAGTCTTACCACAAATAAAAAATTTTCCCTTGAATTTTTTCTTAGGTTGATTGCTTTGTTGTCCGGCTTTTTTCTACTTCTTCAAGTTTTAGGACCGTTTTCTACAATGTTAGCTCCACTCATTGCAAAATTTTTTTGACCTCCTCTCTATGGCTTTGTTGTCTTCATTAATGCGCAACTTCACAATGAGGTCTTCGACTTTCATCTCCTTCCTTTTGTGTTTTAAGTAATTTTTGAAGTCCTTTCACAAAGGTGACAACTTGCTATTATTGCAGCAACTTGAAAGGCCTCGTTCATAACCAAACCTACAATTAAACATGTTCAAATAAGGTATTCACTATATTCATACCTTCAGCAAAGAGATCGTGGATGATAACTTGCAAGTCCTGTACTTGAGATACGACAGTCTTACTGTCAATCATTTTGTATTCAAGGAACCTTGCAGTATAAAACTTCTTAGTTCCAGAATCCTCCGTCATATACTTTTGTTCCAGCACATTCCATAACTCTTTTGATGTCTTCAATCCGCTGTAGACGTTGTATAAATCATCGTGGGGGCCACGTAGGATATAATTTCTACATAGAAAATCAGAATGTTTCCATGCCCCTATTACAATGAACCGCTCCCTGTCCAAGGTTTCTTCGTGCAATTCTAGAGAATCTTCAGATATAAATCTTTGAAGACATAATGTTGTTAGATAGAAGAACATCTTGTGTTTCCACCGTTTAAAATTTATTTCAGAAAAATTTTCAGGATTTTTCGCCGGTACCATAGCGAGTGGTGCAGTTGTGCGACTAGTTGTAGCAACATTCGTTGCTACTACACTTGTTCCACCATTAGTTACATGACCATTAATAGTCATTTTTCCTGTCAAAACAAGACAGTCAACTTTAGTATATCAAAATACTAATTACTTGTTTGTAGCAACTTTAAACAATACTTATTTCTAGTTTAATGATGGAGTTTTTATGTCTTCTAATTGTTAATCGAATGACCTCTAACTTGTGATGAAGTTTTTATTTCTTCAGATCACTTGTTAATTTCAAACAGAGTAGAAAGCATAAAGCCTTAATCTTCAGAAACCAAACAAGACAAATTATGATTTAATTCCTTAAGATTGTTGTTTCGGGTACACAATCTGCATGTTTACATACTACACTTCAACACAAGTTCAAGAATGTTTCAAGAACAACAATGAAGTTTTAACACATTCAACACAAGTTCAACATGAAC
Source organism: Capsicum baccatum var. pendulum (assembly GCA_030864225.1). Lineage (NCBI taxonomy): Eukaryota > Viridiplantae > Streptophyta > Magnoliopsida > Solanales > Solanaceae > Capsicum > Capsicum baccatum. The sequence continues at coordinate 22,487,435 of CM061554.1, read as the reverse complement.
TATCAAAGAAGTATGTTATCTAAAAGAAATAAGATAAAGTAGAACTCGAACCAAGTCCTTTGATTTCACGGAGTGTCCTTAAGGACTTAATTCCCCTCAAGTACCCGAGGTTGCGATTTTTTTTCTCCCAGGATAAAATGGCTCACAATCTGAATGTAGCGGTACCTCAAACCTTCAGATTCTTCGAACACACTCAATGGTTGATGATCACAAAGAGTTTTTGGAAGTATAAGAGTGTTTTTCAATACTGAAAATTTCATACATACCTGAGGAAAAAGTTAAGGTATTTATAGACATCAAGTGCCTCTTAGGAAAGGAAACAATGGTTCGTGGAAAGGTGTATCACTTCAGAACAGTCATGTCTGTCCATTCTGAAATAGTATGTCTTTTCTGAACAATTATATTCGAACAAACAGTCACCCCTTTCCCAAAACAGTGTGTCATTTCCTCGAAGGGTTGCGTCCTTTTCGAGGTACGTTTCTGTGTTTCTGCATGCATGTTCATGGAGAAAATGAAAAATTTCACTTGTTTTTCCAAGTTTCAAATAAACTTTGTCTAAAAAATTAATCTCATTGATCATTTGACAAATCTAAATCCAAAATCAAGCCAAGCCAACAACGCTGGCACGACGCACCTCTTGGTTCTTGCTGCACTATCCATTTGAAGGAGTGTTTTTTAATAAAAACACAATAAAGTTTCTATCTCCTACCAATGTGGGAGAATTGGACTTTCCTTTTAAGTGTAAGCTGACTTTCCCTCCATTTTCCATTCATATATATTATTTAACCCAACAGCAATTTCAATGTATTAGTTGTGGTCATTATAGTGCAATGTTTAGGTTTGCTAAAGAAATGTACAGATGTTCTGCCAAGGACTGGGGTCAAGAATTCCTAATTAAAGAGCTTGACTACGTTCAAAACGTTTTTCGAGGAAGTGATGATTTTAAAGGTAAGGAGTTGTATGCTATAACTTATGGGTTACGTGACAAGCTAGAGAAATAGATGATTTCTCCTTCAGACGCCTGCAATTTCATCTTTCAGTTTTTTAAATGTGATTTTTCAACTCTTAGATTTGGTGTTATTTGTCCTCAAGGATAACGAGCACATCTTAAGATAGCGGGTTTTTATAATAACAAATAATAATAATAATTACATTTTAATAAGAAGTAATTGAAATGGAATTTGTCTATAATTAAGTTGTTCTCAGTTACATTTCCGTCTTTTCAAAAGAAATTAAAATAATGAATAGTAATGATCCTTGAGTCGTTCTAAAGTTACGAGCCTTGCCCTAGCATTATCTCTTCAAATGTACGAAATAATCACTTCAATTTCGGCAACAATACTCCACTTCATGCTACATATCCAAAAAAATTCGTTTACATGTTTCAAGTGATTTACATCGAGCTATTGAAAAATAACTAAGAACAATTTTTTGATTTTGCAAGAGAAAAAAACCACCTTCCATACGTTAAGAGCTACATATCTAAGGCATCTTTAACTGTGGCGTACTCTTGGTTCTGAGCAATTATTTAAAATCTTAAGAACCATGGAAAAGTGTCTTGTAATTTGATTATCGTACTATTTTGTTATAATTACTGATCCTTTTTTCAGAATACTTCATTATGCTTTCTATAGTATTGATTTCTTCACTTCTATTTGATACAAAATATTCAGTAGAAAGGCAGAGAAAATAACATAAGGAGAAGGCCAAAAATGATGTATGGAACAACGCTGGCAAAGGGAAGATGGTCAGGAATAATGGTTGGCCACGAAATGCTAGAGATAAATGACTACCTTCACTACTTGGAATACTTATCAAGTTCTTAAATGATGGAAAAGAGGAGGCCAGTACTTCAGTAAAGGGAATAACTGAGGGTAATAATGTGCTACAGGGTGATCAAGGAGAAGTACTATTCCCTGATGGGAATGGTTAAACTACTATGCTGGAATGTTAGAGGCCTCAATAAGCAGACAGAGATCAAACTCTTCTGCAATAAAGGTTAATAAGTTGCGACAAACTGTTGATACTATTAATGGTCGGTGGGAGTGCATTAGCAACCATGCATCACACTATAATGGAAGAATTCTTGTTATTTGGAGATCGGATTGGTTCAAAGTAGTGGTAAAAAGTGAATCAGCTCAACATATAACCTGTATGGTTGAATATATTTCAATGCAGCTTAATTTTTTGGTTACCTTTGTGTATGCTTACAACACAAAAGAAGAAAGAAAGTGTTTATGAGATCAGCTTAGATATAAAGAAAGTAGTTGTCAAAGTCCATGGCTTGTTCTAGGGGATTTCAATAATGTATTACATGATGATGATAGGATTGGAGGGTCACCTGTGACTTATGCAGAGGTATGTGAATATTCGGTTACATAAGCCCCCACATGTGCGCACAATAATAATAATAATCTCAAAATATAAATTTTATGTATAATTTTCCAATCATAGCATGATTTACATGTTCGTAAACTATCCAATCCAACTTGACGAAAGTTATAACATATTTTGAAGAGTCGAAAATCCAAGCCTAAGCCTTCAATACAGAGTCTTTCCTTTATGAATGATCTTGGCATGAGCTAAAACTATCAAAAAAACATAATCTACGTGTCAAAAGGAAGCTACTGATACCCATAATAATTCTTTTTGAAACGGATCCAAAATTAGTTCGAAAAATGGGGTAAAAAATGAAAGGGTTGAAATAAAAAAAAAAATTTTTTAGAAACATATAACAATAGGAACCTATAACTTTAAAACCACTTGAACAGGAGTTTAAAATGAGGCTCAAATTGATGAAAAATCAATTTATAATTTATCGGCAAAAAGCTCCCCAAATTAAATTTGTACTCAAGGTTTAGAAATTATTTTAAAGATAAAATCAATGGAAGTTACTAAAATAAAACTTTAGAGCTTACTCAAGTGTTAGTGATAAAGAAAATCCTAAAAATCGATTTTTTTCGATGCTTTAAGGTCCTAAAATGGTGAAAATTCATGAAAATAGATTATTTATACTGTTCTATGAACAGTACCTCGCAAACGCGGTCAATCCTTTGTATTCGCAAAGGAGAAGAATTGATCCTACCACTTACTTGGCCTTCATGTTTGCGATCATCGTTTCGTGTTCGCAAAGACTGGCGACCAGGACACATCGCGTTCACCACGTCCAATCGTATTCACAAAGAAGGAAAATGCCCAACTCGATTTGACTATACTTTGTGATCGTGTCTACCCCCTTCACAATCGCAATGAAGAATAATATCTTTCTCCATATTCGCGGTCAAGGGCCCGTGTTTGCAGAGAAGGATTATACCTTCACCAGATATCAGCAAAATGCTAAGTTTTTCATGATTTTAAATTCTCGAAATTCGTTAGGGATCCCGCAAACCTAAAAAATATATGCCACTAGGCTATTATCGACATTCCGGATTCAATGGCTACAATAATTTTTTTTGAAAAAAGTCATTTACAATAAGTTAGTCCCCGTGACCTTTAAAGGCTCATTTTAACTAGTTTTTGAAAGAAGGGTTGAAATTTAAAATAAAGGTTCTGAACCCGAACTAACCCTGCTACTAATCTAAAATCAACATTTTAGATCTAATGGGACTGACCATATCACCATTTGGCGCTTGAAACACAACATGTTGATCGAAGTCAGACTAATGACTTTTAAAGCCTCCAATAGTCTCAAACTCTTTCGAGTCATTTCTGAATGCATCAGGGACAGTGTCAACCATCCCCATACCTCATACCAACATGTACCAATAATGAGAAATACAAAATGGTCAAAACACATAAGAAGAAAAATTTCAAATTGTTATAAGTATAATGGACTAGGATTGCACATTTAGTCTTTCAGTTTGATTTTGTGTTGGTCAGTTTCAACCTTTTGATTTTTGATTTTGAAAAATTGTAAAATAATATGAATCAAAATAAATTTAATTTGGTTCGATGTTTTTTTGATTTGATTTTTTTCAGTTCACTATTTCGATTTTATCAATAACTAATAACATAATCAAAGTGATATTTGCATTTTGAAAAATAAAATAAAATTACTTATAAGGAGAAGTAATAATATTAAATCTCTTAAATACACTTTATAATACAAATCATGAGCATAACTTTAAAAGACAACACCTAAGAAGTATACCAACATGTCCAAATATAAACTAAGAGCCCATTTGGATAGATTAACTTTTAGTCTCTTTTTTTAACCTTTTTTAGGTGTTTGATAAAATTAAAAATACTTTAAAAAGCTAAAAAAAAATGATAAAAAAAGGTAAAAAATTATAATTTGGGTATCACCAGCATTTTACTTTTTAACTTAAATTTTTTTAAAACTTGATCAATATATTTATCTTTTTACCCCTTGTATTTTTTTAATTCCAACAATACCCCTAATTTTTAGCTTAACTCTTCTCCTCTTTTGTTGCATCTTCACTTCCACTGCTTTTCTTACTTTCCCTTTCCTCCATTTATCTTTGATCCTTCTCCTCTATTCTTCAACGATTTCATCCTTGCATCTTTCTCCAAGGATTATTCTTTCATGCTCATTACTTTCGGATTAACAAGTGGAGAAGCTGATAATCAGTGAAACTTTTGTTATTAGAAGTCCAACAGATGGCTATTAGTAAAAATGCAAATCAATACGAATCTTGTTCGATGGATGGAATGTAATACAAGTGTTACTGAAGTATTCCTTCTTGGGAGTATTTTGGCATTTTGTGGATTACTGAGTCATGTTGTTTTCCGTTTGACTGGCAGACTGTTAAAAGCTTATAATATTATAATATAATTTTATATTTATATAAAAATGTTCTAAAATTTTTATCTTTTGACATTTAAAAATAAAAAAATAACTTATATTTATAAATTACCTCACATAATCATTTACGTTGAAAGTGCAATTAAATATATATTATTTTTAGAATATTTGAATTAAAAATCATATAATTCAATTTATTTATAGTGTTAATAACTTTAATGACATTTAAGTCATTTTGACAACAAAAAGGTGCTTAACAACACTTGTTTATCAACATATCAATAATTTTTTTTTTCAATTTGAACACTTCTGTTCAAATACTTATTCTTATTTTATAAGCACTTATTTTTAATTTTTAAGTATTTAAGTTAAAAAACTATTTTTTAATCCTATGCAAACATGATCTAATCATTATGAAAGTTTTAGTTGAATTAATTGGACAATAATTAAATACAATAGACAAACGTAAATACTGTAGTACCCTAACAAAAACGACAATAATTAAATGGGTTGAAATAGTAAATCAACCAATAATTCTAAACCTAAATATTATTTATAAAAACTAATTTTGGGAACGTGTGTTGCACGCTTATCCCCAAAATTCATACCTCCTCTATTTTAAAATAATTGATCCTCTTTTTAAAAATATTTATTTTGATTTAGTTGTCCCTTTTATGAAATCAAGAGAATTTTATTATATTTTTATACTATTCTTATTATTAAATGACTAAACAAATTGTAAAATTTCACATTTATATTTTCAAGGCATAATTAATATGGCTAATTTGATAAAATACACCTGTAATAAATTTTTGTGTCAAATCAACAAGAGTCAACTATTTGAAATGAAGAGTGTATACATTTTATATTGCAAATGACATATTTTATCCCCCTTATAATCTATTGGTAGGTGCTAAAAAAAGTTTCATCATTTTTATGATAGTTATTATAAATATCTTCCTAATAAAAAGAAGAGTTAATAACTTAAATGGTCACTCAATTATGAATTGTTATACCAAGAAGTCACTTAACTTTGATCATTACTCGAAAAATCACTCAACTATCACAAAAGTCAGTCACCCTATTTAAAGTTTTTTTAATAAAATTTATTTACTTAAAATTTCTATTTAAAAATAAAATTCTGAAAAATAAAAATATTCCTTGAATGACCCATTAATCCTTGCTCTCCTAAATTTGTATTTCTCCCTCCCCTTTCTCATATTTCTTCTCCTTCTCACTTTCTTCCTTATAATGGCTCTTGCTTTTTCTAAAACCGTCAAATAATTCAACATGTAATATAAATGAGGTTAGAGGAGATACTTGACGAAAGTTAAAAGTGCTACTTCTAATTTTACGTATTTCATCAGGACATTAAAATCCAAGACAGGAACAACATATTTGCTTGAATTAATAGTCTATCTTGATAAAAGATTTGTCAAAAAAAGTTTAAAATGTAATTGATTCAAGTTAGACTTTAACCAAGAGGACTAGATACTGGCTTTTCCTAATTTTAGGAAGGACCACTATTCATAGTTTCTAACAGTGTAGCTAGCTAGGTTTGTAGTCTCAAGATTTATATCGAAAATGAAATACTCAATTGTAATATTTGATTGAACAATATTTTCGATATTTAAAATTTAAGTGAAATGTTAGTGTGAAAGTGTAATTTACGTAAAAGATCGAACTTCTTTTTCAAGTGAAGTATGAGTTCGACGATAACTTTAATGGTAAAAGGCAAAATATATCTCCAAATTTTTAAAAATGACATGTAAATATCCTTTATTATACTTTTAATTTGTTAATGGAGAAAATGATAATGAATTATTTTCATTTTTCAGAAAGTGAGAAGGACAAGAAAAAGGAGAAAAAGGCGGAAGAGATTAATTTAGGAGAATAAGGATAAAAAAGTCATTAAGGGAATACTTTTTATTTTTAAATAAAAATTTCACATAAATAAATTTTATTGAAAAAAAAATTAAATAAATTGAGTGACTTTTGAAGTAATAATGTATTAATTGAGTGACTTTAGAAGTAAATATCAAAGTTAAGTAATTTTTTTGAATAAAAATTCATAATTGAACGACCATTTGAATTATTAACTCTAAAAAAATATCCTTAATCATAAAATTGACTAAAAGTACATAAATAAAAAATAACTAATGTTCAAATACAATATTCGAATGATGAAACTAAAATACTACATGCTGGGCTAGTGCAATATGTGTAAACTTCTATTCATTCATTTTTACGCTACAATAAGCGAACTTGAAACTAAAGATAATGGAAGAGAATAAGCAGGGGCGGAGCTAGTGTGTTGTACGGGGATTCGGCCCTAATTTTTCCGTAGACCCTATATATATATATATATATATATATATATATATATATTGAAAAACATATATAATTTTATAAGGCCAAATTCATAGATAAATATACGTTGTTAGTCCAGTAGTAGGCGAAGAGCCTTCCACCCCTGAATTGATGGCAATTTTTTTAATTTGCATTTCCAGTACACTTCTATTTCTTTTTAAAATAAAATATAAACTAATAATAATTAAAAAATCAAAAGTAATAAAAGAAAGTAAAAAGTTTACCAACAACCCCACCCCACCCAAAAAAGGCTTACACTAATAATTAAAGGAAAGGAAAAATGTGTTTGCTTTCTTAAGCTAACAAAAAAGCTTTGGCATTCTTAATTCTTTCACTTCAAACACTGAAACGAGTTCTTCAAACTTCAAACAAACCAAAACTTTGGGGTTTTTTAAAGTAACAAGACCAACAATTTTTTTTTGGGGGTTTTTTAAAGTAACAAGTCCAACAATTTTTTTTTGGGATTTTTTAAAAGTGCTTTCGATTTTCGTCTCTAACGATCAGAATCGAACTTCTGCTGCTCTGTCAAGGTATGTAATGTCCACTTGTGCAGTGGTTTTCATAGACCATAATTCTATTTCACTTTCAATTTTCGTAGATGCTAATTGTTAGTCTCAATGTCTCATAGTTTTGCATCGGCATTCATGAGTCGCGATCGATAAATTGTGATTAAATTTTTAATGTTACTTTTGATTTTGGGTTAAAGTGCTTTAGTATTGTATCTGTAATTCTATTGCAACATATAGTTTTCGTATTTTGTGATTGCAATTTGCAAGACAGTAGAATAATTTTGTAGAAAATTTTGTGTTTCGTCATTCGTAGAATCTTTAAGCAAGTGACAATATGATTACAAATTTTTTCAAGCCTCAAAGTTCTTCAGATACTTCTCCTAGCTCTTCTTTGCCAAGTTCTCCATTGCCTGTCAATCTTTCCAGAGTATCGAATAACGACAAAGAGTTGGCAAAGTTGGATCTTAAATCTGATCCTGCTGAAAGAAAACAAATTACAGAATTTTCTCCAAATATACGTGACCGGGTGAGGAGATATAACATACAAAAAAACCTTGCCAACCAGATAAATTTGAATTTCCCATAAGAGATTTTGGAGGTACACCGCGTCACTTTCATCCTGAATGGTTTAAGCCTCCATATTCTTAATGGTTAGAATATAGCATTAAAGAAGATGCAACATTTTGCTTATGTTGTTACTTGTTTAAAAATGAGCTCGGAGGATATGGAAAAAAAATGAGTAAATCTTTCACAATGGAAGGTTTTCGAAGTTGGAACAAAGGCATAGAAAGGATTAAAAAATAAGTGGGTGAAGTCAATAGTGTTCATCATCGATGTTTAGAGATGATGATAGATTTGATAAATCCGGAACAATCTATTTTAGCCTCACTTGATAAGCAATCCGAGAAAATTAAAGGTGAACATCGTATTTGCTTGAATGCTTCGATTGATGTGACAAGATATCTTTGGAAAGAAGGTTTGCCTTTTTGGGGTCATAATGGGTGTGTAACTTCTACAAGAAGAGGCAATTTTTTAGATCTCTTAAAGTGGTATGCGGAAAAAAAGGAAGATGTAAAAAATGTTGTGTTAGAAAAAGCTCCATGACTTCTCCGGATATTCAAAAAGACATTGTATGTTCTTGTGCAAAAGAAACGGTGAAGGCGATTATTGAAGACTTGAATGGGAATAACTTTGGAATTTTGGTTAATGAGTTTAAAGATGTTTCTCATAAGGAACAAATGACACTTGTTCTGCGGTATGTCAACAAAGAAGGTAAGATTATTGAGCGATTTCTTGGTCTTGTTCATGTTAAAATCACATCTGCCAAGTCGTTGAAAGAAGCGATCTATTCTTTGCTTTTAGATCATTCTTTGAGTCGATCTCAAATATGGGGACAAGGTTATGATGGAGCTAGTAACATGCAGGGATAGATTAATGGTCTTAAAACTTTGATTTTGAATGATAATGCTTCAACATATTGTATAAATTGCTTTGCTTATTAGTTGCAATTGACTCTTGTAGATGTTGCGAAGAAACATAATGATGTGAATATTTTTTTTGACATTCTTTCTAATGTTTTGAATATTGTTGGAGGTTCTTTTAAGCGCAGAGATATGCTTTGAGATGATCAAGCTGAAAAATTAAAGGAATTACTAGTGCTTGGTGAAGTTCATACGGGAAGTGGATTAAATCAGGAACTCGGACTTCAAAGACCCAGTGATACCCGTTGGGGGTCTCATTTTAAGACAGTACGTAATTTCATTTTCTTATTCTCATCAATTGTTCATGTACTTGAAGTTCTTGAAAAAGAAGGTGCAAATTATCATGAGAAAGCACTGGCAAAAAGTTTAGTGGAAGATATTTGATCTTATGAGTTTATCTATATATTGCATTTGATGTTGAAAATTTTGTTAGTTACAAATGATTTGAATATGGCTTTACAACGAAAAGATCAAGATATCGTTAATGCTATGAAACTTGTGGATTTCTCAAAGAGACAATTTTAATTGATGAGGGAATGTAAATGGAATTCTTTGTTAGAAGTTGTCTTTTTATTTTGTGAAAAGAATGATATTGTGATTCCTAAAATGAATGACAAATATGGTCTTGGAAAGTTGAAGTGCAAGAGCTCAAGTGTTACATATTCTCATCATTTGCTTGTGAAAGTTTTTTATGCTGTTATTGATTTGCAACTTTCAGATCTTAACAATTGCTTTAGTGAAGTTAATACTGATCTACTTCTTGGAATGGCTAGTTTGAGTCCTGAGAATTATTTTGCAAATTATGATAAAGATAAGATCATGAAGCTTGCTATATATTATCCAAATGAGTTCAGTTCCTCCAAGCTTGAAGATCTTAGTTTTGATCTTGAGAATTATATATATTATGTGAGAGAAATGGATAATGATTTCTCAAATTTGAAAGGACTTGAAGATCTTTCGATGAAATTGGTTGAAACAAATATGCACAATAAATGGGGACTTATTTATTTGCTTGTGAAATTAAGCTTGATATTACCCATGGCTAATGCAACAGTGGAAAGAGCTTTTTCCTCCATGAAGTTTATCAAAAATGATTTGCGAAGCAGGATTGGTGATGATTTCTTGAATGATTGTTCAGTTTGTTATATAAAGGATGAAGTATTTGACAGTGTACATAATGATGCGATCATTGATCATTTTCAAAACATGACAAATCGTCGAATGCAATTGTAATGATAATGCTTATATTTATAGTGTTTAAGTAATTCATCACTTTTTTAAATATGTTAAATATCCTTATTTGTTAGTTACTTTGGCTAAGGTTATACATTTGTTGTCTTAATTATCAATGCCTAGTACTTCTAACAAGTTCTGGTATTTGCAATGCCTTATTTGTTATACTAATTTGCAAAATAAACTGGTATTTGCATGTTCAGTAATAGTAATTTGTATGTCTTTTCTTAAGCTAACGTCAGCTTTAGAAACATTTTCAGCATGCAAAAAAGTAAAGTTGAGGAACAAGGAGTAGCTTGCTTCTCATGGGAGAGTTTGTTCAAATGGTAAGCTCAATATGTTATGATGCAGAGGTTCCTAATCTACTATTCAGGAAACAAAGTTTGGGCTTAATATTTGACATCAATAAGTTTTTGGTTATGGGCAATTCAGATGTGATGAAAAAAATTAAAGCTGGAGGTACATTAAAGAAGCTGCTTTATCACTACGCATACAACTAGTACGTCCTCTTATAACCTTTTAAATATGTTGAATATCCTTATTTGATTTGTTAGTTATTTATTTTGGCTAAGGTTATACATTAAGTTGAGGTCGTTGTCTTAATTTGAAATTCCGGACTCCCATGCTTTAAATCCTGGCTCCGCCTCTGGATACGTGTGGCTTAACTGAACTCCAGAGTAATAGTTGTAGGTACACCTAGTCTGATAACCAAGTAGATAGGATTTTCTCCAAAATAGATTGGGATCTAGTGAATGGGGAATGGCTGAATAATATGCCATCCTGCATAGCTCAGATCCATCCCGAGGGTATCAATGATCACTGTCCTCTTGTGGTACACATGATACAGGCTAGTATGAGGAAGAATAGTCCCTTTAAGTATTGTAATATGTGGAACACACACCCAGAATTCCTAGGATTAGTCCATATTACTTGGAATACACCAATTAATGGCTACACAACGTATTAGCTGGTGAGGAAGCTAAAGTTACTAAACTTTAGTAGTGTAGTGAAAAATACAGATAAGCCTAGAGAATACTTGTACAGGGTCCAATGCTTCACCAAGACCTGAGTTATGCAGCATTGCAGGCTAAAGAAAAATAACTGAAAGAAAAATTGCTAGCTGGTTCAATACTTCTACAAAGGAGTAAAGCAACATGGATTCGACAAGGAGATGAATGCACAACATACTTTTTCTTAATAATTGAATAGAGAAAACTTATACAATCTGTTGTTGAAATACAAGACAGTCAAGGAAATTTACAGCATGATCCTCACGCTATTGCTAATGTCTCTGTGCAGTGTTTTCAAACTATTATTGGTGAAACAAATGTCAATACGGTGAAGGAAAATGCTAACGTCTTTGATCTAGGAGAAATTATCAATGTTGATGAACAATGTAAACTAATCAAGCTATGTTCAAATAAAGAAATTGTAACACCCCAAAAATAAGTCCCGAGACGACACACAATGCTCAAGACTATGAGTAGACTTAAGCTAACCCTGTAAGACATCTACTAAATCTGAAACTCGTAATAGGGAAGTATAGATATATAATCAAGCTAAAATGCGGAATTCTGTATGAGCTAAGCTGAAACTGTCAGAATATAATATCTGAAAAATGCTCAACTCAAGAGTCTGATCAATCAATACTGAAAATCTAAATCATATCTTGCAGTCTGACAAGCCTCTACTACTAATGCTAGAGAGTCACTGGTACAAACCCTCAACTGACTCGAACTGACTGAAAATACTGAATCATCTATACTAATAAGATGAAAAACTGAATGACTAAGTTCCCAAACTATGAGGACTTACCAACTATCAGGATGTAGATGGAGATGCTCGAAATCACTCATGCTATTGAAACTGAGCACCTGAACCTACATTATAAGACAATATAGAATATAAACGTATCTGTGGATCAGTACTTCTAGATTATACTGAGTATATGGGGGTGAATGCATAAGTAAATCAATATCTCAATAGTATTATAAATTTGAAAAAGAATGCATGCTAAATGTAGATGATTCACATAAGCTGGAATATCTGAAAACTGAAAATCATAATCATAAATAGAAAAACATGTTGCATAGATCTAGTCAGTCATAACATTTAGATCCTAAAAGCTGAACTTGTATTCTATCCTTAAATCATGCTGTCTAAGTGTAGAAAGGACTCACTTTTATATCTAAAATCTGAAAGCTGACATCTGTAACTAATGCCTCATATAAAGAAATATTTGAATAAAATTTATGAGCCTTTACACTTAGTTTTTAAAAGCTTTTCTGTTATTCTTTACTCTTTTCTGTAAGTTGTAGGAAAATACTTTTAAAAACTATTCTGCCAGTCTTTACTGTTAGGGAGGTTATTCTAACCGACATACACTATGTGAGCTATCATAGTGTCCAACGTCTAGTTCCCTTATGGGAAAATCTCACGTTGGGGAGAGCTGTCATACTCTTGTCAAGGAGTATAACCTAATCTAAGTAATCACGTCTGTATCTGTCATCCATATAGAAATGGGAATAATATGATAATCTGAACCTACGTTGGCTCATAGTTTGGGGTATGTGAACATACCCAACTCAGTGTAAAATACTACTCCCTTTAATCTGTATGTTCATTCTGTTGGAAATCCACTTTTGAAAAATAATATAAGGGTTTATAATGAAAACCTCTTGTAAATCTATTTACTGTAAACTGTAGCTAAATCTATAAAAGTGGATTCCATATAAGCTGAGATCAAAAGATCAAATCCTTAAAATCTGAATATAACAAGTCATGGGATTCTTAAAAGCATAATCTTCTTGAAATAACAACATTCAAACTAGGGCTAATAACCCATGCTTCTATTTCATAGCAAATCATTGTAAAACTCATACTAAATAATGAAAATATTGATAATTCAATTATAAATCTGAAAATTACTGCAATACGCATGAAAATGCGAAAGTAGTCATACAATTCAACACCTAAATCACTTAAAATCTCATAATCTTCAAATAACAATATTTGAGTATGAACCCTAAATTGAAATTCATGGGTAATCATACAAAATCATGTAACTTTGTAAATAAGAAACTAGTTTTGGGCACAAGAATGAAAGAATTATCCTTGTTGAAAATCCTACATACCTTAATTGATGATTATAGGAAGAAACTTGAATTTTGAATCCCTATTTGTGCTCTTGATGTTCTTGAATTGGGAATCTTTAATTTTGAGCTATCTTGGAAAAATAATAGTAGAATTTTGGATTTCTTGGAGATGAAGGTTTGATGTTCAAGGGTTTCTTTGCGAGAAAGTTGATGAAAAGTGAGCATAATAGGCTTAATCCTCTGTTATTCATGATTTGGGGGCTTGGATTTTCCCTTTTCAAATTTTACTTGGAACTGGAAAATCCTGAATTTGCCACCCAAAGTGACACGCCGTTATCGCGGTGACTTACTGAAAAAGGGACAATTGCCATTTTGTCCTCTGGCTCAATGCGGTGAAATCATGTTGCATCAATGGAAAAGGGATGAGTGTGATTTTGCACTCTACCACGATGCGGTGTCTGTCAAAATGAGAATTTTTGTGCGACACAGGCTAATCACAATGAGCTACTGAAATGGGACAAACAGGAACTAGAGTTTCATCATGACGCAGGTCAATTGCGATGCCTCACTGAAATCGAACAATTGCGAATTTGTCCTTCCCTGCGACGCATTGCTTATCACGGTGCCCTACTATTTTTACTAAAATCGCCATAACTTCTTAACCGAGTATCGAATTGAGGCAAAATTAGTATCGTTGGAAAGCTGAGCCAATTATCTACACAATGGTGTGTCTAGATCTTTAAAATTATACATGTATCAAGAGTTATTCATTTTCAAAGTTGTCCCTTGACATTCTAGGAGCGAAACTGAGCTAGGAAAAGTATGGGGTATTACATTATCTCCCCTTTGGGAGCATTCATCCTCGAATGAGACTAGTTAAACTAAAAATGCTGAGAAACTGAGGCTATATGTTGGTAGGTACAACTGAAACAAATTGCATGACTGAATCTAAAACATACTGAGTGACAGAACTGATCTGTGTATGTATGAATTTACATAAATATAGCAATATTGCTGAATCTGAGACTAGAAAAGAACTAAATTAAGGAAGACTGTTACCTTTGGATGAATTTGAGTTCGTGGAGAAGAGATGAGGATACTTGTTATGCATGTCTGCTTATGCTTCCCAAGTAGCAACCTCAACAAACTGATTTCGCCACAGAACTTTGACTAGGGGAACTTCTTTGTTCCTTAACCTACAGATCTGATGATCAAGAATCTCTATTGGAACTTCTTCGTATGAAAGGCTATTCTGAATATCTGTGCTTTCTAAAGGGACTAAAACAGCTGAATTGTCATGCACTTCTTCAATAAGGACATATGAAATACTGGGTGAACTGATGGTAAGTCTGCACGTAGCTTAAGCTCATACGCTACCTTCCCCATGCGACTCAAAATCCTGTAGGGGCCTACATATCGAGGACTAAGATTCCTCTTTTTGCCAAATCTTTTCACCCCCTTCATGGGTGAAACCTTCAAATACACAAGATCATCTACTTCAAACTCAAGATCTCTTCTTTTTGTGCCTGTATAAGATTTCTGACGACTCTGAGCTGCTTTCAATCTCTCTTAAATCAACTAAACTTTCTCCATTGCTTCAAACACCATATCTAGCCCACTCAAAGTAGCCTTACCTACTTCAAACCAACCGACGAGTGATCTACATCTCTGCCCATAAAGAGCCTCAAACAGGGCCATCTGAATACTAAAATGGCAACTGTTTATTGTAGGAAAAATCAATAAACAGCAAGTGGTCATCCCAACTGCCTTTGAAATCAAGAATACATGCCCTCAACATATCCTCTAAGGTATGAATGGTCCTCTCTGCCTTACCATCTGTCTATTGATGAAAAACTAAACTGAGATGAACTTGGGTATCAAGACCCTTCTGAAAGGATTTCCAAAACTAAGAGGCAAAAACTGGGTACCCCTATCTGAGATGATGGACAAGGAAAATTGATGAAATTTAACCAACTCTTGATATACAGATTAGCATAATCTTCAGCTGTGTAAGAGGTGTGAACTGGTAAGAAATGTTTTTATTTGATCAATCTGTCTATAATAACCCAAATCGAGTCATGCTGATAAAACGAATGGGGTAATCCAGTCACAAATTCCATATTCACTTCTTCCCACTTCTAAGTGGGAATACTAAACTCCTGCAGTGTGCCATTATGTCTTTGGTGTTCTATCTTAACCTATTTACAAGTCACATACTTGGCTACAAATTTTTCAATATCTTTCTTCATGCCACTCCACCAATAGACTTCCCACAAATCATGGTA
Source organism: Capsicum baccatum var. pendulum (assembly GCA_030864225.1). Lineage (NCBI taxonomy): Eukaryota > Viridiplantae > Streptophyta > Magnoliopsida > Solanales > Solanaceae > Capsicum > Capsicum baccatum. The sequence goes on along the minus strand of CM061554.1, from coordinate 22,471,697 downwards.
CATCTTATTGGCTCCCGAATGAATAGAATAATGCGCACCATGCGTTTCTACCATAATCCACTACTTCAAATCATCAACACGTGGAATATACAATATACTCTAGTATCTCAACACACCATCTCCCTCTTGGGAGAAAACCTTTATCTTTTGATCTTTAACTGACCCCTTCAGTTTGACTAAACTAGGATCCTTGTCCTGCTTCTCTTTCACTTCATAAACTGAAGAAGATTCTGAACTACTCTAAACCCAAACATTCTCTTCAGCTGAGTCAACCAACCTCACAACCAATCTAGCTAACTGGTGAACTTCCCGAACTAACTCTATCTTAGCATTCTCCACATGAGCAACACTACCCATAGACAATCTACTAAGGGCGTCTTCCACTATATTGGCCTTGCTTGGATGATACAACACACTCATGTCATAATCCTTCAACATTTCTAAACACCTTCTCTGACGAAGATTTAACTCCCTCTGAGTAAACACATACTACAAACTTTTGTGATCCGTAAACTCTTCAACTTGCATCCCATAAAGATAGTGCCTCCAGATTTTCAATGCAAACACAGCAACAGCTAACTTAAGAACATGGGTAGGGTAGTTCTTTTCATGGGACTTAAGATATCTAGAGGCATAGGCTATAACCTTACCTCTCTGCATCAAAACAACCCAGACCGATTCTAGAAGCATCACAATATACAACGAACCTATCTGTACCATCAGGTAGTCCTAAAACTGGGGCTGAAGTGAGTTGTGTCTTCAAATCCTAAAAACTCTTCTCACAAGAATCTAACCACTGGAACTTAATTTTATTTTGGGTCAATCTAGGGATAAGAGACACAATAGATGAAAAACCCTCAATAAAATGTTTTTAATAGCCAGCTAAACCCAAGAAACTTCTAATGTCTGACGGAGAAATAGGTCTAGGCCAGTTTCTTAATGCTTCTGTCTTTTGGGGCTCAACTCTAATACCATCACTGGAAATAATATGACTGAGAAAAGTTACTGATCTTATCCAAAATTCACATTTACTAAATTTGGCGAACAACTGGTGATCCTTAAGAGTTTGCAACACAATTCTAAGGTGGTCTGCATGGTCATCCTCACTATAAGAATAGACAAGAATATTATTTATAAAAACTATGACAAACATGTCCAAATACTATTTGAACACTCGGTTCATCAAGACCATGAAGGCTGCTGGGGCATATGTTAGCCCGAAGGACACTAAAAACTCAAAATGACCATAACGGGTTCTGAAAGCTGTCTTTGGAATATCATATTCCCTTACTTTAAACTGATGATAGATGGATCTAAGGTCTATCTTAGAGAAATAACGTGCACCTTGGAGCTGGTCGAATAAGTCATCAATCCTTGGAAGAGGATATTTGTTTTTGACTGTGACTTTATTCAGCTGACGATAGTCAATGCACATTCGCAAAGAACCATCTTTCTTTCACACGAATAGGATGGGAGTGCCCCATAGAGAGACACTGGTCCTTATGAAACCTTTATATAAGAAGTCTTTAAGATACTCTTTTAACTCTTTAAGATCTGCTGGAGCCACACGATATAGAGGAATAGAGATAGACTGAGTATATGGAAGAAGGTCCATACAAAATTCTATTTCCCTATCGGGAGATACCCCTGGCAAATCTTCAAGAAAAACATCAGGAAACTCATTGACTACATGAACTGACTAAACTGTTGAAGTCTCAAACTTAGTGTCTTTGACTCGAACTAAATAATAGATACAGCCTTTTGAGATCAGCTTTCTGGCTTTAAGATAGGATATGAAATGACTCTTGGGAGACACTGAATTACCTTCCTACTCAAAGACTGGATCATCTAGAAATCGAAACTTCACCACTCGGGTGTGATAATCTATGGATGCATAATAGAAATGGAGTCAATCCATTCCAAGAATAAGGTCAAAGTCAACCATATCTAACTCTATTAAATCTACTAACATTATCTTATGAAGGACAGTGATAGGACACTTTCTATAGATCAGTTTGGCAACAACAGACTCACCCACTAGGGTAAAAACTAAGAAGGGCTCAGGAAGCGGTAATTCCCCGTATTTCCCTAGCCTAAATTAACTCTCAGTCCATGATTTATATAATATAAAATTTTTGAAATAGGAAGTATTTTTCAGTTTAGATCCTGCCATTGCATTGGAAATTCAATTAGACTTCTAACTATATAAAATTTATCTAAATTCGATAACCGGATAAGAAGTTATGGCTATTTTAAGTTTCAGTCATTAAACACCATCTTTCAGGCCAGTAGTGCATCGCGGAGTATGTCAAAATGGAAATTGTCAGTTTTCAGTGAGGTACCGAGATACCGGCGTATTACGCCAAAGCATATTTTCACATTTGTCAATTATTATTGTACCAATGTGATCACACCGCATCGTGATGAGTCCAAATTTTAGAATTAAAGGAGCATCGCGATTCCACTGCCTCGCATCAAGCCCTCGGTTCTCAATTGTCTATTTTCAGTGGCCCGATGCAATCATAATACGTTTCATGGGGGTCAATTCAAAAAATATTTGACAAAAATTAAATGTTTCATCTAGGGTTAAAACAATCTTTCCTCATGATTTTATTTCGCCCAGTATGAGATTAAAGCCCTAAAAAACATTTTAAACCATTTGTTTATTAACTTTTCTCCCAAAATCAAAGCATTCTCTCTCAAGAAAACAAACCCTAGCTTCAAGAATCAAGGTCAAAACTCAAAAATTTCTTCAAGCACCTTCAAGAATTAACTTTCCAAGGTATGTTAAGTGTTTATCTATGGTTCCCTTTCACCCATAGAGCCCAAGAATCCATTTTTAAAACTTTAAGATTTATGATTTATGATTTCCATGCTTGGAATTGAATGTATTCATGATCATGATAGTAATTGGGATTCGATGCATGTTTAATTATAAGTTTTCATGAAATTAAAATAGTTATGTGGTGAATTATATGAATTGCATGCTTAACCTTTGAATTTGAAATTGAATGTTGTATTCATGATTACATGTGTTGACCATCATCATGTGAAATACTCCATGTTCCCCAAGTATTTGCTAAAATTCCTATGTGAAGTAGATAGTGGAATCTAGATATGTCATTATGTGGTCCCAATCATGTATAAGCATATGCCTTATAAGTGTTTGATGAAATGCCTTTATGAATGAATTATGGACAAGTGTATATTATTGTGTATCTCAAGATCATGCTATGCTTTATTTTTCATGCTATCAAATCCTGGGGGTATTTAATACTCGATAATTTAGCTGTGTACCTAGAGCCAGTGTTAGTTATAGAATAGTATCAGTCATTTCACAATCAGTAGTACTCTCAGTAAGTTACAAAACTCAGTAGAACTCAGTAAGTTACAAAACTTAGTAAAACTTAGTAAACTTAGTATCAGTCCAGTCCAATTCAGTATACTCAGTTCAGTGTCTTTCAGTTGGGAATAGGATTCAGCACTGAGTGAACCCAAGGATGGGGGATTACTTACTAGTAGAGGGTGTGACCCTTAGAAGCAATCCTGGCATTCCAGAACTATATAGCCAGCGTAGGTTGAGACATCAACCTACCAGTTTAGGTTTGATGAGGTATTTTAACCTACCAGATGAGGGTTCCACCATTCTCGTCAGGGTACCTTCCAAATGAGGGTAACTCTCAGGTTGTCTTTATCCATGGCACGGTATTGACATCCTTCTAATTGGGGTTATAGATTGGACCCCAACTCAGTTATCTTATCTTATTTAGAGTATATCGGTTAGATGATTACCTTCTACAGTTTCAATTTTAGTCTTCAGAATAAAACTCAGTTTAGTTCTACAGAATCAAGACTATCAGATACAGTCAACCAGTATCAGTAACTTCAAATATCAGTTAGTCAGTATCAGAATTCAGGACTTAGCTTCAGATAAGCTTAGTCACAATATTTATATGTACATTAGTGCATACTCAATTCTATAGCAGTATCAGTTATCCATGTACTCTCATGTTTGGTTACCCTAGATCATATAGTCTGTTATTTTACATACATATGAACCCTTGCATTCAGCTTTACCTTATCTAGTATACCAGTACATTCCACGTACTGATGCATACTCTTTATTTACTCTATGATGTCTTATATCGTAGGTTTGGATGCTCAGGTTCCTAACTGTGTATAGAAAGATTCAGCTTCAGTCAGCAGCAGTAGATTTAACAGTGAGTCCTTGTCATTCAAAGATATTCTATTATTTCATTATTTTAGTAGACTCAGTATTTTAGTAGATGGAGTTAGTTGGGAGACTGTCCCATTAACTCTACTTTTAGATAGTTTTAGTTAGAGTCTTTCCAGACTAGTTTTCAAACAGTATTCAACTTTATAGATTTTTATTTCAGTTAATACACTTTTTCAGTATTTACAGATTTTGAACCTTATGGCATTTTAACCTATTTTTCTATATTTATTAAAGCATCCTATTTCAATGCTCATAGCAGCTATTAGTTATGATTTAGATTATGGTCCTTCGGGGTCATAAGCACCGTGTAGCATCTGGGGTACAGACTTGGGGTGTTAAAAACTTGGTATCAGAGCCTAAGATTGAACAGTGTCCTAGGAAGTCTGAAAGTCGCATCTAGTAGAGTCTTGTACGTGGATGTGTAGCGCGCCATACTTATGGACAGGAGGCTATGGGATGTTTTAAGAAAAGTTTCCCTTATTTCAGCATTCATATCATGTGAGTGAGCATGAGTTCCAGTTAAACTCTCAGTCTAATCCATTTTTTCCTTTTGTTTATAGAATATGCCTCCCAAAAAGACTAATGAAAGAAGAACTAGGAATTAATCAGCATCTCAACCCATTCAGGCAGATTCCCTGGATGAGCATGTCTCTCATACAGAATTTAGAGTTGAATTCACTACTCTAGCCAATTCTGTAGCAGCGTAGAATGAATGGCCAGCTGCTATTCCGACCAACCCAGTGGTCAATACTACTACAATCAGGATTTGGGACTTCACCCAAATGAATCCTCCCCTATTCTCAGGATCTATATTAGAAGAAGATCCAGAGGAGTTTCTCGATCAGGTTCAGAAAGTCACAAACATCATAAGAGTAACTTTAAATGAGAGTGCTGAGCTAGCTGCCTATCAACTACAAGATTTAGCTCATATATGATTTAAGTAGTGGAAGGTAGACAGGGGTACAGATGCAGAGCCCTTATAGTGGGAAGAGTTTGCTACTGCCTTCCTAGATAGATTCTTTCTCTTAGAGCTAAGAGAAGCCAAGGTGTTAGAGTTCATCAACCTCAGGCAAGGCAGTATGAGCATGAAAGAGTATTTCCTTAAGTTTACTCAGTTAGCTAGGTATGATCCACATGTAGTGGCAGACAGTAGGTCCAGAATGAGCAAGTTCATATCTGGGGTATCATATAGTGTGGTTAAGGAGTGCAGAACAACGATATTGATTAAGGAGATGGACATATCTAGGCTCATCGTCCATGCTCAGTAGATTGAAGAGGCTAAGATCAGAGAGAGAGAGGTAGAATAAAAGAGCTAGAATAGGTAGCTTTAATTTTAATCAGCCTAAGTTAGAGGGTGGAAACCGTTCCTAATTTCACCCAAAATCTTCAGTTCCAGTTCTGTCCTCAGCCAGTGCTCCAGTACCTAAGTTCAAAAATGGTAACAAAGATAGGGCGCCAAGCTCTAAATCTCTAGGTAGTTTTAGCAGTGCTTGAACAAATCTTCTATGTTAGCAATGTGGCAAGAACTATCAGGCTATCTGTTGAGCTGGCAGTGATTTTTGTTTCGAGTGAGGCAAGCCAGGTCACAAAGTCAGAGATTATCCTCAGTCAGGTTCTCAGGGTCAGTATAATCATTCTTAAGCTCACTCAGGTCGCTCAAATCAGCAAGGTTCCACTTTCAGTGCCACCAGTGGGCAACACCTAAACAGGATTTATGAACTTCAGTCTAAACAAGATCAGTAAAGTTCTCCTGATATAGTCACGGTACGTTATAGATCTTTTATTTACATGTGTATGCCTTGCTAGATTCAGGAGCTTCTTTATCTTTCATAACTTCTTATTTAGCCATTAACTTTGGAGTAAGTCCAGAAATACTAGCAGAGCCTTTTTAGTTTCTACCCAGTAGGTAAATCTATCATAGCCCGATGAGTATACAGGAACTGTCTGGTTATGATATCTCAGAAGGTTACTTCAGCAGACCTTGTAGAGCTAGAGATGACAGATTTTGATGTCATTCTCGACATAGATTGGCTCCATTCATGTTGTGCCTCAGTTGATTGTAGAAACAAAATTGTTTATTTTCAGTTTTCAAATGAACCAATCCTTGAATGAAGGGGTAGTACCACAACACTTAAGGGTCAGTTAATTTCTTACCTTAAAGCGAGAAAAATAATATCCAAGGGATGTATGTACCATTTTATGTGAGTCAAAGACTCTAAATCAGAAACTCCAAATCTTGCGTCAGTTCCTATAGTAAATGAATTCTCAGAGGTGTTTCCTGAAGATCTTCCTGGAAAGAAAATAGACTTTGGAATAGACCTTCTTCCAGATACTCAGCCTATATCTATTCTTCTATATAGAATGGCAGCAGCAGAACTCAGAGAGTTAAAAAAATCGTTAAAGGATCTCCTACACCAGGGATTCATCAGGCCTAGTGTTTCCTCGTGGGGCACACCAGTTCTATTCATGCATAAGAAAGGCGATTCTCTTAAAATGTGTATAGACTACCATGAGTTGAACAAATTCACCATCAAGAATAAATATCCATTTCCTAGAAGTGAAGATTTGTTTGACCAACTTCAGGGAGCTAATTATTTTTCTAAGATAGACCTCAAATCAAGCTACCATCAACTCAGAGTCAGAGAATGTGGCATTCCAAAAATAGCTTTTTGAACTCGGTATGGTCACTTTGAATTTCTAGTCATGTCCTTTGGTCTTACTAATGCCCCAACAACTTGCATGAACTTGATGAATTGAGTGTTCAAATAGTACTTGGATAGGTTTTTTATAGTCTTTATCGATGACATTCTTGTCTATTCCCGTAGTGAGAATAATCATTCAGAACACCTCAGAATCGTACTTCAGACTCCAGAACCGATCAGTTGTTCTCCAAGTTTAGTAAGTGCAAATTTTGGATAAGGTCAGTAGCGTTCCTTGGTCATATTATTTTTGGTAATGGCATTAGAGTTGATTCTCAAAAGACCAAAGCAGTGAAAAATTGGCCTAGACGCATCTCTCCATCAGATATCAGGAGTTTCTTGGGTTTAGCTGGTTATTACCATCGGTTTGTTAAAGGGTTTTCATCTATTGCATCCCCTATGTCAAGATTGAATCAAAAGAAAGTTCAGTTTCAGTGGTCAGATTACTGCGAGAAGAGTTTTTAGGAGGTGAAGACTCGACTCACCTCAACCCAGTTTTAACTCTACTAGGTGGTTCAGATGTGTTTATTGTGTACTGTGATACATCCAAAGTTGGTTTGGGTTGTGTTGTCATGCAAAAAGGTAAGCTTATAGCCTACGCCTCTAGATATCTTAAGACCCATGAGAAGAATTATTCGACTCATGGTCTTGAGTTAGCAGTTGTAGTGTTTGCCTTAAAGATTTGGAAGCACTATCAATATGGGGTGCATGTATATGTATTCACAGATCACAAGAGCTTGCAGTATGTGTTTTCTCATAAAGATTTAAATTTATGTCATAGAAGGTGGTTAGAGTTATTGAAAGATTATGACATGAGTGTTCTTTATCATCCGGGAAAGGCCAATGTAGTGGTTGATGCTCTCAGTAAACTATCTATGGTTAGTGTTACTCATGTTGAGGATGATAAGAAGAAGTTAGTTCAAGAAGTTCATCATCTTTCCCGACTAGTTATCCGCTTAGTCAATTCAGCAGAAGGTAGTGTATAGTACAAAATAGTTCTGAATTCTCTCTAGTTTTTTAGGTGAAGGAAAAAAGGATAGAGATCCCAGTCTTGTTAAGATGAAAGGAGTCAGTCAGAGATCAGAAAGTAGAGGTTTTCTCCCAAGGGTGAGATGGTGTTTTGCATTGCCAGGGTCGGCTATGTGTGCCAAGTGTGGACAACTTGAGGCAATGAATTCTTGCAGAAGCGCATGGTGCGCGTTACTCTATTCATCCAGTTTCCATTAAGATGTACCATGATTTGTGGGATATCTATTAGTGGAGTGGGATGAGGAGGGATATTGCGTAATTTGTACCTAAATGCTCTACATGTCAGCAAGTTAAGATTGAGCACTATAAGCCTAGAGGGTCCATGCAGGAGTTCAGCATTTCCACATGGAACAAGGAAAAGTGAACATAGACTTTGAGATGGGTTTACCTTGTACTCGTCGTTAGCATGATTCTATATGGGTTATCATAGACAGGATGACCAAATCAGCTCATTTCTTGCCAGATCATACCTCTTATTCAGTCGAGGACTATGCCAAACTCTACATCAGGAAGTTGGTCAAGTTACATGGAGTCCTAGTATCTATTATCTTAGATAGAGGTACTCAGTTTACCTCTTATTTCAGGAAAGTATTCCAAAAAAGTCTTGGTATTCAAGTTTATCTTAGTACAGCCTTTCACCCTCAGACAGATGGTCAAGCAGAAAGGACCATTCAGACTCTAGAAGATATGCTAAGAGCATGCATTGTTGATTTTAAGGGTAGTTGGGATGACCACTTTCCTTTGATAGAGTTGGCATATAATAACACCTATCATTCCAGTATTCAGTTGGCTCTATTTGAGGCTCTCTATGGTAGTAGATGTAGATTGGTTGGTTCAAGGTAGGTGAGGCCGCAGTAGTAGAGCCTGACCTAGTGTTTTATGTCTTAGAGAAGGTTAAGTTGATTAGAGAAAGACTTAAGGCTGCCCAGAGCCGACAAAAATCGTATTCAGATGTAAGAAGAAAGGATCTCGAGTTTGAGATAGTTGATTTTGTGTACTTAAAAATCTCTCCCATGAAAGGAGTAAAAAGGTTCGGAAAGAAGGGAAAGCTCATTCCCCGATATGTCGGTCCGTACAATATTCTCAGCCGTTTTGGAAAGGTAGCTTATGAGCTTGAGTTGCCTTCAGATCTAGCCTCAAAACATCCAGTATTCCCTGTCTCCTTCCTAAGGAAATGCATTGGTGACCCAGCAGTCATAGTTCCTTTAGAGGATGTAAATATTCAAAATGGTCTCTCTTTTGAAGAGGTTCCAGTCCAGATCCTCGATCATTAGATTTGCAAATTGAGGAACAAAGGAGTTTCCTTAGTCAAAGTTCTTTGATGGAATCAGTCCGTAGAGGGAGCTACATGGGGATCAGAAGCAGATATGTGGACCAAGTATCCTCACCTCTTCTCCGCAACCTCAGATCCAGCTTAAGGTAACAGTCTTTCTTAGCTTTACTCAATTTCATGTCCAACTGTAATTATAACTTGGTATCCATTACCATTACATATTCAGTCATGCATTCATGAATCAACTCAGACATGTACTCATGCATCAGATATGCATGTTTAGTATGAAAATTCAGTTTATCAGTAGCTTCAGTCATGTATTCCATGCATCAGATATACATGTTCAGTGTACGAACTCAGTTTGTCAGTAGTTCAGTCATGTAGTCATGCATCAGATATGCATATTCGGTGTGTCAGCTCGGTCTATCAGTGTTTCTCAGCTTGATCAGTCTCATTCGAGGACGAATGTTCCCAAGGGAGAGATATTATAATACCCCATATTTCCCTAGCCTAAATTAACTCTCAGTCTATGAGTTATCTAATATAAAATTTTTGAAATACTCGGTATTTTTCTGTTTAGAACATATCATTGCATAGAAAATTCAATTAGCTTTCCAATGATATTGTCACACCCCAAATTAAGGACAAACAAGAACCGTATACACACATTCTACAAACACTCTGTAATGTACGTGAGGTTATGGAATAATAAGGGCAAGGTATTCAATAAGAGTTGCATATATACACGAGGTATTTACGTTAACAAAACTACACAATACTACACGATGTCCATGAAGCCTCTAGTCAGTTTAACACACTATACTACAAGTGACTAGTTGGCATCTGGCCCATCATGCCCAACCAGAGACCTTTAAATATAATAAAAATATTAGGCATGGACTGACTCCAGAGAGAGTTGGAGCTCACTGAAATATCAGCTGAAAATGGCAATAGAGCCTAACGTGGATGTCTGCGATCAGGAGGATCGGAGCCTGCATTAATAAAACATAGTGGGCCCAAAATGTCAGTACATAAACAACATGTACTGGTATGAAAGCAGACAGAATAATAGCTGGACAAATACAGAAGCTCATATTAGTCAAACGAAAATGTGAAAAACGTATGAGCCATCAAATAACACATACACGATACGAACTAATAACTTATGCACCAGCCTTATTAGCATCTTATATAATATTTAACACAAGAGTTCATTATAATATAGGACTTATACCTTGCCTAGGTGATACAATTACCCTATAAGTTGTACAGATGATCACAAGATGGCCTTTTGAAGGCAATCTGAGACAAGTATAGAGCATATGTTGCTTATATACTCATTGCTATGATCTCATATGTGTAACTGTAATCGCAGTCTGTATCCAGGTACACCCTGCTCAGGGGCTCACTATGAGGGTTTGCCCGCAGGCCATATATGTCATATGTTGGCTTGAGTCAGAGAAAACCAATACATGACGTTCCAACTGACTTTCAAAATAAATGATGCCACAAAGGCGGGTACGCCCAATTATTGGGCTCGCTATTGTGGTCTGGTCTCAATCCTGTGCACAGAATCACGTCGAGCAATATGCCAAGTGAACCCTATGTACCCTCCTATCGTTACTGTATATCAAATAATGCCTTCAAGGCCCATGACATATGAGTTACGATATTGATCGTCTATATAGCATATACAGATGCAACCATGCCATTACTATTTACTTTTACTCCTAACGTATATTATCCACATATATATTATGGCTTAAAGGCTTCAAGTATAGAAACTTATGATAGTAAGAAAGTATCATGAAAGATTAACATAAAGAAGGAAGGATAAATACTTATAAGCTTGATGGTAGAATGAGGGAATGATATGTAAGGCAATATAGATTCCATTTTTGTTTTTCATGAGAATTATACTAACATCAAATGAAAAAGAGAACATGACATAGGGTGGTGCCATAGTGGTGAGGGAAGGGTTTAGCTTTACATACCTTATTGCTTTATTAACTATGATTGTAATTTGAGCCCCAAGTGATTCAACCAACAAGCGTGAAGCCTTTATCTTACCCACCACTAATTCCTGCTATCTGAGTAATTCACTAGTTACAAGGATACCATGTATGTCCTTCAATAATCCGAAGGAATGTTTAACAACTTATTTCAATACTCCTCACTTATGCTCGAAATTAATCGGACTACTTATCTAGAATTTGGAGTAAATTCTAACTCTTCCAACTTATACAATTCAACAATACATCCACCCAATTGATAGAAATCCCTAAAAAAAACTCTTTTATCAAAATTTTCCATTTTCCCTCTTTCTTTCATGACCCAACTTCAAAGAAGTAAAGCACAAATTCAAATTAAACATCCCCAAAATACTTATCCACATCAAATTCATGAAAAATGGTAAAGAATTTACCTTTTGAAATTCAATTTCAATTAAAGATTCTTCAAATCCCTTGCGGCTGCCACCAAATCCTTTAGTTTATATGTTCCTTAAGACTAGGATATCTTTTATCCTTTATATTTTCCTTTTCTCCTTGACCTCTTATAAGTAATTAACTTCTTTTCTCTTATTGATGCCTCAAAAGGAAAAGGGAAACAGAGAATACAAGTTTTTGTTCCTGGAAACACATTTCCATTGAACTAATATTGTTTCCCCCATTCAATTTATTACTATTTTAAGGAAAAGTAATATAAAAGGCGGTCCCCATATTTCTTTATTAATATCACTAACAAATATAATATGTATATGCATATATAAAAAAGCAACATTTAATTATTTTATCCACATAGGAATCTAACAATGAGATAAATAATTATGCATACACCACCCATCATAACCTTAGTGTTATGACTTTCAATAATATTAACTTAGATTCAAATTCTCCTTTTTCGAGATGATACAATCTCCCCCACTTAGGATCATTCTCCCTCGAATGATGCTTAAAGTTTATCCTCCATCCTACCATGATCCAAAACACCTACTAGATCATCCAACTCCAGTCTTACCTTACCCTATTATAAGGACTCGAAATTTGACTAACTCTTCAAATTTCTAAATATTTCGCCAGAGTTTTCTTTGTAAATAGGCCTATTGGGTACCTGTTAGCTAACCAGAATATATCTCAATACACTTCATAGAGCATCACAACACATATAAAACTCAACAGATAATATACGAAGCTCCGCTTCGCCTTAAACTCAAAAACAATAACACACAAGGCTCATATTGGCCTTAACACCATTAAAAGTCATAACCAACCATGTGACTTACCTTATACTCTGCATATACACGTTGTTTCCATGTAAATATCAAGGATGATAGGCACAAATCATGTACCTAAACATATATCAAGAACAAATCAGATATCAACAGAACGAATTATAACAACACTAATGATCACATAACGGAAAAAGTAGTTTAAGAACCTCTGGGTAGTTTTGAAACAAATATGGGTATTTATATTTCATATCCGCTTCTACTTCCCAGGTGGCTTCTTCTACGTTCTGGTTTCTCCACAACACCTTTATTTAAGCTATGTCTCTAGATCTTAACTTTCTGACCTGCCAATCCAATATGGCCACGGGGACTTCTTCGAATGATAAGTTTCCAGCAAGTTCAATACCCTCTATAGGGATGACGAGAGACGGCTCTCCTAAGAATTTACGTAGCATAGGCACATGAAAGACCGGATGCACTGCAGCTAACTCTGGAGGTAATTCTAGCTCATAGGCTACCTGACCAATTTTGTGAATAACTCTATATGGCCCAATATACCTGGGACTCAATTTACCCTTTTTCCTAAATCGCATAATGTCCTTCATCGGCAACACCTTTAAGAACACAAAATCATCAACATGAAACTCTAAATCTCTACGTCGCATATCCATATATGATTTTTGTCTACTCTAGGCAGTCTTCAATCGCTCTCGTATTAGTTTAACCTTTTCAACAGCTTGATGGACTAAATTCGGACCTAATACCTGTGTCTCCCCTACTTCAAACCAACCAATAGGTGATCTACATCACCTCCCATAGAGAGCTTCAAATGAAGCCATGCCAATGCTGTAGTGATAACTGTTATTATAAGAAAATTCTATTAAAGGCAAATAATCATCCCAATTACCTTTAAAATCGAGAACGCATGCTCTCAGCATATCTACGAGCGTCTGAATGGTGGCCTCATCTTGTCCGTCTATCTGCGGATGAAATGCAATGCTAAGGTTCACCTACGTACCTAAGCTCTTATGAAATGATTTCCAAAACTGAGCTTTAAATGGGGAACCTCTATCTGAAATAATGTACATCGGAGTCCCATGTAGGAGAACAATCTCATTTACATAAATCTTGGCATAATCCTCAGCCGTGCCAGTAGACTTAACAGGAAGGAAATGGGTTAATTTCGTCAATCGATCAACTATTACACAAATAGAGTCATGTTTTCGATAAGAAAAAGGTAAGCCTACAATGAAGTCCATATTAATAGAATCCCATTTCCACACAGGAATACTAAAGGTTTAAGCTAGGACACCGGGCCTTTAATGTTCTGGTTTCACTTGCTGACAATTAGAGCACCGTGCTACATATTCTACTATATCTCTCTTTATGTCGTTCCACCAGTAGATCTCTTTAAGATCATGATACATTTTGGTAGACCCGAGATAAATTGAATAACGAGAGCAATGTGCCTCAGCCCTAATCTGTTGTCGCAAACTTTGTACATCAGGCACACATAATTTACCTCGACACCTCAAGGTGCCATCACTTGTTAGTTTAAATGCCATGATTCGATGTTATTGAATCCCCTCTTTCTATTAGAACAACAAGGGGTCATCATACTGTCTCTATTTAACCAATACCAGAAGCGATGACTCGACTGTATTAAGTACCACAACACCACCATCTTCGGAATCCAGAAGGCGATCACCAAAGTTGGCCAATTTGTAAATATCTCTTACTACTTCCCGTTGAACAGGTGGCATATGTGCTAGACTACCCATGGATAGTCGACTAAGAGCATCAGCTACAATGTTACCTTTACCGGGATGATAAAGAATATTGACATCATAATACTTCAGTAACTCTAGCCACCTCCTTTGCCTCAAGTTCAACTCTTTCTGCTTAAATAGATATTGGAGACTTTTATGATCTGTAAATATATCAACATGTACTCCATATAACTAGTGATGCCAAATTTTTAGTGCAAATACCACTACTACAAGCTCTAAGTCATGAGTAGGATAATGTTGTTCATGTTTCTGTAATTGTCAAGAAGCATATGCTATAACTCTTCCATGCTGCATTAGGACACAACCAGAAACAACACCTGAAGCATCATAGTACACCACATATCCTTTTGTGCTCTCTGGTAAGGCCAAAACTGGCATAGTGGTTAATATATGTTTCAACTCTTGGAAACTTCTTTCACAAGCATCTGACCACTGGTACTTAACCGCTTTCTGCGTTAATTTGGTCAATGGGGCAAAAATAGAGGAAAAGCCCTCCACAAATCTCCTATAGTAGCCGGCTAGCCCCAAGAAACTACGTACATCAGTAGGAGTGGTTGGTTGAGTCCAATTCTTCATAGCTTCTATCTTCTAAAAATCTACTCGGATGCCTTCTCCAGATACAGCATGACCAAGAAATGCTATCGAGGTCAACCAAAACTCACACTTACAGAACTTAGCATACAACTGGTGCTCTCTAAGTGTCTATAACACTGACCTCAAATGATCCGCATGCTTAACTTCATTACGTGAATATATCAAAATATCATCTATAAATACAATCACGTACATGTCCAGGAAGGGTTTAAAAATCCTATTCATCATGTCCATGAAGACTGCTGAAGCATTCGTTAGTCAAAATGCCATGACAAGAAACTCAAAGTGCCCATATCTTATTTTAAAGGTTGTTTGGGGAATATATGCTTCATGAATTCTTAGCTAGTGATAACCGGACCTTAAATCAATCTTCAAAAAACATCTAGCTCTCCATAATTGATCAAATAAATCATCTATTCGGGGGAGACGGTACTTATTCTTTATTGTCACTTTGTTTAGCTGCCTATAACTTATACACATTCGCAACATGCCGTCTTTCTTGCATACAAAAAGCACCGGTGCACCCCAAGGTGATATACTAGGCCGAATAAAACCTTTGTCAAGTAAGTCTTTTAACTATTGTTTTAACTCTTTCAATTCGGCAGGGGCCATTCTATAAGGTGGAATTGATATCGGCTGAGTGCCGGGATCCATATCAATACCAAAATCAATCTCTCTGATAGAAGGTAATCCAAGAAGTTCTTCAGGAAACACATTTGAGTACTCGTTCACCAGAGGTACGGATCCTAAAGTTGGTGCCTTCTTTTCAGCCTCAATGTCTTTCACTTGGACTAGGTGATACAAACACCCATTTGCAATAAGCTTTCGTGCCTTAAGAAAAGAAATAAACCTCCATCTAAGCATCATAGAATCACCCCTCCACTATAGGATTGGCTTTCCTGGGAAGTGGAAATGGGATATCTTGGTTCGACAATCAACTATAGCATAACAAGAGAATAACCAATCCATACCCATAATAACATCAAAGTCAACCATTTTAAGTTCAATCAGATTAACCAATGTAGCCCGACCACATACTATCACAACACAATCATAATTGACCCGTGCAACTATAATAGAATGCCCTACTAGAGTCGATACCATAAATAGTTTGCGTAACAACTCTGGCTCTATTCCAAAATGCTTAGCAACAAATGGAGTAACATATGACAAGGTGGATCCTGGATCTATCAAGGCATATACATCATGTGAAAAGACAGCTAAGGTACCTGTGACCACATCTGGAGATGCCTCTAAATCTCGCCGACCAGATAGTGTATACATACGGTTTGGGCCTCTGCTCGAACCAAGCCCTCTGCCTGCTGGTGCTTGAGGACTGCGAGAAGAAGAAGGCACTGATGAAGCTGATGCAGACCCTATAGGCTGTGATCGATCGCCTATACCATTACCTTTAATCTATGGAAAATACATACTATATGACCTCTCGAATAAACCCACATTTCATACCAATCAACAACAACATCTTTCAGTCGATGGGCAACTAATTCAACTGCATCTGTATCTAGGACCTGTATCACCTTACAAATTCTATGAGTCTCATCAATGAACTGTCGAGGGTCCTTTGTAAGCTTGGAACCTGTGAATTCTGGTGGATTTATACGGAGGAAATCTTTGATCTTAGCTTCTGCAATACCTTCCTAAGTAGCAACAGATACGTCCATATTTTGTATTTGGACCTGAGCAGCGACCAATTGTATAAGCAACTGTATCGCTCCCTTAATATCTGGGTCTGAGGTATTTGGTGGCAGGGTAGGAATTACTGTTGGCACCACTGGGGGTGCAGAAGCCCCTGTAGGTCCTTTCGTTTCGGGTATTTGAGAACCTGGAACCTGGAACCTGGCCTACTTTATCCTTTTCTGTAGCAGACATAGTCTGTATCAAAAATAAGAAGAATAGAAGTCAGAAGTAACTTTCTATAACTTAGCTCTATTGCACGATCTAGATTATGTATGAAGGTCAAATTCCAAGATGTCCATGCAGTCCCTTAATTATAAATGTGGCTCGTAACACATCGATAAGTAAGGTCCTACTAGACATGGCCTTACAGACTTCCTAGGACACCTGAACCTAGGTGCTCTGATACCAAGTTTGTCACGCCCCAAATTTAGGACGAACAAGAACCGTATACACACATTCTACAAGCACTCTCTAATGTATGCGAGGATATGGAATAATAACAAGCAAGGTATTCAATAAGAGTTACATATATACACGAGGGATTTACATTAACAAAACTATACAATACTACACGATGTCCATGAAGCCTCTAGTCAATTTAAAACACTTTAATACAAGTGACTAGTTGGCATCCGGCCCGTTATGCCCAAACAGGGACCTGTACATATAATAAAAATAGTAAGCATAGACTGGCTCCAGAGAGAGTTGGAGCTCACCAAAATATCAACTAAAAATAGCAATAGAGCCTAACATGGATGTCTGCGATCAGGAGGATCAGAGCCTGGATTAATAAAACATAGTGGGCCCGAAATATCAGTACATAAACAACATGTACTAATATGAAAATAGACAGAATAACAGCTGCACAAATACAGAAGCTCATATGAGTCAAACGGAAATATGAAAAATAAATGAGCCAACAAATAACACATATACAATACGAACTAATAACTTATGCACCAGCCTTATTAGCATATTATATAATATTTAACACAAGCGTTCATTATAATATAGGACTTATACCTTGCCTAGGTGATGCACTTACCCTATAAGTTGTACAGATGATCACAAGATGGCCTTCCGAAGGCAATTTGAGGCAAGTATAAAGCATATGTTGCTTATATAATCATTGCTATGATCTCATATATGTAACTATAATTGCAGTTTGCATCCAGGTGCACGCCTCCCAGGGGCTCACTATGAGGGTCTGCCTGCAGGCTATATATGCCATATGTTGGCTCGAGTCAGGGGAAACCAATACATGATGTTCCAACTGAATTCAAAAATAAATGATGCCATAAAGGCGGGTTCGCCCAATGATTGGACTTGCTATAGTGGTCTGGTCTCGATCCTGTGCACAAAATCACGTCGAGCGATATGCCAAGCCAACCCTATGTACCCTCTCGTCATTACTGTATATCAAATAATGCCTTGAAGGACTATGACATATGAGTTATGATATTGATCGTCTATATAGCATATACAGATGCAACCATGCCATTACTATTTACTTTTACTCCTAACGTGTGTTATCCACTTCTATATTGTGGCTTAAAGGCTTCAAGTATAGAAACTTATGATAGTAAGAAAGTATCATGAATATTTAACATAAAGAAGAAAGGATAGATACTTATAAGCTTGATGGTAGAATGAGGGAATGGTATGTAAGGCAATATAGATTCCACTTTCGTTTTTCATGAGAATTATACTAACATCAAATGAAAAAGAGCACATGACATAGAGTGGTGCCTTAGCGGTGAAGGAAGGGTTTAACTTTACATACCTTATTGATTTATTAACTATGATAGTAATTCGAGCCCCAAGTGATTCAACCAACGAGCGTGAAGCCTTTATCTTACCAACCACTAATTCCTGCTATCTGAGTAATTCACTAGCTACAAGGATACCATATATGTCCGTCAATAATCCAAAGGAATGTTTAACAATTTATTTCAATACTCCTCACTTATGCCCAAAATTAATCGGACTACTTATCCAAAATTCAGAGTAAATTCTAACTCTTCCAACTTATACAATTCAACAATACATCCACCCAATTGATAGAAATCCCTAAAACCCCCCTTTTTATAAAACATTTTCATTTTCCCTCTTTCTTTCATGACCCAACTTCAAAGAAGTAAAGCACAAATTCAAATTAAACATCCCCAAAATACTTATCCACATAAAATTCATGAAAAGTGGTAAAGAATTTACCTTTTGAAATTTAATTTCAATTAAAGATTCTTCAAATCCCTTGCGGCTGCCACCAAATCCTTTAGTTTATATGTTCCTTAAGACTAGGATATATTTTATCCTTTATATTTTCCTTTTCGCCTTGACCTCTTATAAGTAATTAACTTCTTTTCTCTTATTGATGCCTCAAAAGGAAAAGGGAAACGGAGAATGCAAGTTTGTTCCTGGAAACATGTTTCCAGTGAACTAATATTGTTTCCCCCATTCAATTTAATACTATTTTAAGGAAAAGTTATATAAAAGGCGGTCCCCATAGTTCTTTATTAATATCACTAACAAATATAATATGTATATGCATATATAAGAAAGCAATATTTAATTATTTTATCCACATAGGCATCTAACAATGAGATAAATAATTATGCATACACCACCCTTCAAAACCTTAGTGTTATGACTTTCAATAGTATTAACTTAGATTCAAATTTTCCTTTTTCGAGATGCTACAGATATAAAATTTGCCTAAATCTAATAACCAGGTAAGAAGTTATGGCTATTTTAAGTTTCAGTTGTTAAACACCATCATTCAGGCCAGTAGCGCATCACAGGGTATGTCAAAATAGCAATTTTCAGTATCCAGTGAGGTACTGCAATACCGACGTGTCACGCCAAAGTTTATTTTCATATTTGTCATTTTTCAGTGTACCAACGCAATCCCACCGCATCGCGATGAGTCCAAATTTCAGAATCAAATCCATCACGTTATGCCAAGCCCTCAGTTCCCAATTGTCTATTTCCAGTCACCCGATATGATCATGGCGCGTCGGGCCAAGGGTCCAGTTCCGAAAAAACTAGACAAAAATTAAATGTTTCATCCAGGGTTGAAATAGTCTTTTTCCATGATGTTATTCCGCCCAGGTATGAGATTAAAGCCCTAAAAAATGTTTTAAACCATTTGTTTATTAACTTTTCCCCTAAAATCAAAGCATTCTCTCTCAAGGAAACAAACCTAGCTTCAAGAATCAAGGTCAAAACTTAACAATTTCTTCAAGCACCTTTAAGAATTAACTTTTCAAGGTATGTTAGGTGTTCATCTATGGATCACTTTCACCTATAGAGCCCAAGAATCCATTTTTGAAACTTCAAGATTTATGATTTATGATTTCCATGCTTGGAATTGAATGTATTCATGTTCATGATAGTAATTGGGATCCAATGCATGTTTAATTATAAATTTCCATGAAATTAAGATAGTTATGAGGTGAATTATATTAATTGCATGCTTAAACCTTGAATTTGAAATTGAATGTTGTATTCATGATTATATGTGTTGACCATCATCATGTAAAATACTTTATGTTCCCCAAGTGTTTGCTAAAATGTCTATGTAAAGTAGATAGTAGAATCTTGACATGTCATTATGCGGTCCCAATTATGTATAAGCTTATGCCTTATAAGTGTTTGATGAAATACCTTTATGAAAGAATTATGAACAAATGTATATTGTTGTGTATCTCAAGATTAAGTGTATATCGATTAGATGATTACCTCCCACAGTTTTAATTTCCGTCTTCAGAATAAAACTCAGTTCAGTTTTACAGAATCAGGACTGTCAGATACAGTCAACCAGTATCAGTAACTCAGTTATCAGTAACTTCAGATATCAGTTACTCAGTACAGAATTCAGGACTTATCTTCAGACAAGCTTAGTCATAATATTTATTTATATCTACATTAGTGCATACTCGGTTTTATATCAGTATTAGGTATCCCTGTACTCTCATGTTCAGTTACCCTATATCATACAGTCAGTTATTTTACATACATATGAACCCTTTTATTCAGCTTTACCTTATCTAGAATACCAGTACATTCCACGTACTGATGCATACTTTTTTTTTGCGCTATGATGTCTTATATCATAGGTTCGGATGCTCAGGTTCCAACCGCGCATAGAAAGATTCAGATTCAGTCAGCAGCAGTAGATTTAGCAGTGAGTCCTTATCATTCGAGGATATTCTATTATTTCATTATTTCAGTAGGCTCAGTATTTCAGTAGATGGAGTTAGTTGGGGTACTTTCCCATTAACTCCACTTTTAGATAGTTTCAGTTAGAGGCTTTTCAGACTAGTTTTTAGACAGTATTCAGTTTTATAGATTGTTATTTTAGTTGACATACTTTATCAGTATTTACATATTTTGAACCTTATGAAATTTCAGCCTATTTTTCTGTATTTAGTACAATATCATGTTTCAGTGCTCGCAGTAGATATCAACTCTAGGTTAGATTATGGTCCTTCAGGGTCGTAAGCACCATGTAGCATCTGGGGTATAGACTCGGGGTGTTATAAACTTGGTATCAATGCCTAAGGTTCAATAGTGTCCTATGAAGTCTGAAAGTCGCATTTAGTAGAGTCTTGTGCGTGGGTGTGTAGCATGCCATACTTATGTACAGGAGGCTATGAGATGTTTTAGAAAAAGTTTCCCTTATTTCAGCATTCATATCATGCCTCCCAAAAAAACTAACAAAAAAAGAACTGGGAATTAATCAGCATCTCAACCCATTCAGGAAGATCCCCTGGATAAGCATGTCTCTCATGTAGAATTCAGAGTTGTATTCACTACTCTTGCCAATTCCATAGCAGCTTAGAATGAATGGCCAGCTACTATTCCAGCCAACCCAGTGGCCAATACTGCTGCAGTCAGGATTCGGGACTTCACCCAAATAAATCCTCTCCTAGAATGATCTATGTCAGAAGAGGATCCACAGGAGTTCCTCGATCAGGTTCAGAAAGTCACAGACATCATGGGAGTAACATTAAATGAGAGTGCTGAGCTAGCTACCTATCAGCTACAAGATATAGCTCATATATAGTTTAAGCAGTGGAAGGTAGATAGGGGCTCAAATACAGAGCCCTTAGAGTGGGAAGAGTTTGCTACTGGCTTCCTAGATAGATTCTTTCTCTTAGATCTAAGAGAAGCTAAGGTGTTAGAGTTCATCAACCTCAGGCAAGGAAGTATGAGCGTGAAAGAGTATTCCCTTAAGTTTACTAAGTTAGCCAGGTATGCTCCACATGTAGTGGCATATAATAGGTCCAGAATAAGAAATTTCATATCTAGGGTGTCATATAGTGTGGTTGAAGAGTGCAGAACAATGATGTTAATTAAGAAGATGGACATATCCAAGCTCATGGTCTATTCTCAGTAGATTGAAAAGGATAAGATCGCACACACATAGAGAGAGAGAGAGAGGCAGAATAAAAGAGCTAGAATAGGTAGCTTCAATTTTAATCAGCCTAAGTCAGAGGGCAGAAACCGTTCCTAATTTTGCCTAAAATCTTTAGTTCCAGTTCTGTCCTCAGCCAGTGCCCTAGTACCTAAGTTCAAAAATGGTAACAAAGATAAGGCGCCAGGCTCTAAATCTCAAGGTAGTGTCAGTAATATGGCAAGAACTATCAGGGTGTCAGCTTGAACAAATCCTCTAAATCTCAAGGTAGTGTCAGCTTGAACAAATTATGTATGTCAGCAATGTGGCAAGAACTATCAGGGTGTCTGCAGAGCTGGCAGTGTTTTTTATTTTGGGTGTGGCAAGCCAGGCCATATAGTCAAAGATTGTCCTCAGTTAGGTTCTCAGGGTAAGTATAATCATTCTTTAGCTCACTCAGGTCACCCGAATTAACAGGGTGCTACTTTCAGTGCCACCAGTGGGAAACGCACAAACAGGCTTTATGTACTTCAGTCCAAACCAGATCAGGAAACTTCTCTTGATGTGGTCACTGGTACATTACAGATCTTCCATTTACATGTTTATGCCTTACTAGATTTAGGAGCTTCTTTTTCTTTCGCAACTTCTTATATAGATGTTACCTTCGAAGTCAGTCCAAAAATCCTCAGATAGTAAATGAATTCTCAGATGTGTTTCCCGAAGATTTTCCTAGAAAGAAAATAGACTTCGGAATAGACCTTCTTCCAGATACTCAGCCCATATCTATTTCTCCATACAGAATAGCACCAGCAAAACTCAAAGAGTTAAAAGAATAATTAAAGGATCTCTTAGATAAGGGATTCATCAGGCCTAGTGTTTCCTCGTGGGGCGCACCAGTTCTATTCATGCGTAATAAAGACGGTTCTCTTAAAATATGTATATACTACCATCAGTTGAACAAAGTCACCATCACAAATAAATATCCACTTCCTAGAAGCAATGATTTGTTTGACAAACTTCATGGAGCTAATTATTTTTCTAAGATAGACCTCAAATCAGTCTATCATCAACTCAGAGTCGGAGAATGTGACATTTCAAAAATAGCTTTCTGAACTCGGTATGGTCAAGTTGAATTTCTTGACATGTCCTTTGGCCTTACAAATGCCCTAACAGCTTTTATGGACTTGATAAATCGAGTGTTCAAGCAGTACTTGGATAGGTTTATTATAGTCTTCATCGATGACATTTTTTTCAATTCTCGTAGCAAGAACGATCACGCTGAATACCACAAAATCATACTTCAGACTCTTAAAACCCATTAGTCGTTTGGCAAGTTCAGCAAGTGTAAATTTTGGATAAGGTCGATAACATTCCTTGGTCATATTATTTCTGGTGATGGCATTAGAGTTGATTCTCAAAAGACCAAAGCGGTGAAAAATTGGCCTAGACCCATTTCTCCATCAGATATCAGGAGTTTCTTGGGTTTAGCTGGCTATTAACGTCGGTTTGTTGACGGGTTTTTGTTTATTTCATCCTCTATGTCCAGATTAACTCAGAAGAAAGTTCAGTTTTAGTGGTCAAATTCCTGCGAGAAGAGTTTTTAAGAGCTAAAGACTCAACTTACCTCAGCCCCAGTTTTGACTCTACCAGATGGTTTAGATGGGTTTGTTGTGTACTGTGATGCATCCAAAGTAGGTTTGGGTTGTGTTCTCATGCAAAGAGGTAAGCTCATAGCCTACGCCTCTAAATATCTTAAGCTTCATGAGAAGAAGTATCTGAATCATGATCTTGAGTTAGAAACTGTAGAGTTTGCCTTAAATATTTGGAGGCACTATCTGTATGGGGTGCATGTAGATGTGTTTATAGATCACAAGAGCTTGCAGTATATCTTTTCTCAAAAAAATTTAAATTTGTGTCAGAGAAGGTGGTTAGAGATATTGAAACATTATGACATGAGTGTTCTTTATCATCTGGGCAAGGCCAATGTAGTGGTTGATGCTATCAGTAGACTATCTATAGTTAGTGTTACTCATGTTGGGGATGATAAGAAGAAAGTTCAAGAAGTTCATCAGCTTGCCCGATTAGCTGTCTGCTTAGTTGATTCAGCAGAAGGTAGTGTATAGGTACAGAACAGTTATGAATTTCTCTAGTTTTTTAGGTAAAGGAAAAATAGGATAGAGATCCCAGTCTTGTTAGGATAAAAGGAGTCAGTCAGAGATCAGAAAGTAGAGGTTTCCTCCTAAGAGGGAGATGGTGTTTTGCGTTGCCAGGGTCGGCTATGTGTTCCAGGTGTTGACAACTTGAGGCAACTAATTCTTGTAGAAGCGCATGGTGTGCATTACTCTATTCATCCAGGGGCCACTAAGATGTACCGTGATTTGTGGGAGATCTATTGGTGGAGTAGGATGAAGAGGGATATTGCAAAATTTGTACCTAAATGCTCTATATGTTAGCAATTTAAGATTGAGCACCATAATCCTAGAAGGTCCATGCAGAAGTTCAGCATTCCCACAGGGAAACGGAAAGAAGTGAACATAGACTTTGAGATGGGTTTGCCTCAAACTCGCCGTTAGCGTGATTCTATATGGGTTATCATAGACAGGATGACCAAATCAGCTCATTTCTTGCAAGTTCATACCTCTTATTCAGTTGAGGACTATGCCAAACTCTACATCAGGGAGTTGGTCAAGTTATCTCAGATAGAGGTACCCAGTTTACCTTTTATTTCTAGAAAGTATTCCAAAATGGTCTTGGTACCCAAGTTCATCTTAGTATAGCCTTTCACCCTCAGACAGATAGTTAAGTAGAAAGAACCATTAGATTCTAGAAGATAGCTAAGAGCATACGTTGTTGATTTTAAGGGTAGTTGGGATGACCACTTTCCTTTGATCGAGTTCGCATATAATAACACCTATCATTCCAGTATTCAGTTGGCTCTATTTGAGGCTCCCTATAGTAGGAGATGCAGATTGGTTGGTTTGAGGTAGGTGAGGCTTCAGTAGTAGGGCCTGACCTAGTGTTTTATGCCTTAGAGAAGGTTTAGTTGATCAGAGAAAGACTTAGGGTTTCTCAGAGCCGACAGAAATCGTATGCGGATATGAGTAAAAAGGATTTCAAGTTTGAGATTCATGATTTTGTGTACTTAAAAATCTCTCCCATGAAAGGAGTAAAAAGGTTCGGCAAGAAGGGAAAGCTCAGTCCCCGATATGTCGGTCCTTACAATATTTTCAGCCATTTTGGAAAGGTAGCTTATGAGCTTGAGTTGCCTTCAGATCTAGCCTCAGTGCATCCTATATTCTACGTCTCCTTCCTAAAGAAATGCATTGGTGACCTAGCAGTTATAGTTCCTTTAGAGGATGTAAATATTCAGAATGATCTCTCTTCCAAAGAGGTTCCAGTCCAGATCCTCGATCATCAGATTTGCAAATTGAGGAACAAAGGAGTTTCCTTAGTCAAAGTTTTTTGGCAGAATCAGTCCGTAGAGGGATCTACTTGGGGATCAGAAGAAGATATGTGGACCAAGTATCCTTACCTCTTCTCCGGAACCTCAGATCCAGCTTAAGGTAACAGTCTTCCTTAGCTTTACACAATTTCATGTTCAGCTGTAATTATAACTTGGTATCCATTACCATTGCATATTCAGTCATACATTCATGAATTAGTTCATACATATACTCATGCATCAGATATGCATGTTTAGTATGAAAATTCAGCTTATCAGTAGCTTCAGTCATGTATTCCATGCATCAAATATGTATGTTCAGTGTACAAACTCAGTTTGTCAGTATTTCAGTCATGTAGTCATGCATCAGATATGCATGTTAAGTGTGTCAACTCAGTCTATCAGTGTTTTTCAGCTTAATCAGTCTCATTCGAGGATGAATGTTCCCAAGGAAAAGATATTATAATACCTCGTATTTCCCTAGCCTAAATTAACTCTCAGTCTATGAGTTATCTAATATAAAAAAATTTAAATACTCAGTATTTTTCAGTCTAGATCCTGCTATTGCGTAGGAAATTCAATTAGCTTTCCAACGATATAAAATTTGCCTAAATCAGATAACCAGGTAAGAGGCTATGGCTATTTTAAGTTTTAGTTGTTAAACACCATCATTTAGGCCAGTAGCGCATCGCGGAGTATGTCAAAACGACAATTGTCAGTTTCCAGTGAGGTACTGTGATACCGGCGTGTCTCTCCAAAGCTTATTTTCATATTTGTTAATTTTTAGTGTACCAACGCGATCCCACCGCGTTGCGATTAGTCCAAATTCCAGAATCAAAGGGGAACCGCGATTCCATCACATTGTGCCAAGCCCTCATTTCCTAATTTTCTATTTCCAGTGGCCCGATGCGATCATGGCACGTCACGCCAAGGTGCCAGTTCGGAAAAAAATTGACAAAAATTAAATGTTTCATCCAGGGTTGAAACAATCTTTTTCCATGATTTTATTCCGCCCAGGTGTGAGATTAAAGCCATAAAAAAAGGTTTTAAATCATTTATTTATTAACTTTTTCCCCAAAATCAAAGCATTCTCTCTCAAGGAAACAAACCCTAGCTTCAAGAATCAAGGTCAAAACTCAAGAATTTCTTCAAGCACCTTTAAGAATTAACTTTCCAAGGTATGTTAGGTGTTCATCTATGGGTCCCTTTCACCCATAGAGCCCAAGAATCCATTTTTGAAACTTCAAGATTTATGATTTATGATTTCCATGCTTGGAATTGAATGTATTCATGTTCATGATAGTAATTGGGATCCAATGCATGTTTAATTATAAATTTCCATGAAATTAAGATAGTTATGTGGTGAATTATATGAATTTCATGCTTAACCCTTGAATTTGAAATTGAATGTTGTATTCATGATTACATGTGCTGACCATCATTATGTGAAATACTCCATGTTCCCCAAGTGTTTGCTAAAATATATATTTAAAGTAGATAGTGGAATCTTGAAATGTCATTATGTGGTCCCAATCATGTACAAGCTTATGCCTTATAAGTGTTTGATGAAATGCCTTTATGAATGAATTATGGACAAGTGTATATTGTTGTGTATCTCAAGATCATGTTATGCTTTATTTTTCATGCTATTGAGTCCTGAGGTATTTAATACCTAATAATTTAGCTGTGTATCTAGAGCCAGTGTCAGTTACAGAATAGTATCAGTCATGTCACGATCAGTAGTACTCTAGTCAATTAGAGAACTTAGCAGAACTCAGTCAGTTACAAAACTCAGGAAAACTCTGTAAACTTTGTATCATTCTAGTCTAGTTCAGTATTCTCAGTTCAGTGTCTTTTGGTTGTTAGTAGGATTCAGTATTGAGTGAACCCAAGGATGGGAGCTCACCTTCCAGTAGAGGGTGTGACCCTTAGAAGCAATCCTGGCATTCCAAAACTACGTAACTAGCGTAGGTAGACACATCAACCTGCCAGTTGAGGGTTGATGAAGTGTTTTAACCTTCCAGATGAAGGTTCCACTGTTCTCGTCGGTCAGAGTACCTGCCAGATGAGGGTAACTCTCAGCTTGTCTTTACTCGTGCCACGATATTGATACCCTTCCAATTGGGGTTACAGATTAGACCCCAATTCAATTATCTTATCTTATTTGAGACATATTAGTTAGGTGATTACCTCCCATAATTTTAGTTTCAGTCTTCAAAATAGAACTCAGTTCAGTTCTACAGTATCAGGACTGTCAGATACAGTCAACTAGTATCAGTAACTCAATTATTCGTAACTTTTGATATCAGTTACTCAGTATTAGAATTCAGGACTTAGCTTCAGACAAGCTTAGTCACAGTGTTTATTTATATGTACATTAGTGCATACTCATTTTTTACAGCAGTATCAGTTATCTATGTATTCTCATGTTTGGTTAAACTATATCCTACAGTCAGTTATTTTTCATGCATATAAAACCTTCCATTCATCCTTAACTCATCTAGTATACCAGTACATTCCACGTAATGACGCATACTTTTTCTTTACTTTATGATGTCTTATATCATAGGTTCGGACGCTCAGGTTCCTGACTGTGCATAGACAAATTCAGATTTAGTCAGCAGTAGTAGATTTAATAGTTAGTCCTCATCATTCATGGATATTCTATTATTTTATTATTTCAGTAGACTTAATATTTTAGTAGATGGAGTTATTTGGGGGACTATCCTATCAACTCCACTTTCAGACAATTTCAGTTAGAGGCTTTCCAAACTAGTTTTCAGATAGTATTCAGTTTTACAAATTATTATTTCAGTTGACACACTTTATTAGTATTTATAGATTTTAAACCTTATGGCATTTCAGCATTTATTACAGTATCATGTTTCAGTGCTCACAGCAGATATTAGTCATGGGTTGCTTGTGGTCCTTTGGGATCATAAGCACTATATAACGTTCGGGGTACAGACTCAGAGTGTTACAGAAGTTGTTCAGGACCTACTTTAAAATATACCACAACTAATGGGGTCACATAAGAGAAACTCGACCCAGGGTTTAACAACACTTAAACATCAAGATAAAAGACACGAAGCATACCAGTAACAATATCTGATGAATCCTCCTTCTCTTGACAGGATGTTAAATTATAAAAATGATTCTGGCGCTGATTGCCGCCAGTACTGGATGATGAATCCTGAGGAGAGACTGGCCAACATAAAGGGGCTGGTGCGCTAGTAGCCTGAGTCTAGGGATGAACATCCCTCTTTTCCTATTTAGCATGCAAACGCTCTTTGATTCCATGTCCCAACTTACCATAACCATAACAACCTTTCTGTCCTAACAAGAACTCACCAGGATGATTCTTACTACATTTAGCGCATGGAGGATAACTAGGTTTTCTACTCATACTATTCTAAGACCTGGATATAGAAGTCTTACCCTATTTCTTTTGCCTAACTCTGGGGGCAGGAGAACTGGCTGAAGATTGCGCTGGCATAGATGAATGATTCTAAAACTGCAAATAATTTCCCCTTCCATACTTTGTCTGGCCTTACTTAAACTGCTTGATTCTAGCCTTTTTATTTTCCCTCTCTCTTTCTTTTAATTTTTTTGGCTTAATTTGTTGGGCATGAATTATCAACCTAGCAAGATCTATGTCCCCAATAAGAATGGCAGTTATACACTCCTTGACTACCAAACCAGATACTCTAGTAACAAACTTACTCATACTCGCCCTAGGGTCAGCCATCGTATCAGGGGCAAATATAGACAACTGGTTGAACTCAAGTCTGTACTCTTTCACTATCATCGAGCCCTGTCTCAGGATCACAAAATCTTCTACCTTAGCTTCTCTTATTTCACGTGAAAAGAACCTATCTAGAAACGTATCCTGAAATACATGCCAACTCATAGGAGTTGCATTCTCATCTCTACAATTCTTCCATATGACCATACAATCATACGCTGCACCCTTTAATCAATAAGATGCCAACTCCACACTCTCCTTCTAAAAAACATACATAATCTGGGTGATCTTTTTCACCTTATAAAAATAAAGTTGTGGGTCCTTACCTGCTTTTGACCCGAAGAACTCTGGTGGATTAATTATCATAAAGTCTCAGATTTTGTCTACTGCTAAATCACTATTTTGTTGAAGTGGGACTGCTTCCTAATGGTTGCCCTGAATATTGGCAGTCACATCTTGGGCCAACGCCTGAAAAATAGCTCAAAATTCAGCATGGGATACATTCTCATTCAGAGGGTCAGCAGGCTGGGGTGGCTGGTTATTATTTTTGTGTGTGTTATCTCAACAAGGAGGCATATTTAACTGTCACGTAAGAACATGAGTTAAAAATAGATAGAGATATTGTAAGAATGATAGATCATGAAAGAAAGAGATGATTTTCTAAAACATCTCGTAGCCTCTTGCTCATAAATGTGGTGCGCTTCACACCCATAATCAAGACTCTACGTAATACGGCTTGTCTGACTCCCTAGGACTCTTATAATCTTTGGCTCTGATACCAAGTTTGTAACACCCCAAAAATGGGTTCCAAGATGTCACACGATGCTCAAGACTACGAGTAGCCTTAAGCTAACCCTGTAAAGAATCTACTAAATCCAAAACTCGTAATAGGGAAGTATAGAATATAATCAAGATAAAATGCAAAATTTTGTATGAGCTAAGCTGAAACTGTCTGAATATAATATCTGAAAAATGCTAAACTCAAGAGTCTAATCAATCAATACTAAAAATTTGAATTATATCTAGCAGTCTAACAAGCCTCTACTACTAATGCTTGAGAGTCACTGGGACAAACCCCCAGCTGACTCAAACTATCTGAAAATACTGAATCATCTATACTAATAAGCTGAAAAACTGAATGACTAAGTCCCCAAACTATGAGGACTCACCAACTATCGGGATGTAGATGGAGATGCTCGAAATTACTCACGCTGCTGAAACTGAGCACCTGAACCTACATTATGAGACAACGTAGCACATAGACGTATATATGGATCAATACTTCTGGATTTTACTGAGTATATGGGGGTGAATGCACAAGTAAATCAATATTTCAATATTATTATAAATTTGTAAATGCATGAATACTAAATGTAGATGACTCACATAAGCTGAAATATCTAAAACCTGAAAATCATAATCATAAATAGCAAAACATGTTGTATAGATCTAGTAAGTCATAACATTTAGTTTCTAAAAGTTATACTTGTATTCCATCTTTAAATCATGTTGTCTAAGTGTAGAAATGACTCACTTTTATATCTAAAATCTGAAATCTGATATCTATAACTAGTGCCTCATATAAAGCAATATCTAAATAAAATTTGTGAGACTTTACACTTAGTTTCTAAAATCTTCTGTAAGCTTTAGGGAAATACTTTTAAAAACTATTCTGCAAGTCTTTATTGTTAGGAAGGTTTTTCTATTCGACATACACTATGTGA
Organism: Capsicum baccatum var. pendulum; assembly: GCA_030864225.1. NCBI lineage: Eukaryota > Viridiplantae > Streptophyta > Magnoliopsida > Solanales > Solanaceae > Capsicum > Capsicum baccatum. The sequence goes on along the minus strand of CM061554.1, from coordinate 22,440,839 downwards.
GTTATCCTAGTGTCTAACGTTTAGTTTTCTTATAGGAAAACCTCACGTTGGGGAGAGGTGTCATACTCTTACCAAAGAGTATAGCCTAATCTAAGTGATCACATCTGGAACTATCATCCATATAAAAATGAGAATAATCTGATAATCTGAACCTACGTTGGCTCATAGTTCTGGGGAATGTGAACATACCCAACTTGTTGCTAAATACTACTCCTTTTAATCTGTATTCTCATTCTGTTGGAAATCTACTTTTAAAAACTAATATAAGGGTTTACAATGAAAATCTCTTGTAAATTTGTTTACTATAAACTATAGCTAAATTTGTAAAGTGGATTCCATATCTAAGCTGAGATCAAAAGATTGAATCTTTAAAATCTTAATATAACAAGTTAAGGATGCTTAAAAGCATAATCTTCTTGAAATAACAACATTTAAACTAGGGCTGATAACCAATGCATCTATTTCATATCAAATCATTATAAAATTCATGCTAAATAATGAAAATATCGACAATTCAATTCTAAACCTGGAAATTACTGCAATATGCATGAAAATATGAAAGTAGTCATGCAATTCAATACCTAAATCACTTAAAATCTCATAATCTTCAAATAGTAATATTTGGGTATGAACCCTAAATTGAAATTCATGGGTAATCATACAAAATCATGTAACTTTGTAAATAAAAAACTAGTTTTGGCCACAAGGATGTAAGAATTATCCTTATTGAAACCCCACTTACCTTAATTGATGATTAGATGAAGAAACTTGAATTTTAAATCCCTATTTGTGTTCTTGAATATAGATTCTTAAAGTTCTTGAATTTGGAATCTTTAATTTTGAGCTATCTTGGAAAAAAATAGTGAAATTTTAGATTTCTTGGATACGGAGGTTTGATGTTCTAGGGTTTCTTTGAGAGAAAGTTGATGAAAAGTGAGCATAATAGGCTTAGAATAGGCTTAATCCTCTATTATTCATGATTTGGGGGCTTGAGAAAAGTCCAATTTGTCCTTTAAAAATTTTAATCGAAACTGAAAAAATCTCGATTTTGCCACCCACCGCGACGCGCCACTATCGCGGTGGCTTACTAGAAAAGGGACAATTGCCATTTTGGCCTCAAACGCAATGCGGTGAAATCACATTGTGTCACTGCAAAAGGGATGAGTGCCATTTTGCACTCCACCGCGATGTGATGTCTTTCAAATTGAGAATTTTGGCGTGACACGAGCTAACATGATGAGCTACTGGAATGGGACAAACAGTAACTGGATCTTCACCGCGACGTGGGCCAATCGCGGTGCCTCACTGGAATCGGACAATTGCAAATTTTTCCTTCACCACGACATGGTGCTTATCGCGGTGCCTTACTATTTTCACTAAAATCGCCATAACTTCTTAACCGAGTATCGAATTAAGGCAAAATTGGTATCGTTGGAAAGCTAAGCCATTTATCTATACATTGGTGGGTCTAGAGCTTGAAAATTCTCTATGTATGAAGAGTTATTTATTTTAAAAGTTGTCCCTTGACATTCTAGGAGCTAAGCTAGGCTAGGAAAAGTATGGGTATTACAGAAATTAAGGCTGCAATATTTAGCATAAAAGATACTAAGAGTCCAGGTCCAAATGGATATAGTAGTGGATTTTATAAAGCTGCTGATGTTTGTAATGCTGGAAAGGATTTTTATAGGAAAGATAAATTATTGAAATAAGTTAATCCCACAATGATCACTATTATTCCTAAAGTAAAGAATCATATAAGTGATGGCCAGTATAGACCAATAGCCTGCTGCGATGGATATATAAGTGTATTTCCAAGATTTTATTCAGTAGACTTGGCAAGGGGCTACCTGGTATTGTCAATCCCAACCAGGCAGACTTTGTCAAGGACAGATCCTTAATCCACAATGTATTAATATGCCATGACTTCTTAAGGCACTACAATAAGAAGACTAGTCCACGATGCCTAATAAAGATAGATTTGAGGAAAGCATACAATTTGGTACATTGGGAGTTTATCAGGGAGATGCTTAAAGGGTATGGATTTCCTTCTAAGTTTTGTATGTTTATTATGACTTGTATCACTACAACTAGTTTCTCAGTGAAAGTAAATGAAGAAGGGCAGGGGTTCTTTACGGGAAAGAGAGGTTTGAGACAAGGTGATCCAATTCCACTCCTCCTATTTGTATTGGTGATGAAATACCTCTCTAGAGTGTTGAGTAAATGAGTAAACTATCAGACTTCAGATATCATCTTATGTGCAAAGAATTAAAGCTTACCAAGCTTATTTTTGCCGATGACCTGATGATATTTTACAAGGGCCAGGAAGCATCAGTTAAGAGAATTATAAAGGCTCTTAATCACTTTTCACACACTACAGGGTTGTTAGCAAATTCAGATAAATCTAATCTCTATATTGCAGGAGTAAAGGATGGAGTTAAGGAATCTATCTTAGCAAGTATAAGCTTTACTTTGGGTTCATTTCTAATGAGGTATTTGGGGCTACCATTATCTCCTAAAAAATGGAACAAACTTGATTGTCATCAGTTGTGCATGAAGATAACTGAAAAGATAAAAGCTATCAAAGTTCAGGTAATAAATTCCATACTATTCTCGCTATACAACTTTTGAGGCTTTGTGTTCATCTTGCCTCAAAGTATTCTCAAGGAGGTATATAAGAACTTTTGGGATTGTTGTCTTGAGCAACTGCTGGAACTTGTTGTTGTGGTTGAATTGCTTCTTCACCATCTTCTCCATTAAGGAAAATTGGAATTTGTTCTCCCATAGCATTTTTGTTCCATACCCAAAATTGATTTCATCAAAGATTACATCCCGACGAATTAATGTTTTCTTATTGTTAGGATTATAAAGCTTGTATGCTTTTGATTGATTACTAACACCGAGAAAAAGTCATTTCTCTCCCTTGTTGTCTAGCTTTTTTCTCTTTTGATTAGGAATATGGACATATGCAATGCACCAAAATATTCTGAAGTTATCTACGACTGGTCGTTTTTTTGCTTCATGTTTCCTCTGGAGTCATATTCTTAACCGCAAATGTGGGGCATCTATTCAGGGTGTGAATACTCCAATTCACTGCTTTAGGACAAAAACTTCTTGAAATATCACTCCTTGTCAAAATGCTCCGCACCATTTTCATAATAGTGCAATTTTTCCTTTCACAAACTCCATTTTATTGGGGCGAGTAGGCAATTGTAAGTTGCCTATTGATTCCATGAAGCTCACAAAAATTTGCAAATTCATGTGAGTTATATTCTCCCCCACGATCCGAGTGAAAAACTTTATTGGACTACCAATCTGTTTTTTCAAAAAGTACTTTAAAGTTTTTAAAAGCTTCAAATTTTACCTAAAAAAAATATACCCAACTTTTTCGAGTAAAATAATCAATGAAGGTAATTATGTAGCTTTTACCTCCATTAGAAAATGGTGTTATCGGTCCACAAATATTAGAATGGAAGTTCAAGCTTCTTTTTGTCTCTCCATGAACCTTTTGTGGAAAATAGTTGCAAGACTGCTTGCTAACCACACACTCTTCACAAATTTCAGATGGAGATAAAATTTGAGGAAGACCAATCACCGTATTCTTTGTTGCAAGGTTCCTAGTCCAGCAAAATTGAGATGCCTAAACTGAAAATGCCACAACCAAGCATTATCTCCTTGTTTTTCTAAGAAGCATGATGTTGTATATTATTGAAATAGAGAGAAAATACTCTATTTGTTGTCATTTTAAATTGAGCAATTAAGCCCAAACTGTCATCTTGAATTTGATAAAATCCATTTTTAATTAATCTTATACCCTTTTTCTTGCAATTGATTGAGACTCAAAAGATTTGACGTCAACTTTGGAACATAAAGGACATCAGGGATTATTTGAGCAATATTCCTTTTAGTTTGAATTGTTACCTGTCCTTTTCCCATGGTAGCAACTTTTGAATTATTTTTGAACTTCACAAAATCTTGATATGACTCATCTAATATGGAGAAAGTTGACTTGTTTCCGCACATATAATTGCTGCAACCAATGTCTAAGTATAGATATTCTGCTAAATTTCCTCTGTCACCTATTCCTTCTCCTTCTAGGACATTAACAAGGAGATCTCTTCTTCCTTTTCTGCAAAATTAGATTGCCTTCCACCATCTCTATTTAAGTTAGTTCTACATTCTGATTTATAGTGGCTATACCTGTGACATCTGTAGCATTCAACCTTTGTCTTGTCTAATGATTTCGGCTTACAATGACCTTAATTATTGTCGTTGTTAAGATTTCTTCCCCTTCCTTGAGAATTTTAAAAATTTTCATCAAATTTCTTGTGTGAGTGCCTCTTTTTCTCTTCCCCTTCCTTTTTCGCGACCTCCACCTTTTGACAAATGGTAGTTGGATGAGAGAAGAGCTTGTTCATCATAACTTTGTTGATTAATTTTATTCCCATGAATCAATAATGAACTCTATAATTCATTTCATTAGTTTTTTTTATTCCTCAATTGAACAAACAACATAGTTGAATTTTGATGTCATGGAGTGAAGGATCTTTTCCATAGTGGTGAAATCTTCAAGATTTTCACTATGAATCCGCATCTTATTTTCTATTGACATAGTCCTTGAGAAGTAATTTGAGATTTATTCGCCTATCTGCATTTGCAAAGTCTCAAAATCAGTTTGAAGTGTTTGCAATAGTGCCCTTTTTTTCCTTTGTTGTTCCCTGATACTTCCTCTTGATGAAATCCCATATTTGTTTAGAAGTATCCTTGAAAAGAATAGTTTCAAGTATTGAGCGATCAATAGCTTGAAAAATATAATTCTTTGCCTTGAGATCTTTCAACCTAGACTGTCCAGCTCTATTTTTTGTGCTTCTGACAAAGCAGTACTAGCCACTGGCGCTTGCATACCAATACTGACAACAAACAAAACCCCTTGGACCTAAGGACATTCTTCATCAACATTATCCAATGGTCGTAATAACTATCAAAGCGGGGAATAGTAGGCTGAATAACGTTTTGATAGGTCATTATTATTGTTGCATAGTACTGCTAAAGAAACTCTTAATAAGCAGTAGCCAACACTCACACTCTATCTGAGGAACTGTGTTTCTGGCTTAGATACCAAATAATACAAAATATTCAGTAGAAAGATAGAGAAAATAACAAAAGAATCGAGCAAGTATAATCTTATTGTACTACTGCAAGCTGTCTTTATACAAGTGAGTTACAACGGCTAAGAAAAGAAAAATAGAAAGCAATGTAACTGACAGCTAAACAGTTAAAGATAAAATATTCTACTCAGTTGCCTACTGCAAATCAAACTTTTGAACGCCTTCATTGTTCCCTGATACTCCTTCTTCATGGAATCCCATATTTGTTTAGAAGTATTCTTGCAAAGAATAGTTTCAAGTATTGAGCGATCAATAGCTTGAAAAAGATAATTCTTTTCCTTGAGATCTTTCAACCTTAGACTGTCCAACTCTGTTTTTTGTGCTTCTGACAAAGCAGTACCATCCACTGGCATTTGTATACCAATACTGACAACAAACAAAACTCCTTGGACCTAAGGACATTCTCCATCAACATGCTCCAATGGTCGTAATGATCATCGAAGCAGAGAATAACGGGCTAAATAAAGTTCTCAGAGGTCATTATTGTTGCTGCAATAGTACTGCTAAAGAAACTCTCAATAAGCAGTAAAGTGAACACTTACACTCGATCTGAGGGACTCTCTTTCTGGCTTGGATACTAAATGATACAAAATATTCAGTAAAAAGACAGAAAAAATAACAAAAGAATCGAGCAAGAATAATTTTATTGTACTGTTGCAAGCTTTCTTTATACAAGTGAGTTACAACGGCTAAGTAAAGAAAAAAATAGGAACCAACGTAACTGATAGCTAAACAATCGCTAAATAGTTAAAGATAAAATATTCTACTCAGTTGCCTACTACAAATCAAACTCTTGAAACAAAACTACACCTAAGAAATAGAAATCTACTGCCAATAAGTTCTATAAACTATGATAGCAGACAACAAACTAAGATATATCACGTGTTTCAACACTATTACTTTTTTACCATCTGTTTGATATGTTTTTCCTTCAGCAAAGGGTTTATTTGAAACCTCTCTACCTTCTAAGGTAGGAATAATAAAGTCTTCATATGTTTTACCCACTCCAGACCCAGTGTTATTTACCAATATGCAATTTGTTGCATATCAGTTGACATGTCTAGTGTTGTATATGTACCATTTATCAATTATATGAGTCTCTGTTATGCATCAGAACTAACTTTGATTTTCTATTATTAAAAAAATGGATGGATTAACTCATTTTCTTTCATCTAGTTTTCCTGTGTCTATCCCTCTTGCTGCTAAATCTTCCTTCTACGTCATGAGATCATCAAGTAGAAGAAAAGGTATTATTACCACTGCTAATCATCTAAGTGATGCCAAGGATTCCTCTAAGTCTGACAAAATCATTGAGGATAAATATTTTGCCATCAAAGAAATATGAGCTCCCCAACTGAAAACGTAAAAGTACGATAATTTGCAAAGCATTGTGAGGATCAAAAAAGCAGAAACACCATTTTCTAAGCAAAATAGACATAATGCAGTTGTTAATTGTCAGCTATGTTTCTCAAACTCTCGATGGTTGCATGCCAGATTTTTGGAGAACCTAACACAGATACATAACATTCTTAAAGTGTTCGAGCAACACAAATCGTCAGTACTTTCAATGTCTTTCCACTTGTTAAGAAAGATGATGAATCCATAGCACATCACAGCATATGTTTTGTTGATAGCAGATACAAACCTCACATGTAAATGTTTATAAATTTTCGAACAAACACATCGAAATTCACCAAAATTTGACACGAATTTTCACTTTGGCACCTAAACTAGAAGTTGTTCATTTTTGGCACCTCAACTAGCATTTCCGAGTGTCATTTTGACACTTTTTGCACAATCAGCAAACATATATATTGCACGTGTATTACACGCGCTCTGACGTATAAGGGGATAAATTATAAGAGGACATTTGTCATTTTTATCAAAATAATTTTTATATAATTAATTTAAATAAAAATAAGTTATAACCCTACCCACACCCTATATCATCTTCCTCAACCATCCAACCCCACCCCATATCATCTTCCTCAACCACCCCACCCCCAAATCGTAGAGTTATCAATACGGGTCGGTCTAGCCCATTCAGACTAGCCCACATAGGCTTTGGAGTTTGACGGAGCAAGTGGGGTTGGCCCATCAAGATGACGGGCCAAAAACAGTAAGTCCAACCGATCATTGTGTGGGTTGTGGGCCTCTACGGATAAGCCCACTTTTAAAGTATATTGTTTTATCATCATAATTTAAATTTCAAAATGTTAATTATGTAAATATTTATAATATAATATTACATGAAGTTACTACTAGTTAATCAAGTCTCAAATTTACAAAAAAAAAAATTAATAATCTACGAAATTAAATAACTTTTGACATGATACTAAATTCAAACTAAAGAGAGATGTTGATAAATAAACTAAACAGATAGTGAATAATAATATAACTAGATAATAGCAATATTAACCTAATTTTGTTTCAATTTATCATAATAAAACACAAAAAATGTCAATATTTAATTCATTGAAAATGAAAATGAACTCCTAAAAAAAACTCTCATGACACTTATGACATATTCAGCACCGCCACATCATCTTCATCAAATATATCTAATTTCTTAAAAAATTTAATATTTTATATTTTAATTATTTATATATTTGATAAATATGTTAATATTTTAAATATCTATGATGATTTAAATAGACTAAATTTGGACTCTTTTTGTTATTTTTTTGGGGGGAACCACTAAGCATAGCTTAGTTAGAATATTTTATTACTAATTAAAATAGTCCTTTTGTTATTCTTAGTACTATATTCTATTTTTTAATCATTTTTTGTTTGATCTATGGGCCAACCCAACCTATATTGCTCAAGCACCACGGGCCAACAAACTTATTTGGGCCGATATAAAAATCATGTTTTTAAATGGGTTATAAAAATCGTGGCTCAATTCTATTAAATTACAGGCTGGTACAGGCTAGCCCAACGGACCTGACCCATATTGACAGCTCTATGAAATCGTCTGTCGCCACCTCACTCCCAAATTGTCTTCTCCCACCCTTCCTCTCCCCCCACCCACCCCCTCCAAACCCCGCTGCAACAACCCCTCCCTCCTAGCCCCGCCCACCTACCCAATCCAAATACTGACTCCAGCCCCCGCCACCACAATCATCTTCTCCAAACACCGGCTTCTGTCATCCCTCCCCCTACCTTCTAACCCTCAAACCCAATCATCTTCTCCAAATATTTCAGCAATTGTGCAATTTTCATCCACCAACCTTGTAGCGTTTGGTTTCTAATTGTTATTTGGAGCCACAACATTATTCTTGTTAAGCAAATTTAAGAGTAGTTAAATTTTAGAGTTAACATGAAAGAATGAATAATGCCAAATGTAATTTGATTGTGAAAATTTTCTTTAATTGTGAAGTCTCAACAAATTTTTAATAGATTTTGTTAAAAATTAATTTTTAATAGATTTTTTTTTTTTGAAAAAAAATGATTGTGCATTCAAAGGTAATTGAAGAAAAGACTTTAGTTATGGAGGGTTGGGGTAGTTGGGTGGGAATAGGAGGTGACACAATGATGAACATTGGAGAAAACAACTGAGAGTGGGGGAGCGATCGGGGGGTGGGGGTGGACTAGAGAAGACAGATTTGATGGGGATGAGTTTTTTTATAATTATTTGGGTTAAGCAATTTTTTTTTGGTGGTGTTTTTCATTTTAATTTTATTTAGATTATTTTTCTGGAAGAAAAAAATACTTATCACATTCGATACTAGATCAAATTAATAAATGATATCAATTTTATTTATATGAGTGGATTTCTATAAATTATATGACTAGTTATTATTCAATTTTAGGTATTAATTTTATAAATTATATGACTAGTTAAATCAATTTTATAAATTATATAACTAGTTAAATCTTTATTTTAGATTCAATTTAGTTACTATTCACCCAACTAAACCATTAAATTAAATATTATTTGCAAACCTAATTCGTATGAAAGAGGACGAATTCCTAAATGTGTATATGATTTTTAAATCTCTTTCAATAATTTTCATCATTAAATAAGTTTAAAATTGATAAAAACGGTGGATAAAAATGAAGAAGGTATAAATTAATGGGGGTGAGTTAGTATATTGCTTATGGACTAATTTGGACGCCATATCGGTTGAAAAGTACCTTCCATTCGCCTTCAGGTAAGTGTAATACACGCACTATATCAGCTGTGCAAAAGGCGTCAAAATAATATAGTTGGACGTTAATTGAGATGTTTAAAATGAATAACATCGAACTTAAATATTAAAATGAAAAATTATATTAAATTAAGATGTTTTTCGATGTGTTTGACCTAAATTTTGTGATGAGCATCCCTTCTTAGACCATTATTTCAGTCCATGCACTTTATAACAGCCTATGCTGATTGAACTCTTTATAAGTGAAATTTTCGGAAAGTAATGCATTTTTATTGTACTTTCATATTTATCGAAAGATTTTAAGTATTAATTTCCGTCATGCCTGGCTAATCTTATTTTTTATAATTTTGGGCGGTGGTTTACTTTCTTGGAAACTTAAAAATTTTAAGTGATCCTAAGTAAGGTATATGTCTTGAAGCATATCCATATATGGTCCTAGTCAAAGTGAATTAGTGCATGACAAACATGTCACAAAGGACGGTCGGTCTTAATTTTCTGCACAGAATTCACGTGTCTTGTCGTATGCCAAGTGGACCTATGAATATCCTTGGCAGTGTTTGTGTCTTTCTTTATGAATGAATGATGTCACATTTATGCTGCAATAGGTTACTAGTGTTAGGGTAGCCTTCTGTCTTCTCATTTGCTAGTTTAGTCTTTATTGAGAACTGGGTGGTCCTGCTCTTGTTTGGTTTATAAATGTTCACTTTGGAGTCAATAAATAAAATCATCCATTAAAACAAATAAATAAATAAATTTACCCACCCACGCCCATGCTCCCCCTAAAAAATGAAGTTAGAAAACAATTGTACACAACGTGACATGAAAGAAATTATCTGATGATAAATACTATTCACTCTGAATCCGAAACTTGATTTCCTTATAAAGCAAGAAGAATCATTCTGCAAAGATCCACTCCCTATGTCTCATTTTAATTATCTCAAATTTTCTAATTTAACTTGTCATTTTACGTGTCATTTTTCACAAATTAACAAGAGACAATTTTTTTTTTTATGTTTCACCCTTTATATTAATTACTTTTTTTTTTTTCAAATTAAAATGCAAAACATCATTTAATAAGGATACTAATAATTTGGTCATGTTATTAATTATTTTTTTTAATTAATGTGACAAGTTAAATTGAGACAAGTAAAAATGGGACGGAGGAAATACATAAATGTTAGTTATAGTTTATAGTAGTAAACATTCGCTCCAAACGGACGGAGTATTCCTTAGTCATTTGATATTTTTGTGTACCATCAGTGTACAAAATACTCTATATTATCAGTTAACTTGATTTGCTATTGCAGGTTATTCAATTATTTAAATAAAAATTTTAAAATAAATAAATTAAGTAACCTGCAATAGCAAGTCAAGTTTACCTGATAGTGTAGAAAATTTTGTAACCTGACAGTGCACAAAACTTAAATTCAAGTAAAAAATAGATCAATTAGATGTTGCCACTTAGCAAGATCTCATTTTATCTTCTAATATTTCATTCGTCCATCTTTACTTGTTCAATATATTAAAAATAGATATCCAATAATAATAATTATTCAGTTTGAAAAATCAATGAATAATTTATCTATTTTATTCTTAGTTATTAATTGTAGTCATTACTCAATACATTTCTCAAAATATTAAATTAATTTTATCCAAATAATGATATGGTAAACTACCTATACTATTTACTATTTCTTAACATGTATGCCAAGTTAATAGTACATTCTTAAAAAAAATCTAAATGCTGCTCTTCCCATTCCCTCTCTCTATCTATGGCAACTTGAAGAAGAAATCCATGGTTGCTTCGTCCTCTCCCCAGCCTGTGGCTGAGGGAGAGACAAACGTCAATCCTAATAAGGATAATTCTTTACCAATTGTTGTGGGTACAACCGATGGCAATCAAATTATGACTTTAGGTGTTCAAAGTGATCTTGTTACTAGTGGACTAATATTAATGGCATTGAGAAGAGTATAGAAAAAGAGGTTGCTGGTCAGGTTGAGAAGGAGTTATCCATTTTTTCAAGTTCGATACTTAATGAAATAAAAAATTCAAAGCCAAATAATTCTACTATAGCACCCTCAAGGAATTCAGAACTTGTTCTTGTTGAAGAGAGATTGCAGCAATAACAAATGGATATTTCAGGTGATTACGAAAAGACTGTTGCAGATAGTAAAAGAATTGCACAGTGTGACGTTGTACAAGAAAATATTTTGTTGTGCAACACGAGAACGTGAAAATTGTTGCAACTTCAAAACCTGTTGACTTGCAAGATAAAAATTTCAACATTGAAGAGAATGCATCTCAAAATTGAAATCTTATTACACACAAGAAAACACTTGATAGTGGTATTGGTTCTTTGGAAAGTCAAAATTATTCTTCAAGTTGGAAAAAAGGTATAACTGGATGTGTCAATCATAATTTAATTTTATCAACTTAAAATATTTTTGACCCATTGTCTGTTGCGGGAAACATCCAAAAAGAGCATTATATAGAGAAAGATATGACACCACTTTCTCAAGCTAAAGTCACAAATGAGTTGATTATTGCTAAGGAAGTACAAGGGGAGGTAAGTATTTTTAGGTGGACAGATTTGATTGATGAAGAAGATCGAGTTTCACCTTTTTCTTTGAATAACAGTTTAAGTCCAGAAGTTTTAGTATTTGTGCCTAAAAGTGCGACCACAACGAAGAATGAGTCAAAAGCTTTAGCATCAGGACTTAATGCTTTTGCTAGTGATGAGGACCTTTCTGAGAAGGAACTTAATGTTTTTGCTAGTGATGAGGGTCTTTCTGAGGAGGAGGAGGAAGAGTTGGATATATATTTTTAAAAAGTAGCTAGGGATGCGGATGCAACAAAGAAGTGGAAGCAGTAAGAACAAAAAGAAGACACATGGAAGGCAGCATAGTTCGGATGATAAGGTTACTCGAGAATTTATTTCAAGGCACCTGCTGATGCAACTTGCTAAACCAAATCATATGACAGTTTCAACAACTTCAATAAAATTTAATAAATCAAAGAAGTGATGAGCTATCAAGTGATTTTGGATAGACTTGAAGAAGAAAACATGAAAAAAATACTTCAAGTTACATTAGACGGGCAAACTATCTTCTTTAGATCATACGTGCATAAAAGGAAGTTTGAGGATGATAACTCAACTTTCTTCTTGACGTTTATGTTTTGGCATTATGTAAGTGTCCTAATCAGTAATATTATCATAGAATGTATTATAAATTCTATAATGATAATAGGATACCTAATTTTCTCTAGCTCATATTTTCTTCATGCTGGTTAATTAGTAGGGGTTTTGTTACCTCATTAAGATTGGTAAGGTCTAGTCCCCTTACTTGTACTTATTCACATTGAGGATTTTATTATTAATGAAGGACCGTTGACACTTAGTCTAGTGGTATTAATTAAAAAAAAAAAAGTGTCAAGTCAATAGTAAATAATTATTGATGGACGGAAGGAGTAATAATACTTTCTTCGTTTTAATTTGTTTGGTTTATTTTAACTTGATAAAGAGTTTAAGAAAATATTTTTTTTTTTAATCTTATGATTTAAAATTAAAAATATATCAAATATATTAAAATATCACTTGATGTTATGGACTTCAACATCATATGAAAAGTTGGAAATAAAAAATAGCTACAAAGAGACATTTTATTTTGAAATAAATTAAAAATAAAGTAATACAAGCAAATTGGAAAGAGAGAGTGACAACTCTCCATTTGCTCCAGTAATGCTAGATGGTTCCTTCAAATTTTGACAACTCATCAAAATAATATTCACTGTTTTTGAATTTATTTATCTTACATACGTCTTTAGTTCGTTTTTCAAAAAATGTTGTTTTCGTAATAATTTTAAAATTTTAATTTTTCACGTGACAGATACGATTACACTGTCTACCAATGTTAGGACAGATAATCGATAACACTGTCTACCAATATTAGGACAAATAAAAAAAAAGTCATGATTATACACCTACTTCTGTACTTCATAAACCACTATGTCGTGCATGCTCTTAATTATGTGCATGAGTTGTCAAAATCTTTTGTAACTATTGAGCATTAGTGTAGCAAAAGCCACTGGATTGCTCCCATCCCATATATTACCTGCACAATTGCTATACTGATGTGGCATCTGGAATTCACTCATTTTACTATTTTACTTTAAGTCAGATTCACTATTAGAATTAATGTTAGTAGCTTATTCTTCTTTATTTTATTTTTTTGGTTATTTCAAGTTAACAAGTTGGTGTGAGCTTGCTTAATTTGTTGGTCCCAGAAAGAACTATGGTAAACTGACAGTAAGCATAAAGCTTGCCAATTCATGATGTTATTTAAGTGGGTAAGAGATTATTAGACTATTCACGTTATTTTACTTGTTATTACATGTTGCATGTTTTATTTTCCTAGTAACGATTTCAACTTATTATAGACAGCTACGTGGAGTTATTTTTTGGGGATGTGATGGAGAAAAGATTTATATTGTCAGTGTGTAGAAGTTAAACTTTTACATCTATATTGTCAGTGTGTAGGAGTATATACATTGTCAGTGTAATAAAACTCCTTTGCAATATCATCAGGCTGCTTCAGGATATCTACACGTTAATCTTCTTAATTAAGTAGTATGAACTGATTTAAAAGAGATGCAAATAACTCCCATGTCTTGTCTTGCTAGGGAGGTTGTAAAGGACACGAATTAGGGTAAAAGGTTGATATAAAACAGTCGTTGTCTTGCTATATATCCATCCATACTAGTAGTTGTAGTATACTAGTACTTCTCCGGTAGTTGTTCGTCCTTTGATTTCTATTACAATCGGTTGTTTCTTGTATTTCGACTATCATATTATTTTGTTGCAGTTACTGTCCTGTTACTATATGTTGTTTTTGTTACTATCTGCTATTTCTTGACTACTTTGGATTTTTTTTGCTTGTGCCGAGGATCTATTGAAAACAGTCTCTCTACGTATTGAGGTAGTGGTAAGTTCTGCGTACAATACCCCGCTTTGTGGATTATACGGGTGTGTTGCTGCAACAGCTCCCATTGAAAAGAACACCTTGCATTATCCATTTTAAGAAACATTCTTCTCATTGACATAATCTCTGTTCACATATAAAAAAAAACAAACTAATTTGGTCGGTAGTGATAGTGGAGTTTAACAACCTTTTGTCCTTTTGGTACATATAGTTGAGCCAAAAGAAGTCTTACAGTGTGGTAATAGGAAGGGTTGGAAAACCAAAAAAGATGACCAACAGCAGAAGAAATATGCTACATTTTGTTCATGTAATGCTTGTTATTCTTCATCGTTTCAATGCAGGATTTTGCACAGAGATAGATAGCATTACTAGCACTCAATCTCTGAGAGGTCCTGGGATTTTATCTTCCCCAGGAGGCGTCTATAAGTTGGGATTTTTCAGTCCTCTAAACAGCACTAATAGGTATGTTGGTATTTGGTACAATGTTTCTGCAACAACTGTCATTTGGGTGGCTAATAGGGATAAACCTTTAAGAGATTCTTCTGGGGTTGTAAAGATATCTGGTGATGGAAATGTCGTTGTTATGAATGGAGAGGAGGAGATTCTTTGGTCATCAAATGTTTCAAGCTCTCAGGTAGACTCAATTGCGCTTCTCCAAGATTCTGGGAACTTTGTTCTTGTTGATCATCTGAACAATATGAGCACAATATGGCAGAGTTTTGAACATCCTTCTGATACAATTGTCCTTAAAATGATAATAGGTGAAAACACAAGGACCGGGGAGAGGGTAAAAATAGAATCTTGGAGAAGCCCTTGGGATCCTAATTTTGGAAACTTTTCCTTAGGAATGGGCTCTGCAAGCATTCCGCAGGTGTATATTTGGAAAGGCAGTCATCCGTATTGGCGAAGTGGTCAATGGAATGGCCAGATTTTCATTGGAGTGCTGGAAATGTATGGTACGACGCGAGGTGGATTTAGAGTAGAGAACAATAGCGAAGATACTCTATATTTCCCTGGCCCTAGTGGTTTTAATTCCTTAATGACGTTCGCCTTGGATTGGAAAGGACACGTGATTCAATCATATTGGGATGAGAATGAGAAAGACTGGAAGATAACATGGTCAGCTCCCAAAAACGATTGTGAAGTTTATGGAACTTGCGGTCCATTTGGGAGCTGCAATAATTTACAGTCGCCGATCTGTTCTTGTCTGAAAGGTTTCGAGCCAAAGTATAGGGAAGAATGGGAAAAGGGGAATTGGACCAGTGGTTGTGTTAGGAGCAGAGCTTTGCAATGTGAAGTAAATAATAAGAATAACTCAGGGGATTCAAGTAAAGAAGACAGATTTCTAAAGATGGAGTTGATGAAATTGCCTGATTTTGCAGAAAGGTCAAATACTAGAGAAGACCAATGTAGAAGCCAATGCTTGGGCAATTGTTCCTGCATAGCTTATGCATTTGTCTCAGGTATCGGCTGTATGTCCTGGACTAACAACTTGATTGATATTCAGCAGTTCCAACTCTGGGGGAAAGATCTCTATATTCGTGTGGCTCATTCAGAGCTAGATATGCATACTGGTGAGTGCAGCTTATTCTGTCATTCTAGATATCATGGACTTAAGTGGATTCCAATGGATATATTTGACGTTCACCATTTGTGTTTGACCTACATTGCAGATCATCAAAAAGGCATAACGAAAATTGTAATTCCAGTAATCATTGGTACTCTTACACTCTGTGTTTGTCTGATCATTTGCTCTTCAAGGATGACCAGACGTACAGGTAAAACAGGCAATAAAGTTTTTTTTTATTAGACATGGCTATAGTTAACTCGTATCCCTACTGATACTAGGAGTGAAGACAAAGGAGGTTCTTTCAGTTGATAACAAAAATCCAGTTCATATGGAAGAAGTACCAGTCTTCAACCTTGATTTGCTTGAAAATGCAACATCCCAATTCCATGAGGATAATAAGCTTGGTCAGGGCGGTTTTGGTCCAGTTTACAGGGTACGATTTTATCTCTCTCGATTACTTTCTAAACTTCAAGTCAATGAAATTGGTGCTTCGCCCCAGTGAGGAGGTGTGAGAGGTTTACAAAAGCGGGTTTTAGGAAAGATAGAGGTAGAACGAAGAAGCATTGTGGAGAGGTGATTAGATAGGACATGGTGAAGCTCTAGCTTTTTGAGGACATGACCTTAAATAGGAGGTTATGGAGGTCACGGATTAGGGTAGAAGGTCAGTAGGTAATTGAGCGTTGCCTTGTTTCCTAGCGGGATACGTTGATGCATCGTACCTGTTCCCTATTTATACCAGTAGTAGTAGCATTTGGCTCGTATTTGCCTGTCTTACTGCTTTTGTTACTCGTTATTTACTGTGCTTCAGTTATCGCATTAGTTGATCATTGTTGTTGCTCTTCTTTTGAATGCTATGTTATGTTTTTCCTATTATTTTCTTTGACCTTTAGCTATTCTTAGCTGCTCTGATGTTTGCTACTTGAGCTGAGGGTCTTGTGGAACAGCCTCTCTACCTCCTCAAGGTAGAGGTAAAGTCTGTGTATAGTTTACCTTCCTCAGATCCCACTTTTGGGACTACACTGGGTTTGTTGTTTTATGTTGTTGAAATTGGTGCTTCCTTCTAGGGAAAATTGGAAGATGGGAAAGAAATAGCAGTCAAGAGGCTTTCAAAAGCCTCGGGTCAAGGGCTCGAGGAATTCATAAATGAAGTGTTGGTGATCTCTAAAGTCCAACACAAAAACCTTGTTAGACTCTATGGATGTTGTGTGGATAAAGAGGAGAAGATGTTGATTTATGAATATATGCCAAAGAATAGCTTGGATGTGTTTCTCTTTGGTTAGTCCTTACTCTTAAAACACTTTATACTTCTCATTATGTCAATGGGTGCATGTTGGATCCTCCAACGTATTGAATTTTTAGAGGAACCGACATGAGTACATCAGCAGTTTTAGAGCATGTGAGCAACATTGCTCCATATTTCTTCTGAAGCAAAGTTAATCCGTTGTTACTATTTTCAGAAAATTTAGAAAGTGACCCTCTTCTCAACATTCTTTATTCAAATTTGACCAACATACAGATGAAGGTCACCAAGGCATTTTAGATTGGAGAAAACGTTTCACTATAATCGAAGGGGTTGGTCGAGGACTCCTTTATCTTCACAGAGATTCAAGATTGAAGATAATTCATAGAGATCTGAAGCCGAGTAACATTTTGCTCGATAATAATTTCAATCCAAAGATTTCAGATTTTGGCATGGCTAGGATTTTCGGATCTGACCAGGATCAAGCAAACACAAGGAGAGTAGTTGGTACTTAGTAAGTGGATATTGACCCCTATATAACATAGCTTTGCATAATTTTCTCCCCTAAAAAGACCATGGCATTTATTAACTATACTTCTTACGCAAACGTAATGATGTTTTTACAGTGGATACATGGCCCCTGAATATGCAATCCAAGGAAGATTCTCTGAGAAATCCGACGTTTTCAGCTTTGGAGTTCTACTGTTAGAGATTATAAGTGGCCGAAGAAGTACAAGTTCATGGATTGAGATGCCCTCTTTGAGCCTTTTGGGATATGTAAGACTCCTCTTATATGCTATTCAAAAGAGTACTCTTATGAAAATGCCTGTACTGAAAAACCTGTGCAGTCAAACCTCTCTATAACGACATTGTTTGTCCTGACTACTATAACAAAATGTTGTTATATAGAACATATAATATAACATAACATGAAAAGTCGGTTAAACTTGACCATCATAGTGAAATATTGTTATTGAGAGGTCCGACTATATGTACCTTATATTTTTACCTTATAATGGTAGAATTACTTTTGCTGCCACTACTATTTATGCATATACTAGTTTCATAATCAACTTTTCTCTGTTTTCAGGCATGGAAGTTATGGAATGAAGAAGATTTATCAACTTTTATCGATCCGTTCGTATTGAACCCGAGCACGAAAATGGAGATCAGAAAATGCATACAGATTGGTTTACTGTGTGTTCAAGAATTTGCTGAAGACAGGCCAAGTATTTCATCTGTTCTTGTCATGCTTACCAGTGAAATTTCAAGTCTTCCAGCACCATTACAACCTGCTTTTACTCAACGACATGAGATTAGAGAAACTAAGTGTACTTTGAACAATATTAGTATCACAAATCTTACTGGTAGATGACATGATCATGTGAAATTACTTTTTCAAGATATACTCAATTGTCATTAGTGATATAATGATACCGCTAGCTCCAATCTCATATGTTATGATTTGAACTTATTTTATTAAATTATTTGATATAAATATATGGCATCTAATATTATTTTTCATAGTTACATTGAACATAAGGTTACGACACAATCACATCAAATCGGTCGTTACACAGAATGAGACTTTTCGTCATCACCTAACGATGGCTAGGATAACAGGATGAACAATGACTTTTCATCGTTTATCCACGCAAAATGGCTAGGATAACAGGATGAACGCAAAATGAAACTTTTCGTCGTTTATCCACTTAGTTACGTAACGATGGGTTTTAGTAATATAATACAATCAAATTTAAGCAACAATCAAAACAAACATTTTATTTAAACTAACAATATAATATAGTAACAACCATCCAAACATAATGTATGGTGCATGAGTTGTCAAAATCTTTAGCAACTATTGATGAACATTAGTGAAGTAAAAGCTACAGGAGTGGATCCCATCCCATTCCTCACCAGCACTCAATTCTCACACATACGTGACATGTGGAATTCTCACTCATTTTACTGTTTTACTGCAAGTCAGATTCTCCATTAGAATTAACTTAGTTTTTTTTTTTTCGTTTGTTCTTTCAATTAAGTAACTCAGTCTGCTTAAGTTATTGGTCCCAAGCTTGGATTTAAAAAAAAAAAAAGATTTAGCTAGACTAACAGTGAACCTAAAACTTGTCAATTCATGCCACAGTAAAATTTGTCAATTCATGATGTTATTTTAGGTTCGTGTAAAAGATAGTTAGATTTATAATTGCTTCTTTTAGTTGCTGCGTAATTAGTTCAACATTTTATAACGGCTACTTATAGTTATTTTTTGGGTGATCTAATTAAAAAATAAGTTTTATATTGTCGGTCTGTTGCAATTGAATTCTGTATCTATATTGAATTTAAGTTATATACATTTAATAAAACTCTTTTGCACTATAGGTCACTCAAGGATATCTATAATGAAAAATCGTTTTTTTCATTGGCATGATGATATCTACAAGTTAATATTCTTGTATGGTATGAACTGATTTAAAGGAGATGCAAACTACTCCCATTGAAAAGGACACCTTGCATTGTTCGTTTTAAAGATCGTTCTTTTCATTGGCATGATGATATCTACAAGTTAATAATCTTGTATGGTATGAACTGATTTAAAAGAGATGCATACAACTCCCATTGCAAAGGACACCTTGCATTGTTCGTTTTAAAAATCGTTTTTTTCATTGGCATGAAAATCTCTGGGGTTCACAAATAAAATAACCTAATTTGGTGGCTTGTGATAGTGGAATTTAGCATGTTGTCCATTTGGTACATGTACCAGCCTAGTAGGGGCTTTGAGCTAAAAGTGACAACAGAGTTTGAAAATGATGTGTAGGTGACTCAATTCTTAGTAATTGAGTGGATGTGACAATTACTTTATTATGGATTTAAAAAGTTGAGTAAGTTTGAGAATAACCCACAAGTTTTTAAATTTACACTTTGATCCAAATGTTTGTCTAATATAACGAAAAACGGAGGGAAAAAAGACATGTTTCTCTCTCTTCTCATCCATTGTTGTTTTCTCTCTCTTAGCGATTTTTGTTGTTCATTGTTGCTGCTGCTTTATTTATCATCTTCTGCTTCATTATCATCATCTTCTACTTCATTATCATCTTCATCTTCTTCTTGTTGACCATTGTTGTTGTTATTGTTACCGCTACTGTTGCTATTTGACCAATTTCTTAGGTCAAATTTTATTTTGTACATCAGTTAAAGCTTTGGCATTACTTCATAGGAGACTTTGGTAAGTCAAATTATGATTTTTAGTTGAATTTGTGATCTGGGTAACTGCTATTATGCTGTTTTTTCAACAATAGATAGCACGCGAACATGAATGAAACATAAGTGTGATCTGTTTAAACAAATCAATCATCTGTTGCGATAGTTAAGACATCTGTTTCAACGAAAGACTCATATGTTGGATTTATGTTTATGGTTCTATAGTGTCGTAACATGAATCGAACAGATGGGTCATCTGTTGTAACATATGACCCATCAGTTGCAACAAATTAGTTATATGGTGCAACATGATAAATATCTATTGCAATAGATTAGTAACGTGTTGCAACAGAACCTGAACTCGATTCTAACAGACGTATCATTTGTTGCAATAGGGTAAATATCTGTTGCAACAGATTAGTAACCTGTTGTAATAGAACTTAAACTCGATTCCAATAGACGCGTCGTCTATTGCAATAGGTTATTCATCTATCGCAACAGGTTAATTATCTATTATAGCATGTCACTCATCTGTTAGAATCAGCTTCAAAGGTGTCTTAGTACTTAACATCTATCCCAACAAGTGCTTCATCTGTTGCAACAGATATATAGTCTGTTGCAATATATGATTCACCTATTACAATAGATGACTCGTCTATTAAAATCAGCTTCAGGAACGTAACATGAATTCCAACAGGTAAGTAATCTGTTGCGACTGATCACTTGTATGTTGCAACTTATTTTTCACCTGTTGCAATAGATTACATATTTGTTGGGATTCATGTACGGCACTATGAAATCACTATTAACTTTTTTTAACAAATGACTCTATTTGGGTACCACTAATAGAGTGATCAATAACAATAGGGGTGAATTGTCATGGTCAATGGATCGAGAAGAACAATCGATATGTATGGCATTGGAAGGAGGGTAAAATGCTAAAGACGATAACTATGACAATCCAAAGTGATGTTTTATATAATCATTTTATGAACTTAATTAATCAGCTATTGTGGACTATTGTCAACCGGAAGAACTCGTCATCAGCTACATGCATAGCTCCTTTAAAAATCAGATGGTACTACCTTTTAAAATAATCGATCAGGATCGATTGTGTACTTATCTTAGTGATTCATCCAGGCCAGTGTTAAGGGTATACGTGGTTAAAAAGACAAGAGAGAATGAGAACCAGAGTGTAGAAGAAGAAGAACAACAATACATATTTGATGATAGGTTGGATGATCTAGACATGAATGTTCCAGCTGATGATCAAACACCTACGCCCATTGATGCGACCAATACGGTGGGCAGTTCTTCTCGATCGACCCAATCTGGTAATCTTTAAGATGACGGGACCAGCTTTATCAATGGAATATCATTCAAGAACAATGCATAACTATCTACCACTTTGTTTATTTCTTTCTTGAAAAAAGATTTCAGAATAAAGAAGGTAATTAATTTGTAATGCCCTAATTTTTTGAACCGGAATGCTACACGGTGCTCATGACCCCGAAGGACCATAAGCTAACCCATGACTGATATCTGTACCTGATCACTGCATAATATAATGTAATAAATATGGAAAGCTGGTGAAAACTTGCCATAAGGTTCAAAACGTCTAAAATACTCAAAACAGAAAACTGAATACTAATATATCTGTCTGAAAAGCCTCTAACTATCTAAACTGTGGAGTTGATGGGGCATGTCCCCAACTAACTCCGTCTACTAAAAATAAACTGAATCTAATGAAGTACTAAAATAAGAAATATCCTCGGATGATGAGGACTCATTGCTACGTCTACTATTGCTGACTGAGTTTGGACTGTTAAGGTTGCTCTAGGGCTCGTGCTTCTTAACCTATGGCGTAAAGTAAAACACCATAGCGCAAATATGTCAGTACGCGGAAATGTACTGAGTATGCAAGATGGGGTGAAGCTAAATGCAAGGTCTTATACATGCATATAACTTAACTGAATAACATGAGAGTACTGAATGAGAATAAATTATAAATGTACAAACTAAAACTGAATTGTCGTAACTCTGAAACTAACTTCTGAATACATGAACTTCTTACAACTGAGCTTATTAATAATGGGATACTGAACAACTAAGTTCTGAACTTACTAATATTGACTAACTGATCTGAGATCAAACCTATCTAGCGGAGGATCTTCAAATCTCATTGGTACTGTTACTGATTAACTTTATATGAGACCAGACCTATCTAGCGGATGGTTTATGGAACTATCTGAGTTCCTTACTGAGCTGGGTGACTGTATTTGACAGTCCTAATTTCTGAATTCTACTTGGAATACTGATACTGAAACTGCAAATGTGGGAGTGCTCACTTAACCGACATGCCCCGAATCTGAACTGGTGGGGTCCTACCTGTAACCCCAGCTAGAAGGGTGTCAATACTGTGCCACGGGTAGAGACCTCTGCTATGGTCAAGCCTCTCTAATGGGTGACCCTGAATAGAAAGTCAAGCCTAAGGAAATATAACTAGTTAAATCTTTATTTTAGATTCAATTTAGTTACTATTCACCCAACTAAACCATTAAATTAAATATTATTTGCAAACCTAATTCGTATGAAAGAGGAAGAATTCCTAAATGTGTATATGATTTTTAAATCTCTTTCAATAATTTTCATCATTAAATAAGTTTAAAATTGATAAAAACGGTGGATAAAAATGAAGAAGAAGGTATAAATTAATGGGGGTGAGTTAATATATTGCTTATGGGCTAATTTGGACGCCATATCGGTCGAAAAGTACCTTCCACTCGCCTTCAGGTAAGTGTAATACACGCACTATATCAGCTGTGCAAAAGGTGTCAAAATAATATAGTTGGACGTTAATTGAGGTGTTTAAAATGAATAACATCGAACTTAAATATTAAAATGAAAAATCATGTTAAATTAAGATGTTTTTCGATGTGTTTGACCTAAATTTTGTGATGAGCATCCCTTCTTAGACCATTATTTCAGTCCATGCTAGGGGTGTCTAACGGGCCGGGCTGGGCCAATCCGAGACCGGCCCTCCCATTTTACCCGGGTTCCGGGGTGGTTTCGGGCCGGATTTGGCATTAACCGAGCCGGGCCGGGCCGGGCCAAATAGTAAAAAAATTAAAACCCACCCAAAACCTGTCCACTTAACCCAATCCGGTCAAACCCACCAAAACCCGGTCAAACCCAGTTAAAAACCGGTCAAACTCGTTTAAAAATTAAATAAAAAATCCAATATACACT
The DNA here is from genome assembly GCA_030864225.1 of Capsicum baccatum var. pendulum. NCBI lineage: Eukaryota > Viridiplantae > Streptophyta > Magnoliopsida > Solanales > Solanaceae > Capsicum > Capsicum baccatum. The sequence continues at coordinate 22,417,280 of CM061554.1, read as the reverse complement.
ATATACACTCCTATATGCACTCCAATATACAACATATATTTTTAAAAAAATATATAAAGTATAAACAATTACACATATATACGTACCATTCAATATATAATTATATATGACTATACGTACTACTTTAAATAAAACATATGCTATAATAGTATAATATATATATACACTACAATATATATATACACTAATTTATAAAACATATACACATGTATACGTTAAATATATACTACTTTAGAAGATATATACACATATATATGCACCATTCAATATATATGTATTACTTTAAATAAAATATATACTACAATATACACATATATATATACAACAATATGTATATATATAGTTACATACTAATTTATAAAACATATACACTTGTATACTTTAAAGATATACGTCTATAGAAGATATGTACACATATATACGCACCATTCAATATATATGTACTACTTTTAAAAAAGTATATACTACAATATATATACTAATTTATAAAACATAAAGTAATATATACGTTAAATATACACGTCTATAGAAGATCTATTCACATATATACACTCTATTCTATGTATATGTAATACTTTAAATGAGATATACTACAATATATATACATTACAATATATATTTGTATAGTTATATACTAATTTATAAAATATATACACATGTATACGTTAAATATACACGTCTATAGAAGATCCATTCACATATATACACTCTATTCTATGTATATGTAATACTTTAAATGAAATATACTATAATGTATATACATTACAATATATATTTGTATAGTTATATACTAATTTATAAAACATATACACATGTATACATTAAATATACACTTCTATAGAAGATATATACACGTGTATACGCACCATTCAATGTATATATACTACTACTTATAAAATATACTACATTATATATACATTACAATATGTATAGATATACTTATATACTAATTTATAAAACATATACACATGTATAAGTTAAATATACACTTCTATAGAAGATATATGTACAAATATACAAAACATATGCTACTTAATATAATAAATTAATAATATTTGGTAGTAAATTAATAATATATTAGAAGTAAGTTTTTAATTTAAAGTAGAAAACTAGAAATTCAATTTAAAATTTTAAATCGTTAAATAAAAAAAAATAAAAAACAACGACTAAGGAGTGAATGAATTTGGGGAATTTTATTGATTGCAAAATGATCCAAAATTTATAATTTACATGAATGAAAAATCTATAAATTATGCATCATTTTTTCCAACTCATTCATGTTAATATTAATGGGAACTTGCATAGGATAGTCGAAGTCAACGGGGGCAAAACCATGCATTGGACTTGATTCTGCTGAGTTCTCCCATGAAGTCATAATTTCTTCAAGTTTCAGCTCGTCGCTCGGCTCCGGTTCCATTCCTTGATTTCTTCTTTCCGCTCTAATCCAATCTCTGAGGCAAACTAAAACATTTATTGCGTTGCTTCCCAATGAGTGTCGGTTGTCTCCAAGCTGCTGTCGTCCCTGACTGAAGGCACTCTCTGATGCAACGGTTGACATTGGAACATTCAAGATATCTCTAGCTAATCTTGAAAGTACAGGATATTGTGATTCATTATTCCTCCACCAATCCAGCGTGTTGATCCGTCGTCTGCGATCCTCTGGTGCCGTCCGAAGATAATATTTCAGCTCTTCCCGATAAGTTGATGTGTAAGCTCTCTCATCAACACTGTTCCAACAATTTAAATCATAAAACGAATCAGAAAAACCACTATGTGCCGGCCTTTTAGAAGATGATGGCTCCTCGGGAGGATGAGGAGCGACAGTTGGAGTGATATTTGTAGGTACGGCTGAATCAAATAAATCAGCATAGTGATTATATAATTTTTCTATATAATCCTTTGCATCAGCCGTAGCCGTCCACAAATCAGGCTGTACTTGTTCAGAATCATGGTTAGTATTTATTTCTAAGTTAGTATAAATAAGAGTACTAAAGTGACACATATGATTATATTTCATGCACGGATTTTACATAGCACCAACCAAGTAAATAGGGGGAATCGGGAAAAAATATTTTTTAAATTTCGTAAACATGGCGCCAACAGCTTCTTTATAACCTTCTTTATTTTTATATTGTTGGAGCAAACCAGAAATATCGATTATATATACCAAAATATTACAAACAGTGGGATAGTAAGCACCGAAAAATTCAATCGTAGCTACATAAAATTTTTCTAAAAACTTAACAAGATCATTAATTACAACCCAATCAGAATTATGTAGCATGCAATCAGCAGAATCAGCAAATGAACCGCAATATTGGTTAAAAGCTAGTGTAATAGGAATTCTATATTTATAACAAGTTTTTAAAAATTCATACGTAGAATTCCATCTAGTATCAACTTCCTCAGGCATCAAAATCGGTGTAAGTCCATTTTCTTGACATTTAACTTTAAATTCTTTAATTCTCGATCTACGATTATTTCCTTGAATAAAACCAATGGCAAGACAAATTTTTTCAATATAAAGCTCAAAAAAGTCAAGACCATCTTTTACAATTAAATTATATATATGACATGCACACTTAATATGAAAAATTTCAGGCAAGGGCGGAGATAGCGTAGATTTTATTTTTGTTATAGCAGTCTTGTTGTTAGAAACATTATCAAAAGCAATACATAAAATTTTATTTTCTATACCATAATATCCGGCAATTTTAACAATAGAATCAGCAATAAATTGTCCAGTATGTTTACGATCTTCATCATATAAAAAAGCAAGAATACGTTTTTGCATCACGAAATTACTATCCATCCAATGACAAGTAACGGTTAAATAATCATTTTTATTTACAGCACGACCAAGATCAGAAATTAGGGACAATCTACATTGAATATTTTTTAACAATGTTGATAAATAAAAACAATATTGTGGATGGAGTCTAAAAATATCAGACCGACAAGTAGTTCTAGGAATACCGTTAAACATAGGATTATAAATTGCTTGTATATAACGAATAAAAGCATCAGAAGAAGGAAAACTAAAAGGCAAACAACCCACAGATACCATTTTAGCTATTTCTTCCCTGTCCCTCAATTTATTATACTTTTTCGCTACTTGACCGGTTGTTGGGTCCATTCTAGTTTGCGTTGACCCACCAACATCCCCACTACCTTTTGCAATATTTAACTCTCTTTTGTGATCTTCAGCTATATGTCTCATTAATGTACCCGTACCCCCTTGCTTACCTCCACTTCTATGCTTATATATTTATTGATAAATATTGCACTGCACCTCAATATCTGATATACGTTCAAAAAATTGCCATGCAATACTAGTTCTTTTACGAGGTTTTGGGGCACTGGGAGGACGGGAAGGGAGATTAACTGATTCAGATCTAACGTTAGCATCTCATACTGCGGGTGTTTCAGCAATATTTTCATCTTCTTCGTCTAAATTAACTGCATCTACTTCATTTTCTTCTTCTATACAGTAATTTTCCTGAGCTTCTACATAATCCATATCGTGAGCGCCTACACATATTTCTTCCTCAAAAGGTGTACCAAGCGGTACCGGAGGCGAAGGCACACGGGTATATCTAGTACTTGAACTACCTGTACCGCTAGTAATTCGCTTTTTACTACCACTACCGCTTTCGGGACAAAATTTTTTAACACCTTTAGCAGCGAGGTTTTTTAATTTATCCATAATATAAATTAAATTAAACTAAAAATATTCAAAATACACAAATATAATAAAATTAAATATTAAACAATTAATACAATAAATAAAAATTAAACGTAAGAGATGGAACGACAATACCAAATTTTGGAAGTATCCGAAGATTGCGACTTTAGAAACTTCCGCTCGTACTTTGTAAACGAAAAATTAAAAAATTAAAGTGAACACTTTAAGAAATTAAATATATTGAATATTTGAGAATTGAGATTTGAGAGAGTGAAAAATTGTGTGAAAAATGATTTGAAATTGTAGGGTATTTATAGATTTTTTTGGGGGATTAAAAAATATTTTTTAAAGTTTTTTTTTTTTTATTAAATGGGCCCAAACTAGCCGTTTGGACCCAAAAACGGCTATATAGCCGTTTGGCCAACGGCTGATTTGGCCCAAAACCAATTTTTTTTTTTAATTTTTTTTGAGCCGGACCAGGCCGGTTAACCGGCAAGTCTGGACCGGGCTTCATTCGGGCCGGGTTAACCGGGCCCATTTTAACCAAAAAAACTGACTCGAAATCTGAAACCCTAAAGCCGTAGAACTTACCGGGTTGGGTCAAAACGGGCCGAATCGGCCCGGCCCGTTTGACACGCTTAGTCCTTGCACTTTATATCAGCCTATGCTGATTGAACTCTTTATAAGTGAAATTTTCGGAAAGTGATGCATTTTTATTGTACTTTCATATTTATCGAAAGATTTTAAGTATTAATTTCCGTCATGCCTGGCTAATCTTATTTTTTATATTTTTGGGCGGTGGTTTACTTTCTTGGAAACTTAAAAATTTTAAGTGATCCTAAGTAAGGTATATGTCTTGAAGCATATCCATATATGGTCCTAGTCAAAGTGAATTAGTGCATGACAAACATGTCACAAAGGACGGTCGGTCTTAATTTTCTGCACAGAATTCACGTGTCTTGTCGTATGCCAAGTGGACCTATGAATATCCTTGGCAGTGTTTGTGTCTTTCTTTATGAATGAATGATGTCACATTTATGCTGCAATAGGTTACTAGTGTTAGGGTAGCCTTCTGTCTTCTCATTTGCTAGTTTAGTCTTTATTGAGAACTGGGTGGTCCTGCTCTTGTTTGGTTTATAAATGTTCACTTTGGAGTCAATAAATAAAATCATCCATTAAAACAAATAAATAAATAAATTTACCCACCCACGCCCATGCTCCCCCTAAAAAATGAAGTTAGAAAACAATTGTACACAACGTGACATGAAAAAAATTATTTGATGATAAATACTATTCACTCTCAATCCGAAACTTGATTTCCTTATAAAGCAAGAAGAATCATTCTGCAAAGATCCACTCTCTATGTCTCATTTTTACTTTTCTCAAATTTTTTAATTTGATTTTTCATTTTACGTGTCATTTTTCACAAATTAACAAGAGACAATTTTTTTTTCATGTTTCACCCTTTATATTAATTACTTTTTTTTTTCAAATTAAAATACAAAACATCATTTAATAGGGGTACTGATAATTTGGTCATGTTATTAATTATTTTTCTTAATTAATATGACAAGTTAAATTGAGACAAGTAAAAATGGGATGGAGGAAATACATAAATGTTAGTTATAGTTTATAGTAGTAAACATTCGCTCCAAACGGACGGAGTATTCCTTAGTCATTTGATATTTTTGTGTACTATCAGTGTACAAAATACTCTATATTATCAGTTAACTTGATTTGCTATTGCAGGTTATTCAATTATTTAAATAAAAATTTTAAAATAAATAAATTAAGTAACCTGCAATAGCAAGTCAAGTTTACCTGATAGTGTAGAAAATTTTGTAACCTGACAGTGCACAAAACTTAAATTCAAGTAAAAAATAGATCAATTAGATGTTGCCACTTAGCAAGATCTCGTTTTATCTTCTAATATTTCATTCGTCCATCTTTACTTGTTCAATATATTAAAAATAGATATCCAATAATAATAATTATTCAGTTTGAAAAATCAATGAATAATTTATCTATTTTATTCTTAGTTATTAATTGTAGTCATTACTCAATACATTTCTCAAAATATTAAATTAATTTTATCCAAATAATGATATGGTAAACTACCTATACTATTTACTATTTCTTAACATGTATGCCAAGTTAATAGTACATTCTTAAAAAAAATCTAAATGCTGCTCTTCCCATTCCCTCTCTCTATCTATGGCAACTTGAAGAAGAAATTCATGGTTGCTTCGTCCTCTCCCCAGCCTGTGGCTGAGGGAGAGACAAACGCCAATCCTAATAAGGATAATTCTTTACCAATTGTTGTGGGTACAACCGATGGCAATCAAATTATGACTTTAGGTGTTCAAAGTGATCTTGTTACTAGTGGACTAATATTAATGGCATTGAGAAGAGTATAGAAAAAGAGGTTGCTGATCAGGTTGAGAAGGAGTTATCCATTTTTTCAAGTTCGATACTTAATGAAATAAAAAATTCAAAGCCAAATAATTCTACTATAGCACCCTCAAGGAATTCAAAACTTGTTCTTGTTGAAGAGATATTGCAGCAATAACAAATGGATATTTTAGGTGATTGCGAAAAGACTGTTGCAGATAGTAAAAGAATTGCACAGTGTGACGTTGTACAAGAAAATATTTTGTTGTGCAACATGAGAACGTGAAAATTGTTGCAACTTCAAAACCTGTTGACTTGCAAGATAAAAATTTCAACATTGAAGAGAATGCATCTCAAAATTGAAATCTTATTACACACAAGAAAACACTTGGTAGTGGTATTGGTTCTTTGGAAAGTCAAAATTATTCTTCAAGTTGGAAAAAAGGTATAACTGGATGTGTCAATCATAATTTAATTTTATCAACTTAAAATATTTTTGACCCATTGTCTGTTGCGGAAAACATCCAAAAAGAGCATTATATAGAGAAAGATATGACATCACTTTCTCAAGCTAAAGTCACAAATGAGTTGATTATTGCTAAGGAAGTACAAGGGGAGGTAAGTATTTCTAGGTGGATAGATTTTGATTGATGAAGAAGATCGAGTTTCACCTTTTTCTTTGAATAACAGTTTAAGTCCAGAAGTTTTAGTATTTGTGCCTAAAAGTGCGACCACAAAGAAGAATGAGTCAAAAGCTTTAGCATCAGGACTTAATGCTTTTGCTAGTGATGAGGACCTTTCTGAGAAGGAATTTAATGCTTTTGCTAGTGATGAGGGTCTTTCTGAGGAGGAGGAGGAAGAGTTGGATATATATTTTTAAAAAGTAGCTAGGGATGCGGATGCAACAAAGAAGTGGAAGCAGTAAGAACAAAAAGAAGACACATGGAAGGCAGCATAGTTCGGATGATAAGGTTACTCGAGAATTTATTTCAAGGCACCTGCTGATGCAACTTGCTAAACCAAATCATATGACAGTTTCAACAACTTCAATAAAATTTAATAAATCAAAGAAGTGATGAGCTATGAAGTGATTTTGGATAGACTTGAAGAAGAAAACATGGAAAAAATACTTCAAGTTACATTAGACGGGCAAACTATCTTCTTTAGATCATACATGCATAAAAGGAAGTTTAAGGATGATAACTCAACTTTCTTCTTGACGTTTATGTTTTGGCATTATGTAAGTGTCCTAATCAGTAATATTATCATAGAATGTATTATAAATTCTATAATGATAATAGGATACCTAATTTTCTCTAGCTCATATTTTCTTCATGCTGGTTAATTAGTAGGGGTTTTGTTACCTCATTAAGATTGGTAAGGTCTAGTCCCCTTACTTGTACTTATTCACATTGAGGATTTTATTATTAATGAAGGACCGCTGACACTTAGTCTAGTGGTATTAATTAAAAAAAAAAAGTGTCAAGTCAATAGTAAATAATTATTGATGGACGGAAGGAGTAATAATACTTTCTTCGTTTTAATTTGTTTGGTTTATTTTAACTTGATAAAGAGTTTAAGAAAATAATTTTTTTTTTAATCTTATAATTTAAAATTAAAAATATATTAAATATATTAAAATATCACTTGATCTTATGGACTTGAACATCATATGAAAGGTTGGAAATAAAAAATAGCTACACAAAGAGACATTTTATTTTGAAATAAATTAAAAATAAAGTAATACAAGCAAATTGGAAAGAGAGAGTGACAACTCTCCATTTGCTCCAGTAATGCTCGATGGTTCCTTCAAATTTTGACAACTCATCAAAATAATATTCACTGTTTTTGAATTTATTTATCTTACATACATCTTTAGTTCGTTTTTCAAAAAATATTGTTGTCGCAACAATTTTAAAATTTTAATTTTTCACGTGACAGATAATCGATAACACTGTCTACCAATGTTAGGACAGATAATCGATAACACTGTCTACCAATGGTAGGACAAATAAAAAAAAAGTCATGATTATACATCTACTTCTGTACTTCATAAACCACTATGTCGTGCATGCTCTTAATTATGTGCATGAGTTGTCAAAATCTTTTGTAACTATTGAGCATTAGTGTAGCAAAAGCCACTGGATTGCTCCCATCCCATATATTACCTGCACAATTGCTATTCTGATGTGGCATCTGGAATTCACTCATTTTACTATTTTACTTTAAGTCAGATTCACTATTAGAATTAATGTTAGTAGCTTATTCTTCTTTATTTTATTTTTTTGGTTATTTCAAGTTAACAAGTTGGTGTGAGCTTGCTTAATTTGTTGGTCCCAGAAAGAACTATGGTAAACTGACAGTAAGCATAAAGCTTGCCAATTCATGATGTTATTTAAGTGGGTAAGAGATTATTAGACTATTCACGTTATTTTACTTGTTATTACATGTTGCATGTTTTATTTTCCTAGTAACGATTTCAACTTATTATAGACAGCTACGTGGAGTTATTTTTTGGGGATGTGATGGAGAAAAGATTTATATTGTCAGTGTGTAGAAGTTAAACTTTTACATCTATATTGTCAGTGTGTAGGAGTATATACATTGTCAGTGTAATAAAACTCCTTTGCAATATCATCAGGCTGCTTCAGGATATCTACACGTTAATCTTCTTAATTAAGTAGTATGAACTGATTTAAAAGAGATGCAAATAACTCCCATGTCTTGTCTTGCTAGGGAGGTTGTAAAGGACACGAATTAGGGTAAAAGGTTGATATAAAACAGTCGTTGTCTTGCTATATATCCATCCATACTAGTAGTTGTAGTATACTAGTATTTCTCCGGTAGTTGTTCGTCCTTTGATTTCTATTACAATCGGTTGTTTCTTGTATTTCGATTATCATATTATTTTGTTGCAGTTACTGTCCTGTTACTATATGTTGTTTTTGTTACTATCTGCTATTTCTTGACTACTTTGGATTTTTTTTGCTTGTGCCGAGGATCTATTGAAAACAGTCTCTCTACGTATTGAGGTAGTGGTAAGTTCTGCGTACAATACCCCGCTTTGTGGATTATACGGGTGTGTTGCTGCAACAGCTCCCATTGAAAAGAACACCTTGCATTATCCATTTTAAGAAACATTCTTCTCATTGACATAATCTCTGTTCACATATAAAAAAAAACAAACTAATTTGGTCGGTAGTGATAGTGCAGTTTAACAACCTTTTGTCCTTTTGGTACATATAGTTGAGCCAAAAGAAGTCTTACAGTGTGGTAATAGGAAGGGTTGGAAAACCAAAAAAGATGACCAACAGCAGAAGAAATATGCTACATTTTGTTCATGTAATGCTTGTTATTCTTCATTGTTTCAATGCAGGATTTTGCACAGAGATAGATAGCATTACTAGCACTCAATCTCTGAGAGATCCTGGGATTTTATCTTCCCCAGGAGGCGTCTATAAGTTGGGATTTTTCAGTCCTCTAAACAGCACTAATAGGTATGTTGGTATTTGGTACAATGTTTCTGCCACAACTGTCATTTGGGTGGCTAATAGGGATAAACCTTTAAGAGATTCTTCTGGGGTTGTAAAGATATCTGGTGATGGAAATGTCGTTGTTATGAATGGAGAGGAGGAGATTCTTTGGTCATCAAATGTTTCAAGCTCTCAGGTAGACTCAATTGCGCTTCTCCAAGATTCTGGGAACTTTGTTCTTGTTGATCATCTGAACAATATGAGCACAATATGGCAGAGTTTTGAACATCCTTCTGATACAATTGTCCTTAAAATGATAATAGGTGAAAACACAAGGACCGGGGAGAGGGTAAAAATAGAATCTTGGAGAAGCCCTTGGGATCCTAATTTTGGAAACTTTTCCTTAGGAATGGGCTCTGCAAGCATTCCGCAGGTGTATATTTGGAAAGGCAGTCATCCGTATTGGCGAAGTGGTCAATGGAATGGCCAGATTTTCATTGGAGTGCTGGAAATGTATGGTACGACGCGAGGTGGATTTAGAGTAGAGAACAATAGCGAAGATACTCTATATTTCCCTGGCCCTAGTGGTTTTAATTCCTTAATGACGTTCGCCTTGGATTGGAAAGGACACGTGATTCAATCATATTGGGATGAGAATGAGAAAGACTGGAAGATAACATGGTCAGCTCCCAAAAACGATTGTGAAGTTTATGGAACTTGCGGTCCATTTGGGAGCTGCAATAATTTACAGTCGCCGATCTGTTCTTGTCTGAAAGGTTTCGAGCCAAAGTATAGGGAAGAATGGGAAAAGGGGAATTGGACCAGTGGTTGTGTTAGGAGCAGAGCTTTGCAATGTGAAGTAAATAATAAGAATAACTCAGGGGATTCAAGTAAAGAAGACAGATTTCTAAAGATGGAGTTGATGAAATTGCCTGATTTTGCAGAAAGGTCAAATACTAGAGAAGACCAATGTAGAAGCCAATGCTTGGGCAATTGTTCCTGCATAGCTTATGCATTTGTCTCAGGTATCGGCTGTATGTCCTGGACTAACAACTTGATTGATATTCAGCAGTTCCAACTCTGGGGGAAAGATCTCTATATTCGTGTGGCTCATTCAGAGCTAGATATGCATACTGGTGAGTGCAGCTTATTCTGTCATTCTAGATATCATGGACTTAAGTGGATTCCAATGGATATATTTGACGTTCACCATTTGTGTTTGACCTACATTGCAGATCATCAAAAAGGCATAACGAAAATTGTAATTCCAGTAATCATTGGTACTCTTACACTCTGTGTTTGTCTGATCATTTGCTCTTCAAGGATGACCAGACGTACAGGTAAAACAGGCTATAAAGTTTTTTTTTATTATACATGGCTATAGTTAACTCGTATCCCTACTGATACTAGGAGTGAAGACAAAGGAGGTTGTTTCGGTTGATAACAAAAATCCAGTTCATATGGAAGAAGTACCAGTCTTCAACCTTGATTTGCTTGAAAATGCAACATACCAATTCCATGAGGATAATAAGCTTGGTCAGGGCGGTTTTGGTCCAGTTTACAGGGTACGATTTTATCTCTCTCGATTACTTTCTAAACTTCAAGTCAATGAAATTGGTGCTTCGCCCCAGTGAGGAGGTGTGAGAGGTTTACAAAAGCGGGTTTTAGGAAAGGTAGAGGTAGAACGAAGAAGCATTGTGGAGAGGTGATTAGATAGGACACGGTGAAGCTCTAGCTTTTTGAGGACATGACCTTAAATAGGAGGTTATGGAGGTCACGGATTAGGGTAGAAGGTCAGTAGGTAATTGAGCGTTGCCTTGTTTCCTAGCGGGATACGTTGATGCATCGTACCTGTTCCCTATTTATACCAGTAGTAGTAGCATTTGGCTCGTATTTGCCTGTCTTACTGCTTTTGTTACTCATTATTTACTGTGCTTCAGTTATCGCATTAGTTGATCATGGTTGTTGCTCTTCTTTTGAATGCTATGTTATGTTTTTCCTATTATTTTCTTTGACCTTTAGTTATTCTTAGCTGCTCTGATGTTTGCTACTTGAGCTGAGGGTCTTGTGGAACAGCCTCTCTACCTCCTCAAGGTAGAGGTAAAGTCTGTGTATAGTTTACCTTCCCCAGATCCCACTTTTGGGACTACACTGGGTTTGTTGTTGTATGTTGTTGAAATTGGTGCTTCCTTCTAGGGAAAATTGGAAGATGGGAAAGAAATAGCAGTCAAGAGGCTTTCAAAAGCCTCGGGTCAAGGGCTCGAGGAATTCATAAATGAAGTGTTGGTGATCTCTAAAGTCCAACACAAAAACCTTGTTAGACTCTATGGATGTTGTGTGGATAAAGAGGAGAAGATGTTGATTTATGAATATATGCCGAAGAATAGCTTGGATGTGTTTCTCTTTGGTTAGTCCTTACTCTTAAAACACTTTATACTTCTCATTATGTCAATAGGTGCATGTTGGATCCTCCAAAGTATTGAATTTTTAGAGGAACCGACATGAGTACATCAGCAGTTTTAGAGCATGTGAGCAACATTGCTCCATATTTCTTCTGAAGCAAAGTTAATCCGTTGTTACTATTTTCAGAAAATTTAGAAAGTGACCCTCTTCTCAACATTCTTTATTCAAATTTGACCAACATACAGATGAAGGTCACCAAGGCATTTTAGATTGGAGAAAACGTTTCACTATAATCGAAGGGGTTGGTCGAGGACTCCTTTATCTTCACAGAGATTCAAGATTGAAGATAATTCATAGAGATCTGAAGCCGAGTAACATTTTGCTCGATAATAATTTCAATCCAAAGATTTCAGATTTTGGCATGGCTAGGATTTTCGGATCTGACCAGGATCAAGCAAACACAAGGAGAGTAGTTGGTACTTAGTAAGTGGATATTGACCCCTATATAACATAGCTTTGCATAATTTTCTCCCCTAAAAAGACCATGGCATTTATTAACTATACTTCTTACGCAAACGTAATGATGTTTTTACAGTGGATACATGGCCCCTGAATATGCAATCCAAGGAAGATTCTCTGAGAAATCCGACGTTTTCAGCTTTGGAGTTCTAGTGTTAGAGATTATAAGTGGCCGAAGAAGTACAAGTTCATGGATTGAGATGCCCTCTTTGAGCCTTTTGGGATATGTAAGACTCCTCTTATATGCTATTCAAAAGAGTACTCTTATGAAAATGCCTGTACTGAAAAACCTATGCAGTCAAACCTCTCTATAACGACATTGTTTGTCCCGACTACTATAACAAAATATTGTTATATAGAACATATAATATAACATAACATGAAAAGTCGGTTAAACTTGACCATCGTAGTGAAATATTGTTATTGAGAGGTCCGACTATATGTACCTTGTATTTTTACCTTATAATGGTAGAATTACTTTTGCTGCCACTACTATTTATGCATATACTAGTTTCATAATCAACTTTTCTCTGTTTTCAGGCATGGAAGTTATGGAATGAAGAAGATTTATCAACTTTTATCGATCCGTTCATATTGAACCCGAGCACGAAAATGGAGATCAGAAAATGCATACAGATTGGTTTACTGTGTGTTCAAGAATTTGCTGAAGACAGGCCAAGTATTTCATCTGTTCTTGTCATGCTTACCAGTGAAATTTCAAGTCTTCCAGCACCATTACAACCTGCTTTTACTCAACGACATGAGATTAGAGAAACTAAGTGTACTTTGAACAATATTAGTATCACAAATCTTACTGGTAGATGACATGATCATGTGAAATTACTTTTTCAAGATATACTCAATTGTCATTAGTGATATAATGATACCGCTAGCTCCAATCTCATATGTTATGATTTGAACTTATTTTATTAAATTATTTGATATAAATATATGGCATCTAATATTATTTTTCATAGTTACATTGAACATAAGGTTACGACACAATCACATCAAATCGGTCGTTACACAGAATGAGACCTTTCGTCATTACCTAACGATGGCTAGGATACCAGGATGAACAATGACTTTTCGTCGTTTATCCACGCAAAATGGCTAGGATAACAGGATGAACGCAAAATGAAACTTTTTGTCGTTTATCCACTTAGTTACGTAACGATGGGTTTTAGTAATATAATACAATAAAATTTAAGCAACAATCAAAACAAACATTTTATTTAAACTAACAATATAATATAGTAACAACCATCCAAACATAATGTATGGTGCATGAGTTGTCAAAATCTTTAGCAACTATTGATGAACATTAGTGAAGTAAAAGCTACTGGAGTGGATCCCATCCCATTCCTCACCAGCACTCAATTCTCACCCATTCCTCACCAGCACTCAATTCTCACACATACGTGACATGTGGAATTCTCACTCATTTTACTGTTTTACTGCAAGTCAGATTCTCCATTAGAATTAACTTAGTTTTTTTTTTTTCGTTTGTTCTTTCAATTAAGTAACTCAGTCTGCTTAAGTTATTGGTCCCAAGCTTGGATTTAAAAAAAAAAAAGATTTAGCTAGACTAACAGTGAACCTAAAACTTGTCAATTCATGCCACAGTAAAATTTGTCAATTCATGATGTTATTTTAGGTTCGTGTAAAAGATAGTTAGATTTATAATTGCTTCTTTTAGTTGCTGCGTAATTAGTTCAACATTTTATAACGGCTACTTATTGTTATTTTTGGGGTGATCTAATTAAAAAATAAGATTTATATTGTCGGTCTGTTGCAATTGAATTCTGTATCTATATTGAATTTAAGTTATATACATTTAATAAAACTCTTTTGCACTATAGGTCACTCAAGGATATCTATAATGAAAAATCGTTTTTTTCATTGGCATGATGATATCTACAAGTTAATATTCTTGTATGGTATGAACTGATTTAAAGGAGATGCAAACTACTCCCATTGAAAAGGACACCTTGCATTGTTCGTTTTAAAGATCGTTCTTTTCATTGGCATGATGATATGTACAAGTTAATAATCTTGTATGGTATGAACTGATTTAAAGGAGATGCATACAACTCCCATTGCAAAGGACACCTTGCATTGTTCGTTTTAAAAATCGTTTTTTTCATTGGCATGAAAATCTCTGGGGTTCACAAATAAAATAACCTAATTTGGTGGCTTGTGATAGTGGAATTTAGCATGTTGTCCATTTGGTACATATAACAGCCCAGTAGGGGCTTTGAGCTAAAAGTGACAACAGAGTTTGAAAATGACGTGTAGGTGACTCAATTCTTAGTAATTGAGTGGAGGTGACAGTTACTTTATTATGGATTAAAAAAGTTGAGTAAGTTTGAGAATAACCCACAAGTTTTTAAATTTACACTTTGATCCAAATGTTTGTCTAATATAACGAAAAACAGAGGGAAAAAAGACATGTTTCTCTCTCTTCTCATCCATTGTTGTTTTCTCTCTCTTAGCGATTTTTGTTGTTCATTGTTGCTGCTGCTTTATTTATCATCTTCTGCTTCATTATCATCATCTTCTACTTCATTATCATCTCCATCTTCTTCTTGTTGACCATTGTTGTTGTTATTGTTACCGCTACTATTGCTATTTGACCAATTTCTTAGGTCAAATTTTATTTTGTACATCAATTAAAGCTTTGGCATTACTTCATAGGAGACTTTGGTAAGTCAAATTATGAATTTTAGTTGAATTTGTGATCTGGGTAACTGCTATTGTGCTGTTTTTTCAACAATAGATAGCACGCGAACATGAATGAAACATAAGTGTGATCTGTTTAAACAGATCAATCATCTGTTGCGACAGTTAAGACATCTGTTTCAACGAAAGACTCATATGTTGGATTTATGTTTATGGTTCTATAGTGTCGTAACATGAATCGAACAGATGGGTCATCTGTTGTAACATATGACCCATCAGTTGCAACAAATTAGTTATATGGTGCAACATGATAAATATCTATTGCAATAGATTAGTAACGTGTTGCAACAGAACCTGAACTCAATTCTAACAGACGTATCATTTGTTGCAATAGGGTAAATATCTGTTGCAACAGATTAGTAACCTGTTGTAATAGAACTTAAACTCGATTCCAACAGACGCGTCGTCTATTGCAATAGGTAATTCATCTATCGCAACAGGTTAATTATCTATTACAACATGTCACTCATCTGTTAGAATCAACTTCAAAGGTGTCTTAGTACTTAACATCTATCCCAACAAGTGCTTCATCTGTTGCAACAGATATATAGTCTGTTGCAATATATGATTCACCTATTACAATAGATGACTCGTCTATTAAAATCAGCTTCAGGAACGTAACATGAATTCCAACAGGTAAGTAATCTGTTGCGACTGATCACTTGTATGTTGCAACTTATTTTTCACCTGTTGCAACAGATTACACATTTGTTGGGATTCATGTACGGCACTATGAAATCACTATTAACTTTTTTTAACAAATGACTCTATTTGGGTACCACTAATAGAGTGATCAATAACAATAGGGGTGAATTGTCATGGTCAATGGATCGAGAAGAGCAATCGATATGTATGGCATTGGAAGGAGGGTAAAATGCTAAAGACGATAACTATGACAATCCAAAGTGATGTTTTATATAATCATTTTATGAACTTAATTAATCAGCTATTGTGGACTGAATTGTCAACCGGAAGAACTCGTCATCAGCTACATGCATAGCTCCTTTAAAAATCAGATGGTACTACCTTTTAAAATAATCGATCAGGATTGATTGTGTACTTATCTTAGTGATTCATCCAGGCCAGTGTTAAGGGTATACGTGGTTAAAAAGACAAGAGAGAATGAGAACCAGAGTGTAGAAGAAGAAGAACAACAATACATCTTTGATGATAGGTTGGATGATCTAGACATGAATGTTCCAGCTGATGATCAAACACCTACGCCCATTGATGCGACCAATACGGTGGGCAGTTCTTCTCGATCGACCCAATCTGGTAATCTTTAAGATGACGGGACCAGCTTTATCAATGGAATATCATTCAAGAATAAGGCATAACTATCTACCACTTTGTTTATTTCTTTCTTGAAAAAAGATTTCAGAATAAAGAAGGTTATTAATTTGTAATGCCCTAATTTTTTGAACCGGAACGCTACACGGTGCTCATGACCCCGAAGGACCATAAGCTAACCCATGACTGATATCTGTACCTGGTCACTGCATAATATAATGTAATAAATGTGGAAAGCTGGTGAAAACTTGCCATAAGGTTCAAAACGTCTAAAATACTCAAACAGAAAACTGAATACTAATATATCTGTCTGAAAAGCCTCTAACTATCTGAACTGTGGAGTTGATGGGGCATGTCCACAACTAACTCCGTCTACTAAAAATAAACTGAATCTAATGAAGTACTAAAATAAGAAACATCCTCGGATGATGAGGACTCACTGCTACGTCTACTATTGCTGACTGAGTTTGGACTGCTAAGGTTGCTCTAGGGCTCGTGCTTCTTAACCTATGGCGTAAAGTAAAACACCATAGCGCAAATATGTCAGTACGTGGAAATGTATTGAGTATGCAAGATGGGGTGAGGCTAAATGTAAGGTCTTATACATGCATATAACTTAACTGAATAACATGAGAGTACTGAATGAGAATAAATTATAAATGTACAAACTAAAACTGAATTGTCGTAACTCTAAAACTAACTTCTGAATACATGAACTTCTTACAACTGAGCTTATTAATAATGGGATACTGAACAACTGAGTTCTGAACTTACTAATATTGACTAACTGATCTGAGATCAAACCTATCTAGCGGAGGATCTTCAAATCTTATTGGTACTGTTACTGATTAACTTTATGTGAGACCAGACCTATCTAGCGGGTGGTTTATGGAACTATCTGAGTTCCTTACTGAGTTGGGTGACTGTATTTGACAGTCCTAATTTCTGAATTCTACTTGGAATACTGATACTGAAATTGCAACTGTGGGAGTGCTCACTTAACCGACATTCCCCGAATCTGAACTGGTGGGGTCCAACCTGTAACCCCAGCTAGAAGGGTGTCAATACTGTGCCACGGGTAGAGACCTCTGCTATGGTCAAGCCTCTCTAATGGGTGACCCTGAATAGAAAGTCAAGCCTAAGGAAATATAATAGTCAAGTCAAGCCTTAATCTGACGGGTGACTCCTGGTCCTGCACTGGCTACGCAGTTCTGGAGTACAGGAATTGCTACTAACGACTCTACCTCTCTAAAGGGGAAGTCGTCATCCCTGCACTCGCTCGGTGCTAGATCCTACTCCCAACTTAAAAACACTGACTTGATTTTTAGAACTGTACTTATATTGAGTTAAATCTGTTACTGATCATGTTTCTTGACTGAGCTGACTGAGTTCACTTGGTTTCGTTATCTGATAGAATACTACTGAATCTACTATTTGACTGAATGATACTAAGTTTCTAATTTGATTTTTTAAATGCTACTGAGATCTGAGTTGAGTACTGAACTAAAGTTGGAATGCTAACGATACTTAGATTACTAAGATTTCTTAAGTTCTATAACTATCTGAGAGTTCTGAATTCTGTAACTGACTGAGTTCCTTTGATCATAGCACGACTGAAATTATCTTGAGAATGACTCGGCTCTAGGCACACAACTATATTTTTTGGGTACAAGTACCCCCAGGACTCGATAGAAGGAAACTTACAACATGACTTCTTGAATTCATGACCAATCATCAACATCATAGCAATAGATTCACCATACACTCAAAAAGACATCTCTTCAAGCACTTGGAAATATTAAAATATATTTGTATAGGGAATGCATGCCAATACTTCATAAATCATCCCACATGGTCTTACAATAACCACATAACATGTATTCAAAGTTACATAACTGGGGATTTCATGATAATATATAACAATTCATTCAACAAGGAATGCACAAGGATGGGAATGGACACAACATGCTATGATTCATTCACTATGGTCCTTCAACAAACACTTAGCGTGTGTGGCTTATACTTAATTTGGGAGTTTCAAGTCAACATGCTATAATGACCCAATTTCCTTCACACAAGCATTTTATGAAACGCATAGGAAACATGCTTTGGTCATATCACAATTTCTATACCTAATTCCCATGAATAATTAATCAACATACAACTTGAAAGGATTTATCATGAACATCACATAATTAGTACACAATAGGGTCAAAGTTTGCAACTTTATGATCATAACATGAATTAAAACTCAACAACAATATAACCTCAAACTCAATTCACATAAACCATTAAAAACACATAAATTTATAATCTTAAATTTAGAAAGAGGGATTCTTGAACTTCTTGGCGGAAGGGAACCAAGAATCAATACTTGCATACCTTAGTTTCTTGATTTGTAGAGACTTGACGGAGGAATCTTGATGATTTGAGTCTTGAACTATGAACTATGAACTCTAGCTCTTGTTCTTAAACAATTTTGAGAGAAACTAACAATATTTTGGTGAAAATATGAGGAATCTTATGTTAAAGGGTATATATAAGGGTCAGAAGGTTATAATTTTTCCCTTGGAAACATGGAGCTGAAAGCTAATTTTTGGCCCAAGGCTATAGGTAGGGCGATGCGTTGGCTAGAGCACTGCTATAACCTGGGCAGCGCCTTACTATAGCGGTGCTAAGACCAGGGCGATTCCTTAGTGTTTGCAGTGCTGAAAGCTGGGTGGCGCCTTGAGATCGCCCTGAGCTACTATTTGTGAAATCCAAACGTGCCCTTATGCTATCCAAAAAATTCTGAAACTTACCCGAGATGTACTACGACCTTTCCCCATCACAACGCAACTTGAAAAATCTAAAAAAGGAGGTCAGGAAGGTCATGAAATAATTTGTCAAAGTTCGGAAGGCTTATGGAAATGAAAAAGTTTCAGCACTTAGCCAAATTTTTGAGTGCTAAGCTTCTCTTGGCAAGTTTAAAAGAGCGTTAACGACTCAGAAAATTTGCGGGTTCTTACATTATCTCCCCCTTGGGAATATTCATCTTCAAATATCGCTTGACAGGCTACGAGTATTAATCTACTGGACTTACTTAAGGAGCGAGAACATCTGAAACATGGCTATGTGACTGGAACTACTAATACACTAAGTTCTTACACTGAACATGCATATCTGATGCATGGAATACACAGCTGAAGCTATTGATAAGCTGAGTTCTAATATCAGACATGCATATCTGATGCATGGATACTTGACTGAGTTACTTTCATAAGCATATAACTGACTACACTGATAAGCTAAACTTTTCTACTGAACACACATATCTAATGCATGAGCATATGACTGGACTGATTCTTGAAAGTATGACTGATTATGCAATAATGACTGATGCAAAGCTTGTAATGAGAATATGAGCATGAAACTAAATGAATTTAAGGGATTGATAACTTCAGGGAGTCATGGAGTATCTCCTCCTAGGGATACTATGTCCCGCTAAGCACACTTACCTTACTGATATACTGGGGCGATGCACAGGGCATCTATGAACTAGATTATAACTGAACCTCGGGAGTCTGAAACTAATGCATATCATGAAAATAAAAGACTCATACGTACCCGAATCTATGTCAGGGAAAATTTCCGAATCATGACGAGTCTAAAGTGAATAGAGTCGATTATGACGCTGACTACTAGTGGCACTAGGAGTGGTGCCCTACTAACACAAATCTTTACCTTTCTGAGCTAACACTCTGCTTTACCACATTCTGTGACCTGGGTTACCACATCCAAAACATACCTGACTTTTAGCTCTGCACGCACCTAGATGGTTTTTGCCACACTCTTTACAAAACGGATAGGTGCGCTCACTTTTAACACTACTCTGGGCTTTGGAGACTGGAGCCCCATCATGACTAACATCTCTGAAGTTTGGTGCGGGCACACTAGCAGAGGATGGAGCTGGTACTGAAGTTTTTTGACTATGGTGCGAACGATTACCACCCTATGACCCGGCCTGGGAAAAACTATAACTACCTGTTCTGAATTTCTTATTGGATCTCTCCCTCTCCTTAGATTATCTACCTCTATCTGTTGGGCATGCATCATTAACCTATCAAGATCCATGTCTCTATTGAGAATAGCAGTTCTACACTCCTTCAACACCAACCCGGAAACACCAGTCACAAACTTACTCATACTCGCTCTAGGGTCGGCTATCAAGTCAGGAGCATACTTAGCTAACTGATTGAACTTAATACAATACTCTTTCATTGTGATGGAGCCTTATCTCAGTTTCATAAACTCTTCTACCTTAGTTTCTCTCATCTTTAGCGGGAAAAACTAATCTAAGAAGGCATCCTGAAATACTTGCCAAGTCATGGGAGCTACATCATCCCCTCTACTCTTCTTCCACATTACTACCCAATCATGAGCAATATCCTTCAGCCTATAGGATACTAACTCTACAATCTCCTCCTTAGACACATGTATAATTTGGGTGATCTTCTTCACCTCCTCAAGATAAAGCTGTGGGTCCTCACCTGCTACTGACCTAAAGAATTCTGGCAGGTTCATTTTCATGAAATTTTTGATCCTGGCTGCGGCTGAATCCCCATCTTGCTGAGGGAGGGCTGCAACCTGGCGATTTCCCTGAGCATTAGTCATCATAGCTTGATCTAGCACCTAAAAAGCTACCCAAAACTCTGCTTGTAACACATTCTCATTCAGAGGATCTACGGGCTGAGGTGGCTGATTGTCATACCTATGGGCATTATCTCTGCGATGAGACATGTACTACAAATGGAAGAAAAATAAGGATTATACTGAGAGTTCAACTTGAGCTTTTGCTCACTGGCACGACATAAATACTGAAAGAAGGTAAACTATTCCTAAAACATCTTATAGCCTCTTGTACAGAAATATGGCGCGCAACACACCCATGTACAAGACTCTATTAGATGCGGCTTTTTAGACTCCCTAGGACACCATTGAACCTTAGCTCTGATACCAAGTTTGTAATGCCCCAATTTTCTGAAACAAAATGCTACATGGTGCTCATGATCCCGAAGGACCACAAGTTAACCTATGACTGATATTTGTACCTGAGCACTGCATAATATAATGTAATAAATGCAAAAATCTGGCAAAACTTTCCATAAGGTTCAAAACGTCTAAAATACTCAAAACTAAAAACTGAATACTAATATATTGTCTAAAAAGCCCCTAACTGTCTGAACTGTAGAGTTGATGGGACATATCCCTAACTAACTCTGTCTACTAAAAATAAACTGAATCTAATAAAGTACTAAAATAAAAAACATCCTCGGATGATGAGGACTCACTGCTACATCTACTGCTGCTGATTGAGTCTGGACTACTAAGGGTGATCTGGGGCTCGTTCTTCTTAACCTATGGCGTAAATAAAAACACCATAGTGCAAATGTGCCAGTACGTGGGAAAGTACTGAGTATGCAAGATGGGGTGAGGTTGAATCCAAGGCCTTATGCATGCATATAACTTAACTGAATAACATGAGAGTACTGAATGAGAATAAATTATAAATGTACAAACTAAAACTGAATTGTCCTAACTCTGAAACTAACTTCTGAATACATGAACTTCTTACAACTGAGCTTATTAATACTAGGATAGTGAATAACTGAGTTCTAAACTAATTGATATTGACAAACTAATCTGAGATCAAACCTATCTAGCAGAGGATCTTTAAATCTCGTGGGTACTAATACTGATTAACTTTATGTGAGACCAGGCCAGGTGGTCTATGAATCTATGGAACTATCTGAGTTCCTTACTGATCTGGGTGACTTTATCTGATAGTCCTGATTTCTGAATTTTACTCAAAATACCGATACTAAAACTGCAACTATGGGAGTGCTCACTTAACCGACATGCCCCGAATCTGAACTGGTGGGGTCCAACCTGCAACCCCAGCTAAAAGGGTGTCAATACCGTGCCACGGGTAGAGACCCCTGCTATGGTCAAGCCTCTCTAATGGGTGACCCTAAACAAAACATCAAGCCTAAGTCAATATAATAGTCAAGTCAAGCCTTAATTTGATGGGTGACTCCTAGTCCTGCGCTGGCTATGCAGTTCTGGAGTACAAGAATTGCTACTAACGACTCTGCCACTTTGAAGGGGAAGCCGTCATCCCTGCCCTCGCTCGGTTCTAGATCCTACTCCCAACTTAAAAACACTGACTTGATTCTTAGAACTGTACTTATATTGAGTTAAATCTGTTACTGATCATGTTTCTTGAATGAGCTGACTGAGTTCACTTGGTTTTGTTATCTGATAGAATACTACTGAATCTACTATTTGACTGAATGATACTAAGTTTCTAATTTGATTTTTTAAATGCTACTGAGATCTGAGCTGAGTACTGAACTAAAGCTGGAATGCTAACGATACTTAGATTACTAAGATTTCTTAAGTTCTATAACTATCTGAGAGTTCTGAATTCTGTAACTGATTGAGTTCCTCTAATCATAGCACGACTGAAATTATCTTAAGACTGACTTGGATCTAGGCACACAACTATATTTTTTGGGTACAAGTACCCCCAGGACTAGATAGAAGGAAATTTACAGCATGACTTCTTGAATTCATGACCAATCGTCAACATCATAGCAATAGATTCAGTATATACTCAAAAAGACATCTCTTCAAGCACTTGGAAATATTAAAATATATTTGCATAGGGAATGCACGCCAGTACTTCATAACTCATTCCACAAGGTCTTACAATAACCACATAACATGCATTCAAAGGTACATTATTGGGGATTTCATACTAACATATAACAATTCATTCAACAAGGAATGCACAAGGATAGGAATACATACAACATGCTATGATTCATTCACCGTGGTCCTTCAACAAACACTTAGCATGCATGGCTTATACTTAATTTGGGAGTTTCAAGTCAACATGCTATAATGACCCAATTTCCTTCACACAAGCATTTTATCAAACACATAGGAAGCATGCTTTGGTCATATCACAATTTCTACACCAAATTCCCATGAATAATTAATCAACATACAACTTAAAGGGCGTTATCATGAACATCACATAATTACTACATAATAGGGTCAAAGTTTGCAACTTTATGATCATAACATGAATTAAAACTCAACAACAACATAACCTTCAAACTTAATTCACATAAACCATAAAAAACACATAAATTTATAATCTTAAATTTAGAAAGAGGAATTCTTGAACTTCTTGGGCGGAAGGGACCACCCAAGAATAAACACTTGCATACCTTAGTTTCTTGATTTGTAGAGACTTGATTGAGGAATCTTTATGATTTGAGTCTTGAACTATGAACCCTAGCTCTTGTTCTTGAACAATTTTGAGAGAAACTAATAATATTTGGGTGAAAATATGAGGAATCTCGTGTTAAAAGGTATATATAAGGGTTGGAAGGTTACAATTTTGCCCTTGGAAACACGGAGCTGAAAGCTAATTTTTGGCCCAAGGCTATAGGTAGGGCGACGCCTTGGCTAGAGTACTGCTATAACCTGGGCGGCACCTTGCTATAGACGTGCTAAGACCAGGGCGACGCCTTGGTGTTTGCAGTGCTGAAAGCTGCGCGATGCCTTGATATTGCCCTGAGCTACTATTTTTGAAATCCAAACGTGACCTTATGCAATTCTAAAAATTCTAAAACTTACCCGAGATGTACTACGACCTTACCCCATCACAACACAACTTGAAAATCTAAAAAGAAGGTTGGGAAGGTCATGAAATAATTCAGAAAGTTTGGAAGGCTTATGGAACTGAAAAAGTTTCAAAACTTAGCCAAATTTCTGAGTGCTAAGCTTCTCTTAGCAAGCTTAAAATAGGGTTAACGAATCGGAAAATTTGCAGGGTCTTACATAATTTGAGCAGTGTCTTTTGCTACAAATGTGCTAATCCAAACTGCAAATGATGGTTGAGAGCGGTGAAGTACGTAAGTTCTGACAGATTCATCATTCATAAATATGAAAAGTATCACACATGTGGTTCGGAGAACTTATCGAGCTAAAATCCTCACGCCACACTAAAGGTTCTCAGTGAATATTTTAATAATAGTTTTCCCGATGGCAAAGGCCCTTTTACATTGGTTATGGCTAATCAAATCCTTACGAAATTGGGTGTCCTGGTAAGTTATTGGAAGATATATACGTCCATGGGGATTTTCTAGGATTTGGTTAGGAGGACACACGAGCTTGGGTATGCAATCCTGGATACTTACCGTTTCATGATTGAGTCCATAAATCCCAAAAGTAAGACGATGTTTCATGTTGATGAAAATAGAAGGTTCAAGTAATTTTTTTTATCCTATGGTACTTGGATTCAAGGTTTTTGACATTTGACAAAAGGCATAGCCATCGACGGTACCTTCTTGAGGAGCAGGTATAATAGAGTTCTGCTAGCGGCGGTGGCGCGGGATATGGAGAATCACATCTTTCCTGTCATTTTTTGTGTAGCGGACAAGAAATGTGATGCCTCTTATGAATTTTTTTTGAACAACTGCAAAGCTGCGTTGAAGATACCAAAGAGTTGTTTTTTTTTTCAGATAGGCATCTAAGTATTCCAAATATGGGTTCAATTTTCTTTACTTCAACTTACTTTGGTTGTTGCATCAGGCATCTTGGAGAGAACATTCGAACCAACTATCATAATGAAAGGGTCATGACCCTTTTTATAGAGCAGCTAAAGCATATAGTAGAGAGGAGTTTTTAGACATTTCAATCAAATAGCAGATGTGCATCCCAAGGCAGCAGAATATCTTGTACGTGTCGATTTTGAGAGATGGATCTGGGCATTTTGTCTGGCAGATAGGTACATTCTTATGATTTAAAAGTCTTGTTTGAGTTACAAGTTTAGTATGATGTCGTACTAACTGATTCTTTTATATAGGTACAATATTATGACATCAAACATAGTTGAATCAATGAATTCATTGTTTGGCGATAAAAGAGAATTTCCCATCAAGGTTCTATTTGAAATAATAAATAAGAAGTATGGCCAATTTATAATGAAAGGCGTATGTAGCTTGAGGGCACAAGAACCCCATTTGTTCTAGAAATCAAAAAAATAATATCAACGAACATCAATCTGGAGAATAGGTTAGTATCTTATCACATAGAAGATTATAAGTTCAGTATCAACGGTCATGATGATGTTGCCACGATCGATTTTCAAATAAGATCTTGTACGTGCAGAGTTTTTGAATTGGACAAATACCCTATCCACATGCTATGACAGCTCTTCAAGCTCAATACGGTGCAAAATATAGACCTAAAATTTATGAGTACTCCTCTCCATATTATTCGATTGAAAAATATACAATGGAATATAGTGCGCATATTACTTCGGTGCCTCCCGAAGAATCTTGGGTTATTCCTACAAAGCTTTTGGGGAGATTAATACCTCCTCCATATATTGACCCAAGCACTATCAACCCGGGAAGAAAGCCATATAAGAGGAGGCGTGGATTCGGAGAATCATTTCCATCAAGAAGAAACAAGTGCTCTGTATGTAAACGCGTTGGACACAAAAGAACTACATGCCCAGATCATAATCCACCATGATCTTTGTAATTGCAAAAACTTGTATTGTTGTTTGTTGTGGACTTTTATATATGTAACTCATTGTTGTGAACGTAATGTTATCATTTATTATATATAAAATATTTTTTTGAATAACTTGTGCATCAATAATAAAAGGCAAAACATGAACTATATATAGCAGACCATAATTATTTTCAACAGATTACCCATCTGTGGCAAAAGATGGACATTGGTTGGAACAACACAACACAGTTCCATCAAACTGGAATGTTTTTCTCCAACAAATGGATAATCTGCTGACAAAAGTCCAACAGATGATCCATCTGTTGAAAGAACTTAAATGCCAAAATTGCTATTACTGCTGGATTCAAAATTGCTCCTTACGTCCAACAGTCTATATGTTTCCAATAGTCTATATGTTAACATGTTTAGAAGAAGAAATAGACAAAATAAAAATTAAATAAGAATTAAAAATCCAAAATCGACCAATAAAAAATAAAATACATTACGTATAGATCTGATATAGAATTAAAAAAATACATTCTAATTATCATTATTATAAGCAAAAGTATTATTATTTCCAGTCGAAAAATCTTCAACCGGCAGCAGCAAATCCCTCCTAAGCTTGAAAATCTCCATGATCATCCGCGTTCTCATGGCGGACAACTCCCACCGCAAGTCCTGAACCCGCGACTCAAGTTCTCAGACTGTGTCTTGTAGAATTGCAACGTCTCAATTTGTATCAGTCATCTCTAGAACATGCATGAATTGACAAAAAAAATGAACACAAGAGTAAAGAAAAGAGTCCGAATGTAATACAATGTATACTACGAACTGGTAGATTTACACAGAAGAAAAAAATTTACCTCAATGAGAAAGGAATATGCTCTTTGAAGAGAAGTGGTTGAAGATGTAATCCAAAAAGAAAAAATGCAAGAAATAAATTAAAGTAGAGAGACCTATTTATAGAGGATTGAATCTGAATGTGTTAGGAAAAAAGGCACGACTGTTCAGGTCCATTGTATTAATTACATTTAAACTACTGGCTTTTTGTTTTCTATGAAAAGACGGACTTTTTATTTTACATCCAAACTTCTCACCTTTTCAAAATGGTTTGAAACTTAATAACATCCATTATTATTGAGTTGTTGCAATAGATAGTTTTGGCAAAAAGGCACGACTTTTCAGGTCCATTGTATTAATTACATTCAAACTGCTGGTTCATAGTTTTATATGGAAAGACGCAGCTTTTTATTTTACATTAAAACTTCTCACCTTTTCAAAATGGTTTGAGACTTGAGACTTAATCACATACATTATTATTGAGCTGTTGTAACAGATCGTCTATCTGTCTCAATAGATAACCTACTGTTGCAACAGATTTACCATCAGTTGCAACAGATGGTCTGTATGTGCAATAGATGATACATCTGTTGCAGCATATGTATTATCTATTGCGATAGATGGCCTATCTGTTGGAGAAGATATTTTGATTTCTTCTAAAAGCTGATTCATCAGTTGCAATAGATGGGGAATTAATCTAAATTGGTGACTGTTTTACTATATAAACATATTTAAAAACAAAAAAAATGAAAATTCATGACTTGTAGCACTTGTTTTTTCTTGACGTAAATGTAGTCCTCTGACATTGAAGATGGCTACCATTTGAGCCTCCATAGTCTTGTACACTATTTAATGATGGAAAGTGAAGAATAAACATTGTCTGACATTGATAGGTAGGAAGAATAAGGTGCGTGCAGATGAAAGGATCCACTTTCATGCATGGGAGTTATGTATTACTGATTAGGCTCTCTTGATAGATACATATAAAGTATAATGATTTTATGAATGTAGTTTTTTATCGATTAGACATTGATTCTTTAAATGAGATTCTGTATTTTAAAGTCTAGTTTGATAGGTGTGAATTGATGAGGTTAAAGGGTTCCAATACGATCGGGTCAATACCCTATTACAATTTAATAATGGTTTTGCTTATGTTTATGTGTCAAGTTTGGGGAAGGGTTTAAGTTTTTGACAGAAGTGTAAATATCAAATAGTGATTGGACCAATTTGAAGGGTTCAATGGACTTTTAAAAGGCCTGGCCTTGCACTTTAGCAAACAAGAATGGAAAACCAATAGAAATTTCCCTGGTCCAAATATATATGGATGGGTTGCACGAGAAGACTATTATAAAGCAGAAGGTGATTGGAAGTATACATGTGTGGGAAGGTGGGATGGGGAAGACCATATATCAACTCAGACCTTATTAAATAAGAAACACAGGGAAGCAAGCAAGGAACTTCTAGCCAATCTGGCCAATGAAATAACTTGAAAGACGAAAAAATTGAATGAGTTTCAAATGTGGAAATGCATCCAAATATTAAAATCTATCAGTCGTTCTTGAAAAAGAAAAATGGTAAAGAGGACTAGAGCTGGACACTTTGCTAAAGACTACAACTAGCTAGTATGGCTTAAATAAAGACCCACAAAGATGCAGGACAAGAACTCTCAGGAACCAGCTTGGCGAGCACTGATGGTGGTAAGATTATCGGTTAGGCTCAAAACTTAAACCAACAAATCCTGAAGAAAAATAAAGGGATCAAACCAAGGCGTCAATTTCTGAAGTCTAACTTGCATCCCATGCCTTCTGTTTGTGGTTCTGATATGGTCAATGGTAGTAAAAACAAAAAGGTCTGAAGTTGGGCAAAAATCCTATGCCTTGTTGTTTACACTACCTTTGACCAGACCAAAGACATAAATATGAGGAATGGGATACAAGTTAACCTTTAGAATTGCCACCTTGGCTTGATCCCTTATTTTTACTTCAGGATTTATTAGTTCAGGTTTCATTCCTGACTGACAATCTTACCACTATCAGTGCTCGCAAAGCTGCAACCTTAGAGTTTTGCTTCTACATTTTATGGGTCTTCATTCAGGCCACTCTAGCTAGTTACAGACCCCTAACAAAGTGCACAACTCCAATCCACTTTACCATTTTTCTTTTTCACGAAGGACTGATGGATTTTCACTTTTGGATACACTTTCACACTTGCAGCTCATTCAATTTTTTTCATTTTTCATGTCAATTTCATCAGTTAGTTTTGCTGCACTTTTCTTTCTACCCTATGTTTCTTCTTTAATAAGGTCTGGGCTGATATATGGTCTTCTCCACCCCCTCCCCGCACAAGTATTCTTCCAATCACCTTCTGCTTTATAATAGTCTCCTCGTGTAGCCCATCCATATAAATTTGGACCAAGGAAATTTCTATTGGTTTTCTATTCTTTTTTGTTGAAGTGGGGGCCTTCGGAGGCCTTTCAAAAGTCCATTGAACCTTTAAAATTAGTCCAACACTATTGTATATTTACACTATTGCCAATTACTTGAACCCTTCCCCAAACTTGGTACATAAACATTAGCAAAATCTTTATTAAATTGTAACAGGATATCGACACCACCTACTTGGTCCCTTAGCCTTACCAGTTTGAACCTAACAAACTTAACTGTAAAATGCAGGATCTCATTTGAAAGATTAGGCACGAGATATTAATGCCCAATAGGTAAAGAACCAACATTCACAAAATCAGTGTATTGGATGTGTGTTTTCATGATAAGTTGATCAGTAATACATACCTCCCACATATGAAGTGGTTCTATCTGCAAGTAACTTATTTCTCTGAACCCATCTTTACTCTTGCCTTTAATGTTGGTTGTGCAAAAGTTGATCTAGTTTCAGTTTCTTTTATCTTCAAAAAAAAGATAAAAACATTTGATGTTAAATAAAAGAAGAACAAAAAGAACATTACAAAAGGGTAACACAAAATTGAGTGAATACAATACATTACCACAATCTGATGCAATAGATGACTAATATGATACATCAGATGATCAATTTGATACAACAGATGATCAATTTAATGCAACATGTGATCAATCGGTTGCCACAGTTGTGTCGCCTATTTCAACAGATGAAGAATCTATTGTTATAGATGACCAATATGATGCGATAAATGAGCAATCTGATGTAATAGATTCCTACTTTGTTCAATAGATGAGTCATCTATTGCAATAGGCAACACATCTATGGCCACCGATGGATGACATATTGTAGCAGATGGGTCATCTATTGGAATAAATCAAACCAACAATGCTACTGGTTTGATTTCTTCCATCAGTTGCTCCATCTATTTCAATAACTGATTCATCGGTTGCAACAGTTGAGAAAATTGTTGCAACACCACCAATAACATCAACAACAAATAAACAACACTATATGTTCCAACACCATCAATAACACTACCACTACATGTTCCAACAATACCAACACCTCCAATAACAACACCACTAACAAAGTAACAAACAACAGATGCAAATATCTAATTTAAATAACATGCAAAGAAGAAGACGAGAAGAAAAGAGCAATATTGAACCATACCTGTAATGTCTAAAAAGCAACAGGATCAGAATACCTATTTCAATCAAGAAAAGATATTGATCGATTGAGATACGAAAGGATCCTCATGCGAAAGAGGAGAAAAAAGATAGGAAAAATGAGACGGTTATGATTACCTTATAGAGGAGAGAAAGAGAATTTTGAAAGAGAGAGATGAGCTAAGTTAATTTATGGCTGAAGGAGAGAGAATTCTAAAGATGGGTTTTAAATATTCATTAGAGTCTTTGAGGGGCACGAGGAAACGGTGACATTGAAAAGACAAGGTAAAACTACTCAAGAAGGAAATTTTTGAGTTATCCAAGTAATATTTTTAATCGCCAAAGTATTTTATCTTTTTTATCTCGGACGAGAAATTGCTTTCATATAAGAAAAGATCTTAAAACATATAAGTCATTTGTTGCAACAGATGACAATTTTTGTTTGAAAATTTCCAATGGCTCAGTCATCCGTTGCAACATATTCAATAATCTATTGGATAAATTCCAATGAATTACCTCCCTGTTGCAACATATTCAATAATTTATTTGTTAAATTCCAACAGATTTCCCATTTGTTGCACAGGTTGAACATTTTTTATACAATTGCATGGTATAAACTAGTACTCAGTTTAAACTAGGGTTTGATAGATCTAGGGACGAGTACATAGGTTCAACTTATAACGCCCCGAGATCCTATCTCGAGATTTCACATGGTGCTTATGGACCTGAAGGACCACAAGCTAACCTTTTTCTGATATATGTACCTGTACACTACATAATATTTAAAATAAATGTTGAAACTTGCCATAAGGTTCAACATATCTATACATACTCAAAACTGAAAACTGAATACTAATACATCCGTCAGAAAAGCCTCTAAACTGTCTGAACTATGGAGTTGATGGGATAGTTCCCCAACTAACTCCGTCAATAGAAAATAAACAAAATCTGAAACAATAATAGTAAAATGAGATTCATCCTCAAAAGAAGAGGACTCACTGATACTGCTACTAACGGGGACTGGACTGCTGAGGATAATCTGGATCCTGTGCCTCTGAACCTATGGTGTCAAATAAAACACCATAGTGCAAATGCATCAGTACAGGAATGTACCGAGTATGTAGATAAGGTAGGCTAATGCAAGGGCTCATGCATGCACAATATCTAAACTGAATAATCATGAAAGATACCGCATGAGAACACATACATGAATGCACAGAACATGAACACAATCATCACAACTTTAGATAATGACACTCGTATACCACTTTACTGTAGACTGAACTCACTACTGACACTAAGATACTGAACTGAAAGACTCTGACTGAATTTTTAACTAAACACAACTGAATTAAATCTGATACTGATCATGTTTCTCAAAAGATCTAACTGAGTTATGCTGAGATTACTTAGTTCCGTATCTGACAGAAAAACATTGAATCATAGTATCTGACTGATGATACAGATCTTGAATAGATTACTCAAATCACTTCTGAGATTAGAATTGAATCACTTGAATACTATTAGATAGCTAATTACAAAACTAAGGCTAGATTACTAGTGCTACAGAGATTTCTGAGATTACTGAGCTTTCTTAAGTTCCACACTTGTCGAGGATACAGAGTTCTATAGTTCACTAAGTTCTGAGAATCATGGCTCAACCAGAATTATTGAAAAACTGACACGGGCTATAGACAAAAGCTCTATTTTTGGGTATAAATACCCGAGGACTCGATAGCTTAAAAGTAAGACATAATCATTCTTCATCACAAATCATTCATGCATCATCACAATCATCCATTCATCACTACCCTCATTCATTCATCATTACAATCATTCATGTATTATCACAATCATTAAAGAATCACTTTAAGTAGTTGGGCATCACAACATACTTTCCCTCTCAAGATTCTTAGGACATCGCATTAAGCATTTAGGAAACGTAGATCTCTATTCATAATCATATACCATACTAGGGAAGACATGCCATTAGATTATACCTCATTCAACGAGATCTTACATCAAGTACTTCATACCTATATCGGTCTTGTCATGTATTTGGATATCACTTGATTTGGGGGAAACTTCATACTAACACGTCACTATTTACTTGCTAACCACTTGACATGTATTAAAAGCTTAGCATATATAAAAGAGCGTAAAATTGGGGAATTTACAACCATCATATATCGACTTGTTCCTTTGTTCTCTAGGGTCTTTCAATAACCACTAGACACGACTGATTTTACACTTACTTGGCGATTTCATGCTATCTTGGCACATTTCACTCACTAAGGCATTTTATCAAACACTAGGCATGCATGGACTAGCTCACAATTTGGAGTTTCCTATTCAACATATTATAGCGGCCCTTATGCTTCACCTAAGCTCTTTATCAAACCTATGGGGAACATTCTTCACTTATTCAACCATTTCTGCACCTAAACGTCATGAACACATTACATGGAAAAACAACTTCAAAAGGGTCTATCACAAACATCACATGAATTCCACATACTAGGATCAGAGCTCATAAATTTTGTAGGCAAACATAAATCAAAACTCAACAATACATTAAACATCCATTTCAACTCATACAAATCATTAACAACTCATAAACATAAAAATCTTTTAGTTTTAAACAGGGTTCTTGAGCTTCTTGGATGAAAGGGACCCAAGAATCAACATCTACATACCTTAACCTTTGAAATTGGATGAACTTTAGTGCCTGAAACTTTATCAACACTTGAAATAAATAAATTCTTGAAGCCCACACTATGAGGAACGTGATTAGGAACGTGATTCTTGAAGAAACCTTGAAGATTTATGGATGATTTTTGGAATATTAGGGTTCTTGATTAAAACCCTAGTTATACTCTCTTGAGAGAGTTGAAAAAGAAAATGATTGAATTAGTGTTTGAATGAGGATTCCTCACATTTATAGAGGCTCAGAAAGGGTGGGAAATGATCAAAATACCCTTGCAAAAACTCCCTTGAATTGCTGGAAAATATACTTGACGCCATCCGTGACAGACCGTCAGGTTCGTGATAGGCCGTCACGAATGATCATCACAAAAGGGGTCAAAATTCTTGATTTTCTTCCCATGGCTGACGATGTCATCAGAAATTTCGTCAGAATGTGACGACGTCGTCAAAAAGGGCGTCAGAAACGTGATAGCCCGTCAGAAATGTCATCACCGTTTTCCAGCTTGACATGCTGGAGTAAAATGGGCATAACTCTTTGCTCCGATATTGGATTTAGTTGAAATTAGTATCGTTGGAAAGATAATTCAAATATCTTTCATTTGATATATATAAAACCACATATTTCTTAATATACAATGATTTATGGTCGATTGAATTTGATCCAAATTTTGACGGTTACTAAAACTTGAACGATAGTAAAGTTTTCAACTCGTTCATGAGTTAGGGGACCTCTATGATATTAATTCATTCTCAAATAGATTCCCACATGATTTAAAAGTATTTCATACTTGGGAGGATATTTCTTAAATATTTTGACTCAGATTTTCACTTTACCAAATACGCTTTAAGGCTTAGACTGAAAGAGGATATTGTGGGGCATTACATTATATCTCCCTTGAGAACATTCATCCTCGAATGTCGCTTAATATACTGAGATTACGGATTAACAGAACTTACTCAAGAAATGGAAACATCTTAGATCAGGACTACATAACTGGAACGACTGACATATAGAGTTCTCACACTGGGCATGCATATATGATTCATGGAATACTCGACTGATGATACTCATAGATGAATTCTCATAATACACATGCATATCTGATGCATGGACTCATAAATGGGATGACCTCATACACGACTGAACACACGCTGACAAGCTGAACTTTTTCTACTAAATGCACATATCTAATGCATGAATGTCTGGCTAAGCTGACTTTTGAAAGCACGACTTGACAATGCAACAATGATTGATGCTAACTTTATAAGGAAAATCTGAACATGCATCGAGATGAATCTAATGAAATGCAACATCATAATACCATGGGGTATCTCCCCCTTGGGACTCTATGTCCCTCTAAACACACTTCGCTACAATACTGGAGCGGTGCACAGGGCACCTACAGACTGGGTCATAATTGACCGATCAAGATCTGAAACTTATGCATGACTCATGATAACATATAAGCTCAAAATGAGAGCAAAGGATCTATCAATGCATAACATAAAAATGAAGGGCTTATAAAATACCCGAGTTAATTTCAAGGGATCTTTCCCGATCAAGGCGAGCCTGAAGTGCATACAATCTATTATGAGTTGAAGGATGACTACGCTGACTTTGGGGATCTGGCTTAGGACAGTCTCAAACTTTGTGACTGGTCTCACCACATTCAAAGAACACATCACTACCGGCTCTACATACACCCTTATGATTCTTACCACATTCTTCACACAACGGGTAGGTACGAACACCACTAGTACTACTCTGGGCTTTAGAGCTTGGCGCTCCCTCAAATCTGACACCCCCAAATATAGGTGCGAGTACACTAGCTTAAGATGGAGTTGGAACTAAAAATCTCCAACCATACTGAGATCTACTACCACCTTGAGACCCTGATTGCAAGAAACCACGACTACCTGTGTTAGCTCTCTTACTCACTCTCCCTCTCTTCTTTATCTTATCTGCCTCAATCTGTTGCGTATGAATCATTAGACTAGAAAGATCCATATCTCTATTGAGCATGGCAGCTCTACACTCT
Organism: Capsicum baccatum var. pendulum; assembly: GCA_030864225.1. Lineage (NCBI taxonomy): Eukaryota > Viridiplantae > Streptophyta > Magnoliopsida > Solanales > Solanaceae > Capsicum > Capsicum baccatum. Next base: position 22,382,029 of record CM061554.1, on the reverse strand, counting down.
TTCAACACATCACTTGATACCCCAGTCAAAAATATACTCATACTCGCTCTAGGGTTAGCTATCAAGTTGGGAGCATACTTAGCTAATTGGTTAAACTTAAGACAATACTCTTTCACTGTCATGGAGCCTTTCCTTAGGTTCATAAACTCTTCTACCTTAGCTTCTCTCATTTCTTGCAGGAAAAACCTTTCAAGAAAGGCACTCTGAAACTCTAGCCAAGTCACGGGAGCTGCATTCTCCCCTCTGCTTTTCTCCCACATCACTACCCAATCATGAGCAATATCTTTCAAGCTATAAGATATTAACTCAACACTCTTCTCCTCTGACACATGCATAATCTGGGTGATCTTATTCACCTCCTCAAGAAATAAATGTGGATCCTCACCTACTACTGACCCAAATAATTTGGGCGGGTTCATTTTCATAAAGTTTTTTATTCTGGCTACGGCAGAATTCCCATCTTGCTGAGGTGGGACTGCAGCCTGACGGTTGCCATGTACATTAGTCATCACCTGGTCTAGCGTTTGGAAAGCTGCCTAAAATTTTGTATGTGACACACTCTCATTTTTAGGATCTACTGGCTGAGGGGGCTGATCATCAACCCTATGGACAAAGTGTCTGCGAGGAGGCATACTCTGTAAATGAAAGAATGAAGTGGATTAGACTGAGGATCAACTTGAGCTCATGGTCACTCGCACAAAATGATCACTGAAAGAAGAGGAACTGCTCCTAAGAACATCCTGTAGCCTCTTGTACATAAATGTGGCGCGTTACACACCCATGTACAAGAATCTACTACATGCAGCTTTTAAGACTCCCTAGGATACTCTTGAACCTTAGGCTCTGATACCAAGTTTATAACTCCTCGAGATCCCATCCCGAGACATCACACGATGCTTATGGACCCGAAGGACCACAAGCTAACCCTTTTCTGATATCTGTACCTGTACACTGCATAATATCTAAAATAAATGCAAAAACTTTCTATAAGGTTCAACACATCTATACATACTCAAAACTGAAAACTAAATATTAATACATCCGTCTGAAAAGCCTCTAAACTGTCTGAACTATGGAGTTGATGGGACAGGTTCCCAACTAACTCCATCAACTGAAAATAAACAAAATCTGAAACAATAATAGTAAACTGAGATTCTTCCTTGAAAGAAGAGGACTCACTGATACTGCTACTAACGGGGACTGGACTGCTGAGGATAATCTGGATCCTGTGCCTCTGAACCTATGGTGTCAAATAAAACACCATAGCGCAAATGCATCAGTACAGGAATGTACCGAGTATGTAGATAAGGTAGGCTAATGAAAGGGCTCGTGCATGCACAATATCTAAACTGAATAATCATGAAAGATACCACATGAGAACACATACATGAATGCAGAGAACATGAACACAATCATCACAACTCTAGATACTGAAACTCGCATACCACTTTACTGCAGACTGAACTCACTACTACACTGAGATACTAAATCATTGACTCATTTGATACTGATAACTTAGGATCTAGATGTGCTTACATCAAGGACTGAACTCTGATCTTACTGCTTTTGACTGACAGAATTAGAGATCAACTTTGCTAACAGATTATTCTAGAAGCGATTATCAATGATAAGAAGTATGATTATATCTAAATCTGATGATAAGACTATTCTATAGGAATCTAATACTGTGATTAAGCCTATCTGGCAGCATATCTCTTAATATGATATTAATCAACTGTATATGTGACCAAGCCTATCTATCGGGATGGTCCATGAATCAACGGAACTATCTGAGTTCCTCATAAAGATAGATGACTATATCTGACAGTCCTGATTTCTGAAGATTGATTCTAAAACTGAGACTGAATCTAAAACTGAAACTGTGGAAAGTAGTCACTTAATCGACATGCCCCAACCTACCATAGGTGAGGTCCATCCTCTACCCTAGTTTGGAGGGTACCAATACTGTGCCACGGGTAAAGACATTATCTTTATATGCATTATCTTTATGTGACCCTCATCTATCAGGTGCTCAAACGAGAATGGTGGAGCCTTCATCTAACAAGGCAAGCGACCTCATCTACCCTCATCTAACAGGTATGATGTCTCTTATCTACCCTCAACTAGTAGGTATGATGTCTCAACCAACGCTGGCTACATAGTTTTGGAGTACAAAGATTGCATCTAAGAAAAACATCCTCTACTAGTAGGTGAGTGCCCATCCTTAAGCTCGCTCGGTACTAGTTTCTACTCCCAACTGAAAGACTCTGACTGAATTCTTAACTGAGCATAAGTAAATTGAATCTGATACTGATCATATTTCTCAAAAGATCTAACTGAGTTACACTGAGATTACTTAGTTTCGTATCTGACAGAAAAGATATCGAATTATAGTATCTGACTGACGATATAAAGCTTGAATAGATTACTCAAAAGACTTCTGAGATTAAAATTGAATAACTTCAATACTATTAGGTCTGAGCTGATTACCAAACTAAGGCTAGATTACTAGCGATACAGAGATTACAGAGATTTCTGAGATTACTGAGCTTTCTTAAGTTCTGCACTTGTCTGAGAATACAGAGTTCTATAGTTCACTGAGTTCTGAGAATTATGGCTCAACTGGAATTATCGAGAAACTGACACGGGCTCTAGACAACAACTCTATTTTTGGGTACAAATACCCCCAGGACTCGATAGCATAAAAGTAAGACATAATCATTCTTCATCACAAATTATTCATGCATCATCATAGTCATCCATTCATCACTACCATCATTCATTCATCATTACAATCACTCATGTATTATCACAATCGTTAAAGAATCACTTCAAGTAGTTGGGCATCAAAACATACTTTCCCTATCAAGATCCTTAGGACATCGCATTAACCATTTAGGAAACATAAACCTCTATTTATCATCATATATTAGCCTAGGGAAGACATGCTATTAGATTATACCCCATTTAATGAGATCTTATATCAAGTACTTCGTACCTATATCGGTCTTGTCATGTATTTGGATATCACTTGATTTGGGGGAAACTTCACACTAACACGTCACTATTTACTTGATAACCACTTGACATGTATTAAAAGCTTAGCATATATCAAAAAGCACAAAATCAGGGAATTTACAACCATCATATCTCGACTTGTTTCTTTGTTCCCTAGGGTCTTTCAACAACCACTAGACTCGACCAATTTTAACCCTACTTGGGGATTTCATGCTATCTTCGTACATTTCACTCACTAAGGCATTTTATCAAACACTAGGCATGCATGGACTAGCTCACAATTTGGAGTTTCCTATTCAACATACTATAGCGGCCCTTATGCTTCACCTAAGCTCTTTATCAAACCTATGGGGAATGTTCTTCACTTATTCAACCATTTCTACACCCAAAAGTCATGAACACATCACATGGAAAAACAACTTCAAGAGGGTCTATCACAAGCATCACATGAATTCTACATACTAGGGTCAAAGCTCATAAATTTTTTAGGAAAACATAAATCAAAACTCAACAACACATTAAACATCCATTTCAACTCATACTAATCATTAACAACTCATAAACATAAAAATCTTTTAGTTTTAAAAAGGGTTCTTGAGCTTCTTGGATGAAAGGGACCCAAGAATCAACATCTACATACCTTAACCTTTGAAATTGGATGAACTTTAGTGCCTGAAACTTTATCCACACTTGAAATAAATAAATTCTTGAAGCCCACACTATGAGGAACTTGATTCTTGAAGAAACCTTGAAGATTTATGGATGATTTTTGGAATATTAGGGTTCTTGATTGAAACCCTAGTTATACTCTCTTGAGAGAGTTGAAAAAGAAAATGATTGAATTAGTGTTTGAATGAGGGTTTCTCATATTTATAGAGGCTCAAAAAATGATGGGAAATGATCAAAATACCCTTGCAAAAACTCCCTTGAATTGCTGGAAAATATACTTGACGCCATCCGTGACAGACCGTCAGGTTCGTGATAGGCCGTCACAAATGATTGTCACAAAAGGGGTCAAAATTCTTGATTTTCTGCCCAAGGCTGATGATGTCATCAGAAATTTCGTCAGAATGTGACGACGTCATCAAAAAGGGCGTCAGAAACGTGATAGCCCGTCAGAAATGTCATCACCGTTTTCCAGCTTGACATGCTGGAGTAAAATGGGCATAACTCTTTTCTCCAATATCAGATTTAGTTGAAATTAGTATCGTTGGAAAGATAATTTAAATATCTTTCATTTTATATATAGCAAACCACCCATATCTTAATATACAACGAGCTATGGTCAATTGAATTTGACCTAAATTTTGACCGTCACTAAAACTTGAACGATGAGAAAGTTTTCAACTCGTTCATGAGTTAGGGGACCTCTATGATCTTAATTCATGCTCAAATAGATTCCTAAACAATTTCAAAGTATTTCATACTTGGGAGGATATTTCTTAAACATTTTGACTCGGATTTTTGCTTTAACAAATACGATCTACGGCTCAGACTGGATAAGGATTTTGTGGGGCATTACACAACTACAACTTCAATTGAGTCTTTTGCAATTGCATGGTATTTGTATTGGTATTGTTTTCCTCCCGACCAGAGTTATCAATCGATCACTCTGAGATGAAATGATTCTCACTAACTTATTATTATAAGCTAATACCTAAATTGATTTAGATAGATCTAAGGATGAGTACATAGGTTCAACTACAACTTCAATTGAGTCCTTTCCAATTGCATGGTGTTGCAGTCCTCCAAACCCGAGGCGTTGATAGATCACTCTGATATGAAATAATTCTCATTAAATTATTATTATAAGCTAATATCGAAATTGATTTAGATAGATCTAGGAATGAGTACATAGGGTCAACTTCAACTTCAATTGAGTTTTTTCCAATTGCATGGTGTTGGTGTTAGTGTTGCATTCCTCCCGACCCGAGTTGTCGATCGATCACTCTGATATGAAATTATTCTTATTATCTTATTATTATAAGCTAATAACTAAATTGACTTAGCTAGATCTAGGTACGAGTACATAGGGTCAACTACAACTTCAATTGAGTCTTTTATAATTGCATGGTGTTAGTGTTGGTGTTACGTTCCTCCTAACCCAAGTCATCAATCGATCACTTTGGTATGAAAAGATTCTTATTAAATTATTATTATAAGCTAATACCTAAATTTATTTAGCTAGATCTAGGAATGAGTACACAGGTTCAACTATAACTTCAATTGAGTCTTTTGCAATTGCATGGTGTTGGTGTTGGTGTTGCATTTATATCGACCCAAGTCATTGATCAATCACTCTGATATGAAATAATTCTCATTAACTTATTATTATAAGCTACTACCTAAATTGATTTAGCTAGATCTAGGGATGAGTCCATAGGGTCCACTGCAACTTTAATTGAGCCTTTTGCAATTGCATGGTGTTGGTGTTAGTGATACATTCCTCCTGACCCGAGTCGTCGATCGATCACTCTGAGATGAAATAATTCTCATTAACTTATAATTATAAGATAATACCTAAATTTATTTAGCTAGATCTAGGGACAAGTACATAGAGTCAACTACAACTTCAATAGAGTCTTTTGCAATTGCATGGTGTTGGTATTGGTGTTGCATTCTTGTAATACCCAGCAAATTTTTTTAAGTCGTTAATGCTCTTTTAAGCTTGCCAAGAGAATTTTAGCACTCAAAAATTTGGCTAAGTGTTAAAACTTTCTTCATTCCATAAGCTTGCTAACTTATATAAATTATTTTGTGACCTTTCCGACCTCCGATTTTAGATTTTCAAGTTGCGTTGCGATGCAGCATGGTCTAGTACATCTTGAGTGAGTTTCAGAATTTTTGGAGTCCGTTTAGGGCATATTTGGATTTCAAACCAGTGGCAGCATGCAATTAGCATGCGACGCATGCTCCAACGCACTGGGCCTAGTATGCGATAGAGCATGCGATGCATGCTCCAGTGTGGTGGACTAGAGCATGCGATGCATGCTCCATAGCACGCTACTAAAATTTTCAATTTCTAGCCCAGCGAATTTAAGGGCAAATTAGACTTTTTCCCCACCTCTATATAAGTCCGTAACACAGAATTAAACACTATTTTCACCCAAATTACATTGCTTTCTCTCCGAAATCCCTCAAGAACAACCTAGGGTTTCAACCCAAAGGTTTAAGAACTCCTCCGTCAAGGCTCTCCAAATCAAGAAACTAAGGTATGCAAGTGTTGATTCTTGGGTTCCTTCCACCTAAGAAACTCAAGAACCCTTTTTCTTAAATTCAAAGATTATGTTTTATGAGGTTTTATGTTTTATGGTTTGAAATTGAAGTTTTTGATGTTTTTGAGATTAAGTTCATGTTTTGATGATAAAGACTTTTTAAGAAGCATGTTGAATTATGTGGTTATGTTAATTGGTGTAATGAATTATTGTATGACCAAATGGGTGCCTCCCATATGTTTGTTAAAATGCTTATATGAAGAAAATAGTATCATTGTAGCAAGTTAAGTATAAAATCCCCAACCTTGTGATAAGTAAAGTATGTCAAGTGTTTGTTGTAATGCCAAGATGAATAAAGTATAATGTGTTGCAAGTACTCCTTATTCATGTGGATTCATTATTTAATAAGTTATGAGGCCATAGCATGCCTCTATATATAATTACATGTTGAAGAATCCCCAATTTATGTACACATGAATGCACATGTACCTAATGCTAGATATTGTGGGATGAGATGTGAAGTGTTGGAATGTATTCATTATGTGATTACATGTTAATATTTCCAAGTGCTTCAAGAAATGTTTAGTTGAGTAGTGGTGAATGATAGTCTATTGTTGTGAGGTGATGTTGGTCATGAATTCAAGAAGTCATGTCTTGTCAGTTTCCTCCCATCGAGTCCTGGGGGTACTTGTACCCAAAAAATATAGTTGTGTGCCTAGAGACGAGTCAGTCTCAAGATAATCTCAGTTGTGCGATGATCAATAGAATTCAGTCAATGACTGAACAGTAAGAAAACTCAGTAGTCTCAATATTTAGTTTAATCAAGCTCATTACTCAGATCAGATCTTAGTAGTATTTAGTACCCAGTCAAGACTTCAGTAAAACTCAATAAGATACAAGTTCAGTAGCACTCAGACAGAAAATGGAATTTAGTAGTATTCCGTCAAACACGAAACCAAGCAAAGTCAGTCAGATCAGCCAAGTAAGATAATTAGTAACAAGATTTAGCTCAGTCTAAGTTCAGTTAAGAATCAGATCAGAGTCTTTCAGTTGGGAGTAGGAACTAGAATCGAGTAAGTATGGGGATGACGGTTTCACCATTAGAGAGGCAGAGTCGTTAGCAGCAATCCCTGTACTCCAAAACTGCATAGCCAGTGCAGGATGTAGGAGTTACCCATCAAAGAAAGGCTTGTCACCCATCAGAGAGGCTTGACTATTATACTTCCTTAGGCTTGACTTCCTACGAGGGTCACCCATCAGAGAGGCTTGACCATAGTAAAGGTCTTTACCCGTGGCACGATATTTACACCCTTCCCACTGGGGTTACAGGTTGGACCCTACTATTTTAGATTTGGGGCATGTCGGTTAAGTGAGAACTCCCATAGTTGCAGTTTTAGTATCAGTCTTTAGTGTAGAACTCAAAAATCAGGACTGTCAGATATAGTCATCTACCCCAGTTAGGAACTCAGGTAGTTCCATTGATTCATAGACCACCCATTAGATAGGTCTAGTCTCACATAAAGTTATTCAATATCAGTTCTTATAGAGATCACCCGTTAGATAGGCCTGATCTCAAGATTAGTCCCAATATGCTCAGTCACAATATGCACAATATGTTCAGTAGTTATATATTCTCTATGTATGCTAATCCATCTCTTGCATATCATTCAGTTAAGTTGTGTTCATGCATAAGCCCTTACATTCAGCTTTACCTCATTTGCATACTTAGTACATTTAAACGTACTAACGCATTTACACTATGGTGTTTTATTTGATGACATAGGTTCAAAAGCACGATCCCCAGAGCACCCTTTGCAGTCCAGATTCAGTCAGTAGCAGCAGTTAGAGGCTTTTCGAATAGATGTATAAGTATTCAGTTTTTAGATTTGTGTACTTTAGATGTTTTGAACCTTATGGCAAGTTTTTGCCAGTTTTCATATTTATTTTATTATATTATGTAGTGCTCAGTTACAGATATCAAAACAGGGTTAGCTTGTGGTCCTTCGGGATCATAAGCACCGTCTGGCATTCTGGTTCCAAAAAATCAGGGTGTTCCAAACTTGGTATGAGAGCCTAAGGTTTAATAGTGTCCTAGGAAGTCTGAAAAGCCGTATTTAGTAGAGTATTGTACATGGGTGTGTTGCGCGCCACATTTATGTACAGGAAGCTATAAGATATTTAACAGTTTCCCTTTTTTCAGTGTTCATATTGTGCCAGTAAGCAAAACCTCAAGTTGAAGTCTTAGTCTAATCCTTGTTCCTCTTCCGTTTGCAGAACATGCCTTCTAAGAAGAGAAAAAGAAAACAGTCAGCCCCTCAGCCTATCGATCTCCAGAATAAAAGTGTGTCATATACCAAGTTTTGGGTAGCTTTTCAGGCGCTAGCCCAAGCGGTGACAACTACTGTGCAGACCAATTAGAAGGCTGTTGCTCCTCGACAGCAGGGTGATGATGTAACTACATCCAAACTCTGTGACTTTATTAGAATGAGCCCTCCCTAGTTCTTTGGGTCTAAGGTAGGTGAAGACCCGTAGTTATTTCTAGAAGAGGTAAAGAAAATCACCCAGGTTATGTATCTATCTAAGGAAGATAGCATAGAACTGGCCTCCTATAGGATCAAAGATATTGCTTATGATTGGGTAGTGATGTGGAAGAAGAGTAGAGGGGAGGATGCAACTCCCATGACTTGGCAAGTATTTTAGGATGCCTTTTTAGATAAGTTTTTCCCGCTAGAGATAAGAGAAGCTAAGGTAGAAGAGTTTATGAACCTGAGATAAGGCTCCATGAAAGTGAAGGAGTATTGTCTTAAGTTCAATCAGTTAGCTAAGTATGCTCCTGACTTGATAGCTGACCCTAGAGCGAGTATGAGTGAGTTTGTGACAGGTGTATCCGAGTTAGAGTTGAAAGAGTGTAAAACTGCCATGCTCAATAGAGACATGGATCTTGCTAGATTGATGATGCATGCATAGTAGATTGAGTCAGATAAGGTGAAGGAAAGAGAGATCTAATAAGAAATCCAAAATGAATAGTCAAAGTTTTTCCCAGCCAGGGTCATGGGGTGGTAACCGTTCTCATCATACTCAAAATTTTTTAGCTCTGGCTCTATCCTCATCTAGTGTACCTGTCCTCAGTTCAGAGATGTCAATCATGATGAGGCGCTAGGTTTCAAAGCCCCGAGTAGTGTGAGAAGTGAGTGTACCTATCCGCTTTATAGAGAGTGTGGCAAGAATTATCTAGGTGTGTGTAGAGAAAATAGTCAAGTGTGTTTTGGATGTGGTCAGCCAGGCCACAGGATGCGAGAGTGTAGAGTTTTAGCTCAGAGGGCTATAGATTTACGTCAGCAAAGTGCCACTACTAGTACCGCTGGTGGTCAGCGTCAGAACAGACTTTATGCGCTTCAGACTAGCCATGATCATGAAAGTTTCCCTGACATAGATTCGGGTATGTTATGAGTCTTTATCTTCCTGATATGCATAGTTAGACCTTGTGCTCCTATTTGAGCTTAAGTTTCAGCATGAGTTAACTAGTTTATTTTCTCAGCATTCAGATTTGCATAGTTTGTTTTATCATCTTTTCATTTAATCCTGCTATAAGGAATCTCAGACCCATTCCTATTCAAAGGTAAAGTATCCTAGTAGTCACTAGTATAACTCAGTTCATGCATCATACATTATTTTCAGCTCTCAGATGTTTAGATATGATCCATGTCATAGATGTCGTGTTCACCGCCCAGTAGTTCTCAAGAATTTCTATGATGTAAGTATTTTTAGAGACATAGTATCCCAAAGGGGAGATGCTCTATAACTCCCTGAAGTTATCAATTCCATAAACCCATTCATTTTCATGCACAGATTCTTATTACGAGTTAGCATTAGTTATCATTGCACAATCAGTCGTGCTTTCAAGAGTAAGTTCGGTCAGACCTCTATGCATTAGATATGCATGTTCAGTATAGAAAGTTTAGCTTATCAGTGTATTCAATCATACGTTCATGATAACAACCCATTCAAGTATCCATGCATCAGATATGCATTTCCCTTATGAGAATTCAACTTATCAATAGTTTCAGTTGGGTATCCTATGCATCAGCTATGCATATTCAAGTAGAAGATTCAGTATGTCAGTAGTTTCCGTCATATTGATATGTTTTAGATATTCACGTCCCTTAAGTAAGTTCAGTTGATCAGTACTCATAGCCTATCAAGCAACATTTGAGGACGAATGTTCCTAAGAGGGAGCTAATGTAAGACCTTATAAATTTTTCCCAGTCGTTAACACTCTTTTAAGCTTGCCAAAAGAAGCTTAGCACTCAAAAATTTGGCAGAAAAAGTCTAATTTGCCCTTAAATTCGCTGGGCTGGAAACTGAAAATTTCAGCAGCGTGCTATGGAGCATGCGTCACATGATCTAATCCACCGCGCTGGAGCATGCATCGTATGCTCTATAGCATGCTAGGCCAGTGTGTTGGAGCATGCTTCGCCTACTAATCGCATACTTCCACTAGTTTGAAATCCAAACACGCCCTAAATAGACTCCGAAAATTTTGAAACACACCCGAGATGTACTATGACCTTGCCCCATCGCAACGCAACTTGAAAATCTAGAATCCGAGGTCGGAAAGGTCACAAAATAATTTGTTGAAGTTAGCAAGCTTATGGAATGAAGAAAGTTTCAACTATAAGTCCATAACATGGAATTAAACACTATTTTCACGTAAATTACATTACTTTCTCTCCAAAATCTTTAAAGAACAACCTAGGGTTTCAACCCAAAGGTTCAAGAACTCAAGAACTCCTCTGTTGAGTCTCGCCAAATAAAGAAAATAAGGTATGCAAGTGTTGATTCTTGGCCTCCTTCCAACCAAGAAGCTCAAGAATCCTTTTTCTTAAATTAAAAGATTATGTTTTATGAGTTTTCATGTTTTATGTGGTTTGAAATTGAAGTTCTTGATGTTTTCGAGATTAAGTTAATGTTTTGATGATAAAGCCTTTTTAAGAAGCATGTTGAATTATGTAGTTATGTTAATTGGTGTAATAAATTATTGTATGACCAAATGGGTGCCTCCCATATGTTCGTTAAAATGCTTATAGGAAGAAAATAGTATCATTATAGAACATTAAGTATAAAATCCCCAACCTTGTGATAAGTAAAGTAGGTCAAGTGTTTGTTGTAATGCCAAGATGAATAAAGTATAATGTGTTGCAGTACTCCTTATTCATGTGGATTCATTATTGAATAAGTTATGAGGCCATAGCATGCCTCTATATACAATTACATGTTGAAGAATCCCCAATTTATGTACACATGAATGCATATGTGCCTAATGCTAGATCTTATGGGATGAGATGTGAAGTGTTGGAATATATTCTTTATGTGATTACATGTTAATATTTCCAAGCGCTTGAAGAAATGTTTAGTTGAGTAGTGGTGAATGATAGTCTATTGTTGTGTGGTGATGTTGGTCATGAATACAAGAAGCCATGTCTTGTCAGTTTCCTCCCATCGAGTCCTGGGGGTACTTGTACCCAAAAAATATAGCTATGTGCCTAGAGCCGAGTCAGTCTCAAGATAATCTCAGTCGTTCTATGATCAATAGAATTCAATCAATGACTGAACAGTAAGAAAACTCCGTAGTCTCAGTATTTAGTTTAATCAAGCTCATTACTCAGATCAGATCTTAGTAGTATTCAGTACCCAGTCAAGACTTCAGTAAAACTCAGTAAGATATGAAGTTCAGTAGCACTCAGACAGAAAGTAGAATTTACTAGTATAACGTCAGACACAGAACCAAGCAAACTCAGTCAGATCAGTCAAGTAAGATAATCAATAACAAGATTCATCTCAGCCTAAGTTCAGTTAAGAATCATATCAGAGTCTTTCAGTTGGGAGTAGGAACTAGCACCGAGTGAGTATGGGGATAAAGGTTTTCTCGTTAGAGAGGCAGAGTCGTTAGTAGCAGTCCTTGTACTCTAAAACTGCGTAGCCAACGCAGGATATAGGAGTCACCCGTCAGACAAAGGCTTGGCACCCGTCAGAGAGGCATGCCTATTATACTGCCTTAGTCTTGACTTCCTATGAGGGTCACCCCTCAGAGAGGCTTGACCATAGAAGAGGTCTTTACCTGTGGCACGGTATTGACACCCTTCCAGCTAGGGATATAAGTTGGACCTTTTTAGTTCAGATTGGAGCATGTCGATTATGTGAGAAATCCCACAGTAGCAGTTTCAGTATCAGTCTTCAAAGTAGAACTCAAAAATCAGGACTCTCAGATACAGTTATCTATCCTAGTAAGGAACTCAGGTAGTTCCATTAATTCATGGACCACCCGTTAGATAAGCCTGATCTCACATAAAGTTATTCAATGTCAGTGCTTACAGAGATCACCCGTTAGATAGGCCTGATCTCAAGATTAGTCCCAATATGCTCAGCCATAATATGCATAGTATGTTCAGTAGTTACGGATTCTCTATGTATGCTAATCTAGCTCTTGCATATCATTCAGTTAAGTCGTGTTCATGCATAAGCCCTTGCATCCGTCTTTACCTCATTTGCATACTCTGTACATTCAAAAGTACTAACGCATTTATTCTATGGTGTTTTATTTGATGCCATAGGTTTAGAAGCACGAGTCCTAGAGTACCCTTAGCAGTCCAGATTCAGTCAGTAGCAACAGACATAGCTGTGAGTCCTTATCATTCGAGGATGCTTCTTATTTCAGTTTTATAATAGACTTAGTTTATTTTATTAAACGGAGTTAGTTAGGGACCTATACCATCAACTCCATAGCTCAGGCAGTTAGAGGCTTTTCGGGCAGATGTATAAGTATTCAGTTTTCAGATTTGTGTACTTTAGATATTTTGACTCTATGGCAAGTTTTTGCCAGTTTTTGCATTTATTTTATTATATTATGCAGTACTCATGTATAGATATCAAAAGAGGGTTAGCTTGTGGTCCTTCGGGATCATGAGCACCGTGTGGCATTCCGATTCCAGAAAATTGGGGCGTTACAATTCCTCCTGACTCGAGTCATCGATTGATCACTCTAAGATGAAACGATTCTCATAAACTTATTATTATAAGATAATACCTAAATTGATTTAGCTAAAAATAATTAATATCAATTCGGACCAAATTAATATTTTCAAAACTTGTCATTCTTTCCAAAATATAAATCAACCCATAGAAATCATCTATTTGTTGAAAAAAGTTTTATCATTTCAAATCTCGAGTTCTCCCTCTTTTCTTTCTCTCTCAATAAGACAGACAACATCTACTCAACATATTGCTCAACCCTTCACAATAGATCAATTTTCTTCCCATTTTTGACCACATAGGTGTTATTTTTGACTTTATTCTTGCTTGTATCCGTCGTTTTTCTCTATATTCATAGGTAACAGAGTTTGAGAAGAGTTCTATATTTGATTTTTTATAAAAATTAGGGTTTTATAGTTAATTATGAAAAAGAAGACTTTTAGTTGTATGATCTTTAAAAATACAACTAGAGGGAAGGCATTGTCCCAGCGACCACCCAGCAAAACCAATAAATACAAGAAAAAAATAGATGGGTTGTTGGACATTGCTGGACGTGGCTGTAAAGCATTGGATTTGATGATAGATATCAAGGATAAAACCATACCAAAGCAGTACAGGGAGCAATTGTGCTTAGTTTGGTTTTCCCATTCCGTTATATTGGCAAGAGACGTCAACAAGGTCATAAAAGATGATTTGTTGGTACGTGTTGAGGATTTTGAGAAATTCAACAATTATCCTTGAGAAGATCATATTATACGACTTTCCTTGGGCTTTCATGGTAAAATTAATCACTATTTTTACTCATCTATTAATTTATATTGAATATAGTTGTTTTGGCTTTTTTTTGCTTACTTTCTGTTTACATTTTTTAGGCTTGGGAATTTGAAGACATTCATTCCCCCAACTCTGAAAGCAGGTAATGGAATACTCGGATGAGGTTTCTCATCTAAGAATATTTAGGTGGTTGGATGCAAAGAACAACACAAGAATTAAGGAGGCTGATCTCTTTAACCCTTTGGATGATGCAGTATGTCTTCTTTCAAGTAAAATAATTTGACTCAATGAAAGCTATTGAACAGATGTTATATCTAGTGCAATAGATATTATATCTCATGCACCAGATGGGTTATCTGTTGTGACAAATTATCGTTCATGTGACAACTGGTGCAATAAATGGGTAATCTATTGCGATAAACGATTGATATTTTGCATCAGATTACCCATCTGTTGCTTTGGTTCTCTAAACTTGACTCTAACAGATTAACCATCTACTATAATTTATGCAACAAATGGGTAATCTGATGTAAAATATTGTTAATCGATTACGACATACAGATCATCTGTTGTATAACATGTAACCTAACAAATTATCCATTTTATGCCAACTGGTGCAACAAATTGGTAATCTGTTGCGACAGATGATTGATATTTTGCATTAGATTACCCATCTATTTCCTTGGTTCTCTGAACCTGACTCAAACGAATCAACCATCTACTGCAAATTATGAAACAGATGGGTAATTAATGCAACATATTATTAATCAGTTGCGACATACAGATCATCTGTTGCATAAGTTATCTGTGTTAACATGTAACCCGAGTGTGAAAATTATTATATTATATGATTTAAATGTATTTATCTTTTTTATAGGTTGTGCATCCATGGATCATGCCTACTGAGCAACAGTTAGGGATGACTTCTTTTATTACTCTAAGTCATTTTGATACTATAGAAGATCTAATGGTGGAGTTAATAAAAAAAATTGGCTGGAGAAAAAGCCATAAGAAGAGTAGTTAGGCAAGGTCAGCCTAATGTTGAGGCTCTTCATGACCAACCTACTACAGCAGACTTGGGTACTTCTTCTGGTGGAGTTGTTGGTGTTAGTGGTAGGCATGCTGATGCTTTTACCACTCATGATGATTAGCATTTTGATGCTTAAGAAAAAATAAATATGTTTGAAAATACCCCTTTCACGGGTCCCTCTCACTCTTACACAGGTCCCTCTCGCCCTTACACTAGTTCCTCTTACCCCTCTTCACCCTCATGTTCTCGTTGCAAATACGAAGAGTGCAAGGACATCCAGGATAAACTCATTGAAAAGGTATAGGCTATCACTAAAGCTTCAAGGATTTCAAATCAAAAAGGGGTGTCATACCATTCAAAAAGGTGAGAGAGCCATACACTCCTACAATGGCGGTTAGGAGAAAAAAAAAAGCAATTAACGACGTACTCTCCAATCGAAAATCAAAAAACATTAAAGTTCAGAGACTATTTAAGAAGGTCGACATATACGTGGAACTTGGCGCCAAATAGAAGACAGATCTGTGACGGTCTAAGAATGCCAAGCGAGGCACACTAGATTATCCCAGGTCTCCCCTTTTCCCCCAAGACTTCAAGATTATGATAGATATGCGTATGAAGCATGAGGACAAGCTAATTTTACTTTTCCTAACCTAGCCTTCTAATATACTCCATAAAAAAAAGCTATGCAACAAATGTGAAATCTATTGCAATAGCTGGGTATTCTGGTACAACTGGTAGTGGTTCTGTTGCAACTTATTATCCATATATTGCATAAGTTGTGTTGGATTGGATAATCTGTGAACAAATTCAGAGAATCTTATGTAACAGATGGATCATCCATTGCATCTATACAATTACTAACCTATTTAAAAATTGACTTCTTATATCACAGTATATTGAGAAAATTCTCTTCCTCGTGAGGAAAAAGCAATTAGTGTACTCAAAAGCTTATGATGCTGTCGATAGGATAATGACCTTGACTTCTGAAAAAATCTCAAGGATAAGTATGATCAACTCAATGATCTAGCGTCATCCTGTGGTATGGTATTTGATTCGTTAGTTTCTACATTTGACTGGGATGAAAAAATAATAAAATATATTAGAGGGGAGAGTCTAAATCCACATGGCAAGAGCTGAACCGAGACAAACAGGACTCTTGCAGTCATAAATGTGGATGGCATAAATTATCGGGCTTTTGAGATACTACTTGAGGAGGGAAAGATCAAGGTTTATGACTGCAACGAACCTGCCATCGATGAGGTTATTTTTTTATCCATATGCAGTCACTGATGGACCTATTCCCTATCTTATTGAGGCTGAGTAAACTGATGTATCATTTTTCATAGGAAGTGTTGATGAAGAAATCATGGGATTTTAAAGGTTGAAACACGGGCATGAACCTTCCAAAAAATAATACCAGTTTAGTGTGCGGCTCGCACGCGCTTGCACACATCGAATATTTGCTAACCGACGTAGAAATAGCTGAGTCAATGACCTTTCTGTGCGACAAAACTATGGCAAACCTGCAAGAGGTTTGGGCTTATGAGGTACTAACTGGACGCTTGGAGCCTGTGTATAAAGAATAACTTGTGAAATAATATTTTTTTATTAGAAGTCACACTTCACTCATTACATGTACATGAAGTGGCAACATTTTTTTCTGGTGAAAGTTGAATTTTTTATAATGCAATAGATTGTCAATCTATTATAAAATATATTCTATATGTTCAGGTAGATAGTTTATCTATTGCAATAGGTTGGTCATCTGTTGCATTATGCCGATGCTATTTCTATCTAATCTAAGTCTAATCTGTTGTAACAGTGGGAAGACCTGTTTGATAATTTCCAACAGATGACCTGAATTTTTCAACATATGCCTAAATATATTTGATATTTTCCAACAATTACGCTTGAATATCTATGTGCTAGACAACACCAAACCAGTAGCAAATACACCATCATGAAAATTTCAGCAATTAGGCTTGAAAATCCATGTTCCCAACAACACCAAACCAGTAGCAATAACAACAATAATGTAGTATCTTCTTACTCGATTTTGTTTCTCTTCAAAAGTCTTGACTTTCTTCAACAAACCCCAGATTACACAATTTGCTTGTGAAGGGTGTCATTCTTAATATCAATAAAAGTAATCGCATCCACCCAATTTCTATAAAAACAAGAACACAATTATAAAATAATTACAAGTCAATAATTAATCAACTAATTAAATAAAAAAATATTATCTTTGAAATCTTACAAGTAAACAAACCTACGACCTAGATTTTGTTGAGTCCAAGATGTCTTCAATAGAGCTTCATGGCTTCCCTTACAATATCAAAAATCCTAATCACAAAAAATAGTGAAAGATGAGCTCGACATTGTCAAGCTCATTTGGAAAAATGATAAAAGATAAAGAAAGACCAAATGCAAATAATTTGAAAAATTTTGATAGATAAAAAAATATGATGTAGAAGAACATTTGGGAATTTAGGATTAAATTTTATGAAGAAGATGAATATATAAGAAAATGGAAGAAAAATGATCGTTGGGAGGCAAATCAGACGCCAAGTCAGCAAAAAAGGGGGTTCAATGAACCTTGGTTGTGTGAATTACACGTGAGCTGTCAATAGGGAAAAAAGTGACAAACTGACACATTTGATACCTATTTTAGGTTTTTAAAATAAACGTTGTCTACTTGAGGTGCCAAAATAAAAGATCATTTCAACTTTAGGTGTCTGTCGATGGGTTTCGCCTTTTTTATTTCACGTCACTTCACTTTACATTACATGTAGTGGCAATTTATTTTGTCTGTTTAAAGTTGAATTTTTTATAATGCAACAAATTGTCTATCTGTTGTAAAATATATTCTATCTATTCTGACAAATATTTATCTATTCCAATAGGTTGGTCATCTGTTGCATTATGCCGATGTTTCTATCCTGTTGTAATTTGTTGCAATAGTTGGAAGACCTATTTGATAATTGTCAACAGATGACCTACATGTTGCAACATATGCCTAAATCTGTTTGATACTTTCCAACAGATATTTCGTTTGTTTCAACAGATAAGGTATCTATTGCAATATTTGAATCTAGTATTCCATTTCAAGTAATAAGTTCAAATCTAAGGATAAATAAAATTCATAAACAACATAAAATAAATCAAATCCTTCAGAAATAAAAATTTAAAATGAAATGTCAAAAAATTATTATAGGTGCAGATCTCAACGAATAAATCAACAATTTAAGTTTGATACCAACAATTTCTAAGGAGGGGTGAGGTTATTACTTTGACAGACTCAAGCTATAAATATCTACTAAATATGGACAAGTTTTTGTTCATTCGATGCCATGAAATTTGGCTTTGATCGTCGTGGATCTTTAATGTCGCTTGCGTACAGTTTCTGCGCTTTTGCTTCTCAGTATTTTCATAAAAAGAGTAGCATATTGTCAATGCTATTCAGCAGTAGCTTCTACTGTGAAATAGACCTTGAAAGCCTGAATTGGTCAATGTTAATCACAGAGATTAAAAAAATAAAAAAGGATAACTCATTTGTTTTAGCAAATCAAACAGGTCTTCCTCCCATTTTTAAATTATCCCAAATAGATTATATTTCTGTTGCAACAGATGGATCAACTTTTGGGATTAATTATAATATGAGGAAGTCCTGTATGATAATTTCCAATGGATAAACCATCTGTTGCAACATATGACTCATATGTTTGAAAAAACGGAAATAGTAGGAAGTCTTGATTTAAATTGTCTCAACAGATGATCCATCTGTTGCATCAGATTGGTCATCTATTGGTACAAATAAAAATGGTACGTAAAGTTGATTGAATTGCTAAAATAGATGAGACATATGTTGCAACAAATACTATATCTAATGCAACTGGTTAGTCAACTATTGCAACAGATGTATACATTTGTTTGATAATTTTCAGTAGATGTGTCATCTGTTGAAATAGATGTGTATTTCTATTAGTTGGAACAGACGATATATATTCACCTTCTTCAGCTCGTGTTGCTCTCTTGTGGCCCTTGTACATTGCTCAATAGTAAAACACGTGGACAGAGGAGTTGCAAATTTGCTTTTTTGGATGCTTGATAATGCCTTGGAAATTACTTTCCTTCTCCTCTTTGCCTTAATCTCTAATAAAGTGGATGGATATGAAATCTTCTTTGATGGAATGGCACCCCTCTTAGATGTCAATTTCTTTACAAAAGCAGTTAATGCATTAATAGCATTAATCACTACATCATATTTCATCTTGCAGTCTTCACATTTGCATGCAGAATATTCATGAGGAGAGGCAAATTTTGTATAACCAGTATGATCACACTCATAATGATTTATTTTTAAAACTGTAAGAGGAGCATCATTAGCCCCAACAGCAGCACCACTACCACCACAAACAACTCCATCACCACTAAGACTATCAACAACAACAAGCCCACCCTCCAAAATTATTTTTCTTGTGATGGTTGTTGCTCCAAACAATTCCATTTTTATTCTGTCAATGACCTTAGGGTCCGATAAAGTTTGCACAGACCGTAAAGTAAGAAAAGATGACATCTTCAACTCTCAATTGGTTGGAACAAGCGATGGATGCACAATCTAACATAAATCATTACATATATTAGTATGATGATTAGATCATTCAAAAAATCATTAATTAAAATAAAAACTTAATTATAATTATACTTACTGCATTCTTTGGGTGGTTGAAGAGATCAATAAATTTTACAGTTTTATCAGTTTTGGCCGACAATCATCTCAAGATTCTTGGACAGAAACTTCTTCCTGGTAGTTCACTTGTTGTCTCAATAAGGAATGGATTCAAATGCCCAAGCCTTTAAAATAACACCACTAAATCAAAACCATTATTGAATTAAAAAAATAAATTATATCATAATAAAAGAAAAAAACATTTACCATGAAAGCCTATGGAAAGCATTAGGCTTATATTGTTGTTAATTGCCTCAAGATCTCTGGAGAGCATTATTAAACCAACGCTTATATTGTTGTTAACGTCTCTCACCCAAAGAATATTATATACCAATCAAACCAAGCACAACGATAGCTTGTGCTTTTTGAGAGTCTTCTACCTTTCAATGCTTCTATCAAATTTTTATTTTTGAAGCTTGGGCCAACAAGGGACACCAGGTCATCATAATCACTTGAGCCTTTGCCTTTTTTGGGTGTGCGAGGTGCTTTTATGAGTTATAATGGGTATAACTTGAGAAGGAGAATAATATTTTAGTCTGATAACTATGGAAAACTCCTTCCAAGCAAAACTAACAGGCATGCCACAGTAATTTATCCACACCTCATCCATCTTATCTTTGTTTTCATACATAAACCTACGCTTGAGAAGATCATATACCATTTTCATTTGGAAATGAGTACTATTGTCCTCCGAAAAATTAAGATATTTCCAAAAGCAGCTACACCTGAAATAAGCATCCAAATTTTATTCTCAAAGTATTTTTCTGAAGGCATCGAAAGATTTTTCCATGGCTGACTTAACCACAAAATCACCCGTTAAGTCTGTGGCACCATCGCACTGCATTCTCATAGGATAACGATCAATTTTGAAGGTTTTGACCACCTCTTCGGTGGAAGGGCTATTAGCATTTGGATCTTCTCTTTTGAAACATTCCTCCTCCCCATGTTCATCATCTTCTGCTCCTAATTGAGATAACGTTTGCAAAGCAATCTCATAGAGTAGTGGATATAGCCTAGCTGCTTCACTTGTTCCATTACTTGGACTTGGTTCGGTTTCTTTTCTTTTGGGAGCCATATTATCTAAAATTTTATGAAACATAAAATAGATTATAATTGATTAATGCATCTTTAAAAAGGATAATAGTAAATCAAACATGTACACCAGTAAAATAACAGTCCCAATAGATAACACATCTTTTGGAGCATATAACCAACTTGTAGCAGCGGATGAGTAACCCGTTAGAAATAATAAAAACAAATCATTGATTTGTTGCACTAGGTAGGTTATCTTTTGCAGCATATAACCAACCTGTTCCAGTGGACGAGTAATCTGTTGGAAATAATAAAAATACACCATAAAAAAATGGCAAAATTGTGACACAAATTTTAGTCACAAATTTGTCACAAATCACTGGTTGTGATGGATTTGTGACGGAAAATTGTGCATCTCAGAATCTTTGGTCATAAAATCATTGTGACGAATTTAATTACTGTCACAAAATTATTGTGACGGAACTAAGACAGATTGTCCGTCACAATATAAATTCTTAAATTTGACTTAAATTCTATCACAAATTTATAACATATTTTTGACAAAATATTCCGTTATAAAATAGTGACAGAATAATTTTCGTAACAAATTTTCAAACCTAGTCACCACAATTGTCATAATATATTTTGTTACAAATAATTTGTCACAGACTAATTTTGTCACAATTTATGATAGATTGTGACAGATTAAATCTGTCACAAATTTTATTTGAATTTTTAATTTTAATAAATTATAATTACGAAATACTATGCCCTCCCTCCCTCTATCACACACACTATATATAAACAACATAATACAAGATTTATAATAAAAATGTATGAAGTTAATTAAACGTGCAAAATCACAACTTCAATAAGCAAAAGTCTACCAATGTTTAAAATTTAAAACATATAACTATCCAAAAAACTGTTACAATGTTCAAGTCGACACTTCAAGTAACTAAAATCTCAAAATATTAAACACTTAAGCATTATATGAGTCCCTATTAGGGAGATTAGGATTACTAAATGAGCGAGAAGATAATTTCATATCGCTCATCATGCGAGACCATTGCTCCTCCATAGATTTGAATCGATCATCACTTTGTTGCCTCAAAATGGGAAACCTCTTGCTTTACTCGTTGTTGCACCTCCAACTCTACATGCTCTTGAAGAACTCTCTCTTGATTTTCTCTCATATACGACACCTCTTTCTCAAGTATTTTGATGCGCACTTCGGCAACACGATCGAACACTACAGGCAAATAGCATGTCATATCTTTATACAAGGTAGAAGCTTGAGATCCCAATCCATACACACATTATTTTTTTGCTCCACCCATAATATCACATGCAATTTATATCTTCTTGA
Source organism: Capsicum baccatum var. pendulum (assembly GCA_030864225.1). Lineage (NCBI taxonomy): Eukaryota > Viridiplantae > Streptophyta > Magnoliopsida > Solanales > Solanaceae > Capsicum > Capsicum baccatum. Next base: position 22,359,833 of record CM061554.1, on the reverse strand, counting down.
TCTTCTGATGAATCATCTGTTGATCCCGAAAGAACATTAGCTATGACAACCTTCATTATATCCTAAAAATAGAAATAATCAGCCAACAAAAATAGTATGAAACAAAAAAAAATGCTAAAACTATTAATTAATAATCAGAAGGTAGATGCTACAGGTATTATTGAATGATGTTAAAGTATAAGAGAAAGTAAACTTAGGATATCCCGTATAGAATCTGAGCAAGCATGTGAATTTGTGTTGCTTAGACTATCCAAAAATATTAAGTCACACCCATGTCGAATGCTTCATTTTGAAAAGTCCGAACAAATTTACGAGTGATACTCGAGCATCTAAATACCCCCCCCCCCCCAAATAAAAACTAACAACTTTTCTATAACCACAAGCTACAAAAGCTGCTGCTAAATTTATATAATATGTACAAGAAACTCAAAAGAATACACACTAGTATTTGTATACTCTTTTTACTGCCTCACAGAATAGTGCAGTATAGCAAACATGTTGAACTAAAAAGCAGATGGACTCTTTTGTTCGGGCTCTTCAAAAAAATCGTCAAAAGTGAGTCAAATTCTTCTAAAGCTATGCATTTTTGGAGGACCAGATACAGATGCGACAATATTTTTTAGTGTTATCTTGGACCTGAGAGTTGATGTGAAGACATATATGAGAAGGAATTGTAAGAGCTACTAGTAGTACTGCTAAAGTTTCTGTTTTGTTGATGTAACTCAAACACATTAACCTCTTGAACCCTCTCGATCATCGAGGTTTCAGTGAATGTTGTTTTGAAGACATATATGAGAAGGAATTCTAAGAGCTACTAGTAGTACTACTAAAGTTTCTGTTTTAAGTTAGTATTGAGAAGGACCAGGCTGATAAACTAGATAAACTAAAGGAATAAACTACCTTACATATATAATATCCTTGAGAAAAAAAAAGGCCCCTTACATTTACATATACTACATATATATAATACTGGTAACTTTCTTAAACATCATACAATAATAATTAAAACTAACACACAAACAACATTCTTAAAACATATACTACTATCATAAAACCTAAGGTTAGTTCGAAGATTAACCAGGATGAGAGATCCAATGTTTTCATTTCACCAATTGATAATATCCTGATAAATACTCCATGATTTGATACAAAAGGGATTGCTAGTTAATTACTTCTTCTTTTTTTCTTTTGCTTATAAAGTATATCAAAAGGATATTGGAAAGATCATATATACTTTTAGAAGAAACTTAGTTAATTAGTTAGTTAATCAGATGCTTATTAATTCCTCTAATGATGAATTAATTTATATTTAGTTTGGATTGGAGGAATATTAACTAACATATATATGAAGCTAAGTAGGAATCTAATTCACAGTAACATACGATGTAGCCATTGGGCCCAACGGATATATGACCGTTGGGAGCCCAAAACGGCTAAATGGCCAATTTTATTTTTAAAAAAAGTTCTTATAAAGTCTTGTTTGGCAATTTTCCCAGAAAACTCACCTATGCTTGCATTGAATTTAGTTTAAGTTGGTGATATGTTAGATGATCCACCATTCAAATGATAGGTCATCAACTATATCGTCAATGGAAGAAAATTCTCCTCTGAAAATAATTTTCCTATAAAATTTGATAAGCTTGACCGTGAGGTTGACAACAAAGTTCCAATAGAGTATAAGTTCCAATAGAGTATAACCCACCACAACAACAAATTTCTAAACAAAAACTACACTAGTGGAAATTTAAAAAAAAAAAATTAAATTTAACATAGTCAGGTCACGTCAGTGTTTCAACAGGTTGCCACGCTAGTGCTAGTGCAGTAGGTGATCGGCCAAGTAGCCAACTCAGCTATATCCAGTGGCCCACTCGCACCTTGGGTGTGTGAAGAACAAATCAAGAGAACAAAAAAGTTAATAGGTTTTTACGCAGGTTTTTTTAAAGGGTCCTAAAATTTTGAGACCCACACAAATTTTGAAGTGTCCAAACTTCATGGTTCTTTTTTCCATACTCTTTTTATTACGTTGTACAACTATTTAACAAGTAATTAACATATTTAATCACTTGTTAACTAGCTTTTAAACATCAAATCATCTTTTCAATTCTTCAAATTAAGCAACACAAGTAATTTTCCTATTTTTGTTACTTAATTTTTTTAGTCTGCTTTTTTTGTCCTTCTTTTCTTTGACATTTATCATCTTAATTTGTTGATAAACTTCTTGATTCAAATCTTTTTTAGCTTTAACTGAGTCATCCTTCATTCAAGAGTCACAAGAACCCACTTCACCACAATTGATAGATGAACTTGACTTAATCGAACGAAGCTAGTTCACTATCATTTTTGAGACGACACTATAGGAGGTGAGTTGAGAGTTTACGGACGAGTGACGAAAAGTTTTTACTACTAATATTGTTTGTTAAGTTTTATAGATTTCATTCTAATACGAGTTCAATTGGGGAGAGCTCGATGAACATCATGGAGGTTATCAACAACCTTTCCAAGCAAATGACAGAAATAAGGATGGAAGTAAATGAATGGTTAGGAGGTATAAAGGAAAGATTGGCAAGACTAGAGAGTGAGACCAAAAGGGGAACACTTCAATTACCCGAAAATGAGGAGATAAGAAAGGCTTCGGTGCAATCCACCGCTATTCCTCTGGGACAAGCTCCCAATCGATGTTACCCTTCACCAAATCAAACCTGAAACTACCAACAACCAACTTTCCAAATGAAAAATCATAAATACTCAATCCTATCACCCACCACAAGAGGAATGCCCTTTTTATGGAAAACCAAGTTCCACACCAAACACCACTCCAAAATGTAACAAATGTATTCTTGCATAAATCTTATCTATCACACCCATGAAATACTACACAAACACCCTACCAAAACTATTAAAACCAAAATCCTCTCTATGAGAAAATGAATGATGAGTTTTTGGAGCATGGAGGTAGGGGTGGTTGTGGAGTACCAAGAGAAGGAATTCAGCCTCAAAAATTAAAGTGGGACTAGCATAGGAGGTCAAGAATATGGGAATAGAAAAGATAGGATTGAATATAGAGGATATAGGTTTGGGGAGAGGAATGATCAAGATTGAGGCTTAACACTATCAAGGTCACACTTTCAATGTTCAAAGAAAGTAGTGACCCCAATGATCTTGGAATAGAGAAATCAAGGTGAGTGGATCTTTTTGCACAAATAATATCTCAAAAACTTTAAAGTCAAAGTATGCTTTCATGCAATTCAAAGGGAGAGAGTCCACTTGGTGGAAGTCCAAGATGCAAAATAGGGAGAACAATCATAACTACAAGTTACCTACTTGACAAGAGTTGGTTTTGCTAATGGGATTGAGGTACTTGACTCCAAACTACTACCAAGAAGTGCTCAAGAAGATGTATATATTGAGGCAAGGTTCCAAAAGTTTGAAAGAATACTATGATGATTTTGAAAACTTGAAAATAAAGTCTAAGCTTGAAGAAAACATGAAATGTACGGTGATTCAATTCGTGGCAAATTCGAGTTATGAAATATTGAGCCATTAAAACTTAATGTCTATAATACTTTAGAAGCAGATTTCTATGATGCCTCAAAGGTAGAAGCAGATTTGAAAGAATAAAAGTCATAAAAGTCCAAGAGTTCTTCAACTCCCATATAGGATATGAACAGAGATAATTGGAAAACGGCATCTTCTAAGGGGCAACCTAAGGGTGGTGGTCAAGATACTCAAGTCAAGTTTGATTACAAATCTAAAGCATATAAGAAGACACACGGAGGTAACCATACTAAACCTAACTTTCCTCGACCTTCTACTATTCAATGCTTTAAATGTTAAGGAAGAAGACACATTGCTAGTAAGTATCCTAATAGAAGGACATTTGATGCAATATGGGATAGGTATAGAACTGAAGAGGAATGAAAGGGTGGTGAAAAGAGTGAGATAGAGGGAGATAAAAGTGAGAAAGAGAATGATACTTTGGGGGATGAAGAAGAAAGGTTGGATAAGAGGGTGAATTTAGCTTGCATTATTGAAAAAAGAAAACCTTTGCTTGATGATGATAAGGAATTAAAGGTGAATGTCAATCTTTCATATATTGTGAGGCCAATTATGGGGCCCTCGCCAAAGAAAAACTTGATCAAAGGGAGAATATATTTCATATTAGGTGCAAAATTCAAGATAAGGTGTGTTCTTTGATTATCGATAGCAAAAATTGTACCAATATGGTGTGTAGTTCTTTGATAGTACGTATACAAATTCCAAAAAAAAATTACATTCCAACCTTTACAAGATACAATGGCTCAATGAGAGTGGGAATATGGAAATCCTCAAGCAAGCAAGTATTCGGTTTAGTATGGGCAAGTATAATGAAGAGTTGATTTGTGATTTTGTGCCTATATTGACTTGTCATGTATTATTGGGAAGATCGTGGTAATTTGATAGAGATGTTATGCTCCATGGAAGGTCCAATAAGTATACTTTTGTGATTAAGGGTAAGAAGTACGTGCTTACACCTCTCACTTCATACCAAGTAAGTGAGGACTATAGAGCTATGAAAAATCTTCGAGAGAGGATAAAGGTGGACGAGAAGAAGAGTGAAGGTGAAAGTTACACCATTGTTCCAAAGAAGAGAAGTGACTTAGATAATAACAAGAAGAACATGTGCATAATAGCCAAGCCAGAAAACTGTCTAAAAGGTATGGATGAGGAATATTTTCTAGTGTGCCTTGTCAACACCAATCTTTTGTTGAATTCTAACCATGATACTGGCACTTTGCCTAGTATAGTTTCCTCTCTTTTGCAGGACTATGATGATCTATTTTCGCAGGATATGCCCAAGGGATTGCCACCCTTGAGAGGACTGGAGCACCAAATTGATTTTGTGTTAGATTCACAAATTTCAAACATAATGGCCTATAGGAGCAATTTGAAAGAGAACAGAGATCTACAAATGCAAGTGGAAGAGCTTTTTGAAAGCGGTTTGATCAAATAAAGTCTAAGTCCTAGTGTCATACCGATAATCCGTCTTCCCAAAAAATATGGAACTTGGAGGATGTCGATGGATTGTAGAGCTGTGAATAAGATTACCATCAAATACAGGCATTCAATTCTTAGACTTCATGACATGTTAGATGAATTGTATGGATCAAGTTTTTTCTCAAATATTGATCTTCGTAGTGGGTACTATCAAATTTGCATAAAATCGGGTGATTAATGAAAAAACAACTTTCAAAAATAAGTTAGGGTTGTATGAGTGGCTTGTAATGCCATTTGGGTTGGCCAATGCTCCACGCACTTTCATAAGGTTGATGAATCATTTTCTCAAGAATATCATCAACAAGTTTGTGGTGGCTTATTTTTATGACATACTTATGTATAACAATACAATTGAAGAGAATGTGATCCATTTGAAACAAGTGTTCGATGTCTTGCTACACAAGAGGCGCTTTACTAATCTTGAAAAGTGTTTATTTTGTGTTGAGAAGGTCATTTTCTTTGATTTTATGGTTACTGCGAATGGTATAGAAGTTAATGAAAAGAAGGTGGAATCCATCAAGTCTGGACCGACTCTAACCAATGCAACTGAGGTAAGAAGTTTTCATGGTTGGCATGCTTTTATGGGCGATTTATGAAAGGTTTTAGTTTAATTACTTCTTTTTTAACCAATTGATCAAGAAAGATGTACCTTTTGTGTGGGATGATAAACAAGAGAAGTCCTTTCAAGACTTGAAGTTAATGTTGAGTTCCTCACCATTACTTTAACTACCCAACTTTGATAAAGCTTTTGAGATTGAATGTGATGCTTTGGGTGTTGGTATAGGTGATGCATTGATCAAGGGAAACCATTAGATTACTTTAGTGAAAAGCTAAAGGGTGCTACTCTTAGGTACTCAACATATGACAAGGAGTTATATGCATTTATATAGGCATTGGCTCATTGGCAACACTACTTATGGCGTAAAGAGTTCATAATAAGGACCGATGATGTGTTCTTAAAACACCTTAAGGGGCAATCCAAGTTGGAAAAATGGCATTCTAAATGGGTTGAGTTTATTAAGATATTTCCGTATGTGATCATTTAAAATTTTGTTTTTATTAACCATGACTCCTTTATCTAGCCATGTTTTTGTAAGTTTAGATGTCAAACAAAGGGAAAGACGGATTATGAACATTTATTCTAAGGTCAAAGAGGCCATTGACAAGAACAACTCAAAGGCGACTATTCAAAAGAATCATGGGAGAAACAGGTGATCTTATTTCTAAGAGATTGGATGTGGGTTCATTTCTAAAATAAAAGGTTCCCACAAGTCCAAAAAAAAAAGCTAAATCTAAGGAGAGATGGGCCTTTCAAAGTGCTCAAGCGAATCAACGATAACGCCTACATGATAACCTGCCAAGTAAGTATAATACAACACAACAACATACATAGTGGGGTCTGGGAGGGTAGAGTATACGCAGACCATACCACTACCTCAAGTGAAGTAGAGAGGCTATATCTGGCAGACCCTCAGCTTAGAATCGATAACAGTATAACAAACACAAAAGACAAGTGCAAAATAAACTAACACCGCTAGAAACATGATAATACTACAATGAAAAGATAAAAAAATAAGAACTATCTAACTGAAATCATAGACATCACACAGAACCATGAATAAAAAACTACAGACACAAAGAATGTTCCCTTATTGTTAACGACGCACTCCCACCTCCTAACCCTATACCCTAATCCGCATCCTTCACACCTTTCTATCAAGGGTCATGTAAACCATAAGCTGTAACTGCTATATATCATGCCTAATCACCTTCCTTCAATATTTTCTTCGGTCTACCTATACCCTACCTAAAACTATCCATAGCTAGTACCTCACATCTCCGCACTGGAGCATCCAAGCCCTTCCTTATCATACGCCTGAAACATCTTATCCTCCATCGAAGCAACTCTCACCTTCTCCTAAATAATCTCATTCCCCATCCTATCTTTCCTGGTATGTCCACACATCCATCGTAACATTCATATCTCCGTTACCTTATACATTTGGATGTGGGAGTTCTTAACTGGCCAAAACTTCGCTCCATACAACATAGTTTGTCGGACTGCCACTCTGTAGAACTTACCCTTAAGCTTCGGGGGCACCTTCTTATCTCATAATACTCCCGAAGTGAGCTTCTATTTCAACCACCCTGCCCCAATACGATGTGTGACATTCTCATCAATCTTGCCATCTCCCTGAATCATAGACCCCAGATACTTAAAACTCTCCCTCTTATGAATGACCTACAAGTCCAGCTTTACCACCACTTCATCCTCCTAAGATACCTCGCTAAACTTACACTCTAAGTACTCCATCTTGGTTCTGCTTAACCAAAATCCTTTAGACTCAAACGTCTATCTCTAAATCTCCAATTTATCATTAACTCCTTCCCGAGTCTCATCAACAAATAACAAATCATCTGTAAATAACATACACCAAGGCACTTGTCCTTGAATATGCTGCGTCAAAACATCCATCACCAAGGCAAATAAAAATTGGCTAAGATTTGATCCCTGGTGCAACCCTATCAGAACTGGAAAGTGCTCTGAATCCCTACCTACCGTCATCACACGAGTCTTCTCCCTATCATACATGTCCTAGATCGACCTAAGGTACACTATGGGCACCCCTCTAGCCTCCAAGAACCTCTACAGAATCTCCTTTGGAACTCTATCATATGTCTTCTCTAGATCAATAAACACCATGTGCAAGTCCTTTTTTCTCTCTTAAAACTGCTCCACTAATCTCCTCACGAGGTAAATGGCCTCAGTGGTCGAGCGACCTAACATGAAACTGAACTGATTCTCAAAGATATTCACGATCCTTCTTAGCCTCAACTCTGCCACCCTTTCCTAAACCTTCAAAGTATGACTCAATAGCTTAATGCCTCTATAGTTGTTGCAACTCTGAATGTCTCCCTTGTTCTTATATAAAGGAACCATCATAATCCACCTCCACGCTTCCGACATCTTTGCCGTCTTAAAAGTGATGTTAAACAACCTTGTTAACCACTCCAAACCTGCTCCACTAATGCTCTTCCAAAAATCCACTGGAATCTCGTAAGTAAAATATTTATAAAATTTTCAATGTTAGTGATCTATCTCCTTATGTTGTATGTGAGATTTGAGATACGAGGATGAATTCGCTTCAAAATAGGATGATAATACTAGCTTGGAATATGTGTGTCTCTCAAGGCCTTTTAAACATAACCAAGCAAAGGAGCTCCAAGACCTATAAACAATGATCACGCAAAAGGGAGATTAGGAAAATATTCAACAATGTCAATTGAAAGCTTACAACATGTGGAAGATTCATAAAAAAATATGTAGGAAGAAAAGTAGCCATTAGTGCAAGTGGATACCTCTTAAATTCAAGAATTCACAAATAAGGCATCCAAATAAGGCCTTTGACTCATTAAAGGCAATACTGTAAAAAGTCAATATCTTCTTTATTTCTGTAGTATAAATAGGATCTTTTTCATTTGAAAGAGTATATTATGTTGAATATTTAACTCTTAAACTTGTAGTTTCTTCTTATTGAATTTTCTTAAGAAAATAGGTTGTAATTAGTCAGTAATTAGTGGGTAAAATAGTGGAATCTTATAATTGTTGGTGAACTTCTTTGTTGATTAATCGAAGGTTGCCCATTTGTGAATAATTTTAGTTTTCATTTATTTTCTAGCTAGGGTTAATTTTTGAGTTGTTGAAATCCATTGGGAAGTGAGGGTTTTGGCCCTTTGTTGACCATAATTTCAATAACTAGAGAGCTTATTTCTCTTTTTCTGCATTTCCTTTTTTTGTTGTTTGATTCTTATCAACATTTATCCTCTTCACATGCTCAAACCATCTCAGCTCTGCTTCCCATATCTTGTCCACCATGGGAGCCGCTCCTACTTTATCTCAGATTTATTCATTCTTAATATTGTCTCTCTTAGTATGTCCATACATCTACCTCGACATCCTCATCTCTGCGACTTTCATATTTTGAACATGATATTTATTAATAGACCAACACTCCGTCTATACAACATACTCGGTCTAACCACCACTCTATAGAATGGATCTTTCAGTTTTTGTGATATCTTCTTATCATATAAGACCTTGGATGCTAGCCTCCATTTCTCCCATCCCATATCAATATGAAGTGTGATATTCTCGTTGATCTCTCCATTACCTTGAATAAAATATCCTAGGTACTTGAAAAATTTTCTCTTGGGGATTACCTGCGAGTCAGGCCTTACTTCCATGTCGCTCTTAGATGCAACATCGCTGACCTTACATTGCAGGTGTTCAGTCTTGGTCCTTCTCAACTAGTACATATAGATTGAGCCAAAAAAGTATAGAAAACCTATTTGAAAATGAAAGAGATCAAGGATACTCATTTTAAAAAAAATCTAGCTTGTACACAAATGCAGCAGGCCCTTTCTAAGTCCATGTGAATTACTCGTAGTAGTTTTTCATTTCACCAGTCCATGAAATGATTTGACTTAACACTTTGGTAATATGAGGGCTAGGAAAACCAAAAAGATGAGTAGAAAAAATATGCAGAATTTTTTCCATGTAATGGTCGTCATTCTTCATTGTTTCAAAGCAGGAATTTGCACAAAAGTAGATAGCATTACTAGCACTCAATCTTTGAGAGATCTTGGGATTTTATCATCCACATGAGGCATCTTTAAGTTAGGATTTTTCAGTACTCTAAACAGCACTAACAGGTATGTTGGTATTTGGTACAATGTTTCTTTAACAACTGTTATTTGGGTGGCTATAGGGACAAAGTTTAAGAGATTCCTCTAGGGTTATGAAGACATCTAGTGATGGAAATGCAGTTGATGAAATGTGTGAGCCCACCAAATATAACAAGACCTATTCATTAAGCTATTATATTTAATATATAAATATAGGAGGAACAACAATGCAATAATGTAAAGAACACTCAAGTTTACGTAGAAACTTCCTTGCTCGTTGGAAATAAAAACCATGACTTGCCATCATGATTTCAAAAGATTCACTAGTCTTCAAGAAACCACATGATTACAAACTCCAATAATCACCAACTCTCGTAATAACTATATTACAAGGTAAGTGCGGTAACTCTACACACTTTCAACCGACTAACTCTAGCCACTGATCCTAGTAACTCTAACTAGGACTCAACACCACCCATGATGGTAAAACTAAGTTGACTAACTTATAAATGACTCAAACTATTTACTCTAACTGATTCGACTTGAGATAACACTTGGAAAATTTACACATCTACAATCCTTTTATAACCAAGAGTCGATATACAATATGAGAGAAACACTCAAAGACTCAAGACACAACAAGACTGAGTAAGAACTTGATCAGGTCCCTTGATAATGTATGAGTTGTGTTCAAAGGGATAGTTTTTGTTGTGAAGAATAAATCTTTAATTTTGCAAAAACTAAGTTATTTTGTATGCAAGTGATCTTTTTATATTAGAAACAAAACCTGGACCTTCTCTCATTGGTCAAGATTCAACACCTCTACTGTTGCGCCACCAACTTTTTATAGGAAAGTGCAACTTTTAACTGTAGTGAACAAGTCATCTTTAGAGAGAAACTTCATATGGGACTAGGTCCCATAGATATTGACTTAAGCTTCAATCAGGTTCATTGTGGAATAGTTTGTGAAACATCAAAATCCTAAGGGTGTAATATTTCCCCCCCTTTTCTATGATAACAAACTATTCCCCCTGTCACCAGGACCAGGTTCCTTTAGATGCTCATAAATTCCCTATCATAATCAGAACACAACCTTTTTACCTTCATATTTACCCTATCATACAGACTTGGTCCCTAACCTGTAAGTCTACTTCTAAATTCTGCACAACAAGAACATCTTCCCTCTATTGGTATCACTGAAAAAAAGAAAATTAAACCAAATTAAGTAGGAGGCAACATAATTTAATCCATGGTCATTGAGGATACTATGACATAAATGAAAAAGAGAGATAGAAGGCACGTAGTAGACAAGAAGAACAGTCACTTTATTAATGAGAAGGCAGTACCTGATACATTACATAAAAGAAAACACTAGAGAAACCAAAAAGTGCCAAAAGACTTGAGATAATATAAATAGGCATCAAATGAGGCTTAGGAAAAATTCAGCTTAGGTAGAAGGAGGTTGGGGGCAAGCGACCTAAGAAGCATATCCATACGAGCACTCTCTGCAGCATGGGCATTTAAAAGTTGCATGGTAAGGTACTTGACCTCAGGTGAGAGACTCTGAACTTCATCAGTCAGAGCAACAACTTGAGCCTTTAACCCTGCATTCTCTACCTTCAAATCACCTAAGGTACCACGTCCCTCAATAGGTAACTATTACATTATTGCCTTTAGTTGTGTGATCTGAGCATCATGAAAATCCAAAGCCACCCTCATTTCTTCCAATTCTCTAGTAAAGCAGTCCTAAACATCCAACAATTTAAACACCTGGGACTTGGTCCCTAACTTCCCTTCCACACATTCATTTTTAATTATCATGGTAGAAAGATTGATCAATTCAAATTTGCTAAGAGCTTATATAATAAGGAGGTCTGCTGCAGAAACAACTGTTCATTTCTCAAAGCCGGGTAGCAAAACTTTGTTGGCAAATTTAAAGAGCAATTGGAACCCTTCTTTTATTAATTTTTTTCTAACTCCAGCTCTAGAGTTTCCACCAACCTTAGAAAAAGATTAAACATAAGGAAGAAAGGGTTGTTGATCTCGTATTGACCAGATCCCATTTATAGGGATGTCCAAAATTTCTCCAAGATATACCTCATCTAGAAAAATCTCTACTCCATCCACCATCTCAGTAAGGCTTGAACCATCCTTAGAAAACTCCATTATGAAGAATAAGTCTTTAAATTCATCTTCATAAAATATGGGTGCTGGAGTTTTGAACAAATGAAACCAATCTTGATGTTCCACAAACTGAACCAACTCACACATTCCTAGTTCCTCATAAATCTTGGGATCAAAGACTCTCTCAATTAATACCTCTTGAGATTTGAGAATTTGATTCCGCTCTTCCATTGTGAGACTCTAAAAAGGCTACTAAACTTTCTGTATTTTAGATGAGGTACTCGGTCCCTCCACTAATTTACCAGTTTCCTCATACTCAAGTGGATCAGCTTCGATACCAGGTCCCTTGGTCACTTCCTCTCTTTCTCTCTTTGTAGAAGTATTATTCTTACCTACACCCTTTGATTTGGATATTGATGCAGATTGAGTAGTCTTTGAACTTCCTACCTCCTTGCACTTCTTACCAACAAAAAAATAATGTTATCATCAGTTTTATCCTCATGTCCTTCAACTTCCACATCAACTATCTTCTCGGGGGTGAGACTGTCTTGCCAACCTTATTTTTTTTCTTTATATTTCTTTTTCTAGTGTTGGCTCCTTTACTTGATTTCAGGGAATTAGTCAATAGCTTTTTCTTAATTCTTCAAGTATTGTAGGTCCTATAAACTTGTTTCTTGAATACTTGGTCCTTTTCTGGGTATTCTCTCTTCCCTACTCTATTTCAGGAAAGACTCACCAAGTCATTCTCCTTCATACTATCTTCTACAAGAGAATGAGGCATCTCTTTATCCACCCCTGCAGACATAAGGGTGCATCAAATTTAGGACTTAGGGATTTGGGGGAGAGTCTGTAGAAAGGGGAGAAAAACCTCGAGGATTAGAGGCTAATATAGTAAGACTGTCAACTACCCAATCAGATCTAACCTCGACACTACAAGGGGGTTTCCACGTTCTACAAGTAAATCTCCTTCGAAAAAATAGTATTCCACCTCAAAAGGTTCAACCCCTGCAAGAGGAACTGGTCTTTTTAAAACTTCAGGTTGGATTCTAAAATCAATAGTAGGATTGGACGATGAGACTTCAGGATTGATGATTGAAATAGATGAAGATGGAGATTTTGGTGTTTTCTAAGTTACTTCGATTATTTTTGAGTCAAACATTGAGGGAGAAATGGGTGAAATGAGCAATTCTTCATCGATGGGTGATCTGAAAGGACCTTGACCCTTAATAACGGATTTTGGTGAAATAGTTTCCTCATAAAAGGAATTTTCAAATGATGGTGAAGGATTTGCTGAGGAAGGTTTGGTGAGAAAAACATTCTTTTCTGAGGGTGTTTTAGTTGGAGAGGAAGTAAAAGACATTTTTTTTGTTTTTGAAGAAGGTGAAGAATGAGGTAATGAATAAAGTGAACTTGGTGACAATGAAATAGAATTTTAGGAGAAAGGCTTAGAGTTTTGGTAATGATAGAGAAAGTTGAATGGTTGAAGAGAGTATTTAATGGGGTTTAAAGGAGGGGACTGTTGGAATTAAAGTAAAGTGACGTGTTTGGTCCCTATTGGGCACGCCACTGTACTTGTAGGGATGATGTGACAACGGACACATGGCACTTAAGAAGTTAGCTCAGGTAGTTTTAAATCATACACTGTATAAGATACTGACCTCTTAGTGAGGACGTGGTTCCTGTATTTTTGAGGTTTTTTTCTTTTGTCTGTCCTACTGCTTCCTCAGTATGACCAATCCTCCTAGGTCTATACCTGTCATAGGTATGAGGCTGTATTAGACTTGATCACTACTCACAATCTAGATAACTGCTTTCTGATCTTATCCAATAATAAAAGAAAATAGAACTAACTTTACAAATACTTAGTTCATTTTAATTCGACCAAGTTTAAGCATGCTCTTCTCAAATTGGTCCCTATGTAAGCCGTTGTGAAGATATCAGTCACTTGGTCCTCAGACTTATAAAATTTCATATAGATTATTTTTTTTTTCAATATTGTCTTATAGGAAGTGATGTATCACATCAATGTGCGTGGTCCTTTTTTGCTGCACATGATTCTTGGCCATGTTGAGAGCACTGGTGTTGTCACAAAGTAGAGGAATAGTGTTTGAGACTATGCCAAAATCTTCAAGTTGTTGTTTGATCCACAGAAGATGAGCACAACAAGAAGCAGCAACAATATACTCAGCTTCAGTTGTGGATAAGGCTACTGAGTTACATTTTTGGTCCCCTAAAAGATCAAGGATGATCCTAGGACGTGAGCCATTCCTAAAGTGTTTTTCCTATCAACCAGGTACCTTGTATAATATTCATTAATGAAACCTATTAGATCAAAGGAGTCACCAGAAGGGTAGTACTGGACCAGATCCTCATACCTCAAGATTTTCTTAGCAGCTTTTAAATGTGATTCCTTAGGACGAGCCTGGAATATTTCACACATTCCAATAATAAATACAATGTCAGGTCTGCTAGTTTTCAGATATAGAAGGGCTACAATGACGCCTCTGTCCATTATTTCATTCACTTTGGAACATGATTCATTAGTGTCCAACTTGCAGCTGGTTCCAGTGCAAGTATCAATTGGCTTGGCATTACACATATGGAATCTGTCCAGAAACTATTTAATGAACTTTTCTTGGTAAATTATGGTCCATGTAGGAGTCTGTCTGGCCTGTAAGCCCAGGAAGAAATTCAGCTCTCGCATCATACGCATCTCAAACTCACTTCTCATGAGCTTGGCAAAGTCTTCACACAGGGGGTCTGAGATTGCTCCAAAAATAATGTCATCCACATATACTTGAACAATTAACAAATTTTTCACCCTTGATTTCAAAAACAGGGTTTTATCAATTTTCCCTCTTTTGAAACATTTTCAAGAAGAAACTTTAAGAGTGTTTCTTACCAGGACCTTGGGGCTTGCTTTAAACCATAAAGAGTTTTATCAAGTTGTATGATATAATTGGGATGATCAATATTCTCAAAGCCTGGGGTTGTTTCACATACACTTCTTTCTAGAGATACCCATTTAGAAAGGCACTCTTGATATCCATTTGAAATAATTTGAACTCCATGTATGCAGCAAAAGCAACAAGAATTCCGATTGCTTCCATTCTTGTAACAGGGGCAAAATTCTCATCATAATTAATTTCTTTAGCTAGATTGTACCCCTACACTACTAATCTGGCCTTGTTCCTGACAATAGCTTTATGTTAATCCTTCTTGTTCCTGTAGACCCAGCTGGTCCTATGAAAATTTTGTTTGCAGGTATGGACACTAGGTGTCATACCTTAGTTCTTTGAAATTGATTCAACTCTTCTTGTATAACAATAATCCAGTCAGCATCTTTCAAAGCCTCTTTGATATTTTTTGAGGTTCAATGGAGAAAATGAAGATTGAGAGGACAACTTGATTCCTTCCCTTGGATCTGGTTTGCATCCCAGAGTTCAAAGGTGAGGTAAGATTCTCAAGAGTATGAGATGATTTATGCTTCTAATTGGATTCTCTAACACTTGACTCAGGCTAGCTGGGGCAAGGTTCCTCATCTAGCTGATCATTCAGTCTTAAGAGTGAGGGTCTGAATAGTCATGATAAGTTGATTGAAGACCTGGTCCCTCACTAGTCTTAAAGTTATTCTCTACAGCTTTTTCATTATCCTGAATCTCATCATCTCCTCCAACTATATGAACCACTTACTTTCTTATTTAGTGAATCTCTTTGAACTTGAAGAAGTTCATCTAGTTCATCATCATCTTTATTTCTCACATCTTCCATGCTTCCTAATTCATCAAAAATGACATGGACACTTTCTTCAACTAACAACCCTTCATCACTCATAGGATCAAAGTTTCAAAGATTATTTTTTCATTATTTAGGACAAAAAAACTTGCATCCAAAGGCCCTCAAATAACTGAAGTTGGGTTTCCTATTGTTAAACAATTCATAGGGCGTCTTGTTCAGCATTAACCTGATCAAGCATTTGTTAGTTACATAATAGGCAGTGTTTACTGCCATATCCACTAGAGTTTTGTTCTTTATTTCCACAACTCTATTTTGTTAAGGAGTTCTAGGTGTTGATAAGTTGTGGTTGATTCCATGCTCTGCACAAAACTAGTCTATCTTGCCATTTCCAAACTTTGTTCCATGATATGAACTAATCCTGGCAACCTTGGAATTATATTTGACTTGAATCTTCCTGACCAGAGTTATAAGTGATTCACAAGTTTCTTCCTTAGACCTTAAGAATATGGTCCAGGCAAATCTTGAGAAGTCATCCACAATCATTAGAATGTATTCTTCCCACATCTACTTTTAACCTTGATACGTCTACAAAGATCCATATGAAGCATTTCTATAGGTATGGTGGTATTGACATGTTTCTTTTCTTTGCATGGGGACTTGGGTTTCTTTTATCAGGAACATGCATCATGGATTTTATCTTCATTAAACATAACCTTGGGAGTACCATAGACCAGGTCCCTTGTAACTAATTTGTTCAGCAATGATGAGCTCACATGTCCCAGTCTTCAATGTCACGGTTTAGTTCTCTCACTTTGAGTACTAAGACATGTCAGGTCATCGCCTAAAGCTGAGCTCAAATCTACCACATATGTATTTTTGTATCTTCTAGCCTTTAGAATCACTTCACCAGAGCTAAGACTAGTTACATGCAACTATCTGATAGGAACTTTACTTTATTTCCTTTATCATAAATATGTGACACTCTAAGAAGACTATATTTCAAGCCGTTGACAAAGTGCACATTTTAATGGCATGATTGTGAGACTTTACAATCTTGCCAACACCTTCAATATTTCTCTTTTTCTTATTTCTAATGAAGATACTTCCACCATGAATTGTTTTCAGTAAGAGAAAGTCTTCTGTTCTTCCAATTATATGCTTGGAGCATCCACTATCTATAAACCATCATTGATTGCTTCATCTTTATCTCACCTACATCATTAATCATTTGCTAGGATTGGAAACCTATTTAAGTCTGAGTTCCCAATAAGGTGACTAGTGTGATTAAAGATTTCTTGGTCCAGCTAGGCATCTTGGAAAAGCTGGTTTCAATATGAGGATCTGGTCCCCAATATTTTGAACCAGGACTTATGATTATACATTTGGAATCTTTTCTCAACACTTTTTTTGACTCACAGCCCCTTTTGAGATGCCCATTCTACCACAGTGGGTGCACAATAAATTGTCAGACACAGAAACATGCTTCGTATGAGGATTAACATTTTTCGTTCCTAGACCTTGTACCATATTGGACCTTTGATCTATTAAGCTGGAAAGAAGTTTGGAGAAAGTAGTCCATTTGAGTGACTTTTGAAGATCTTCTTCGACTCGGACCAGGTCCCTCTTTATTTGAGAGTTTTTGTCTAGAGAGGTTACAAGAAATTTTTCAGAATATATTAACCTCTCTTCAAGGTCTAACTGAAGACTACTAGCTTTACCATTGTCCTTGGATTAATCTACAGACACTCCCAGCATCATTTCTTTAAAAGCACTATTTTTTTTTTGACATAAAACCGAGTTTTTTGCCTAATTCATACACTTTGACGGCTAGGACAGTTTTCCATTTTTAGCCACCTCAAAAGTTTCACTCTAGAGATCTTTCTAACTAGTAAGCTCACATAATAAATCTATCAAAATACTGGCTAGGACCTTAAGCCCTTTTAAAGAGTAATTATACAGATTTTTTTTATATCTAGAGAAGTTACTGCCTCATCATTAGACTTTTCCATGAATGTAAAGAGTGAATCAAAGTCATCATCTAAATCTTTAATTACCATCATTGAAATGTCCTTAGGATGTTGAGAATTATCAGAATCACTGGATGAGTCTCCCCAGGCTAACAGAACTTGCTTCACAACATAATTTGTAGTTGCTCTACTTCTAACTTTATCAGGGACCCAGTGTCACGCCCCAAAATCTCATCGGGCCGGACTGGCACCCGAAGCCGAGAAGGCCCGGGAGAACCCGTTCAAATACCTGTACTTTCACTTACATGTCACCAAAAATTTGGATAGCACTTCGTTGCATATAGAAGGATCTAATTACCTGTATCAGCACGACACGCACAAATATATATATAATACTTGGCCGTCGGGGCCACCACATATACAGATATAACATCACTATATAAACTTCCATGACTTTACCCTTTCTTATGTCTACAAAGCCTCTAGGATATACATGACATAACTAGGGTCGAGACAAACCCCCACCCACATATGACACATGTACAATAACAAAACATAAGGAACCGACGCAGAAAGCTCCGAAGCAAACTGGAGCTCACCAACAATAGCTGTATGACCTGGCTCCTACTTGTGCGGTGTATGAGCTGAGGTACCTGTGCCTGCAGCATGAAATGCAGGTCCCCCGTGAGGGATGTTAGTACAAAATATGTACTGAGTATGTAAAGCTGTAAATAATCATATGTGATATGGGGGATCAAGAAAATCAGACACAAGTGAATAAATCATAATAGAAGTGAACCAAACTTCATAAACACTTTTAGGATCATGTACATTATCATTAATCTGAATTGGGTTCTTGAATTCAAACACATTTGTGGAACGGTATACATTCGTTCATTTCATTCTTTACAATTATCATTCGCCATTACCTCCTCCTCCCGAACCTCCAACCACCTAACAATAATCAATACTGTATCGTACTGTGACCATTAGGCTTCCCCCAATACATATCAACTGGGATCGGCCCATGCTAGGCTTATGCCCCTGGGATACCACCCATAAACACACAAATACGGATCGGCCCATGCTAGGCTTATGCCCCTGGGATACCACCCACACGTATATCAAGTAACACACATAAGAGATCTTTCCAATAACTTAGTTCAAAATCTTTTGAGATTATTACATTAGTGTTCATGCCAATATAGTACCTTTGGAACAATGATACATCAATAGGAATCAAGTAATAGACCTTCTATACAATAACAATGTCATAAAGACTCATTGGTACATCAACAATGTGTTTCAGAATCATCAATATCACAATAATGAAATAGGAGCCTTTTGGTATATCAATGAAACATTTTGACACTTTATAGAATGGAAACAACTTCGTTGGTAATGTAGAACAATACATGTTTTTGGACAACCTCGGAATCTTACTTGATGGAACATTGGTGTTTTTATGCCAAAGAACATCGTTAGAGTATGTTTTACATACCTCGTTGTAGATTCGGATACCAATTCAACACAACTTCCCGCCTTTACAAATCACTTATCTACAATGAAATGTTTGGCATCTAGTATTAGCAACCCAACACCACAATTCTATTCCATAATTCCATACAACCAATATTTGCAAAACATTCCAAAAACCAACTTGAACAATAGGTTTATGTGTGTATATATATATATAATCATCATTTCAATACCACATCATCAATAACACATCATCACACCAAATCCCTTCACAATTCAACATAATCCAACATCATTTCCCAATCATCTTTCAACAACAATCACATAACATACTTCTTATGCTCACATGCATATATATATATATATATATATATATATATATATATATATATATATATACATATCCATATAAATAACACCAACATAATTTACATCCTTACCATAAAATGGCCCTTTTGATTTCGAAGTCCTGTTGGCACAAATAAGGGGTGCTTCTCGAAGCCCTCGAGACGGTGAACGCAACTACGGAATCAATTTGGATTTTCTACGGTTGAATAACAAGATAATTGGAGTTGAAATTAGGCTAGGGTTTCTTATTTTCAATAATTTGATGATAATTGATAGATATGAGATTAATTATATGTATATAATGACCAATTTTCGTCCATGAGGTGATGGAAAATGACCATATTGCCCTTAAAAATTTAAGTAAATTCGAATCTGTCCATGGTGGACTGTTTTGACAGGCTAAAGTAAATCGTCCATAACTCTTTGATCCGATATCGGATTTGGGTGAAATTGGTATAGTTGGATAGATAATTCAAAGGGATTTCATTTCATATAAATTAGGCCACCCAGTTCGTTCTGTACAAGGAGTTATGATCATTTGAAGTTGACCCTAAAAAACTGTTTTGAGAGGCTGAAGTAAAACGAGTATAACTCCTTACTCAGATGTTGGATTTGGATGAAACCAATTGAATTGGAAAGAGGACTCAAAGATCTTTCTTTTGATAGGTTGAAGCTCTCCTAGTTCATTATATTGAGGGAGTTATAATCGTTCAAAGTTGACCCAAAAAACTGGCAGGCCTCAGTAGTTTGTGTGCAGGAAATTTTCCTGCACATTTACTGTTCACAACATCCCGGCCACCGTTTTATAGTTTTGAACGTGCTCGATTATATCCGAAACTTATCCGTTTTTTGAAATCTTTATATTGTTGGAAAGCTTATTCAATAACCTTTGTATGGAACCATCGACGGGCAAATTCCGGTATAAATAAAATAAAAAATTAATTCCATATAAATAGGACCAGTACACGTACTTGAATACGCCAATACATGTACTTGAATACACGGTATACATTTGTTCATTTCATTCTTTACAATTATCATTCGCCATTACCTCCTCCTCCCGAACCTCCAACCACCTAACAATAATCAATACTGT
Organism: Capsicum baccatum var. pendulum; assembly: GCA_030864225.1. Taxonomy (NCBI): domain Eukaryota; kingdom Viridiplantae; phylum Streptophyta; class Magnoliopsida; order Solanales; family Solanaceae; genus Capsicum; species Capsicum baccatum. The sequence goes on along the minus strand of CM061554.1, from coordinate 22,339,361 downwards.
ATCGTACTGTGACCATTAGGCTGCCCCCAGTACATATCAACTGGGATCGGCCCATGCTAGGCTTATGCCCCTGGGATACCACCCATAAACACACAAATAGGGATCGGCCTATGCTAGGCTTATGCCCCTGGGATACCACCCACACGTATATCAAGTAACACACATAAGAGATCTTTCCAATAACTTAGTTCAAAATCCTTTGAGATTATTACATTAGTGTTCATGCCAATATAGTACCTTTGGAACAATGATACATCAATAGGAATCAAGTAATAGACCTTCTATACAATAACAATGTCATAAAGACTCATTGGTACATCAACAATGTGTTTCAGAATCATCAATATCACAATAATGAAATAGGAGCCTTTTGGTATATCAATGAAACATTTTGACACTTTATAGAATGGAAACAACTTCGTTGGTAATGTAGAACAATACATGTTTTTGGACAACCTCGGAATCTTACTTGATGGAACATTGGTGTTTTTATGCCAAAGAACATCGTTAGAGTATGTTTTACATACCTCGTTGTAGATTCGGATACCAATTCAACACAACTTCCCGTATTTACAAATCACTTATCTACAATGAAATGTTTGGCATCTAGTATTAGCAACCCAACACCACAATTCTCTTCCATAATTCCATACAACCAATATTTGCAAAACATTCCAAAAACCAACTTGAATAATAGGTTTATGTGTATATATATATATAATCATCATTTCAATACCACATCATCAATACCACATCATCACACCAAATCCCTTCACAATTCAACATAATCCAACATTACTTCCCAATCATCTTTCAACAACAATCACATAACATACTTCTTATGCTCACATGCATATATATATATACATATCCATATAAATAACACCAACATAATTTACATCCTTACCATAAAATGGCCCTTTTGATTTCGAAGTCCTGTTGGCACAAATAAGGGGTGCTTCTCGAAGCCCTCGAGACGGTGAACACAACTACGAAATCAATTTGGATTTTCTACGGTTGAATCACAAGATAATTGGAGTTGAAATTAGGCTAGGGTTTCTTATTTTCAATAATTTGATGATAATTGATGGATATGAGACTAATTATATGTATATAACGACCAATTTTCGTCCATGAGGTGATGGAAAATGACCATATTGCCCTTAAAAATTTAAGTAAATCCGAATCTGTCCATGGTGGACTGTTTTGACAGGCTAAAGTAAATCGTCCATAACTCTTTGATCCGATATCGGATTTGGGTGAAATTGGTATCTCTGGATATATAATTCAAAGGGCTTTCATTTCATATAAATTAGGCCACCCAGTTCGTCCTGTACAAGGAGTTATGATCGTTTGAAGTTGACCCTAAGAAACTGTTTTGAGAGGCTAAAGTAAAACGAGTATAACTCCTTATTAAGATGTTGGATTTGGATGAAACCAATTGCATTGGAAAGAGGACTCAAAGATATTTCTTTTGATATGTCGAAGCTCTCCCAGTTCATTATATTGAGGGAGTTATGATCGTTCAAAGTTGACCCAAAAAACTGGCAGGCCTCAGTAGTTTGTGTGCAGGAAATTTTCCTGCACATTTACTGTTCACAACATCCCGGCCACCGTTTTATAGTTTCGAACGTGCTCGATTATATATTCGAAACTTATCCGTTTTTGGAAATCGTTATATCGTTGGAAAGCTTATTCAATAACCTTCGTATGGAACCATCGACGGGCAAATTTTGGTATAAATAAAATAAAAAATTAATTCCATATAAATAGGACCAATACACGTACTTGAATATGCCAATACATGTACTTGAATACGGGGTGTTACACCCGGTCCTTCATCTTTTCTTTGTTAGGACCATCTCTGCCATACTCCTAGTGCTTAATTTTATCAATTGGACAATCTTTGATATAGTGACCGAGATTTCTACTCTTATGATATAAATTATTTCCTGTAGTTGATCTGCTTGAGTTTCCTCTTCTTTGAAAACCACTATTGTTTCTCATAACTTTGAGAAATCTCTTGGTTATATATGTCATGTCTTCATCCTCTTCACTCATTTCACCTTTTGCAACTTTGAGAACCAAAGTTTTCTCTTTCTTAAGTTCTTTCTTAGCTTGCTCCTGCTGCTTCTTCATTTTATAGGTTTTCAGGTTTCCTATGAGCTCATCCATTGTGAGAGTTTTCAGGTCTGTTACTTCAGCGATAGCATTTACTTTTCACTAATAAGAAAAGTTCTTGGGAATAATAATAAGCACTTTTCTTACTTAGTAAGCTTGATGTCCTCACCTAGACTATGCAACTCATTAGTGATAGATGTAAATTTTGTGTGCATTTTCGGGATAGTCTCTCTTTTCTTCATGGTGAAGGTTTCATACTATGTAGTAAGCATAGAAACCTTGACTCCTTCACTTGGCTTGTCCTTTCATGCGTTGTTCTCATACGATCCCAGATCTCTTTGGCTGACTCATATGCAAAGACCCTATTATACTCATTAGGTCCTCTGTCACACACAAGCAGTTTCTTTGCATTGGAATTCATTTCAATCTTTTTGCAATCATCTTTATCATACTCCTTTCGAGTCTTAGAAACCAAGTTGGTAACCTTTTATTTCTTAACTTCTCTCATGGAAATATGTTGACCATCCAATATAACATCTATTAATTCACTATCTTTTGCCATTATGAAATCATATTCTTGTTTTCCATCATCTGAATTATTGACCATTGAATCTTGGTGGTCTAGCGATAGACTGTCCTACTTCCAAGTTTGGTGGAGCTTTCATTTTTGAGTTGGATCCTCTCTAGGTGTTACTCTTTTAGAGAGAGCAAGCTTTGATATCAATTAACGAACTCTATAAGACCATCAAATATAACAGGACCTGGTCCCTGAGCTAGAAAATGTAATATAATGAATATAGAAAGAACAATAATGGAATAATGTAAAAAGCACACAATTTTATGTGGAAACTTCCTTACTCAGTAAAATTAAAAATCACAACCTGCCATCAGGGTTTCCAAAGTTTCACTAGTCTTCAAGCAACCACGTGGCTACAAACTCCAATAATCAACAACTCTCGTAATAACTCTATCACAAGACAAGCGTGGTAAATCTACCACACTTTCAACTGACTAACTCTAGCCACTGATATTAGGTAACTTTATTTAGAACTCAACACCACCCACTAGGGTAAAACTCACTTGACCAACTTACAAATGACTCAATCAATTAACTCTAACTGCTTCGACTCGAGCTAAGACTTAGACAAGTATACATCTACTATCCTTTATAACCAAGAGTAGATTTATAATAAGAGAGCAACACACAAAGACTAAAGACACAACAAGACTGAGTGAGCACTTGATCAGGTCCCATGATGATATATGAGTTGTGTTCGAAAGAATGGCTTTTGTTCTGAAGAAGAAATCTTTATTTCTACAAAAACTAAGTTTTATTGTATGTAAGTGATCCTTTTAGATGAGACAACAAAACCTAGACCTTCTCCCATTAGTCGAGGTTCAGTACCTCTACTACCGCTCCACCAACTTTTTGTAGGATAGTACAGCTTCCAACTATAGTGAATAAGTCATCTTCAGAGAGCAACTTCATATGGGACCAGGTCCCATAGAAACTGACTTAAGCTTCAATCAGGTCCGTTGTGGAACAGTTTGTGAGTCATCAAAACTCCAAGGTTGTAACAGTAGTTATTATGAACGAAGAGGAGGAGATTCTTTGGTCATCAAAAGTTTCAACCTCTCAGGTAGACTTAATTTCGCTTCTCCAAGATTTTGGGAACTTGTTCTTGCGGGTCATCTAAACAACATGCACATGATATGGAAGAGTTTTGAACATCCTTTTGATACAATTGTCCTTATAATATGAATAAGTGAAAATACATAGATGGAGACAGTAGAAGCAAAATCTTGGAGATCCCTTGGATCCTAATTTTGGAAACTTCTCTTTAGGAATAAGCTCTTTATTCATTCCTCTGTTGTATATCTAGAAAGGTGGACGTTCTCATTGGCGAGTGGTCAATGGAATGGCCAGATCTTTATCAGAGCGCAAGAAATATATGTTGTGAAATTTGATGGATTTAGTATAATGAAAGAATACCAAGGTACTATATATTCTACTTCCAGTTTCTTCTAAATTCTTAACCAAATTCATCATGGATTGTAAAGGGAACTTGATAAAATCATATTGAGAGAAGAATGAGTCAAACTAAAAGATAACATGGTCAGTTCCCAAAAATGATTGTGAAGTTTATGGAACATGTGGTCCATTTGGGAGCTACAACTATTTTGATTCACTGATCTGGTCTTGTCTAAAAGGTTTCGATCCAAAACAAAGGGAAGAATGGGAAAAGGGAAATTGGACTAGTGGTTGTGCAAAGAGGAGACCTTTTCTATGTGAAGTAAAGAATAAAACAGGGGATTCAAGTAAAAAATATAGATTCCTTTTGATGAAGTTAATGAAGTTGCCTAATTTTGCAGAAAGGTTATATACTATAAAAGACCAGTGTAGAAACCAATACTTGTGAAATTTTTCCTGCATAGCTTATGTATTTGACTCAGGTATCGAATGTATGTTGTGATGTAACAACCTAATTGATATTCAGCAGCTCCAAATCTGGGGGGAAAGATCCCTATTTCTGTGTGGCAGATTTAGAGCTTGGTACGTATACTGGTGTTGAAATTTGCTTTTAGTTACAACAGTAATTTTTAGCAAAATAAGTTGCTTAGCTTTGGGATATATTTAAATTTTAAATTTCTGTTAGGTTTGTGTAGTTGTTGAGAGATTTTAGGTATTTCAAATTTCAAATTATGTTGATGCTTTATGTTGGCTATTTAAAGCCTCCCAATGCTTAGTAAATTATTGAAAGCCTGATGCCATTTAAATTCACTGAGAGCCATTTTACTCTCTTTTTTGCTGCCCCATCGTCTTTCAAAAAAACCAACCATTATCTACTTTTCCAGTCGGTGTAGCTTATTCTATCATTTCAGATATCATGAACTTAATTGGATTCCGATGGATATATTTGAAGTTATTTCTTCTGTAAAGAACTAATTCACTTTTTTGTGTTTGATCTGAGTTGTAGATCATCAAAAAGAAATAAAGAAAATTGTAATTTCAGTGATCCTTGGTACTCTTGCACTTTGTGTAAGTCTGTTCCTTTGTTGTACAAGGATGGGCAGGCGTAAAGGTAAAATAGGCTATATAAGTTTTGTATTATACATTTTGAAGCACTTTGTTAGCTATATTTAACTTGTAACCCTGCTTATACTAGGAGTGATGAAAAAGGAGGTAGTTTTGCTTGGCAACAAAAGTCCAGTTCATATGGAAAAATTATGAGTCTTCAACCTCGATATGCTTCCAAATGCAACATCTTAATTCCATAAGGATAATAATCTTGGTCAGGGTGGTTTTGGTCCAGTTTACAAGGTATGATTTTCCTCTCTCGATCACTTTCCAAATTTCAAATTGCTAAAATTGGTGCTTTGCCCCAGTGAAGAGATATGAGAGATTGGCCACAGTGGGTTTTAGGATAGGTAGATGTTAGAGTTTGTGACCCAAATTTTGTTGATCCGATCTTGAAAATTTTGTGGTGTGACCCATGCTTGTGATTTTTTGTGGGGTCTATAGTGGTAGCATAGGGAATGATGATATGCGGTCTTGATGATGTGCGATGTGTCCCAGACCTGAAGAGAAATTTTATTTCCTTGAGTACCCTTGATTCGAATGAATATAAGCACACCGGTAAAGGTGGAGTCCTAAAGGTTAATAAAGGTACTCTTGTTATGATGAAGGGACAATGAAAGACTACTAATTTGTACGTCTTGAAAGGTTCTACATTTACAGGTAATGCAGCAGTTTCTACCTCCTCCCTATCAGAAAGTGATGTTGCTAAACTTTGACATATGCGCCTAGGACAAATGAGTAAAAACGAAATGGATAAACTAAGAAGGATAAGACTTCTTGATAGCCAGAGTATTACAAAATTGGAGTTTTCTGAGTACTGTGTTTTTGGGAAGCAGAAGAGAGTCAGATTTACTAAAGGCATCCACTCAACTAAAGATACACTTGATTACATTCATTCTGATCTCTGGGGTCCTTCTTGAGTACCTTCTAGAGGAGGTGCTAATTACATGTTGACTATTATTGATGACTATTCCAGAAAAGTTTGGGAAAAGTTTGGGTGTTCTTCCTGAAGCAAAAGAATGATAGGAGTTGCCTACTTTTAAGGAGTGGAAGACTGTGATTGAAAAAAAAATAGGGAAGCAAGTAAAATGCCTTCGAACTGATAATGGTTTAGAGTTTAATCTGTGCAAGTCAGAAGGAATCGTGAGGCACTTAACAGTTTATCATACTCCACAGCAGAATGGTATGGCCAAATGAATGAATAGGACTCTAATGGAGAAGGTGCATTGTATGCTCACTAATGCTGGTTTACCCAAGTCTTTTTGGGGTGAAACTGCTTCCACAGCTTGTCTTCTTATTAACCACTCTCCTTCAGTCGCGATTGACAAAAAGACTCTACACGAGGTATGGTCTGGTACTCCTGCCAGTTACTCTGATTTGAAGATATTTGGATGTCCTGCTTATGCTCATGTTGATAATGAAAAGTTGGAACCTAGATCTGTCAAGTGCTTACTTATGGGTTATAAGTATGGTGTTAAAACATATAAGCTTTGGTGTCTAGAAAACATAAAAGTTATAATTAGCAGGGATGTTGTGTTCGATGAAACTGTCATGCTTCGTGCTTCCTCCTTTAAAGAATCAACTGCTTTGCCTCCAGATGAATCTAGTGACATGAATCATCAAAAGTCAAGAACCCACGTTGAATTGCAGATTAGAGCAGAGTCCACACAAGTGCCTACTTGTCAGTCTAGCCAGATATACAGAGTGATACTATTTCTTCTTTACTACCAGTGGCACCATAATATTCTATTGCTAAAGAAAGCCTAGAAGAGATATTAAACCTCCTCAGAAGTATGGTGAATCTAAATTGGTTTCTTATGCATTGAATGTAGTAAAAGGTATTAATTTTGATGAAGAACCTTCTTCTTACTCAGAGGTAGTTAGTTATGATGATTCTGGCCGATAAATGATTGCTATGCAAGAGGAGATGGAATAACTTCATAAGAATGACACATAGGCTTTGGTGAGATTGCCTAAAGATAAGAAAGTTGTCTATTGCAAGTGGGTATTTAAGAAAAAAAAACATCAGGAGTTGAAGATTCTAGGTACAAAGCAACACTAGTTGCTAAAGGTTACAATCAAGTTCCAGGTATTGACTTCATAGATGTGTTTTCTTCAGTTGTAAAGCATAGTTCGATTCGATCCTTGCTTGGTATTGTCGCCATGCACAATTCTTGAGCCTGAGCAGTTGGAGGTCAAAACTGCATTCTTACATGGAGAACTTGAGTAGGACATCTATATGCAACAACCAGAGGGTTATGTAGTTTAGGAAAAGAGGACTATGTATGTTTGTTGAAAAAGTCTCTTTATGGCTTAAAATAGTCACCTAGACAGTGGTATAAGAGGTTTGACTCTTTTATGACTTCTCATATATTTTGGAGGAGGAGTTATAATAGTTGTGTTTATTTCAAGGAGGTAAGTGATGATTCGTTTGTGTATCTTCTTTTTTATATTGATGATATGTTGATTATAGCAAAGGATATGAGAGAGATAATAAAATTCAAAGCCTAGCTCAGTAAGGATTTAGAGATGAAGGATCTAGGAGCAGCAAAGAAAATCATTGGCATGGAAATTCTGAGGAATGGAGAGAAGTGTAAGTTATACTTGAATCAGAAAAGATATATTGAGAAAGTGCTTCACAGGTTCAATATACAAAATGCCAAACCTGTTAGTACTCCATTGGCAGCTCATTTCAAACTCTCTGCCACGTTATCTCTAAAAATAGATAATGAGCGTGACTATATGTCTCAAGTTTCATACGCTAGTGCGGTTGGGTCTCTTATGTACGCAATGGTGTGTTCCTGATCATATTTATCGTATCCAGTCAGTACAGTTAGCAGATACATGGAAAATCTTGGTAAAGAACATTGGAAACAGTTTAATGGATTTTCAAATACTTGCATAGATCTGCTGATGTTTGCTAAAGTTTGGGCAAAATAGAGATGGAGTGATCGGGTAGGTTGATTCTGATTTTACCGGAGACTTGATAAAAGAAGATCCCTTACATGCTATGTATTCACCATAAGTGGTTGTGCTATAAGTTGGAAAGCTACTTACAGAGTACAGTTGCTTTGTTAACTACTGCGGCAGAGTACACGGATGTTACAGAGGCTTACAAGGAAGCTATTTGGTTGAAAGGTCTGTTTGGTGAAATTAGCATAGACTTATAGATTACTATATTTTTTTGTAATAGTCACGGTGTTATCTTTCTTACAAAATATTAGATGCTTTATGAGAGGACAAAGCACATCGATGTTCGGTATCATTTTGTGTGTGAGATTATTGCTCGTGGTGATATTGTGGTAAGCAGGATTAGTACCTATGATAACCCTGCTAATATGATGACCAAGAAACTACCAAGTTCCAAGTTTGAGCATTGTTTGGACTTGGTTGGTGTCATCAGTTGAGATGTCCTTTGGGGCTTTTGTGGAAGAGGTGGAGAGTTTTCTCAAAATGAATTTGAGTTCTGAATTAGAATTTATGTCAAAGTGGAGATTGTTAGAGTTTGTGACCCTATTTTTTGTTGATTCAGCCCTGAAAAGTTTGCGGTGTGACCCATGCTTGTGATTTTTTGTGGGGTCTGTAATGGTAGCATAGGGATCGGGTCGATCCCTCGCAATATGGACCTGTTTATCTTTTGGCTTAGGATTTATTTGTACGCACATATTATATAAGTGTGTTAAGTGGGTTGTTTTTAGGTGTGAAAAATTACATCATTGAGACTTTCGTATCCTTTATTGTACTCCTCTCCATTATCGTAAATTCCTTCGCCTCTGCTCGTATTTTTTTCCGTCAAGTGTTTCCATGTAAATCTGTGTGTTTCTTCTTGTTGTTTTTTTTTTGTGGTTTGCTTACTCTGTTTGATCATAACAGTAGAGATAGGCCAAAAAAGCATTGGAGAGAGGTAATTAGACAGGACATGGCGCAGCCCTAGTTTTCGAGGACATGACCTTAGATAGAGGGTTATGGAGGTCGACCAATTAGGGTAGAAGTTTAGTAAGTAGTTGAGTGTTGTCTTATTTCCTAGCAGGACAGGTTGATGTATTGTACATGTTTCCCTGTTTATACTAGTAGTGCAGTGTTTGGCTCCTAGTTGCCTGTCTTTTGACTTTTGTTACTCATTATTTACTGTACTTCAGTTATCGCATTGGTTGGTTATTTTTATTGCTCTTCTTTTGAATGTTATGTTTTTCCTATTATTTTCTTTGTCCTTTTTACTTCTATATCTTTTTGCTAATCTGAAGCTGCTTGAGCCAAGGGTCTTCTATAAATAGCTTCTCTATCTCCTCGAGGTAGAGGTAAGTTTTGTATACACTTTTCCTCCCCAAACCCAGTTTTTGGGACTACACTGGGTTTGTTGTTTGTTGTTAAAATTGGTGCTTCTTTCTAGGAAAAATTGGAAAAAGGGAAAGAAATAACAGCCAAAAGACTTTCAAAAGCCTCTGGACAACGGCTAGAGGAATTCATGAATGAAGTGTTGGTGATCTCTAAAGACAACACAGAAACCTTGTTAGACTCTACGGATGTTGTTTGGATAAAGACAAGAAGATGTTGACTTATGATATGCCAAAGAAAAGCTTGATGTGTTTCTCTTTGATTAGTCCTTGTTACTTCTCATATTGAATTCTTAGTTACTCCTCATCCACGTTCCTCGGAATCTTCAATAAATTCGGTGGGTGCTTGTTAGATCCTCCAGAAGTATTGCATTTTTGAAGCATCCGACATGAGTACGCATCAGCATTGTTGGAGAATTTGAGCAAGTTTCTTCTGACGCAAAGTTAATCCTTTGTCACTATTTTTCAGAAAAACTAGAAAGTTACGCATCAGCATTTTTGGAGAATTTGAGCAAGTTTCTTCTGAAGCAAAGTTAATCCTTTGTCACTATTTTTCAGAAAAACTAGAAAGTTGTTTGATCTTCTTCTCTACATTCTATGTTCATATTTGACAAACATGTAGATGAAGGACAGCAAGGCATTTTGGATTGGAGAAAACGTTTCACTATAATCGAAGGGGTTGGTCAAGGACTCCTTTATCTTCACAGAGATTCAAGATTGAAGATAATTCATAGAGATCTAAAGCCAAGTAACATTTTTCTCGATAATAACCTCAATCCAAAGATTTCAGATTTTGGCATGGCAAGAATTTTTAGATCTAACCAAGTTCAGGCAGACACAAGGAGAGTAGTTGGTACTTAGTAAGTGGATATTGACCCCTATATACCATAGCTTTGCATAATTTCTCCCCTAAAAAAACCATGTCATTTATTAACTAAACAATTTTTATGCGAACGTAATGATGTTTTTATAGTGGATACATGGCCCCTGAATATGCAATCCAAAGAAGATTCTGTGAGACATCCGATGTTTTCAGCTTTGGAGTCTTAGTGTTAGAGATCATAGCCGAAGAAGTACAAGTTCTTGGATTGAGACACCCTCTTTGAGCCTTTTGGGATATGTAAGGCTCCTCTAATATGATATTCAAAAGAGTAATCTTACGAAAATGCACGCACTGAAAAACCTATGCAGTCAAACCTCTCTATAATGTCACTGTTTGTTTTGACTGCTATAAAAGAATTTTGTTATAAAGAACATATAATATAACATAAAATTAAAATTCGGTTAAACTTGACCATTATCGTAAAATATTGTTATTGAGAGGTCTGACTATATGTAACCTTATATTCTTACGTAATTACCTTATGATGGTAGAATTACTCTTGTTGTATATGTTTGCAAATGGAATTAGGGATATATAATAACATTTTATTATAGGGTGCCTATAAATATTTTTTCATTAAAACAGCATATTGAGAAAGCAGCGGCAACAAATGTTATTCGTATAAGAGTGAATCATGGTATACAACGAATGCAAGTCTCAGAACGTATCAAGAAAGACTTTGCATTTTTATACTCTAATAGTTAATTTAAGAAAACCAAGTTAAGTTAAAAGACGACCAGATCAAGATTAACAGTCAATGAGGTGTGTGCAAACTTTGGAAATCAAGTTCAAATTATAATTGAGAGAAAAAAAGAATTTCTTATCATTTCCCGAAATTTTAGCATACCTACACAGTACTTATAATAGTGAGAGTGGCAGCTTTCTGATAAAATAGTTAAAGTACGCTCAAGTTAATTTGAACACCATTGTTACAAGAAAACGTTAGAAGGCGGTCGAATAAAGTGACAAGTAAAAATATTTTTGATCATTGTTCGCAATAAATTTTTGTAATGCTGAAAATTAACTGCAAGCAAAAATAAAATAAATAAAAAGAATAATTTTATTTAAATAAATCTTGTGGGTATAATTCTATTGTTCTCTTGATTCTTCTCGCCTAAGTATTTTTTGTGATTCGAGGGCCTTTCGTAGCGTGTTTCTTAAATGTACGATGATTTGAACCTTTTAGAAATGCGTTTGGATCTGCAAAAATGTCAGACAGCGCTTCGTCTTGTCGAGTTGATCTATGGGCAAAAGCCGGTTAGTCAATTCTTTGAAGAACTGTGTAGTCAATGCAGAGCTTTCTCCAATGCTTTCTGAAACCCCTAGAAAATTATGTAACCCTCCTATTTATAGTTGTAGGGGGTAGGCAGTGCAAGTGTAAATAACCTCTTCTGCCTCATTCTGACTGGTCTATTCAATTATCAAGCTTATCGGAAATGTTATATGGTAAGGTTTCTTGTGATTGGCCACAAATATGTCATTTGAGGCACGTGGTGATATTTCATTGGCGGTTGAACTTGACTTGGCCTGCCATATTCTTCAACGGGTGGCTTCATCTTGTTGGTATTTAATTTGACTGGGATGCCACGTCACTTGACACGAGACATGAGTTTGGGCTCCAAGGTGAGATGGACTTTGATGAGGAATAAAATGGGCTTATTATTTTTACAGCCCCAAAATAACTTTAGACCCAATAAAATATGGATCAAATAGAAATTTTATATGAATTTGATCCAATAAATTTTACGTGACTACAGATGCCCCCTACTTCAAGACTCGTCGAGGTGTTTGATTTTTTGAACCTTTTAGATATGAGATTTGAAGTATTCGTGGAGCTTCTTTTTTTGTATATATGTGTGTGAGCATAATTTAATCCTCACAAAATATTCGAATTCGACGAGAATAAAATGTAGAATTCGAATAAAATATAGCTGAACTCTTCAATTGTGTCTCATTTTTCTCATTGACAAGCTAAAGCCAACTAATTAATACACATCGAAGGCTTTCCTTTTTTTTTTGCATGAGTTGAGCCCTTTTTTTGGAAGACTTGAATTTTTTGTCAAAATCCGACTCCTCAAATTCATGATAATTCGAGTAAAATAATGTGATAATTCTAAATATATCCAAATCAAGAAGGATTCGGGTATTAGTCTTATATCAAATTTTAATAGAATTGAATAATGATGTTATCCCACTTCAAAAGGTATTAGTAATTTGACTTATTTTGGACACTTGGACATCCCAGTTCTTTTTTAAGACAACTTATTCAGCAAATTCCTTTTTGAAATCAAACTGGAGGCCTTTTAAGTCTATAAAGAGACATTTCTGCACTATTAAGTCATTGTAATTCAGCTTGAGATGCAATACAACTCACGTTCTTTTCCTCTTTTTTGCTCTTTTCACAATTGAGTTTTCAGGCAGCTTGGGGCATCTGTGGGAGAGAATTCATAACGCATCGTGGGGGTGTCTAAATCATGAACGGCTTACATTATTGGAAAGTAGACTCGTGAGGCTATGTTCTATGCAAAAACCACGCTCATATTCTCTCCAGATTTGCCCAGGTATCCTTCTGAAATCAGACTTTCAATTCTGTTTTGTCACTTTTTATTTGTTTTATGCAGCCTCACAAAAATTCTCAAATCTTGACTTAAGAATATCAAAATCAGGAGCCATTTTTTGTGTTGGAAACTAGACTCGTAGAGCTACGTCTCACATGGGAATCATAATCAGATTATGCCAGAATCGTCCCAGATATTGCTCCAAAACTGGTCTTCTAATCTTGGCTCACTGATTTTATCAGCTTTGCATAGCGTCACGATAAATTTCATATCTCGACGTAGAAGTATTGGAATTAGGTGCCTTTTTTGAATTGGAAAGTAGATTCGAAGATATACGTCTCATATGAAAATTACAATCAAACTATACCTGAATCGTTCAAGATATTGCTTCAAAACCAGTCTTCTAATCTTGGTTCACCAGTTTTATCAGCATTGCACAACGTCTTGACAAATTCCACATCTTGATGTAAGAGTATCAGAATCAAAAGAGGTTTTTTGCATTGGGATGTGAACTCGCAGATCTACGTCCCTCGTGAAAATCACCATCATAGAACTTCAATATTTTTTCAGGTATTTTTTTAAAATTGCAGCCTAAATCTTGTGATACTCAATTTCTCATCAGATCTATATACTTTATGAATTTCATCTACTTCAAGTTTTGGGCCGAATCACTTGTACAATATGTTGAAGGCCGGACTCGAGCAATATTTAATGTATGAAAAGTCTTTTCCATATCGAGAAGAATTCATTGCTTGGACAGTAATGAAGAATCCTTTTTCTTTAAAAACGGCATCTTCAAAGGAATCCACATATGCATTCAAGCTTCATACTTTTTTCTCTTTCTTTTTTTTTAGAGTCGTTCATAGTTTAGACTCATACGGGCCAAGAGTGTTTGACTTGCAGTTTAAGCTTGCGCTAAGAAGTACTTTGACTTGCAGTTTAGGCTCGTGTGTCGAGGAGCATTTTTGACTCACAGTTTAGGATCATCGTCGAGGAGAATTTTGACTTACAGTTTAGGCTCGTGCGTTGAGGAGCATTTTGACTTGCAGTTTAGGCTGGTGCATCAAAGAGTATTCTAGGGAAAAATCCTTTTAATGTAACTTTCCTCGCAACCCTTTATAATGAAGTATCGTTGAACTTCATTTTGGTATTTATTGCCCCCATAAGTTGAAGTAGATTTGCATTTGATCTCATGTCGACTTTTGGAAATTGGAGTTAGAAATCCCTTGACATTTTTTTCTTTTGCGAGCAATCCATGTCTAAGTATCACCTTTCTTTCTATTGGAGAAATCGTTTGTCATGGATTTGCTTGTTGGTTTCTTCAAGGCTGGAACCCCAATTGAGTCAAAGCTCCAAAATTGTAGAATGATGATTTCTTTAACTTTTGGTTATTCCACAAAGCACATGGGTTGTAGAGCTTTTGAACTTGAACCTTTAATATGATGCATTTTGGCGCTAACATGATTTGCATCAACTGTATCGCCATTATCAATAATCTTTCCCTCTTGCATTAATGTCATGATCTTTTCCTTCAGGATGAAGCATATTGTGGTGTGATGACTAACCATGCGGTAAAATTTTCAGTATTTAGGATCATCGACTTAATTTAATGTTGCAGGTCGCTTAGACTTGGGAGTTCAATGACTTCTTTGTCTAGCAACTTATCGAGAATCCCGAGAACATCAGAGTTGGAAAAAGGATATGCCTTTGCTTGTAACTCCTTCAAGGTTGGTTGATTTTTCATCTCTCCCATCTGTTACTTTGGAGCTTCCTCTTTTAACTTTTGTCTTGTGGAGGATTTTGTAAAACTCATAGTTATCATGATAGATTCCCCAATTTGATCTTCTAACGAGTCTTTGAATTTAGTGACTTCTTGCCTAGGATCAAAAATAGGTGATATCATTCTATGACTTGCAATGCTTAGATCCATGTCATGAGCCCTCGCAGCTAATTCTTCAAAATTTCGAGGCTTAATTCCATGGAGGATATACACAAGGCCCCTATGCATCCCTTGAATGCAAACTTTAACCGCAGAAGTTTCAGAAAGTTGATCCTTGCAATCAAAGCTCAATGTTCGCCAACGATTTATGTAGTCTACTACAGGCTCATCTTTACTTTGTTTTGTGATTTCCAACTCCATCATGGTGACCGTATGACGGGAGTTGTAGAAATAATTTAGGAACTTACTTTCTAGTTGCTCCCAAAAATCAATTGATTCAGACTCCAAGTCTGTGTATCAATCAAAAGCGTTGTCTTTCGAAGAGCGAACAAACTGCTTGACAAGAAGATCACCATGTGTACCAGCATTACTATAAGTCTCAACGAAATGAGCGATGTGTTGCCTTGGATTTCCCTTTCTATCAAATTATTGAAACTTTGGCGGTTGATATCTAATTGGCATTGGTAAGCCCTTGATTCACTTAGAAAACGGCTTTAAGGTCCTACAAAACTTTGTGGTGAACCGCCAATTATGCCTTGATGGTGTTTGCAATCATATCTTGCATTTGTTGAACTGTTAGAGTAGCCACTGAAGCGGATCGATCATCGCAGTGATTGTCACTTAACTTGATGAGAGATTCATCATCAACTTTTATTTGCGGTGTTAGATTATAATTTGACTCTCCAGGATTGTAGAGGTCTAACTTGCTCATAAGTCGAGTGATTTGATGATCTTTCTCATCAACAGACTTCTTCAAAGATTTAATAGTTTGCCCCATCATTGCAAATTTCTCATCCATGTCAACGGCTTCAACAATGAAGATATTGACTTTTGTTGAAATTGGAGAATTCATTAAGTCTTCAGATTCTCCAAAGTTGCAAACAGTTTCAGACGGTTCATCTAATAACATAGATGCAAAGTTGCCATCAGGAGTTGTAGTTATAGCAGAAATTTGAGATTTTCTCATTTTCATCATCTCAGAAAAAAGTGAAGTATTGGGATCTATCCAAAGCACAAACGTTGAGATTGCGTCGATTGATAAGGCCAATAAGTTTGATCTCAGTAGACGTGGCAGTGATAGACTTCTTGCACGAAACTTCATTGATTTTTTCGAAGCCTATTGTAGTAGTTGAATTTATGATTTTTCAATTTGTAGAAGGAAGAGATGAAGAGCAAAACTGGTCCCACTGGGCGTACCAAAATTTGTTCGCAATAAATTTTCGTAGTGCTGAAAATTAACTGAAAGCAAAATAAAATAAACAAAAAGAATAATTTTATTTAAATGAATCTTGTAAGTACAATTCTGTTATTCTCTTGATTCTTCTCTCCTAAGATTTTTTTCGTGATTCGAGGGCCTTCCGAAGTGTGTTTCTCGAATGTAGGATGATTTGAACCTCCAAGAAATATGTATGGATCTCCAAGAATGTCAGACAACACTTCATCTTGTTGGATTGATCTCTGGGTAGAACTCCGTTAGTCAATTCTTTGAAAAACTGTGTAGTCAATGCAGAGCTTTCTCCTATGTCTGTTGAATCCCCCTAGAAAATTATGTAACCCTCCTATTTATAGTTGTAGGGGATAGGCACTCCAAGTGTAAATAACCTCTTCTGCCTCATTCTGATTGGTCTATTCAGTTATCAAGCTTATCACAAATGTTGTGTGATAAGGTTGCTTGTGATTGGCCACAAATATGTCATTTGGGACACATGGCGATATTTCTTTGGCGGTTGAACTTGACTTGGCATGCCACATTCTTCAATGGGTGGCCTCGTCTTATTGGTCTTTAATTTGAATTGGATGCCACATCACTTGACACGTGGTATGAGTTTGGGCTTCAAGGTGAGATGGACCTTGAGGAAAAATAAAATGGGCTTATTATTTTTACTGCTCCAAAATAATTTGACCCAATAAAATATGGATCATATTCAAATTTTATATTAATTTGATCCAATAAATTTTACATGTTTACAATCATTTTCAAAACATCAATAGATTAAAGAACTAAAACTAAACAATATTAGAACATAAGAAATCGGTTTTTAAAACAAGTATAAATTGTCTGTTTTCTTGCTTAACTTTGCGAGAAAATAACAAAAAATAGTCCACTATGTCTAGGGGTAAATGCAATTAGTCTCTAAAATATACTTCTAAGTGATTTTGGTTATTTAAGTTTGCAAAAAAAGAGCACTTTCGATTTTTTTCAAATATTTAATAAAATACTTTCGTTAGATTTGACAGAATGTGAAAAAAACAAATTGCGGAAACTCACATTTTGTCAAAACATTTTTTTGTTGGTCTATTTTAAGAATTTGGTGCAAACTTTTTGAGATGTAACTTCTATTATTTCTAATTGATTTTAGGTCTCTAGTAATGTTCTTCTGTGTTGTAGCTTCTAAGATATGATGCAAAGCTAACGTGCGAATGTGTTGAGTCGGAAGTTCATGACTAATTTGGCCGGCATTTTAGCTGAGATGCGATCGTTAGCCTTAAGGCTTATGCTTTACCCAAATATTATATTTTTATATTAAAAATGATTAATAAACATCTTGGATTCTACCAGAAGTCTGGGTCCCAATTTTTTGGGCCAACAACTTTTATAACTTGGGGATGATGGACTGATCTATCAAGATTTCTCCGTTTAATTACCAAACTTAGTTCGTGAGTGTCAAATGGACGAGTTGGGTTGAAATTAAAAATATTAAATAGATTGAACAATTAAATATTGAATTAGGTCATGACCCGTTTAAATTTAATTTGAGTTGAAATGGATAAATATTGGGTTGGTGTTGACCCACCCAGTTTAATTCACTTAATCTAAAAAATATTAACATATTGATATTTATCCCTTGTAAACACAATTCAAGAAAAAACAAATTGGATGAAATTGGGAAGTTGGTGGGTGGATAGAGAGGGGTTGCGGGAGGGGGTGGTGTAAGAATTGTTTTTTAGATTTAATTTTTAACATTAAAAAATTATTTTTTTGGGAGGAGTGTGGGGTAGGGGGTCGGGGATTAGGATGGGGTTGAGGTAAGATTTTTTTTTTTAAAAAAAAAAAAGAAATTAATTTTTTTGAAAAAAATAACTTTTTGGGAAAGGAATATGTCATGGGGGTGGGGTGGGGGATTAGGGGTGATATGGGTGGAGTAAGAATTTTAAAAAAAAAAAAAAAAAAAATATATATATATATATATATATATATATATATATATATATATATATATATATATATATATATATATATATATATTTTTAAAAAAAAATTGAGAGCAATGTGGGGGTGGAGGTGTGGGGTTGAAGTAAAAGTTCTTTTTTTAAAAAAAAAAAAAAAAAAAATTATATTCTTTTGAAGGATTGGGTATTGTCGTATTGGAGGGTGCGGGGTAGGGGAAGATGGGGGTTGGGGTAAGATTTATTTTTATAAAAAAATGAAATTGTTTATTTACTTTTAAAAATTATTTTTGAAAAATATATTTTGGGGGGAAGGGGTAGGGGGTGCGGGAAAGGAGAGAAGGTAGGATTTTGATCATGGGATAAGAAAAGATTTTTATTTAAAAAAAAAAAAATAGAATGGAGGTGGGGGTGGAGGTTCGGCGTAGGGAGGGGGGAATGGAGATGAGGTGGAGTGGGGCAAGAAGAAAATTTATGAAAAGCTTTTTAATAAAGAAAATTAATTTATTTAAGGAAGGCAGGGTGAGGGTGGGGTAAGTTGGCTTCTGGTGGGGTTGGGGTAAGGTGGGGGTGAGGTGAGGTGGGTAATTTTGAAAGTGGGAGGATACACTATTACTTTTTTTTTTCTATTTTCATTAAGAAAATAATTTTTTAACTAAACGGGTTGAATAGAGATTGATTGGGCTCATTTGAACCCAACTTGAAAATGGGTTGACACTTAATGGGTTGAGATTTGCCCAATTAGAAATTATCTTGAACCCAACCCATTATTAAGTTTTGAACGGATTGGATGGGTTAACTCAATTTGGGTTCATTTTGACACCCTTAGCTCAAACCTATAATCACATCTTTCAACTTTTGCACTTAAACTACGTTTTACTAGTGCTTTATTAGATAAAAATTGCATTTGTTTTCATTAAGATTAAGACGTCCAAATATGAATGTACATCTGAATAATTAAGATGTTGTCTCCAAATTTAAACACTGAATAATTAAGACTATATTTTTCAATATTTAAATGTGCATAATTTATTTACCTGTAAACATAACAAGTATACAATATAAATAATTAATTGATCAAACTTGAGACAAAATTTTAATTCAATAAAATAATTATTTTGTTAAAAGATAAAATATTTATATTTGCTAGTGATGATGAAGATGATTTGCAATGGTGGTGATGGTGATAATAATTGGTGTTAGCAGTTAGAAATGAGGGTAGTGATAGTTATAATGGTAGATGTAGTTCGTGTTATAGTGATTATCATGATGGTGACTGTTGATAATGATGGTGGGTTGTAATGTGAAGTTGGTTGATGTTAGTAGTTAGAGGTGTTAATGGTAGTGGTTGAAGAATGTGTAGTAGTTGACAGTGTGTTGATGGTAGTTGAAGACGGCCTTAGTTGTGATGACGAAGATGGTTGTCAATAAGGATAGATTGCACGGTGATAGTGGTTGATAGTGGTAATGAAGGTGGCGGTGGTTGACGATGTGTTAGTGGTAAGTTGATGCTGGTGTTGATTGTGATAGTGGAGTTGATTGATAGTAGGAATTAACTGATAGTGGTTGGTAGTGGCAGTAGCTATAATTACAATAATAAAGATGATAGATGTGGTAATGACTGATAGTAGTGGTTGGTAGCAATAATGGCTATCGGTGGTAGATGTAATGGTAGAGATAATTGATGATGGTTGACAATAATGATGGCGGCAAAGCTGGTTGGTGGTAGTGACGAGTGATTATGAATAGATTGGTGGTAAATATTATCCCACACAAAAATACCTCATAATGGTATTAAAACTTGGTTCCACATCTTAATCATTAACACTCATTCGAACCTATTAAGAGCTTGAATCTTAATGAAAACAAATATACTTAAGATCTAAACCATTTACGTTCAGACCTTCATTAAATGCAAATAAATAAGGCCAAAGTGATACTATTAATAGATAGGATTGTTTGCTGCAAAGTGCCAATATATCCCGCCCTTGAGGGGTCGTTCAGTATACCTATGATAAATTTATCCCAAACTTAATCCTAGAATATCTTATCTTATCCCTCATACAAAACAACCCCTACATAAGTTCTTCCAAAATTATATTGTTATTTTTATCTTAACGTCTAGGATAACTAATTCTAAAATAAATAACCCTAGAATTACTTGCTTCCAACCAATGACCCTAATAGTAGGGTTGAACATATTTTGATTCAAATCGAAAATCCAAACTGAAGTTTAATTTTGATTTCGAATTTTTGATTTTTTGAATGGATTTTGCTTTCAAATTTTAAAAATTCATTCAAACGATTTGATTTTATTTTATTGGATCCATGTTGAGTTATTTATATTTGAGAATGAAAAATAGATTTGAAAAAAATTATTTTTATAAAAAAATCACCAATTTTAAAAGTCCAATCATGACAAAGAAAGGCTCCCTACATCAATCTTCAAAACCGAAATAAAAATTCGAAATAACCAAATCGAATTTGTAGGAACCTAACCATTTCGGGTTGGTTACTGTTTTCGTCAATCCAAAAACCGAAAAACCAAACCGATATTAAACAACCAAACCGAACAAACCGATATTAAACAACCAAACCAAACAAACCGAATGCCCACACCTACCTAATAGCATAGAGGATAAAATTCCTAATACAACTCAAAGCTAGGCCTCTATGGCCCTTGCAAATAACGATGCGTTGGGGAAGAAGTCCTTGATTAAAATATTGTTATCAGCCACTCTTGCTCGTTGCATATTCCTTAACCCCTCATCATTAGTTTTTAAATGTAATATCTGATCCAACTCGAGCGTACATCAACAAATTCCACAAGATACCTCCCACTAGAAAAGCTATCAACGAATTCCACAAGATACCTCCCACTAGAAAGGCTATCAACGAATTCCATAAGATACCTCCCACCAGCAAAGCTATCAGGTACCCGTGTCCACAAAGGTTTGGAGAGGCGGAAAAAAATCACATCATATTTTTGCCTCCAAGATATAAACTCGAGACCTCATAGTTCTCAACCCCTCATCACTATTTCACAATCACCGTCTTGTCAAATGCATGAAGAGACCAAGGAACTTTATTTATTATTAACTAACACATCTAAGCTGAAAGAGCAACAGATAGCCCAATGGCAAAGACTAGTAGTTAGGCATGCTAGCACTGCACATCTTGAATCTTATGTCCACACAATCCCCTCTGCCTCCCAATTCCCAACCCTGGGCTACACAAAACTATGAACAACAATCAGACAAGCCTTAAATGGTACAAGATAACTATTAACACCAAACTAACATGCCAGCATACGTATCTTTATACTGAAAGATATAATGAAATGAAACCTATAATATAGATTGTTAGGCTTGTTTCAAACATTTACAACAGTAGCTTAATAGAGTATGCACATGAAAACAAGAAAACATAAGCCAATGCTTGAAAAGGATGAGTATACTTGCACATTCATGAAAACCAAGTTTACCCAATGACAACTATAACTTCCCAAGTCTACCCAATGACAACTATAACTTCTTGCAAGAAACTAAGCAGTCTAACTTGACTTCATGTTTGGAAAGTTTGTGATTAGCAAAATTCAGCTCAACTAAATAAGAAACTTCTTAACACAGATTGACTTAGAAAAGGATGCATAATAAATTTGAAGTTGTAAAATCTGGATTAACCGCTATTACCAAAACATGCAACCTTCACGGTAAAATTTGCTGCTTAAACTCTAGAGTTATAACATGTAAGCTTTACAGCATGACAAGGAAAGTAACATTACCATTGTCACACAGCCTGTTAAGAGGTACATGACAAGACAACAAAATACTCACCAACTGTGTCATTTATGCATTTCAGACTATCAAAATGGTAAACCAAAAACATCTACAACAAGAATTCTGACTCAAAAAGAGCAAACTTTAGACCATATGCCTAGAGCTCTAATTTGACATTCTAGCTACACATACTAAATCTCATCTCGAAACAATCCCCAACCAACCTAATCCTCCTAAGTCCCCAACTGAACAAGAAGCCGGGGGGAGGGGAGATTATCCTGTGACATTTCAATAGGCATCAAGAGTCCGCCTCTTCTTTAAAATTATGAATAATGGACAAACACTCTGGAGTTCACATCAAGACTACATATTATAAATTTACTTTAAAAGTATGTTACTCCACATATACTAATCATCCATTGACCTGTAAACAAATGCAGCAACACCATCTATCTCCCATAACAGGGGATAGCGATAGTCTGCGACTCTAATCCAAGACATATTGTGTACCTCAGACTAACACACATAACAAGGCACTGTTGGATTTCTCCAAAGTAACATCCTTCAAAATATTTCAATCCATTAACCTATCATCTCATGCAATTCTGTCCCACCCACACCCCCTTCTTTCTGTCACAAAAGCCAGCTCCAAGACCAACAGTTCAATATTTTACTATGAAATGAAAACAATGCAATCAGCCGTACAATCTTCTATTGCATATTCCGAAAATAGAATAGATTTGGAAACTACCTACAAGAAGTCAGCAACGGTAACTTAACAGGTTAGTTCGGAAATTCAGAAGCAATTTTGCTTGTTGCACCACTTGCGTACTCAATATAGTTTTAGTTGATAACAATTCTAATTTTTGCATAATATTTTCCACAATGACTTGCCAGCATGCATACAATTAATCATAAGATTCTGCACCAAAAATGAGATTTCATGCAAAAACAAGAAAGTCTATGCAACATGAATGGAATTCAAGCTATAAAAGTAACCAAGCCTACTTACAAGTGGAGACAAGTATATTAATAAACATACCAAAAAAAGGATGAATCTTACTTGCACTTCATGCTGATCAAGAAGTCTACCCAGTCACATGTATTTCTTTTCAAAGAAACCTCTGTGCCTAAACTTGAATCCATGTACGGAAAGTTAATGACCGGAGAATTTCAGCCTCCCCCAAATTAAGAAAATTTACATTTCCCGACTTAAATAATGATTTGATATGGTGTAATCAGGACCAACCCGTAATTACAAGTCAATGCAGATTACAATCTTAAGATTGCTATATTTTCACAATAGTTACCGCCACTGACATTTACATAAAGTCACAAAGACAAAGCACATGCCAAACTTAAGCTTGCATGTACTCACAACAATTATCAGCCACGAACCATGTAACTGCATGTTATTAAAAAAGTGGGTAATGCAAAGCCTCCCTTCAGTAGAGAGTCCTAGGTGATACCAACATAATTCTGTCATGCTAAGACAGGTCATATAAAAACCAATCTCAATCAGAATGTTGCAAAAGTACAAGTAGAAATACATCTAAACAAAAGCATTGCTTATGACAAAAAAAAAACTACATAAGGTTAAAGGAGCAAAGGAAAGGAAATCAAGCAGAGTGGACAGTCTTTCAAAGAGTTTTTTTTTTTAACTTTTGGATAAGTAGGTATCCCAAAGAGATAACTGACTGGAGTAAATAAATGGATGAACAAGCTCATCTTTAAAAACATCCAATCAAGAAAAGAAATTTTCAACATCCTACTGTTGGTGGACAGAACTAGAGTGCAAGCCACCAAAGCAACGAAATGAAAGATTAAACAACTGTTGCTGGGAATTAAAATATCAAAGTCTAAACATGTATCATCACAGACTACAAAAAGGTACCAAGTAAACCTCTGCAAAGGCCTCAGGGATATACAAGTAAACAAACAGGACGCATTGGCGGTCTGTTGTGGTACCCTCTATGTAAGTCTACCTGATTGTCACAAACTTGTTGGTACCATGTTTAGCCCAGTGAGTCCTCAGATCAATTGGATTAGCAAAATTGTAACCTTCGGCAGCAAGTTTCTCCAAAACCTTCTTGAATGCACCCTGGCTCATCTTTCTTCCAGCAATCCTTGCTCCACGTCTTTTAGTACTCATAGGAAGTGGATACATTGATATACTAGTGGTGCAACAAGCAGACTGCCAGCCACCACATCCCCATCGATAGCATTGCTGAGGAGCACCAGTGCAGGAACAAACTGGTATAGGAATGCCAGTTATGTCCATATCAATTCCATTTATTACAATGTCCATGCTCTTCTTAGCTGGTTTTGCTCTTTGAACAGAGGGATTACCGTTTTCCTTAGGTACGGATGAGGCTTTCTTTGACTTCTTTGCTTTGGGAGCTTTGGGGGTGGCACCACCTGTCTTTCTCTTTGAAGGACCACTTTCTTTCCTAACACTTGGTGGTTCCTCTGCATTCACCCCCACATCCTTAGTTGCATCAGGTTGTTGTATCATTTGCATGGAATGACTTGCAGAGGTTTCAGGGAGAACGGTAGTGTAAGGACTCCCCGGAAACATATTAAGAAACTTTTCTCTGTGATTTATCCAACCGTCCCTTACATAATCAATGTGAGATAAAGGTGCTTCTGGAATGATAGAATCCCGAGAATGGAACACCCCATTAGCACCAAGCATAATTGGATTCTCACGCCTAGTAAGGAATGGTTTTGTATCTCGATCAACCACCGATGACATCAGTTGAAGACCTAGATTCTCTCTAAGGGATTGTTCATAATAACCCCAGTTCCTCATGTTCAAACCGTCGTCATCCATCAATAAACTACAGATAAAGGCAAACATCACCACTTAACATTAACTTTTTTGCCACAAAAAGAAACGCCCAACAAAATGCATTAAATTCCGAACCTCCATATACTTGCAAGATTTGAATTGGATGAGGAAATAATAGAAACAAGTCAACATAAATGCCTGTAGCAAATCAATCAAATCTACCCATACCCATGGCCATCATTCCAATTCAGATACAATTTCATCAACCTTTCAACAACAATGAAATAACTAACTGGAAACTTTAACAAATCGTGATAACCCCAACTCAAATTCAACCCAAAACTCATTAAATCCAACATTGCAACAAATAGAAATAAAACCCCACAAATAAAAATAGAATCTTTATGGTTCCCAAATCAGCAATGAAGCAATTAAACACGTCATTGAAAAATCCAAAACACAAATATCTAAAATTCCAAAAATGGGGTACTCCAAAATCAACAAAAATGAAAACCCACAAATAAAAATGCAATCTTTAGGGTTTCCAAATCAGCTACTAACCAATTAAAACACGAGACAGCTAAATCTAGAAATGGGGATCTCAAAAATCAACATAGAATTTAATAAAAATGAAAACCACATGTAAAAATGCAATCTTTATGGTTTCCAAATCAGAAAAGAAACAAATTAAACAAAAAACTGCTAAATCCAAAAATGGGGTACTCTCGAGATCAACATAGAGTTCAATAAAAATGCAATCTTAGAGTTATCAAATCAGCTTATTAACCAATTAACCACAAAATTGCTAAACCCAACAATCTCCAAAATCAACATAGAATTCAATAAAAGTGAAAATCCACATATAAAAATACAATCTTTATGGTTCCCAAATCAGCAATGAAGCAATTAACACAAAAATGCTAAATCCAAAAATCCCAAACCCCATTTTTTGAAATGCAACATTGACTTGAATAAAAATGAAAACACACAAATAAAAATACAATCTTTATGGTTTCCAAATCAGCAATGAAGCAATTAAACACAAAAATGCTAAATCTGAAAATCCCCAACCCCAATATTTGAAAATCCAAAATAAAATTGCAATCTTATGGTTTTCCAAATAAAAAATGAAGCAAATTAAGCACCAAAACTGCTAAATCCAAAAATGGGGTTCTCCAAAATCAACATAAAATACAGTAAAATTGAAAACCCACTAATAAAAATAGAATCTTTAGGTTTTCCTAATCAACAATTCAAGACAATAGGGTACACTCAAATTCTACATAAAATTCAACAGAAATGAAAACCCACAAATAAAAATCCAATCTTTATGTTCTCCAACACAGATCTATTAAAAACAAGATTCACAAAAACCAGATCCATAATAAATTACTTAAAACTAAACAAATATAAATTTATCACAATAAAATTAGAAAATTGGCATGCAAGACAAAAATACATTGTTTCTTTAAAAAAAGAAATTCAAATGAGGAAAGAGAGAGAAAAGTCCTGATTTTTTAGGAAAAAGATATATACAGAGAGAGAGAGAAAGAGATATGGAAAGAGAGAGAAAGAGAAACTTACTTGTTGGTAAACAAATCTTAGGGTTTTTTTGCTTTCAGGAGAGAGAGAGAGACAGAGAAGAGAGAGAAAGGAAGAGAGAGGAGAGAGAGATGATAGAAACTCTTTTAAGAAAGAAAGAAAGAGGAGAGAGAGACACCCTTTTATTATGAATTTCTTTTTTCAACTTCCAATGGAAGTATTATAAATTAATACTCCTTCAGTTCAGTTTCCTAAGAAATAATCTAGTTTAATTTGATATGAATTTTAAAAAAATTAAATATTATGATATTAAATTTAAATTATATCTAATATGTCAAAATAAATTTTAATTTTATATTTTTAAATCTTTTATAATATTATTAAAAAAGATTTATTTTAAATGAAGGGAGTGCATTTTCTGTTTTATTTTAAATGGCATTATTTAATTTGAGATTGTGTTTTTAAAAAAACAAAGAAAGAGTTCTGAAATATTTAAAACAAACTCTAGATAATTGTATGATTGTTAATCACTTTATTATAAATGCAAAATCAACTTCTGGACCCCTCTATTATGTCAGTTTTGTAAGTTGGATATTTCTACTTACATGTTTATCATATGAATCCTTTAATCCGTTAAAAAATAATATTTCGCACCCTTTGATTGTTGACCTTGGATATGTGGCAGGTCATGATGATTAGGACAAAAAGAGTGTAACCACTCGCCTAGGGGTGCGACTGGAAGTCAATTTTTGGCCAATTTTATATTAAAATAATTTTTTAAAAAAATAAAAATAATATTAAAATAAAAAAAAGGATCCTTTTTTTCCTCCATCTTTTTAAATTTAAATTTAAAAATATTTTTAAAATTTTAAAAATAATTTAAAAATATTTTTAAAATTTTTTAAAAAATTTATAAAATTTTAAAAAAAAATTAAAAAAGAATCCTTTTTTTCTCTCCGTCTTTTTTAATATAAAAATATTTTTAAAATAATTTTAAAATATATTTTAAAAATTCAAAAATCATTTTAAAAATATTTTTAAAAATTTAAAAGAAAAAAAAAATTTCCTCCCCACTACACCCCAGCTCGTCCCCACCCTCACACCCCGCCCAGTATGTCCCCACCCTATATCCCCAGCCCCTCCTTTTTTTCCTCCATCCTTTTTAATTTAAAAATATTTTTAAAAATTTAATAATATTTTTAAAAATTTAAAAATAATAAATTTTAAAAAAATTCCCACCCCACCCAACCTCCCCCATCCCTACCCCCACCCCAACCTAGCCCGTCCCCACCCTACCCAGCTCCATCCACCGCTTTCCCCCATCCCTCCACCCCACCCCACGTAACCCCTCCCCCTTCCCCAGCCCCCACCCCCACCCAACCCCTCCCCTATCCCCCACCCTACCTAGCCCCACGCAACCCCCTCCCCCAGCCCCCACCCCACTCAGCCCCTCTCCCATAATTAATTTAAATTAAATATTTTAAATATGTAAATCATATTTAAATTAATTAATTACTTAAGTAAAATTTATTTAAATTAGGTAGGAATTTTAAATTTGATAAATTAATTAATTTAAAATTTAATTAATTTAAATAACTTAATTAGTTAAGAATTTTAATTGATTATTTTTTACTAATTTAAATTTAAAATTTAAATTAATTCATTAAATTAATTTTATTTAATATTAAATTAATTTTAATGTAATACTGTTTTTATTATTTTTTTATTTTTTATTTTAAAAATAATTATTCAAATTTTGCAAATTTTAAAAGCATGATTATTCAAATTTTTCTACAATTTATAAATTTTTCTTATTTAATTAAATTAATTTTAATATTTAATTTGTTATGTAGCATTTTAAAAATGCCTTGAAATTTAATGTAATACTTTTTCTATTTTTTTTATTTTTTTTAAATGATGTGGCAGGCATGGCTGACGTGGCAACTGATGTGGCAGCTGACGTGGGAGCGAGTGTGTTACACTCACCAAAAAAGGGTTTAAAATGTTGTTTTTTAGTAGGTTCAGGGTTCCAAATGACAAACATGTAAGTAGAAATATCCAACTTACAAAATCGACATAGTATAGGGGTCCAGGGGGTCATTTTACCTATTATAAATAAAAGAAAAACTTTTAAAGTTAAGTTATTAAAATAATTTTTTAAAAAAATGCTACTCCCTCCGTTTCAAAAAAGAATGACTTACTTTCTTTTTTAGTCTATTTCAAAAAGAATGATAGCTTTTCTTTTTTGGCAATATTTTAATTTTAACTTTTAAAGGGCATTTTGATATATTTGACATAACTTTAATTTAAGGCCACAAAATTTAAAAGTCTTCTTTATTTTTTTAAATTTTATGTCAAGTCAAAGTAATTCATTCTTTTTTAAACAGATGGAGTATATAAAATGGAAGGAAGCAAATATATTTATAGAATTTATTATTTAAAAAAAAAAAACAATAACAGCCGAATATTATCTTTACGTTTACTTTACGTGGATATATGTGCCTTGAAGCATAATAAACTTTGAAAAGCATTAAGGTAACAATCTCATATAATGAAGTTTGAAGTGGGACTTGGAATAAAATGAAAAGCAGATCCAAGCAATTCGAAGAAAATATAACAGACACAATCCAAATAATATACTTAGAACAAATTACAAAAATTGCGTCAGTAAAATAAGATATATATTTAGTGTAATTTCACAAAATGCCTATTAAAAAGGTCCATATCGAAAAGATGAAAATGGCGAAGATGAGAATGGTTCGGTGGATGTGCAGGTGTAATAGGAAAGATAAGATTAGAAATAAGGTTAGTCAAGATAAGGTAAAAGTGGTTTTAGTGAAAACTAAGATGAGGAAAACGAGGTTGAGATAGTTCGGTGTGGAGGCGTGAGAGATTGGTTAGGATGGTTTCAAGTGAGGTAACACATAAACCGAAGAAATATTGGAGGGATATGATTAGACATGACATGGAGCAGCTCCAGCTAACCGAGGACATAATCCTAGATAGAAAGTTGTGGAGTAGACGGATTAGGGTAGAAGGTTAGTATAAGTTTAGGATGTTGTATCTTTTGTTGTTTTACTTGGTGTATCTTGCTTATGGTATTACTGGATATTGTTGATTTCTATTCTATTTTGTTCTTTTACTATTCCTTGTCTAAATTATTTTATTTTGAGCAGGGGATCTATCGAAAATAACTCATCTGTCTCACATCTGAAGTAATGGTATGAACTGTATACATTTACCTTCCCCAGACCCCCACTTGATGGGAATTTACTAGGTATGTTATTATTGTTGTAATTCAACAAAATAAAATTAAAAGATGATAGTAATCTCATAAAATAAAATTTGAAAAGAGTAGATATATGCTTAATTTATTCTTTTCCTCTTATTCTTTTTCCAGGAATAGAAAAATTATTTTAAATAAACCTTTGGCTTGATAAGATGCATATCAAAGCACTTCAAAAAAAGGAAATAATAGAATGAAAGAGTCAAATAATAAACTCAGAAATAAATCACCAAAACTATGGTGATGTTATAAATACATTTACATTATAGTGAATATCTATCAAGAATATAGATAATATCTATCAAAACTTTCTAAGATTTAGTTGATATTTATCAAGATTTGAAGTATCTATCTTTTAGTGAGAAACTAAGAGTAAATTTTCCCTATAAATAGAAGAGTTTTCTTCATTGTAAATCACCCCTCAAGAATTCCATATGAGAAATAAGAATAACTCTCTCTTTTCTCTCTACTCCTCTTCTTTATTCTTTATTATTTCATAATACATTATCAGTACGAGACTCTAAATCTCATCACGTTCTAATTGAATAACGTTTTCTTGTTGGTGCTTTCCTTATGATTTTTCTTGGAACTAAGAATGATTGTTGTTAAGGCAATTGTTTAATACTGGAACCAGTACGAGGTATGTTTTATTTAATAATAAATCTTTATCTAATAAGTTTGCTCAAGTTACAGGTGAAATTCGGCGATTAAGAAGATATTATTACATATTACGAAGCGAGTCAAAATCAGTAAAGGAAATATTTTATCCCTATTCTCCTTTAATTAATATTTTAACACGTCACATGATAAAAAGAAAAAAAATCTTTCTAATTTTTGTTGTACGGTAAATTCTCATCAGCAATTTAACTTGAGATACTTTTAATTTAAAATTTATATGATCAATTATAGTTAACAAATATAATGTTGAATTTCTTACAATCGCAAAGTAATTTTCTTTTGAACCGTCCAAGAATAAGACGGTGGATTCAAATCTCATCGCACTAAAAGAAATGATAAAATATTAGATTCAGGTCCCAGCCTAAGACGTCTTTATATGGATAAAACGTTGAGTTTGAATTTTAATGCACCATATCGGTGATATTATGATGGCTAAAGCAAAGCAATGCGTATTGGTGAAAAGTCATGAAATTTATCTCGTTGAATATGCTCCATTCCATGAGGTGAATATGGTAGCAATATATGATAAGTCTGAAAGATACAATTTGCTCCATTCTTGAAGTGAATGTGATAGCAATATATGATAGGTCTAAAAGATGATAATTTGCTCCATTCTTGAAGTGAATGTGATAGCAATATATGATATACTTTGGAAGATATGTATACCTCGATGTGCTCCTGAAGTAGCAATATTATGAAAAAGGTTATAAGCTATCAGAATTTGATAAGGTTAAGGCACGATTGTATTCCATTCCTAAAAAATAAGAAGCTTATTAATGCAAATGTGTACTTGATTATGATAGTATCACAACTCACCCCCGAAAGAGGCAGAACTGAGAAGAGTTATTTTGAAATCTACTTCTGAAGTAGTAATTTTGAAAATTTATTCATGTAATAGTAAATCTGAAATTTACTAAAGTAAAAGATACATGTCATGATAAACTTGGAGTTTACTAGTACAAATAAGTTTATAAGTTGACATGAACGATTATGACATTCTGAAAATGTGCAAATTGAGTATTAGACATATGTTGAAGAAATAGAAGATTATTCAAGAATTATTTATGTTGTTTGTTCTTATGACAAGTTGGTTGGACCAACTAATGTTTGGATTTGATCGCTTTAAATAGAAAGTAGTTTTCTATTTATATCTAAATTTCTAAATTTATGATAATATTTTTGTTGGTGTTTTGATGTGTGCTTTTTTTCAAAAAACTCGGTTCACTCTTCCAAAAAAAGTTATTTTTCTTTTATTTTAGGTATGTGGCCTTTGTTTGTTTGTTTTTTAAATAGTTTTTGTTTCGAAAATGTATGTGCTAGGATTAAAAAGTAAAAAGTGTTGAAAGGTATAAAAGGTGAATATGGACCCGTTCACCAGTCATGTGATCTGTTAAGATGCATCGATATATGATGATCACTTGTACGTTTATTGTCAACCAGTAGTTTGACATTCATAAAGTTGTTTGCTCAATAAAATTGAGTTAAGAGCATAATTTTCATATTGTGTAATCAAGACAATTCATCTTGATAATGGTTTGGCATTGAATGCCTTCGATATATAGCTAAATCATTACTAATGAGAACAAAAGCTCCATGTGTTGGTTTAAAATATTATATACAAAAGTACTTGTATGCATCAAATCAATAAATTATGATTAATTCTTCCTCAAAGTTGGTTCTAAGTTAGAAACCACATATTGTCCATATAATAATTTTGATGTGCGGTATACGACTAAAGAATATACCATGATGCACAAAGATGGATTCCTTAAAGAAGATGGAGGGTGTATGTTAGTTTTCCTAACATAAGAGGGAGATTATAAACAACAATGAAATATGTTAGGAATTATCATCAGATCCTTATTCAAAAGATAATTCATGTCAAATATCGAAAGCATCTCATATTTAAGTTGCAAGTGCTGTTATTTTGTGTTCAAAAGGATAAAGTCTATGCATGCGTGAAGCGTGGTAGATAAATTAATTTTAAATAAAACAATCCTTGAAAAATAAGGAGCAAATAATCATAATAAGAAGAAAATGTGTTTTTGAAGAGCCTACGACATAACATTTTATGAAACCTTATGAGAGGTTCAGGTACTTGAAAATAATGAAGTGATGAGATCTCAAAATGTTATGTCACATTGTGAACCGATACGAAATGAAATATCATTAATAGCTTTGATACAGTATTTGTACAATATTGTGAAAGATTATGAGGATCTGAATTCTATATTTATTTAAGCATGCTGACGTAGAAATATTTATCAAGTGACGTAAAAGGATGCATCTCGGTAAGCATGAAAACTATTTGATTTGCAGTGTAGATACTAGAAGATGTCACACACTAAATGTTGGATATTGTCACTTGACAAAAATCTATATGAAAATCTCTAAAGGATTTAAAATGCCTGAAACATATAAAGTTTTTGAAAAACTTTTTTATTATCCTTATAAGGGATAAATTGATGTTTTGAATATTATTGAAACTTTTTATTGCTGAAATGAGAAATATATCGAATTAGATTCGTTGTAAAGTACTCATCGAATCATGCTGAGATTATAATTCATGAATCAAGTTGAGAATATGTATGGTTGAGGTCCATGATACATCTCATTCAAGAAAAATGTGATTTGAAATGTGATAATGTACCCACAATTTTATACGGAGATAATGGAGCATACATAACACATCTTAAGGGGGGATCCATGAAGGAGATAGAACGAAGTCCACTTCCTCAAAGTTTCTCTATATACATAGCTACAAAAAGAATAGTGATATTAATGTACGACAAATTTGTTCAAGTGGCAATGTGGATGATTTATTCACCAAGTCTCTTCTACCTGTAACTTTAAAGAAGATGGTGTACAAGATCAGGATGCAAAAGTTCATTAATGTTCTCGTCAGGGGAGTAAATACGTGTTGTACTCTTTTCCCCTTTCAAGGTTTTGTTCCACTGAGTTTTCCTTGTAAGGTTTTTAATGAGGAAGCCCAAATGCGTATTATTAGAGATATGTACTCTTTTTCCTTCACTAGATTTTTTCTAGTAAGGTTTAAACGAGGCACATTATCTACCAATTATACATTCAAGGGAAAGTGTTATAAATGTATTTACATTATAGTGAATGTCTATCAAGAATATAGATAATATCTATCAAGATCTACCAAGATCTAGTTTATATCTATCAGGATTTGAAGTATTTGTTTTTTAGTGAGAAACTAAGAGTAAATTTTTCCTATAAATAGAAGAGTTTTCTTCATTGTAAATCACCCCTCAAAGAATTCGTCAAGATAAATAAGAATAACTCTCTCTTCTCTCTCTACTCCTCTTCTTTATTCTTTATTATTTCATAACAGGTGGAATAATAAATAATTTTTCGTACTTGATTAACTTTTTCTGAATTTAAACTTTACAGGTACAAAATGAAACAACCTTTGTTAGAGGCATTTTCTTTTTTGTGAAAATTTAACTTTAATTAATTTTTAATATAAATATTAAATATAAATAAAAATATAATACTTAACAAACTCAAAACACCATTCTATCTTATCTCTGTTCAAAATTAGGGATGCCCACTTTACAAATTTAAAACAACACTAATTTTTCTTTTCTTTATTATAGGCATACTTTTTTTTGGTTAAGAAAAAATGTTGTGCCTTCTATAGTTTTTGCTATTTTTACCCTTCGCTGTGTTTTTTGTTGAGTAGCGGCTTGGGTGACACATGGTGGAATAGGGTCATGTCTTGGGGCACTGGGGGCGGAGGCGGGGCCTGGTGTTGGGTTAGGTTTGTCATGCGGAGTGCGAGGTATTAAGGGAGGGGACAAAAAAGTTGATAGGTTGAGGGTAGGGTCATGGAATTTAGGGACCCTGTAGGGGAATTCAATAGAACTGGTTAAGATTCTTAGGAAGAGAAAGATTAATATTGTGTGTATTCAGGAGACCAAGTGGGTAGGTTCTAAGGCCAGGGAGGTAGATGGTTACAAGTTGTGGTACTCAGGTAGTGAGAGGCGTAGGAATGACATAGGTATATTAGTGGACGAGGAGATAAGGGGGCAGGTAGTGGAGGTTAAAAGGGTTAGTGATAGGGTGATGACTATCAAGTTGGTCTTTGGGGGGTTTACTTTGAACATCTGTAGAGAGTATGCGCCACAGGTGGGTTTGGATGAGGAGGAGAAAAAGGGTTTTGGAGAGGTTTTGGATGAGGTGGTTAGAGGCGTGCCTAGTTCGGAGAAGATTTTCATAGGAGGGGATTTTAATAGGCACATCGGGTCATTGCCGTTAGGGTATGATGATGTACATGAGGATTTGGGTTCGGGGTTAGGAATGATGATGGAGCTGCTCTTTTTGAGTTTGCGAGGGCCTTTAGGTTGGTGGTAGTGAGTTCCAGTTTTTTTAAGAAGAAGGATCATTTGGTTACTCTCCGTAGTAAGTTAGGCAAGACTCAGATTGACTTCTTGCTGCTTAGGAAGGGGGATAGAGCTTTGTGTAAGGATTGTAAGGTAATCCCGAGTGAGAATCTTGTGACCCAGCATAGACTCCTGGTGATGGACTTGGCTATCAAAAAGGACAAGAAGAGGCAGAGTAGGAAGAGTCTACTAAAGTTAGGTGGGTGGCCTGACTCCGGTTAGTGCTTTGGAGATAAGGGCTAAGTTGGAAGGTATGGGGGTGTGGGAGTGTAGGGGGATGTAAATAGTATGTGGGATAGGGTTGCTGGTTGCATCAAAGAGTCTGCTAGAGAGGTGTTGGGTGTATCGAGGGGATGGTCTAGTCGGTATCGGTGGGATTGGTGGTGGAATAAAGATGTTAAGAAGAAGGTAGAGACGAAGAAGGCGGCTTATGCTAAGTTGGTTGAGAGTAAGGATGAAGAGGAGAAACGGGTGAGCAGGGAGGAGTACAAGTTAGATAAGAAGGAGGCTAAGTTAGCAATTACGACTGCTAAAATAGCAACTTTTGAGAGTTTGTATAAGGGTTTAGAGGAGAAAGACAGGGAAAAGAGGTTGTTTAGGCTTGCTAAGGTTAGGGAGCGGAAGGGGTGGGATCTGAATTAGGTGAAGTGCATTAAGGGAGAGGATGGCAGAGTATTGGTGAAAGACGCCCTCATTAAGAAAAGATGGCAATCGTATTTTCATAGGCTCTTGAATGAGGAAAGGGACAGAGGTGTTATGTTAGGGGAATTGGAGCACTCGAGGAGTGTCGCAATTTTGGCTATTGTCGGTGTTTTAAGGTAGAGGAGGTCAGTGAGGTTATTCGTGAGATGTGAAGGGGTAGGGCGACAGGGCCAGACGAAATCCTAGTGGATTTTTGGAAGTTTTATAGAGGGGGCAGGGTTGACGTGGCGGACCAACTTATTTAACAACATTTTCAAGTCCACAAGGATGCCCGAGGCATGAAGATGGAGCACGATGATTTCTTTATATAAGAATAAGGGTGACATTCAGAGTTGCAACAACTACCGGGGTATTAAGTTGTTGAGTCACATGATGAAGATTTGGCAGAGAGTGGTGGAGCGAAGGTTGAGAAAGATTGTGTCTATTTTGGAGAATTAATTTGGATTTATGCATGGTCACTCCACAACTGAGGCAATTCACCTAGTGTGAAGACTATTAGAGCAGTATAAAGAGAGGAAGAGGGATTGCACATGGTATTTATTGACTTGGAAAAGGTGTATGACAAGGTCCCTAGGAAGGTTCTGTAGAGATGCTTGGAGTCAAGGGGGGCCCTATAGCGTACAACAGAGTGATTAAGGACATGTATGAGGGGGAAAATACTCGAGTAAGGACAGTGGGAGGAGATTCCGAGCATTTCCCAATCTTGACAGGATTGCACTAAGGATCAACTTTTAGTCCATTTTTATTCGCCTTGGTGATGGATGTGTTGGCGCGGAGTATACAAGGTGAGGTGCCTTGGTGTATGCTTTTTGTGAATGATGTAGTTTTAATTTATGAGTCACGACAAGGTGTTAATGATAAGATGGAGGTTTACCAAAATATTGAAAAAGAAACTAGGTACCTCACTAATTTCTATCATATCTGACCATGAAACTGAATATGAAAATATAAAATTTTTGAAATTTTGTTCCACTAACAGAATAGATCATAATTTCTCTACTCCTATAACACCACAACAAAATGGAGTAATAAAAAGGAAAAATAGGACCTTAGAAGATATGGCTAGAACAATGATGCATGTAGAAAACCTTGTAAAGAATCTTTGGGCTGAGGCCGTAAGCATTACTTGTTACATTATGAATAGATGCATAATTAGGCCCTTACTTGAGAAGATTCTCTATGAATTACTTAAAGGTGGAAAACCTAATATTTCAAATTTTAGGACCTTTGGTTGCAAATGTTTCACTCATAATAATGGAAAAGATAATTAGAAAAATTTGATGTAAGGAATGATGAGAGAATTTTCTTAGGATATTTTGACCATAGAAAAGCTTATATAGTCCTAAATAAAATAACAAATTATGTGAAAAAATGTGCATCTTATTTTTTATGAATCTCGTATTATGTTTGAGACTAACATACAGGATGAAAGTGAGATTGAAGAGCAGTCACAAGAATAGGTTATACCACCTGGTCCAATGGAAGACCAGACTGGAGGCAGATTGACAGGAAAAAATAAACCAACAACAACACCAATTCAAGCTGCTACTAATGCTCCTAGTAACTCACAAAAGGGCAGTTTCAAAAAGCTACAAGTATTAAGGATCTCATACAATTGAAAATGTTCTTAATAATCTCATATCTAGGATCACCACTAGATCAGGATTGAAGAACTTGTGCGCCTCAGGCCCTCAAGGCATTTCTATCACTTATTGAATCTAAAAAAAAGGTGAAGGAAACACTTCTTGATGTGGATTAAATAGTTCTTATACAAGAAGAACTCTACCAGTTTAAAAGAAGTAAGGTATGATACTTGTTCCACTATTACATGACGGACCTTTATTGAAACTAAATGGGTGTACAGGAACACGGTTGATAAAAATAGAACAGCTACAAGAAACAACTCAAAACTGGTGGTCCAAGTATATAAACAAGAAGACGGTATAGACTATGATGGGACATTTGCCCCAAATAGAAAAATTTAAAGTAATTAGGATCCTTGTACCCTTTGCTACCTTCAAAGAATTCACTCTTTATCAAATGGATGTGAAGAGTGCATTCCTGAATCAAAATCTGAAGAAGGAAGTATATGTGAAACAACCACCTGCTTTGAAAGTACTGAGTTTTCTGATCATGTCTATAAGCTAGACATATCCTTGTATGGGTTGAAACTAGCCCCAAGGGCTTGGTATGAAAGATGTCAAAATTCCTCTTGAAATATGGGCACACAAGAGGTAAAATTAACAACACATTTTTTTTGAAAATTAATGGCAAAGATTTATAATTGTGCAGGTATATATGAATGATATTATCTTTGGCTCTACTAATGTAAACATAACTCATGACTTTGCAAAGCTTATGAGTAGTGAATTTGAGATGATCATGATGGGAGGATTAAACTTTTTAGTAGAATTGCAAATCAAGCAAACTCTTACTGGCACACTGATTCACCAGTAAAAATATATGAAGGAATTACTCAAAAAGATTTTTTATGGAAGAGTCCAAGGAGATAAAAACTCCCATTGCCACAACCATAAAATTATATATGGATGAAAGTTCATTTGTAGAATGAAAGTTGTATAGAGGAATGGTTGGGTCTCTCTTGTAACTCACTGCAAGTAGACTTGATATTATCTTTAGTGTTGGATTATGTATTAGGTTTCAAGCAAATCCCAGGGAGTTTCATCTTAAGTTTTTCAAGATGATACCGAGATACCTCAAGGGAATTACTGACCTAGGTCTTTAGTATCCCAAAATAAGCTATTTCAAATTGGTATGATATGCATATGTTGACTATGTAGGTTATCTTAAAGACAATAAAAACACCATAAGTATGACACATTTTCTTAAATCATGTTTATCTCATGGTCCACCAAGAAGAAAATTCTATAGCCTTGTCCACTGATTATACTGAGTATGTAGCTATTGGATCATGTTATACACAATTATTGTTGATTAAATTACAATTGAAGGACTTTGGTGTAGATGTTGGTTGTATTCCAATCTTTTGTGATAATACTAGCACCATCAATATAGCTAAACATTAAGTTCAACATAAGTGAACTAAACACATTGATATTAGACACTATTTTCTTAGAGACAATATTGAAAAAGGTCATATATCAATCATATTTTCTTGTTCTACTGAAGATCAAATTGATAACTTTTTTACCATGACATTAAGTATGGAATATTTTAAAAAAAATAGATTAGATTTGAGGATGATTAAGATTACATGAGCTCCTCTTAGTGATTGGCTAGATTAGATGTTTTTCCAGTATGATTAACTAAATTGGTATTCCTTTCAGTCTTGCACATTTAATTATGAGTCTCAAATCTAGATTTCTGACGTTTTTTCATAACTGTGTATTAGATTGTGCAAGTTCAATTAAGTACATACAAGTACTGGGGACCCACATATTTATTGTTTCAAGGTATACTCTACACTAATTTAAGGTTAATAACAGTTAAAGGTGGAACAACTAAGCTCTCATATTTCATATGCTAACTCATTCTCGTAATTCTCTCTCTTCTTAATCGCTTAAAACTCAAAAGTGCTTATCATATCAAAAGTTTCCGCCGACTTCACATCTGTATCATATCTTCTTCTCCCATTAGTTTACATATGCTCTAACAGTCCTACCTTTTCACGTTTCAACGTTTGTCTCACACGCTTTAGAATATTGTCAATCATTATTCACTTCTCCTTCACTAAACACCCTTTCTCACGAGATCATTCACTTCTTCTTCACTCAACACCTTTTCTCACAAGAGCAAAATACAATACTCATCTCTATAATGGATTCTTCTTATCCCTCAAATATTCCATTTGTTTTCAATGATTCTCACCGAAAATATCAAGAAATTATTGTCCAAACTGGAGAAAGATTGAGCAAACTCTGACAATTCTTCATCCACTTTTATTTAAAATGTTTGATTTTTTAGTATGGAACGAGTTCAAAGATATACTTGCCTCGTATGTAAGTGACCCATCTTGCCATCAATCCTTCTTCTTCCATGACCCATATGTGGTGCCTCTTTAAGTTGTTCCTGCTGAGGGCACTCCCTTGGCAGTTATAATTTCTAAAAAGGTCCAATCTCATATCAAGAAAAGGTTTAAGGCCTTCATCCTTATTCCCAATGATGAACCCTCAATTGAACCAACTCTTTCTTATATTCCAGTCTATACTCCTCATACCAGACATCGCAAATTATAAGAGGATGAAGATCTTGGAAAAGCCTTTTAGGCTAGTAAGAAAAAAAAATCATTCATCCCTGCTATTCCTTCTTCTACAAACATTTCTTCTTCTGATGACTTGCTTCTTTACGAAGTTAATCGATGGAGTATGATCAAATGCTCTATTCCCAAATCTTCCTCTTTTCATCCTTCTCAATCCTCTATGTCCTTAAAGTCCACATAAAGAAGAAATCCTCTTCTCATTCAAAATCTTCCTCTAAGTTAAAATCCACCCCAAAGTATCATTCTTTAAAATAGATCTCTAAACTTATTCCATCTGTTGATTTTGACTTTGAGCGCACTAAATATGATGTGCTTGTTCAAGATGAGATTTCTGAAGCCCTTAATCCTAAGATGCACATATTTTGCACTTTTAGAAAAGATCATTTGTAAGGGGTAGGATTGTCACAAGCTTTGGTGGGCTTAAAGTAGTTGTTCTTCTTACAAAATTAGAGGTTCAAGGTTGGTCTCACCTATTTATTCAAGGTGATACTCAACATAAGTTTGGATGATTGGAGGTTTATGAATTTTGTACTAATGGTCTGAGAATGGGATTGCTTTTGATACTGCTGTGGAGGGTATTTATCACCCTTGTGGCTGAGGATGTTGCTCATATTTTTTATGTTTCTCTTGGGGGATGGGATTACTATGTCAAGCTCGAATGGCCTTCTTTGGATAACATGGCATCTGTTTTGGCCATTACAAAAAAAAAATCTAGAAATCCAAATCTTCTTCGGCACAAGCGTGTTCTCAAAAGGGAAATGTCTCTCTCCACCAACTATATTTTGATGTGGTCCATCAGATGATCACGCCTTATAAGGAGAGACACACTAAGGCAAACATCTTGGATATTACCTTTATGGAACTTTTGTACACTGAGGCCAAGATGAATTTGCCCAGCCTAATCATCAAGCACATACAACGCATTCTTGAGGATGAGAAGGGATATATTTTTCCCTATTGTTTTTGGTCATTCCCAAACTTTAAGAATTATTTTGTTCCTATCAAAGTATGGTCCTTTCAAAAAAAACGAGGATGTCCTTGGTCGAATAAACCATACTGCTCTACCTGGTTCAATGCGTAGGGAGGATATGTCTCTATAAAGATTGAGAAATGCCTTGGCTGACAAAGATGCAAAGTTGGAGGAGGTTCAGGTTGCTCATGCTCAACAAAAAAAGATTCTTCAGGCTAGAATCCTAACATTAGAGGCTGATCTCGAATGTGAAAGAACTGAAAATGCTGAAGTCATTCGAAGATTGACACAGTTGATTTCACCTGCTCCACTCTCCTCAACCCCTTCCTCTTAGTCTCCCTTATTCCAGTCATTTCTATGTCCTATCCCTTTTTAATACACTTAGTTCCATCTGTTTATGTTCACTTTGTTCTTATATAGTGTAACACCCGAGAAATACACCCTGGACGCCACACAGTGCTTACGGTCCGAAAGACCACAAGCTAACCCATGAACTGGTACCTGCTGTGAGCACTAAATAATAATATCAAAATACACAAGTGAGGAATAATTGAATATGCCTCAAGGTTTTAAATATGAAAGTAATATAATTAAAAACTCAAAAGTCTGAACATATGCAAAATTATTGAAAATCCGACTGAAAAAACTAACAACTGAATGACTATCTAAAATTTCTGAAAGCTTCTAAAACTTTTTGAAAGAGAGTTTTTGGGACAAGCCCTAACTAACTCCAACTTTCCAACTGAAATAAAATACTAAAACAAACTGAAATAACAACCATTTGCTCGATAGATAAGGACTCACCACTGTTGCTACTGTTGATATACTAGAATGTCTAAGTATGATCAGGAACATGAGCGTACGAACCTATGATATTAAACATCATAGCACAAGAAATGAGTATGCAATCAGTACTTTGAATGTACTTGCATGCTAGATGAGGTTAGGCTAATATGCACGGGTTCATGTGCATAAATAATAACTGACTGAATGAATAGCATAAGGTAACTGAATATAAATGCATGAAACCTATGAAATATGAGAATGCATGACCAAGCATAAAAATATGAATCTAAAATAGTTTGTAAACTGAAATACTAAAATACTAATATGAAAAACTGATATCTGTATGCAATGGTCAAGCAAACCTGAGACTAAATACTGAACTAGATACTAGACTAAAACTATGGGAGCTAGCTATAACCGACATGCCCTAATATACTATCAGGGTCCAACCTACAACCCAGTTGGAAGGATATTAGTACCTTGCCACGGGTACTAACACTGGCTATGTGGATCCACTAATCTGAAGTCCTGAAGAGCGAGGGTGTTATGCCTAACTGACAGGGGATTCCTCAAAACTATGGTGGCACCGTAGGTTTGGAACCTAGGGACTGCTACTAGTGCCTCATCCCTGACTGATGGGAGAGACATCATCCCTACTCTCACTCTGTGCTAACTGTTACTCCTAACTGAATGATGCTTGTTAGACTGAACTAAGTTTAACTGATTATGAGTTCTGATAGTACTCATGATGATAATAATAACTGAGAAATCAACTATGCTCATGGTTTAACAAAAATCATTCTGAGGATACTGAAAGTATGTAAACAGCTAAATTTTGGGTATTCAAAACTCCAGGACTCGATAGCAATAACAAAAATATCACAGTAAAACTTTGAGGACATGACATGTAGTCAATATTCAAAACTCATTCTTTGAGGCATTTCATCAAACATTTGCAATGCATGACTTAAGCGTGAGAATAGTTTTAAACATATAGTAGTAGCATGATTTTGATACTAAGTCTCCAATTAAGGCTTAAATCAGCAAATAACACCATTCAAAAGTGTAGGGTTTAATAATAACAACAATTTCGTGTCAACATGATACAAAATTCAAAATTCATGAAAGTTCATGGACATAATTCATAAAAATCTGTAAAAATCATACTTTTAAACTTGAAATTGGGTTCTTTGACTCTATGGGTGAAAGGGGCCCATGGGTGACCATCTAACATACCTCGAAAGCTTAAATATTGAAGGAGAATAACTTTTCTTAAAGGTTCTTGAATGGTGGCGCTTGGATTCTAGAGTTTTCTTAAAGAAAGGCTTGAATCTTGTTCTTAGGGAATTATCTTGATACAAACCCTAATTTTGATTTTTAAGATGAATGGGGAGTTATGTTGTTTAAGTTGATGGAACTAGGGGTTAAAAGGGTGTAAGAAGACTCAAAAATCTCATTAAAACCGTCATTACGTCGCTGAATGGGCTTGGTTGACGGTTTGGGTGACGGACCATCACTCTGGTGACTGATCGTCACTCAATCCTTCAGTTTATGGCCAGAAAATAAGCTCACTACCTGAGGTTGATGGCTTGGAATGACGGTCCGTCACTAGCTTAATGGTCCATCAACTTGGCCGTCGCACCTTGGCAGTCGGACAACTCTCTAGTAAAACGGGCATAACCTTTTACCCCGATATAGGATTAAGACAAAATTGGTATCGTTGGAAATATAATTCAATTATCTAACTGTTGGTGGGTGATAAGCTAAAAAATTCTTTGTAAAACAAAAGATATGACCATTTGACGTTGACTATAGCAATATCATTCTCAAGAACTCAATTGGTAAGGGATATTTTGATTCGTCTAATAGCTAGGAGTTATTTGAGGCCTTAATATACATCAAACTCACTCATTAAACTACCAAAGATCTATAATTTATTTCTCATGAGCTTGAAGCATGATTCTAATATTGGTTTGGATTCTCGGGGTATTACTATATCTCCCTCTTGGGAACATTCTTCTTCGAATGAGGTTGGTTAAGCTGAGAACACAGAGTAATTGAGGTTACATGCTGAATATACATGCTGAAAATTTGATTACATGACTGAGTCTGAGACATGACACATATCTGAACTAGTTTCATGAATGCATGAATGATATGAGAATGATATGCAGCTGGAACTGAGTATGGAAAAGAGAAATTCTATGGAAAAATGTTACCTTAAGCTGAGTTTGAGTTTGCAGAGAAAAAATGAGGGTACTTGGTCCATATATCTACTTCTTCTTCCCAAGTGGCTCCCTCAACAGATTGGTTTCGCCAAAGAACTTTGACCAAGGGAACTTCTTTTTTCCTTAGTCTACGAATCTGGTGATCAAGGATCTTGACTGGAATTTCTTCGTAAGAAAGGCTTATGAACATCTACGCTTTCTAAAGGGACAACCACAGCGAGGTCACCAATACATTTCTTCAATAAAGAGATATGGAATACTGAGTGCACTGAGGCCAAATCTATAAGCAACTTGAGCTCATAAGCTACCTTCCCAAAGCGGCTCAAGATTCTATAAGGGCTAACATATCAGGTACTGAGCTTTCCCTTTTTACCAAACCTCTTCACTCCCTTTATAGGAGATATCTTTAGATATACAAAATCTCTAATCTCAAGCTCAAGATCCCTTCTCCTCACATCAACATAAGATTTCTGCCGGCTTTGGGATGTCTTAAGCCTTTCCCTAAT
Organism: Capsicum baccatum var. pendulum; assembly: GCA_030864225.1. Taxonomy (NCBI): domain Eukaryota; kingdom Viridiplantae; phylum Streptophyta; class Magnoliopsida; order Solanales; family Solanaceae; genus Capsicum; species Capsicum baccatum. The sequence goes on along the minus strand of CM061554.1, from coordinate 22,295,365 downwards.
TAATTAAACTTTCTCCAACGCATCAAACACCGAATCAAGCCCTACCAAAGCGGTCTCACCTATCTCAAACCAACCAATTAGAGATTTACATCTCCTCCTATATAGATCCTCAAATGGATCCATCTGAATACTGGAATGATAGTTGTTATTATAAGAGAACTCACTCAAAGGCAAGTGATCATTCCAACTATTCTTAAAATCGTTAACACATGCTCTCAACATGTCCTTTAGGGTCTGAATGGTCCTTTCTGCCTGACTATCTATCTGAGGGTGAAAGGTTGTACTGAGGTGAACTTGGGTACCAAGACCCTTCTGAAAAGCTTTCCAAAAGTGAGAGGTAAATTGAGTACCTCTATCTGAAATGATGGACAATGAAACTCCGTGCAACCTAACCAACTCTCTAAGGTATAGCTTAGCATAGTCCTCGGCTGAATAAGAAGTATGGATTGGTAAGAAATGGGCTGATTTGGTCATCTTGTCTACGATGACCCAAATTGAATTATGCAGACGACGAGTACGAGGCAAACCCATCACAAAGTCCATGTTCACCTCTTCCCACTTCAAAGTGGGAATACTGAACTCCTGCATGGTGCTACTAGGCTTTTGCTGCTCGACCTTAAAATATTGATAACACCTTGCTATAAACTTTGTAATATCCCTCTTCATACCATTCCATTAATAGATTTCCCGCAGATTGCGGTACATCTTCATAGCACCTGGATGAATAGAGTAACGCACACTATGCATTTTTACAAGAATTCGTTGTCTCAACTCATCTACACATGGAACAAAAAGTCTACCCTGGCAACGTAACACACCATCTTTCCCTTGGGAGAAAAACTCTACTTTCTAATCTCTGACTCCTTCAACTTAACCAGACTGGGATTCCTATCTTGCCTTTCTTTTACTTCGATAACCAAACAAGATTATGAACTATTTTGATCCCATACACTACCCTCAGCTGAGTCTACTAAATGAACACCTAATCTGGTGAGATGATGAACTTCCTGAACTAACTTCTTTTTATCATCCTCAATATAAGCAACACTACCCATAGGCAATCTACTTAGGGCATCTGCCACTATATTAGCCTTGCCCAGGTGGTACGAAACACTTATATCATAGTCTTTCAACAATTCTAACCACCTTCTATGACGGAGATTCAAATCTTTCTGCAAAAATACATACTGCAAGCTTTTGTGATCCGTGAACACATCAATATGCACCTTATACACACAGTGCCTCCAAATCTTTAAGGCAAACACAACAACTGTTAACTCAAGATCATGGGTAGGGTAATTCTTTTCATGGGGCTTAAGTTGTCTGGAATCATAGGCTATGACCTTACCCTTCTACATCAAAACACAACCCAAACCAACTCTAGAAGCATCACAGTACACGATGAAACCTTCTGAACCATCAGGCAAGGTCAAGACTATGGTTGAGGTGAGTCGAGTCTTCAACTCCTAAAAACTCTTCTCGCAAGAATCTGACCACTGAAACTTGACTTTCTTGTAAGTCAATCTGGACATGGGGGTTGAAATAGACGAAAACCCTTCAACAAACCATCGGTAATATCCAGCCAAACCTAAGAAACTTTTGATATCTGATGGAGAGATGGGTCTAGGCCAGTTTCTCACAACTTTGGTCTTTTGAGGATCAACCCTAAGCCATCACCGAAAATAATATGGCCAAGGAAAGCTACTAATGTTAGCCAAAACTCACACTTACTGAATTTGGTGAACAACTGATAGGATCTAAGAGTCTGCAATACAATTCTGAGATGGTTTGCATAATCATTTTCACTACAAAAATAGATAAGAATATCATTAATGAAGACTATGACGAACATATCCAAGTACTGTTTGAACACTCTGTTCATCAATTTCATGAAAGTTGTTGGGGAATTCATTAGTCCAAAAGATATGACTAGGAATTCAAAGTAACCATATCGGGTTCTGAAAGTTGTTTTCATAATTTCACATTCTCTGACTCTAAGCTGATGATCGCCGAATCTAAGGTCTATCTTAGAGAAGTAACTGGCACCCTGAAGTTGGTTGAATAATTCATTGATTCTGGGGAGTGGATATTTATTCTTGATGGTGAATTTGTTCAACTAACAATAATCGATCACATTCTAAGAAAACCATCTTTCTTACACACGAAAAGGGCTAGAGCACCCCATAGGGAAACACTGGGCCTAATGAATCCCCTATCTAGAAGGTATTTTAACTGTTCTTTCAACTCTGTGAGTTCATCTGGAGCCATTCTGTATGGCGGAATAGAGATAGGCTGAGTATCTGAAAGAAGGTCTATTTCAAAGTTAATTTCCCTTTCAAGAGGAACTCCAGGAAGATCTTCAGGGAACACATCTAGAAATTCTCTCACTACTGAAACTGACTCAAGATTGAGAGTCTTAGAATTAGAGTCTTTGACTTAAATAATATGACAAATACACCCTTTGGTTATCATTTTTCTATCTCTAAGGTATGAAACAAGCTGACTCCTAAGCACTGAAGTACTACCCCTCCATTCAAGGACTGGTTCATTCGAAAACTAAAACTGAATGGCCCTATTTCTACAATCGACTAGGGCATAACATGAGTGAAGCCAATCCATGCCGAGAATGGCATAAAAAATGGTCATCTCTAACTCCACAAGATCTACTGAAGTGACTTTCTGGGATATTATGACCAGATAGTTTTTGTATACCTGTCTGGCTACAATAGAAAACCTACTGGAGTGGACACTGAGAAGGGTTCGGTTAAGGTTTTGGGACTGACACCAAAATTAACAGCTATATAAGGGGTTACAATAAAAAGTGAAACTCTGGGGTTTAAGAAAGTATATACATATAAATGAAAGACCTGCAACATACCCGTAACCACATCAGGAGAACTTTTCTAATCCAATCAGGATTGAAGTGCATACAGTCTGTTCAGGCACTGACCGTTGGTGGCACTGGAGGTAGCACCCTGCTGAGTTGGGCGACCTGCTGGAGTGGATGGCAGATGGGACTGGCCCTATTGGCGTAAATCTCTTCCTTTCTGAGCAACTACCCGATACTCCCGGATTCGATGTCCTGGCTTGCCATACCCAAAGCATACATCACTGTCAGCTCGATACTCACGCTAATGGTTTCTACCATATTTCTGGATAAGAAGATTTATGCGACTACTGTTTATACTACATTGGGACTTAGAGCCTGGTGCCCTATCTCGATTGTTATTTGTGAACTTTGGCACAGGAGCACTAACTAAAAATAAAGCAGGAGCTAAAGATTTCTAATGAAATTAAGGACAGTTACCTCCCTCTTACCTTGGCTGGGTAAAATTAAAGTTGCCTGTTCTAGACCTCTTATTCTCCCTCTCTCTCTCCTTAGCCTTCTTCACCTTAATCTATTATGAATGGACCATCAATCTAGATAATTCCAACTCCTTGATCAACATTGCGGGTCCTACACTCTTTGACCATACTATCAGATACCCCAGACATGAACTTGCTCATCCTAGACCTATTATCAGCTACTACTTGAGGAGCATACCTAGATAGCTGAGTGAACTTGAGGGAATACTCTTTCACACTCATGTTGCCTTACTTTAAGTTAATAAATTCCAATACTTTAGCTTCCCTCAGCTCCAATGAGAAGAATCTATCTAAGAAGGTTGTAGCAAACTCCTCCTATTCTATAGGCTCTGTATCTGCGCCTCTGTCCCCTTTCCACTGCTTGAACCAGGTGTTACCGACATCCTACAGCTGTTAAGCAGCCAATTCAGCACTCTCACTAGAAGTCACCCCCATAATGTTTGTTACCTTCCTCACTATGTTGAGGAATTCATATGGATCCTCTTCAGACTTGGATCTCGAAAAGAGAAAAGGATTCATTTGGGTGAAGTCCCGAATCCTAGCTGCGGCAGTATTAGCCACTAGGTTGGCCTTAATATCAACTGGTAGAACATTTTGAACTGCTACAGAATGAGCTAGATTAGTAAATATGGCTCAAAACTCGGCATGCAAAGCATGCTCATTCAGGGGATCTTCCTGACGAGCAGAGGTGCTGGTTGGTTTTCAGCTCTTCTTCTGTTATCTTTTTGGGAGACATATTCTATAAACGGAAGGAAGAATTAAATTAGACAGAGATTTCAACTTGAGCTCATGTTTATTTGCATGATTTGAACACTGAAAGAAGGGATACTTTTCCTAAAACATCTTGTAGCCTCCTGTCCATAAGTGTGGCGAATTTTACACCTATACACAAGACTCTACTCAACGCGGATTTTAGACTCCCTAGGACACTTTAAAACCTTAGGCTCTAATAACAAGTTTGTAACACCCCAGAAATACACCCTGGATGCCATACGATGCTTACGATCCTGAAAGACCACAAGCTAACCCATGAACTGGTACCTATTGTAAGCACTAAATAATAATAGAAACATACACATGTGCGGAATAACTGAATATGCCTCAAGGTTTTAAATCTGAAAGTAATACAACTGAAAACCCAAAAGTCTGAAACATATGCAAAATTATTGAAAATCCGACCGAAAAGACCAACAACTGACTGACTGTCTAAATCTAAAATCCTCTAAAATTGTCTGAAAGAGAGTTGATGGGACAAGACCCAACTAACTCCAATTTTTTAACTGAAATAAAATACTGAAATAAACTAAAATAACAACCATGTCCTCGATAAATGAGAACTCACTACTGTTGCTGCTGTTGATACGCTGGAATGTCTAAGTACGATCAGAAACCTGCCGTCCGAACCTATGATATTAAATATCATAGCATAATAAATGAGTATGCGATCAGTTCTTTGAATGTACTGGCATGCTAGACGAGGTTAGGCCAATATGCATGGGTTCATGTGTTTAAATAATAACTGAATGAATGAATAGAATGAGGTAACTAAATATAAATGCAGGAAGCATGTAAAATCTGAGAATGCAAGATCAAACATAAAAACATAAATCTGAAATAGTTTGTAAACTAAAATACTGAAATACTAATAACTGAAAAACTGATATTCGTATGCTATGGTCAAGCAAACCTGAGATTGAATACTGAACTAGATACTGGACTGAAACTATGGGAGCTAGCTATAACTGACATGCCCTAATATACTATCAAGGTCCAACCTATAACCCCAGTTAGAAGGATATCAGTACCGTGCCATGGGTACCAACACTGGTTGTATGGATCTATAATACCCCGTATTTCCCTAACTTAAATTAACTCTCAATATATGAGTTATTCTATATGAAATTTTTGAAATGCTCAGTATTTTTTCATTTAGAGCCTACCACTGTGTAGAAAATTCAATTATCTTTCAAACGATATAAAATTTACCAAAATCTGATACCCGGGTGAAGAGTTAGAGCCATTTTTGTAAGACAATGTACCACTTAGAACGTCAGTGCGTCGCGGAGCCAAGCCAAATGAAAATTGTTATTTTTCAGTGTTCTATCGCGATACCACCACATCACGCTGATTTCCCGGTTCCTAGTTGTTAGTTTCTAGTGAGGGACTGTGATTGTGCTGCATCACGCCATATGCCAAATTCTCAGATGTCAATTTCCAGTGACATGGTGCGATAGCGCCGCGTCGCACCAAGAGGTAATTTCAAAAAATTTCGACGGAAATCCAAAGTTTTGTCCAGGGTTAAATTGGTCATTTCCTATAATTTTAATTCGCCCTGGTGTGATATTTAAGCCCTAAAAATGTTTTCAACTCATTGTTTAATAGTTTTCCCCAAATTAAAAAGACATTTTCTCTCAAGAAAACAAACTCTAGCTTCAAGAAATCAAGAACAAGCCTAAGAATTCTTTTAAGAGTCTTCAAGAATTGACAATCCAGGGTATGTTAGGTGTTCATCTATGGGTTTCTTTCACCCGTAGAGTCCGCGAATCCGTTTTCAAATTACAAGATTGTTGAATTATGAACTTCTATATTTGAATTGAAATGAATTCATGTGCCTGTTATTGTTGGGTCTTAGTCCATAATTAAATTACAAGCCTTCATGAAATAAATCATTATATGTGTTGATTTACATGATATTCATGATAAATTCTTCAATTTGCAAGTTGATTGTTATAACCATATTTACCCCAAGTGTTTATGATTCAGTGAAACAAGTATGCTTCCCATGTGTTTGATGAATTATCTATGAGAATGAACAATGGCATTATAGCATGCTAACATGCATTCCCTATTTATGTACAACTTAATGCATTACAAGTGATTGATGAAATGTCTCTATGAATGAATTATGACCAAGTGAACATTGTTAGGTTATTCAAGATTATGCTTTGCTTTACTTTTTATGCTATCGAGTCCTGACGGTATTTAATACCCGATAATTTAGTTGTTTACCTAGAGCCAATGTTAGTTATAGAATAGTATCAGTCATGTCATGACCAATAGTACTCTTAGTCAGTTATAGAACTCAGTCAATTATAGAACTCGGGAAAACTCAGTAAACTCAGTATCAGTCCAATCTAGTTCAGTATAATTAGTTCAGTGTCTTTCAGTTGGGAGTAGGATTCAGCACCTAGCGAGCCTAGGGATGGGGTTTTACCCATAGTTAGGACTGGGTCCCTATAAGTAATCCTTAAGTTCCAGAACTACGTAGCCAGCATAGGTAATGAGATGTCACCCGTTAGATAGGACTGACCTACTCAGGGATCACCCGCTAGTTTAGGACTGATCTTAGGGGTCACCCGCTAGACTAGGACTGACCCTACAGCCAGTGTCTTTACCCGTGGCATGGTACTGACACCCTTACAGCTGGGGTTACAGGTTGGACCCCAAATATATTCAAAAAAGAGGCATATCAGTTAAATGATTATCTCCCACAGTTTCAATTTTAGTCTCAATCTAGAACTCAGTTTAGTTCTATGGAATTAAAACTGTCAGACACAGTCACTCAGTATCAGTAATTCAATTATCAATACTTCAGATAGCAGTTACTCAGTTATCAGAACTCAATACTTAGCTTCAGAAAAGCTCAGATACAGTATATATATGTATGTGCACAGTATTACATACTCAGTATTTACAGCAGTTTCAGTTATCCATGTACTCTCATACCCAGTTACACTATATCATTCAGTTAGTTATTGTTCATGCATATGAACCCTTGTATTCAACCTTACCTCATCTAGTATACCAGTACATTCCATGTACTGATGCACTCTTTCTTTGCACTATGATGTCTCATATTATAGATTCCAACGCTCAGGTTCCCGACCGCATTTAGACAAATCCAGTTGGCAGTCGCAGATTTAGTAGTGAGTCCTCATCTATCGAGGATATACTTTTATTTCAGCATTCAGTAGTTTCAGTATTTTAGTAGTTGGAGTTAGTTAGGGGTTTGTCCCATCAACTCCACTTTCAGACAGTTTAGTTAGAGGCTTTTCAGACTAAACTAGTTCAGACAGTATTTCAGATTCAGATGTTTTATCAGATGTTGTTATTTATTAGTATTTCAAATTTTGAAGCTTATGGCATTTCAGCCTATTTTTCATATTTAGTACAGTATATTATTCAATGCTCACAGTAGATATCAGACATGGGTTAGCTTGTGTTTCTTCAAGATTATAAGCACCGTGTAGCATTCGGGGTACAGACTTGGGGCATTACAAACTTGGTATCAGAGTCTAATGTTCAACAGAGTCTTAAGGAATCTGAAAGCCACATCGCGTAGAGTCTTGTGCATGGGTGTGTAGCACGCCATACTTATGGACAGGGAGCTATGAGATATTTCAGGAAAAGTTTCCCTTTTTTTAGTATTTATGTCATGCGAGTGAGCATGAGCTCAAGTTAAACTCTCAGTCTAATCCTTTTCTTCCTTTCATTTACAGAATATGCCTCCCGAAAAGACTAACAAAAGAAGGAATGGAAATAAGCCAGCACCTCAGCCCGTTCAGGCAGATCCCCTGGACGAACATATCTCTCAAGCAGAGTTTAGAGTTGTATTCACTACTCTAGCCAATTTTGTAGCAGCTCAGAATGAATAGCCAACTGCTATTTTGGCCAACCCAGTAGCCAATACTGCTGCAGCTAAGATTCGGGACTTCGACCAAATAAATCCTCCCCTATCCTCAGGATCTAAGTTAGAAGAGGATCCATGGGAGTTCCTTGATCAAGTTCAAAAAGTCACAGATATTATGGGAGTGACTTTCAGTGAGAGTGTTGAGTTAGCTACCTATCAGCTACAAGATGTAGCTCATACGTGGTTTAAGCAGTTGAAGGTAGACAAGGTCACAGATGCAGAGCCCCTAGAATGGAAAGAGTTTGCTATTGCTTTTCTAGATAGATTCTTTTCCTTAGATCTAAGAGAAGCCAAGGTGTTAGAGTTCATCAATCTCACGCAAGGAATTATGACTGTGAAAGAGTATTCCCTTAAGTTTACTTAATAAGAAAGGTATGCTCCCCATGTAGTAGTAGACAACAAGTCCAGAATGAGCAAGTTTATGTATGAGGTGTCAGATAGTATGATTAAGGAGTGCAGAACTATGATTTTGATTAAGGAGATAAATATCTCTGGGCTTATGGTCCATGCTCAACAGATTGAGGAGCAGAAGCTTAAGAAGAAAGAGAGAGAATAAGAGAGCTTGAACAGGTCTATTCAATTTCAATCAGCCTAATTCAGAGGGCAGTAATTGTTCCCAGTTTTATCCAAAATCTTCAGTTCTAGCTCTGTCCTCAGCTAGTAAGCCAGTACCAAAGTTCAGGAATAATAGTCATGATGGAGCGCCAGGCTCCAAAACCCAGGGTAGAGTGAGCAGTGGTCGTTCTCATCTGCTTTGCGAAGAATGTGGTAGATATCATCTAGGTGTATGTAGATCTAGCAGTGATGTATGTTTTGGATATGGTAAGCCAGGCCACAAGATGCGGGAGTGTAGAGTTATGGCTCAGAGGGGAAAATATTTGCGCCAACAAGGTCAGTACAACCGTCCTTCAACTCAGTCTGGTCGCCCAAATCGGCAGGGTGCTACTTCTAGTGCCTCCAGAGGGCAACTCCCAGACAGGCTTTATACACTTCAGTCTAAACAAGACCAAGAAAGTTCTCCGGACATGGTTAATGGTATATTACAGATCTTCCATTTACATGATTTGTCTTATTAGATCCAGGAGCTTCTCTGTCTTTTGTAACTCCTTACATAGTAGTCGATTTCAAAGTCGGACCGAAAACCTTAACAGAACCTTTCTTAGTCTCCACCCCAGTAGGTCAGTCTATCATAGCCCGGCAGGTATACAGGAACTAACCGGTTATGATATCTCAGAAAGTTAGTCCATTAGATTTTAATAGTAATGTCAGTATATGTAGAAAAGCAATGGGATAGGTTGATGCCAACCCATCCTTACCTCAGTGCAAAGTTTTGCACTTCAGCTATCACAATATCTACTCATGCGTTACATGTCAGCTCTATGATCATAGCTCCTATTCGTGCACATTATCGAAAATCATGTACGCTTATAGTTCTTAGTATGAACAGTTCCTGTTTCCTCAGTGTTACGAATCATATTCCATGAATACCAAAACTCCAAACTCAGGTCATGCAGCTCATGACTCATGTACTCATTCTTTACAGTATGCTCAGTTCCCATGACTCCTGCTACACTCCTAATGATCAGCTAAATTCAAAAGTCATCATATATATCCTTATTTTAGATTTCTGGATAAAATCTAGGGTATTGATGTTAATATTCTATTCCTTAGGCCTCAGTTAAGTGTCAGGTTCAGTATAGTATCCATCCATGCTTCAGGTTCTTATGTTTAACCTTCAGTGAACTCTACTTATTAAATGATATAGTGATAAGAATTTGCTTAGAAGGAAGGGAGTAGATGTTTTAGGTTAAGAAAACATTGTTGCATGCTAGTTTTACACGAGGTTGTAGTTATGAAGATAGGCTTGAATGTCATGTTGATGTGTAAGTGGATAAATACATTTCAGAGATTTGAGTAGACTTGAACATAATGAGAGAATTCAGTCCAGCTTAGACCTCAGTAGGTAGAGTTACTAGTGCCCATATTACAAAATTTTTGCCATACTGTGGCTGCTTATTCATATGTTTTATTCATACCATGACAAGATCTCATTTCTCCCTAAAGTCAGTAGAACATTATAGAAAAAGTGTCAAGAAATGACCAGTTGAGTATAAGTTTTGAAGATGAGTTAGTTCGTAAAGCCAGGAATTCAGTTTAGAAGTCAGCCGGACAAGTTCGTACGGTTTCCTCATCTTTCCACCCAATCGTACTATCTGAAGTTTCATGAACAAAACTATTCCAAGATAGAGCATCCTAGTAGTTACGAGCTCAACCCAGTTCATGATCATGCCTTAGTTTCAGATCTCAGATATTCAATCACAATTTAGTTAGTGGGTGCCCCGTGCATCCTCTCAGCCTTTCCTCAGCAACCCAGCCAAGATGGCATTCTCCGGGGGACATAATATCCCAAGGGGGAGATGCACTATAACCCCCGAGATTTCCTGTCCAAAACCTTTCATTTTTTCTTCACATAACAAGATCCAGTTTGGAGTAACGGGTACTCATAAGTTGACTCTCTCGTTCCAATCTCAATCGTATGAACATTCCCATGGCATGGCATATATATTCAAGGAATCAGTTCAGTTCATGATAATTCAGTTCATGTATCATGTTTCAGACTCAATCATGTTCTCATGTTCCCGCTCATACATGTTCAGTAAATGAACTCAGGTTCATTAGTATTCTCAGCTTAAGGTGATGGTCTTCCTTAGAGTTACTCAGTTCCATGATCAGTTACAATTATAAACTTAGTATCCATTACCATTGCATATTACGTCATGTATTCATGAATCAGTTCAGCTATTTACTCATGCTCTAGATATGCATGTTCAGTATAAACTTAGCTTATCACTAGCTTCAATCATGTATTACATGCATCAGATATGCATGTTTTGTATAAGAACTCAACTTGTCAATAGTTCAGTCATGTAGTCATGTTTCACCATGCATGTTTAGTGTATAAACTCAGTCTATCAGTGTTTCTCGGCTTAATCAGTCTCATTCGAGGATGAATGTTCCCAAAGGGGAGATATTGTAATACTCCATATTTTCCTAGCTTAAATTAACTCTCAGTCCATGAGTTATTTTATATAAAAATTTTGAAATGCTCAGTATTTTTCAGTCTAGAGCCTGTCATTCTGTAGGAAATTCAATTAGCTTTCTAACTATATAAAATTTGCCCAAATTCGATACCCAGGTGAAGAGTTAGAGCCATTTTTGTAAGATAGTGTACCAACTGGAACGTCAGTGCATCGCGGAGCCAAGCCAAATGGTAATTGTGATTTTCCAGTGTTCCATCGTGATATCACTATGTCGCGCCGATATCCCAGTTCCCAGTTTTCAGTTTCCAGTGAGGGACCGCAATTGTGCCGCGTCGCGCCATAGGTCAAATTCTCAGATGTCAATTTTTCAGTGACACGGTGCGATAGCACTGCGTCGCGCCAGGAGGTAATTTCGGAAATTTTTTATGGAAATCCAAAGTTTTGTCCAAGGTTAAATTGGTCCTTTACCATAATTTTAATCAGCCCAGGTGTGGTATTTAAGTCCTAAAAACGTTTTGAACTCATTGTTTAATAGTTTTCCCCAAATCAAAAAGATATTCTCTCTCAAGAAAATAAACCCTAGCTTCAAGAAATCAAGAACAAGCCTAAGAATTCCTTCAATAGGCTTCAAGAATTGATAATTCAAGGTATGTAATGTGTTTATCTATAGGTTCCTTTCACCCATAGAGTCCACGAATCCGTTTTTAAATTATAAGATTGTTGAATTATGAACTTTCATGTTTGAATTGAATTGAATTCATGTTTCTGTTATTGTTGGATCTTAGTCCATAATTAAATTACAAGCCTTCATGAAATAAATCATTATATGTGTTGATTTACATGATATTCATGATAAACCCTTCAATTTGCAAGTTGATTGTTATAACCATGTTTACTCTAAGTGTTTATGATTCAGTGAAACAAGTATGCTTCCCATGTGCTTGATAAATTATTTATGAGAATGAAATAATGTCATTATAGCATGCTAACATGTATTCCCCATTCATGAACAAGTTAATGTATTACAAGTGTTTGATGAAATATCTCTATGAACGAATTATGACCAAGTAAACATTGTTATATTATTCAAGATTATGCTTTGCTTTACTTTCCATGCTATCGAGTCCTGGGGGTATTTAATAGCCGATAATTTAGTTGTTTGCCTAGAGCCAGTGTCAGTTACAGAATAGTATCTGTCATGTCACGACAAATAGTACTCTCAGTCAATTACAGAACTCAGATAGTTACAGAACTCAGGAAAACTCAGTAAACTCAATATCAGTCCAGTTCCGTATAATCAGTTCAGTGTCTTTCAGTTGGAAGTAGAATTTAGTACCGAGAGAGCCTAAGGTTGGGGGCTTACCCGTTAGTTAGGACTGGGTCCCTAAAAGCAATCCTTAAGTTTCAGAACTACGTAGCCAGCGTAGGTTATGAGATGTCACCCGTTAGATAGGACTGACATACTCAGGGATCACCCGCTAATTTAGGACTGATCTCAAGGGTCACCCGCTAGACTAGGACTGATCCCATAACCAGTGTCTTTACTCGTGACACAATACTGACATCCTTCCAGCTGGGGCTACAGGTTAGACCCCAAATCTATTCAGATAAGAGACATGTCAGTTAGATGATTACCTTCCCCAGTCTCAATTTGTCTCAGTCTAGAATCCAGTTCAATTCTACAGAATCAAAATTATCAGTCACAGTCACTCAGTATCAATAATTTAGTTATCAGTACTTCAGATATCAGTTACTCAATTGCTATTTATACCATACAATTTGCCATTATTTGGATTATTTGCCAAATAATGGCAAATTGTATGGGCAAACATTATATGCCAAGTTCTCCCAAATTTTACATGGGAAAATCTATGGTCAAACGGGTCCTAATACTATGTAATACATAAGATATGAAGAATAACTTCATTCAATCTCGTGTGGGAACCATGATATACAATACATTATATATTATATGAATGACCAAATCCAGTAGTGAATTACCAAGAACATATGGTATAAATAGCAATTGAACCTACTAATAGAAAATTAGAAATACTAAAAGATGCTAATAACAGGATCCAGGAAAAAGGAGTGATACACAAGATACCGAACCGATAAGACAAACTCAAGCGCACGCACAATAATCACCCATCCAGACTTGCCATATTTCACAGGATTTAATCTACATTAACAGCAAGCACAACTGCCACGGACCTCATCCGAAATACTCAAGAAATTGGCACACCAATGGCAGTGCAGCTTGCAAGTTTTTTGACAGCACTATCATAGTTGACAAAACCCATAAACCAAAACTCATGATTGTCAACCGAGATAATCTGGATGTACTTCTCAGCTGGATTGATTTTGCTAGTTGATGGATTAACAGCTTTAAGTTGTTCAAGTGGGAGAACCACCTTGTAGTAGCTATATTCTGTCTTGTCACCAACTTTGTATGAGAGAGGATTATCGCTACAAAATGCTAGTTTAGCAGTGGACAAATACAGAACTCCCATGACTGGACCAGCAGAAGTAGATAAGTAGCATGGATATGAGTTCAAAAGTTTTTCCTCAGGGAGAATCTCAAATGTTTTCGCAAAGACTTTCTCATAACCACCCTCTGCCAAGACCTTTGCGGCATGAGCAATTCTTCCCATAGCGGCATCAGCCATACTGGGGCTTGTTTTCACTGGTTCAGATGAAACAATTACAATAAAATCAGAAAATTGAACAATTAAGAGTAGGATATGCAGAACCTTCCGACTAGTATAAAAACACAGAAATAAAAAGGTTGTGTAAAAGAAAAATATCAAATTTATATAAGTTAAAATAACACATGACATTCTGTCCTACCCTTGGTGGACAGAGTTATCTAGTATGTGTTACAGGTGGGAGGTAGCAAATATCCCGTGAATTCAGTCGAGGTGCACAAAAGCTGACCCGGACACCATGGTTATCAAAACAACAACAACAACATACCCTGTACATTCCCACAAAGTGGGGTCAAGGAGAGTAAGTGTAGGCAGTCCATACCACTACCCTTAGAGGTGAGAGGGTGAGACGGTTTCGATAGACCCCCAGCTCAAAATAAAAAATTCTAGGAAAAAAAATAAAGGTAACAAGAAACAGCGGGTATTATTAGCACACCAAATAATAACATAAACAATACTATCACTAAGTAATACAACAAATGATAACACACTCTGAAACAAGACTAGGAGTATGGCCACTAGCACGGATAACAAAGCACATTCCTCCTACTTACTAACAAGGATGCACCCTAATTAGCATCCTCCAACCTTCCTATCGAGGGCCAATAGAAAGTGAGGCCCAATTATTAAAACTTGAAGCACCCCACATTAATTGACAAATGTATTTGTCCCTTTTAATTGCAACTCCCACCCGTGTCTAAGCAAAACATCAAAATTTATGCAAGTTAAAGTAACACATGACATAGCTAACAGAAAGACAAACAAAAAACAATTTGACATACAGTGCCTGCCACATATTCTCAGCAAGCAAAATGTCAAATTTAGGCAAGTTAAAAGAACACATGACATAGCAAGAGAAAGATAAACTATAAAAAGCAAATAGACATACAGTGCTGCCACATGTTCCCAGCAAGATCCTGTGCCTTGTTAGTTGCCTCAGCAGCCCTCTTTCCCCACTTTCCAAGGACATCTTTAACTGAAGAACCAGCGGGTTGTTGTTGAGCAGACGCTGGAGTAACATAGGGATTAGACTCCGTAGGCATAGTAGTTGCACCAGATGATGAGTGAGATTGAGGATTTGTCCAGGTATCAGATACCGGAGCGACGTCGTTTGGATCAAGCTTTGGATATGGAGCGTAATCCGAAGAATGAGAATGATCCGATAATGAAGGATTAGGGTTTGGGTTAGGATTAGGATTAGGGTTTGGATTCATGGTGAATGAGAGATCTAGAAGCTTCTATTGAATCGATTTTTGAAACTGAGAAATCGGGAAGAATATTTTGAATTTTGGGAAATTTCTTTTTGTTCCTTTCCTTCTATATAGAAAGAGGGAGCAATGGAACGATCAAGGGTAAGATGGTAATTGCAAAGGTGAAGGGTGATGACATTAACGTGTACGTGGATGACCACAATTTGTCTACGGTTGACAATTTTATTTTCTTTTAGCACATATCTAGCAAGGGTTTGTTCATGTAAATTAAAATTTTGGCTTAATACATATTAGCCTAAACTTAACACCAAATTATAACATTAACCTTAAATCTTACATACATAAATATAATCTTTAACTATACAAACTTGAACAAATAAACACTCATATTTTACAATTTAGGCGCATGTATCTCACTTGCGCCTACTTGGATTAATCAGCCAATCATACGATGCTACGTCATTAAAAAGGCTGACATGAAACTTTGACAGTGCACAAATATGGCATTTAATTATACAAAACTTGAACAAATAAACACTTATCTTAATAATGTTTTATTAACGTTAATTTAATATACTACAATATTTTAATACAATTTTCATCTTAATAATGTTAATTTAATAACGTTTTGATAACGTTAATTTAATATACTACTAATACTTCCATTAATAACTTTAATTTAATATACAACTACTTCCCGTAATAACATTTTAATAACATTTTATTAAAACTATAATTTTTTTAATTATTAGTATAGTTTCATCTTTAATTTAATATTTAAATAAATTATATTTAGATATATTATATAACTTAAATTCGTCCTCTGCCTTATAATATATATAGATACCCAAGCGATATTTTCGTATGAGGCTGATCCACCTAATTAAAAAATCTTCAATATTATTTTTTTTCCGCAATGACAAAAGAAATTAGATGTCATTTTCATCAATGAGCTGAAAATAATGAAAAGATAATAGGAAAAAGTCACTTAAATATATAAAAAGGAATTAGCAAGGACATAATAGTCATTTTACCATTTTTTTATTGTTGGGACGCTCAAATTTTAGGCTTGACGCTCTCATATTTGCATGTACAACACGCGTTTCGCCACATAGGATTGGGGTGCTTATTTGTTCAGGTTTTGAATAGTTAAAGGTCTTATTTGTGCACTGTCAAAGTTTAAGGTCAATGTTATAATTTGGTGTCAAGTTTAGGGTCATATTTATATATTATGCCTAAAACTTTTTAAGGGTTGGAAGCGTGTTTGGCCATGAAAATAAATTGAATTTCTTTTTGATTTATTGTGAGAAATCTTTCACAAAAAAGCAAAAAGAACTTCAATTTATTTTCATGGCCAAACATGCTTTCAAATTGCAAATTGAGTAAGATAAAATTTGGACGGATTAAAACTAGTCAATATAGCAAATCGGTTAAGATCCAACTCAACTCAAATTTGCTTGGGTCAAAACTGGTTAGGTAATGAGTTATAACTCAATTCGCTCAATTTTTACAAAGTTTTAATTACTTCATTATTCTTTTATAATTTTTTACGACTAAATAAATTTGTTTTTCCTTATTATGACTATAGATTAAATATCAAGTAAAAAAAGTCTTTTAAAAATATTGTAACAAGATTTCTCAAAAATCAATTCTGATTATGTATCAGTCCAATTTAACGAATTCAAATAGATTGAGTTGACATGAATTAAGCAAATAAATAAGCGGTCAATAACCAACTCAAGGTTGAATGAGTTGGATCGAATTGTACAAATTGGGTTTGATTTTGCCGCCTCTAATTTTAAAGAAAGAAGTGGTTGAAATTTTTTTATCTTTCATTGAACATTTTGTACATGTATTTATACAATCAAAATAAAGGGAAGTGTATTCCAACCTAAAGGAACGTGTGTTCCACCCACCGCTTAGTCACTATTTCCTTTGTTTAACAATACTAGTTTAGTTTAGGTGTATGCACCTTGCGCGTGTACCTCACTTTAATGAGTTCAAACATTACATTAAACAGAATATTTATTGAAATAATAAAGATGAATATAATGATTAAATTTAATAACTTTTGAGTATGTAAAAATGGAGAATTTATTTATTAAATCTAACATTTATCAAAAGTATTTTTAAAAGTCGATCGACATTCATCTACCATCTGTAAATTGCAACAAAATAATACAATGATAGAAACATCAAAATAATACAATTAAATGTAATCTTTACACACAAAATTTTTCTCAAAGTCTTCCGACACTCGTCTACCGTCTATAAACAATAACAGAATACTACGATAATAGAGATATCAAAATAATACAGCTAAACCTAACATTTACCTAAAAAAATTCTTCAAAGTCAACCAACATTAATCTATCACCTGTAAGGTGCAACAAAATAATACGATAAAAGTGATATCAAAACAATACAATTAAACTTAAATTTTACACATGAAAATTTCTCAAAATCGATCGAGATTCATCTACGAACTATAAACTACCACAAAATAATAAACTAATAAAGATATTACGATAATACAATTAAACCTAATCTTTACCTAAAAAAAAATTCAAAGCCGACCCACATTTATCTAGTATCTTTAAATTAAAATAAAACAATAAGATAATAAAGATATCAAAATAATACAATTAAATCTAACCCTTACACAAAAAATTCTTCAAAGTCAGTCAACATTCATCTACGACCTGTAAACTATAAAAAAAATATATATAATAGTGATCACAATGCTTCGATTTTGATCCAACTAATTCTTGTCTGGGCGAAAAAATTGACTCTAAAGAATGATTTAGAATGAAAACAAAAAAGATATATATATACACATACATGTTGAATTCTATTATGCTGACAAAAACAATGAAGAAGTTGAAGGTTAGAAATCAAGTATCCATCAATCTAGATATGCAATTGAATCAAGTTAGATGAACATCAATTTGTTCTCTAATTTAATGTACATCTCAATATATATAGAAGTATTTCCTTAATAGAGTCCTATTTTAGGAATATTTTTTTAATTGAACAGTAAAAATGAAAATATGAATTAATTCTCTTACCATATATTTTAGGAAGTCTGGTAGAAAGAAAAATATTAATTAATTCTCCTGTCATATATTTCAGGAGTCTCATATATTTTAGAAAGTCTAATTAATATAATAAAAAATAATTAAATAGTAAATTAAAAAATAGCAAAAAGATAGTTTTGTCTAAAGAAGGTTAGGAAGTCTAATTAATATAATAAAAATAATTAAATAATAAATTAAAAAATAGCGAAAAGATAGTTTTGTCTAAAGAAGGATCTTTTAATAAAGGGCAAAAAGTTCAAATCACTTTTTTAAAGGTCTTCACACTTTTAATATATTATAAATTATAGATATAGATTATAGATAGATTTGTCCACTCCACTAAAAATAGATATCCAACGATATTTAGCTAGTTTGAAAAATCAATGAATAGTTTTACTCTTCTACCATTTTACTATTACTATTAAATACTATTAATCACTTAATGCATTTTTCAAGAGATTAAATTTATTATATTCAAAGGTAATATAGTAAAATTACCCTTATTAATTATTATTTCTTAACTTAGTGGACAAGTATTGTTGGACGGAAAAAATAGTT
This sequence comes from Capsicum baccatum var. pendulum, assembly GCA_030864225.1. Classification (NCBI taxonomy): domain Eukaryota; kingdom Viridiplantae; phylum Streptophyta; class Magnoliopsida; order Solanales; family Solanaceae; genus Capsicum; species Capsicum baccatum. The sequence goes on along the minus strand of CM061554.1, from coordinate 22,276,714 downwards.
GTCCTATTTATGAAATCAAGAAAATTTATTATACTCTTTCAATATTATCACTATTGTTAAATGACTGTATTAAGTATATATATTCAAATTTATATTTATGACATAATTAATGAAGCTAATTTGATAAAATAAACTCCTAATAAATAGTAGTGTCAAATCAACAAGGGTAAATTATTTTGAAAAAAGAAAGCATCTTCTAGCATAATCTAATTTAAATAATTTTAGGGGATAACAAAAAATACACATAACAAATATACATTGCAATTTCGTTGCCACAAAAGTTCATTACATTTTATAGCCAAAAACTTGAATTTATCACAGAGTGAACATGACTTTTTTTTTTGTCTAACATTGTATACATATATATACAATAAAATATTTTATTGTATTGTATATTGTTGCATATATAATAAAGTATTTTATTGTATTGCACAATGTTATATATACAATTATTCAAGACTATCCATAATTATACAACTATATACATATTACTTTTTGAAAAGACGGTTAAGTAACGATCAATATTTTGTCATTCTGTATTTACATTCATTATATGTTTTTACGCATCAATTTTCTTGCTTCTGTATTTGAGCTTATATATATAAGCTTCTATATTTGATCTCATATATGATTTTCTCAACGATTAGATAGAAGTGAGTGTCATGATTTTCTTAACAATCAGCTAGAAATTACTCAACGGTCAGTTAGATTTATGCATCAGTATTTTTTTCTTTTGTATTGTCATTCATTATATGTTTTCTCGGCAATTAGGTCGAAATTACGCATCTATTGTTATGATATTCTCATCAGTCAGCTAGAAATATTGCGCAACAATTGCTCCTTGTGCATCTTTTTTATTCTCATCTATTTGCAATTGCTCATCATTTGCCTCTATATTTACATCCATATAGTATTTTCTCAACAATTAGGTAGAAATTATTGTTATGATTTTCTCAGCAATCAGCTAGAAATTGCACAACAATGGCTATTATTTTCTCAACAGTCAGTTTAAAGTTGTGCATTTGTTTGCTTCTGTATTTGCATTCATATGTGATTTTCCTCAATGATTAGGTAATATTATGCATCTATTGTTACTTGTTTCTCAACAAGCAGCTAGCATTATGCATCATTTTTTTCTTCTTCTGAATTTCGCAGTCATATATGATTTTCTCTATAATCTGTTAGAGTTACACGTCACTTTGTTTTTGCTTATATTTGAGCTAGCCAATGTGCTCTCTTTCACACACACGTATATTTGCTTCTGTATTTGAGCTGATATATGATTATCTCAATGATTAGGTAGAAATTATGCATAGACTGTTTTGATTTTCTCATCAATCAGTTCAAAATTTTGCATTTTTTTGCTTCTGTTTTTGTATTTGTATATGGTTTTCTCAGTAATTAGGTAGAAATTATGCATCAATTGTTATGATTTTCTCAGCAGTCAGTTAGAAATTTTGCATTAATTTCATTTGCTGTTTTATTTGCTTTCGTATGTGTGTTTCTCAACAATTAAACCATGAAGGTTTCATTGGTCTTCCATAACTTTTCACCTACAAATAAATAACTGGATATCACTCTTTTTAGCATGACGATTTTGCAGTTTGGAACTATGCATCTAACTTTTAGCATGATGATTTGGCAATCTATCTTGATGAGTGTTGTTTTCATTTTCTGCTTGCTTTATTGTGCTGCCCAGCAACTTCATTCTTTATAATTGCCATTTGAACTCTAGAGTGTTTCCATCACAAGTTAGCAATGTGATAAAGATTTAATGAGATCATTAGTTTCATTGTACTATTAGGAAATAATCGACCAGTTAGGATAAGTAATTCACAGGTTTGTACATTGAATTGCCATTACGTTTGTGAATTTTCTATATTAATTTGAGTTAAAATGTTGATATCTATTTTGTTCTCCTTCTAAAAATTTGTTGAAATTGTAATCGTAAGATTTTAATAGAATGGATGAGAAAGGTATTAAACTCTCTTCCCATTCTTGGCACTAAGATTAAAGTGAGCAAAGAGCCATTGAGTAAAATAGCCAGCGAGCACGCTTTATCCATCCATGTGGATCATAATTCAAAAAAAATTCTGAATGAAATTTCAATAAAATGGCTGTCAAACTTAGGGAAGGAACAATGAAGATAAAAAAAATGACATGGCAATTTCTGCATTTCTACACAGATAATTCAAATAATCTTTCAGCAGAATTCCCAACTTTTTGGTCTTACATTCTTGTAGGCAATTTTTTTTTCGAAAAAAGATATTGTACTTGTTAGAATGATTTTCCTTGTTACTATTTTCTTTTTTATTTATTTCATTTAGAGGTTAGAGATTTTTGAATTGAGGTTATATGAGGAATCCAAAATCATCCAGGAAGATTTATAATTATTCTGACTTATAGGTGTGTACTGATTAGGTAAGTTTAAACCTAAATGACGTGATAGGCATTGCTTTTGCTTGCCTTAACATTTTTGTAAATTATACTCCTTTATAAGTTGGCAATGATAATGATCTCTTATACAACGATAAAACAACTTCATATGCAGGAATTTGATCCCCTTTCGTTGAGCACCGATGGTGATAAACTTTGAGGATGTGAAACTACTGATTGTTTAGGTCATGTGGCTCTTGTATTCAAGCTTATGAAGCGGTTGGGAAAAACAAATGCACAGTTGAAATCCATAGTGGTTGCCGTTTTCATAGCCAGTGAAGAGAACTCATCTATCCCTGGGGTTGGTGTGGATGCGTTAGTGAAGGACGGACTTCTTGATAAGTTAAAGCAAGGCCCTCTGTAAGTATTTGTATTCTCTGTTATCAATTATCAAGTTCTTTTGCGTAGACATAGTGAATTTACCTATAGTGTTTACTCTTCTATATAGATTCTGGAGTGCTCCAAGCCATGGTCTTTGCAAATACTGTAGAGGCCGTGGAAGCTATTGCTAAAATCTTGACAGAAGCTGGGCTTGAATGTTTCTGCTACCATACTGATAGCTCTCTAGAGGAGCTCACAAAGAATTTGCTTGATTTCTAGCAGGAAGGTGGTGTTTTTGTGTGCACGAATGCTGCAACAAGCGGTATTGACATTCCAAATGTGTCACATGTTATTCAGGTTTGTTTTTTAAGTGAATACATTGTTTCTTATCTCAATTAGTTTCTGGTTGTTCTTTGATATCTAAGGATATTGCGGAGATCTGGGCTTGAATGTTTCTGCTACCATAGTGATAGCTCTCTAGAGGAGCGCACAAAGAATTTGCTTGATTTCTACTAGGAAGGTGGTATTTTTGTATGCACAAATGCTGCAGCACGTAGAATTGGCATTCCAAATGTTTCACATGTTATTCAGGTTTATTTTTTAATTGAATACATTGTTTCTTATCTTAATCAGTTTCTGGTTGCTCTTTGATGCCTGATATTATGGTTTAAATAATTAATATACGACATCGTTTTCTTTTTTGATTTTGTACCTAGTACACACCTTATCGGTGTTACCATTCACTAAAGAACATTTCTGCATTTTACTACATTGTCGGGGTTAATCAACTACTTGTACATTGATTTTATTAGAGTTACAAGATAAATGTACTTATGGAGATCGATAATCGAAACATCTAACATAGAGGTTGATAGAAATTGAAGTATCAAAAAGATTTTATCGTCTTTACAACTTATGCCTCACTGTCATAAAATCGTTCAGTTTCTATCATACCTTTATTGACATTATAGTTTCGTATACATGTATTTTGCACTCAATTATTTTCATGGTATGTTTTTTTCCCTCATTCAAGAAAGAATTTGCCGCATCCACTGTAGATTTGTTGCACAGGGTTGGACGTACAGCTAGAGCAGGCCAACCTGGTCTTGTTACAAGTCATCAAGGGTCAACTCCATGACCACCTTTTGCTCTTTGCCCACTCTTGTTGTTGGATCAATGATTGATCTTATTCTTGAGGTTATCATTTTACAATTATCATGTGTTCAACCATTTACATCATTCTTGTTATATCCAAATGGAAATGCTACATAATCATGGATCAATAAGAAATAGACAAAAAAGGAGAAGGCAGTAGTAGTAGCAGTTCTCATTTTTCTATGACTACACTTTGGGGAAGTTTCCGCAGTTAATTACCCCATTTATTGATAAGTATTCTTTGCCACATTAAAACATTTCTCGTACATTATTCAGGCATATGAGAAGAAGATCACTCTAAAATGGCATTAAGATCTTGGCCGGAAGAGGAATTTTGAACAGGTTAGTTGAGTTTGAAAGAGATTGAAATTGTCATTTTTCTGCTTTTACAGAGGTTACTCTCAGTTGCAACGTGAAAACTGATGCGTCTCATGTAGAATTATGATCTAAATTATAGATAGAACTTGTGTAGAAAGGTACAAGAACAAGGGACGTAATCTGTCTCTCTCTCTCTGTTCCTTTTTTTTAAAATTGGTAATGTTGTAAGGGAGTCAGTCTTTTACCAGGTGCTATCCATGTTCTCTATTTTTTGGGGCTTATATATTTGACACTGGGTTGATAACTTTCAATTGCACATGACAATTATGATAACTCTAACGTAACTTGTAGAAAGTTGAACATAAAACTTCTCCGTAGCAATAAATGGTAAAAGAGGAATACTTATGTATGCCTAGGACCAATTAAGACAAATTCAGTTGTTAATTCAGTACGTGTATATCTACTATATCTACACATACATACCCAGCTGCATTTTAATTAACTTCTGAAAAGAGAGGAGATCGGATAAAGATGTGGTGCATTGATGTATGCATGTACGTATAAGATAGAAAAGCTTGGAACAAGAATTGATATAGCTTTTTAACCTGCTTGCTTTATCTTAGTTGCTTTGTTCACTAGCATTATATCGCATTACTTTTAGAATCCATGATATGCCTCAGCATATGGGGAACCAACCTTAGTCAAAATAGTTGGTACTGCTATTTATCTTGTTTTGTTTTTATTTAAGATAAGGGAATATGGAGAACCTAATCAAGGAGACAAGACATTGCATGAAACCTCAGTACCAAAATACTGAAAAGAGTGTCTAAGTGGTTGTGTTTGAGTAACCTTAAACCAAAGTATTTCTGTTGACTATCAATTTGACATACCTTTAGTTATTTGAATCGCTAAGGTCAACTTATTTAGCACATGTCTGACACTTTACAGTCAATTGGTATTGGTCCTGGATATATTCTCCTTTAAAGATCACAGGAGTAGTATTAATTTCAAAAAGGGATCATAGGATTAGTATGTTGATTCCTTGTTCCCTTAATATAGAACATATACAGAATACATCATGGTCCTCGAGTATTCAAATGAATGTCAAGTCTATGTTGTTTGTTTTGAAATGAGGTATTGGTGTTGGCCATAGCAAAACAAGTTTGTGATAGAAAGGACAACAAATCACATAGTTGTCTAGATAACTTATTATGAATATGAGAACATGAAATAAAATAGTCTTTGGTTGTTCGATTTTGCTTAGTTCTGATTAAGTGTGTACAAAATATTTACAAATTGTGGAGTTGCTTGAACAAGTTCTCTGTGGTGCACAATGTCGTTGTCTGGTCGATGGCTTACTGTAAGATCATTTGTTGTGTTGGTTTGGACGTTTCAAACTTGGTGATGGCTGCTCTATTTCCTCTTACCCGACTGTGTATTTACAAGGCTTTAGCAGCCAGCCTCCAGTTTAGCATGAAAAAGCTCCAAACTACTGAAAACTTTATGTGTGCTCGGCTATCCATCCCAAAATCTTGTAACTTTTGTTGGAATGCTTGAATGTGGCAACAATCTTGGTTTGACGTATCTAGGATGTGATGTGCGTTTGAATAGGAAGTTTCAGCTTTTTGTCTAACACTGAAAGGCCTTTACTGTTTTTGAGTTCTAAAAGTGGCTAAATCCTGATGTTTGGGGTTCTAACTCAGCGCTTGATTAGGATACGCGTTAATATGCGGTCAACATTTAGTTTTTCGAGATTAGTAATCATTTTCGCTCTACTTCCTTTCGCGGTTTGCAAAATTGATGTATTTTGGAGGATATCATTTGGCCTTTAACTGAAAAAAGGGTCAAATGATGTTGTTTGAAATCTATCCTTTCTCGTCCGTCTTCATCTTCATATCTTTTATCCTATTTTAGTTTCGCGAATATGTGATTTGTTCGGGCCCTAATTTTTGCTATTGTTGCTTTCCGCCAACCTTACTGGCAAGAGGTAAAATTCTAACTTAGTGATGTTGTTCCGTATTGAATATTCTGATATAATTTAATAATAATTGATCTTATTGATATTGAAGGGGTTACAGCTGTATATATAGAGAACTGAAGAATAACTAATTACAGAATAACCCAGATGTATTTAATAATTATATATGTAGTCTATTATCCCCCCGCAAGATGATCAGCGGTAACGAGGGGCAGCTTGGAGCAGAGATACTGAAAAGGCTGTAACGGAAGAGGCTTGGTGAGAATATCAGCAAGCTGGTCAGTAGATGGGACATAGTGCGTGACCATCGTTCCTGCAAGTACCTCATCGCGAACAAAGTGACAGTCGGACCCAACATGCTTCATACGATCATGAAGGACCGGATTTTTGGTAACACAAATAGTGGACTGATTGTCACAATAAATCTGTGGTTTCGTCGGGGGAATGCCAAGTGCATCTGTAAGGTATCGTAACCACATGGCTTCAGCAACACCCGCAGCCATGGCACGATATTCTGCTTCTGTGGAGGAACGAGACACTCGCGTTTGCTTCTTGGTGCACCAAGAAATCAGATTCGGTCCCATCATAACAATATATCCAGTAGTGGACTTCCGATCATCTTTGTCGTTAGCCCAATCCGAATCAGAAAAAACAGATATATCAAATGAGCCCTTTTGAAATAAAATTCCACATTGAAGAGTACCTTTAAGATAGCGCAGAATGCGTTTCAAGGCCTGAAAGTGTTGTTCTGTGGGAGCATGCATTGATTGGGAGACTCGATTGACTGCACATTGGATGTCCGGACGAGTAACAGCAAGATAATGAAGTCCACCGACGAGGCTTCGATATAGTGTAGGATCGGCAAAGGGAGTATTCGGCCCTGGGGATTGGCGGACTGCCATGGGAGTGACCGCGGGTTTGCAGTCTGTCATTCCAGCTCGATTTAGAAGTTCAAGGGTATATTTTGTCTGATGCATCAATATGGTACCCGATTTGCGGATGAGTTCGAGGCCAAGAAAGAACTCCAGAGGACCAAGGTCCTTAAGTTTGAAGTCACGATGCATAGCCTCAGTAATTTCAGTGATGAGTGATGACGAGCTGCCTGTAATAACAATATCATCCACATAGATAAGAATGATGACTGTCCCTCGAGAACAGTGAAGGGTGAAGAGGCTATTGTCATGATGGTAGGTGCGAAAACCAAGACCCTGCAGAAAAGTAGAGAGGCGTGTGTACCAGGCACGTGGGGCCTGTTTCAGGCCATACAGTGATTTGCGAAGCTTGCAAACATAGTGAGGACGGTTGGGATTAACATATCCCGGTGGCTGAACCATATAGATGTCTTTCTCAAGATGATCATGAAGAAAGGCATTGCTGACGTCTAACTGATGAAGCGGCCAATCATAGTGAAGAGCAAGAGACAAGACCAGACGAATAGTCTGTTGCTTAACAACAGGGCTGAAGGTCTCCTTATAATCCACACCATACTCCTGATGATACCCTTTTGCAACCAGACGTGCTTTATAGCGAGAAAGAGATCCATCTGAATTTCGTTTGATGCGAAACACCCATTTGCACCCAATAGACTTTCGGTTACTAGGCAGAGGTACCAAATCCCATGTACGTTGTTCATTCAGAGCCTGAAATTCCTCATCCATAGCTTGGCACCAGAAAGTATTTTTGGAGGCTTGGTTGTAGGTAGTAGGCTCAGTTATGGGATGTGCATCAAAGGGTATTTGAGTGTGGTAGACTTTGGGTTTGAAGGTACCGGCCTTGGCTCGGGTTGTCATAGGGTGAGTGTTGAGTGGAGGGTGATTAGGAAGGGGTGGTGGAGTTGTATGATGTGTGGACGGGGATTGGGTGGGGCTGCCGTGGGAGCTGAGATGTGAAGCGGTGGATGGGGTGGCTGTATGTGTGTTAGGAGTATGATGTAGGGAAGTGGTGGGTTTTGTGGCAGTCGGCTGGGTGTTCGGGTAGGAGGTTTGGGGGTTCGGGTGGGTGGGTGGTTGGTTCGAGTGGGTAGTGGTGTAGTGGGGTACCGGGTTAGGTGCCGAGTGAGCCGGAGCATGAGCGTGTGAAAAGGACAGAAATAATGGCACAATGCCAAGTGGATTGGGGGAGTATGGAGTAGAGGAAAGACTCGTGTAAGGAAATTGTTCCTCCACAAAACGAACATGACGGGAAACATATGTTTTCTGAGATACAGGATCGAAACATTTGTAACCTTTGATAGTGGGATGATAGCCTAGAAAGACACAAGGGGTGGACCGAGGTTGAAGTTTATGTTGAGTGTGTGGACGCAACCAGGGATAAACCAGACACCCAAACGGGCGGAGATGGATGTAGTCGGGTGGATGATTATAGAGACGGGCATATGGAGTGGAGTTGGAGAGAGTGTGAGTAGGCATGCGATTTATGAGGTAGTTGGCAGTAGCAAGGGCATCAACCCAAAAGGAAACGGGTAAGGTGGAATCATGGAGGAGCGCAACAACTGTTTCTATTAGGTGACGGTGTTTGCGCTCAGCAACACCATTTTGTTCTGGGGTATATGGACATGAAGTGTGATGAAGAGCCCCTAGACTTTGAAGAAAAACACCAAATGCATTGTTGACAAATTCTTTGCCATTGTCACTTCGAAAAATTTTGATTTTGGCATTAAATTGATTTTGAACCATTCGGTCAAAGTTGACAAAAACAGTATAAGCTTCGGATTTAAATTTCAGAGGATAAAGCCAAGTGAATTTACTGTAATCATCAACAAAACAGATATAATAACGAAAACCTTGAACAGAAGGAACTGAGGTTGGACCCCAAACATCAGAATGAATTAATTGAAATGGCGCAGTGGCCTTGTGTTCAGACAGTGAAAAAGGTAAACGACAAGATTTAGACACTGAACAGGACTCGCAATGTAATTTTTCTGAAAAATTAAAACCTAAGGAAGATAAAATAGATTTGGTGATGGCGGATGATGGGTGCCCAAGCCGGCGATGCCAGGTGGACGAGAGAATAGCTTGACTCACAACAGACGGAGACCTGGATGGAAGAGTGTATAGCCCATGCTCACAGCGGCCCGTGTACCGCACCCGGTTCGTGGTATTGTCCACTATCTGGAAATTGGTGTCATTAAAAATGAGGGTGCAGTTATTTTCTTTAGTAAAGCGATAAACAGATAAAAGATTGGATGTGAGGGAAGGGACGTGGTGAAGGTTTGAGAGATGAAATTTACCATTTGGGGTATAGACATACCCAGAGCCGGTGTTTGTGATGGGAAGGGATTGACCATTGCCTACTGTAATAGTTTCTGAGCCATGATACGGATGAGGAGCTTGAAGTTGTGAATAATCCGACGTCACATGGGTGTTAGCACCTGTGTCTAGATACCAATCGCCAGATTGAGCGTTTGTGGACGCATGCATCGCCCTTGATCCTCCGGACTGGCTATTTACATTCTGCGAGTCATCATAACGATGCCAGCAATTAGCCGCAGAATGGCCCCACTTAGCACAAATTTGGCACGTCGGAAGATCTCGTGTGGGTCCCCGCTGGTTTCCTCGTCCCTGTCCGTGGCCTGACTGGAAGCCGTCCCTCGGTGGAGGCCCGCCTCTGCCTTGCTGCCCGGCGTTCCGACGGTCACCGCCGCCGCTGCCTCGCCCTTGGTTACGGCGATCGTCACCGCGACCCCTGGCCGAGCCCCCGCTGCCAGCCGAGTAAAGAGCCGTGACGCCAGGGGTGGAACTGGCTTCTCCGAGCAGTAATTTGTGTTCCATGTCTAGATTCAATTCTTCTGCATTAAGCCATCCAGACAGTTGATTCAGAGTGATTTCGACAGGTGAGAGGCGAATATGCTGTTTGAGAGAGGAATAGCCAGCCGTAAGACCACGTATCACGGCATTCACCACGTCTCGTTCAGGAATAATCTCGTTCACAGCATCTAGGTCAGACAGAATAGAGGCCACATCATCAAGGTATTGAGTCATCGTCTTCGTTCCCTTTCGAAGAGTATGCAATCTGTCACGCAACTGAAAGATATGAGCCGTGGATACAGAGTTGAACCTTGTGGCTAGTGCGTCCCAAAGTGAAGCCGATGTGAGAAAACCCCGGGCGTGTTTGTGCACAGAGGGGCTAATAAATGCGAGAAGACAGGCTCGGATCTGAGTGTCTACGATCATCCACGGAAGGTAGTCGGGATTTGGGAGCATGACGCCGTCCTCCTCGGCTGTCTCGGGCGGCGGCTTCACCGCACCGTCAATCCATCCGAGCAGCAAGTTGGCTGCGAGGGCGGTGCGGACGTTAAGTGCCCAGGCCGGGTAGTTGTTGTCAGATAATTTTTCGGGGATGAGATTGTGGAGATTCCTGAGCAGTAATTTTACTCCAGACGGTAAATTTGACAGAGGATCAACAACCTTGTCCATGGCGCCGACCTACGACGGAGGAGGGAGGCCGTGCGGCGTGGTGTAGACGGTGGCGGCGGCGCACACACGTCGGAAAAGAGGAGAGATTAGGGTTTGGGCGGAAGAAGAAACCCTAGCTTTGATACCATGATATAATTTAATAATAATTGATCTTATTGATATTGAAGGGGTTACAGCTGTATATATAGAGAACTGAAGAATAACTAATTACAGAATAACCCAGATGTATTTAATAATTATATATGTAGTCTATTATATTCAATTTAAGTGTATGAATAGGTGTCCCACTGGGCGTTCCATAGCTGCAAGTTTGTTAATCGAACATGGAATTATTGTCGTTTTATTTCTCATCGTCCCTTCCCCTTTCACTTTTTCTCTAAATCTAAGTTTGGATAAGGGTGTATATTTGAACGATATTCAGCATTACCCCAAGGGCCGGAATCTTGTTTTGTCTTCCCGCCAGTTTAAGGTTTAACGTTTTCGGATTCTAAGAGATTTTTTATTACGTTGCATCCCTGTACTTTCTCTTTTGCCAAATAAAATTGAGACTAATTATCTTTCCCGCTTAAATCAATCCTTTTTTTGGGTGTTTTCTTGAAAAATATGTGTCTCACAGTTCTGGTGCTTGTTCTGCGTCCCTCTTCTCGCTTTTAAAGGTTATGCTTTGATCTTAACACTGCATGTGATACGATCATCCTTTTAATTGTTCAAAGTTCTGTGTGTCTTATGTTGTTAAGATTCCCATTTGGCTTTTCAAAAGTTGATGGAATTTTGACAGATAGATGCTCTCATTTTAATCGATCATCCGAAGTATACCTTTGCCCATGCCTTCATACTAGTAACTAGTAAACTTTCAGATTTCTTTTAATAGACACTTTATAATATTTTGATCAAAATAAGTCAATTCTATTAACCTGTTGTGCGTTTGATTATGTGATGAAAACTGTCCTAATTAAAAAATCTTACCTTTTAGAACAGATTATTTGCGGTCTTGCAAACCGTAGCTGTCAATTAATCCTCATTCAATTTATTTACTACCTTATCTGGTATCTTTTTTATTATTTGCTGCTACTAGTACTAGCTGAGTGACCCAGTTCCATGAGTCGAAGTGTCACTAGCTACGTTATGTCCAAGTCCAAATGTAGTCTTAGGTTAATTCCCTAGGTTAGAATCGTATATAGGCACTTACAATATAACTGAGGAGCTATATACTACATACAGTGTGTAATATAATCTATGAAAGTATATGGTGGTTCCAAGAACATACTTTACAGAAAAAAGGGTTGTTAAGAGTGTTAGGATATATAAAGAGTGATATTTTATACTAACCAATATGAAAGTATGAGGGCATAATATTTCTTGGCCTAAAATATGTACGCAAGAAGACTGTATGCTTATCTTGAGGACCAAAGCATTCCATGTGGGCTATGTCTACTTAGTTACATAATAATCTCCCTTTGCTTGGCAGTGGATTTAGCGATGACTAACGTAACTCTATTAGATTCTATACAAAATATCATATGTTCACCGGATTTATTTTCCTTGTCTTGATAATATGTTAGCTTATAACGTTCTCGTCTAACTAAACTTACCGGATAACAATTTCCTCAAGGTAGTTCAACATTTGGTTGGGAATAAGTATTTCTCTTATTTACCAAAACATGTCCCTTCTAGATTAATATGGTGTAAAGTTTTATTTTTAGTTTGCAAATTTTAGAAGATTCGATCCATTTGGGCAAGCGTTTACCTTTGGGTTTTATCGTTACTTACAGTTTTTTTTTTAGTGAGTAAACATTTTGAGAAGTTGAAAATATTTTAAAACAAGGTTACATGCCCAGATTCCCTGTTTTGTGTCTTTTTGTTAACCCATTTGTTTATATGATTTTACCTTAATATTTTCAACCTATTCTCTATTTGATGTTTTTCTAATCCTTATCCTTTATTTTTTACATGTGAACCCCGGGAGTTGGAGTTTCACAATGGAACTCATTTTGACCCAAGCTTCGGGTCAAACACTACTAGGATTGCAGAGCTTCGGAGTCGAGCAAAATAGAAGCCCAACTCATAAATGGAGTCTAGTATCTCTTATCTTCTTTGAATTTAATTTATATTTGTCATGTTGAGTTTTAGAACGATACTCTTGTTATTGATTTTTTTTTTTTAGTTAACTTTACTTAATTATTAAATTTATGTTATCTTGTTATTTGTCGATCCTTTAGAAGTGGTTTTAATATTTCAACTTTCGCAAATCACACGGGGCTATCGCTAAGGAAAATATTTTTTCCATAATCGGCTAATTCTTTTGAAAAAACTCCTTACTAATATCTTAAATGAGATTAGTATAGCAACCTTCACATTTTTCTTTAAACTATAACAAAAGATAAATAAATAGATTTTCAGTTTTAACTTAATCGAGAAAGTTATCAAAATTTCATGTTTTCCCAAATGAGTTTATTCATTAACTTTAACTTCTCTTTTAGTACATAACTCTAACGTTCAAGCTATTTTATATTTTTTACGTTCGTTCGGAGTTTCAGATTCTCAAGAGATTAGAAAACACGAGGTATATACGTTCTTTTGCTACCACGTACAAGGTACATCGTATTATTTTGACAACAACTATTTTACATTATATCTATTATTACCATTATTATTTATATTATAATATTTATTACTGTTTCAATTATTATTATTATTATTATTATTTACATCGTTATTAATACTATTATTATTACCATTACTATTATTGTCTGAATTTTGTTATGCCTATGTATTATGTTATCACATTTTTCTTTTTGCTTATTTCTAAATTTAAATCTATTTAAGTTTCACAAACTAAGTAAAATTTTACATCTTTTTCGTACTTTCAAATATATTCATATTTGCATTTTGTTTTAAATTATTCTACGCCTTAAAATATGTTATAAATTTTATTTACCTATTCAATTTTATACATGTAAAGATAATAAAGGTTTTATCTTATCCAAATCATAAAAATTAAAAAGCTATTTTCATATCTTAAAATATTCATGTAACATATATACATATGCGATGATTGCATTATTTCCTTGTACATGGTAGCATCACGTTTGTTGTACCTTAAGTTTTTTTTTTTTGGATAACAAAAAATGAAAAAATAATAATAACAAAAAATGTCTTATCACTGTTTTAAGCAAAATGGATTAAAAGCTTCTCCTAATATTTTCCTAAACTAAAGCGTAAGGACTATCTTCGGATAGGCTCTAAGGGGTGCCTAACACCTTCCCCTTGAGTAATCAAAACCCTTACTCAAAATCTCAAAATGTTTTCGATAGACCAAAACAGAGTTTTCTACATAAAAAATGATTTTTTCTAATTTTCCTAAAAAGTTAGGTGGCGACTCTAAAAAATAAAATTTCAAAATCCAAGAGTCACATTAAATACGTATCCACCATACGTTGTGTGCTGTTTCGACCGGTTCTAAATAGGGCGCGGCAATAGGTTATCTTGATAGGTTGAAAATATGGTAGGTTAAGAGAGAAGGTAGTACTTTACTGGAAGGGATGGGTGTCATTGGTATCAGTTTTTCACAACAATGCAACTACTTTGCCAATAAGTATGTAAATATTTATCCAAAATTTTAAAAATAGAGAGATACGTACAGTGTTACTAATGCTACCTACAATGTAATTCTTTCAATTTACAAATGAATTTTCATTCTGACACCATAATAGCTTAGGTTATTGGAGCTTTTATTCCAATAACTATTGTGTTTGTCTTCTTTGAATAAAGATTTGTTTTATTATCACATTTTAAACTTTTTAACTAATTTAATCATTAAATCTAATTTAACATGTGTTTGATCGTGAATGCTCAAGAGATTGATCACAACAACAAAAATGCATCTCCTATTGTAGAATTTATAAATATTATCTGTATCAATGTAAATAGACAATAGTCACTATCATATGTGTGCGAGCATCCAGTAGTATGTTATTCGCGTGATTATATAAAACATACATTTAGGATCATTTCCATCAACTGATCCAATCAAACAGGATAGTCCCTTAATGTTACATCTTCATTTTATACTATATTGTTATAGCATATGAATTTGCATTCCCAGTTCAGTCTTTAGCTTTGATCACACTAACCTGTCATTACCATTTAAAAATACAATTATTCAATTTCAAAATTGGCATTTAAATCCGAAAAATTAGAACATGCATGATTGGATGACATGTTGGAAAAAAGTAAAGAAAATTTCTCATTGATTAGTTTTATTCTACTATATGCGTTGGGCTCATGCAACGCACGACATACTTATCTAGTACTACTATATATAAGAGAGGAGATCAATTTTTGGTAGTTCTCATAAGGACCTTTTTGATATTTCATTTTTTTTTTTTGTCAAATAAGGATATTACACATAGCAAGTGATGGTGATTTTTCTTATATATTTTATTTGTGCCCTTATTCTTCTTGCTAAGATCATTGGACTTGGAATTTTGTAATTGGTTTCTTCTTGTCACTTGTCAGATTGTCTTTTAATTAAAATTTTCTTTATTTTAAATCAACAATATCTTTAACTCAAAAAAATTATTCAAGATAACTTAATATAAAATTAAATTTTATAATGATTTCAACTATTACCTTATAGATTTTTCTAATATTATATTCGATCCTCCCGACATATATAATACATAAAATAACTTAATAAATAATATAATCTTGGTGGATATGAAAAAAGACAAAGGGATAATTAAAATAAAGTGAATAGGTATTATTTTAAGGGGCGTATAAAAATATACATAACAGCTAAATTGACCAACTGGAGTAATCTATTAATGTTAGTTTAATTATTGTTTAATATTCTTATAGATCATTATTAAGTTAATTTATATAATGACTCTAAATTAAGGATATAATTGTTATAATATAAACTTGAAATCATTAAAATATTTTATATCAGATAATTCTATAAGATGAAAAAGAATATGTTGCAAAAGTTTTTCTACTGAAATCACACACGAGAGAAACTAAAACTCAATAAATATAATTTATTTTTATCTAAAGAATTACGTACCCACAAATTTATAAAAATATCAATATTTTCTATTGTGATTTTCTTTGAATCCTAATTATTACATATTTTAAATCATATTATTTTATAAAATATCGAATTACCTGTAGCATTTTGATATATTATAATACTCTGATAATATTTTCGTCCTCACAAATGATTTTTTTAACATTATCCAACTATGTGATTAAATATTTTACTAACTATGAAAACTTATCAATAAGATATGTTTAATATACCATCCGATTACACTAATATATAAAGTAAAAAATATATGATATAAATTATATTTTTAAATTTACATTATTATATTTATATCTTGACTTTGGGCCCAGACTTAGCACGGGCCTTATGAAACTAGATTATATATAGGAAAAAATATATGAAGTAACATATTTAAGTATTAAATTACAAAAAATAGCAACACATTTATCAAATTACATTTTGTAGCATATGTATTTGTATTTTTGTAGCAAAAGTTTGCAAAAATACAAAATACATATCGATCATAAGGGCAGTAAAAATCATATATATTTGTATTTTTGTAGCAATAGTTTGCAAAAATACAAAGTACAACTTGCTATATTATGTAATTATGAAACTGTTGTTATGAAACTCATAGTTAAGGAGATAAATATGCTATTTCTGAATTTCGCCCTTATATATAAGAGAGGATCTTGATTTTGGTAGTCTTCACAGGGACTTTTTGGGTATTTCAATTTTTTTGTGAAAGGAAATTATTATTACACATGACTATTAATAGTGTCTTTTTATTACATATTTTCATTTTTACCCTTATTCTTTTTGTTAAAACTATTCCACTTGGATTTTATAATTGATTTTTTTTTTTTTGCCACTTGTTAGATGATTATTTTAAATCAACAATCACTTTAACTCAAAAAATTACTTGTTAAACCTCCCTTCATCACTTGTTAGATAATTAGTTAAACCTCCATTTATTTTAAATCAACAATCACTTTAACTCAAAAATTATTCAACCTAACTTTTAATTCAAAATAAAATTTACAATGATTTTCAATAACAACCTCATACATAGTTCTTTTTGATATTATTCAGTTTTCAAAATATATAATTAAAATGGGACAACTAGAGTACTCTTGTAGAGTACTCTTGTAAGGGGCGTGAAAAAAATAAACATGATAAGTTAATGGATCGAATTGAGTAATCTATTAATGTAGTTTAATTATCATTTAATATTCTTATAGATCATTTTTTAGTTAATTTATATAAAAGCTCTAAATTAATGTTATAATTATTATAGTATAAACTTGAAATATTGATTTTGTTTTAGATGATTTTATCGATGAAAAAAAATATTTTGCAAAAACTATTTCCACTAAAATTATGAGCGAAGTTAAAACTCAACAAAAATTAGAATAAATTTATTTTTAACTATAACTAAGAAATTACATTCTAGCAAATTTATAAAAGTATCAATATTTTTTCTATTTAACTATAGCTCGCTTCGGGGGTGTTGTGTGATAAGAAGATGCCGCCCAAGCTTAAAGGCAAATTCTACAGTGTGACAGTCCGTCCGATCATGTTGTATGGAGCGGAGTGTTGGTCAGTTAAGAACTCCACATTCAAAAAATGAAGGTAGCGGAAATGCGGATGTTGCGTTGGATGTATGGGCTGACTAGGGGGGATAGAGTTCGGAATGAGACTATCAGGGAGAAGGTTGGTGTGACTCCAGTGGAGAATAAGATGCGGGAAGTCCAATTGAGATGGTTCAGACACGTGATGAAGAGGGGCATGAATGCCCCGGTTCGTAGGTGTGAGAGGCTAGCTTTGAATGGTTTTAAGCGGGGTAGGGGTAGGCCGAAGAAGTACTGGGCAGAGGTGATTAGGCGGGATATGGAGCAGTTACAGTTCACTGAGGACATGACCCTAAATAGAAAGATTGGAGGACGCGAATCATGGCAGAAGGCTAGGGTCATTTTGGGTCGCTAGTGTAGGTATTACTTGGTGGGGGTATTATTCTTGTTATGATACCTTGTTTCATGCTTTATTACGAATCTGTTTACTTTTCTCTGTTTTCTATTACTTGTGCGTGTCGTATTTATGTTATGTCATCTTATTCCATGCTTTACTATGTATTTGTGTAGTATTCCGTGTCTCGAGCCGGGGGTCTATCGAAAACAACCTTTCTACTTCTTTAGAGGTAGAGGTATGGACTGCATACATCTTACCCTCCCCAGACCTCACTATGTGGGAATACACTGGGTTTGTTGTTGTTGTTGTAAATCGTGTCATTATATAAAATCGAGTTACTTATAACCTTTTGATATATTCTAATTCTTTGGTACTACTTTCTTCCTCACAAATAATATTTTATTTAAAACTATGCAATTATGTGATTAACAGCTTTAATAATTATGAAAACTTATCATCGTGACTTATTTAACATATCATTAGATTATACTGGTTATAAAGTAATATCTATATATATATATATATATATATGTATATAACACAAATTATAGTTTTAAATTAAAAATATTATTTTTATACTTTGAATTAGGCCCCGTCTTAGCACGGGCCTCGTGTATATATAATTTAAAGGTTTAAGTCATTTGGAATCCCTTAAAGTTGTTTGTATAGTTCATTTGGACACCTTATTTAGCTTTGTACCTATTGAACATCTTATTTAACTTTGTATCTATTGAACACCTCTATCGCTTTACTTTTGAATCATTTAAATACTTTTTTGATAATCAACTAAATGTATAAAACGAATGTAGTACACTCAGCGATAACATGGCAAAGGGATGAATTTAATGAAGATATTGGGAATATGCATCCAAAAAAAGTATTAACAAATAAAGTATGAGAGAAATCTATGTTTAATTTATTACCTAATTTTTAATTTATATTACTACTATACTATATAGAAGAGCTAGGGAGCAGCAAGGTCAAGCAGGAAGGTGGTTGTATTCCAACTGTCTGCTCAGTAATTTTATTATATCAGTTTTAATTAATTATTATATATCATTTACATATTAGAAAAATTAATAATATTTTATAATAAAATAAAATAAACATTTATAACATGTCTAATTCAGCTGTTTCAATCGTAATTTTATTATATCACTCCTAATTAATTATTATAAATCGTCTAAATATTTGTATAAATTTTACCAAAAAATGGAGTTCGTGGAATTTTTCTGACCCAATTTGATTTTCATTTTGGTGATGAAATTCTCTTCTATAACTTTAATGAAAGTCTTTGTCAAGCATTTGGTTGGTCATTCGTTTGATTGGTGTTTTTTTGGGAAAGATAACAACGACGACTATGACATTGGTGATGGCAGAATGATGGTACGGAGAGCAAATAAAGAAGAAAGAATGAGAAATAAGAGTAGTGAGGGACGGTGGTAGAGAGGATTTGTCCAAAGAGGTAATGCATAGTATAATTAGGTGTTGTGGAGTTGGAGAAGACAATGCCAGGATTTTTCATCTTTTAAAAAATATTTAGATTTTGGTTCTTTTAATTTTGACTGGCTTGCAAATAAATTTTATTAGTTTTACACGTGTCTTAAATGTTTATTACTTTGAAGATGTCATGTCAGCAAAAGCTACTTATAGGTATTTGTTTTGAATAGTTGAAGTATTCAATAAGTACAAAAGTCAAGTTAAGGTGTCTAAGTGAATTATGTAAATAATTTTAATGGGTTGCAGATGACTTAAGTCATGTTTAAACAATATATTTACTTATACATGCATTGTATAATATGCATAAAATGGAGAGAAATAAGAAATATACACAACAATACACAATATCTATACAAATGTATACAAAAAAATAGATTTTGTTTTCTTTCACGAATTCAAACACCAAATTCATCCCAAAAAAAAAAACGTCAAAATTATACCAAATCATTCAAAAAAACAGATTTGATCTCCTCAATGCACAACTGATCTTTTATAATCATACCCACTCAAAATAGCGTTTACTTAAAAAAGTTTGATTTTTTAATTTTGAAGCTTTGAGCTTCAACAATGGCCCAAAAAATTCGTGCTACAGTTGTAATGAGTCACGGAACAAAAAGAAAAATTTTGGCCTATACAATCAGAACTTAAAATGTGAGTTATATTTTGTAATGTAATTTTATTAGATGTACTTTTATGTAATTTTTTCTAATTTTAGCTTTGGAGGATTCTCTATCAATATTTTTTTGGGGTTAACTCTATCAATTTATTTTGTGTAACTTACATAAATCTCAGACTTTCAATGAATTGTAACAGTTTTTATCAAAACTTTGTTAAATTATAAGATATTTTGAATTTTGATTTTTATGATACATATCTTTAGCATTGATACATATGCATTGTAATACATTTATAGGTGAGTGGTTAGTTCAATAAGAAAGTTATGAATTTTCAATTATTACGGGGAGTATATCGCGCACAAATAGTGGCATACCATATTCATTTTAAAATAAATCTCTAAAATTAATTCACAAACTAATCTTAATTTTTCATATGATGGACTAGCTTTTCAGATGTATCTTTATGATACATCTAATAACATTACTCAATACTCATTTAAAATTTAATCTCACACAAAATAAATAATTTACATATGTCAAACATATGTTAAATGTATCAAACATTTATAAATGAATGAAAAATATCAATTACTATCAAAAAATATCTGTCATATGTATCTCTAGTATTTTGACAACAAATGTATCACTCATATATATCGGTAGTATACTGATAGTAAATGTATCACTCATATGTGTCACCATTTACAGTACGAAAAATGTATCGAGAAATTAATAATATTATATATGTATTAAGTGCATTAACCAAAAATATATGTATCAATGCCAAATTCAATATCTAGTTCTGCGAACCATTGCAGTTATCACCGTCATTACCATGATTTCGTCGAAAATTATGAGATTTTTTAGCTTCTACAGTATGAAGATTCTTCAAAAAATGAGAATGCTTGTCACATGGACCACACAGTAAAACTTTTAAAATTTTAAGCAAAAGAAAAGATTAATAGAGATGGGAAAAAATTGAACCAAATTATAAATTGCAAATGATAAGATCAGATGAAAATTTTTTAATTTGATTTTTTTTAGATATTTAAGAGATTCTCTCACATTATTTACTCTCCTAAAATAAATGTAAATCTGTTACTTTCTAATTTTATTTGTATCAAGAGGAAAAAGAAAAATATGAAATTTTATAAAATATTTTAAAAGATAAGGGATTTATGTCTCTTAAGTTTTTGTTTTTGCATAATTTATCAATTCTTTTTGATATACTATGAGTTTTTTTTTTTTGGTTTTCCATCCGGTGTTTGGTGTCCGCATTGGAGCCCCGACTAATCTGGATCGCGCGTTGCAGGGTCCATTAAGGTGGCAGCGCTCCCAACTGAGTTTTCTCCATATCCAAGGTCGAACTCTCGAACTCTCGACCTCTGGTTAAGAGTGGAGCAACCCCATCAACTACACCACAACCCATGTTGGTGATATACTCTGAGTTGAGAAAACGACTGCATCTAATCTTTTTTTAATAGAAATGATATACATTCATCAAACATTAGTCAATTGTATAAAACAATAGGAAGCCTCATTAATAATCCAAATTAATAAGTTTTCCTGCCAAGAGACTCAGACACTAAAAATAAAGCAAACTTAGTTAAAGTATGACTACAAGTATTACCGCGCTCATTTATACAAGTATAAGATACATTATCCATATATAATATCTGAGATGCCAGGTATCCTTACAAATAGTAATATTCCCAAAAAAGAGTTATTTTCTTATTCAACATTTGAGTCATTATTGATGAGTCTAACAATATTTGTATATTCCTTCGGCCTTTCTACACTGCAATTTATATTGCTTTTCGAATTGCTAATGCATCAGTTATCACAACTTTCTCAACAAAATGTATTAGATTACTATAGGCATGAGGCATTTGACCATTAGCCTTTAAGGGGTCGTTTGGTAGAGTGTATAAGAATAATACAAAATATGGTTTATTAGTAATGCTTATATTAGTTATGCTTGCATTAGTTATACTTGTATTTTTCTTATGCAGTGTTTGGTTTAATATATTAAAAAACATGAATTACACAATTTTTTTTTACATAATACCACCAATATATATGTTGGAAAGCATGCGGAAATTTTTTTGAAAGGTAATAGGGTCTTTAAGCATGTTAATACGTGCATTAGATCCATTGCATTACTAATGCCATGGACTTTAAGATATTAATAATACACACCTTAATACACAATAGAGTGTATAACTAATGTAATACACATTAAACTAATGCATGCATTAACATTTCAATACACTCTACCAAACGACCCCTAAAACTACTATTGCAATACTCATTTTTTGAGTATTTGGAACCAAACCTGCATCAACATCAAACAACACAATTTTTGAAGGAAAAGTTAGTGAAGTTGAACTTATCAAAACATGTCGCTTTTGTTGCACAGGGCTTGGATTTTTCTTTATTTTTTATTTTTAAAATGTGAATGAAACAAGGCTTGGATTATTTATTTCATCTATAAATGACTTCGTGAAAATAGAAAAATTATATTCTACATATTACATTTAATGATCCATTCGTTGTACAATACACATTCTCTTCACTCGTAGCAGTAGCTTCCACTTCCATCGCCCCTTATCCCACCTCTCATAGTACTTATCTAAATTACATATAAATAATTTTTAAATAATACTTTACTACTGAATATAAATCTCTCTTGATTTGTTAAACTAATAAGTAAAAAGGAGTCAAGCAAAATGAAAAAGAAAGATAAAAGGATATTATCTCAATTCGTTTTTAGTGTTTGCTTGTTTCTCTGACTCGATAAATAACTTAAGAATCAAATATATTGAGAGTAAACTATACGAAATTATCTTTACTATTTATGTTTTAAAAATTAAATTTGACTTTTAATACTTTCTGTAATTACTTAATAAAATAATAATAATAATAATAATAATATAGAAAAAAGCTATAAATCTTTTGTGATTTACTAAAATAAATAGGTAATAATTAATTTTTAATATAAGTAAGGTAAAAAAAACAAGTAATTCATAAGGAACAAGAAGAGATTTATTAAAAATTACTATTATGTATAATTCAATTATATAACTACTACTATGTATAATTCAATTATAAATATATAAATAAAAATATCATGAAATGATAAATGAGGACAAATGTAACAATATGTATGAAAAAAAAAAAATAAACATGTGTTACTATCTAATTGCACAAAAAACTTTGTGAGAATTGCCAAAATATGTTATTCTTCCTTATATATAAGTACTAGTTTCATTTAGCAACTAACATTAAAAAAATAAATTTATACATATTTTTAAATTTTTCTCGTTCTTATTTTTTTATTTGTTTTTTACATCAGTGTAATAGTTTTTAAGGAGTTTTTAAATAGTACAGTACAAAATGGTATTGAAAAGTTAAAGGATAATATTTTTCTTAATTTAAATATTAGACTTTGAAAAAAAATAAAAACAAATGTGTGTATTAAAGTTCTAATTTCTATTTTACTGAAAGCTTTTGAGTTTCTAATCTCTGATTATTCAAATTGAGGTTTTATCATAAATTATTAGGAGATGAAATTATAATTTCTTTACCTACCTTTTTCTCACAGCATTTCCAGAATATATACAAAAATAATATTTATTATTTATTTTTAATATGACCATTTATCAGATAAATTTTATATTAAAAATGTGTGCACACAAAATTAGATTAATTAACTATCATATTGTGAAATTTATTTTTTGATTGAAATGAAAGGATTATAACTAACATTTTTGATACACTTTAAAAGTATTTAACAATAATAAGTTTAATTATGGTTATTCTTTAGTTTAAAATATAATTTATATAAATGAAATTTTTGTTGATTACTTATGTTTGTCGTCGTGTACAATATAAAACTACAGGTAAAATTAAAATAAAATAAACTATACTTATTAATCAATAACTAAAAATTTAAATTGCAAATTAAAAATTATAAATAACATCAACAAATAATATTATAAGAAAAATATTTTCAGGATAAAAATTGAACAATAAAATAACTATTTATGTGTTTATAATTAATTGTTAAGATCAAATATAATTTGAAACAAGTTTTATAACATTTTTTTAAAAAATAAAGGCTCAAATATGTATGACTATGCTTTGTGGGGCCCACTATCACCTTTTTTATTTTTTGTAGCATGTAAAAAATCTTAAAATTTTTAAAATTTACTAAAATGTGTGTTACGTTATAAAGTAATAAAAAATTCAATTAAGGGTATAAGAGAACAAAAAATCATGTGAGGACTACCAAAAATTCCTATTCTCTCTTATATATAATAGCAATGAAAGTATAAATATAAATTCGTTGTGTAATGCCCGTGCAAAGTCCGAGCTTAATTTTGTGATATAAGAATATAAAACTTAATTTTAGAAAAAATATAAATTAATTCACATTTTTCTATTACATAATTAATTTAATTTATTGATAAATTGATTATGTCTTATTTGGTAAGTTATTATGATTATCAAAGTTTTTTCGTTATATAATTGGATAACTTTTAAAGGACTTTATTTATGAAGAAGGAAGTATGAAGGAGAATTAAGTACGAGTAGATGTAGAATTCAATTTAAAACAAATAAATGGTGTGTTCAACAAGTTTTTTTTTTCATATTTAACTGGTTAGATTTTTGAAAAAAAATATTTTCTCTAGAGAAATATGTCATTTTAGACTTATAAAATAATTTCGTGGAAGTAGGAAAATTATACTCCGCATTTCACATTTATTGAGCTGTTCGTTCTTCAATACACCTTGTCTTCACCAGTAACTCCCATCCCCGTCACCCCATACCCCACCTCTCATAGTACTTATCTAAACTATATATATATATATATATATATATATATATATAAAAAAAAAAAAAAAATTTAAATAATATTTTACTTACATAATGTATATAAAAAAAAAGTAAGAAACACACTAATTGTTTGAGAACTTTTTTTGAAATAATATTTTTCATAAAAAAAATTGTACCAAACACATAAAAAAAGAGAATAGGTATTATTATTAAGAAACAATAAATGTTTTGATTGAAAACGAGACTGTGACTTCAAAGTTGCACAAATTTTACTAAAATGTCAAAAATAAACAAATAATGCACTCTATCCATTTCATTTTGTTCTACATTTATTGATTTGATACTTCTATTAAAAAGTTATTTAATAGAATCTTGCTTATTTATCTAGATAATTATGTTTTGAAAGTATATCATTGACAATTATTGGGTTTGTGAGGACAACCAAACCCCCAAGATCCTCACTTATATTAAGTAGTTATATAGTTACTTAATGATAACAATAATATTGAAACAAAATAATAAATCTCTCTTGATTTGCTAAAATGATAAGTAAAAAGAGAATTTTATTTTTAGTACAAGGGTCAAGCAAAATGAAAAAGAAAGAGAAAGGGTACTCTCTCAATTTCATTTTACTTGTTTCTTTGACTTGACAAATAACTAAGAATCAAATATATAACATACGAGATTATCTTTATTAATTATATTTTAAAATTTTAAATTATTTGGCTATTAATACTTTAAGTAATTACTTAATAATAATAAGAATATAGAAAAAAATTATAAATCTTTCGTGATTTATTAAGAAAAAATAAAAGAGAAATAATTATTTTTTAATATAATAAATAAGTAAAAATGAATAAATTATCTAATAAGGAACAAGAAGAGATTTATAAAAAAATTACTACTATATATAATTCAATTATAAATGTACAAATAAAATATCATAAAATAATAAATGAGGACAAATGTAATAATATGTATGGAAAAAACAATAACCAATGTGTGACTATCTAATTACTCTAAAACATTTGTGAGGACTACCAAAAAGGAAGATTCTCCCTTATATATATTACTAGTTTTATAAGGCTCGTGCGAAGCCCGGGCTCAAACTCAAGTAAATTAATATTTTATATAATAATATGATTTAATATATAAAATAATTACAACTCACAAAAATCATAAATTGAAAATATTAGTATTTTTATAAGTTTATGAACATATATTCTATAGCTAAAATTAAAAAAATATTTCTTCAGATATTTATTAAGTCTTAATTTTATTCATAATTTCATGTGCCAAGAATTTAAGTTAGTTAATATGGTAATTTAAGCTTAATTTTATTTTAAATTAAGGGATGAAAAAATTAAATTCATCAAAATAAACCTCGAGAATCTATTAGTTCTTTATATTTAGTTTATGCCTAAGAATAATAATTCTCAATTAATCAAAAAGTATATTTTAAAAATAATCTGATCTTAATTGATATCACGTCCTTCGTTTTTAACTTTATCAATAATTTTAGCTTTCAATATTTAAAAGATTTATTGAAAATTTCAAAAGCAAGATACAATTGTTCATACAAAAGTTTCATTTAATTCATAAAAAGTAATTAGCAAATATTGAGAATCATACTCCGTTCATCATAAATAAATATAACCTTATACATAGAACATTAGAGAGAGAAGGACCATCATCTCTCTAAAATCCTCCTTTTTTTCCCTTTCAATCTAAGAGTATAGCCATTACTCATGTCCTCCCTTTGATTCTACCGGAGCCACCAGACTCCCCAGATACCTCTATGCATATAGACACTGATACGCTACCAAAACCCTCTTATTGCGAGATCACCAAAGGTCAGATTATTCCACTGGATCAAAATTCATCAGATTATGCCCTCATTCCCTCTCGATTTCCTAAGGGAGATGGCATCTCTTTGTCACCAGAGGAACAAACTTGTCTTTATAAGCCATGGGAATTCTCTGTTATCATAAAATTGATGGGGAAAAAAGTGAATCACTCCTACCTAAAAAAGAAACTCATCGAACTATGAAAACTGAAGGAATCTTTTCCTTTAATTAATCTGGGTCTGGACTATTTTACAGTAAAATTAACATGGAAGGAATCTCAGCAACGAATCCTTCAAGATGGGCCATGGTTTGTGGCCGGAGCATATGTTTCGGCTAGGGTTTGGGAGCCAAATTTT
Organism: Capsicum baccatum var. pendulum; assembly: GCA_030864225.1. Taxonomy (NCBI): domain Eukaryota; kingdom Viridiplantae; phylum Streptophyta; class Magnoliopsida; order Solanales; family Solanaceae; genus Capsicum; species Capsicum baccatum. The sequence continues at coordinate 22,249,917 of CM061554.1, read as the reverse complement.
ATCCCTAAGGAATCAACAATCGAATCCACTGCAATCTGGAACCGATTGCCCCAACTTTTGACTGATTACTACAATGGTTCTATCTTAGAGAGAGTGGGAAGAAAAGTACGAAAGCTCCTTAAGGTGGACGCCTGCACCTCATCTACACTTAGGGGCTGGTATGTGAGACTCTGCATTCAAGTTTTCTTGGATGTACCACTCAAATCGGAGATCACTATCGGCCGACACAAACAGTCAATAATTTACGAAGGAAAGGGTTTCCTGTGCACCTCCTATGGGAAATTAGCTTATGTCATCGACGCATGTCCACAACGACCAACTCTACCTGACCCAGACAATCGGGATCCCCCAGCGAAGGCAGAAGAACTCGAAGGCTCCTGGAAAACGGTCAAATTTAACAGGCGAAAGAAGGATACAAGAAAACAACACAACGCAACTTCATACCCGGCTCAGAACGTGAAAGTTAAATCATTCGACGCTGGGTCAGGTAAGTTTCTGGATCCCCTTTTAATGAAACTTAACCCTATTCCAACGACGGCACATCTACGAGCGACGCCAAGGGTAAGAATATTAGGATGACGACCTGTCACCCTAATAAACTGGGTCAAAATTTTGGGCCAATTACGGAGAATCATCCCTGTAAAGGCAAGCCTCCTATTAACAATAGGAAAAGACCTATAAACAATAGCCCAACCCTCTCATTGGGTGCTGCCGCTAATGGATCAATAACTCCTCAGCAGGCATTATTAGGTAAGGCCCAGGATGTCTCTCCGAATAAATCTCCCCAGTCCCAGTCTCTCTTAGACCCAACAACTTCTCTATCTGAAGCTGAGTTGGAAGTGGGCCAAAATATTCTCTCTTCTCTCTCCTCCTATGATATCCAAATAACAAGACCTCCTAATTATACTACGCCGGTGCACATCAATCATGAGGATGATTGTGCCTTCTCCAATGTCACTTCATTTACTGACGTATGCGCCAGTAATGATGGTAGATGAAAGGTCAGCCCTCCAGCTGATATTTCTCCCATTTCCCTCCAAAATAACACTCCAAACTATTCCTGCTCTAGCTCTGACTCTCTCTATCAACTCTTAAATAATGTCTCCTTCAAGCTCGAGTCCATCTCAGTCAGAGATCTTCATTTCGAAACCTTTATAAAGGGACCATGTCCCCAAATCGTGGTTGGAACTATGTCTCTCACAGCTAGTCATCCCTCTAACTCTACAAGTCAAAGGGAGAACCTTACTTATTCGAATTCAAGATCCGCACTACCTCTCTCAACTGGTGAGGGAGGGCATCAACCAGGGTCTAGCCAATTATGGTCGAAATATTTGGATGACCATCTTCAATCAGAGACTCATGAACAACATTTCCCCAAAAATGATTTCCTTAGAACTAAACAAGATGTGCCAGAACCTTCCCTTCTTCCCACCAGCAATTCTATCTCTTCTCATGGAAAGCCTAATTTTTGTAAAAAGCTTCGGGGGTCCCCCCAACCAGCTGCGACACCTCCCTCTCAAGGCCCATCCCTGCTTCTACTTTCACTTAAAATGAGAGAAAAATCCAAAATTATGGAAATATTAAGGGAGAGCAATAGGGAAATGGATAAGATCCTAGCCTCCTTAAAAGTTCCACAAACAGAGGTCGTCAATCTAGGAAAACCTCTCAAACATCTCTTCGAGGAACTCATAAGCGAACTCCTTATAATCCTCCTTCCTCAGGACCTGAACAAGTTCAACTTTGAAATTAAGTTACCAGGATCGAGAATCTTTTACTCCTTCCCGATGAACACTTTATCAAAAAAGAGAAAGGAACAAATGTCTATTTCTCTGAACCCATTGGACAAGGGTAAGGGGATCATGGTAGCCCCCTCTAATCTCAACCCCTCTCAAATAAATGCAATCATATGGAATGTTAGGGGGCAAATAGTGCTGAATTCAAAAGACATTGTCAGGCAATGATCAACATCCACAAGCCTTCTCTGTTGCTTTACTTAAAACCAGAATGGGAGATCACAAATCCTTGGCTGATATATTAGGCTTCAACAGCCAAATCTAATTCCCTGCTTCTGGGAACTCTGGAGGAATTGTCATCATGTGGGATTCCTCCTCTATGGGTATTCAGGACATCTCTGTCTTCTCTCATGGCATCCACGTTGCTGTCAAGGTAAACTCTCCTCCCTCTCATAGGATATTTAGTGCCATCCATGCTAGTAATGACTATGCTACTAGACAAACTCTTTGGGACAACCTAATAAAATTTTCAAACTCTATCAAGGCCTCCTATACAGCCCCTTGGCTCATTGGGGAGGATTTCAATGAAGTGCTCACTGCTTTTGAAAAATTTAGGAGGAATATTATTAAGACTAGTAGAACTAGTACATTTCGGGATTGCATCAACAAATGCAACCTTTTGAACCTGGGTTTCAAAGGTAGTAAATATACCTGGACAAATAAAAGGTACAAACATAAAAGGTACCTCATCCTTGAAAGGTTGGATAGGTGCTTAGCTAATGAGGCTTGGATCCACCTTTTTCCGGAGACCACTATCTCTTACCTGGCCAGAACCCACATAACCACTGTCCCCTCCTAGTCAACATCCTCAAGACTCCTCATTCCATGGACAAACCTTTCAGGGTGGAAACCATGTGGTGCTCCCACCCTGATTTCATTAATGTTGTCAGGATCTCTTTTCCGATCAACAAGCCTCTCATTGATGCTACCAAGGAATTTAAGCTCAATGCTAAACACTGGAATAGGTCCACTTTTGGCAATATTTTCCACCAAAAGACTAGAATCCTAGCCAGAATAGCAGGGATCCAAAAATATCCTTGCTACCCCACTAGTTCCTACCTCCACAACCTTAAGGAGAACCTCACCAAAGAGTTTAGTAATATTCTCAGACATGAGCAGGAACTCTGGAGACTCAAATCCAGAGTCAACTGGCTTGCTGATGGAGATGATAATACTAAATTCTTCCACACTACCACTTTTAATAGGAGAAGAAGAAACAAGATCAAAGCTATTAAGTTGGACAGTGGGGAATGGATCAACTCCCCTGATGACATCAAGAATTATATTTCCTTTTATAAGAACCTTTTCAATACTGAATATCTCTCCCCCTTAGTAAGTGTCAATCCAACCCTTCTTCTTGGGGATCTCTCAGAGAGAAGGACTATGATCACCTGGACAGTATTCCCACTAAAGGGAGATAAAGTCCACCCTCTTCTCCTTCAATCCCAACAAATCCCCTGGTCCTTATAGGACATCATGGGTCAAATTCTTTGCAAGTTCTGTACTGACTCCTTTAAGAATGCCTCTATGGATCCCAGGGCCAACACTACCTACCTCTGCTTAATTCCTAAATGTAGTAATGCTTCCAATCTGAAGAACTTCAGGCCTATTGGTCTATGTAACACTCAATATAATCTTGTTACAAAGATCATAGCTTGAAGACTTAGACCCTTTCTTTCTAGCCTTATCAGCCCTAACCAAGCCAGTTTCCTTCCTAAGAGAAGAACCTTTGATAATGTTATTATTGTCTAAGAGGTCATCTCTCACTTCCAGAAGATGAAAGAAAAACATGGTTACATGAACCTAAAAATTGACCTTGAAAAGGCCTTTGATAGATTGGAATGGTCCTTCATTAGGCAAACCTTACAATTCTTCAGGGTCCCTCCACTCTTACCTCTCTCATCATGTCTTGGATCTCCTCCTCCTCCATCTTAATCCTGGTGAATAGAGAGAAAATTAATTTCTTCAAACCCGCTAGCGGCATCAGACAGAGGGACCCTATTTCCCCTTACTTATTCATAATGTGTATGGAATTACTTTCAAGAAGAATCAACCATGAGGTTAACATCCTTTCATGGAAACCCATCTCCATAGTAGGGGTGGTCCTCCATCCTCTCACCTCTTCTTTGCTGATGATTTAACCTTATTTGCTACAGCTACTACCAACAATTGTATAACTATCAAGAATGTCCTTCAAAGTTTTGATTACCATTCTGGTCAAAGAGTGAACCACTCCAAATCCAAAGTCATCTTCTAAAAAAGTTACAAAAGAGAGGTTAGAGAAAACCTCTCCCAGATCCTCTCTATCCAAGATGCTAACTCCTTTGGCAAATACTTGGGCTTTCCTATCCTTCATAAAAGCCCCTGTAACTATCAATTCATAATTGATAACATGGATGCCAAGCTTGTTGGTCAGAAAACCAACTTGCTTTCTATGGCTGGGAGGATTACTCTAGAAAAATCTTCTCTGAATAACATTCCTACTCATGTCATGCAATTCACTCATCTCTCCTGCAAAATTCTCTCCATGATTGATAGAATTCAGAGGAACTTCATCTGGGGCACCACTGTTGAAAAGATAAAAATGCACCTGGTGAACTGGGACACCCCCTTCCTTCTCAAACAAGAAGGTGGGTTAGGTATACAGCTCTCTAGCCTTATGAATGATACCATGAATGCTAGATTAGCCTAGAGATTTACCCATAACTACTCTAGTTTATGGGCAGTGTTCTTAAGCACAAATACTAACTCAAACCCAATCCCAAAGCCCCTGGTTTCTCTAGAATTTGGAAATATATCCAACTTGGGGAAAGTAAGTGTAATATGGGAACCCACTAGGTGGTCCACTTTGGGAATGATGTGAAATTCTGGTCGGATAGATAGATCCCTTATTGCAAGCCTATAAGAACTATGATTCAGGGACCTCTCCACCCTCAGCAAGAGTCCATCTCTCTGACTAGGATTTGGAACAATGGCTCATCCAACTCTCTCAAGACATCATCAACAAAATCAAGCTCTCCTTCACCTATAACCCTAAGATTAACAAGGACCTCTCCATCTGGGCCATAGTAGCTGTGGCTAATTCACATGCCAGAGCATGTATCATCACCTGGCCAAAAGGAACCTCCTCAACCTGAACCCCCTTCAGTATTTCTTCCAATGGATTTGGAAATACTCTTCCCCCCCCCCCCCCCAAGACTAAAATCTTTCTGTGGCTTGCCAAATACAACAGACTTCCTAGCTCTCTTCTACTCTCCAAGAGGGGTCTTTCTATCTCCTAAAGTTGCACTCTCTGTAACTTCCATACTGAGGATATCCCTCATATCCTCTTCAACTGCCCCATGTCTAAAGATTTCTGAACCAATCTCCTTCTTAAAGGTAACCGTCCCCATAGAGTCACCATGGATAGCCTAATGCCCAACAACTGGCTTAAAACTTAGTCTAAACTGAAGAATAATAAGTATGACCACATCCTAAACTGGCACACTATTCTCATCTTCAGTCTCTGGGGTATTTTGAATAATAATAATAGGAATGTATTTGAAAAGAAAAAGGATAAGACATCTTTTAAGCTTATTTACGGGGAGGCTGTAGAATACATTTACCTGGCTGCCAAAGGGGATCACAGGAATCCTATAAATCCATCAATATTAAATGGCACCCCCCATAGTGAACAACTACAAGCTCAACACGGATGGTGCTTGCCTGGGAAATCCAGGCAAGGGGGGCATTGGGGGAGTGATTCGCAATAGTGTTGGAGGGTGGGTCATGGGCTTTTCCAAAGGTTTCCATCAAACTACCAACAATCATATGGAACTTACTGCCCTTAGAGAGGGTGTTAAGCTGGTTGAAGATTCTAAATTCACCCCTATCAAAATTAATTTTGATTCCTTAGAAGTTATTCTTATGCTGGAGAAAGGTAACTCAATGTATAATGATATTGTTGATGATTGCAGATCAAGACTAAGAAGGTTAGGCAACCCGCAGGTGGTACATTGCTATAGGGAACAAAACGGAGTGACGGATGCTATGGCTAAGCTGGGGGCGAACTCAGATATCCAACAGGGAACCATTCTTTTTGAAGTACCACCCATGTGTGTCCGGAATGTTGTATGTGCAGTTATTGTAGGAACTTACTTTGTTTGAAGGATTAAAACTAACTTAGATCATTCTCCAGAGGAATTGCTGACCTCTTTTGTACTGAACCCAGATTGATGTTGGAGTGTTTTTAATTTTGAATGCAATGTCCTTTAACCAAAAAAAATAATATATAACCTTATACAATTAGTTAAGAGATTTACCGATTAGTTAACAATAGGGAACTCTAAATAATTCAATTGATTGTCAGCCTGAACTCTTACCATATTGGTGAAGGTTCAATTCCCATATTGTAATTTTCTTCTTCTTTTTGTTTTTAGAAAAAAATTAGTTAAACAATTAAAAATTCTAGAAAAAAACTCAATAATGATTTTTCAAATTATGACACACCACATACAAAGTCCCATTTGGCAAGTAAAGAAACAAAGTAGTTTTATTTATATCTCTATATCAACTCCATGCCATAATTTTACTGGATTAACAAATTAATTGAAATTACTAAAGTAGCCTTGTGAGGACTACCAAAGTTTATTATTCTCTCTTATATATAAGTATAAATTAATAATATAGATTGTAGTAATATATATATATATATATATATATATATATATATATATATTAAGAAGTTAGAACTCTATTCAAACTCAAATTTCATTCAAATTCAAATTCAAATAACATATCGGTTTGTTAAAAGAAGATAAGTTTATTACTCTTTTTCATTTTTTAAATACAATACATTTTCTTATAATTTATATATTTGAATTAAAAGAAATATTTAAAAACAATGATATTAATCCAAAAAGATTTCATTGTTAACAAAAACTAAACAAAAGAGGACTTTGTTGCTTTTCTTTATCCTTTCTATTCCTTTTTTCCACTTTTTTCTTTTCCTCTCTTTTCATTTTATCTTCTTTTCTTTGTTTCTTCTTTAATTTGTTTGTTAAAAAGATTTTTTTTTAACAAAAATTAATAAAACTAAAATTAATCTACACCACCCTCTTATAAAATTAATAATATATGTCAATTATTATTATTATTATTAGCATTATTACGATTATTGCTAATACTACTATAACAACTTTTATTATTTTTCCACTAGGTACTACTATTTTTATATCTAATAAGAGGGAATGGGGTGGGAGAATCAGGCGCCTCTCCGTCGATATGCCTGTTTCTCCCGCTGCTTCCTCCATAATTTTATTATATCATCTCTAATTAATTATTAAAAAATATTATAAGTCATCTAAGTATATTAAAAAATTAATAATATTTAATGTTAAATTTACTTGACGTTTTATATAAGCCCATTTAATTTTTTTCTCGCAAATATTTTTGTATAGTAATTTTGTTATATCACTTCTAATTAGACGTGTCTGCTTCACTGTTTCAATCATAATTGTACTATGTCATTTCGAATTAATTATTATGACCATTCACAAATATTTTTGTATAGTCATTTTCTTATATCACTTCTAATTAGATATGTCTGCTTCACTGTTTCAATCGTAATTTTACTGTGTCATTTATAATTAATTATTATGACCATTTAAGCATTGTGTCAATTAATAATATTTGATAAAAAAGGTAAAATAGATATAAAATGATAAGTTAATCAAAAAAAATTCACAGATATTTTTTATAGTAATTTTGCTATATCACTTCTAATTAGTTGTTGTGAGTCATTAAGACACGTGGCTTTACTATATCACTCATAATTAATTATTATGTTCATCTAAGCATCACGATACTTAAATTGGAATACAAGAAAAATATTATATATCACAATAATGTGAAATTTAAATTATTTAAAAAATATAGTTAACTATCAATGCAACAAAAGTTTGAACAACGAGAACGCTATATATTATTGAAAAATTACATAAAAAGTATTATAAATTACAATAGTTAACAATTTAAAATATCTATTAAAAAATATTATATATTTTTAAAATACATTATAAATCTCAATAATTAAAATAATTTTTTTAAAAAAATATTCGTTGGGTCTGTGCCTTGCACGGGCTATTGGTGACTAGTATATCTTATAAGAGGGGATGAGGAGGAGAAACAAGTAGCTCTCCGTCAACATGCCTGCTTTTCATGCCTGCTTCATGAGCTACTTCCTCCGTCATTTTATTATGTCATCTCTAATTAATTATTATAACTTTATTTATGTATTATAAAATTAATAATATTTAATAAAAAAGTAAAATATATATTTATAATATATCTGTTTTAGCTGCTTCACTCAAATATTTTTGTATAGTTAAAAAAAAGGGCAGCTCGGTGCACTAAAGTTGCCACTATGCGTGGTGTCCGGAAAAGGGCCCCAAACCACAAAGGTGTATCGTACACAACCTTACCTTGCATTTCTGCCAGAGACTATTTCCAAGGTTTGAACCCGTGACCTCCTGGTCACATGACAACAACTTTACCAGTTACTCCAAGGCTCCCCTTCAAATATTTTTGTATAGTAATTTTGTTATATCTGCTTCTCTGTTTCACTACTATGTCACTCCTAATTAATTATTATGACCATTTAAATTTTTCACAAATATTTTTTATTGTAATTTTGATATATCACTTCTAATTAGTTGTTGTGAGTCATTAAGACATGTCTGGTTCGCTGCTTCAATCGTGACTTTACTATATCACTCATAATTAATTATTATAATCATCCAAGCATATGAAATTTACATAAAAAGTATTATAAATTACAATAGTTAACAACTTAAAATATTTGAAAAAAATAATCTGTTATATATTTTAAGATACTATGTGGAAAATTAATAATATTTAATTAAAAAAGTAAAATAGATATTTATGATTCTGCCTGCTTCATAAGCTGCTTCCTCCGTAATTTTATTTGTCATCACTAATTAATCACTATTATAAATTATTTATGTAGTAGAAAAATAAAAATATTTAATAAAAAATAAAATAGATATTTATGACATGTCTGCTTCAGCTGCTTCACCCAGGTATTTTTGTATAATAATTTTGTTGTATCACTTCTAATTAGACATGTTTGCTTTGCCGTTTCAATCGTGATTTTACTGTGTCACTCCTAGTTAATTATTATGACCATTTAAATTTTTTCACAAGTATTTTTATAGTAATTTTATTGTATCACTTCTAATTAGTTATTGTGAGTCATTAAGACGTGTCTGCTTCGCTGCTTTACTCGTAGCTTTACTGTATCACCCATAATTAGTTCTTATGGTCATCTAAGCATTTGAAAATTACATAAAAAGTATTATAAATTACAATAGTTAACAACTTAAAATATCTAAAAAAATAATATGTTATATATTTTTAAAAATTATTATAAATTACAATAGTTAAAATAATTTTAAAAAAATATTTGTTGGGACCGTACCTTGCACGAGCTATTAGTAACTAGTTTTAAAATAAAATTTAACTACTACAACGTGTTACCCCCACTACTATATTATTATTATTATTATAAATATTTTTATTTTTATTTATTTATTTATTATTATTATTATTATTATTATTATTATTATTATTATTATTATTATTATTATTATCATATCTTTATCTTCATTTAATATGTAAATTAAATGTATTCAAATGAAAGAGATAAGTTTATGAAATAGTAGAGTTCATTTAGAACTCTTCTGCCATAGTTTTTTTTTTTAAGTTAATGAATATTTTTATTTTTAAAAGAATAATGTATTTTCAAATTCAAATACTTTTAATTTTCAATTCAAATCTTTAATTACAATAGTCTGTCAACTTTTTTTTAAAACTGTGACGTGGTTTCTCAGTAACTTGCTACTTGATTAATTATGGTTCTTCGTTCTATTCTTTATAATAAATATAGATATACATATAGATTATCTATTATCTATTATTATTATTATTATTGTTGTTGTTGTTGTTGTTGTTGTTGGTATTAATTTTATTATATTTTATTTAATATTTGAATATTTTTAAAACATTGAAAGGGATAAGTTTGGGAATAGCAAAAGTTCATTTAGAACTCTTCAATATTAGGTTTCTAATTTTTAAGCTAATGGTAATCTTTTTGAAGAAAAGTCTAATATTTTTAAATTCAAACATATCTAATCTATTAATTTAAAACTTATGTTACAATATTATTAATCTTGTCTTAAAACTGTCAAGTGGGTCACTTGGCTTCTTATAATGCTTCTACTTTTTCTTATGGATTTGCATTAATTATGATGAGATTTTTATTATTCAGTATTTGGTTTGATATATTAAAAATAGGAAAAATTACCTAAATTAGCCACTATTGGGCTTTTATTACCACTTAAAGCCTAATTTTGCCATAATTACATTTTGTAGCCTGAAGTGTGAATAAGTTTTACATAATTACGGATCCTAACACACAATTCTTTTTAAACCAATAAACCAACGACACTATTTTTACTTTACTCAAACTCTCCTTTTACCCCCAAATCACTCTTTCTTTACCCCTAATTCCTCAAACTTGAAGACGTTTCTTCTTCAATCCACATCTCTATCACGATAACAATCAATAAATTCTCATAATCTATCAACAGACATTCATATTTTAGGTTAGTTTTAACCGATTTTTGTGTGTATTTGATTAATTTATAATTTGAATAGTTATTTTTTTTTCGCAGATCCTTCATTTTGATTTAGTAATGGTGGACAATAATCCTACGAAAATGTTTACTAGGAGTATATCACATAGTAACCCTGATGCACTGATGTGTGAGAAAATGCTAACACATTTGAGACATTTAACTCTAAATAATTGCGAAGTCTTAAGCAACTTTTGGTTGTTTTTTATCGTTTTCTTGTGATATTGCAGTTGTAGCAAGGATGGAAGGAAAACATAGGAAAAATGAACAAAATAAGTAAAATCTGGTACAAGTGAGCTGATATGAGTCTGACGGAATTTCTTGCAAGCCGTCAGAGATGTGGTAAGCTACCAGAAAAAGGCGTCAGGAAGAACAATGAAGAAGAGTTGCTGGATGAAGGTGACGACATTCTCAATAAGTCATCACAAGTATGGTAAGCCGTCAGAAGATGTCGTCAAGTGGGACAGAACATGGTGAAATAAGCTGAAGGTCTAACGATATTTGCTACATGCCGTCACTCCTCTGGTAAGCCGTCGGAGGACATCGTCAGAGTGAGGCAGAATAGGTTAAGAAGGCACGACTTCTGATGACATATCTGAGACGCCGTCAGAAGCCTGGCGATCAACGCCAATATGCCGTCACCTAAATTCGAGCCCAGCTGTGATTTTGTTATTTTATTTTCTTAATTAGGCTTTAGTTTAAATAGCATCTTTTAGGATTTTTAAAGGGGGATTCATAATTCATCTATCAGACATCAACTCTAAGAAAAGAGACACGTATTTTTGCTCTCTTTTATAAAATATTCTTGTATTTTCGTATCAACTATTTTTGGGGTTTCTACCTTGTGATTAAATCGGGGGAACTACTTGTTGTTTTCTATCTATTCGTAAGTTTATCATTATAATCATGAATTCAACTTGTTATTTCGTCCATCAAATCATGAGCGGCTAATTTCATTAGCCGGAGTTATGGGATCCATGGATTAGGGTTTGATATGATACTAGGTGTTTAACGGATTCAAAGAGCAGTAAAACATCTTAAAATTCTGTGTTTTAACTAAAATCTAGTGGTTGCAAACATAGGTTATGCCTTAGGTTTTATTTGCTTCTAACGAAGAAATAAACTAGAGGACGTGAATTATCAACAGGGACTTAGAAGCTACCAACCTTCTGTTTAATGATTAATGTCGTAACTAGATTAATCTATCTGAGATAACATCCGTTTGGATATAGATAAATTATCTAAGTTCAAGAGAATTAGATAATAAATTATCTGGTGAGGTCGAGAGATAAGTCAGATAGTATCATAGTCAGGGATATTCTGTTGTTCTACTCATTCCGAGGGTCTCTAGCATTACCTAGTATCTGTCAATACCCGAAACCTTTGGTGATCATAACTCTAGTTTTCCATTTATATTGATTACAAACATTAATACTAAAACCCCATTTTATATTTTTGTATCATTTGTTTGAATTTAACTTGTAGCTATAATTTCAAACTAGTTTAATCGCCACTCACATTGTTACCTGTGGATTTGACCCTGACTCTACAGTTGGATATATATATTGACGACGACCACCTTACACTTATTTGAGGTGTAAGTTGAGCGTTATAAAAAATGGCGCCGTTTTCGGGGAACAATTTGGCGTATTGAGTTAGTTTGGAATTTTAGCCTACTTGCTTGAATTCAAACTTGTAAATATTTGTTTTTAGTTTTCCTTTATTTCTTGTGTTAGGTATATTTTTATTCTAATTTACTTATTACTATGGCATCTTGGAATGAACATGAGTTTGGTGGTTGAAAATCGTATCTTGATGATCTATGTCCATATTGTGATGGACCTCACTTTTGGCAAGATTGTAAATATGCTCATCGGAGAGAGATGTGTGCACCATCTCTAGCCTACTGGGAGTATAATTGTTCTTTATATGGTGGTCAAGATGGACATTGGAGTGATTGCCCAAATGCCCCTTCCCCCTATTGCGCTAACCTAGGTTCTAGTTCTTCTTATGAGTATGACAGGTCTTATAGTCAAGAAAAGAAAGAATGAAGCACTGGAAAGAGTGACATTGAAGCTATGCTTCAACTAATGTTGGATCGTACAGACACAACGAATGATACCATATGTGACATACTTCAAGACATTAAGGCATTTAACGAGGGAAGAGAAAGAATAAAAGAGATGAATATCGAGGTCAATCATCCAAAACACTTTTCTACATTATGGTTAAATGATATCTTGTCTAAGGAATCATTTAACATAATGGATTAGTGTGAAGATGAGGAGGTAAAACCCTATATCGATGTTGTGCTTGATATTGAGCAGACCTTGGAGATTTCCCAACCAACTGAACCAATCATGAAGGATGATGCCAAGATTGAGGAAATGGTGCTAAAGGCAAAAGAAGAAAACAAGCCAATCTCTTATAAAGACTCTAGCCCAATTCAAAGTGAAAATGTTGAGAAGATGAATAAAAGTGAGTGTGTAGAGGATAGTGTAAAGTTTGATGTAGGATTTGTTAGGCCACACTCGAATTATTTTTCCACATTATGTTTATATGATATCTTGTCTGTGGAATCATCTAAACTAGTGGAAGACTGTGAAGATGAGGAACAAGAATCCTATATTCTTTATTGTACACTTGATAAACAACATAAAAAAACACCTCACTTTAAGGTCGAGTTGTTTACCATGCATCATTCATTACTCGGCTTCTTAATCTTTGTACCATCTCCCAATGAGCGAGGCAAGAAGATGAACTCTAAGTTGGGGGTGAAATTCATATCCTCAAGATAGAGGAAAAATCTGAGTTGGGTCATGCCGCAACGTTAAACTAGGCGTTTCTTGGGAGGCAATCCAAGGTAATTTGTTGTTTGTATTCATATTATGTGATTGACGTCAGATCTTTGCACCCATGATGCCACAGGTATGTTTCTAACTCTCTTGTTTTGATTTGACGTGTTAGGAACAATGCATGATTTTAAGTTGAGGGTTGGGCTACTTGTGGGTGATGATGTCCTCCTGGGGTTTTTGTTGCCGTGCCTCTTTTCCCCAGTGTCTTGTTCCTAGTAGAGCCGGCATATTTAGGCGTATTATTTTTGCTTTGTGATGTGTTGTGGTTAAATGGGAGAAAAATAAGTATCTACGGCAGTTGACATATTTTTTGTTAATTTTTCTTGGAATGGTAACTGCCTCTCCAATTATCTATAGGGTAGCTGTGTGAATTACATTCATGTGTAACCACTGTGCATCTTGTTATGACATTAAGTTTTAGTTTCTTGATAATCACTGCTAACAATTGCACGATCTGGATGAGTAGTAGCTGGTAATACACTTGTGTGCCATGTGTGTGTGTGAGATCTTACTCAGTTCCCTTTGTACTGCCGAATCTAGAACTTGCCCGGTTTGTCTTACCATAGTTGAAAGATAGGGGTTAGGAAAGGATCATAGGACGTTTTTGAATTTAAGTCACTATTAGCCTAAATGACCTTCCTCTAATGCATGATATCCCTTGATCCCGGTTTGAGCCTTAATTTACTATTTTTCTTTCTATGATACCTATCACCTTCCCTTTTTAAATCATAATGAACCTGTTTTGGCCCTGGTCCTCCTTGGACATTGTGCACCTTGACTTAGACAAATATCCTAAGTTGGGGGTGGCTATCATAGGGGGCGTGATGTAAATTGGGTATGAAGACGGGTAGAGTAGAAGAAAAAAATAATTGAAAAAGAAATAGAAAATTGGGTGGTGGTGAAAAAGAGCAAGAAAAGAAGTTTGTTTGAATAAAAAGAATAACCACACCCATTCTGAATGTGTGATAAAGAGAAAAAGAAAAGAAAAGAAAAAGAGAGAAAAATAGGTTAATAAGTGACCCCACAAGTTAAGGTAGTACCAAGGAGGTTAGTCACTCTAAATGCCATCTAATATCATACCAGCCCCTAGCCTATGTTACAAGCCGAAGAAAGACCTATAGTGATCCTAGCTTACCGGTCCGGACACTTTGGTAATGACGATAAGGGCAATCATATGGTATTTGGCATGTATTGGTTTGAACTTCATTCTGGGAGTGAGTGCTTTTGTGATTATCCCCACGCTTATATTGTGACTTTTCATGAGAAAAAAGAAGAAGGGAAATTCTTTGTTGTGAGGGCACACTAGTATGTTTCTAGGTGACTTACTTGTTTGAGTAGTGTCATATTGACATAAGCATGATTGTTGGTACTTAGTTGATGCCATAGTTGGAATCCTTTGTGTTATATTGCTGCTTTTCAACCAAATACACAATAGTTTAAATTGGTTGACTTTGGAGGTGGTAACTGAGTTTTGAGCTAAAATGGTTGTTGACTGCTGAATGTTCTTTGTATTCTTTTAGTTAGTTTGTTGCTTGAGGATAAGCAATCGTTTTAAGTTGAGGGTGTTGATGTGTGAGCAGATGCTAACACATTTGAGGCTTTTAACTCTAAATAATTGCGAAGTCTTAAGCAACTTTTGGTTGTTTTTGATCGTTTTCTTGTGATATTGCAGTTGTAGCAAGGATGGGAGGAAAACATAGGAAAGATGAACAAAATAAGTAAAATCTGATACAAGTGAGCTGATATGAGTCTGAAAAAATTTCTTGCAAGCCGTCAGAGATGTGGTAAGCTACCAGAGAAAGGCGTCAGGAAGAACAATGAAGAAAAGTTGCTGGATGAAGGTGACGACATTCTCAATATGTCATCACAAGTGTGGTAAGTCGTCAGAAGATGTCATCAAGTGGGACAGAACATGGTGAAATAAGCTGAAGGTCTGACGACATTTGCTACACGTCGTCACTCCTCTGGTAAGCCGTCGGAGGACATCGTCAGAGTAAGGCAGAATAGGTTAAGAAGGCATGACTTTTGATGACATATCTGAGACGCCATCAGAAGCCTGACGATCAACACCAATATGCCGTCACCTAAATTCGAGCCCAGCTGTGATTTTGTTATTTTATTTCCTTAATTAGGCTTTAGTATAAATAGCATCTTTTAGGGTTTTTAAAAGGGGGATTCATAATTCATCTATCAGACATCAACTCTAAGAAGAGAGACACGTATTTTTGCTCTCTTTCATAAAATATTCTTGTATTTTCGTATCAACTATTTTTGGGGTTTCTACCTTGTGATTAAATCGGGGGAACTACTTGTTGTTTTCTATCCATTCGTAAGTTTATCATTATAATCATGAATTCAACTTGTTATTTCGTCCATCAAATCATGAGCAGCTAATTTCATTAGCCGGAGTTATGGGATCCATGGATTAGGGTTTGATATGATACTAGGTGTTTAACGGATTCAAAGAGTAGTAAAACATCTTGAAATTCTGTTGTTTTAACTAAAATCTGGTGGTTGCAAACATTAGGTTATGCCTTAGGTTTTATTTGCTTCTAACGAAGAAATAAACTAGAGGACGTGAATTATCAATAGGGACTCGGAAGCTACCAACCTTCTGTTTAATGATTAATGTCGTAACTGGATTAATCTTCCTGAGATAACATCCATTTAGATATAGATAAATTATCTAAGTTCGAGATAATTAGCTAATAAATTGTCCGGTGAGGTCGATAGATAAGTCAGATAGTATCATAGTCAGGGATATTCTGTTGTTCTACTCTGGTTTTCCATTTATATTGATTACAAACATTAATACTAAAACCCCATTTTATATTTTTGTATAATTTGTTTGAATTTAACTTGTAGCTATAATTTTAAACTAGTTTAATCACCACTCACATTGTTCCCTGTGGATTCGACCCCGACTCCAAAGTTTGGTAAACATATTGACGACGACCGCCTTACACTAATTTGAGGTGTAAGTTGAGCGTTATTATGCACATACGGTTCCAACGTTTGACTTAGGAATTTCTCAATCCAAAGAAGAAAATGCATTACCTTTAGAAGAAGTTAGAGGTATTGGGCATAAAAGAAAAGTTAGAGATGATGTTCCAACTCCGGACAATGATGATGATGATTTGGTGAAAGAGGTATTTTAGTTTTCAAATTTTTACTTTGTTTTTCAATCTCTTACTTTGTACTGAATGATCGTTATTTATAGTGTATATATGTATTTATGTATGTGTATTTGTCCTATTAATGTGTACTGAATGAGGGTTATTTGTTGTATGTGTATTTGGCACTGTATGCATATTTGTTATTGTATGCATGTATCTCTGGCTGTTTATTAACCTAAACCAATTGAACGGCGCTTTCTGGAGGCTGATATATGGTGTCATAACTCACTTCAGTTCTATCTAGTTGAACTATCTGGTGCACTATTACTTGTTATCCAATTATTTAGCGATAATGACATTATAGTTGGTCGAAAGGGTGGGTACAAGACCCTCAAATATAAAGTCTTTGAATTAGATGTAATCAAAGGTGAACTAAAGGAGAAGATTAAGAACTTGGAAGAGTCAACAATCTTTGTAGGCCGTAATAGAGCAAGTTCCGTTGACACTTCTATGTTTACATAGAATACAGTCTCTTTTTAGTTTTGTGATTCTTTTTCTTAAATACTATATTTGTATAAATTAAGCTGATCTATTTATTCCCTTCTCTGTAATCCAGACTGATGGATGTGTGAATGTAGTCGTATTTGATTAATTCTAATTGTGCTTTATCTTGACAATTGTGGTTTCCCATATTCATTCACAAATAACTTGATATTCTCCTTCCAACATGTCATTTTAATTGAATAGCAAGAACTTCAGAGTAACCAAAAAAATACGGCCTAGGTGCCAAGTGTTAGTAACTTAGAAATGTCATTTATAATGTATGCATATTTGGTACTATATGTATGTATTTATGTATGTGTATTTGTCCTGTTAATGTGTACTTAATGATGGTTATTTATTGTATGCCTATTTGGTACTGTATGCATGTATTTATGTATGTCTATTTTTCCTGTTAATATGTACTGAATGATGGTTATCTGTTGTATGCATATGTGGTACTGTATGCATGTATTAACGTATGTGTATTTATCCTGTTAATGTGTACTGAATGATGTTTATCTATACTGTATATATATTTCTTGCATTCATATGCTATTGTATTTGTATTTATATTCATTGTATGCTATTCATAAGCTACTGTATGTTTATATATGCAAAATGTGCGATATTATGTTAAGGAACTTCCTTCAGAATCACCACATATGTGTTGTTATTTCAACAATAACATAATAGCAGATTTGAAGGAAAACTTTCTGTTATGCAGTTTCAGATGTTTAGCAAGACTTGTTTTGGGGTGTATATGCAAATGCATGATTGTTCTGTTCAAGCACAACTAGTTAGGTGCTTTATGTCTTTGGAGTTGGAAGAAAGTTCGAAAGATTCCCTGGTGATATATGTAAATGGATCGACACTTTGCTTTTTGCTTAGGGAATTTGCAATCATAACAGGATTAAATTGTGTTACTAATGAAGATGCTTTTATGATTGAAAATAAAGAGCCTAACCAAATTGTTTCTCGGTATTTTAGAGGTTAAAAGACCGTAAAAAAATCATCTTTGATTAAATATTTTGAAAATCGAGAATGGGGTGAGGGTAATGATGATGATGCTGTCAAGATTGCTATATTGTATTTCATTAATACCGTCATTTTTTCTGGCGAGAAGCATTGTGTATCTATCCCTAAGATTCACTTTCATTTGGTTGAGAATGGTAAATACAAGGATTACCCATGGGGTAAAAAAACTTTTAAGGACTTAGTGAAGTCTATTTCCAAAAAGATGGATGCGCAGAAACAGTACTATAGAATTCATGGTATGCCACTTGCTGTGCAAGTTTGGTTTTATGAGTGTTGCTCTGCTGTTGATCCAAAAATTACTGTCAAACAAGGTCGTAGAATTCCGAGATTACTCAATTGGGAGACCACTGATAAATGTCCTCATTTTGAGGATTTCATTGAAGGGATGTTAGCTGATGTTGACAATTCGGTAACTATGACATTATGAATACATTATTACATTTACAATTGAGTTATTTACATGTATTCAAAATAGTACACTAATATATCTATTATTTGCAGGTTGTATACAGAAATATAACAGCTACTTCAAGAGAAATGACAATTTTACAATTGCCTTGTGTAGATGTTGTATAAGATACAACCTCAAATGATGTTTCTTCTGATGATGATTTTCAAGATGCTCCGCCAGCTAATGGACAAAACAAAGAAAAGAAAAAAATTGATACCGCATCTTCTCCACCACATAAGAAATAGAAACAAGTGAAGTCAGTACGTTAATCTTCAAACATTCCTAGCAGATCATCCTTGAGGAATACAGCAAACCCTCCCATTTCTGTTTTAAAAGCATCGAAGAGATAGTTGTCTCCTGTTGCAGAACATCAGATAAAGAAAGTTATGACTCAAAAGACTGTTCCTCAAAGGACACTTCCTAAGCAGCCACCTATCCTAGAGAAAAGAAAATATGTTGTCAAGCCTCCAGTTAAACCCAAATCATCCGATGTTCCTACTGATTTACCTTCCAGCAGCAAGTCGAATGAAGAATCTATTTTGGCTAAACAATTTGTCATTTTTCAGGAATCGATAAATACAATTTTAATTTTCTTGAAATCTGTTGTATTTTCTTTTAACAAGTTTATTCTTGATTTTTTTGTTAAAAGGTGAAGGCTGAGATTGGTGATCTGCGCATGTTGATAATTGACAACTTCAAGAGTGTTATGAAAGCTATCAAATCAATCAAAATTGTTGAAAAAGTAGTTATAATACTATTTACTTTCATTATTCCATATATGTAAATATACTTCATACACTAATAGTATTAGAAATTTTATTTATAGGATTCTAGTGTTGAAGCTGAAACTGACATACCTATTGTTCCTCAATCGTCACCCCAAGATATTAATGCTGCTCGTTTGAATGTTCCAAATCAGTTTGATACATATACGGTTGAGCTACAATGGATATCAAATTAATAAATTTAATAATTGTATATATATGCAATGTATTAATTTTTTTAATTACGTTTGCATTCATGTTTTCTTACAATATAAATGCCTATGAACAATATATTAGTCCATCGTATTTATCCATCTTTTATAGGGTCACAATGTTGAAACTGTGGAAGGTATACCTGATGTTTTTCAACCGTCATCTCAACATATTGGCACTGACCGTTCTAGTACTCCAAAGCAGGGTGATACTTGTAGCGTTGAGCTACAACAGGTAGCAATGTATAACTGTATTTTAAATTGTATAACTGTATATGTATGATATGTATTAAGATTTATGTATTTATGCATCTAAGAAAATGCGTGATGCATATATTAGTCCATCATATTTTGTTGTTGAGCCGGATGATGACATACAATTTAATGAGGTGCCAAATAAAAAAGAGGTACATTTATATTTGTTTATAACTTTTATAGACAAACTGTGTTTGTCTTTTTATTTGACACGGTGTATTCTGTATTCATAGATACTTGAAGAAAATCCACATCAAATGCATACAAGTGATGAACAAGTGAGTGAGGATGATGATGTTGCTACATTAGAGCTGGAGACTGAATCACAGTATGAGATTCTTGATGAGCTCCTTCCAAGCTTAAACTTGATGAAAAGTATCATCATACATCCAACTAGATGTATAAATGATACAACACCTGTACCAAAACAAAGGAACAGAAAACCTAGTCGCTGAAACTTTTCTCCGTTTACAATAAAGTTTGGATCATTATCTGATACTCTATTATATTTGTCTCATTGTAATTGTATTCATTATTTATTACACTATAAATACATCTTAAACAATTATGCATACAACTTTCAGGTACTTCTGTGAGTGTATCATGTGATTTACCCATATTGAACAAAAAACTTCCATTTACACCTTTTATTGACTGTCCATATGATTCGTCTACTGAGAATAAGTATTTGAAATGGATTAAAGAAGGTCTCCTTACTACACATGAGCAAAAGTACGTTACTTTTACTATGTTTCAACTGATTAGCTTTTTATCATATTGAATCTATTTTCACAATACTTATGGCAGGAAGGACAATGAAGATCATTTCAGGAAGAATAAATCAGACATTCCAATTCCGTTGCAGTTTGGTGTAGAAGTTGCCAGTGATAAGAATTGGTTCCACAAACTATCTTTTTTAGGGCAATTATTGAATGATGCGGTACATAGTACATTGACTTTATTTTATTATGTATTCAATTTTATGTATTGACAAACAATTTAATATTTGCAGCACATTAATGTCATATTCTATTTCTTGCGCAAGAAAGACAAGTACAGTCCTCCAAGTTACTACTCTTACACAACTGTTGATTGTGTATTCAAGATTAAAGTAGCAGAATTATGGGAGACGTATGTGGACCCACAAAGTTGTACATCTTCTGTGCGTGAAGAATATGTTGTATGTGAATACATGAATGGATATAGGTTGATGGCTGGTGTCCCATGGCATACAGTGGATCATGTTCTAATTCTTTTATATGTGAAAGAACGACTCCACTGGGTACTTGTTGTAGTGTCGTTCTTAGATAGGTGTTTATATGTTTACAACTTGTAAAACTCTGCAATCCATGATGTGTATGTCAAAATAGAGGTGCAAAATTTTGCAGAGGTTATACCTTCTTCACTTTTGAACATCGACTTCTATAAGAAGAAAATAGACATTGATTGACAGTGTCACCCCAGGTACAGCAACAGATATGAATCTGATCCATTTGAGGTGATTTTTGTCAATGATATACCTCAACAAATATCTGGCAGCATGTATGTATATAATGCATCAATATTTTACTTGTAGTGCTTATGTTGGTAAATATAGTAACATACTTTTGTATTTCTATTTTTAGGGATTGTGGTATTTATGTTGCTGCTTATGAGGAGTTTCTCACTGGTGGTCAAGGTGTACCAAATCAGGAATTTGACATAGTGCTACTCCGCACCCGATATGCTGCTTTGCTTTGAGATTATGATCGGAAAAAAGAAAGAAAGTGGCGCTACGAGTGACGATGAGGCACCTTAATCATAGACACTTTACTAATTAGTAACAAGGATGTTACTATATTGTAATGCTAGTTTATGTTCTATAAAGTTTCTGGGAGTATGTAGTTTTGATAAACACAACAGTGTATGTGTTTTAAGTGATACTAGTTTTCTTTTTTTTTGAATCGTACTCTATGTTTATGTTTTGAATACACTTTATCTTTTGTGGTTTTAGATGAATAAAGCAGTGTATGTGGTTTATATTATAGCAATTTCATTGTGTTTGAACTGTAGTGTATGTGGTTCTGTTTCGATATATTACATTTTATTCGCATTTGCTTTTCTCTCGATCTTTCGTGTGTATTAAATAGTCTCAATGTAAAGGTATTGATATGTGTTTCGTACATGATTTACAATGTCAATTGACATGTATTCTATCTCAACCTAATAGGATTACATGTATTTAACAAATGAAAAATCATATGTATTTGATAGTGTCATTCTACTGCAAATACATTTGCCAATACATTTATGTATATTGCTGATTACCTGATATATGAAAAACCATAGAATATCAACTACAAAGATCAATAACTATCACTACATTCATGAATACAATAGCTGTATTCAGTTAATTCATTATGATCATTAAATTTGTTCAAACAAGAATATAGTAAAGAAGACTTAGATTGTAGTAACTAAAGCAGTAACACAAAACTTAAATTTGTTCAAACTAAAGCAGATTTTTAATGCAACAACAACTAAAGCAGTTTTTAACTGTCCCAAATTGATTGTATAAAAGAAATTCAACTAGCTATTTATTACAACAACCTTTAGCTAATTCCAACTTCAAAGTATCTCTTCACGTGGTGCATTACCACATGAACGCCTGTTATGACCACGCAATCCACATGTGCTGCACATTTTCTTCTTCTTTTTATATAACTCAGTGAATGACTTTTTTCGTTTTTTCTTTGGTCTTCCAGGAGGCGTTTTAAACTTTGGTGGCAGTACCACTTCTTTTGCAACTTCTTCAGTTATCTGTCAGTCAGTCACATCAAGAAAAGGATACACTGGAATCTCATACGTTTTCAACATAGTTTCTGACTTTAAAACAGCGAAAGCATGCGGGCATAGTATTTTATCATGTTGAAACTGTCCACAACTGTATTTTTTATTTTCAAGGCAGATAATAAAGATTTTTCCTTTGTCAGTTACTGAATATAGGTAGTCTGTTGACGGTGTTACCTGCAATGAATACATAAATACAAGTCAAATCTAAATCTGGAATACTATAGATTAAATACATATGTATCTTAACATACCGTCATACGTGCTGATAGGGTATCATTCATTGTAAGAATCTCCTAAAATTTTATGCCAAGTGTTGTGGATGTGAAGGAAGCTTTTTGCCTATTAGTGTAATTCCATCTCCCAAACATCTTTCTCACTTCTTTAAGAAAATTATAAATTGGCTTCTCCCTTGCTATTATCAGTGCTGAATTAATAGACTCCGCAATATTTGATGTCATTGTCCATCCTCTATGAATAGGCACATACACCCTTGACCACTTGTCATATTCTGCCAACTCCAAATATTTCTTAACTCTCACATTTATATTTTGAACTATATCCATCAAGCTGTTAAAATCAGACTGTTTGTATGCTTTAGCCATGGTATAGTACACCTCACTTAATTGGTCATGTGACTTCCTATATCTTTTGTGTACATTTTTCCATAAGTGCCATATGCATGCATAATGTGTTAAATCAGGGTACACTTTGGAAACAACTTTTGTGATACTCTCATTTCTATCAGAAACAATGCACATCTTTGGCTTCTGACCATAAGCTTCCTTAAATTGCTAAAAAAAATAAGTTCATGAAGCATCATTTTCTGAATCAACCATTCCGTATGCTAATGGTAATATGTTACATGTACAAAAATATAAATACAAATACATGATAGATGTCAAAATAATCTCTAAGTTTTTATTTAAATAATGTAGTATACTTACCTGCACCATCTAAAGTACCAGCACAGACAAATGTCCCTGTGTATGTTGATTTGATTTGGCTTCCATCAACTACAACGATTGGTCTACAATGCTCAAATCCATTGATAAAGGCATAAAGAGATATAAAGAGATACATAAATCAATTTTCAGGCATTTTCTTCATTTGAATATGTGATCCAGGGTAAGTTTTTTCCATGGTGTATAAGTATGCGGGTAACTTCTGGTAAGATCGAGCCGATTTCTCCATTATAGAATCTACTGCCTTCTCCTTAGCACGCCAAGCCACCATGTATGTCACATCCAGTCCAATGTCTTCCTTTATATCATCTCTAATATTAGTTGGTGTATATTTTCTCTTTAAATTAGCTATTTTTGGTTTAATAATCCCTGCTATCAATTTGCTAGTAGCATGAGAGTCTTTGTAGATCTTGTCCTTTAGTGAACATGTATGTTCGCTTACAAAAGTCTGAACTACAAACTCTTTAGAATTGTTCAGGCTTGATGACTTGAAAAACCGCTTGCATTCTTTAGATTTACATTTAAGCCAATAGCTGCATACAACATATATAGTGAATGCACAAGCCATTACAAAACTGTATACATTATGATAGTAATAACATTCAGTGAAATCAAATGTATAAAGAATAAACATACCTGCTTGCATTAGACCTGGGTACTTTTGTAGCAAATCGGTGATTAATCGAATAGTTATGCATTACAGCCTGAAGTGTAGCCCTGTCTTTGTATCTCTGGCTAACAACTACTTCTTTTTTATTAGTATCAAAAATAAAATTCTGCAATATTATTGGCTTGTCATAGTCTGAAATCATCATTTGAAGTTGATCAATTGAAGTTGTTGTATCAAGTTCACAATCATTTGCAGGCATAAGTTCATTTCCAATAAGATTTTCTGCTGATACATCCTTGCTGATTTCATTATCAATTTCTTCAATTGTACATACACCTTGACTCCCATGTCGTTGTGTATCTCCATTGGTTTATTGACACCCTCAACACTGTATTTAATCTTCACAGTTTTTACTCTCAAGTCTATCATCAGCTGGCTACCAATTAACTTAACCAAGTCTCTATGAGAGGCATATTCATTTAAGACTATTCCTTCAGTCTCGTAATTATTGTATTTATTGTCTTCAGTCCACTTTCTCTAATGTCAAATCATGATCATTATGCTTGTCATTTTATTTCTGTTAGAGTTGATGCAACTGTTAAAAGTTAGAAATACAGTAGTAGCACAAAGTGAATACAGTAGTGTATTACAAAGTGAATACAATAGTATATTACAAAGTTAATTCGATAATTCAGACATACAAAGTGAATACAGTCATTGAAATTAAAGTATTGATCAATTGAAAACTCTGCAAGCAGTACAAACAATTATACACAAAATTACAATTCATTGAATCATATCATTTAATCTAGTGTATTTGTTTCAAAGTTGAGGAATGAATTAAGAACTACATTACGACATGCCATATTTGTTTCCAAGGATCAATCAAAATTTTCAATATTTTGATGATTTTGAATTATTCTGTATTTGTTTCAAGCTCGTATAACAGTGAATAAAACTACATTACATTTTGTATTTACTTCAAAGGAGGATCAACCAAAATTTTGGGGATTTTGATGATTTTGAATTCTTCAGTATTTGTTTCAAACTCGAAGTTCAAAGTTTTTGGAATTTTGATGATTTTAAATTTCTCAGTATTTGTTTCAAACTCGAAGTACACAATGGTGAAAAAATTACATTACGACATACAATATTTGTTCCGAAGAAGAAGGATCAATCAAAATTTTGGAAATTTTGAATTTCTCAATATTTGTTTCAAACTCCAAGTACAAAACAGTGAAAAATCTACATTACGACATACATTTCTTTGAAGAAGAAGGATCAATCAAAATTTTGGAGATTTTGATGATTTGAAATTCTTCAGTATTTGTTTCAAATCGAAAAAACAGAAAATAACATACCTGTATACGTTCCGAAAAAGAAGGATCAATCAATTTTTTTGAAATTTTGCGTTTTGTTTAGGTATGAATTTAGCTCTATTTGTTCGTAAAAATGAAGAATTGCCTTTGAGAGAATCGTGTTTAGCTCTATTTGTTGATAAAAATGGAGAATTATCTTTGAGAGAATCGTGTTTAATTAGGCAAGAGATAGTTAGTTAACAGAAAAAGCGTGATTGAATTTTTTTTCTTTTTTAAAAAAATTTACTTTCATTTTTGGCGCGACTGTATTCATATTTTATATGAATACATAGTATCGGTAAAACTGAATACAGCGGGCGTAAATCGAATACAACGACTATAAATGGTAAATATGAAAAATGTGACTATGGAAGGTGGGTTTTATAGCAAAATGTTGTTATTTTTGAAAGTTCCCCTTAAAAATATTTATTTGTTTATAAAAATATCTTCTACAAATATGATAGAAAGGATGTTAAAAAGGTTTTGAGCAGCAATTATGTCTTTAGATATATTGCATTACTAACACCATGATTTTCCATGTACAGTTAATTATACATGCCTTAATACCAAACAAAGTGTATAATTAATAAATACATACATAAGTTAAAAAAACAGTATCAAACAAGATACTAGTAATACACAAAGCTAATGTATGCGTTGTTTTTTCTAATGCACTTTATCAACGACTATACTGCACACAAATGTATAAACTTGTTACATTGTTATACACGTCACTAACTCAACTCACAACCCAGTAACAAGTCATGGAAGAATAAATAACAAGCAGAGCACTTTGGTGTTCCAGTGGCCTCCAGAAACAATTAGTACTCTTTTTGACGAATTAGTATATCCAGAAGTAACAATCTGGAAATAAGTAGAGTAATTGAAAACACTAAATGAAATTGTTAAGGGAAAAATTCAGAAATAGCATACTTATCCCCTTAATTATGAGTTTTATAATTACATAATATAGCAAGTTGTATTTTATATTTTTGCAAACTGTTGTTACAAAAATACAAATACATATGATTTTTACTGCCCTTATGATCGAAATATATTTTGTATTTTTGCAAACTATTAGTATAAGAATATAAATAATATAAATGCATATGCTACAAAATGTAATTTAATAAAAATATTATTATTTTTGATAATTTAATACTTAAAGTTGCTTGTGCTAAAATTTGGGCTTTGTGTACTAAAGATAAGAAGTTGGGTCAAAAGGTGTTTTCCCATAATTTTATCCCAATGTCCTTATATTTTTCTACTTTTTAGGCTTAACGTCAGAAATAAATACCAATGAAATTGAGGGAGTAAAACTACGTATTGGTAAACCTGTCACCAACTACATTCTCTCACGGTTATATATATATTATATCTCTATCTCTATTTCTATCTCTAACTCTAGATCTCTATTTATATATATATCTGTAATTTATATCTATATCAATATTATATAAAAATATGAAGACCTTAAGAAAATGAGTTAAACTTTTTGTCCTTCATTAAAAGTCTCCATTTTATATAAAATAGTCTTTTCACCTATCCTTATTATTTTAGTCATATTAAATATTTACTATATTACAAAAAAAAAAAATCTTTACAAAAATAAAATTTATTTTCCATCATTTAAAGAAAACTTACCATTCCTAATTAAAAAAAGACAATCCAAAAACCCCAAATAGAATATTCATTTATTTTAATAAACTATAAATATAGGAAGTCGATAATTTATCAAAAGTTATTACTACGTGTAGGAAGTCCATAATTTGATTCAAACATTGTGGTTTGTATAATCCAAGTAAAAAACAAACATTAAAATTTTTCTTTAAATTAAATACATATATGGAAACTTTACAATGATGAAAGTAAGAGCTATTATGGTTATAAACAACTTCTTTGTTGTCATTGCAGTTGACATGAACCTTTTTTTTCTTTTTTGAATAATAGAATTGTTAAATTTTGCTTTTATCTATTCGAAATTATGGTAGTTTATATTTATCTAGAATTATTTCTTGTAGAGAATTCATGGATTGTAGTGATTTTTTCTTTCAGAAACAATTGATTTATTGAAGTTACTACTAATCTCCGATATTATTATTGGTGAGTAATATATATACCATTGATTACATTATATTCATTTATCCAAATCTAAATTTTCAACAACCGCCAATTATTACGCATAATAGAATTAAACTTAAATTTAATTTTGAGATCACATTATTTTGCAAATTAGCTAAAGTTCAAAGGAAAAGAAATTGATGATTTTTGTGTTTTATGTCGATAAAAAATTATGATCTCAAGAATGTCATTCAAAAATTATTCTAATCAAAGAGATTATAATTGGGCAGACAATCTTTCTTTTTTAATAGTCATACTTTATTTTTCTTTATTTTTGTCCTTTTAATTATAAATTAAATAAATTTACAGTATAATTGCTACCTGAGTAAACCAACATTTAATTAGGTTTAATCCATGTAAATTATTATCGTATTATTTTATTTTAATTTATAGGTGGTAGATGAATGTTGATTGGCTTTAAAAAAATTTGCTTGTAAAATTTAAGTTTAATTGTATTGTTTTGATATCTCTTTTATTGTATTATTTTATTGTAGTTTACGGGTGGTATATAAATGTCGGTTAGTTAGGTTTAATTATATTGCTTTGATATCTCTACTTTGAGAATTTTTGTATGTAAAAATTACGTTTAATTGTATTATTTTGGTATCTCTATTATCGTTTTATATAATTTATAGGTAGTAGATGAGTGTCGACAACTTTGAGGAATTTTTTATGTAAAAGTAGATTTAATTGTATTGTTTTGATGCCTCATCATATTGTTTTGTTGCAGTTTATAGATGGTAGATGAATATCGATTGTCTTTGAGAATTTTTTTTGGTAAAGGTTACATTTAGTTAAATAAATTCTCCATCTTTACATATTTAAAAGATGTTGAATTTAATTATTTTATTCATCTTTATTATTTAAACAATTATCCTATTTAGTGTAATATTAAAACTTATTAAAGTGAGGTATACGCGCGAGACGCGTACACCTAAACTAGTTATCTTAAAAGTGTGAAGGGCCTTATAAATCATGTTTGAACTTTTTGCCCTTCACTAAAGGTCTCTCCTTTAGATAAAATCATCTTTTCGCCTTTTAAATTATATTTTAAATTACAAAATTTTGTCCTATCCTATTTAAAGTCAATCACGTAAATTTGAAAAAATCAAATTCAAAGTGCATTCAAACCAACAAAGTCCTATTCATTCACATGAATTCAAAATAAACAAACCAACAGTGTCGTATTTAAATTAGGTGAATTACTTGAAACAAAAAAAAAAAAAAAGCAAAATCCTATTTTAATTAAATTATGACAAAGAATTCATTCATAACATTGAACTAATTTGTCTCTTATTGTCTCAACTTTTGTTGCCAAATTTGTCTCAACTTTTGTCTCTTTTTCAGTATTTTAGATACAATTTCTTTCATCAATTCATGTTAGTAATTAATTTAAGCATAATATTAACTGTTATATGCCTGCTTAAAAGTTGCTTCGTCAATTCACCTTTTTGCTTATGTTTTCTATCTATATATAGTCTGTATTTATAATTTATATCTATAATCTATAATCTATCTATAATATATAATCTATCTATAATTTATAATATATTAAAAGTGTGAAGATACTTAGAAAAGTGATTTAAACTTTTTACCCTTCGTTAAAAATTTTCGCAATAGACAAAATTATCTTTTTATTTATTATTTTAATAATTATTTAGAAATTATATTTAATATTCTCCTAATATGTAGGACTTAAATTTCAACAAAATTTTAATTATTAAATTAGATGTAGAATTTGAAATCTACTAAACTTTTAATTTTCAATTCTTTTCTTATTTAAACTATGTAAGAGTCTTAAATTAATATTTGAAATAAAAAATAGTGTCTACCAATAGAAGTGTTTAGAATAAGTAAACAAGAAATGCTAAGGCTTTGAAGTATATTTACTATTTTTTCCGGAAAAATAAAATTGCTACACTAATTTTCACTAACCTTAAACGTGTTGTAGATTCTTTTCAATTTCTACATTGTAACAATACAACACCTTTCGCATGCATGTTTATAGGATAACTAAAAACAGACAAAAACTTATCTATTTAAGAGTTTAATTTTTTTTAATACATGTTTTTGTATGCTTATTTGTGTCAACCTCTCTTGATCTATTCCAATATTTTCACTACTTGCAGATTTTGCCGATGCAAAGAAAAAATATAAATTTACTGTCTAGCTTCTTCTTCTTCACGAGTGTTAGGACCAAAAGAAATAACAAATCAAAATTAAGGTATATGTATGTATGTATGTGTGTATATGTATATTATTTATCTTATTCTTTCATGAATTGAACGTGTTGAAAATTTTAATATTTAAGATTTAAAATCAGTTGATTACTTTTTTTTTTTTAATGATTATTGAATAATGATGCTTTATTTTGATGAATATTTATTTTAGATTTTGTGATATAATTGTATTTAACTGTAATTTACACCTATTTTACGTTTTCTCTTATTTCCAGAATTAGAATTTACAGAACTAGAATGAGATGAAGATTTCCGTTCACAATATTATCTGCTTTAAACAAGAAAGATCTTTCTCATCAAGAAGGACCAATTAAAACAAGGTTTGTTATTTTTATTTTGTTTTACTATCAAATTGTAACAGTTCAAAAATTTGAGTTCGATTTATTTATATATATTCCACATTCTGTGTAAATTATATTAATTGTATCCATAGTTGTATGGTTTTAATTTATATTACCTTACATATTTTGATTTTCAATTGCTTCTCTTCGCTTGTTTGGGATGTCGTTCTATAACTTCGACAGTTTTTCTTAATTAATCTAAAGTTATTTATATATATTCTACATTCTACGTAAAGTATATCAATTTTATCTATAATTGTATGTTTTTAATATATATTAACTTACACCATTTGATTTTTTAATTGTTTCTTTTCTCTTGTTTAGGGTGTCATTCTATAACCTTGGTAGTCTTTTTTAATAAGTTTAAAGTTTTTTTTTTTAATACCTTTATATGATTTTATATGAATGTATTAATTGTTGTTCAAGTGTTTCATATTTAAAAAAATCATCATTTTGCTTATTAATTCAAACATATTTTCTTTTATAATATTAAAATAATTTAATTAAATTGAACTCATTGAACAAGGTACACACACGGTGCGCGTATCCTAAGACTAGTTATTATATTTTAAAAGTGTGAAAGATCTTATAAATTACGTTTGAACTTTTTACCCTTCATTAAAAGTCTCCCCTTTAAATAAAATCGTCTTTTCGCTTTACTTATTTTCTTTAATTATTATATTTATAGTGTTAAATCCTAGATAGATGGAAAATCTCCAAAAATTAAGGACTCCTAAAAATATAATAACTCCTAAGATATATTGACCATAATTTTTTAAAATAATTTTACCTTATATATTATATAACTCTATTTAAATAATATCATGAATCAAAATTTACATGTACGCTTTCTACGCTAGAAACAGATGAAAACAAAGATAGCTGCCAAATTAGAGATAGGAAAGAATCACATGACACAATAAAATAATTATCATGTATTTTTAATTGACACTTACTAATTAAAAAGATTTTTTTGATTGAAAAAATAAATTTACTTGTAATTTGAGGTATGTTTTTTAAAATTTTAAACTGTTCTTGATTTAAAATTTTGATAGTATCTACATAAATCAAAAAGTCGATCTTTTTGTTTAAACTTATATGTTTATTATTTTTTAAACGGATAATTTGCTTGTGAGACTAAGTTTTTTTTAAAATTTTAATATTTTCTTGATGTACAATCTTGATAGTTTCTATGATTATAGAGATTAATTTGTTTGTGATTTGAAGTAAGTTTCACCAAATTTTAGTACATTCTTGATGTTTACAATTTTGATATTATTTATAAATAAAAAGTTAAATTTGATTGTGATTCGAGGTGTGTTTCACAAAATTTTAGAAAGATCTTGAAGTTTACAATGAAGATTATAAGTTACTCCTTCCGTTTCGTTTCAGTTGATCCTCTTTTTAAAAATATTTGTTTCAATTTAGTTGTATCTTTCATGAAATCAAGAGGATTTTATTATGCTCTTCCAATATTACCCTCAACATTAAATGATTAATCAAAATGTATTTACTCAAATTCATATTTTCAATACATAATTTATAGGGTTATTTTAGTAAAATAAGTCTCTATTAAATAATTTCATAAAGGATGTGCCAAGTCAATAAGGACAAACTAAAACAAAACGGATGAAGTATTATTCATAGACAAATATTAAATTGAAAAGGTTCTTTTTTTATAAAATCTTCATATATGCTATGATTAAAAAGACAAATTTATTTATGATTTTCTACATGTGATTAGATCTGAGATGATTGATCGAGAATGTCATGAAAGTCATGCCAAGAAGACAATGTAGAAGCACTTGACACGTTCTTGAATATGAGGTTAATGAAATTCGGTAGTCCAAACTTATACACTATATTTGATACACTATACAAAAATATTATTTAATTATCTTTCTAATATTTAGATTTTTCAAATTAAATAAAAGTGTGAGAATTAGTTTTTTCCCTTAATTAAACTATATAAGAACTCCTACTATTTAGGAATTTGATATCAAATAAGATTCTACTTATGTAAACGTAAATCCTTTCCTTACTTAAATTATTATCTTACAAAAATTGTTATTCAAAGTTTTCTAACACTTTTCCAAAATAATATTAGATAAGAACACAAATTATTTATCCGAAAAAAATTTAACAGATATAAAAATTGAAAAATTTAGAAGAAAAAAAAATAGAGAATTCCAATTATTGTTTCATAAAGTTATAAACAACTACACATCATGCTTATCATAATAATAAAAAAACATGTAATAACTAATTATTTTTATAATTTAATTAGTTATTGACAATTTTATAGTGACTGAGATGAACTACATGTTCATTGTGAGTATATTAGTTAAATTTTTGGGTTTTCTTTTCATATTTTTAAGGTAAGTCGTCAATGCACAAAATATTTTATATTATCAGTTAATTTTACTTGTTGTTGAAGGTTACCCAATTATTTACGTAAAATTTTTAAAAGAAAAAATTAGATAACCTGCAATAGCAAGTCAAGTTTAGCTGATAGTGCAGAATATTTTGTACACTGACAGTGCACAAAACATAAATTCGATAAATAATATGTGCAAGGCACCTACACAAACTAACCGAGTGAATTGTCGGTAAAATATTTAGTAAAGCACTATTTGTATAGTATTTTTGTGCGCTGAAATAAATATTACTCTCCCCATTAAATTTCGATAATAAAAAACTATACAAAAAATGTTATAAGATGCAATCATTCTCATATTAATATGATGAAAAATACATATAAAAATATTGGTTAATATTCATGCAATTTGACTTTCGACTTTCGAGAAGCGAAACATGATAAGTAAAAGTGAATATAGGGAGTACAGCAAACTAGCTAGCGAAGATTCACACGGGAGAGGATCCAAACCTCGAAAAATATGATTGATATTAATCAGTTTTGAAATTTAGTATTCGTTAGTGATAAAAATATCGTGTTTGCAGTCTGATAAATGATTTTTAATTATTTTTTTCATTGCAACTTTCAAGTTGGACAGCTAAATATCATTTCCCTATTTGATCTTTAAAGCTAGATTTTCAATTGGAAAAAATTAATTGAAGTTTTGAAAAAATTAAGACCGCCCTGTACAAATACTAATTGGAGTTTCGATCATAATTTTTTTTTCTTATTTGAATTACTTAGGAACTTATGTAATTTTAAATTTATTTATGGAAAAAGATTTTTGAAGTCATTTAATATTTAAACGATATTTTGGTCAATTAATATTTATATTCGTGCTTTTTAATAAGGACAATTATCATATATAATCATTAGAGTAAAATATTTATACCTTTTAGCCCAACTTTCAATTATTACGCAAGTGGTCCATCGAAGAAAGTGAGGTGGCGATGTGGTGTTTCAATGATGGAGGAAGTCTATATTAATAGAGAAGGAATCCAACTAGTGTAGATTCCGTCGGTGAACTTGGAGGGGATATAGTTATGTATAAGATGTATAGCAATGTAACAGTGTGTATAAATAGCTCTTATTCGCTATTATACATGTTTATACATATGTAGTCTAAAGTTATATAAAGTAGTATGAAATTGTACAAAGTTATAGCTCACATAGAAATGGGCCTCGCGTGTGTAATTAAGAAAATTTTTTAGAAATAACAACTATAGAGTCTTAATTATAACTTTTATAGCAACAGTTTCATAATTACGAAAAATAGCCAATTTTATTTTGTATTTAAGTAAACTGTTGCTATACAAATATATATAAAATAAGATTTACTTCCCTTCTTTTACTCAAATTAGTTGAGTTAAATAAGGAATAATTATTCCATCTAGTTAAATTCTCATAAATTACTTTTATTTAAATTAGTAGATTTTTCTTTTCAAATCAAACTCAAATATGAAGATTATTATTTCCATGATCTTCAAAATTTCAAAATATGATTCTCTTATATCTCTTATTATTTTTTCTTGTTAGTTTTTTCCTTTTTTTTATTATTTTAATTTTTTTCTTTATCAATTTTTCTTTCCACTTTATTTTCTGTCTTCTACTTCTCTTTTTTTTCTTTCCCTTTTTCATTTTTATTTCTTTTTTCTTTTTTCATTTTTTTCCTTTTCTTATATTTTTTTCGCTTTTGTTTTTACACTTCTATTTCTAATTTCTATTTCTCTTTCTTCTTTTTTTTTCCCTTTTCACTTCTTTTTTTTTATGGGATTTTTATTTTTTCGTTTTTGTTTTTTTTATTTTTTCTTTTTTTTTTTTTACTCTTCTATCTCTGTCTTTTATTTTTAAAAGACAAATATCTATATCATATATACATATTCAAAAAATATACAAAATAAATAGATGTACAGATTTGGAAATGTATTTACAGTAAAAAAATATACATACATATATATATATATATATATATGCATGTGTATTTACAGAAATACATATCTGACTCACGTGTATATATAAACATATAGGACCCAAAATCTCTATAACAAAAATGACAATTATATACATATACATATAGATAGTAAAAAAATACATATACGTTTCTTAAAACAGTAAAAGAAAACAAATAAGTACAAAATGTTACCCTCTAAAATGACATAGTATGTACAGTTCAAAGATAAATCCAACGCTGTATAAAATACATGTAGCTCTGCATATGTATTTATATAATACATACCTGATTCATATGTGTATTCTTATTTTATATGAGTCACCTTTGTATTTCGCAAATACATATGAAGATATATAGTATAGTTATGTTTGTTACTGTTTAATATGAATATCATATGTATTTCGTAAATACATATGTATGTTTTGTACTGTAAATACATATTCAGATCTGTATGACTATGTATTTTGTATGTTTTTTGAACATGTGTATGTGATATACATATTTGTCTTTTTAAAAATAAAAGTTAGAGATAGAAGAGTAAAAAAACGGAAAGAAAACAAAAAGAAAAATAAACAAATGTAAAAAAGAGAAGTGAAAAAGAAAAAAAAGGAAGAAAGAGAAATAGAAGTGTAAAAAAATAAAATAAAAAAGAAACAAAATAAAATAGAAAAAAATAAGAAGAAGAAAACGAAAATAGAAAAAGAAAAAAAAGATATGAGAAAGAAAAAAAAAAGAAAACGAAAAAAGGAAAAAAAAAAAAAGAGAAATAGAAGAGAGAAGACAAAGTGGAAAGAAAAAATAAAAAATAAAAAATTAAAATAAAAAAATTAAATGATAAAAAAATAAGATAAAAAAAACTAACAAGGAAAAAGGTACAGAGATAAGAGAGTGAAAGACATGTTTTATTTTAAAATCTTGAAAATCATGGAGATAATTATCTTCAAATATGAAAAAGAAAAAAGAACGAAAAATAAAAAAATAAAAAAATGAAAACGGAAAAAAAAGAAGAGAAAAGTGAAAATATGGACTTACCTAATTAATGAGTAAAATAATGTTACTCTTGCTATAAATTATAATTTTACAAAAGTGTTGCTATTTAGTGTAATTATAATTTTAAATATGCTACTTTTTATAATTTTTCCAAAAATAAACCCTCAAAAAAATTAAAAAGAAGTTTTATTAATAAACATGAAATTCACTGCGTTATACTAAACTAGTAGTACTATATATAGGCTGCAACATGTCTTCACACATCGGGGCTCAGGACATGAATGAGTACAAGTTTAAAATATGTGATTCCCTTTTTATGAGGTAACTAGTTATTAATAGTCCGTTCAAGACACGGTCCAACATATATTTTTTAAAAATTTATTTTAGTTACTGTAATTTATAATATTTTTTTAAAAATATATAACATATACTTTTATGTAAATTTTAAATATTTAATTAATTATGGGTGATATAGTAAGGCGACGAGTGAAGCAGCGAATCAGATATGTCTTAATTACTCACAACAACTAATTAGAAGTGATACGACAAAATTAGTATAAAAAATACTTGTGAAAAAATCTAAACGGTCATAATAATTAAGTAGGAGTGACATAGTAAAATCACAATTGAAACAACGAAAAAGACATGTTTAATTAGAAGCGATACAACAAAATCACTATACAAAAATACCTGGATGAAGCAGTTGAAGCAAACATGTCATATTACTTTTTTATTAAATATTATTATTTTTCTACTACATAAATAATTTATAATAATTAATTAGAAATGACATAATAAAATTACGGAGAAAGCAGCTTATGAAGCATTCAAAATCATAAATATCTATTTTACTTTTTTAATTAAATATTATTAATTTTTCACATATTCTTTTAAACTATATAGCAGATTATTCATTTTAGATATTTTAAGTTGTTACAACAACAACAACAACAACAACAACAACAAACCCAGTAGATTCCCACATCGTGAGGTTTGGGAAGGGTAGAGTGTACACAAATCATACCACTACCTCTAACGAAGTAGAGAGACCGTTTCCGATAGACCCCCGGCTCAAGACAAAGGACAATATAGAAAAACATCAAAAACATGGAACATGATAAAAACATAGATACGCCATCCACAAAAATATGCAACAGATATTTTAAGTTGTTAACTATTATAATTTATAATACTTTTTATGTAAATTTCAAATGCTTAGATGATTATAATAATTAGTTATGTCTACTATAGTAAAGTCACGATTGAAACAGCGAAACAGACATGTCTTAATGAGTCACAACAACTAATTTGAAGTGATATATCAAAATTACTATAAAAAAGTATTTGTGAAAAAATTTAAATGGTCATAATAATTAATTAGGAGTGACATAGTAAAATCACGAGTGGAATAGCGAAGCAGATATAACAACATTACTATACAAAAATATTTGAGTGAAGCAGTTGAAACAGACATATCATAAATATCTATTTTACTTTTTTATTAAATATTATTAATTTTATAATACATAAATAAATTTATAATAATTAATTAGCCATAACATAATAAAATGATGGAGGAAGCAGCTCATAAAGCAAACACGAGAAGCAGACATGTTGACGGAGAGCTGTCTGCTTATCCTACTCATTCCCTCTTATAAGATATAATTGTTTAGCAAATATTATTAATTTTATAATACATAAATAATTTTATAATAATTAATTAGAGATGACATAATAAAATAACGGAGGAAGCAACTCACGAAGCAGACATGTTAACGGAGAGCTGCCTGCTTCTTCTCCTCATTCCCTCTTATAAGATATACTAGATGGTTGTGGCCCGTGCTACATTTTGTGTTAAAGCTACATATAGCTGAATTCTATATCAAGCTCTTCCTGGGATAATTATTTGGCAAATTTGGCGATAATATTACATCGATGCATAAACATAAAACATTTCCTAGACAACAAAGAAGCTGTTAACTCAGCGATATCCAGGTGTAAATATTAAATCGATACCATTTTCATTGAGAAGAGGACATGATTTAAACTTCTTTTCTCCACCTAGTTCGATTTCAATGCCTTATCATCCTTTTGCTGCCTCTGCAGAAAGACTGGTCACTTTATTCGTATCATTTGGACAAGGTGGGATTGTTGTTTTGCCAAAACTATGACAAACATGTAAAAAAATGGGTACATTTGGCTCTGGCCACAGGAATACTATGTTTATGCAAAAACCAGTAATGAATTACAATCTGTAGTCATGGTTGTATTAAGAACTCTAGGAAAGAGAGCAATATGATGACAAAAACTGTCCTTCGTTGCCATATGATTGTTCAGCAGCTGCTGCTTCAAGTGGACGAAACACAACCTTTGCTTTTCCCTTTGTTGCATTAAAACAAAGCTCCTTGTTCAACCTGTGGAATGTTAATTGAGATATGAAGCAGAACCAATTGGGGGACAAGAGTGAGATGAGAACACAAGATTTAGTGTCAACAAGCAGAAAAATCTCATACTTTGACAGAAAATAGGAAAAGGAACAAAAAAAAAATCATCATATCATTAAACACGAATTCGAAGTGCAAGGTGAAGTGGCTTCTTTTTGGATATTATAATCTACATGCATTGTGAACATCTCGAGCAGACACTTGCACGGAGTTTAAGAAAATAAAGAAGATTTTAGGAAAGAAGTCATTCTTTTGAAATAGAATAAAAAGAAAAATAGTCTTTAAAATTGTATGAGGTACTCGTGTCTAGACTTTTCATGGAACATGCTAATAAAAAATATAATCATGTCCTTAGGGACCAAAAATATTTCCAAAGAAATGTGGGCATCGGGAGGGTATTTTCAGCAGACCACCGCAACCAATATGCACAAATTGATGTGCTAGTCAAGTTATAATTTCTCCACGTCTTTGACTGATTATAGTTGCAAGGAACAACGGGATGCAAATAGAGCACAAATAAGTAGATAAACAACAACACTCTTTATGTAGAAGGTAGGATAAACAATTTGACCCTTCACTAATGGTTTGTAATCTTAATATCTTATCATATACTGGTTAAATCTAACATGGCTCTAGAATAGAAAGTGATACCCATGAAAGAGCACTGAACTCCTTGTGACAAATAATTTACAAAAATTTGTGCATATCCTGATTAACTAACTTTAACCTCTTGAAGCATCTAAGCAGCAGTAGCATAGAAAATTAATTTTTACTTTCTTTTGTTCTTCAGTTGTGTAACCACATCCCAAAATTTCTACAGAAAATCTGTGGGTTTTTTAAATTTTTACTAATCATGCAGAAATGGAAATCCGTGTGATCACTTACCGCTCTTAATACAATTTATCTTGGGGTTTATGGTTGCAGTAGCTAGCACGCGTTAACACTCTAGTTTAGCAAATACCTTGTTGTAGTAAAATGAAATTACAACCTAATCTTGCAATAACATCAAAAGCATATTGAACTGCAACTTGCATATGGCTTCTGTGCTACAAAATACACATATTCACAGAGAAACATGATGGAATTGGTTTAGTGTTTACACATTGACAAAATCAGAATTTTAATATTATGACACAATATTTATCAAGACATACAACAAAAAAAAACAGGTAAAATAGTAAATTTTCAAAAGGAAGAACACATTGATAAATATACCTGACAATTCAAACCACCAAAAATATATTTTCAATTTTCAGCAAGAAGATTGATCTCTATTGTCACGTCCGCACAAAATCTCTTCTACAACTACACTTCAAATAAAAAAAAATACAACAACCAACACAATCAACAAAAATAGGTCCGTAGGAAAAATAAAACCGAACAAAAGTTTCTCACACAAAAAAGGCTCACCTTAAAAGGCTTGCGACCAATGTAAAAAGATATATCTTTATTTTGTAAGAGTAGAAAACATTACCTTTTGGGATTGTCGGTTATTTAGTAGAGTAACTTACATAAATTTCGGATAGTTTCAACAATATTACATAAAATCTCGGATAGTTTGCTAATTATATCTTATCCCGAAATTTCGAATTGGTGATACATACGTTAAGCAGTGATACATATGGACTAGTGATACATATGTATATGTATCACTAGTAAATATGAAATGAGGGATTTTATGCAATTTTTTAAAATATTAAGGAATATTGTGTAATATGGTGTCTTAAATATGGGATTTGTGTAATTTTTCCTATTTAGTATATCATTTCACCACCCACGACTTCAACGACCTTGCTTTTAGCATCGCCAACTTTTAAAGCCACCAACAGATAACAAAACAGATTAGGTGAAAACAATTGCAAATAAAATTGAAAAACTGAGTGGAAGAACACAGTCCAAACTAAGATGGCAAGAAGAAGAAAAACAAAGTAGAAGACAGTGGATGTAGAAAAATTCTAGATAGCAATTGTTTCAATCGCTAATTTTATGATTAACATGTCATAATTCCCTCTAGCGTTTACAAAATCTAAAGTACACTTGAATGCAAATTTAAAATTCATACAGAATTCAGAATGAACTTCTAACTATCAAAATCAAAGTAATAGAACAAAAGGAAAAAAGCTAATGTTATTTGCGTCATGCCCACATGAGATGTTTCCACCAAATTCTTAGCCCATCTTAGATGAACAACTCTGCAATAAAGATACCATTTTTACTAATACAAACAATGGAAAAAGTACCTAATAAAATTTAAAAGATTGCAATTCAAGAAAGATTTCCTTTTTGGTTTGAAAATAAAGAAAGGTCTTTCAAATCTAAATTCGATTTTGTCAAATCCTGATTGAAGCATAGATAAACAAATTAGCGAGTCATTGTTGATCATTCCGTGTGGTTATCGAAAAATTCCTATTATCCTTAGAATCATAAGAAAATCAAACTATGAAACACAAAACCAAATCAACCACTAAGCAGAACTCACAAACAGTACATGCATCGTTGTTGAGTCGGTGTTGCTTCCAATATCAGCAACAATTTTTTATATAAGGATTTCAACTAGACCATATCCATCAACTTCTTTATTTTCTTTACCCAACTGATTGAATTTTTACTTTTGCTGTCAACTTACTTTTTTCAATTATATACAACATCTTTACTTCTGTGTCTACCATTATACTATATAGGAGGCATAAGCAAGACTGCACCTGCTAATTAGAACTTCTGTATCATTATTTTCCTCTTATTGCAGACTTAGATATACAAGAACTCTAAAACAATCTTCAGATCAATGTATTAAATAAAAATTATCAAAAATTTCGATCATTTTGCAATTTCAAAATTAAATATATAAAGAAGCGATGAAGGTGCAAAGGAGTTGTCTTTTATTAGTATAATGAGCAAATAGTGTTAGTAATGCGAGGAAAAATACCAAGATAAATTATGTAACGTGTTTGTCGAGAAATTTTCTAATGTTCTATTAATTTTAATTAAATCTGAACGTAGATATATATTAAGCTAAAGAAGAGCTTTAGAAATGATTTGATAATATACTATATTGTAAGTAGACTGGTCATCATCATTATCAACAGTAGGTGGTCGAATTAATATTTTTATGCAGTTTGAATTTTTTGCTCTCGGTAAAGCAACATGTAATTGACCATGTGAAAAGACTGACTCACGTAAATAAATTCCAACATAATCTAATGTTTGTCCTTGAACTTTATTTATTGTCATAGCAAAACACAGTCGTACTGAAAATTATGTTCTTTTAAAAGGAATAGACAATTTTTCATCATCCGAAGATAACAACGGTATCCTTGGAATAAATACATGTGTATTCTTAAAATCATCACTGGCAATTTTTGCACTTATAACGTGACTTTTAAAATCACAACATATCAATCGTGTATCATTGCATAAACTTTGAATTTCTCAATAAAATAATAGGACAATTTTCTTTTAAGGTTAATTTGTAAGGAGATGATCATACTGGTCATACAGATTTTGCCTCTCCCAGCGAATGTTCTGGATGCAAATGTCAATGCATCACAAGTATCACAACTATCCTCTCAAATTTGTGCATACACGCTAAGGGGAATTACATATGCCCAATAGTCATGAACTGCACGGGACCACCTTCGTCCATGTTCCATATCGATGTGCAGAGGCGGATCTAGAATTTAAAAGTTGTGGGTTCCTAACTTATAATTTTTACCACTAGATCAATAACACACTTTCTTTGTGGGTTCCCAACTTATAATTCTTATATATTTACTAATTTTTTCAATATAAATTCAAGAACCATACGAAAGTTACTGGGTTCCCGGAAACTCGAACGTTTAACTCTACATCCGCCCCTGCGGATGTGGTACTCAACCCTCTGAAATAGCACAATATAGACTACGCGCCTGTGTGTCACTGACCCTCTATATGTATTAAAGTCATAAACTACAAAGACTATGACTCAGGATATATCACATAGCACACCAATATTACAAGTATAAAATTTATCAAACACACTTAATTAGTCAATTCCAATACCATTATCTCATCCATGCACGCAATATCAACCAAGCTCACAAATCACAAGTCTACCTGAAGTTCAATTTAACAAACATTAATTTTATCAACGGGCATGAAGTCTAAATCAAGTCTACAACTAAAATAGAAATTAAACCTAGCTCAACCACGAGTCCAAGTAGAGATGTTTTAGAAGTAATATTTGTTGTTGTATCAGCTATAAGAAATGTTGTTTAGAATCTTTATCCAATAGATATGCTATCGTGTAAAGAAATAATGGCAGATTTAAGATTTAGAGTCCGTGGGTACCGACTCTGGTACGACTCACTCTCTTTCTGTGTGTATATACTATTCGTAAAAAAAAATTCTATTGACTACTGATGCTCGTTGGGGCTGATTCCTGAAACATAGGTAAAAGATTTCTAACCCTAGACCCCAGAACAGGAAAGGAGATTGCAAATGTTGCTGAGGGTGATGCAGAAGATATTAACTGGGCAGTGGCTGCTGCTCGTAAGGCTTTTCATGAAGGACCATGGCCTAAAATAAAATGAGTGCTTATGTATCCACTTCTCGCCTCAGTATAGTCTTATGCTGCTTTATATTTGTTTAGACAAGTGTACACCTAATTCTTCTTGGTTTGTAACTGCAGGAGAGATCAATGATACTGTTGCGCATTGCTGATTTGATTGAAAAACATAATGATGAAATTGCAACTCTTGAGACTTGGGACAGTGGGAAGCCATATGTACAGGCTACTAGCATTGAACTACCAATGATTGTACGTCTACGGCGTTATTATGCTGGTAAGTCAGCAAAGAGGCAAATTCAAATTCAGGATATAGAGTCACTGGGTTTAGAATGAGTGTCATCTTATTATATGTATCTATTTAAATAAGCTATATTTTATAATAGTTCTATGTCACTGCTTTCATTTTCAGCACTGAAGATACTTCAGGCTCTAAGGTTCTCCGACTTGTTCCTGAAAGTTGGGCAGATAAAATTCATGGTTTGACTGTTCCTGCTGATGAACCATATCATGTTCAGACATTGCATGAGCCAACTGGGGTTGTTGGTCATATTATCCTATGGAACTTCCCTCTTCTCATGTTTGCTTGGAAGATTGGACCTGCTTTAGCTTGTGGCGACACTGTTGTGCTAAAGACAGCAGCAGACCCCGTTATCTGCTCTTTATGTATCGAAGCTATTGCAGGAGGTAGCATCAAAGTTTTCTTATATAGCTCATAAAGAGTCTGTTTCGGGCACCAACCAATTTTTCTTCTCTTATCATCATCATATTTTAGTAAGAACATCAAATGTTTTTTGAACTTCGTGACGATATATATCTCACAGAGTTTACATTACTTACTTCAGTACCAAGTTAGAGAAGTGCACATTGACTGATATCTACCCTTTGAAGAACAACTGAATTACCTTCTCCTTTTTTTAAATTTTTTTTGCTACAACTTTCTAAGTTATATTTCTCATAGTTTGACATATCTGGAACAGGCTGGCCTGCCTGAAGGTGTTTTGAATGTCATTTCTGGTTTTGGTCCTACAGCTGGTGCTGTTCTTTTGTAGTCATATGGGTGTGGACAAGGTAAAAGTCTCCGAAATTAGTTCCTACTATATAATTTGCATATAAATTGTGGTGTTCTTCTTATTCTTCACCATGAAAGTAGAGGACCCTGGATGTTTTAGTGTTGGTT
This sequence comes from Capsicum baccatum var. pendulum, assembly GCA_030864225.1. Taxonomy (NCBI): domain Eukaryota; kingdom Viridiplantae; phylum Streptophyta; class Magnoliopsida; order Solanales; family Solanaceae; genus Capsicum; species Capsicum baccatum. The sequence continues at coordinate 22,206,212 of CM061554.1, read as the reverse complement.
TCACCTTTCTAACCGTATCAGCATGAGCTTGTATATTGGCAAGTAGAGTTCATTTTAGTGCCGCACGCTGATTTGCTTTTATTTTATACTGCAGCTTGCTTTTACGGGATCAGCAGATACAGCAAAAACTATACTGTCATTGGCTGCTAGCAGCAATCTTAAACCTGTCACTTTGGAACTTGGAGGGAAATCTCCTTTTATTGTTTGTGAGGATGCTGATGTTGATCAGACTGTTGCGCTAGCTCACTTTGCTCTCTTCTTCAATCAGGTATTTCCTCGCATTACTTTTGCATATGATGCAACAGGTCGATCAGGTTCATGAATGACAAAATCGACTCTGATGTTACCGATTGTGAAGGGACAATGCTGTTGTGCTGGATCTCGGACATATATTCATGAGAGTATTTACGATGAATCTGTTGAAAAATCCAAGGCACGTGCATCGATCCATTTAAATTACGCAATGAACAAGGTCCTCGGGTATTAATAAATTTTTGTCTTCCCTAGTCAAATATTTATATCATTGTATCCAATACTGTCTCAATATTGTTTGCAAAACCTATGTCTGCATCTAGTTGCTCTTAACAAACTTGGAAGGATGGCATTTTTCTTTCTGTAGAAATTGTTCCTCCTCCCACCCCCTCCCAGAAAAAAGAAAAAATACCACTGAAGAAGCATATGACTTGCCATTTTTTGTCCTTCTATTTGGGACTTTGAGGAAACACTAATCATATCCGTTTAATTGCACATAGGATTGATTCAGAACAATTTGAAAATGTGCCGAAGTATATTAGTTCTGGTATTGAAAGTGGAGCTACACTTGAAACTGGAGGTCACAGACTCGGTACACAGGGATACTATATTAAGCCCACAGTTTTCTCCAACGTTAACGTAGATACAGCTTCACTTTAAGAGAAAATTGAATTATCCGTATGCTGTTTTGTATCATGTTTTTGGTTATGAGTTTACTTTTGTTTTCTTTGAAAGATTCTGCCATCTTGTTGGTGATGTGCAAAGTAAACTGCAATTGATATGTAAGTGAAAAGAGTTTATATTTTATTCAATTATTGAAACATTTCATATGTTGCCCTTATTACATGTGACTATAAAGAAGGCCAAGGCAGCTAAACGATGACTAGAAACTATCCCTTAGCGCAACAAATTTAGCAAAACTTGTATGGGAGCCTATGAGATCTGATAGTAGTTTCCAGAAGTTAAGGTAGAGAGGAAAGATTCTCGACAGAAAAAAAAAGTAAATTTATTCAATTACTAGTAACAACTTGAAGATGGTTACATTCTATGCAAACCATACCAAAAACAGCAAAGAAGCAACAATACAGATGAATATTTTATCTAGAATATAATATAATACAATGTATTGAAGACGTATCAGCAGTATCAATCATGGTTATCACCAGGATAAGTTTTCTTTTTGCAGTTCTTGACAAGAGAAACAATTGACTGACCAATCTTCTCACCCATCATAGTAGAAACATGCTTCTTCTCTTTAGGAAGTACACTTCCCTTCTTGGGCTTGAACGGGAATATCCCGTTGCTGCTCTCTCCAATGCCTGCCGTATCTGCTTTTCCCTTATCTGCCATCTCCTATTCACTCTCTTAATTCTCTCTGTTCTTTAAGTACTTGAGATGATAATAGTGTTTGTTGTGTCTCTCTCAGCAAGGGATTAAAGGCTTTTTATAAGCCTAAGAAATCAATTCTCCTTTACCATTTTCATATTCATGTCATTTGTGTGTGTGTGTTTGTGTGTGTCTGTGTGTGTTGAGGAAGGGAGACTTCTAGTTGTATGCCAAATTTCCTTTGTATGTCTCTGTGTGTGTGTGTGTGTGTGTGTGTGTTGAACACAAAACTGGAGCTTACATTTGATGGTTTGAGCCGTAAGTGTTCCCCAGTCAAAATATTGCAGTTGGGATGTCTTACTATTTCCATTACTAATGTCTTTTGTGTGTGTGCATTTTATTAAGTCTACGTGAAGATCATCTAGTATTGTGTATGTGCGGAGAAAGAGAACCTTTAATTATGCACCAAATTTCCTTTGTGTGTGAGGGCATGCAGGTGTATACTCAACACAACTTCAATTTACATTTCATGTTTTGTGTTCCTAAGCGTGACAAAACGATCAAAATGGTCCTTAATGTATGTGTTTGGTTCCATTAGTTCCTTAATGGATAAACATGATCAACATGGTCCTTGAACGTGGAACGTAAACCTAAAGTGTATTCGATTAGGCTAAGTAGGTTGTATATGGAAAAGATGTCAAGGGTCTTTGATTTATTTTGATAGCCAAAAATAGCATTTGTCTACTCATATAACTTTAAGACCAAATCGATCACCTTTTGGAATACATTAAGGACCATTCCCATCATGTTTATACATTAAGGATCAAATAAAACGAAAACCCACAAGTTAAGGGCCATTTTGATCTTTTTCTTGTTAGAGTGTTGCCGAGCTGACACAATATAACTAAATATGATTATTAAAAAAAATATTCAAGAGAGAAATGCGTCTTAAGTTATGCACATGGTTTGCCCCATCAGAAGATTTGTCCACATGATAGAAACTACAAAGGAAAATCAATTAGTTTTAACTTGCAGGAATGAAAAGCATGATTTTCTAATCTGATTTTCTGGAAAGGATTTTTAAGAGGATCCTAAAATATTATCGATAATTTATTAAGATAAAATAGTAAAAATTATCAAAACGATCAAGTTTCTGCGACATTTCTATCAACTTTCCCATGTTTTTTCTATCAAACTTCTTGGCGATCCATGGCATGTTTCAGAATTAGAAAACAAATAGACTCACCTAGAAGATGACAAATTTGAAACTTTTGCAGGGGCGGAGGAGAGTGAGGATAGTTCAAAATAATTTCTTTTAAAAATACCCTTCAATTTTGGGTGTTCATGGTTTGGTTAAAAATCAAATCGAACCGTAAATCAAATCAAATCAATTAAAAAAATCGATATTTGGTTAGGTTTGATTTTAAATTTTTAAAACCAATACTTATGTGATTTGATTTTGGTTTTACTCTAAAATAATCGAGAAAATAACCGAATCGATAGAAGTTATATATATGTATGTATGTATGTATGTATACACACACACGTATGCATATATAAATTATTTATATATTATTCATAAATAAAATATAAATATTTTTTATATTTTAAATTTTAATCATGAATTTAACTTTAGTCATATCACTTTTAGTCATATAGATCCATCTAGTTGATGATACGTTATGAGATTCTATATGATTTTCGCACTTTGAATGACAAATGATATTAATTGTGAAAATTGCCTTGTTGTCTATGAGATTTTATAGGTCAATTTTATTAGATTATAGATAATCACTAGTTTTGAACTTTTTTTTTTGTCCCTATTGATCAAAAAAATTATATGTTTATCTTTTTGGGATTTATCATACCATTGTCTAATATGTAGTTTCTAAATACTTTTGTAGAAGCGTTCATATGTTGTTGTTCATGGCTTTGCCTAAATATAACACTAAATTGACATCTTAGTTTCAAGGTTGAGGAACAATACTCGGTTAACATCTTATGTGTTGGATAGAATTTTTTAAAGAAAAATTTCAACTTTTATGATTAACTAAAGTTATAAACCAAAAAATCGAACCGAAACGAACTAAACCGACAAGAACCAAACCGATGGTTATTTTTTGTATTGGTTTGGTTTGGTTTTATGAACTTAAAAACCGACTAAATTGGTTTGGTTATGGTTTTGACTAATAACCGACCCAAACCTACCCATGAACACCCCTATTGAAAATGAAGCAAATATATCCCTCGCTAAATTTTGGTATAAAAAATACCCTCACCGTTAGTTAAACGGACCAAAAATACCCTTATCCACTTCCACAAACTCTTTAAAATTTTTGAGATAATACCCACGTAGGCATTAAGGGTGTAAAAATTACACTTTTCATTAGTTCAGGGGTAATAGGACCCCTATAAGTTAAGGTATGTCATAGCCTTTTTTGGGTATAGTTCAGGGGGTAATTGGGTATTTTTTTAAAAAAAAATTTGGCTGACATGGAATTTCCAACTCAATATTTTCACATAGTTATTGCTCATTCACCATAAGCTAGCTATACAACACTACAACATGTTCATCTCCTCAGGTAGCCATGTCCGACATCAAATTCAGATCGATTTCCAACATCACCCATAAAAATAATTAAAGAATTTCGGTGTTTTTCGTTCCCAAAAAGGTCAAGCAAAACTCACCAAATTTTTTCAAAAATTCACAAATTTAAAATTTGATTATGCAAAAAAAGAAATGAAAGTCTTTTGGTCCATGAGAGAGCGAGAGAAAAGCGAAGCAACATTTGGGTTGTACACTCGAGGATGCATAGATTTTGTGTATCTATATCTGGTTTTGGAGGTTCTTTATCACTGGACAGTTGCTTGGAGGTGGCGAGCCACTGAAAGAGGAGATAAAATTTAACTTTTTTTTTCTTATACCAAATAGCTTTGGGTTTCACTGGTGAGTAAAGGTATACGAGAACAAAAAAAAGAAGAAATTGAGAAAATGGTGAAGCTCCTGTAATAGAGAAGAAATCTGACGAAATTAAAATCAATTTATATAAACTGGTATCTCTAAATTTTGAAATTTTGTGTTGTTCTTGTTTTTTAAGTGAACAATATGTTGAATTGAATTTGGTTTGTTGATGAATTCTGTAAATATATAACAATTTCAAAATAGGTAAAAAAAAAAAGGAGCGTGACGAAGAAGATAATACACATAAGAAATAAGTTGTCCAAGCTAAAAATTCCATATCAGTCAGAAATAAATTTTTAGAGAGTGTTTATGTGTGGTGGAAGTTGTTAAAGGATAAGGGTATTTTTGATCTGATTAACTAACAGTGAGGATATTTTTGATATCAAAATCTAATGAGGGCTATATTTACTCTATTTTCGATAATTTGAGAATATTTAAAACCTTTTCTAATTAAGAAGTAGGTCAGATGAAAAATTCAATGAAATTAACAAGTGTTATTGTTTGACCAAAAGTTGGGCATTGACAGAAGGAAAGCAGAATGACTTTATGCAAAGCCGATAAAAATAGAAAAAAATTCTAAGTGAGCGGCAGGTGAAAACAAATATTAATTGTGTAAGTAGAGGTATTCAGTTCTAGTCTCTCAAAATATTAGATACCTATGCCGTGCAAGACACGGACATTTTGACATCATTAATGTGCAGAAGAGATTCAATTTTAGCAAGATTATTTCCTACTTGTTTTAATTGTTTAGTATAGGAGTAAAAAAAAAAAATGTAATACAATGAATCGATGTTAACATAATATATACATTTAGTGTAGTCATTTAATAAGGAACAAAAGTATATTTATAAAAAAATACTATCATGTATAATTCAATTACAAAGGTTTAAATAAAAATACTATTAAAATAATATATGAGGACAAAACTAATAAATATAAGAAAAAATTAATATACATGTGTAACCATTTTATTACACAATAAAAATGAGGATAAAACTAATAAATAGGAAGAATACATCTCCAGGCCCCTTAATTTGACACTATCTTTCACTTTGGCACCCCAAATAAATATTGTTCACTTTAGACACCTAAAATAAGGTCCAACTGTGTCATTTTGACACTTTTTGCTGATTTGACAACTTGTCTGATTTTCACCTCAACTAAGCGCGTGAAGAGCCTAAAAATCACATTTTTTTAATTTCTTCTTCTTCTTCTCCTCCTCCTCCTCCTCCTCCTCCTTCTCCCCCTCCTTCTTCTTCTCCTTCTCCTTCTCCTCCTTCTCTTCCTTCTCCCCCTCCTCCTCCTTCTTCTTGTTCTTCTTCTCCTCCTCCTCCTCCTCCCCCTCCTCCTCATCCTTCTTCTTTTTCTTATTCTTCTCATTCTCCTTCCCCTTCTCCTTCTCTTTCTCCCCCTTCTCCCCCCTCCTCTTTCTCCTTCTTCTTCTTTTTATTCTCCCCCTTCTTCTTTTTCTTCTTCTTCTCATTGTTCTTTCTCCTCCCCCTCCTCCTCCTCCTCCTCCTCCTTTTTCTTTTTCTTCTTCTTCTTAGTCTTCTTCTCCTCCCTCCCTCCTCCTCCTCCTCCTCCTCCTCCTCCTCCTCCTCCTCCTTATTCTTCTTCTTCTTCACCTCCACCTCTTCTCCTCCTTCGTCTCCTCCTCCCCCTCCTCCTCCTTCTCCTCCTCCTCCTCCTCCTTCTTCTTCTTCTTCTTCTTCTTCTTCTCCTCCTCCTCTTCCTCTTCTCCTTTTTCGTCTCCTTCTTCTTTTTTTCTTCTTCTTCTCCTTCTCCTTCTTCTCTTTATTCTCCTTCTTCTCTATTTAAGATTCTAGCATTAACAAATTATCCACCATTGTTAAATTGTTCAATGGAAAAAATAAGATCACCATCATTCTCCTTCTCCTCTCCCTTCTTCTTCTTCTTCTTCTTCTTCTTCTTCTTCTTCTTCTTCTCCAACTCTATTTAAGATTCTACCATTAACAAATCATCCACCATTATTAAATTGTTCAATGAAAAAAATAATATCACCATCATTCTCTTAAAACTTCTCCTCCCCCTTCTCCTTCTCCTTCTTCTTCTTCTTCTCCTCCTCCTCCTTCTCCTCCTCTTTCTTCTTCTTCTTCTTCTTCTTCTTCTTCTTCTTCTTCTTCTTCTGCTTCTGCTCCTCCTCTTCTCCTTCTTCGTCTCCTTCTTCTTCTCCTCTTTCTTCTTCTTCTTCTTCTTCTTCCTCCTTTTTCTCTATTTAAGATTCTACCATTAACAAATTATTCACCACTGTTAAATTGTTCAATGGAAAAAATAAGATCATCATTCTGTTAAAACACATGACACTTTCTTTTGCGTAAAATCAGAATCAAAAATAAATTTTAAGTTCTTAAAAAAATCATCAAAAAAAAATCCTATGAAACTCCATTTTTCTTTCAAGATTTTATCCTAATATGTTACTATATTAGTGCAGTTGAAAATTTTATCTATTAATTAAAATTAGACAAAAACAAATTAAAAAAAAAAAAGAGGTGCATAATGAGAAGAAATCGAAACTGAATTTCAAGAAATTTCTAACAAACACTTTATTTTTTTTACAACAATCATACGAATTAATAATCCATCTCATTTGCAAATTTCTCTTCCTCAGAAACTTGCTGAAATACATTTAGGGAAGAAAATGTTGGAGAAGATGATATTTTGAAGGGGGGCTATTGAAGCAGGCGATTTGGGGTGGGGGGTTGGTGGGATGAAGACGACGATCGAAACCAACCGATCAACCATGACCAGATCAATTCCAAGCTGCTCTCTACTCAAAAGCAAGTCATAAGAACAACAAGACAAAACAAAAGCTAACTTTGACAAAATTATATAGACTATCAGTAATGTTTAACTTCAGAATTACACAATCCAAGACACAATGGTGAAGATTTCTAAAAGCAGTATGCATGCATTTTCTTTTTTTAAAAAAGAATATGAAACACTAAATTTAATCTTAGAGAAAAAAAATATATACAACAATGAAATATTTTAAGTGGCTTTAGTCAAAATGCACTACTGTTCGGTGTTGCAGATCGCGATTTGGGAGCGAGTTTGGTGGGTTGGAGAAGACGATTTGAAAGGTGGGTGGGTGGGGGAAGGGGGAGGGTGGAGAAAACAATTTGGGGGGTGGGGGTGGTGACAGACGTTTTGGGGGTGGGGGTCGTTGGGAAGATGATATGGGATGGGAGTGGTTGGGGAAGATGATATGGGGATGGGGGCGGGGTTATTAATATTTTTTTAATTTTAATTAATTATATAAAAATTATTTTTATAGAAATGACAAATGTCCTTTTATAATTGGTCGCTTTCCACGTCATAGCGCGTGTAATACACGCATAATATATATTGTTGCTGACTCAGCAAATAGTGTCAAATGACACACTTTATAGCTATTTGAGGGGTCAAAAGTGAACAATATCCATTTGAGATGCCAAAGTAAAAGATGATGTCAACTTGAGGGACCTGGCGATGTATTCTGCCTAATAAATATAAGGAAAAAATCGTATGCATGTGTAACCATTTTATTTACTACTATATATAAGTGAAGGTTAAGGTGACTAAAATTACCGAAATACCCTTAGTAGTCACCCAACCTTCACTTATATATATTAGTAAAGTAAAAAGCAATATGCATGTGTAACCATTCTATTGCACCATAAAAATGAGGACTAAACTAATAAATATAAGGAAAAAATTGTATGCATGTGTAACCATTTTATTTACTATTATATGTAAGTGAAGGTTGGGGTGACTAAAATTACCGAAATACCTTTGGTAGTCACCCCAACCTTCACTTATATATAGTAGTATTAGTAATTTATTAGTTTTATCATCATTTTTATGGTGCCATAAAATGGTTGCATATGCATATTGTTTTTTTCTTATATTTATTAGTTTTGTCCTCATGTATTATTTTAATAATATTTTTATTTAGATCTTTGTAATTGAATTATATGTGGTAGTATTTTTTTATAAATATCTTTTTGTTCCTTATTAAATGATTACCAAGGATATTTCAGTAATTTTACTGTGCAATAAAATGATTACACATGCATATTGTTCTTTCTTTATATTTGTAAGTTTTGTCCTCATTTTTATGGTGCAATAAAATGAATAGACGTGCATATTATTTTTTTCTTATATTTATTAGTTTTGTCCTCATATATTATTCTAATAATATTTTTATTTATACCTTTATAATTGAATTATACATGGTAGTAATTTCTTATAAATATCTTTTTGTTCTTTATTAAATTGCCTGCTTTTTATACCCCAAGGGTATTTCGATAATTTTATGGTGCAATAAAATGGTTACACATGCATATTGCTTTTTCCTTATATTTATTAGTTTTTTCGTTATTTTTATGGTGCAATAAAATGGTTACACATGCATATTACTTTTTTCTTATATTTATTACTTTTTTTCTCATGTATTATTTTAATAATATTTTTATTTAGACCTTTGTAATTAAATTATACATAGTAGTAATTTCTTATAAATATCTTTTTATTCCTTATTAAATGAATATCAAGGGTATTTTGATAATTTTATGGTGCAATAAATATTTTGGAATCGATGTATGTTCATATGCATGCGTAACTATTTTATTTACCACTATATATAAGTGAAAGTTGGGGTGACTAAAATTATCAAAATATCCTTGGTAGTAGTAATAAAGTAATAGTAATAATTATAATTATAATGATAATAATAATAATATAATAATAATAGTAGTAATAGTAATAGTAAAAAAAGATGAATATATAAGTAAAGATTTGGTAGTACCACAAAAGACAAATTAGTAGTACACCAAACCTTTACTTATATAAAATAGAAATAGAAATATTAATTTTATTTCTTCCTCGTTTTTTTTTTTTTTTCATTTCACGTGTATTTTGTCTTTTTTTTAATCCTTTTCATTTATATATCTCCAATAATATTGTGGAACTCTCTTTCTATTTGCTTTTATCTATATCAGATTTTATGAAATTCTATATATTAATAAAATTTGATTAGGGTGATCCTATATTTGGAGAGGTTATTTATTATATTATATTTATATATTTTTTAAAAATAAATTTTGAGATAATTGTCGTAAGTTGAGTGATTTTCTAATATAAAAATTATTAGTTAAATAATTGGTTGAGAACTTTATCTCAAATTATATATTTTCATAAAATACATTAACTAGATCACAAAATTTTGAATATCCATAATTAAAAAAAGAAATTCGTAATTTGTTCTAAATAATGTGTGAAATATGGAACGACGACAGGCCCAAGCTACGCAAAATAAATACTGAAGGTTGGTTCTAATTACTTGTAAGAAACTATACAACTTTTCCCCAATTAATAAGTATTGCATGTGAAAGAGCACAATTATAACCAAAAAAAAAAAAAAGTAAATGGTAGTGAGTCAGAACTCAGAAGTGCAGCACCCTGCACCCGCTTAAAATGAAAAAAAGTTATTTAGATCCGCTTAAAATATATCCTGTAATATATTTAAAATCACTCAGTTTCACACTTGCATCGTTTCATTGTCATCCCTATTCATGAGATTTTGCAGCAATTTATACATTTCAAAATATTTGCTTCTCTTATAACAAACTCTGAAGAAGATCCCAAGTCAAAGTAGTGAATCATATGAATTAAAAAAAATAGTAGTAATAAATAATTGTATTTCTGATGTGCTGATAGTGTGTGAGTGTGTGTCATAAAGTGTTATAAAATTCATTTTTCATATGTAGGAGGATATAATGTTCATCAGGTTAGTTTAAGCGTGGCTTAATTTTTTGAAATAATTTTACGAAGTGTTTGATATCTTTTCCCAATGATAATTTAGGTTCATTCTATGAACAATCTTTAGCTACTAGCATTTTAAATCTTCATTTGTTTTACTTTTTTTGCCTTTAAATCTTCATGTAAAACCATTATTTAATCTTTATTTAATATTATTCTTTTTTTCATCGTATTAATTTATCTCAGCACTAATTGAGTAAAGGTAAAAATGAAAACATATAGTTAATTATATTTTAATTTTCTAAAATAACAACTATTTTGCATCAATCTTTTTTAAATAAACATCAAATAAAGTAGACCGGAGGAAGTAATACTATGACGCGATCCAAAATAACAAGTAAAAATTTTATTTGTTAAGTACAAGCTATTAAGTCATTTGGTTGGTGGGATGAAATGAGATAGACAGCCACTGCAAGTCTCTCATAGGCATGCACCAACCTTCTATTCTAGCCCTACTAGAGACTAGGATGGTTGATCATAGGAACTTAGCTGGTGAGCTGGGATTTCCCTATCTTCTTTATTTTCATAAAGGACATCTCTATCTCTGCCCAAGCCATCCATGCTACTGTTAAGGTTAGTTCTCCTCTCTCCCGTTGGATTCTTAGTATGCTAGTAATATTTTTTCGTTTAGAAGAACCATCTAGGATCAATTAATGTGTATTACTGATTCTCTCCATACTCTTGAAAGTGATAGTTGGTTCATAGGTGGTGACTTTAATGAGCTATTGATTGTCTCTGAGAAATTTGGGGGGAATAGTATTAATAATAATAGGGCCTTTGTTTTTAAAGATTGTCTGAACCATTGCAACCTCATAGATCTTGGTTTCAGAGGAAGTAAATTCACTTCGTCGAACATGAGGTATAGAAATAGGCATAATCTTATCTTAAAAAGGCTTGATAGGTGCTTTGCTAATGATTATTGGATTCACCTCCACCCTAATGCTTCTATCCTTCATCTTTCTAGGACTCACTCTAACCACTCCCCCTTTCTTCTAACTTTTGGTAGAAACCTTCATATCACCCATAAACCCTTCAGAGTTGAATCAATGTGGTGCAATCACTCTGACTTCCCTCACCTTGTGGCTCAATCTTTTCCTTCAGTGTCCAACCTCACCAGAGCCACTTTAGACTTTGCTGATATTGCCACTGCCTGGAATAGAAACACCTTTGGTAATATATTTCACAAGAAAAAACACCTGCTAGCTAGGCTGGTTGGTATCTAGCAGTCCCCCAATTATCCTACTAGACCTTTCCTTCACAATTTAGAGACTGAGCTCACCAGTGAATACAGTTCTATTTTACGGAATGAGCAAGATTTTTGAATGTTAAATTCAGAATTAATTGGCTCATCGAAGGTGACCAAAATACTAGGTTCTTCCACACCTTCACCCTTAATAGAAGGAAAAGAAACAAGATTCACTCCCTTCAGGATCAAGGTAGATGAATTCATGATCATGAAGGCATTAAAGATGTTATCATATCTTACTACTCTTCTCTGTTCAAGACTGATCACCTGCAGGCCTATTTAAAGTGTCTGAGAAACCCTTCTCAGACTGGTTTCACTCCTTCTACTTCCCACCCAATCCTGGATTCCATCCCTTCCCTAATTGAAATTTGAAATATTATTTTGTTTTTTTGGACCTGATGGTATGCATCTTTTTATGTACCAAAAGTTTTGGGGCACCTTTGCTCTTCTCCTCTTAGATTTCTGCACCGTCACCTTCACTCATGGGATTATGGATGCTCAGGTGAACTCCACTTACCTGTGTCTTATTCCTAAATGCAAAAATGCCTCTATCCTAAAGAATTTCAATCCATTGGCCTTTGTAATACCCAGTATAAAATTATCACCAAGATAATTGTCAATAGAATTAAACCCTTTCTCCAATCCCTCATTGGAGACACCCAGGCCAATTTTTTATCTAGGAGAGAACCTCAGATAATGTTATTATTGTTCAGGAGTAAAATGATCATTTCAGAAGAATGAAAGGGTTAACCCCTAACATAATTTTGAAAATTGATCTAGAAAAGGCTTTTGATAGGCTTGAATGGTCCTTCATTAGACAAGCCTTTTTTTATTTTAACTTTCCTCCGGGCCTCTCCTATTTTATTATGTCCTGTATCTCTTCTTCTTCCATTTCTATCCTTGTTAATGAAAGCTACACTCATAGATTTCAACCTACCAGAGAAATAAGATAAGGGGATCCTCTTTCTCCCTATATCTTCATTCTCTGTATAGAGCTTTTTTCCAGAAGAATAAATCATGAAGTAGATACACTGCAATGGCATCCCATCCAAATCAACCATAGGGGGCCAAAAATATTCCACCTATTCTTTGCTGATGACTTAAACCTTCTTTGCTAGAGCTGATCAATTCAATTGTTCCACCATTGTCAGAACCTTTCATAACTTTAGCATCTTTTCTAGTCAAAAGGTTAATTTGGAAATTTTAAAATGTTATTCTCCACAAATTGTCTCATTTCTCCCAAAAACCTTATCTCCTCCACTCTTGGATAAAATCTAGCCAAACTTTTGGGAGGTACTTGGGCTTTCCTATTTTCCAAGGTAAACCTAAGATGTTTGATTTTCAATTCATCCTTGACAACATCAGCAATAAACTCGCTGGATAGAAGGTCAAATTTTTGAATATGGCAGGGAGGACCACCCTTGCTAAAGCATGCCTTAGCAGTATCCCCAACCATGTTATGCAATACATCCTCCTCCATGGGAAGATTCATAATCACACTGACAGAGCCCAAAGAAATTTCATTTGGGGATCCATTGTAGAGAAAAAATGCATATGATCAATTGGGCTACCATCACTCATCCTAAACACATGGGGGACCTAGGCATGCAACAAGGTCATATCAAGAATGAAACCTTGTTGTGTAGCCTATCCTGGAGACTCCACTCAAATCTCACTTCCTTATGGGCTAGAGTCCTTCAGAAAAGTCATCTTATGGGGAAACTTTCTTCTTCTTCTTCCAGGACTTGGAGAAATGTTCACAAAGCTTGGTCCCTTTGTAAAGAGATTGTCCAGTTATCTGTCTTCAACGGACACAAGATTGATATTTGGAAGGATAGATGGATCCCCTGTCATCCCCCTTGGTTCTGTCATTCAAGGCCCTTCCAAAATCTAACTCCCGACTCAAGCTCTCCTCCTTCTGGCAAAATGACACTTGGAGATATCCCTAGGGATCTTCATCTTAGTATGTACAACTCCTTTAAGCCTGATCCTCTCATTACTACTGACACCCCTCTCTGGACCCTTACTAGAAATGGGATATTTTCCTGCAAGACAGCCTATCAACACCTTGCATCCATAAGACAATCTCTTCCCCCAATCCCACTCCTTTTGGTTGAATCTGGAAACTCCCTATTCCTAATAAGCTTAAATTTCTCCCCTAGTTACTCCATCACAATAGCCTCCCTATTAACTCCACTTTTGCTTATAAAGGACTCCACATTACACCCTTCTGTCACTACTATTCTCTTCAATATGAAGACATTCCTCACCTCTTCTTCATTTGTCCTTGTGCCAACTCTCTCTAGAAATACCTCATTTAACTTTACCAGGGTGACTATGACATCAATCTTCTCATGTTTCACCCTGCTAATTGGAACACAACCTAGAAGCTTATAAAGAACTCCAACTTTGACAATCTGCTCAGCCGGGCAACCCTTCTCCCTTTTTGCCTTTGAAATATTTGAAAGAATAGGAACTCCAACGTTTTCAACAATAGATCTTCTCACTCCTCTTTCAGATATGCCTATTCTGGAGCTGTTGAATTCTCCTAGTTGAGCCCAATCCCAACTCCCAAAAAGACTAACATCATTCAAATAAGTTAGAACCCCTTTCCTAGACAGTGCTTTAAGCTTAATACTGATGGCTCCAGCCTTGGAAATCCGGGTAAAGGAGGTATTGGTGGTGTCATTTGCAATGCTAATGGTGAATGAGTTTGGGATTTTTCTCAAACTTTCCTTCATGCTACTAACAATTTCATGGAACTTTTGGCCTTTTGGAAAGGCCTCCAACTAGTTCTTGCTCATAACTTAACCCCCATTATCATTAATATTGACTCTGAGGATACAATCAAAATGCTAAAACTGTGTATGACCTTTTTAACTCCTTTATTCATGAATGTAGGTTGATGTTGCAATGTTAGGAAGACCTCTGGTCCAGCATAGCTACCAAGAACAGAACAAGGTAGCAGATTCTCTAGCAAAGGAAGACGCAAAAAGAAACTTTTTGAACAACTGTAAAGTTTTTGTCTCCCTACCTCTTTTGTAGCCCACATTTTCTGGGATGATATGCTAGGAAAATGCTCCACTAGAACTGTTTCAAGTACTTAGACTCATGCTGCGCGTCAAACTATGTTTGTATTAGAGCCGGATTGAGCTCACTCCCTTTACATTAATTAATGCATTTCTACTTTATCAAAAAAAAAAAAAAGAAAAAAGAAATGAGATAGACAAGGATATCTTATGGATAAGCGCATCCAATGAAACTAGCTATCTATCTTTTACAGAGAATAATTGATCCCACCCTTTTAGTATAAAATTATTCTCAAAACTAATTAGTATTAATAAATATAACCAAACTCATAATAAATTAAACTTTACAAAATATTTCACTCAATTATCCTCCGAGACTCCACTATGTGGGAATACACAAGGTTTGTTATTGTTGTATAATCTTTTATCCCATTAATCAAACGACCCGTTAGTTGTGTCTGAGTTATTTTCACTCAATTATCCTCTTATGCAAACAATGCATAATATCCCAAGTCTATTTTCTTATGCAAACAATCCATAATATCCAAGACTTTATTTATTGCTGCCTTCACATTGAAAAAGCATGAACGAACTACCAATAAGTCAATAACACACATTGAGTCATTGACACTTTAGTATTAAAACAAATGTTGATAATATATAATATCGTTTTATCACAAATGATATTTACATTGTCGTACCCAAAAATATATATATATATATACATGAAACGAACGAAGCAACACAAACGTATGAAAGAGTGATTCAGACAAAATCTTTAAAATTTAGAAACTCGAGGCGCAACAAAATGTAGAGAATGGTGCTATACGGTTGTCAAGAGAGAACATTGAAAGCTTGAGCAGTCCGAGCAACCTTGATAAAAACGTCCTCCAAAGTTGTATCAGAAAGACCCCAAGCATAAACAGTGAATCTACTCTTTGCTTTCTCAACAGCTTGAAATACATCTGCAATTCTAACCTCTTGCTTTGGCAACTCAAACTTCTGTGTCCCCGATATATGGTATATCCTATTGGCATTCGGGGATAAGCGTCGCACCATGTGCTCCACTTCCTCCTCGTTATCCGATGATGTTGTCATCGTAAACACATAAGATCCTCCATATCTCGCCTTCAACTGTCATCCAACAAAGAATTGCATGGTTAGAACAGTCAGAAAAATTAATGGTATCAGATGAGAGGTCGAAAATGTATAAATTGACTCCGCCCTTGCAAGCATTATATTTCAAAGCTAAAACTTCTTAGCCTATATATCAAGTATTCACTTCCCTTTAATCTTACTTATGTACACATATTGTAATTCCTATTAGGATAATACCTGAACCACAATCTCATAATAGCGAGGGAAAGTGGGAAACACAGTAGATATACACGACCTCTAGAAGTTCTAAAAGGCTTAAAATTACCTCTTTGGGGTTTCCTACACACTGCAAGCTGCCATCTACGAATATTCCTAGTCGATCACATAGATGCTCTGCTTCTTCCATTGAATGAGCTGAAATTGTTATCCTTATGAGTAGTCACATTAATGATTAATCAGTGGTAAGGAAGGAACAAGGAGGGAATTCAGGTATGCAAAGTCCAACATACGTTTGGTCATGACATGACGCAACAAGATCCCATTATCAGTACTTTAAAGATTACTTTATAATGTTGTTTAACAAACATGCGAAACTGGAGAAACCCTAATTACACTGGATAGTCCACTCCTAACCGCACAGTCTTTTCACGTCAATGGGCAACAAAGAAGCAAGAGAAGTAAAGTTAAATTACTTGTGAGAATAATTGCTCTATCTTGCTTCGCACGTTTGACAACATTCCATAAGTTATTTCGTGAAGCTGGATCCAGTCCAGTACTGGGCTCATCCATGTAAACAACCTGGAAAATTTCATAAACCACAAGAATGTCAATACACCTTTGAACATCTGATCTTTCCACGAGGATGTATGGTAGGACTAACATACCTTGGGATCTCCAATCAGTGAGATGGCAACACTTAGCCTCCTCTTCATTCCTCCACTGTATTTGCCAGATTGCTTGTCAGCAACACCTCCATGAAACAAGTTGACACTCTTAAGAGATTCTTCAACCGCCTGTAGGCAGAAAAGTATAAGCAACTCAAAAACAAAACAAAAAAACATCTGCTTTGGATGAGGAGTCCAGTTTATTAACATTTTGACTTTCATGTTTGCCTCGACAAGTCATTGACTTTTCTCCAGCCCCAAAACTTGAAGATCACCTGTACATTAAGGATCTTGAGGGTTGTGTGGTGGAGGTTGGGGGAGAGGAAGGACTCAACCAATTGCTTGTGCTAATTTAATCAGTTATGCTAGTTGGCTGTAACTTTGCTGAACAACATTTCTGCTCTAACAGCTTTTGGATGATCAGTGTCAATTTCACAAGCATTCGTCACAAGCCCAAGTAAAAGTTAAGACGTGAGCTATTAACTTACTTGTGTCAAGACTGCTCCTTTAAGATTTTTAAGCCTTCCATAGAAAAGTAGGTGCTCCCTTCCTGTTAACTTTTCCCAAAGTAAGCTGAAATAAATTTATCAATGTAAAAAAAAGACAATTAGTATTACGACACCGACATTTTCAGGAAGGAGAAGGGATCACATGTCAACTTGACTTAAGAGAAAATATATTCTTACTCATGCTGCGGACACACACCCATGTTGCTGTATATCATATCCATGTCTGTTCGTATATCCATACCGTGAGCATATGCAGTACCAGAGCTTGGTTTTATGAGCCCAATCATCTGTTAGCAGAAAATGATCACTAACAGGTATAGAGTTTTCAATTTAGCAATCTAAGTAAATGGAAAAAGAATCAGTACACATTAAATCAATTACAAAATGAAGGGCACTAAGAATCTACTTTTGAAGTTATAAAGGTCACATCCTTGAGTGACTGAAACAGATTTACAAAGATACATCTAGCACAAAACAGACAACAGAACTGACCATGCTAATAAAAGTAGTTTTGCCAGCACCATTGGGACCTAGCATACCAAAACATTCCCCTTGAGGCAAAGCAAGTGACAATCCTCTCACTGCAAATTTCTCAGGGTTACCATCTCTCCCTGGATAAACCTTTTTCAAATTGTCACAAATGATGGCTTGACTTGTACTTGATTCTAGCAACTGTTCAACTCTCTCCCTCTGTTGAAAGGAGGTCCACATAGTCAGTTTTGTAGATGGAAACAAATAATAAAGGACAACCCGGTGCACTACAGCTCCCGTTATGTGCAGGGTCCGGGGAAGAGTCAAACCACAAGGGTCTATGTACGCAGCCTTACCCAACATTTCTGCAAGAGGCTGTTTCCACGGCTTGAACCCGTGACCACCTGGAAAAATGACAAAAATATGTTTTTCACTAGAAACGTTAAGTGTTTACCTCCTGAACAACATCAGGTTTCTCCATTTGTACAAAAACTTTAGACCCCAGCCTTTTTGAACTAAGTTTCCTGACAAGACGGGAACGCTTCTTCCGGGAGTTCCACAAGAAAAAAAGGGGATCTTTCCCTGATGATGAAATCTGATCAATGTAATAAGCAAGAACGAGAAATACCAACCACTGCACTATCATAATTATTAGGATCTCCTTCATCCCATTTTTCCCATCACTCAAATCTTTCCATCTCATACCATCTGTTCCCATTAAATTACCATGGAAAGCATATTCAGCAAACTCGTATAATCCACGAAAAAGAGAAAATCCAGGATAAAGTTCCATAACTATAATCCAGCCTCCTACAAAGTCATGACAGTATATTTACCAGAAGATTAGCATACAAAAGTGAAAAACAAAACCAAACAAAATATCAGGACAAATATTGGCAAAACAATCCCACCACCATCTCAATTTTAGCATAATTTTCGGCACAGAAGAGAAGGAAAAGAGAAGAAGTTGATTTTATTGCCTAATGGAAGTACATAGATTCCCTGCTCCTTGATAAACGAAGGGAATATTAGAAGGAACAAAGTAATTTGTTCCCAATTTTCATTCAAAGCCCGGAGGCATTAAAAAACATTGACATGGAACGGTTGCTAACCCCTGAGTTGGTCCATCTCCTCATATCCTTCTACATATCCATAATTTCCCTCTCCCCCCACACACGCAGAGTATGGTAAAATTACAAACTGAAGACAGTAAATTAGTAAAATGACATTGCAGCAGCAAATCCAACAGAAAAATGTAAAAAGTCAATGGTTGTATAATTTTTTTTTTTGAATACTGTACTAGAGTCCTATCAAACATGAATTAGTAACCTTCTCACACCATTCGTTAAATTTTTATAACGTGAAGCCACTTATATTAAATACAGTCAAGAGAAAGAACGGATTTTTTCGGGAGCAGTGGTAGAGAATGATGATGGGCCGACGCACTCTAACCACTTAGCATTCCTTCTTTTTGACTTTTTGAAGGATTCGTGAATATCAATTCCTTCTTCTCTCTCGACCCTTTACTGCCTTTATACCTACCTTCTAAAATATCCCCACAAACTTTTTGGCCCCTCCCGGCTACCCTTTCTTTCTCAGACGATATTCTCCTTATTCTAAACAATATTTAGTATTTCCTGAGACAGCTAGGTAGCAGATAAAAGAGACCACCGTGCCATTAATTTTCGGTGTACAAATTGAATGATGCAATCCCCTCAAAAGGTCCCCCAATGAACTGCAGGTCTGTACAATCTGGAAGGTGACTCGGTGTTGCGACTTTTGAGAATCATGATTTATAGTTCCAACTAGATGATCAAAGAGTTAGCAAGACATCCTAAAATTTCCTGAACTTACTGGGAAAGGAATCATCCTGGAGAAAGAACTGGAAAAGGGCTGCTGCCAAGAGTCCGTTTGCAAACACCATCATATAGCCAATGACTGTTACAATATTAAGAAAGAAGAATTAGTCATATAATGTTTGTTTCTGAAAGTTAATATGAAAAGTTGGTTCATCCTTGCAATATTAACAGCAGCTTCTATTACAGATATCAAACCTGTGGCTGTCTTGACATTCGAGAAAAATGCAGCAACTAGAAAAGCAAGGGACACTTGCAAGTTTATGTAAAGGAAGTAAAACACGAACTGGATGCTGTAATCATTAAGTAAAAAGAACTTCAAGCCTGCAAAAAGTGAAAAGGGGAAAAATGAAATTTTTGTATAGGACAACTCCAGTTAACAGCAAGGCTCAACCAAGTAACTGTAAATTTACCTACTAATGAGCCAAAAAGCACAAAACATATCATGTATAGAGTAGATACGACCAAAAAATAAGCATAAGAAATCATCCAATAGGGAACATCCGCAAGTCCATGCATTTTCATCATGATTCTTAGTTTCTGCTGCTTCTCATAAACTAGAGCTATCAAAACAACCTGCACATAATCAATCATGCAATAAATATGACAAGCATAAAGAATTAAATAGGATGGTATGATAAATAAAAAGATTAAGATATGTATAAAGGCTGATAGTATAAACTTAACCAGGCATGACAGTAAAGAAATAAACATTGAAGGAATTTCAGAAATACTGGTCGTCAAAAGGTGCAGTAATGCTCAGAAAACCTCATGATTGACTAAGTGCCGAGTTAAAGAAGCCTTACACTATGAAAAGAAGTTTATCATGTTCACAATGATGAATTATTGGAATAACTAAATCAACAATTTATAAGTATTAATGAACTAATGTATCGACACCCCCATCAGTCTTTATTCTCGTAAACTAACCAAGAAATAACCATGTAGAGCTAAAAAGGAAGAAAAGGAAGACTTAAAACTCATCTGTGTGACTAAATATGGTGTTAACTTTCATTCCTCATTCCTCAACACACAAAATTAGTTAAATACTAAAAAAGGCAGTTGATAAGTGCAAGCACACTGCCTAAGTAATGGATGGATGACAAGTTGGCATCACTGATAATAGGAAACGGATTTGTCTGCCATGGAGATGGTTACATATTTACTTACAGGAAAAAGTTGTGAAACCACCCATGTAAAGAACAGTGGTCCCAGGACGGAAGAAAAGTCCAGCCTGAGTGTTGTTTCTGGTTTGGGCATTTCTTTGACAAACTCGAACAACATTCTTGCCGAAGGTCCAAGTAAAAACTGAAGGTAAGCATTTGATGCCTGTACATAACATTTAGCAAGAATTTGAAACATCATTTACATGAATGAGTTCAGTGTAACTACATTTAGTCTTCCATAAATAAACAACACAGATTGCAGATGTAGATACTAATTCCTTTCCATTCAAGAAGAAGTGCAATGTGAAGCAAATCAGTCTGATGACCTTTGACTTGCTAGTGAGATAAGGAAAAGACAACTAGATATTTCTTATGGTCAATATTGAAACAACATGATTCTTACAAATTAGCTGGAAAATTAAACAACATGACGAGCTCACAATTACATTTTTCAATGCAAAAGAACTTATTTCATCCAGTTCCATTACGAAGTACAAATATGATCAGTATTAGCATTTCTAGCTCTTTCAAAAACAGCTGCTTCTTGTCATTATTAAGTACTATTCTTCTCTAAACTTACTAAGAGAGAAAGGAACTTAGACAATCTATAGTATGATCTAATGAGCAATCAAAAGTATAAGGAGAGGATTAAGGTCCGTCCAGCTAGTACCAATTTCTACACAAGGCAGTCATACAGTATTAAATTAAGACAAGTCTCTTTCCAACCTTAAACCGTACCAGCAAATATTTTTCGTATATCTGTGTGTGTGGATATAGATATGCAAATTTTAGTTATTTACATAGACTGAAGTCGCCAAGTCGCCAAACATATATAAATTGATTATGAGAGATTACAAGTATCATAAAGCAGGGGAAAACCAGCGCAACAAGGTTAAAATTAAATGCACTGAGAACTTCAAACATTTGAATTATTCATCCCATGCCTTATCCTGCCCTACTCAAGTAAATGGAACTAACTTTCAGGAATCTCTTAATACCTATTAAGGAATTCCTTCAATGTGATATAATCAACAATACAAAATTTACAAGGGTCAAGGACAATTTGCATACAGAAGAACATGGAAGTAGAAAGTGGAAGGTTTACCAAATTCACCGAACGAGGAACCCTTGTCAATGCTATAGGTGAACTGCCTGAGTCGTTCTTATACGTAGAGTTATACCAAATACTAACATTGAAACTATTTCTATTTGAATTGAGGAAATCATATGCTGCGAAAAAGAGATCAGACAAAGTTAAGATGATACTGGAATAGCATGTTTATACATAAGGACATTTACGCAGAGGGAACCA
The DNA here is from genome assembly GCA_030864225.1 of Capsicum baccatum var. pendulum. NCBI lineage: Eukaryota > Viridiplantae > Streptophyta > Magnoliopsida > Solanales > Solanaceae > Capsicum > Capsicum baccatum. The sequence continues at coordinate 22,184,281 of CM061554.1, read as the reverse complement.
GAGAAACCTGCTATTATCTCATTTATCTTTCCCTCTGAATTCCCCTTCCTATAACCTTTATAAAGCTCATCGTTGATCTCATCAGAACTATTACGCCACAACTGTAAGCCTTTTAGACAACTTATATCTGCACCAGACAAGTAACAAAGCTATAAACTATATAAACTCAATATGGAAAAGATATAAAGCTTATTTGTGTGGAAGGATATAATTTTTTTTGACATTACTCGACTACTTTTATATGTAGCAGCAATTTAATATTAGACAGAATATCAATGCATGCGTTTATATTCCCATCCTTTATAAATGAGTAGAGTAAAGGGCAACTCGGTGCACTAAAGCTCCTGCTAAGCGCGGGGTCTGCGGAAGGGCCGAACCACAAGGGTCTATTATATGCAGCCTCACCATACATTTCTGTAAGGAACTATTTACAAGGTTTGAACCTGTGACCTCCCCCTCAAATGCGCCAAGTAAAAACCTAAGAATTTATTGAAATGGTTTGAAAAGCTTGTTCAGGCTGACTAAAACATCTCAAAGCTAAAATATCTTTCGTAATAGAAACTTTCCCTACTAGGATCACACCATAACCGAAACATTTAGACTCAACTTCTCTAGCCAAAGCTTAAACTATCCCTACGTTATTTATACATGCAATATCTAACATCCAAAAAGTTAAGGCTAGTGAAAAGGCAGTAATGAACATAAATTGACTACCTTGCTGAACAACTACAGAACCAATATCTAATGGAACGGAAAATGTGGAGTTTGGAGAACACTGAGAATGAAGGTTGTAGACTGGCAGGTTGGAGAAGAATGCTGGCTCAAGAAAATTCATAACCTCAGTTGGTGACTCAGAACCCTGAAAATTTGAAATGTGATTCATCATAAAACAAAGAGTAAATTGTGAACCAATGAACAGTGAGATCTCAAGGGAATGCAAAAAGTAAAATACGCTAAACGAAGAGAGAGGCTCACCAAGACATTATTGGCTAATCTATACAAAACGTCAGAGGAATTTACTGTTGATCCACTGCTGAACAAATTTCTACGCACGCCTATTAAGATCCATAACATTAGACATACATTAGGAATCATTCCGAGAAAATACTCAATTCACTTCTAGTATAATAGGATCACAGTAAAACAATTCATACTTTCACCAAAAGTCTGATTAGTTCCAGTCAGAAGTATAGTAGCTGGACAAGAACCCGATACTCTGCAGGACTCATCAGGCAAGTCCCCAAATGAAGTAAAATCAGTCCGTACAGCGCGATACATTGGTGCAGGTATCTGTAACAACGGTGTCCATTCCGGTGGACTAGGAATCGGACATGTGCTGACTTGGTCCAAATCTGAGTATTCTATACCACATACTTGTTCACACTTTCCATCACCATTTTGGTCAACACATTTGCAGCCACATCTGTTTGATGATTTATCCAACTCCTTGTTGACCAAACTTTGAATGAGAACTAGCAGTACACAAAGTATTACAGGAACCAATATTAGGCGAATATTTGATCTCACATCTCGTTTCTGCAACACAAAAGTAAATAAATAAAGAGTTAAACATACCATTTCACACTACAATAGTACAATTCAGTTTGCAACTTTTACATTTTACCTGAATATAATGTATAGAAACTAGAAAGTCTATTAACCAACAACAAAAAAAAAACAATCTAATTTAATTTTTGCTTCAGATACAAACGGAACAACTTAATTCGAGCATTATTATTCTCACAAAAAGGTAGATGATTCAAACTTCAAGCATCAATCATAAAGTATACTCGCTCCATTTCAATTTGTTTACGTTACTTTCTTTTTTAGTTCGATTCAAAATGAATCTCTTTCCTTTTTTCGCTAACTCTTCACTTTCAACTTTCATGTGCGTGTTTAACACAACAAAATTAAAATACATTTTGATAAATTTTATGATTATATGATTTAAAATTTTTGTTTCAAGTCAAAATCAAACAAACAAGAAACCGAGAGACTACATACCTGAAAAGTCAAATTCTTTCTGAGCAAAGCATTAGCTTGAGTGGAGAAGCTTGCTGGACCATGCACTGAATCCGCCATTTTCGAAGTGAAAGTACTTTTTATTTTTTTATTTTTAAATTGTTTGAAGTTATTGAAAGAAGTTCGTTAAGAAATTTCCATTTTTGATCTTTTAGAATTCGGGATTCAGAATGCAAATGCGTTTCATTGAATTTATGAATTTCCTTTATATAGTAGTTGAGGCAAGTTATATTCTTTTGAATTTACATAAATTGACGAAAATGCCCTTTTGTGTCGTTTTCATTTCGGTAAATGAGTCTGTTTAAATGACTAAACTACCCTTTTAGATTACGCGGTCTGATTTTGTTTAGTACGCGCCGAATATTCATTTTTCTTTTTTTCCTCTTGTTCTTGTTCAAATTGTCAATCTTATAATATATTTCCACATCAACTAAGAAGTAACGACTAATGAAAATGGGATGTAGTTTTGAAATCATAGAAAATATTACTCCCCTCCGTTTATTTTTATTTATCCAATATAAATAAATATCTAATTTAAAATATCAAAAAATAATTTAACATTTTGATATTGTAGCAAATCCAAATTCTTCACCATATTAATAAGAATTCAAACACAATTACAATTTTAGATTAGAATAGTAATTGCAAGACTCAAACTAGAGAATTACAATGAAAATATTGAATTAAAAATAATTAGTAATATAGATAAGAATGAGGATGAGAAGTTTAGGCTAAGAATGGATATGAGAGGAAGTTTAGGATCAGCAATACGCATAATCTTATTTTTTCTTGAAACATGTTATTTATTAACCTGAATCTCATACATAATCAGTTAATGCGACATGCTATTTATTAACCTGAATCTCGTACATAATCAGTTAATGCAATATTGAGGTGCTTTACTATAATTAATCACGTCCCTTTTAAAAAAATATTTATTTTATTCTTGTTATTAATTACTATTTATTTTTTAATACATAAATATAAAATTAATTATATTAAAAGAATGATACAGTAAACTAATCATTTTAGTTATTACTATTTTTTATGGAGCATTTTCGTTATCTAATACTCCTATAGTATTTCAATCAGGTAGTTCATTGAATGAACAATTCAATTAATCGTTTTGTATTTTAAGTGTCAAAAGCCTTTGAATGTAACACATTAGAAAAGCCGCACGTCTCAACAAAAAAATGGACAGCACTATGCCACTATCATTCTATCATTATTCTGCTTGAATTAATTAAGTCGTCATGAATTATTACCAATATGTTCTATTCAAAGTTTAACTATTAAAAAAAGTCACAATAAATAATTGATTCACACATGCAAACACGGATTCAAGCGGGGGCGGATCCAGAATTTTGAGTGAGGGGATTCAGTAGTACATATACGGACTAATTGAAGGGGGTTCAGTCTCTATTATTTATGCATAAAAAAAAAATTATCATGTAAAATAGTATAATTTTCCAACGAAGGGAGTTCGGATGAAACCCCTGGAATACATGTACATCCGTCACTGGATTCAAGAAGTGCATCACAAATACATAATCCATTCGTTCCATATTAATTTATCATCTTACTAAAAATTAATTATTCTATATTAGTTATATTGATCACCTTAGTAAATAAAAAAAATAATTAATTAAAATCTTTTCATATTATCTTTAGAATTACTTCTTTTTAAAAGTAGCATACTTATTTATAAATTTTTTAAAATAGTATATTTTTTTATTTATGATTTCTTATTATGCGCGTGAGGGAGAATGTAATTGACTTTCTTAACTCAGAAGAAAGCATGAAAGTTCATGACACTTTACTGTAAATAATAAAATAAATAAACAAGACATTTTTTGTTTTATTTTTTGGACTACATGATCTGACTTCAGCTTCTTCAGCTGAATATTCGCCCCTAATTTAATAAGCGATTAGTTAACGTTCAATTCACATTAAAATAACTAATGATATTTCCCCCCCACCCTTTCACCTCAATAACGTTTGAATAAATTATCTGTGAATGCTATTTGAATAAACTTTTTCGTTTACTTATTAAATATCAAAAATAAAGTAAGAGTTTATGATTTATTTATTTTTGAAAAAAAAAGAAGGAGAAACTGCATATAAGTACAACTCACTCATAATTATTTTTTTTCTTGCTATTAAGTTTGTCAACATTAATATAATATAGTATTTTAATTAGCTCACTACTTTAACTAACCAACTAATTTTAAGCGTAAAAAAATCTTAGAATCTGATTTCTTTCTTTATAAACAAAAAAAAGGGCATGAGAGAGAGAAGGGGGGAGGGAAAGAGAGAACTCATTATTCTACCCTGAATCATAGTGCATCATCATAACCTAAACATGAGAGGGGCTTGACCAAATTGTGTAAATATAATGAAATAGAAGAGATCCTAATTATTTGATTATATGTGGGATCAACAAGGATCATACTATAATAGAGATCTAACTCCTGATGCCGTCTTAGTTATGAGGTGAGCAACTTCGAAGTAATAGTGTAAAATTAACATGTTTAGTTGAATTTGCACGGATTAATATTGTTGAGTTGATAAATAGATGAGTTATTGACCCATTCAAGGTAAAATGCAGGTCATAGCCCAACACACTTAATTCTTACTAAATTTAATATTTTTTTAATTGTTCTTTAATAATTTATTTAATACCTCATAAAACTATGTTTTTCCTATATTTCGACTATATATGGTATGTCAAACCCAAAAAAAAAAACATTTTTAAAATATTTCAACAAAATTTCTCAGGTATCAATTTGAGCTACATATGAACATGCATGAATTAGCAATAATCTTCGAATCATATTCTAATGACTAAGATAAGTGACAATTACTAATATTTGCTGTTTGTTCTAAAAATGAAGCCCGGCACTTGCTCGTGGGCCGCTATGAAGGAGTGCTGATTTGGGCCGAGTCGACGAATTTTAGAAACTGGCCCACTTTCTATCGACTTGTGGGCCCAACCTTTGCCACGTAGACTGAAAAATCCTCCAAAGGCAACTTCCGAAATTGTGATTGACCCTGGACAGATTATGTAGATGCAAATAATTACTCATAATGACCGTAGAATTTAAAATTAACAGTAAATTATAAAAGGTTTTACAGAACTGAACTTGTGTATAGAAAACTGATTTTTGTAAAATAAACGCAAAGTGGAATAATCATTGATAAAATTTACTCCTAGCTTTTATAAAGATTGATAATTTTGAAGGTCATAACCAGTGGCGGAAATAAAAATTTATATAACGGAATTAAAAAATAAATTCTAGATTGTTGTAACTTTAACATATACTATGATAGGATCTAAAGAAATTTTGAACTCCCGTAGATTCTCCAGGTTAAGAGAATTCAAGAGTTCACATATAACAAAGAGAAAAGAAGTCATGTTTACTCTATTTATTACATAATGTACTTACATCTGATGCATATCAATTACTCGGAATAAATAGTGCCCGTACGTATTAACTATCCATTTCATCTCCATGTACCACGATCAAATAAATTTGTCTGTCAAATAATTAAAGTGAGGTAAAGATCAAATCAACATATGTGCTCGTTAATCAAGTCAAACGAAAAAAATATTACTCTCTCTATTTTCATTATTTGTCAGATTTTGATTTGACACCAAGTTTAAAAAAATATAAAAGACTTTTAACGTGAATCTTGTGGCCGAAATTAAAGATGTACAGAATGTACCAAAACATGTCATGCGGAATGTTAGAATTTTAAAGTTATTTTTTTAAAAAGACATTTTTAACAGCTTAAAAAAAGGAAATTAGAAATTAAGACATAACAAATTAAAACATATGAATAATTTAATTTTGATTTTTTAACAAATTAAAAAATAAAAAATAGAACAAACAAATTAAAACATATGAAGTATTTTATTTTGCTCGTCTGTATCTATAGAGAGATGCAGGGCGGACCTATATACATTTTTTGGATGTTCTGACACCCATTAAATCCGATGCAGAATAGGTATAATTATATATAAAAAGTATAAAAAATGGTGCAAGCTTCACAAAAGCACCCAGGAAATCAAGAAAATAGCTGAATTGTTTTGGTTTTCAAGTGGAACTTTAAACCTTTAAACGTTAATATATATATATATGTGTGTGTGTGTTTGAACCTTACGAACATTCACGATCCATAAATCCTGATTCTGCCACTAAAAATGTGGTATATTATATAACAATGTTTGACCTAAATAATTGAATTCAGAACAACAGATAGCAGATTCCTTTCTCTTTCAGAACTTTGCCATGTGCCACACAGTGACAGAGTCCATTATACTTTTATATCCCTTAAAAAAATGTGGTCATATAATTCTTACAGACTTTCCTACTTATCAGAACATGCATGCTTTAAAAGTTTGGCTTACAATCCATACGTAACAGAAATTTTCAATGAGTTCTCCTAGCTAGGAGCACCAAATACCAATTTAAAGTGCCCTCCGCAACATCAATAAAAGCAATATAATATTACTTTCCCGTTTCAAAATAATTGACTCTTGTTGACTTGATACATTCTTGAAGAAAATATTTATGAGGAACATATTTTACCAAAGTAGCCTTATTAATCATGTTTTGAAAATATAACTACGAGTTTATACACTTTATAGTCATTTAATGATAGGAATAATATTGAAAGAACATAATAAAATTCCCTTCATTTCATAAATTAAGACAACTAAATTAAAACAAATATTTTTTAAAAAAAAGTCTTTTAAAACGGAGGAAATATGAGACTATGAGTATGACCATGTTTTTCGTTCAGGTGAACAAAAAATAATTTATTATCACATTATCCTATGATCAGAAGTGGGGTTTACGAAATTGCTAGCTCGTTTGAAAATACAAAAATAAATATTATTGTAAGTTGTAATCAAGCTTTTCATGAGAAACACCTACGATTGAATAACGTACAAACAATTGTAAGTATCTATTATATTACAGCAATTTATTTCGTTAAGTGTTCCCATGAAATCAGGGGCGGAGTACTATTAGAAGTAAAGATTTTTTCACTGTGAATCAATGAAAAATTTAATTTATAAAACATGATTTTTCAATAAACTAGCTCAATGGAAATATGGGACTTGGTTCCTCTCCATTTTTCCCAAGTTTCTATCTTGATTGATGACATATGTCATAGTTCAAATTAAATGGCTAAGATTTAGTTATTCTAAAACTAGGGTCCCACATTAAGATATTTCACTATGTATAGTAACTTAAATTGATATTAGTTCGAATTATGAATTATAACACATGAATACACAAAATATATTGACTACTTGGTAGTATTTTGTAAGGAGTCAAGTATTACAAGATAATTATGTATTCCTTTACTAAACCGCCATAAATATTATTTGTTTTCATTTTCTCCTTCTCTTTTATTTGTCAACTTGTTCTTTGAAGTTAAACTAAATTAATATTTTAAATTCAAATTTTAAGTGTTTCAAAAATTATATAGAAAAAAAAACTATAGTTCCCATCTTTCATATTAATTTAAATTATTTGATTTTGAGAACACGATAAAACATACTTATGTAGATATTTTATTGAACTTTGCTTTTGTATATGTTCCTTCCATTCAAATGTGGAGTCGTTTGTTAGAGTGTATAAAAATAATATTGATAGAATGTATTAATAATGTTTGTATTAGTAATATTGGTATTATTTATGCTAACATTATTTCTTATACACTTTTTGATGTATAGTGTACAGTATTAAAACTTGTATTTTCAATTTGATATATTTAAATCAAAGTTTAAAAAAAGATGAATTACATATATACATCCTAGGATTCACCCGGGATCCAGCATAAGCTCAATATATATTTATTTATCTGAATTTTTGTGATACAAAATTAATTTAGATAATCAATCATACTTTTAATATGTTTTTAGATATTTTAAGTTGTTAATATTGTAATTTCTAATATTTGTATGTAATTTTTAAATAATATATGTTACTCTCTTTATCCAAACTTTTGTGACATTGATAGTCAATTATATTTTCAAAATAATCTAAGTTTTTAATTATTGTGATTTATAATATTTTTCTTCTATTTCAATTTAAGTGACACTGATACAATTTCGAGAGTCAACCAAATATTTATATCGTTTAAATTTTTTAAATTGTTAATTATTGTGAATAACAGTATTTTTTTAAGTATTTGTTAAAGATATATAATAGATTAAATTATTTTAGATATTTAAAGTTTTTAATTATTGTAATTTATAATATTTTTTATGTAATTTTCAAAAAATATATGTTACTCTCCTTGTCCAGAGTTTGTACACTGATAGTCAATTATACTTCTTAAATAATTTTAATTTTTAATTATTGTGTAAAAATTTTCTACTCTAATTTAAATGACATGATACTTAGATGAACATAATAATTAATTAGAGGTGATATAGTAAAATCACGATTGAAGCAGCGAAATAGACATATCTTAAATGAGTCACAACAACTAATTAGAAATGATATAATAAAATTATTGTAAAAGATACTTGTGACAAAAAGTAAGTGAAATCTCATATATGAATCCAAGTTACTTTAAAACATCAAGAGTTAACTTATAATTTTATATCTATTTTATCTTTTTTATTAAATATTATTTAATTATTTATTTATTTAATACTTAAATAACATATAATAATTAATTAGAGGTGATATTTAGTAAAATTATGATTAAAGCCGTTGAAGCAGACATGTCATAAATGTCTATTCTATAGTTTTATTATCTATTATTAATTTTTTAATATGTAAATAATTTATAATAACTAATTAGGAATGATATAGTAAAATTACGGAGCAAATAACTCAAGCCGACAAGTCGACGGAGAGCTTCTTTAAATACTTAGATGACTTATAATAATTAATTAAGGGTGATATTTAGTAAAATTACGATTAAAGCGGCTGAAACAGACATGTCATAATTGTCTGTTTTACCTTTTTTATTAAATATTATTAATTTTTTAATATATAAATAATTTATAATAATTAATTAAAAATGATACAATAAAAAGTAAAATTATGATTGAAGCAACTGAAATAGACATGTCATAAATGTCTATTTTTCTTTTTACAAATTAAATATTTTTTTAATATATAAATGGATTATAATAATTAATTAGAGACAATATAATAAAATCACGATTGATGAAGTTGAAGCAGACAACATAAACAGGCATATCAAAATTTTCTCTTCTATATATTAAAAAAAAAAATTAGGTGAAATTGTAGTAACAAATAAGAAAGAAAGTAAATTATATGTTTGATATGAAATTAAATAAAGAACAAAATTTATTTAATTGTATCAATTATAATTAATTTTTATAAGAAATTACCATCTTATTAATTAATTTACTTAAATATAATATATTTGAAACAATTTTACACATAAAAAGATAAATACTAAGAATGAAAAATAAATGAAAGATAGAGGGTCCACATCTGTGAAAATAATATAGAAATATGCAAGGTCGTGTGTGATGGCATTGTAGTAAATTTCTTAGATAGCATTGTTGGTAATTAATGTAAAAATACTATTATTATTATTATTATTATTATTATTATTATTATTATTTCTCACTCATTCAATTAAAACACTTATAGGAATAGCAACTGTACATTTGTGGGGAGACTACACAATTGAACACACGTTTAAGAAAGATGTCCGGGATGTTTAAACACACATATTAACAGTCAAAAATTTAAGATTCTGGCAGTAAATTAAGCTATCTTTTTTATTTCATGTGTGCTTTTTTTCTATTTTATATTAATTTTTATACATTTTTTATTTAATTATATTTGTTTTGCTTCGAATTTAACGGACGCCAAGCATCACTTTGTTAACCTAGGTACGCCCCTGGTTTAAGGGACATGTGGGAGTGGTATAGCACACGGGAATGGAGAGTCATTAATTAAGGGACATTGAAAGTGGTATAACTGCAATTAACAAGTTATATAGAGTGAAAATTAAAAAGAAAAAAGTGTTGGCAGGAGATGTAAATTATTCTTTAGAAGCTGTACATTGAGTACGTATTGTTTCACAATTGACTTTCTTTTGGTCAAGTTTTAGCCAGTTGTTCCTAATTTCCCACTCAAATTGCCTCTTAAAGTTAGATACTCTCTCCGTTTCATAATAAGTGAATTGTTAGAGTACTTTTTTATGTTTTAAAATAAGTGAATGATTCACAATTCAAGGTAGATGTTAAAATTTTTTATCAAATTTATCCTTCATTAAATATGCACTGGGAGTGATGTATCACGTGTCTTTGCTTTTTGAAGAGGGTAAAAATGAAAAAACATCATAAATTTATGTCTTTACTTTTTTTCCTTAATATATATGGCAAAATTCAACAATTAACTTATTGTGAAACGGAGGGAGCAGATACCTATGATCTATCTACCAGATTAGTCTTTGAGGTAAATATATTTATATTTATATCGTACAAAAATCATCTAGGATGAAATGTTTTTTTTTTCTAACCCGCCTCGATACATTGCAAGGCATTGGCTAAGCGCATGATTTGTGGAAAGAATGCGAAGGTGAGTAGTATAAAGAGGAAGAAGATGAACAAGTTGAAGGAATCAGCATGGAAATTTATGTATTTTCTATCTGCTGAGATGTTTGCACTTCATGTTACTTACAACGAGCCTTGGTTCACAAAGACTCGATATTTTTGGTCTGGCCCTGGAGATCAGGTTTGCCCTGATCTTAAAATCAAGTAAGCTAGCTAGGATTTTGTGTGTGTACTGTGTGTATATACATACACATAATAAACCTGGTTAATATATAGTTGAAATGTGTGTGTATATATATATGACAGATTAAAGCTGAAAGGATGGTACATGTTCTACTTATACTCCATATTTGCAGTGATCTACTGGGAAACAAGACGCTCCGACTTTGTTGCCACCATGATTCATCACCTAACATCACTATCACTCATTTTCTTCTCTTACATTTTCGGGTAATTAAACGAGTTAATTCTTATTCAATTAATTAAAGAAAGATGTTAATTTAGACTCGATATATATATACACACGTTGGACCACATTAGGCCTATCGGAAGCAACCTCAACCCCACTAAAAGATAGGGGTAATGTTGAAATACACTTCAATATATACCCTCACCACATTGCACTTATGGAACTATACTAAATCAGTGACGAAATCAGGTATTTTACTAAATAGTATCAAAAATCTATATATAGAAATTATATCGACACAACTAAAAATTAAGGGAGTTGCCATTTAGTATATATATACATAAAATTAATTAAAATTTTGACCTGAATAATCTAATTCTTCCGCCAAGAGGGCGTCACTATGTGGCTCAACCACTACATCGAATATGTATAGTTGTTATTATAATAGTATACTATAATATATACACTTGTTCATGAATTAACGAAAATGTATAAAATCTCTATTTTAACTTTTTCATTTTATGAATCTCTTCTTTTTGCCCTAAGCATGTATTGGCACTCCCTTTGACACCATGTACTATGGGTGTCAAACAGGCCAGGCCGGGCCAACCTCGAACCGGTCCTTCTATTTTAACCGGGTTGAGGGCCAATTTTGACACTAGATGGGTCGGGCCGGGCCGGGCCAAACAGTAAAAAATTAAAATCCACCCTAACCCGGCCCACTTAACCCAACCCGGTCAAACCCACCAAAACCCGGTCAAACCCGGTTAAAAAATCGGTCAAACCCGATCAAAAATATATATAAAAAAAAATTTCTTTCAATATACATTACATATACCCACCTATATACATTATAAATACGTTAAATAATATATATACACTATATATATAGTATATACTACATTAGAATTTAAAAAATATATACACATATACACAATTAGTCAATTACTCATATATATGCACCATTCAATGTATATATACTACTACTTATGAAATATACTATAATATATATACATTACAATATATATAGATATACTTATATACTAATTTATAAGACATATACACATGTATACGTTAAATATACACTTCTATAGAAGATATATACACGTGTATACGCACCATTCAATGTATATATACTACTACTTATAAAATATACTACAATATATACATTACAATAGATATAGATATACTTATATACTAATTTATAAAACATATACACATGTATACGTTAAATATACATTTCTATAGAAGATATATACACGTGTATACGCACCATTCAATGTATATATACTACTACTTATAAAATATACTACATTATATATACATTACAATATATATAGATATACTTATACTAATTTATAAAATATATACACATGTATACGTTAAATATACACTTCTATAGAAGATATCCAATTTATAAAACATATACACATGTATACGTTAAATATACACTTCTATAGAAGATATATACACGTGTATACGCACCATTCAATGTATATATACTACTAATTATAAAATATACCCCATTATATAGACATTACAATATATATAGATATAATTATATACTAATTTATAAAACATATACACATGTATATGTTAAATATACACTTCTATAGAAGATATATACACAAATATACAAAACATATGCTACTTAATATAATAAATTAATAATATTTGAAGTAAATTAATAATATATTAGAAGTAAATTTTTAATTCAAAGTAGAAAACTAGAAATTCAATTTAAAATTTTAAATCGTTAAATGAAAAAATATAAAAAGCAAGGACTAAGGAGTGAATGAATTTGAGGAATTTTATTGATTGCAAAATGATCCAAAATTTATAATTTACATGAATGAAAAATCTACAAATTATGCATCATTTTTTCCAACTCATTCATGTTAATATTAACGGGAACTTGCATAGGATAGTCGAAGTCAACGGGGGCAAAATCATGCATTGGACTTGATTCTGCTGAGTTCTCCCGTGAAGTCATAATTTCTTCAAGTTTCAGCTCGTCGCTCGGGTCCGGTTCCATTCCTTGGTTTCTTCTTTCCGCTCTAATCCAATCTCTGAGGCAAACTAGAACATTCATTGCATTGCTTCCCAATGAGTGTCGGTTGTCTCCAAGCTGCTGTCGTCCCTGACTAAAGGCGCTCTCTGATACAACGGTTGACATTGAAACATTCAAGATATCTCTAGCTAATCTTGAAAGCACAGGATATTGTGTTTCATTACTCCTCCACCAATCCAACCTGTTGATCCGTCGTCTGCGATCCTCTGGTGCCGTCCGAAGATAATATTTCAGCTCTTCCCGATAAGTTGATGTGTAAGTTCTCTCATCAACACTGTTCGAACAATTTAAATCAGAAAAACCACTATGTGCCGGCCTTTTAGAAGATGATGGCTCCTTAGGAGGATGAGGAGAGATAGTTGGAGTGATATTTGTAGGTACGGCTAAATCAAATAAATCAGCATAGTGATTATATAATTTTTCTATGTAATCCTTTACATCAGCCGTAGCCGTCCACAAATTAGGTTGTACTTGTTCAGAATCATGGTTAATATTTATTTCTAAGTTAGTATAAATAAGAGTACTAAAGTGACACATATTATTAAATTTCATGCACGGATTTAGCATAGCACCAACCAAGTAAATAGGGGAAATCGGGAAAAATATTTTTTAAATTTTGTAAACATGGCGCCAACAACTTCTTTATAACCTTCTTTATTTTTATATTTTTTGAGCAAACCAGAAATATCGGCTATATATGCCAAAATATTACAAACAGTAGGATAATAAGCACCGAAAAAATCAACCGTAGCTACATAAAATTTTTCTAAAAACTTAACAAGATCATTAATTACAACCCAATCAGAATTATGTAGCATGCAATCAGCAGAATCAGCAAATGAACCGCAATGTTGGTTAAAAGCTAGTGTAATAGGAATTCTATATTTATAACAAGTTTTTAAAAATTCATACGTAGAATTCCATCTAGTATCAATTTCTTCAGGCATCAAAATTGGTGTAAGTCCATTTTCTTGACATTAACTTTAAATTCTCTAATTCTCGATCTACGATTATTTTCTTGAATAAAACCAATGGAAAGACGAATTTTTTCAATATAAAGCTCAAAAAACTCAAGACCATCTTTTACAATTAAATTATATATATGACATGCACACTTAATATGAAAAATTTCAGGCAAGGGCGGAGATAGCGTAGATTTTTTTTTTTTATAGCAGTCTTGTTGTTAGAAACATTATCAAAAGCAATACATAAAATTTTATTTTCGATACCATAATATCAGGCAATTTTAACAATATAATCAACAATAAATTGTCCAGTATGTTTACGATCTTCATCATATAAAAAAGTAAGAATACGTTTTTGCATCACAAAATTACTATCCATCCAATGACAAGTAACGGTTAAATAATCATTTTTATTTACAGCACGACCAAGATCAGAAGTTAGGGACAATCTACATTGAATATTTTTTAACAATGTTGATAAATAAAAATAATATTGTGAATGAAGTCTAAAAATACCAGACCGACAAGTAGTTCTAGGAATACCGTTAAACATAGGATTATAAATTGCTTGTATATAACGAATAAAGGCATCAGAAAAAGGAAAACTAAAAGGCAAACAACCCACAGCTACCATTTTAGCTATTTCTTCCCGGTCCCTCAATTTATTATACCTCTTCGCTACGTAATCGGTTGCTGGGTCCATTCTAGTTTGCGTTGGCCCACCAACATCTCCACCACCTTGTGCAATATTTAACTCTCTTTCGTGATCTTCAGCTATATGTCTCATTAACGTACCCGTACCCCCTTGCTTGCCCCCACTTCTATGCTTATATATTTATTGACAAATATTGCATCACCTCAATATCTGATATACGTTCAAAACATTGCCATGCAACACTAGTTCTTTTACGAGGTCTTGGGGCACTGGGAGGACAGGGAGGGAGATTAACCGATTCAGATCTAACGTTAGCATCTCCTACCGCGGGTGTCTCAGCAATATTTTTATTATCTTCGTCTAAATTAACCGCATCTACTTCATTTTCTTCTTCTATACCGTAATTTTCCTGAGCTTCTACATAATCCATATCGTGAGCACCTACACCTATTTCTTTCTCAAAAGGTGTATCAAGCGGTACCGGAGGCGAAGACACACGGGTATATCTACTACTTGAACTACCTCTACCGCTAGTAATTTGCTTTTTACTACCACTACCGCTTCCGGGACAAAAATTTTTAACACCTTTAGTAGCGAGGTTTCTTAATTTATCCATAATATAAATTAAATTAAACTAAAAATATTCAAAATACACAAATATAATAAAATTAAATATTAAACAATTAATACAATAAATAAAAATTAAACGTAAGAGATGGAACGACAATACCAAATTTTGGAAATATCCGAAGGTTGCGACTTTAGAAACTTCCGCTCGTACTTTGTAAACGAAAAATTAAAAAATTAAAGTGAACACTTTAAGAAATTAAATATATTGAATATTTGAGAATTGAGAATTGAGATTTGAGAGAGTGAAAAATTATGTGAAAAATGATTTGCAGTTGTAGGGTATTTATAGAATTTTTTTGGGGATTAAAAAATATTTTTTAAAGTTAATTTTTTATTTTTTTTAATAAATGGGCCTAAACTAGCCGTTTGGATCCAAAAACGGCTATATAGCCGTTGGGCCAATGGCTAGTTTGGCCCAAAATCCTTTTTTTTTTTTAAAAAGGTATTCGGACCGGACCGGTTAACCGGTGGGCCTGGACAGGGCTTGGTCCGGGCCGGATTAGCAGGACCCATTTTAAAAAATCGGCCCGAGACCCAAAACCCTAAAGCCCTAGAGCTTACCGAATCGGGTTAGTTATAAGAGCTGGCCAGTCCGGCCCACTTGACACCCTTACCATGTACTAATGAACTTTGTCTATCTTGTAGTAAGTTAGCAGTAAGAACCTTTCCAATTTCGAAAAATAAGGAGGATGCTAACCTAACTACTATACACATGTGATATTGTGAGTTGGTTAATTTTAAAAAAGAATGAAATTGCAGGATGGCACGTGTGTTATCAATGGTAGCAGTAACTCATGAAGGAAGTGATGTATTAATGGAATTAGCAAAGATGTCAATATATTGGGGATTTCATAAAACTGCTCATATTTTCTTCAGTCTTTTTGCATTGGGTTGGTTATTACTTCGTCTAATATACTTCCCTTTCTGGATTATTTGGAGCACCAGGTGAGTGACTTCACCATTAACACCACTAATTACTTGGTATCATCATACTTAATAGTACTGGTATAAATATTTATTCGGACCGGGTTTATAGTTTATACTAAAGCAATTTAATTTATTATAATTAAGTGATTTAATGAAGTGAAGATAAACATTAATTAACTAGCTAGGGTCAAGTGGTAGAATTGTATGTGCAAATACATATCATGTCCTCCCTCCTTTTTTTAGGTGTTCCTTTTTAGGTGTTCCTTTTGAGTTGTTTAGTCAAAAATACTTTGATCATAATTCTGTTAATATATTCTGAGTTTGAATATCGTAATCAATGTCAATTTAGAAAGAGCTGAGCTTATTTTTTCTCAAAAATAAGTGCTTATTTTTTTAAAAAATAACGTGTGTGGCAAAACTTTTAAAAGAAAATAAGTGTTTTGAGCGAGTAGAAAAAATAGTTTTTATAGGATAAAAAAAGTAACTTTTCCCTAAAAACACTTTTTTAAAAAATACTTTTGAGAAAAATACACTTTCACGTTTAAGAAGTTTGATCAAATAATAATTGATGCTCAAAAATACTTTTTGAATTTATTATTCAAACATAAAGTGCTTCTTATCGAAAGTATTCTTTTGAATAAAAAAATATTTTTCAAAATAAGTTTATTTTTAGAAGCTTGATTAAACATGCTAAAATTTTAATTAGGGGTAAGCTGGTAAATTATTTTTAATTTTTTAAGAATGAATAATTTATTGAAGGGTGTGTACATGTCAAAAAGAGAAATTATTTAGAAATAAAGAGAGTATATTATTGATTTAACATAAACATCTCATGTGAATAAATATTTATTAGTAATTAATACTCCTTTTGTTTCACTTTATCCGTCATCCGATACTATTATATTGCTATTTGGAGAGCTAATTGAGTTTGTATTTGGACAATTTTTCTCAAATACTGCGTAATATACTGAAGTATTATTGCTGATTTTTTTTGGGGGGTAATTTCTAAATATTAAGATTTTGTTTATAAAAAATCTAAAAAACTTGAAACGTCTATGTTCAAAGTCACATAAAAGTTTAATCAATTTAACCCTCATATTTCGAGCTATGTCACATAACGTGAACAGAGGCAATACTATATTACTCCACATTCGCATACTCAGTAATTCTTTTCTCGATTTATGTGGTATTTTTTGCTCGTTAAGAGTTAATTTAATTGATTTTTAAAGCTTAATTAAATTAGATCAACTTAATATTTTTAAATTAAAATTTAGATAGTAAAAAGCTATATAATAGATACTCCGATAAGTTACAATCTCTCATGTCTGCATCATAAAAGATTACATTTAAAAATTTTGATAAAAAATCGCATAATTTAAATTTGAAAAGTCAAAAAGTATACAAAAGAACCCCGTGTCAAAAAATAAATTAATAATGATAATAATAATAATAAATTAGTCCATAAATTTATTGAATAATTAAGCAGCTTGCCACGTGCATTTTTCTTTTTTAATTTATTTTCTCTGCTGGTTGATAAATATAAGCATTTTTTTTTTTTGTCTTCTCTTTTAAAGTAAAAATCAAGATTAATTCATTATTGCTTTTGCAGCTACGAAGTTGTTTTCATAGTGGATAAGGAGAAGCACCAAAATATTAAAGGAATCATACTTTACACTCTGAAAAATTCAATGTTGTTTTCATATGCCGGATGATAACGAATAATATTCTAAGAAAGGGCCACATTGATGACGTTCGATCTGGTAATTAAAAACTATTACTACAAGTTATGTGATGCATTTTATTTGAAGTACATAATTTAGAAAAGAAATAAAAATAAATCTTGTGATATTAAACAAACTATAAATATTTTTGTAATCTATAAATCACCTCATCATTATGTTAGATAGAAAGTTTGAATTAAATTATTTTTAAATATAATAAAATATCTTTTTTGAAACAAATTAAATAAGAAAGTGCATTACATAAATTGACTCGAAAATGAAAATCCTTTATTTCATGATTTGCCGATTCAGAATTAGATGAGGATGAACGCAAACAGAGCTGATCGATCAATAGCTAAAGATCAAATGCTAATTGGATTAATATTAAAGCACTGGTTGTTTACATTGTATTCCTATAGTTTCATAATGTATATTTTTAATTATGTAAATGTTATGTATATATGTTGTTGAAATAACGTTTGAATATGTTGTATCTTTTATTGTGTTTTGTTATTGTTTATTAAGAGAGTATTCTATCAATTTTCTTGCTTCTTTTGACTCTAGTCTCTAGTAAATATTGTACTTTGCAATAACTTAAAAAGTCTGCTAAATGCCCTTCGTTGCTGTAAATAGAGGCTTCTCAACAATTTTATTGCCCTATAACCCTAGCTTGTTACTATTTAATTATTGCTTCAGGCATGCCGATTATCGTATTATTTTATGATACTAATTATTTCATTTTTAGTATGTGTTGTCATATAGAATTTTATCTTAACGTCTTCACTCTCATTATTTTATTTTATTTTTCATATTTCTTTGTAATGTTTTAGACAGAACATGCATGGTTATAAAGTTTGATTTAGCTTGCAACCCACTGTCATAAAATTCTACATAAACTCACCTAGGGGGTACCAAATACGAATTTAAAGTGCTCTCCACGACATAAATAAAAACAATATAATATGAACATGTTTTCGGTCATGTGAAAAAAACAAATATTATCATATTATCCTAAGATCAAAGGTGGAGTTCACGAAAGTGTTGGCAGGAGATGTAAATTATTCTTTAGAAGCTTTTTATTGGGTAAATAATGTTACACAGTTGACTCTTTTCTGGCAAGAGTACTAGTATATATACCACACACACCCTTAATAAATAAAATCGATCTATCCGCCATATACTCGTGATTTATCTACTAAGTTCCTCCCTCTATATATAGGATCATCGAGTAGTAATTAACTCTTCATCCTCAACTTTAATCTGTTTGCAATTCGTTCTTATAGCTCAGATGGATTGGGAAGCAGAATCCTATCTAGAGTACCAAGATTTAATTTACGTTCCCTTTTTCGCTCTCTTATTCCTCATACTTCGATTCATACTCGATAGATTAGTCTTTGAGGTAAAATATATATGTATATATGGTACACAAATCATTTTGGATGAATCTTTTTTCTTCTTCTTCTTTTTTTTTTTTCTTTAAACGTAATCGTTCCCTCATGCATTGCAAATTTGCAAGGCATTGGCTAAGCGCATGATTTGTGGAAAGAACGCGAAGATGAGTAGTATAAAGAGGAAGAAGATGAACAAGTTGAAGGAATCAGCATGGAAATTTATGTATTTTCTATCTGCTGAGATGTTTGCACTTTATGTTACTTACAACGAACCTTGGTTCACAAATACTCGATATTTTTGGTCAGGTCCTGGAGATCAGGTTTGGCCTCATCTTAAAATCAAGTAAGCTAGGATTTGTGTGTATGTATATACATAAATATAATTAACCTGGTTATATATAACTGAAATAGTGTATATATATATGGCAGATTAAAGATGAAAGGATGCCACATATACGCTGGAGGATTCTACTTATACTCCATATTTGCATTGATCTACTGGGAAACAAGACGCTCTGACTTTGTTGCCACCATGATTCATCACCTAACATCACTATCACTCATTCTCTTGTCTTATATTTTCGGGTAATTAAACTAGTTAATTAATTTTGATGCATATATATGTAGTGTGTGTGAGTAATTGGTTTAATTTTGAAAATGAATGAAACTGCAGGATGTCACGTGTGGGATCAATGGTAGCAGTAACTCATGAGCAAAGTGAAGTACTAATGGAATTGGCAAAGATGTCAATATACAGTGGATTTCATACAACTGCTGATATTTTCTTCGGTCTTTTTGCATTGGGTTGGCTATTACTTCGTCTAATCTACTTTCCTTTCTGGATTATTTGGAGCACAACGTGAGTGACTGTGGCTTCACTTCACAATCTGACAATCAATGTAACCAAATCTATATTCCTCACTATATTAATAAGAACTGGAACACACGATCACAGCTTTAGAATCATACATGCAACACTACTTGAACTGAAACACACCATTACAGCAGTACTATATATATTGCTCCACATTACACATATATACATACTACTCCCTTCGTATCAACTTAAGTGGAACTTTTCGCTTGTTAGAGTTATATTTGACTAATCATTGAATTTTAATTAAATTAAATCAACTCAATCAAATTAAAATCTAGATGTTTAAATATTGCATCATACTAGCTCCCTCCATTCACTTTTACTTGTCACTAATTTTCTAATTGAATTTCTACTTTAACTTGTCATTGTTGATATATATATCAAGAAAAGACTTCTTCTTGTTTCCTATTTTAGCCTTAGCATTAATTGTCTTTTCTCCAAAATAATTTCAAGACATAATGTACAAGATACAATGATAAAATAACCATGTAATTTATTATTTTTCTTAATTAACAGGTGTGTCATCTCAATTTATGACAAATAAAACGGAACAGGGGGAGTAAGTGCTATAAGTTACAGTCTTTCATGTCAACGTAATGGAAGAACACATTTTAAAATTATGATCAAAGTCCGCATAATTTTAATCTTGAAAATGATAAAGTGCCACATAAATGAAAAGGAAAGTACTAGGAACGAAAAATAGCAGTCCAAAAGTTTATGGAATAATTAAGCAGCTTGCAACGTTCATTTTCTTTTTTAGTTTATTTTCTCTGCTGCTTGATAAATATAAGCATTTTTTTTTTTTTATGTTCTCTTCTTTTGAAGTAAAAAAGAAAATCAAGATTAATTGATTATTGTTTTTGCAGCTACGAAGTTCTTTTCATAGTGGATAAGAAGAAGCACCAAAATATTAATGGAATCATACTGTACATTGTGGTACAATCAATATTGATATGCTTGTTGGTTCTTAACATCTTTTGGTGGACAATCATATGCCGGATAATAACGAATAGAATCCTAAAAAAGGGTCAGATTAATGACATCCGATCTGGTAATTAAAAAATTATTGCAATTTAAGTAACACATTTTATTTGATGTACAAATTTAGAAAGAATAAATAAACCTTGTGATCTTAAAACAATTATAAATATTTCTGTAATCTATAAATCACCTCATCATTATGTTAGATAGAAAGTTTGAATAAAATTATTTTTAAATATAATAAAATATCTTCTTAGAAACAAATTAAATAAGAAAAAGCATTACATAAATTGACTCGAAATGAAAATCCTTTATTTCATGATTTGCAGATTCAGAATCTGATGAGGATGAACACAAACAGAGCTGATCGATCAATAGCTAAAGATCAAAAGCTAATTGGATTAATATTAAAACACTGGCTGTTTACTTTGTATTCCTGTAGTTTCATAATTTATATTTTTAATTACGTAAATGTTATGTTGTTGAAATAACGTTTGAATACGTTTTATCTTTTATTGTGTTTTGTTATTGTTTATTAAGAGAGTATTCTAACAATTATTTTCTTGATTCTTTTGACTCTAGTAGATATTGTACTTTGCAATAACTTAAAAAGTCTACTAAATGCCCTTCAATATTATTGGATTAATATTAAAACACTGGTTGTTTACTTTGTATTCGGAATATCATATTCCCTAACTTTAAGCTGATGATAGCCGGATCTAAAGTCTACCTTTGAGAAATAACCTGCAATTAAGAGTGTCAAGTGGGTCGGCCCGACCCGGCCCGACCCGATCCTTGTAACTAACCCAGCCCGTTTTGACCCGACCCGATAAGCCCTAGGACTTTAGGGTTCTGGGTCCCGGGCCGGTTATTTTTTTAAAATGGGTCCGACTAACCCGGCCCGAATCAAGCCCGGTCCAGGCCCGACCCGGACCAAGCCCAATTCAGGCCCGGCCCGGATACCTTTTTTTAGAAAAAAATAAAAATAAAAAAAAAATGGGATTTTGGGCCAAACTAGCCGTTGGCCCAACGGCTATATAGCCGTTTTTGGGTTCAAATGGCTAGTTTGGGCCCATTTATTAAAAAAAAAATTAACTTTAAAAAATATTTTTTAATCCCCAAAAAAGTTCTATAAATACCCTACAACTTCAAATCATTTTTCACACAATTTTTCACTCTCTCAAATCCCATTCTCCCTCAAATCTCAATTCTCAAATATTCAATATATTTAATTTCTTAAAGTGTTCACTTTAATTTCGTTTAATTCAATATCCCACTGTTCCTGCCTAATTCAGGATGCGGGAGCACTGGCTGAAGAAGGTGCGGGCATAGATGACAGATTCTGAAACTGCAAACGGTTTCCTCATCCCGACCTATTCTGACCATAATCAAACTGCCCTGTTCTATCCCGCTTATTTACCCTCTCTCTTTCTTTCGCTTTCTCTGCCTTATTCTGTTGAGTATGCATCATCAATCTAGAAAGGTCCATGGCTCTATTGAGCATAGCAGTTTTACACTCCTTAACTACCAATCCAGACACACCGATCATAAACTTACTCATGCTTGATCTAGGGTCAGCCATCTGATTAGGGGCATACTTAGACAACTGATTGAACCTGAGGAAATATTTCTTTACTGTCATAGAGCCCTGCCTCAGGTTCATGAACTCTTCTATCTTAGCTTCCCTCATCTCAAGTGGGAAGAATTTGTCTAAAAATGCATCCTGAAACGTCTGCCAAGTCATGGGAGTTGCATTATCCCTTTATTCTTCTTCTACATCACTACCCAATCATAAGCAACATCCTTCAGCCTATAGGATACACTCTCTTCTTCAAAAACATGCATAATTCGAGTGATCTTCTTCAACTCATGAAGATATAATTGTGGGTCCTCTTCTGCTTTCGACCCAAAGAATTCTGGCGTGTTCATTCTCATGAAATCTCAAATTCTGGCTGCAGCTAAATCCCCATCCCGCTGAGGTGGGACTGCAGCCTGACGATTACCTTGAACATTAGCTGTCATAGCTTGGGCTAGCGCCTGAAAAGCTGTCCAAAACTCTGCATATGACACATTCTCAATTAAAGGATCTGCGTGTTGAGGTGGTTGGTTATTATTTCTATGGGCATTAGCTCTGTGAGGAGGCATATTCTATCATAAAAAAGCACGATTTAATAGCAGATAGAGACAACTGTAAGCACGATGGATTATGAAAGAAAAAAAGAATTTTCCTAAAATGCTCCATAGCCTCTTGCTCGTAGATGTGGCGCGCTTCACACCGATGATCAAGACTCTATGTAACGTGGAATATCTGACTCCCTAGGACTCTCTAAACCTTAGGCTCTGATACCAAGTTTGTAACGCTCCGAAATCTAGTTTTTGGGACACCACACGGTGCTCCGAACTATAAGTAGTCTTAAGCTAACCCCAGCTGCCTTCTAACACATCTGAATCTCAACATGGGGAAATATAAGTATAAAATCATGATAAAATGCGAAAAACTATCTAAATAATTTGAATATATCTGAAAGTACTAATCTTATCAATTTGATTAAACAAATACTGAAAAGTCTGAATACGATAACTGAGATCTAAGACTGAATTTGGTAGTCCGACAAGCCTCTACTGACTGAATCTAGAGAGTCACTGGGACCGGCCCCAGCTGACTCGGACTAAACTGAAATATCTATTAATAAACTGAGAACATGAATAGCTAAGTCCCTGAACTATAAGGACTCACAACCTACAGGGATGTAGATGAGATGCTCAAAAATCACTGTCGCTGCTGAGATTGAGCACCTGAACCTACATTCTGAGACAATGTAGCATATAGATGTATATGTGGATCAGTACTTTGAGGATGTACGGAGTATATGGGGTGCATGTAATAAGTAAACAATATCATATCACAGTTTATCAAATCATGCATGCTAAATGTAAATGACTCACATAGCTTGAGTAAATCTGAAATCTAAAAATCATAAATCATGAATAGTAATGTGTGTAGTATAAATCTTGTGAGTCATTACACTTAGTTCAAAAATCTATATTCTGTTCTTGTCCTCAAATTATATGGGCCAAAGGCAGTCTGAAACTTATTCTGCATAGTAAACACTTTATCTCAAGACTTTAAATAATCAAACTGTTTTAAGAGTGGGGGGCTATTCTACCCTTGCCATCAGAATAGAACAATCTCATCTCAGTGATCACAATCTTAGTCATCCACGTAGAAGTGGGAATAATCTAAATCCTACGTTGGCACGTAGTTCTGGGGTATAAAACTGTAGTAACGTATCCATCTCGGTGCTAAATACTACTACCAATCTCATGCTCAAGGTCTCCAAAAAATCCACTTTAAAAGTAATTTAATGGTTTATAATGAAAATTAATTGTAAATCTGTAATCTGAATATGTAAAGTGGATTTCAAATCTATTTTGAGACCAAAAGGTCAAATCTTTCTCAATAATCTAAAAATATTCTAATCATGGGGTGCTTATAGCACAACAATTTTTTGAATAACAATCTTTAAATAGGGTTTAATGACCCATATATTAATCTAAGGATAAAACATCTCAAAATTCATGCTTGATAACATAAACATTCATAAATCATCTTAAAATCTGGAAATTTCAGTAATGTGCATAAAAACATAAACATACTCATGTAATTCAATTTCTAAATCATTGAAAATCTCATAATATCATGAATAGCAATATGGGATGTAAACCCAATCTTTAAATTCATAGGAAAAAATATGTAAAATCAAATAACTTTCGCAATAAAAGTCAAGTTTTGGAAACAAAGACGAAAGGATTGTCCTTGTTCATAACCCCACATACCTTAAATTGATGATCTTTGATGAAAACTTGAATCTTGAATTCCTATTGATGCTTTGGGGATGAATTCCTAATGTTCTTGAATTGAGAATTCTAAATCTTAAATTTCCTTGGAAGATTAATGGAGGAATTTGAGTTGCTTGGGGAGGAAGTATGATGAACTAGGTTTTTGCTTTAAAGAGAATGATGAATAGGGCATAAAGTGCTTTAATATTTGATTAATCTTATATTTTTGGACGGATTGGGGGTTGGAGAATTTACCAAAATACCCCCTATTAAACTCTAAATTTGGAACTGGAAAACGACCTAAAAATCCCGAATTTTGGCCTTGGCGCAACGCGCCACTATCGTGCCAAGCCACTGAAAAATGCCAAATGGAAAAATGCATGGTGGTGCGACGCGGTGGTATCGCGTTGCCACCTTGGATGGAACCTGGAAACTTGGCGCGACGCACCATTATCGCGGACCTTCACTGAAAGTAGACAATTAAAAATTTGGCTCTCCCTGCGATGCACCAGTATCGCGGAGGGCCACTGAAAATTCACAATCATCATTTAAATCTCCTCCGCGACGCGTTATTGACCTAATAGCGGTGTTTACGACTGAAACTTAAAATAGCCATAACTTCTTACCCGGTTATCAGATTTAGGTGAATCTTATATCACTGAAAAGTTAATTCAATTTCCTACGTCATGAAAAGTCCAACTCTAAAGAATTCCATACAAAATAAACAACACTCATTCTAGAATCTACTCCTTATCATTCTCGGGATGAGTTTAAGCTAGAAAAAATTATGGGATATTACAGCTCTAATACCAAGTTTGTCACAATTTGGGAGTACACCTTGGTTGTCACACAGTGCTTACGGTCCCGAAAGACCACAAGCTAACCCATGACTGGTACTTACTATGAGCACTGAATAAAATCTTAAAGAAAACACATGCGAAATTTAACTGAAACTCCATAAGGTTTTAAAAACTGTAATCAATACTGAAACATGATGTTAATGTCTAAAATCATACTAAAAACTAACTGTATGTACAAGTCTGAAAGCCTCTAATTGAATAACTGAGGAGTTGATGGAAAAAGCCCCCAACTAACTTCGACTGTCTGCTAAAATTGAGAAACTAAAATAACATAATTGGTCCTCGGAACATGAGAACTCACCACTACTACTGCTACTAGTGCGTTGGGATAACTAGGTGCGGTCGAGAACCTGAGCGTCCAAACCTATGATATAAAACATCATAGCGCAAGAAACGAGTATGTGATCAGTACTCTGAATGTACTGGTATGCTAAATAAGGTAGGCTAATATGCATGGTTTTATGTGCATGAGTAATAACTGTCGGAATAAATAACATGGGATAACTAAACATGAAGTAATAACTAGCTGAATAATATGAGATAACTTAGTGAACATGCATGAGGCAAAGACTGACTGGTTAGCATGAGATTATTGAATATCAATGCGTGAAAGCTATAAAATCTGAGAATGCATGAACGAACATATAATATGTTTCTGATGTAGTCTGTAATTGAAATACTGAAATCTAATAACTGAATAACTGATAAATTATATGCTATGGTCAACCAAAACTGAACTGAGTTCTGTACTGAATATTGAAACTAAAACTGTGAGAGGTATCATCTAACTAATATGGCCTGCTCTGAACTAATTGAGGTTCAACCTGTAAGCCCAGTTGAAAGGGTGTTAGTACTGTGCCACTGGTACTAACAATGGCTATGTAGATCTACTAATCTACTGAAAAATCAGGATGTCAAGCCTAAATTGACGGGTAATACCTGGACGGAGTCAAGTCTAATCTGACGGGTGACCCCTGAAAGGTAGTCAAGACTAAACTAACGGGTGACTCCTCATCCTACGCTAGCAACATAGTTCTGGAACACAGGGACTGCTACTAACAACTCTGCTTGACTAACGGAGAAGCCTTTATCCCTGCATTCGCTTGGTGCTAAATCCTACTCCCAACTTAAAGACACTGAATTTCGAACTTCTCTAAGTTTTACTGATTATGATGACTGACTGAACTGATAATGCTCATATGTGCATGAAACTATTCTGAAACTACTAGGACTAAGTAAACAGCTAAATTTTGGGTATTCACAACCCTCAGGACTCAATAACAATAATGACAGGGACACATAAAAGCTTTGAAACTATGGAAGAAAATTATTGTTCACAATTATTCACTTAAGCATTTCATCAAATACATGGGGACCAAGACTTTAACATGAGGATACTTCTAGATATGATGATATAGCACAATTATATGACAAAATCATAGACTGGGGATTTATTCCAAATTCTCATAATCATGATATGAAAAATACAATATTTAAAACATACTATAATGTATTCCACTTGAAAACAAATTCCAAAATCTTAACTTGTAAACATGTAATAAGTAGTCATTGTTAAACACCCAATCATATAGGCATTTCATCAAACACTTGCAATGCATGATTTAAACTAAGCATGGAAATAGTTTTAAAACTTGTAGTAATAGCATAATTTTACTTCTAGGGTCACCAATTAGGGTTTAAATTCAACAAACAACATCATTCAAATATGTAAGGTTTATATCATCAAAAATTTCATGAAAACATGATAAAGATTCAAAATTCATGTAAGTTCAAGGACATAATTCATAAAATATGTAATAAGGGCTACTTTTAATGAAAATAGATTGTGAACATCATATATAATAAAATTTCATAAAAATTTCATGGATATAAACATGTAATTTCATGATTTAAAACATAAAAGGTGGATTCTTGGACTCCATGGGTGAAAAGGGCCCACGAATGAACATCTAACATACCTTAGAGCTTTAATCTTGAAAGAGAATTGACTTTTCTTGAACGTTCTTGGAATGGGAACCTTAAATTCTTGATAATCTTGTAAAGAGTGTAATGGAGTCTTGAAATTCTTGGGAGATTACCTTAAGAAGAAATCCTAATCTTGTTCTTAAGGGTGGAGAGGATTAAGGGTTTTTAAAATTCATTTATGATGGCCATGTACGTATTTTTGATGATTTAATTCATGGGAGGTGAGTAAAAGGACCAAAATACCCCTCCCAATCCGCATGGGGGTTGTTGAAGTTCATGGGTGATGACTTGGGCTGATAAGTCGTCACTTAGGTGATGGCCCGTCACCCCAGGTCGTCACTTAGAAGCTGGAATTGATGATTTTCTGCCTAAGGCTGACGACTTGGGCTGATAAGTCATCACATAGGTGACGGCCCGTTAGCTTAGGTTGTCACTTTGTTGGCATATTGGAATAAAATGGGCATAAATTCTCGCTCCGAGATCGGATTTAGGTGAAACCAGTTATGTTGGAAAGAGGAATCAGAGATATTTCTTTTGGTATATAGTATAACACCTGAATCGATAAATGCTAAGAGACACTTGTTTAAAGTTGACCCTTCCTGGAGCATTTGTCAAAACTCTATCGACAGAAAAGTCCTCAACTCATCTTTAAGTTGGGAGGATATTATGACCTCGATAAATACAAGAAGATATTCTCACATCATATATTTGATAATTACACATATATAAACATAAAATCATTGGGTTTGGTTTTGTATACTTAGGAATAACGGTTTGAATTCTGGCCAGAAAACGTGGGGTGTTACAAAAATCCATTGGGATAAAACCTCGTAAAGAAAAAAAAGTACAACGCATATTAACTCCCCTTAATGAAAACATCATTGAATCTTTGGATTCTGGTCTTGTGCACCATCTTCTTGAAATTTGAAGTTGGAAGAACCTTAGTGAATACATTATCCACATTGTCACTAGAACGAATCTACTGCACGTTAATATCACTATTTTTTAGAGCTCATATGTATAGAAAAGTTGTGGTGAAATATGCTTCGTTCTATCTCCTTTTATGAATCCTCCCTTAAGTTGTGTTATGCATGCTGCAGTATCTTCATATAAAATTGTGGATACTTTGTCATATTTCAAACCATATTTTTCTTGAATGAGATGTATTATGGACCTCAACCACACACATTCTCGGCTTGCTTCATGAATAGCTATAGTCTTAGTATGGTTCGATGAGGTGGCTACGATAGATTATTTTGTAGATATCCAAGATATAGTTGTACCCCCATATATGAACACAAAGCCTATTTGAAAATGAGATTTATGTGGGTCGGATAAGTATCTAGCATCAACATAACCAACAAGATCGGGACTGCAATCTTTAAAATAAAATAAGCCCATATCGGAAGTCCCTTTTACATACCGTAATATGTGTTTGATCCTATTCCAATGTCTCCTAGCAGGAGCAGAACTATATCTCGCTAACAAATTAACTGAAAAGGTTATATCAGGCTTTGCAGTATTTGCAAGATACATTAGTGCACCAATTGCACTAAGATATGGTACTTCAGGACCAAAAAGTTCCTCATTCTTTTCTTGAGGTCGGAATGGATCCTTATTCACATCAAGTGATCGAACAACCATCGGAGTACTTAATGGATGTGCTCCATCCATATAGAATCGTTTTAACACCTTTTTGTATAGGCAGATTGATAGACAAGGATACCATTTGTCAAATGCTAAATTTGCAAACCAAGGCATAATTTTTTCTTTTCGAGATCTTTCATCTCAAATTCTTTCTTTAGGTAATCAATTGCCTTTTGAAGCTCTATTGGAGTTTCAATAAGGTTTATGTCATCGATATAGACAACAAGTATAACAAACTCCGATGTTGTTTTATTTATAAAATACATGGGCAAATTTCATCATTCGTATAACATTCCTTAGATAAATATTCTCTAAAATGGTTATAGCACATGAGTCCAGATTGCTTCAAACCATACAATGATCTTTGCAATCTAATGGAATACATTTTTCAAGGTTTTGAACTATATACTTTTGATATTTTAAATCCTTCAAAAAATTTCATGAATATCTTATTATCAAGTGATCCATATAGATAGGTTGTTACCACATCCATCAAATACATTTCAAGTC
Source organism: Capsicum baccatum var. pendulum (assembly GCA_030864225.1). Classification (NCBI taxonomy): domain Eukaryota; kingdom Viridiplantae; phylum Streptophyta; class Magnoliopsida; order Solanales; family Solanaceae; genus Capsicum; species Capsicum baccatum. The sequence continues at coordinate 22,154,226 of CM061554.1, read as the reverse complement.
TCTTATGGACAGTGAAACTAATAAGATAACGCAATATTATTGCGTCCATAACTGGTGAATATGTCTCCTCATAATCGACACTAGGTTGTTGTGAAAATTCATATGCAACAAAGCGTGTCTTATATCTTTGTATTTCATTTTTCTCATTTCTTCTTAGCACAAAGACTCATTTATAGCCAACAGGATTAACACCATTAGGTGTTTGAGCTATAGGTCCAAAAACTTCACGTTTGACAGGTGAATTCAATTTAGATTGAATTATTTCTTGCGATTTTGGCCAGCCATTTCTTTGTCGATATTTTGTGACAAATCGGGTTCAAGATCCTCACTATCTTGAATGATTTTTGTTGCAACTTTATATGCAAAGACATAATCCATTAGTTCCAACATTACTTGAATTTATGGATAGTTCCTCATTTTCTTAAGTCTCAGGCTCATTGATTCCTTCAAGGATATCAATATTGCGCAAATCTTGAACTTTCATATGAGAATATTTCATCATCTTGACCATTTTTTTTCTAGGATTTCGATCCTTAGAACCTAATGGTCTACCATACTTCAAACGTGCTTTAGATTCATTAGCTATGACACTAGTTGATGGTCCTTTGGGGACATCAATTTGAATTGAGACATTCTCTGCAGGAATATGTGATTTGGTGATCTTTTTCAAATCAATAAATGCATCTGGCATTTGATTTGCAATTTTCTGCAGAGGAATAATTTTTTGTACTTCTTGATCACAAATAGAAGCACGTGGATAAAGATGAGATAGTGATAGATTTTTCTATAAAATTTCTCTTTTGATGTCACTATTTTCTCTCCCTAATTTGGAAAAACTATCTCATCAAAGTGACAGTATGCAAATCGAGCAGTGAACATATCTCCCGTTAATGGTTCAAGATAGAAAATAATGAAGGGTGATTCAAACCCAACATAAATTTCTAACCTTTTTTGGGGCCCATCTTGGTGTGATTTGATGGTGCTATAGGCAAATATACACCGCACCCAAAAATTTTCAATGAGACATATTAGGCTCTAGACCCAAAATCAATTGCAACAAAACAAATTTATGATAATTTATCGGTCTAAGACAAACAAGTGTTGCAGCATGAAAAATTACATGACCCCAAACAAAAATGGGCAACTTAGTTTTCATAAGTACTGATCTTGCTATCAACTGCAAACGTTTAATTAATGACTCGGAAAGGCCATTTTGAGTGTGAACATGAGGTACAAGATGTTCCACTCTTATCCCAATCGATAAGCAATAGTCATTAAATGCTTGGGATGAAAATTTTGCAGCATTATCAAGGCGAATAGACTTAATCTGATTATCAGAAAACTGTGCCCGTAATCGTATTATTTGTGCCAATAATTTTAAAAATACCAAGTTGCGAGATGACAATAGGCACACATGAGACCATCTAGAAGAAGCATCTATTAGGACCATAAAGTATCTAAACGACCCACTAGGTGGGTGAATGGGTCCACAAATATCCTCATGTATGCATTCGAAGAACGCGGGGGACTCAATCCCAACTTTTATTGGTGATGACCTCACAATTAGCTTGCCTTGATAACAAGCCTTACATGAAAATTCACCATTCGAAAGAACCTTTAAGTTCTTTAATGGATGCCCATTTAAATTTTCTATGATTCGTTTCATCATTATAGATCAGGATGTACCAGATGATCATGCCAAAGTGCGAAAGTATTAGAATTAGTAAACTTCCTATTTACTATAGAATGTGCCTCAATTGCACAAATCTTTGTCCAATACAGAACAAAAGATAAAGCATGAAACTTTTCTGCAACACATGTATGCCCAGAGACATTCTTAGTGATACCAAGATATTCAAGATTCATCTCATCAATTGTCTTGATATAATAACTATTTTCACGGATATCTTTAAAACTCATCAAGTTTCTCCGAGACGTAGGAGAAAACATAACATTATTTATGATGAGTTTAGTTCCCTTGGTCAAGATTATAACGGTTTTTTCGAAGCATTCAATCAAATTAGTACTCACAGAAATTGTAGTAACATTAATCTTGCCCATGTTTAAATGAGAGAAATGTTTCTCGTCTTTGAATATCGTATGTGTAGTGCCAGAATCAATCAAACAAATATCTTCTCAATTGGACAATTTACTTTGAAAATTATCCATATCTTAAAACAAAATGACACACACCAAATAAAATATATATTAAATCTTTGTACAAAGTAAAAACTTATAGTATACGGAATGGTTAATCACCCTTTACTAAGTAATTAAATAAAGTATTTCCAACTCAAAATTTCACAACTTTCAAATACCTTAATACTTTACTGGAGAAAAAATAATTTACTTTTCAATAGTTAAACAATTAGTACGTAATTGTAGCTTTGCACAACTTTAATATAAATTAGTAGCACCGTTTAATTATTAGGTCACCTCATGCTCAAGTTAACTGGTACATTAATAAGGGTTGATAGAAAAATTGAGGAGTTACTGTCAATGATTATTTTTTTTCTGTTTCATAGTAAGGACACCAAATAAATTGAACAATTTCATGTAATAATAATTATACAGCAACCTTGTTATTTAGAAAACCAAAAAGATCACAGATATGCGATCAAACTATTACTAATTTCACTGGAATTGACAACATTCTTATAGTAAACAGCTTGAGGAACATTACTATTAAAATGTAAATTTCATTATTATTCAAACAATAATAATTTCGTTGTTTCCTTTTCCTTTTTTTTTGGTCAATAAATAATGAAAAAATTAAAATTCAATTCAATTTAATAATAAACTACAATAATATAATTAAATTAATCAATACTAATAAAAAACTAATACTCATGCAAACAACTATTTTTACATGATTCTTTATTCACTAACTCTTATCAACAAAAATAAATAAATTAAAAATCAGTTATTCTTCCATGTTTACGGAACCATCATCAATCAAGTGATCAATCTTTCAGGGTGCTCGAAAAAGTCTGCTACATCCAAGCTTGTGATGTCAACATCATTTTCAGAGAGAAAGTTAGCCTCGGAATTTCTCTCTTTCTTCTTTAGTTATGTTTGATAAAGATCAACTAAGTGCTTGAGAGCACGACAGTCACGTGAATAGTGTCCTTTTCCACCACATCAAAAATAGGTAATTGCTCACGTTTCTCATCTTTTCTCTTTTTGTTCGATGAATGCTTAACACCAGGAACAAGGTTTCTTTTTGGTCATCACGATCACGATCATGACCACGTCCATGACCACGTCCAGGGTCGTGACCTTTTTCACGCCTAGCATGGTGAGCATGCACATCATTCACTTCAGGGAATGGTGAAGATCCAGTAGGTCGATTCTCATGATTTTTCATCAACAAATCATTATTTTGTTCAACCACAAGAAGATGAGAACTCAGTTCAGTATACTTCTTGAAACCTTTTTCTCGATATTATTGTTGTAAGAGCACATTCGAGGCATGAAAAGTGGAGAGCGTATTTTTTATCATATAGTTATCATTGACCGTCTCTCCACATAATTTTAATTGAGGAGAAATTCTGAACATGGCAGAATTATACTCATGAACAAACTTATAGTCTTGAAATCTCAGATGTATTTATTCATATTGTGCTTTTGGGAGGATGACCATCTTTAAGTGGTCAAACCTTTCTTTTAGGCTGTTCCATAATACGAGTGGATCCTTAGTAGTAAGGTATTCAATTTTCAGAACTTCGTCAAGATGATGACGCAAGAAAATCATAGCCTTAGCACGATTTTGACTAGATGTTGTATTTTTTTTCTTTATGATGTCTCCAAGACGCATAACATCTAGGTGGATTTCAGCATCCAACACCCATGAAATATAGTTCTTGCCCGAACTTTGAAGGGCAACGAACTCACACTTCATAAGATTGTTAGTCATATGAAAAAGGGAAGAAATAAAAAAAAATAATACCTTAGTCTTAGCCTTCAAATTTGAGACGGTAGAGTCTCGTGTTGATAACGTGTTATAAACTAATAAAAGAATAAAGAAGAAGAGTAGAGAGAATCAACAGTAATTCTTAGTTCTCTTAAGGATAAATTACAATGATGGAAAACCCCTTTATTTGTAGGGAAAAACTGGGGTTTGTAACTTTTCCATAAATAGAGATACACAATATATGGTAAAGTAGGTATTCACTATATATGGTAAAGTAGACATTCACTATATATGATACATTTCTAACACAATAATGTAATCTCTATTTTATCAATTATTTCCTTAAGTTTCCCCATGAAATTAAGACGAAGTCACATGGGTATAAAGAGGTTCGCTGGCGAAAAATTGCACACACACATATATATACTAGTTTAACCTCGCGTGTCTCGCACGTATAATATTTGATTATTTAAAATTAAATAATTTTGTCTATTGCAGAGATTTTTAATGAAGTATAAAAAGTTCAAATGACTTTTTAAAGATCCTTCACACTTTAATATAATAATGTAAACACATTAATATATATATATATATATATATATATATATATATATATATATATATATATATATATATATATATATATATATAATAAGAGGCTAAAGGCAGGAGAAACAGGCAGCTCTCCGTCAACATGCCTGCTTCATGAGTTGCTTTCTCCGTGATTTTGGTATGTGATCTCTAATTAATTATTATAAATTATTAATCCTGTCTGTTTCATAAGTTGCTTTCTCCGTGATTTTATTATATCATTTTTAATTAATTATTATAAGTTATTTATGTATTATTACTATAAGGCAGGAGAAGCAAGCAGCTCTCCGTCAACATGCCTGCTTCTCTTGCCTGCTTCATGAGTTGCTTTTTTCGTGATTTTATTATGCTTCATTTCTAATTAATTATTATAATTTATTTATGTATTAGAAAATTAATAATATTTAATTAAAAAAAGTAAATAGATTTTTATGACATGTTTGCTTCAGCTGCTTCACCCAAGTATTTTTGTATAGTAATTTTGTTATATCACTTCTAATTAGACATGTCTGCTTCGTTGTTTCAATCGTGATTTTACTATATCACTCCTAATTAATTATTATGACCATTTAAAAATTTTCACAAGTATTTTTTTATAGTAATTTGGCTATATCACTTCTAATTAGACATGTCTGCTTCGTTATTTCAATCGTGATTTTACTATATCACTCCTAATTAATTATTATGACCATTTAAAAATTTTCACAAGTATTTTTTTATAATAATTTGGCTATATCACTTCTAATTAGTTGTTGTGAGTCATTAAGACATGTCTGCTTCGCGGTTATGTCACTCATAATTAATTATTATGATCATCTAAGCATTTAAAAATTACATAAAATGTATTATAAATTATAATAGTTATCAACTTAAACTATCTAAAAGAAATAATCGTTTATATATCTAGACTGGCCAATCAAAAACAACATCTTTACCCGATTAAATTCTCTCTACACTTTATACTCTCATGATCCAACTCACACCTTAAATAACAACTATTGTGTGTGTATATTTATGTATATATACTACATGAAGTCAATAGCACCCTCCCCATTTTTTAATTTCTACGAATGTCCTTGCTATTTTTTTTTTAAGGAAATTTTTGTCATTTCTTATAATTGGCACGTGTGGGATCAATGGTAGCATTAATTCATGAGTAGAGTGAAGAACTAATGGAATTGGCAAAGATGTCAATATACAGTGGATTCATACAACTGCTGATATTGCATTGGGGTTGGCTATTATATTATTTCGTCTAATATACTTCCCTTTCTGGATTATTTGGAGCACAACGTGAGTGAGTCCACATCGAAAAGTACTTCATGTTTAAAACAGCTAGGCAGCATTAATTAATTATATGCTTATATTACTCCACATGAATACGTAATTACGTACTCCTTATTTATTTATGTGACACTTTATACACTAATCATTGAGTGTAAACAACTCAATATTTTAAAATAAAAATTTAGATATTCAAAAATTGCTTAAGAACTAAGACGACAAGTTACGATCTCTCATGTTGACATAATGAAAGAATATCTTTTAAATGTCAACCAAAGGTAATAAATTTAAAATCTTGAAAATCAAAAAACACCACATACTGTAAATGGGAATAAAGGGTGTACGTACTAGGGAATATATTTCCTTTTAGTTTATTTTCTCTGTCGCTTGATATACATAAATTATTTTTTTTACATTTTAAGTAAATAAAAAACTCAATATTGAATATTGCTTTTGCAGCTCCAAACTTCTTTTCATAATGGACAAGGAGAAGCACCAAAATATTAATGGGATCATTGTTGATATGCTTGTTGGTTCTTTGACATCTCTTGGTGGACAATCATATGCCGGATGATTATGAATCAAATCCTTAAGAAAACCCATGTTGAAGACGCCCTATCAGCTGGTAATTAAAATATCATCGCTATTAATGGAATGCATTTTATTTGATGTACGAATTTGACAAAAAAAAAAAAAAAACTTGTAATTTTAAAGAAACTATAAATATTTGAGTAATCTATAAGTCATCTCATTAAGTTGAACAAATAAAGTTTATGTTTAAGACTGATATAATTTAATAATAATTGATCTTATTGATATTGAAGGGGTTACAGCTGTATATATAAAGAACTGAAGACTAGCTAATTACAGAATAACCCAGATGTATTTAATAATTATATATGTAGTCTATTATCCCCCCGCAAGCTGATCAGCGGTAACGAGGGGCAGCTTGGAGCAGAGATACTGAAAAGGCTGTAACGGAAGAGGCTTGGTGAGAATATCAGCAAGCTGGTCAGTAGACGAGACATAGTGCGTGGTCATCGTTCCTGCAAGTACCTCATCGCGAACAAAGTGACAGTCGGACCCAACATGCTTCATACGATCATGAAGGACTGGATTTTTGGTAACACAAATAGTGGACTGATTATCACAATAAATCTGTGGTTTCATCGGGGGAATGCCAAGTGCATCTGTAAGGTATCGTAACCACATGGCTTCAGCAACACCCGCAGCCATGGCACGATATTCTGCTTCTGTGGAGGAACGGGACACTCGCGTTTGCTTCTTGGTGCACCAGGAAATCAGATTCGGTCCCATCATAACAATATATCCAGTAGTGGACTTCCGATCATCTTTGTCGTTAGCCCAATCCGAATCAGAAAAAACAGATATATCAAACGAGCCCTTTTGAAATAAAATTCCACATTGAAGAGTACCTTTAAGATAGCGCAGAATGCGTTTCAAGGCCTGAAAGTGTTGTTCTGTGGGAGCATGCATTGATTGGGAGACTCGATTGACTGCATATTGGATGTCCGGACGAGTAACAACAAGATAATGAAGTCCACCGACGAGGCTCCGATATAGTGTAGGATCGGGAAAGGGAGTATTCGGCCCTGGGGATTGGCGGACTGCCATGGGAGTGACCGCGGGTTTGCAGTCTGTCATTCCAGCTCGATTTAGAAGTTCAAGGGTATATTTTGTCTGATGCATCAATATGGTTCCCGATTTGCGGATGAGTTCGAGGCCAAGAAAGAACTCCAGAGGACCGAGGTCCTTAAGTTTGAAGTCACGATGCATAGCCTCAGTAATTTCAGTGATGAGTGATGACGAGCTGCCTGTAATAACAATATCATCCACATAGATAAGAATGATGACTGTCCCTCGAGAACAGTGAAGGGTGAAGAGGTTGTTGTCATGATGGTAGGTGCGAAAACCAAGACCCTGCAGAAAAGTAGAGAGACGTGTGTACCAGGCACGTGGGGCCTGTTTCAGGCCATACAGTGATTTGCGAAGCTTGCAAACATAGTGAGGACGGTTGGGATTAACATATCCCGGTGGCTGAACCATATAGATGTCTTCGTCAAGATGACCATGAAGAAAGGCATTGCTGACGTCTAACTGATGAAGCGGCCAATCATAGTGAAGAGCAAGAGACAAGACCAGACGAATAGTCTGTTGCTTAACAACAGGGCTGAAGGTCTCCTTATAATCGACACCATACTCCTGATGATACCCTTTTGCAACCAGACGTGCTTTATAGCGAGAAAGAGATCCATCTGAATTTCGTTTGATGCGAAACACCCATTTGCACCCAATAGACTTTCGGTTACTAGGCAGAGGTACCAAATCCCATGTACGTTGTTCATTCAGAGCCTGAAATTCCTCATCCATAGCTTGGCACCAGAAACTATTTTTGGAGGCTTGGGTGTAGGTAGTAGGCTCAGTTATGGGATGTGCATCAAAGGGTATTTGAGTGTGGTAGACTTTGGGTTTGAAGGTACCGGCCTTGGCTCGGGTTGTCATAGGGTGAGTGCTGAGTGGAGGGTGATTAGGAAGGGGTGGTGGAGTTGTATGATGTGTGGACGGGGGTTGGGTGGGGCTGCCGTGGGAGCTGGGATGTGCAGCGGTGGATGGGGTGGCTGTAGGTGTGTTAGGAGTATGATGTAGGGAAGGGGTGGGTTGTGTGGCAGTCGGTTGGGTGTTCGGGTGGGGGGTTAGGGGGTTCGGGTGGGTGGGTGGTTGGTTCGAGTGGGTAGTGGCGTAGTGGGGTACCGGGTTAGGTGCCGAGTGAGCCGGAGCATGAGCGTGTGAAAAGGACGGAAATAATGGCACAATGCCAAGTGGATTGGGGGAGTATGGAGTAGAGGAAAGACTTGTGTAAGGAAATTGTTCCTCCACAAAACGAACATGACGGGAAACATATGTTTTCTGAGATACAGGATCGAAACATTTGTAACCTTTGATAGTGGGATGATAGCCTAGAAAGACACAAGGGGTGGACCGAGGTTGAAGTTTATGGTGAGTGTGTGGACGCAACCAGGGATAAACCAGACACCCAAACGAGCGGAGATGGATGTAGTCGGGTGGATGATTGTAGAGACGGGCATATGGAGTGGAGTTGGAGAGAGTGTGAGTGGGCATGCGATTTATGAGGTAGTTGGCAGTAGCAAGGGCATCAACCCAAAAGGAAACAGGTAAGGTGGAATCATGGAGGAGCGCAACAACTGTTTCTATTAGGTGACGGTGTTTGCGCTCAGCAACGCCATTTTGTTCAGGGGTATATGGACATGAAGTGTGATGAAGATCCCCTAGACTTTGAAGAAAAACACCAAATGCATTGTTGACAAATTCTTTGCCATTGTCACTTCGAAAAATTTTGATTTTGGCATTAAATTGATTTTGAACCATTCGGTCAAAGTTGACAAAAACAGTATAAGCTTCGGATTTAAATTTCAGAGGATAAAGCCAAGTGAATTTACTGTAATCATCAACAAAACAGATATAATAACGAAAACCTTGAACAGAAGGAACTGAGGTTGGACCCCAAACATCAGAATGAATTAATTGAAATGGCGCAGTGGCCTTGTGTTCAGACAGTGAAAAAGGTAAACGACAAGATTTAGACACTGAACAGGACTCGCAATGTAATTTCCCTGAAAAATTAAAACCTAAGGAAGATAAAATGGATTTGGTGATGGCGGATGATGGATGCCCAAGCCGGCGATGCCAGGTGGACGAGAGAATGGCTTGACTCACAACAGACGGAGACCTGGATGGAAGAGTGTATAGCCCATGCTCACAGCGGCCCGTGTACCGCACCCGGTTCGTGGTATTGTCCACTATCTGGAAATTGGTGTCATTAAAAATGAGGGTGCAGTTATTTTCTTTAGTAAAGCGATAAACAGATAAAAGATTGGATGTGAGGGAAGGGACGTGGTGAAGGGTTGAGAGATGAAATTTACCATTTGGGGTATAGACATACCCAGAGCCGGTGTTTGTGATGGGAAGGGATTGACCATTGCCTACTGTAATAGTTTCTGAGCCATGATACGGATGAGGAGCTTGAAGTTGTGAATAATCCGACGTCACATGGGTGTTAGCACCTGTGTCTAGATACCAATCGCCAGATGGAACGTTTGTGGACGCATGCATCGCCCTTGATCCGCCGGACTGGCGATTTACATTCTGCGAGTCATCATAACGATACCAGCAATTAGCCGCAGAATGGCCCCGTTTAGCACAAATTTAGCACGTCGGAAGATCTCGTGTGGGCCCCCGCTGGTTTCCTCGTCCCTGGCCGCGGCCTGACTGGAAGCCGTCCCTCGGTGGAGGCCCGCCTCTGCCTTGCTGCCCGGCGTTCCGACGGTCACCGCCGCCGCTGCCCCGCCCTGGGGTACGGCGATCGTCACCGCGACCCCTGGCCGAGCCTCCGCTGCCAGCCGAGTAAAGAGCCGTGACGCCAGGGGTGGAACTGGCTTCTCCTAGCAGTAATTTGTGTTCCATGTCTAGATTCAATTCTTCTGCATGAAGCCATCCAGACAGTTGATTCAGAGTGATTTCGACAGGTGAGAGGCGAATATGCTGTTTGAGAGAGGAATAGCCAGACGGAAGACCACGTATCACGGCATTCACCACGTCTCGTTCAGGAATAATCTCGTTCACAGCATCTAGGTCAGACAGAATAGAGGCCACATCATCAAGGTATTGAGTCATCGTCTTCGTTCCCTTCCGAAGAGTATGCAATCTGTCACGCAACTGAAAAATATGAGTCGTGGACACAGAGTTGTACCTTGTGGCTAGTGCGTCCCAAAGTGAAGCCGATGTTAGAAAACCCCGGGCGTGTTTGTGCACAGAGGGGCTAAGAACGGCGAGAAGACAGGCTCGGATCTGAGTGTCTACGATCATCCACGGAAGGTAGTCGGGATTTGGGAGCATGACGCCGTCCTCCTCAGCTGTCTCAGGCGGCGGCTTCTCCGCACCGTCAATCCATCCGAGCAGCAAGTTGGCTGCGAGGGCGGTGCAGACGTTAAGTGCCCAGGCCGGGTAGTTGTTGTCAGATAATTTTTCGGGGATGAGATTGTGGAGATTCCTGAGCAGTAATTTTACTCCAGACGGTAAATTTGACAGAGGATCAACAACCTTGTCCATGGCGCCGACCTACGGCGGAGGACGGAGGCCGTGCGGCGTGGTGTAGACGGTGGCGGCGGCGCACACACGTCGGAAAAGAGGAGAGATTAGGGTTTGGGCGGAAGAAGAAACCCTAGCTTTGATACCATGATATAATTTAATAATAATTGATCTTATTGATATTGAAGGGGTTACAGCTGTATATATAAAGAACTGAAGACTAGCTAATTACAGAATAACCCAGATGTATTTAATAATTATATATGTAGTCTATTAAAGACCATAAAATTTAAGGACATTTTGATACATTTCATATATCTTTAGTGTAAGACCATAAAATTTAAAAATCCTTTTTTACTTAATTTCTTAATTAGGAATTTCATTACATAAATTGACTGGAAAAAGAAAATCCTTTTTTTCATGATTTGCAGATCCAAAATCCAATGAGGATGACAATAAACAGAGCTGATCGGTTAGTAACTGGTTGTTTGCAACTTTGCATTGTGTTTCTTATAGTTTCATAATGTATATTTTTTATTATGTAAATATTGTGTTGTTGAAATAACGTTTGGATATGTAAGTACTATTATTTATTGCGTTAGTTATTAGTATTGTTTAACAAGATCAGGAGTATATAGCAACAATTTTCTTGTTTAATTTGACACTAGCATTGTACTTTGCAATAACTTTTGTATATAGAGAGTGAGAGGTAGATGAGATATTCAAGTGGCTAAAGGCATATATATATTTGAACTCCTTTACTACTACACTACAATTTTCTCTTACATATATGTACTAGATTGCTCGCGCTTTATACTAATGAGATCTAAATCAGAAAACATGATTAAACTAAATATCAACAAAATATGCTTCATACTGTATTTCAATTCATTTGTGAACAAAATTATATAATTGTTATAAATGTATTTACATTATAGTGAATGTCTATCAAGATTTAGTTGATACTTATCAAGATTTCTTTTAGTGTGAAACTAGCTAGGTGCAAATTCCCCCTATAAATAGAAGGGTTTCCTTCAGTGTAAATCATCCTCAAGAGAAGAAATAAGAATCACTTTCTCTATTCTCTCACTCTTCTTCTTATTCTTTATTGTTTTATAACACGTTATCAGCACGAGACTCTGCCAAATAAAGTGAGATTATAAATCCGATGAGATTATAAATTTGAAGGATTTCAAGGTTCGTAATTCTTTATGTTATCTTTCTTTTGCTACTACTAATATAATTATTATTGGATTTGAGGAAAAATAATTGGTTTGGAACCATTTATATTTTAAATTTATTCCTCAAGAACAATATTATCAAAAAGGACGATAATATGTTGGGTTCAAGTCCCATCGATTTATGCCTAAGACGTTTTTATATGGATAAGATGTTGAGTTTGAATCTTCATACACCATATTGATGATATTATGATGGCTAAGGTAAAATAATGGGTGTTTAATGAAAAGTTGTGAAATTCGACCCATTGAATATGCTTCATTCCATGAAGTGAATGTGGTAGCAATATATGATAAGTCTGAAATATGACAACTTCATTCTTAAGGTGTATGTGGTAGTACATAATATGTCTAAAAGAAGACAAGCGATTGAATGCACGAATATACGCGTGGAGGGACAATATGATAACGATCATAAAAAATGATATATTTTCACACGCTTATATGATAAATAAGATATACTAGAGAAAAATTCTCTGCATCATATGTATGCCTCGATTTGCTTCTGAAGTAGCAAAACCTTGAAAGATGTTATAAGCTATCATAATTTGATAAGCTTAAGGTACGATTATATTCTATTCCTTGGAAATGAGAAACTTATTAATGTAAACGTGCACTTGATTGTGATTGTATCACAACTCACCTCCGAAAGAGGTTGAATAATTTTGAAATCTACTTCTGAAGTAGTAAATCTGGAATTTATTCATATAATAGTAAATCTGAAATTTACTAAAGCAAAAACACATACCATGGTAAACTTGGAGTTTACTAGATTAAAAGTTCATAAGTTGACATGAACGGTTGCGATATCCCGAAGATGTGCATACTGAGTATTGAACATATATTGAAGAATTAGAAAATTCTTCATGAACTTTAATGTTGCTTGTTCTCATGATAAGTTGGTTGGACCAACTAATTTTGGGATTGGATCCCTCAAAATCTGAAAAGAATAAAAGGTGAATAAGGACCCGTTCACCTATCATGTGATATGTTGAAAAGATACATCAATAAGATGATCACATGTACATTCATGGTCAGCCTACATTTGACATTCATAAAGTTACTTGCTCAATATAAATTGAGCATAATTTTCAAATTATGTAATCAAGATAATTCATCTTGATGATGATGGTTTAGCATTGAATGCCTTTCATAAATAGTTGAACCATTACTAATGAAAACAAAGTTTCATGTATTGGTATGAAATATGATATATTGCATACAATAGCACTTGTATGCATTAGACCAATATATTATGATTATTTCTTCCCTCTCAATTGGGTCAAGGACAGGAACCAACTATTCCATCTAATAGTTTTGATGTGCGATATACGATTAATAAATATACCATGATGCACAAAGATGGATTCCTCAAGGAATGGAGGATGTATGTTAGTTTTCCTAACATAAAGGGGAGATTATAAGCAGTTATGAAATATGTTAGGAATTATCATCAGATCTCCATTCAAAAGATAATTCAAGTCAAATGCCGAAAGTATCTCATATTTAACTGCAAGGGCTCCTATTTTGTGTCCTTAAAGGATAAAGTCTATGCACGCGTGAAGCATGATAGACCAATCGTTTCCAAATAAAATAATCCTTGAAAAGGATAAGGAGCAAATAATCATGATAAGAAGGCAATGTGCTCTTGAAGAGCCTACGACATAACACTTCATGAAACCTTATGAGAGGTTTAGGTACCTGTAAATAATGAAGTGAAGAGATCTCAAAATATTATGTCGCATTGTGAATCGATACAAAATAAGAAATCGTCGACGATATCTTTGATATAATATTGGCCCAATATTGTAAAAGATTATGAGGATCTGACTTCTACGTTAATTTAAGCATGCTGACATAGAAATATTTATCAAGTGACTTGAAAGGATGCATTTTGATAAGCGTAAAACTTATTTGATTTGCAGTCAAACACTTGAAGATGTCACACTTGACATGTTGGATATTGTTACTTGACAAACATCCATATGAAAACCCCTAAAGGATTCAAAATGCCTGAAGCATATAAAGTTTCTGAAAAACTTTTTATTATCTTCATAAGATATAATTTGATGATTTGAGTATCATTGAAACTCTTGGAGAGTTTTCAAAAGCAATAGAGTATTTTCTTAAATAAGAAACATGCAAAAATTGAATAAGGATCCATTCCGACCTCAAGAAAAGAATGAGGAACTCCTTGGTTATGAAGTACCATATCTTAGTGCAATTGATGCACTAATGCATCTTGCAAATACTACAAGGCCTGATATAGCCTTTTTTTTTTAGTTAATTTGTTAGCAAGTTTGCAGTTCCGATCTTATTGGTCATACTGATTTTGGGTACTTATCTGACCTACATAAAGCTCTGTCTCAAATAGGCTATGTGTTCATATGTGGTGGTACTGCAATATCTTGGAGATATACAAAGCATTCTATCGTAGCCACTTCATCGAATCATGCTGAGATAATAGCTATTCATGAAGCAAGCCGAGAATGTGTATGGTTGAGGTCCATGATACATCTCATTCGAGAAAAAGGTGATGTGAAATATGACAATCTACCCACAATTTTATACAGAGATAATGCATCATGCATAGCACATCTTAACGGAGGATTCATAAAAGGAGATAGAACGAAGCACACTTCCTCAAAACTTTTCTACATACATGAGCTATAAATGAACTGGTGATATCAACGTGCAACAGATTATTTCAAGTGAAAATGTGACTGATTTATTCACCAAGTCTTCTCCAATTATAACTTTTAAGAAGATGGTGCACAAGATTGGGATGCAAAGGTTCAAGGATGTTCTCATTACGGGTAGTTAATACGCGTTGTACTCTTTTTTCCTTACGAGGTTTTGTCCCACTAGGTTTTCCTTATAAAGTTTTTAATGAGGCAGTCGATATGCGTATTGTTAAAAATGTGTACTCTTTTTCCTTCACTGGATTTTTTTTCCTACTGATTTTTTTCTAGTAAGATTTTAACAAGGCACATTATCTATCTAGACATTCAAGGGGGAGTGTTATAAATGTATTTACATTATAGTGAATGTCTATCGAGATCTAGTTGATATCTTTCAGGATTTAATGTATTTGTCTTTTAGTGTGAAACTAGGCGCAAATTCCCTCTATAAATAGAAGGCTTCCTTCATTGTAAATCATCCTTCAATAGAAAAAATAAGAATCACTCTCTCTATTCTCTGACTCTTCTTCTTGTTCTTTATTGTTCTATAACAATAATTATATTTTTGAGCTTGCTAGAAAGGCAGCAAAAATAATGAAATCGTAGGTGGCCCAAACTTATGTATGAGATATGCTATAATTGTGTGGAATTTGAACGTTGGCAACTGCGGCTGATAACAAATTTAGCAAGTATAGTTAAGATAAATTATTTCATGATGATGAAACTCTTTCATGACTTGAAAGAGAAGGTGAAGATCGAGGTTCAGTCCTGACCAAACATGATTTGGTTGAGCCTTAAGCCTCCCTTGCTTATTTGTGTATCAAAAAGTGACTTTCATAGGATAAATTAAGGATGTGCAAAAATTAAATTGAATTGATAAAAATAATATTATTAGTTTTATTATTATTGGATTATCAGATTAACGATTTTTAATGGCACCTTTGTGATTTTTTTTATTGGGTTATTGATTTACTTTTGATTTTTTTAATATTGGGTAAACCGATAACTCAATAAGAATATATTGTATTTCATTGCTTGTGGTTTGCAAGGAAGTGCAAATTCTATTTGAAGAGGTTGTTGCGACTTACAAGGGATAGTAGTTCTTCGTTGTGGAATTTGGCACTGAAAGGCATATGTAATGCTTCATTTTATAATATGAAGAAGACGTTTAAGACACTTTTGACATTTATTATTAAGTCTAATTGCTGCATAATTTGTGGATAGGACTTCTTATTTTTGAAATTCGGCACTGCAAGACATATGTCATGTTAGCTGCTACAATTTTTATTTTGCGAGCAATTATATTGATGTCATGTTGGTTGCTACGTTTATACAACATCTAAAATCATTGCGTCAAATTGATATTTGTTTTATGAGCATTTTCTTATTGGTTTAATAAAAAACAGAACCGTTAAGGACCAAAAACTGATAAACTGAAACGATAAAAAAATATCTTATTGACTTAGTTATTTATTTAGCATATTTTAAAATCGAAAATCGATAATATATAAAATTAAAACAAACCGAACGATAAACACAAAATTGAATAATAATTGATGAAATTTATTTTTAAATTTTATAATAATTGCAAAAATTTCAATTTGAATTCTTACCACTATACTTAATTTCAAGTGAATCCAACAACTAATAAATAACAAAAAGAAAAAGTTATGTTTACTTATCTATTTATACGATATAATTCTTTGATGAAGAAGATTTAGTTAAATCCCCTTGGACGCTACTTAATTCAGCCAGAGGCCATAGTGTTATATGTCCTAAAGTGGGTTGAAGTGTAACACGATATTTGATACATGTAGAGTTACACCTAGTGAATATAATATTGTAATACTTAGATTTAAACTCAAAAGTTATTCAATTAAGAGTATTTCTCTTAACAGAACATACATGGCTATAAAGTTTGGCTTGCAACCCAAACATGAAATTCTCAATGAACTCTCATAGGAGGTACCATATACCTAGCTCCTATGATATATATATAAAGAGAAAGTCAAACTTCTTTATAATGATAGCGTTTGTTCAAAAATTTTATGGTTACAATAAAGAGGTATTGTTATACATGTATACCGACATCTAACGTTCAGACTTCAGATCTCATTTGGTTGTTATAAATAAAAGTATGCAAACTTAGAAAGACATAAATATATAAAAGGCAAGCATTAGTAGGTTTTTCCTTCTTAACTAATGAAATAATTAATGTGCGTCATTTAATTAAAAAAAAAATATTTTAAATAAGATATGGGTATTTGAAATTTACTATCTGCATGACATTAATAATGATTTACTATAGATATTTTGGTATTCTATTTTGAACGTAATATATTTCTTACGAAATATTATTATATAGTATTTGAGTATGTTGTTATAGAGAGGTAATTTCACAAAGAGTGTACCATTATGATAGCCATTGTTTTTATAGGTAGAACGCCTTTATAAAAAAGTAAAAAATAATATGAAAAAAGTTTCGAAGAAAATCAGACCACTATGATAAAATGTCGTTATAATGAGGTAACCTTATAAAAGGGTCTCAACATATATATAGTTAAACACTTTGGGGAAAATAAGGATATCTTGGACATGAAAAAAATTGAAACGTACGTTTCTGTGTAGCTAGGTATAGGTTAATTAATTATCATAATCCCTAATATCACGGGATTGGAGAGATTATTAAAGAGGCATGGGGAAGTGGTGGATATGCAAGTCAAGAAAAAATAGCGCGAAAATTAGTTAAAAAAAATGTTGGCAGGAGATGTAAATTTCTTTTGGTTTTTCGGTTTCCGTTATCTCTATTGGAGCCCCAACTAATTCGGATCGCGCACTATAGGACCCATTCTGAAGTGGCGCTCCAAACAGATTTTTTCCATACCCAAAGTTCAAATTTGAGACCTCTAATTAAAGATGGAGTAGTTTCATATCCCATCCATATGGAAACTTTAGTCAACCGGAATATCCTTTTTAATTAAGATGTTTATCCGTATATGATGTTTCACAGTTGGACTCTTCTTTTAGAAGAGTTTTAGCCAGTTGTCATAATTTCCCACTCACTTGCAACTAAAGTTAAGAGTACTGGTATTTTTTTAATCAAAAACAAATCGACTAATCAGATACTTATGATTTATCTACTAAATTCCTCCACATATATAGAGGAATTTAGCTTCTCATCAGAGAGAACAGCAAAAAATATGACTTTGCTAGTATAAAATCATCAAGTATATATTAATTAACTACTCTTCATCCTCAACTTTAGTTTGTTTGCAATTCATTCTTATAGCACAAATGGATTGGGAGACAAGAGTCTTAATTATCCACAGTACCAAGATTTAATTTTTCTTTTTTTTTTTCACTCTCTCCTTCCCCATCCTTCGATTCATACTCGATAGATTAGTCTTCGAGGTAAATATATATGCTAATATATCATCTAGGATGAATTTTCTTTTTCTAACTGCGCCTTGATGCATTGCAAGGCATTGGCTAAGCGCATGATTTGTGGAAAGCACGCGAAGGTCATGAGTAGTATAAAGAGGAAGAAGATGAACAAGTTGAAGGAATCAGCATGGAAGTTTATGTATTTTCTATCTGCTGAGATATTTGCACTTTATGTTACTTACAACGAGCCTTGGTTCACAAAGACTCGATATTTTTGGTCAGGTCCTGGAGATCAGGTTTGGCCTCATCTTAAAATCAAGTAAGCTAGCTAGGATTTTGTCTGTGTATATATACATATACACAGTGGCGGATCCAGCTCATAGTGAGGGGTTCAATCCGAACTCCCTTCCGCGAAAAATTATACTATATATACAAGCTTAAAATTATTTTTCATGTATATATAGTTAACAATGAATCCCTTCAATTAATTATTTCGTTCACACGTTTCAATTTTGAACCTCCTCAATTAACTGCACATATATATATATATATATATAATTGAAATGTGTGTGTAGTATATATATGGCAGATTAAAGCTGAAAGGATGGCACTTGTACGTACACCGGAGGATTCTACTTATACTCCATATTTGCATTGATGTACTGGGAAACAAAACGTTCTGACTTTGTTGCCCACCATGATTCATCACCTTACATCACTATTATTCATTCTCTTGTCTTACATTTTCGGGTAATTAAAGGAGTTAATTCTTCTTTAATTAATTAAAGAAAGATGTTAATTAATTTATAATACGCATATTATATACACATGTGGAACCACACTTGGTCAATCGACTACCGCAAACAACTCTCTTTACCCCTCTACAGATAAAAAATATGTTCATTTCACCTTCCCTAGATTCTATTTGGGAACCACATTTAATATGTTATTATACTATAATTTAAAAGAATAGTACCCTCGATTTTTTCATTTCCTTGAATGTCCTCACTATTCTTGCACATTAAAACTAAGGATAATATTTTTGTCGTTTCATATTGGAATAGGTATATATGCATGTACGTGATGTTTGATTTAATTTTGAAAAATGTATGAAATTGCAGGATGGCACGTGTGGGATCAATGGTTGCAGTAATTCATGAGGGAAATGATGTACTAATGGAATTTGCAAAGATGTTAATTAATATACAGTGGGTTGCTGATATTTTCTTCGGTTTTTTTGCATTGAGTTGGCTGTTACTTCGACTAATCTACTTCCCTTTCTGGATTATTTGGAGTACAAGGTGAGTGAGTGAGTGAGTGAGTGAATGAGTTCATCATCAACTTTACTTGCTATAATCATACTTAATAATTCTCGTATGAATATTTTTTCACACCGAGTTTATACTAAAGCAATTTAACTCCTTATTATAAGTTGTAACTAAGTGATTTAATGAAGTGCTTGTATATGCAAATATATAATCTGATCCGAATAAATAATCTAACTCAATTTAACTTGATACTCTCTTTAATTTGTTTCATTTTATGTGATACTATCATATTATTATTTGGAGAGTTATTTTCTCAAATACTTCTTAAATAATATTAAAGTGTTAACTATGGTGATCTATAATATTTTTTTATACCGGCTAAATATTATTATATTTTTTTAGAAAAAAAAAAAAAAACTTGAAGTGTATGTCCAAAACCACACAATGTGAAAGAAAGGCAGTACTCCGCAGTTCATACGCATACACCCTTCATATGGTATTTTTCGCTTCTTAAGATAAATTTAACTAATTTTTAAAATTTAATTGAATTAAATTAATTTAATATTTTTGAATTAAAATCTAGACATTCAAATGATAAGATACAGTCTCCAATGTCAACATAAAATGGAAGAAATACATTTTAAAATATTTATAAATTGACATAATTAAAATTTTCGAGCAGCAAAGAGTGTCATATAGATTTAAAAAATGTCATATAGATAAAAAGAAAAAAAATACCACTCCAATGTTTACTTGATAATTAAGCAGCTTGCAACGAGCATTTTCTTACTTTATTTTCTCTGTGGCTTTGATTTATTAGTATATAATTTTATGTATAAGAAAAAATCAAGAGACTAATCCATTATTGCTTTTGCAGCTACGAAGTTGTTTTCATTGTGGATAAGGAGAAATATCAAAATATTAATGGGATCATACTTTACATTGTGGTAAATTCAATGTTGATATGCTTATGCCGGGTGATTATGAATAAAATCTTAAAAAAGGACCACATTGATGACGTCCGA
The DNA here is from genome assembly GCA_030864225.1 of Capsicum baccatum var. pendulum. Taxonomy (NCBI): domain Eukaryota; kingdom Viridiplantae; phylum Streptophyta; class Magnoliopsida; order Solanales; family Solanaceae; genus Capsicum; species Capsicum baccatum. The sequence goes on along the minus strand of CM061554.1, from coordinate 22,133,715 downwards.
TCTGGTAATTAAAAAACATATTATAAATATTTGCGTATTACATATAAATCATCCCATTATGTTAAATAAAAAATCTAAATTAAATTATTTTTAAACATAATAAAGTATTAATTTTTTAGTAACTCTTAACTATGAAAGTGCATTACAAATTGACTGGGAAAAGAAAATCCTTTATTATTATTTGCAGATTCAGAATCTGATGAAGATGAGCACAAACAGAGCTGATAGATCAGTAGCTAAGATCAAAAACATGGATTATTAAAATACTCGTTGTTTGCATCAATATTTCCTGTAGTTTCTTAATGTATATTTTAAATTATGTACATATATATTGCGTTGTTGAAATAACGTTTGTATGTGTTAAATTGTTTGTTGTGCTTGTTATTATTTAACTAGAGTATATACTATATAGTAACACTCCTCTTGTTTAATTTGACTCTAGTATTGTACCTTGCAAGTTGCAACAACTTGTATTAAGTTCTAAATGCTCTTAATTTATTGTAAATATATATGATATTATAAACAATTCCGAAGTTAAATATGTATTATAGATTGTTTTTGATCATGGACGTCAAGAGAGAACGTTGAAAGCATGAGCACTACGAGCAACCTTGATAAACACATCCTCCAAAGTTGTATCAGCCAGACCCCAAGCATAAACTGTGAATCTACTCTTTGCTTTTTCAACAGTTTGAAATACATGTGCAATTTTAACCTCTTGCTTTGGCAACTCAAACTTCTGTGTCCCCGATATATGGTATATCTTGTTGGCATTTGGGGATAGGCGTCGCACCATGTGCTCCACTTCCTCCTCGTTATCTGATGATGTTGTCATCGTCAACACATAAGACCCTCCATATCTTGCCTTCAACTGTTGGAAATACATCGTCAGAACATTCTGAAACCTCAAAAGAAGCAGATTGGGAGGCCAAAACTGACACAGCCCCGGCAATCATTTCACTTTGTTCTTGCTTATGTGCATACATTATTATTAGTATAAGAGGCATATATGACTCCAGAACCTCACTAGTGAGGTGAAGGCACAGTGGCGCACCACATATACAGCATCAATAATATAAATGTACGGTATTTCTTAAAAGCATAGAATTACCTCTTTGGGATTTCCTATGCACTGCAAGCTGCCATCTACAAATATTCCTAATCGATCACATAGATGCTCTGCTTCTTCCATTGAATGAGCTGAAATTGTTATCCTTATCAGTATCCATATTAATAATCTCATTAACCAGTGGTAAGAAACGAAGGATTCTGGTGCGGAAAGTGCATCGAATGTTAGGCTTGGCGCAAAATTCACATGTGAATTAATGTGGAATGACAACAAACTGGTGTACAATGCATATATCCCATCATTTATCAGTGCCCTTCATACAACTTGTTAGTACTGCCCCGGGTGCACAAAGCTTATTCATGTCAAAGGATTCTGGTGCGGAAAGTGCATCATATGTTAGGCTTGGCGCAAAATTCACATGTGAATTAATGTGGAATGACAACAAACTTGTGTGCAATGCATATAACCCATCATTTATCAGTACCCTTCATACAACTTGTTAGTACTGCCCTGGGTGCACATAGCTTATTCATGTCAAAGGGAAAACAAGAGAAGTAATGTGAAATTACTGGTGAGAATAATTGCTCTATCTTGCTTTGCACGTTTGACGACATTCCACAAATTACTTCGTGAAGATGGATCCAGTCCAGTGCTGGGCTCATCCATGTAGACAACCTGAAAGTTTAATAAATTACAAGCATATCAATACACATCTTGGCATAGCTTACCGCAATGAGGATGGTAGGGCTAACATACCTTGGGATCTCCAATCAGTGAAATAGCAACACTTAGCCTCCTCTTCATTCCTCCACTGTATTTACCAGCTCGCTTGTCAGCAACGCCTCCATGAAACAAGTTGACACTCTTATGAGATTCTTCAACTGCCTGTTGGCAGAAAAGAATAAGTAACCAGATATATATATATGCTTTGGATGAGGAGTCAAGTCTATCAAGATTTTGTCTTTCAAGTTGCCTTGACGATTCATTGCCCGTAAAGAATCAACCAATTGCGTGTGCTATTGATTGAATAATATTAGTAAAGATATCCTAGAGTTGAGAAATACAATCAATTTAATCAATTGTGCTAATTGGCTGTAACACAGACTGAATCAACATTTCTGCTGTAACAGACTTTGATTATAAGTTCAATTTTACAAGCACTCATTTGTCAGAGTAGAAGTTAAGAAGTGAGCCATTAACCTACTTGTGTCAAGTCTGCTCCTTTAAGATTTTTTAGCCTTCCATAGAAAAGTAGGTGTTCCCTTCCTGTTAACTTTTCCCAAAGTAAGCTGAAATAATTTGTTGCATGTTAAAAGAAAAAGACAATTAGTATTACGACACTGACATTTTCAGCAAGGGGAAAGGATCAAATGTCAACTTGACTTGGGAGAAAATAGATTATTACTCATGCTGCGGACACACACCCATGTTGCTGTATATCATATCCATGTCTGTTCGTATATCCATACCTTGAGCATATGCAGTACCAGAGCTTGGTTTTATGAGCCCAATCATCTGTTAGCAGAAAATTGTCACTAACAGGAGTATAGTTTTCAGTTTTAGCAATCTAAGTAAATGAAAAAAGAATCAGTACATATTAAATCAAATTACAAAATGAAGGGCACCAAGAATGTGCTTTTGAAGTTATAAAGGTCACATCCTTGAGTGACTGAAACTTAAAGATTTACAAAGATACATCTAACACAAAACAGACAACAGAACTGACCATGTTAATAAAACTAGTTTTGCCAGCACCATTGGGACCTAGCATACCAAAACATTCCCCTTGAGGCAAAGCAAGTGACAATCCTCTCACTGCAAATTTCTCAGGGTTACCATCTCTCCCTGGATAAACCTTTTTCAAATTGTCACAAATGATGGCTTGACTTGTACTTGATTCGAGCAACTGTTCAACTCTCTCCCTCTGTTGAAAGGAGGTTTCAGGACAAACATAACCTGTCAAAATGTTTTTCACGGGAAATGTTAAATTTTTACCTCCTGAGCAACATCAGGCTGCTCCGTTTGTACGAAAACTCTAGACCCCTGTCTTCTAAAACTATGTTTCCTGAAGGAAGGTGAAGGCTTCTTTTGGGAGTGCCACAAGAAAAATAGGGGATCTTTCGCTGATGTAGTGATCTGATCAACATAATAAGCAAGGGAGAGAAGAACGAACCACTGCACCAACATTATTATTAGGACCTCCTTCATCCCATTTCTTTCATCAGTCAAATCTTTCCATCTCATACCATCTGTTCCAAGATAATTACCCTTGAAAGCATATTGGGCGAACTCATAAAATCCACGAAAAAGAGAAAAGCCGGGATATAGCTCCATAACTATAATCCAGCCTCCTACAATGTCATGACAGCATTTAGCAGAAGATTATTAGTATACAAAAGTGAAGCAAAATCCAATAAATATATTTTAACAACTCAAACAAAAGATCAGGAGAAATAAAAAACAAACGAAACGAACTCATATCTCAATTCTAGCATAATTTTTGGCACAGAGGGGACGAAAATGCGAAGAAGTTGATTTTGTTCACCTAACGAAAAATATAGCTCCTATTCTACTTGGTAAAGAAAGGGAAAGTTAGAAGATTAACAGTAATTTGTTCCCATTTTTTATTCAAAGCCTGGAGATTTTAAAAAATATTAACATGGATTTACTGTCCAGCCTGTTAAACAACTATCTGGCAAATGGTAATAAGGACAAAGAAACAGTAGGTTTGACAGTAGCATTAGGGCGAGTGGTTCTCGCAGTTGTATGACCCGAAAACAACACGACCGGACTCCTCTTCTCAGGAATAATGGTTTGGTGGACGTCAATTCCCTGGATTTTCGGGCTTTCCTTTCCCTTCGACCGGCCAATCTTTTAGTTCCCAAAATAATCCAGAATCGGTTCAATCTCTAATTCAGATTTCCGCTGAGAAGGGAATAGTGTTTGTGTCTAAAGGGAAAACCATGCCACTAATTTCCACTTGAGAAAATTGAATGATGCAATCCCCTCAAAAGGCTCAAATGAACTGCAGGGCAGTACAAATGTACTGTTTCAATAAAACAGGGTTGTCACCAATTTAGAGAGTGACTAGGTGGTGCAACAATGAAAATCATGAGTTAGCGAGACAGCCTTAATATTACTGAACTTACTGGGAAATGACTCATCTTGGAGAAAGAACTGGAAAAGGAATGCTGACAAGAGTCCATTTGCAAACACCATTACATAGCCAACGACTGTTACAATGCAAAGTAAGAAGAATCAGTCATGTCATATTAGCTGCTGAAAGTCTATACGAAAAATTGGTTCATTCTTCTCATTTTCTCTTTCATATGCGCAATCCTTGCAATATTAACAACAACTTCTATTGCATATACCGAACCTGTGGCTATCTTAACATTCGAGAAAAACGCAGCAACTAAAAAAGCAAGGGACTCTTGCAAGTTTATGTAGATGAAGTAAAACACGAACTGGATGGCGTAATCATTAAGCAAAAAGAACTTCAAGCCTGCAAAAGGGAAAAGGGAGAAACAAAGGAAATTTCTGTCAGACAACTTCAGTTTACAGTTAGAGTTCAACTGAGTAGCTGTAGCATTACCTACTAATGAGCCAAAAATCACAAAACATAACATGTATATAGAAGATACGACCAGAAAATAAGCATAAGAAATCATCCAATAGGGACCATCCCCAAGTCCATGCATTTTCATCATGATTCTCAGTTTTTGCTGCTTCTCATACACTAGAGCTATCAAAACAACCTGCAAGCAATTAATCATGCAATGAGCATGACGAGTATTATAAATAAGAAGATAAGATCCGTATAAAGGCTAATAATTATATGCAATTACTCTGTTACAAATTAATAAGATAAACTTACCAGACATGATAGTGTTTCTAAAGAAAATAATCCATGGGGAATTTCAGGGATACTGAAAGTTGAAAGCTGCAGTACATTCTGACAAACCTCATGATTGACGAAGTGTTGAGCTAATGAAGCCCAACACTAAATGATAAATTCTTATTTCTTGGAGTAGCTAAAATAACAGTTTAAGGTATAAAAAACCTTTTCCTCTATTTCATTTTTCATGTCTTGCTTTGAGTGAGCACGGAATTAAAGAACGTAAAGAAGATAAAGGTGTGTATAACATATCAAAAGTGCCCTTTGAATCTTGTCGTCTTAAAACATTTCATATCATTCTTAGATGGGAGTGTCATTGAGGCTAAAATGAAGATGTTGGAGATAATAACTTATGTACTAAATATAGAGAAAGACACTTTTTTGGGGAGAAACTAAAAATGGTAGGAAGACACGTAAAGAAATGGAGGACGCACAAGTTTCTTAGCTCTTCCATCGAATAAATCGGATTTTATTCTCGTACATAAATCAAGAAATAATCCACATTCAGCCACAAAAAAGAAGACTTAAAAGTTAGAACTCATGTAGTGTGACTGAATAAGGTATTAACCTTCACTCCTCATGACGCCAAGGCATAAAAGGAGATAAATACTAAACAAGGCAGTTGATGAATGCCAAAAAAGAGTTGTCTAGGAACTGGATTGCTAACAAGTTGGCATCAGTGGATAGCATTTAAAAAACAGAAAACAGATTCGCCTAACATGATCGAGAGGGTCAATTGAATACATGCCATCACGATAAAATAGGAACAGAACATTCTTACTTACAGGAAAAAGTTGTGAAACCACCCATGTAAAGAATAGTGGTCCAAGGAGAGAAGCAAAGTCCAGAGTGAGGAGTTTTGTTTCTGGTTTGGGCATTTCTTTGACAAACTCAAACAGCACTCTTGCAGAAGGTCCAAGCAGAAACTGAATGTAGGCATTTGATGCCTGTAAATAGCATTTCATAAAGTTTAACACTTGAGTTACTTAAATAGGTGAATTACAACTATAACTAGTCTTGCACAAATAATCAACAGAGATAGTAGGTAGATATTTATTCCATTTAGTCAAGAAGAAGTGTAGTGTGAAGAAAAGCAGATGACCTTTAGATTGTAAGTGGGATAAGGAATAGACACCTTGAAATTTCTTAGTAATGGTCAATTTGATACAATTTGGCTCTTGTCAATTAACTAAACAATTTGACAACATGAAGAGCTCAGAGTAACATTTCTCAATGAAACTGAAGTTATTTTGTCCAGTTCCACTATGAAACACAAACATGATCAGGGCTATCACTTCAGGCGCCCTCCACAACAGCTGCTGCTTTTCATAATCAAGTATAATTCTTATTTAAACTTACTAAAAGAGTAAGGAAATAAGACAATATAGAGTATTGTCCAATGCACTGGATTATGGTCCCATCCAGCTAGTACCAATAACTAGACAAGGCAATCATAGCATATAAATTAAGAAGAAGCCTCTTTCTGACTTTAAAAGCATATGCCACTCTTATTTATTCTATCTCTATGTGTGTGCTGTGCAGATATGAAATGCATTTAATTATTTATACAGACTTATGTCCCAAGACATATATTTGAGAGATCAAGGGCATCATATAACGGGGAAAGGGGAACAACAATGTTAAAGATAAATGAACTAGAGTTCTCAAATTATTATCCTTTGCCTTGTCATGCATTACTCTAGTAAATGCAACTAACTTTTAACTTTTGGGGATTTCTTAATACTATTAAGGATTCCCTTTACTTTTCTATGATTAAGATAATACAAAGGATACAAGGGTAATTTGACTATGGAAGAGCATTGCAGTAAAAATTGGAAGGTTTACCAAATTCACTGAACGAGGAACCCTTGTCAATGCCAACGGTTGATTGCGTATGACATTCTTATAGGTAGAGTTATACCAAATACTCACATTGAAACCATTTCTATTTGAGTTAAGGAAATCAAACGCTGTAAAAAAAAAAAGAGAGAGAAAGAGAGAGATCACATAGTTAACGTGATATTGAAATAGCACGGTTATGCTTAAAGACATTCATGCAGAGAGCACCAAAAAACCTGCTGTTATCTCGTTTGTCATTCCCTCTGGATTCCCGTTCCTGTAACCTTTATACAGCTCATCATTGATCTCATAAGAATTATTACGCCACAAGTGTAAACCTTTTACACAACTTATCGCTGCAGAAGAAATTAATAAAGCTATAAACTATATAAACCCAATATGGAAAAAACATAATCTTGTTCGTGTGGAAAGGTCTAATTTTCTTTGACAATACTTGACTACTTGTATATATAGAAGGTTTAATCTTAGACAGAATTATGGTGAATGTGCTTGCCTTCCCACTGTTTACAGAAGATGAATCAGCATAAAAACCTATGAATTCAACCAGATGGTTTGAGAAGTACGTCCCATGATACTACAACATCAAAGCTAAAAAGATCTTTCACAATAGAAACTTATCCCACTTGGATCACACCTAGACTCAACTTCTACAAGAAAAAGAAGTCTACTTTTGGAGACTAAGCCTTGTACTTTTTTCCTGAATTACACATGCAATATCTAAACATCAAAATGGGAGTCTCGAAAAGGTTAAGATTAGTCAGATAGCAGCAATGAACATAAATCGGCTACCTTGCTGAACAGGTATAGAACCAAATTCTAATGGAAGAGAAAACGTGGAGTAAGGAGAACACTGCGGCCGAACATTGTAAATTGTCTGGTCAGAGAAGAAAGCTGGGTCGAGAAAATTCACATACTTAACATGTGTCTCGGAACCCTGAAAATTTGAAAGGCAAGTCATCATCAAACAAAGAGTAAATTTTGAACCTATGTACAGCGAATCCTAACAGAACGATCAAAACAGAATAAGCTGAATTCGGAGAAGCTCACCAATACATTATAGGCTAAGCTATAGAACATGTCAGAGTAATCTCGAGTTGATCCGCTGCTGAACAACTTTCTAATTTCAGACAAATCTAGAGCTGATCCACCGCTGAACATATTTCTTCCAATACCTATTAAGTTCCACATTATTGGGCATACATTAACAATCATACCAGAGAAAATTAATACTCAATTCACCTCTAGTATAGTAAAACAATTCATACTTTCTCCAACACTCTTATTACTTCCTGTCAGAAGTATAGTAGCTGGACAAGAACTCAATACTTTACACGTATCATCAGGCAAGTCCCCGAATGAATTAAACTCAGTTCGTACAGCACGATACATTGATTCTGGCATCTTTAACAAGGGTGGCCATGCCTGTGGACTAGGAATTGAACAGCTAACGGCTTGGTTCAAATCTGAGTATTGAATACCACATACTTGTTCACATTTTCCATCACCATTTTCTCCAATACATTCGCAGCCACATCGGTTCCATGGTTTATCCAACTCTTTATTCACCCAATTTTGAAGAAAAACTAGTAATAAACAAAGTATTATAGGCACCGCGATGAGACGAATATTTGACTTAAAATCTCTTTTCTGCAACAAAATGAGAAATTAAGAATCATAAGTTAATATCCTAAATTTTACAATGTAATAAATCCACAAATTTTGTATAATTAGTCGAGGTGCGTGCGGAAGCCAACCATTATCAAAACACCCCAAACCCAAACAAATAACATCAATGTAGCATGCAAAAAACAAAATTACATTGTCAGATAAAGCGAATTATGAAAAAGCACATAATTAAAGAAAACCTGAGAAGTTAAATTCTTAATGAGGAGAGCATTGGCTTGAGTGGTGAAGGTGGCTGGACCACGGACCAAATTCGCCATGCTCGCTCGCATTTAAATGAAAAGTGTTGTATTTTAAAACATTGTTTCAAGTTGGTGAAAGGAGTTCGTTGAGGAATCAGAATGAATCTCCCTTTTATGTGGGCTATTTTGAAAATTTTAGATTAGGTAATATCTTTTCAATCATTATAATATAGTATCAAACTAATTCTGGTTTACAATTTTTAGAATCTCCTTTTTCAAATAATTTTTTAATACTATTTACTAACTAGATTTAAGGACAATTCCCAATTTTTTATGCACCATGTCATATTTGAAGGAAACCTATTATTTTGACACATAAATTTTATAGAGAAAATTTAATGGGAGGTGATAACTTTGATCAGTTAAGGTCAAAGTCTTATTTAAATTGTGATTAAATTAATTAAGGTTTAAAGTGTAATTTTAAAAACTTTTTAATTTTTTAAAAAATCCTCAACTTCAAATTTCAAATTTTAGAGTTCTCGTTTGTTATCTTTCAATATTTCTTGTTCTTTTTCTTTTTCTTCATTTTTTTCTTCTTATTTTTTTCTCTCTCTACAGATTTTTCTCTTCTTCCATCTTTTCTGCTTTTTTTTCTTTCTCTTTTCATTTCGTTCTTCCTTTTTTTATTTTCATGAACTATTTTTATAAAAAAATAAAATAAAAGTTTGAGAAGAAATTTTTTGATTTCTTTTAAAAATTAATGAAGAAATAATTCAGCAACTACGAGAGTTATTTCAGTAACTACGAGAGTTGGTTCAACAACTATGGTAATTGTTACAACAACTACTATTAGTTGTTGTATTACAATAATTATCGAAGTTATTGCAGCAACTATCGAAATTGCTGCTAGAAACTGTCTGTCGAAGTTGCTGCAGCAACTATCGAAATTGCTACAGGGATCTTTGTGTAAATAATAAAACTTGAGGATTTTAAAATTAATGTCATTAACATTAATCTTAAAATTGTCACTTCTACTCAATATTTAAAACTTGTGTTACTCTGTTTTAATTTTGAAACTTTTTTATCACCTTTAATTAATTTGTCCAACTTTATAGGCCCATCACTTAAAGTAATTTTCATTTTTATATTTTTTTGTGTTCTTAGTTTTTTTTGAGGGGGGGGGGTCCAAATCACTTTTTTCCTTTTCCTCTTTCTTTTATGGTGTTAACTTTTATTTACTATTTTTTATTTTCTTTCTTTGTCCTTTTCTTCAAATTATTTTTTTTCTCGTGTTACTGTACTAAATAAATTGAAGTTTTTCTTATTTTGCTTTATTTTTATTTTCTCCTAATTTTTATTTGTTGGTATTTATAAATAAATTAAATTTTTTGTCACTCGACCATGGTGATAATTTATATTATTAAATTATATTCTCTTAAATTTTTGTTAGTATAAAGAATTTTGGATATTAAAATTTTAAAATTAAATTTCATAAGCAATATATTTATCTTTCGGAAGTATATATGATACTATTTTTATTATGGTTTAATATTGTTAAAGTATGATTTAATATTATTAAAGTCATCTCTAATATTTAGAAATTAAAGAATCATCACATTCTTTTTATTTGTTAAGGACATCTCTTGTATAATAAAATTTAAAGTTAATAGGATCAAGAAATGGAGTGGGTCCTAAATATATTTAAATATTGATTTTAATTTTCTTAATATTCTTTTCCTAAAATTTTAGAGTTGCCCCATCATTAAATAGACATAAAAATTAAAATTAAAATATCTTTTAGAGTTCGTTTGAATAGAATTAAAATCTGATCAAATCAACTTTTAATCTCTTTTTAATTTTTTTAGATGTGTGGTAAAATTAAAAAGTACTTAAAAAAGTTCAAATTTGATTTAAAAAAATGCAAAAACTGAGACTCCGGGTACCCCAAACTTTTTAGATTAAAATTCTCTTTAGCTTAACCAAGATATTTACCTTTTTATTCTTTATATTTTTCTTCAATTGCAACAATGCCCTAAATTTGCAGCGCTTAAATATATTGTTTTTCTTTATTTTCTCTTTGCCTCTTCTCTCCGTCTCTTTCCTCTAGTTTCCTCTTCATCTTTTTTCTTTGTTTTTGAATTATTAGAATTAAAAATTATATATAATTCAACTTATTTATGGTATTAGCAACCTTAAAAACATTTAAGTCATTTTGATAATAAAAAAGTGTTTAACAACCCTTGTTTATCAAGCACATCCATAACTTTTTTTTCAATTTGAACACTTCTATGGTCTATCCAAACATTTATCTGCTTAATTTCTAAACACTTATTTTCAACTTTTAAACACATAAACTAAAAAGTTATTTTTTAATTCTATTCAGACGGACTCTTAATTGGTCTTAAATTAAAAATATATAAAATATATTCAAGTATTCTTTAACTTTTGTGATTTTAGACATGTCATTTCAAAAAAACTAAAATTAACTTTTTTTTAGAAAATGAAAAAAATATTCTGTTTTAAACAAACTTAAAGAAAAGTGCCATAAACAAATTAAAACAAAAAAAAAATACTAAATAAGAATTTAACTCTAAAAAAAAAAGAGTAAAAAAATGAAAAGGTAAAGGAATGAGAAGAGAGAGGAAGAAGAAATTGTTTTAACAGGTGGACCCCACAAAATTTACGTGTCAAAATAATAGAAACCTCAAGCAAATATGATGGGATGCATGAGGCCCATATTAAAAAATTTCGACATTTTCATACTTTTCCTTTTGGGGGGGTTTCATTGGCTTTTGATATTTATATAGAATTTTGTGTTCGCGCTGCGAAGTTCAATATTGGGGGTTATAGCAACATTTGAGAAAGTTTTTCACGTTTTATTATATTTGATGTATTTTTAATTTAAAATTATATTATTTTATTTTATTTTTTATTTTTAAAAATTTTATGTCAGGTCAAAATAGATCAAGCAAATAAAAATAAAAAGAATAGTTTGTTTGATTTTTACTTACGTATAATCATATAACAGAGAAATATAACTTTAACGTTTTAATAATTGTTTCAATTATATTATACTGACTTCTTAAACATATAAAAATATTTTAAAAAATGAAAAGTATTATTGTAGCGACCTTCCCCAAAAATTTCGGTCCATCATTCATCTACCGTGTGGTTTACAATGTTACATCAACCTTCGTTTCATTATCTTGTAACTATTTTTTGAACATATTTAAAATAAATATGAATAACCTTATTTTTGACAAATTTTCCCTTCCTTGTATTAATTTTTTCCTACTGATGAATAGTTTCAAACACTAACTTACTTAACAAATATATATATATATATATATATATATATATATATATATAAAAGCAAAACAAAATCAAGACAACATGCCACGTGTCAAGCTATTAAAATAGCCACGTGGCAACTTTTAAGACAAAGTCTTAAGATATTGTAATAAAAATTTTGAATTGAAATATTAATTATTTTAATTTGAAATACATTATCCTTTTCTTTTTAAATAAATCATTATCTTAAAATAGAAATCCTAATTGAAGAGTTCCATTAGACTTTTACTATTTGAAACTTATCTCTTTTAAAATACAAATATATATATATATATATATATATAAGCAAAAAAAAATCAAGACAACATGCCACTTGTCAAGCTATTAAAATATCCACGTGATAATTTTTAAGACAAAGTTTTAAGATATTGTAATAAAAAATTTGAATTGAAATATTAATTATTTTAATTTGAAATACATTATCCTTTTCTTTTTAAATAAATCATTATCTTAAAATAGAAATCCTAATTGAAGTGTTCCATTAGACTTTTACTATTTGAAACTTATCTCTTTTAAAATACAAATACTATAAAATATATTTAAATATAATTTATTTACATATTAATAAAAGATAAAAGTTTTATTAAAATAACAACAATAATAATAATAGTTAGTAATAGTAGTACAACGTGATATGCAATAGAAGTAATAATATAGTTAGTATAAGAAGTAGCATTAAGTAGGATATAATAATAATAATAGTAATAATAATAATAAAAAAAAATAATTATATAAAACTCGAAACCAATTAATTTAAATTTTAAAATGAAAAACGGTAAAAGAGAACAAAAAGGGTAAAACATATGGAAAGGTTAAAATAAGTTGATACTAATATTTAAAATCAATATCATTAATTTAATAAATTTGTCCTATATTTATCTACCAATGTGCAATTAACACAAAAACAAAATTTAAAAAAATATAAAATCTAATTTATAACTATTTTTCTCAAATCTACTGAAACAAGTTTAAAATATACAAAATCAGCTTGAACAAATTTGCATGATTTTAGGAATTAGGAATAAATAATTATTAAAAATGAAAAAATAATTAGTTTTACGTTTTTAATCAAAATCTTTAATGTTCACATTGTAAATGAATTAAAATCTAGTTTAATTGCCTATTTTTGTGAAACTATATTTCTACAAAATAAGCTTTGGAGATAATTGCATATATAATTTCAACTAATTTAACAAAAAAGCAAGAAAAATTTTAATTAATTAAAAATAAAATTTAATTAAACACTTGGTTGAAGAGTTCTAAATGGACTCTTACTACTTGATAAATTTATTCATTATGTTGTATAATATATTTAGATATTATATGAAGTACAAAAAAAAAATAACACCCATAATAATAATAATAGTAATAATAATAATAATAATATATAATAATAATAATAATAAGAAGAAGATATTTATAGTAATTTGCATGACCCTGTGTTACTTTCATAAACTTACAACCACACACATGCAGGATTGTAAAACCTATTCAAATATAAAGGATTGGTTTTACATTTTTCATCATTAATAAATTAATTCAAAAATAAAATAGTATCTAAATTTTAAAAAATAATTAGATCTCCAACAAAATGAAGAATTATATATTAATTTGAGTGATAAGGTTCAAAAGTATAAGGCACATTATTTGAATTAATTTTTTTTTTAAATATTTACTGTTGATTTATTATTAATAAATTAAATAATACCAATATATAGTATTATGAACCAATTTTGACAATTGAGTTGTCACATCTAAAAGCTATCATATTTCTTCAAATTAGTTGAAAATATCTGAAGTAATTAGCTTTATCAAAAGATGTCTCCTTTTTTTTAGAAAATCTTTCCTAATAAAACGCAACCGACTGTAGTTTTAAAGTTAAAAGCGAATACAACTTCTCATACAAGCTTTATCTTTTAAAAAAATTAAATTACATTTTATTTTTTATATAAATATCCAGATAAATTGCTTGTAGTTTAATTTATTTGTTTTCTTCAATACCCATATTTTCATCTTTATAATTCAAATATATCTTATTGATTAGTTTAATCAAATCAAATATGTATCTTTCTAATTATTATCACGTTGTTTATTTTGATTGCAGATGAATGAGACGGCTTAACCCGAGGTACGCTGCACGGGTTTGAGACCTCCTTTTCTTCATGATCATGACACACAACTTATTGCATGGAATAAGCAAAATTTTTTATTTATTAATTTGATTTGAGACTTATATGTGTGCATCCATTTATTCTAAAAGATACATACGGAGCAAGAGTTTGTGATTTTCCTCTGATGGATGACATTCAGTATAAAAGAAATAGATATACATCTTGTGAATGCATGAAAGATGTACAGAAGCCTATTTGATTTTCGGAGGTATGGAAGACTAATTGCGGTTAAATAATTCTATATTAATTTTTTTTCAATTTATTTGATTTAATTTAATTTGAATATTAGTTATTATTTTTATTGTTCTGAATTTTGACTTGATTCATTTTATGAGAAGAATAATTATAGATCTCTGTTCACATATTTTATATTTATTATATTAGCATGCAAAGAGTTATACGGACATGGTGCTTTGATGGTAACCTCTTCTCTTTTTTTCCTTTAGCTTTTTGGAATGGCAAGTCGATGAAGAAGCTATTGACTGAATTAGTCTTTAGAGATATTAAAAAATGTATTAATTGAATTTTACTTTATATTTTTTTTTAAGAGGAACTATGAATATCATCAATATATATATATATTTGCAGGTTAAGCTCAAATCATTATTCGCATTTGCAATTAATATAAAATTTCTAATATAATTTGTACTAACACTTTTTTTATTTTAATATATTTATTTTAAGTAGAAAGATGCTATATATATATATATGTATATTTATTTGTAGGTTGAGCTCAAATTATTATCCGTATTTGTAATTAATATAAAAAATTTAATATAATTTGTACTAACACTTTTTTTTATTTTAATATATTTATTTTAAGTAGAAAGACGTCTTTCTAGAGTATTACTACATCATATTTACATATATATTCTCTTTTAGGAGGATTATAAAATAAATTTGTAAATATTTAGATATTTTAATTAATTTTTCTTAATTTTACTTTACATCATTTTTGCATGTATTAAGTGTCTTTTATCCTATGCTAACAAGTGATATTTCTATATTCCTTGAGTAGTTTCTTATCATAAAGAAAGAAAATAAGGCATTTAAAAGACTAAATCAAATAATTTTTAAAATATATGTTAATAAGTCATAACAATTAATGTGAAGTCACAACCTAAAAAGGGAAAAAAAATAATACTGAAGCTTAGAATATAACATAATAAATAGGACGGAATTAGGTCACCAATTAAATTTCTTTTCAGAGAATAAATTAATAATTTTAATTTGAAATTTAAAATTTAAAATTCACATTTAGAAAATTTTCATGCATTATGAAATTCTTTTAAATTATTAGGTCAAGTTAATATTTTTTTAAAAATTTAAATAAAAATATGAAATAGAATAGGAGTAAATCATATTTCGATAGAGATGAATCATGAAAGTGTTTAATTTGAATTTTAAAAGCACTTCTAACAAATTAGATCATATTGGTATCCATTTATCGTGTTAAATTAAAGAAAAAATCATTTGTTCTAATTTCTATATTTGAAACAAAGGATAAGATACTCAGCTACTTATGTATGCAACACAAAAAAAATTAGTTCAAAGTCTAATAAGAAAAAAGTACAATAATTTTAAAAAGTAGAAAAAACGCAAAAATAAGGAGGGGGGGGGGGGGGGGGGGGGGATCTGAAAATAGAATAGAATAATTAGATAATATACATATTATTATTTATGAATTAAATTGACGAGATGTGAATAATAGAATTTTTATTTTTTTAAAAAGTCAATATTAATAATCTGATAATGGTAAATTGTGAGTAGTACAACAAAAAAAAAATATGAAACATATTTTTTTTTATTATTATTTGATTGTTTTTATTCATATAGATTGGAGGGGGGGGAGGGGGCATTTCATTTAGTTAACATATTATAGTTGAGCATTTTTTAAGGCTATATGATTTAAAATATCAAATAAAATATCGTAATTTTAGACATTAAAAATAATATTTTAATATTATTTCAATATTAATAAAATAAAAAAAATTATTTTATTTTTGCAATTTAATTGAGATATTATAATATGATAGCTGAATTTTTTAAGATAATATAATTTAACATGTTCGAACAAGATAATATTTTAATAATTATCTGCGCATCGCGCGGGTACGTATACTAGTAGAGAGATCTAAAAGAAAACAAACAGACTTAATCACTAAAATATAAATGATTAAAATTAGTGATTAAAATATATAAGCAAATAGTTATTCTATTTAAAATTATTTGTTGTATTTTTATACGCTCTTTAAAAATATTAATTCAGAGGAATTCTGAAATATTTTACTCTTATTTATGGCTTAAGATATTTATTTTTTTATATTTAATTTATTTATGTATTAGCTTGAGATGTTTATACTCTCACCGTTTCAAAATAGTTGGTTAGTTTTCTAAAAATATTGTTTCAATTTAGTTGTTCCTTTTATGAAATTAAGAAAATATTATTATGTTCTTTCAATACTATCTTTATCATTAAATGACTAAACTATATATATATATATATATATACAATCATAATTAAAAAGGTTAATTTGATAAAATAAACTTCTAATAATTTTTTTCTAAAGAAAAATGTCAAGTCAAAAAACACCAGCTATTTTAAAACGAAAAAAAAGTAATTTCCAGAAACAATAATTATTAAGGATAAAATGAAAAAAAAACTAATTATACATATCTTAAATTTCTAAAATAACAAATAGTTTAGAGTACTTAATTTTAAAAAGAGAAAAGACATATTTTCCCTCCTAAACTTGTCGTTACAACTCACTTTAACACTTAAATTTAACTTTCATTTATTTACCTCCCTTAACAACTTTCAAATAAATTAAATTCCCCCATATAGCTGACGTGGCAAAAAAAAAAAAAAACAAGAGCAAGTGAGTTTTTTTTTTTTATTTTTAAAAGACCACTTTATTGCTATTTTTTTATTATTATTATACACACACACACACACACACACACACACACACATATATATATATATATATATATATATATATATATATATATATATATATATATATATATAACATTAAAAGAAAAATGTCTACATTTTCATCTTCTTCATCACTCCCCTTCCCCACCCCCAACACTTTATTTCTTCATCTTCTTAATACCCCCACCCCGTTTCTTCGTAATTCCCTTCCTATCAAGTCCTAATTAATCCAAAATTTTATTTTTCGACAATCAAAAAGGGTTCAAGATTGATGAACAAGTTTGATTTTTGGCCAAGAATTTCATGTCATGCGAATATCATATATGCCATTTTCAAATTTCGAACTGTTTATGGCATTTCTGTACACATTTTTGAGTAAGAAATTGAAAATTTAGGAGTTTTGAAATTTTGGATTTTGATTAATGTGAAAGAATTTGGATTTGAGATTTTGTGTATTGATATGTTTTTGTGATCATGTACTTGTATTTAGTTCGTTGATGGATTTGCTCAAGCTAATTCAAGTTAATTTTGCTTTTGATGAAGAAAAAAATTCATTGAAAAAGCTTGTGGTAATAATGAAAGAAATGGAAAAAGTGGTGCTTTTATGTGAAGAAGAAGAAAGAGGAGGGAGGGGAGAGGACGGGGACTGCTGTCTAATGAAGAAGTAGAAGGAATTGGGGTGGGAGTGATATTTGGCAACAACTTGGCGCGTGTATAGCGCACTCTCCGTCGTGAGAGTGATATTCAGTTTTGAGGGATGAAAATAATTCACTTTAAAAATGTTAAGGGTGATAAATAAATGAAAATTAAATTTAAGTGGTAAAGTGAGTTGTGGCGATAAGTTCGGGGAGGAAAAGATGTCTTTTCTCTTTTAAAAATTACAATAAATAATTTGATGCTACGAAAGCATAAGCTTAAATTTATTAAGATGTTTAATTTAAGAGGGTCCGGGATTGGACCGTAGATATATATCTAGTGAAGTGCGTAAAAATTAAGTAATGCTTAGGTAAGATATATTGATCTGTCCAATGATTGGGATACTCAAGAGGATCAGAAGAATAAGCAAGTACAAATAGCCATCAAATGTGGATCTCAACCATCCACTTTTATTTATCGTTAAAAATTACAAGATAATTTATTACTTAATTTTTAATTTGTTTTATTATTAACAATAGTTACTAGTATTTCTTTATATATTTTTAAAGTATTGTGTTTATTATATTTAAAATATGATATTGTAAAGATATTATAAAAAGTATGTTATGTTAAAGTGAACGAATAAAGATGCAATTTCACATGTATAATAGTTTTTTTGGTGGAACGTGTATAATAGTTGCTCCACTTCTATGACCAGACAGCTTATCCGTTTTTAAGAGGGAAAAAAAAGCCTTTGAATGAGATTGAAAAATATTTAATTTCTCCGCTCAATAATAATAAATATTTTTTGATATATATTTTTAAAAATAAAAAATAATAGAGATAATTTTATTATTTTATCATTTTAATATAATTAATTTATCATTTTAAAAAATATATTAGTTAATGAATAATATTTAATATAAAAAATAATAAAAATAAATAAATTATTTATTGTTTTTTCAAACTGTATAACTATTGTTGGATATCTACTTTGATATAATGGACAAGTATTATTGAACGAAGTACATATTTGTTCTCAAAAAGAGAAAAGTTTCATTATTCCACTCGAAATCACAGTGCATCAGCATTAAAAATAATGAAAATCTTCAATTCAAAGTAACGCTCAAAATAAGCCACAATTAATTCATATCAACGAATTCAACAGAAAGTACATTTGCCATATCTTATGATGATCTCGCAGGAGTGGAGCCAATTGTGATGATCCGTCGTGTCATCATGTCACATAACCGCCACATGACACTTCTCATTGCCGTGTGGAAGTTTACATAAGCAAGATCCTATTACTTGTGAAAATATCTAGGAAAGTACCGAAATTTCTTGTAGAAGACTTTAAAATTTCATTAAATTGCATAGAAGGTTCTTGAAATATTTTAGACATGGAGAAAATTCTAGGGAAAGGAACATAAGTGTAAATCCGTAGGACCTGTGTAAATAATGGGGTATCTATTTGTAAAATCATCAAATAAATCTTTCAAGTTTTCTAATACAAATCTTCATAAAAATTCTCTCAGGTTCTTTCTTTTATTCTCTTAATGATTCCTAGTGTCTTAGGTTAGTTTGCACAACAAAAGCATGAGTTCGTAGTGCAACTGCAAGCATGTGAGTGGATTGCCAAGTGTCACATGTGTGACGTCTAAATCCATGACACATTATACATAATAACCAAAAACTTTGACTCAAACCTATGGGTGTCAAACGGCCGGGGCAGGCCAACCCAGAACCGGCCCTTCTATTTTAATCGGGTTGAGGGACGGTTAAGGGCAGGTTTTGATGCTAGTCGGTCGGGCCGGTCCCAACAGTAAAAAAGTCAAAACTCACTCTAACCCGGCCCACTTAACCCAACCAGGTCAAATCCACCAAAATCTGATCAAACCCGATTAAAAATCGATCAAACCCGTTTAAAAAATAAATTAAAAATCCAATATACACTATATACACTACAATTATATGCACTATATACACTCCAATATACAATATATATTTTTTAAAAAATATATAAATAATTACACATATATACGTACCATTCAATATATAATTATATATGACTATACGTACTACTTTAAATAAAATATATACTATAATAGTATAATATATATATATATACACACTACAATATATATATATATATATATATATATATATATATATATATATATATACTAATTTATAAAACATATACACATTTATACGTTAAATATATACGCTTATAAAGATATATACGCACCATTCAATATTTATGTACTACTTGTCTACTTTAAATAAAACATATACTACAATATATATATATATATATATACATAGTTATATACTGATTTATTAAACATATACACATGTATACATTAAATATATACTACTTTAGAAGATATATACACATATACATGCACCATTCAATATATATGTACTGCTTTAAATAAAATATATAATACAATATACATATATATATATATGTATATACACAACAATATGTATATATATATAGTTACATACTAATTCATAAAACATATACACTTGTATACGTTAAAGATATACATCTATAGAAGATATATACATATATATACGCACCATTCAATATATATGTACTACTTTAAATAAAGTATATACTACAATATATATATATATATATATATATATAGTTATATACTAATTTGTAAAACATATACACTTGTATATGTTAAATATATACGTCTATAAAAGATATATACACATATATACACACCATTCAATATATATGTACTACTTTAAAAAAATATATACTACAATACACATATATATACTACAATATGTATATATATATATATATATAGTTATATACTAATTTATAAAACATATACATATTGTATACGTTAAATATATACGTCTATATCATCTTATACACATATATACGCACCATTCAATATATATGTACTACTTTAAATAAAATATATATTATAATATATATATATATATATACTACAATATGTATATGTATATAAAGTTATATACTAATTTATAAAACACATACACTTGGATACGTTAAATATATGCGTCTATGGAAGATATATACACACCATTCAATATATATGTACTACTTTAAATAAAATATATACTACAATACATATATATATACTACAATATTTTTATATATATATATATATAGTTATATACTAATTTATAAACCATATACATAACGTATACATTAAATATACTCATCTATAGAAGATATATACACACACATATATATATATATATATACCATTCAATATATTCACTACTTTAAATAAAACATACACTACAATATATATATAGAGAGACAGATATAGTTATATACTAATTTATAAAACATATACACATCTATACGTTAAATATACACTACTTTAGTAGATATATTCACACACACACATATATATATACCATTCAATATATATATTACTTGAAATAAAACATATACTACAATATATATATATATATATATATATATATATATATATATATATATATATATCGTTATATACTAATTTATAAAACATATACACATGTATACGTTAAATATATACTACTTTAGATTTAGAAGATATACACACACATATATATATATATACCATTCAATGTAGACACTACTTTAAATAAAAGTATAAAACATATGCTACTTAATATAATAAATTAATAATACTTGATAGTAAATTAATAATGTATTAAAATTAAGTTTTTAATTTCAGTTTGTGAAATTCTGAATCTTCAAAAAAAAAAAAAAAAAACTTAACCGGGCCGGTTATCCAATGGGCCCAAATCAGGGTGGGTTCGGGCTGGGTTAACCGGGCCCAAATAAAAAATTCAATCGGACCGGACCCCGGACCCCTAAAGTTCTTGGGCTTATCGGGTTGGGTCAAATCGGGTCAATTTAATTATGTGGGCTGGTTAACCGGCCCGTTTGACACCCTTACTCAAATCTTGTATTTTCATTAAAAAGTTTATGCAACACGAACATAATTCAGTTACAATTCAGTAAAAAAAAATTATGATTAACTATTCATAAATTAAAATTCTGACTCTTCTCTTTGAATCTCAAGTAATACTATTTCTTTTCATCCTCTGCATAATTTTATTTCTATATGAAAAGAATAATATGAAAGTTCGTAAAAGCTTAATTAACAAGACATTCCGTGGATGAAATAAGATTTGGGTTAAATACATTGGAATTTATTTACCAACCACCATTAGCAAACATATATTACGAGCACACATAGTTTTCCAATTGTGTTGTCATATTATTAAATTGTTATAGTTGCTTCAAAATTTTCAGCATTTTCGAGATATAATATAGTAGTAGTTCAATTAGTTATTTGACCATAATCTTCATTCTTTTTCTATAGTGTCCAAAGCCTTTGCATCAGATTAACAAAGTCATACGTCTCCCAAAAATATAAAAATCAGGAAAGTCATTATTCTACAAATTTATGTCTCCATGAATTGTTTAACAAAATATTATATTCATAGGTCTAACGATTAACAAGGTACTCAGATTCATGAAAAGTAATCAAATACATTTTCTTCAAAATACTTTTTGTTGTTGTACCCAATACAATAACATTTACAATATAATTATTAAAAAGTTTATTTAGGGAGAATTATTCTTCTTAAGAGTTTTATGCTCTTATATTTGATTTTACTATGTAGATTAGTGTTAATCAAACTATATTGCATTAATGATTTTTTTGTCTTTGATTTATCATCGTTTGAGATTTATAATTACTAGCTTTCACATACTACGTTTCGATTTTGATCCAGCAGTCTGGTTTACGAGCTTGGATAATATTATATTTGGTTCCTTTTGATTTCGACGTGGTTTAATTTTCTTAATTGAGAAGGAAGCATGAGAGTGCATGAAACCTTCGTATACATAAATTAAAATAATCAAGACAGTATGTGGAAGAAATAGGTTTGGGTATATATGATACATTACACTTTGATCAACACACAATTTTTTTTTTAAAGCCATCATAACACTTTTCATATAAAACGATTTTATTTAATCCTTCTATTTACTATTACCTATTCGTAGTAAAAATTACTGTCCTCTCTAAGATTAAGAAATAATTTATCTCTCTACCTCTTTTTATCATTATTATACTAATAATTTTTTTTAATACATTTTCAACATATAATAATTGGGAGTGATATATAAAATTATCATTTATTTATCACTTTTTAAGGTATGTCAGGTAAAATATGGATAAGAAAACATAAACGGAGGGAGTAATTCATAAATCATAATCAATTGTATTATTGTTTATTGAAAAAATTAAATTGTTATAAAAAAATGGTTTTATTTATTTATTTTGGAATACAGCTTAAATCGCTGACTTCAGCTTATTCCGTTGAATAAGCACAACTAATCAGTTTCGTTTAGCATTTATTTAATTAAAAAAATCGTTGTTTTTCTTTCGGTTTAAAGTGATAAAGAATTTTTGGACACTGATTGACTATCTCTAATATTTAAATTAGAAAATCATATGAGCATACGAGATTGATAATTATTTACAGTAAATTCCCCAAAATATTACTATATGGACTATGAGTGGGGATTGTTGGATATTTGTAAAACCCCAAAGTACCCCCAACAGCGTAACAGCAAAATGACCATGTTGTCCCTCTCCATGTGAACAAAAAATATAGTAAGTACTAATCACAACATAGGAGGATCAACGTGAAGATCACGCCTACAACGCGATTTGTTGGTTGACTAATTGGGGATCGTATTGCGGCGACCAATGTGATTTTTCCTCTAATTAAAAAAAAAAAAAATTCTTTTGTTCACTTTTATTAAAAATAATATTCACTTTTTTTCACTTAAATTGTGATTTAGAATATTAAAAAATAATTTATCACTTGATTTTTAATCTACCGTTATCACTCATTTTATTTAGTTTTACTTGCGCTTGTACTAAAAATATTTATTTTAATTTATTTATTCAAATTTTATTATGTTTTACTATTTTTTCCGTTCATTTTTTTTATTTTGAATGTACAATAATACTTGTCCAGTTTATAAGCAAAAAAATAATTTACCTATTTTTATCCATTTTATCCTTGATATTAAATAGAATATATTACTCATTGCATCTTTTAAAGTAAAAAAAAAAATTATTATATTGAAAAAGTGATTATATAGTAAAATAACCCTCTGTTTAAGATTTCTTAAAATATATGTCAAATAAAAAATGAATAAGTATTTGTGGATATACCTATATTATTAAATGACTACATAATTATATAAGTGATGTATAGTCAAATTTATATTTAAAAAGTATAATTAATAAATTAATTTAATAAAATAAACTCTTAATAGTAAATATTTTTTTTATAGAAAGTGTTAAGTCAGTAAAAGTCAATTATTTTAAATCGGGGAAAGTATTAACTAGTCATTTTTCAATTGCTTCCTAAAACATTGCTTCTTAATGAATGCGACAAGTTAATACTCTCTCCATTTCAGAATAAGTGAATTGTTGGAGTATTTATTGGTGTTTCAAAATAAGTGAATCATTGAATTTTTTTTCAAATTTATCCTTATGATTTGACAACCAATTAAATTTTGAAAAAGTATTACAAGGTCTTTTTTTTGTGGTACAAATAAAAAGTTGTGTTAAATTTATGTCTTTAATGCTTTTTCCTTAATCAGTGTGTCTAAATCTAACAATTCATTTATTATGAAACGGAGGGAATAAATATTTACTTCTTAAACCACATTTGATCATGAAAATAATATAAAAATATTAAAATAATAGCTTAGAAACTTTTTAATTTAATACAAAGTTCATTACCAAGACTGTGGTATAATAATATAGAAAAATAGGCTTACTGATGAGAGATTCTATATAACTGAAAGAGACAAATTCTAAGATTGTTATGCTGTGACAGAATGGCTATAGCCTATAGATCTGGAAATCATCATTTAGAAATGTTATTAAGTAGTATTATTATTATAAGCGGAAGGCTTTAAAGTATTATGCACTTTGTTGCTTTCCCATAATTTATTGGTTGAAATTTTCTCAGAAACAACAAGGAAAGATATTCAGCCCCTATCCATTTTTGACTTTGCAACCTTATATTCTATTGAATTATTACAACTTATAATCTGTTCACATTGGCTTATTTAAGCTAAACTAAGACTAGTAAATAAAAAATACTTTTAAGAATTCTTTTTTAAGCTAAACTAACAATACAAGCCAAAAATTAGAGGTTAGAGTTTCTAACTTATATGATTATAAATCATAAGCTATAAATTCATCCAAATATTAGTATTTACAAATTACATCAATCTTATGAATACGCTAAGTCGCCGACCACATATGTAGTGGCATAAATGCAATAAGCTATAAAATTAAGTTGATCACTTTTCGCCATAGAAATATACTTCTTATATCAAATGACTATTATTATTTTTTGTGTGTATATAAAATCTCCAATTCACTTGCTAAAATTTCCAATTCCACAATTAAATACATACTTTCATATATATAAAAATCAAATTAATGTAATATAAATTCTGTGCAAGTAAATTTTTTATTATCAAGATTCCATGACATGTAGAATCAATTTGAATAACAAAACTAGTGGTAGCACTACTCCAAAATAAACCTCAGCGCAATTTAAATTAACCAAACACAAAAATACTGAAAGGGGCAAAAATGGAAAAACAATTAACCTGAAAAGACGCGCCTTCATTTTTCTCTTGGCATATAAAGTGCATCAACTAACTTGCTCACAACCCCAAAAAGAACTAAAACTTCGGTTAACGAATATTTGATCGAACGCCATGGAAGTGCAGAGGGGATTCCCTTTGCTAAAACAACAATACAAAGCATTATTATATAAAAACTATATAGTCGCATGGCGAAATAAAACAGCTACATTCCTTCAACTATTCGCATCTCTCTTCTTCATTTTCCTTTTATTCGTAATTCAGAAAGCTATCGAAGCTCGTTTTTCTTCTTCCTCATCGTATAAAAATGTGCGGGACCCGGAAGCGCTGGTGTTTCCGCCAATTCCGGCTTGTGAGGAGAAGAATTTTATTAGTTTTCCATGTTATGATTTTGTTTGGAGTGGCTCTAAGAGTACGAAGATTGGGCAGATTGTCAGCCGGATTATGGCTAATAATCCTGGCAGGGAAATTCCTTCCTCAAAGGTATGTATGTGTGTATATATATACTCATAGTTGACTTTTTCACTCAATTGATTTATTCATGATCTCATGGTTTTTCAAATGATCTCTATTGTTTACGGACAAATCTTAGCAGCTCAATTGGTTGACTGCTTAAATTTTTACATAGGTTCGATTCTTATTTTTCCTTTCTTATACCAAATTTTATTTATTTATGTACTTTGAAAAAGATATGTTAAGTGGTTGAGAACTATGAGCTCTCAGTCTCAAATTTCCATAGAGACGAAAAAATATGAGATGATTTCTTTCTATCTGTCCTGGTCTTAATGGACAGAGTTGTCCAATATCTGTTGGTAGTGGCCTGGTGGGAGGTGGTAGGTATCTTGTGGAACTAGTCGAGGTACACGGAAGGTGGCTCGACACCACAATTATTAAAAAAAAATCTTCTGGGGAGTGGTTATAATTTGGGGATAATTGAGCTTGAGTAGTTTTGAGTTATTTGCAGGGTTAGTTTTTTATTTTATTTTTTAATTATCATATGAATCCTATAGTATGTTGACTTGGAGTTTGTTTGGCTTAATAGCCCAAAGATACTCTTATATGGTGTGATATTAGTCGCATTGGACCAAGGCCACACAGTTTTCTTGAAAGGTCTTACACCATTAAGAAACCAATAACCTTTGTGAATGTTGAAGAAATTTTTTTTTGCTTGCTTAAAGAAATAAATATGAATTAAGACTTAAACAGTACAACAACAACACAAACTATAAACCTAGTGTAATCACGCAAGTGGGATCTCGGAAGGATAAGATGTGCGCAACCTTACCCCTACTGTTATGGTGTTGAGAGGCTGCCCCTTTATCCGGGCTTGAGACTGACAATGTGAACGAGCTCACGCAAGTGGAGTTAAAGCTTAACAGTATGAATCACGAAATAAACCCGATAAGAGCTTTTACAATTACCTTGCTTGGTATTTTCTTTTGTTCAAACAGTGCCACTTTTTTAGTAATAACATCTAGAGCTTCTGAGGATTTGTGTCTTATGTTTTTTCCCTTCTCCAGATTCCTGTAAGTACTTTATTGAACCTTCTTGTGAGGGGAAAGTTTTGGTTAACCATCAGCCAGGATAAAGTAGATTTTTTGTGATCTTGTAACCTAAAAGTTTCCAATAATATCTGATAGTACAGCTTACCTGCAAGCAATAAACTCACTTTCTCCTATTCGTATTATTTCAGAAAATAAATTTACACTGTTTGCCAAAAATGTCTGTGTCCTCTCCATGTTATAGGTCTAGCGCATCTCTTGACTAGCTTAATTTTACAATTGTACGTGTTCTCGGGCGAGTGCGGACTCGGTTAATATCCAAGATCATCAACATAGGAATAGGATGCATCTGCTGAAGCCAAGACTCATGTAACAACAAGCTGGACCGAAGCTCAGCCATAGTTGGTTTTGGTCGTTGAAGCTTTGCCGTAGTGACAAAGCTTTCATACTCCGAAGGCAGGCCAGCAAGAAGGAATGTAAAAATATGCTTGGAAACTTCACGCCTTTTTATGTTTAGGAGGAAATGGCTAGTCTCTTATGTCTCAAGGGTACTCTCAGGGCCCTTGCTGCCAGGGCGGATGTAGTCTATGACATATGTTCGGCAGGACCCAGTTTTTGTTAAGAAATTCTTTGTTACAAGCACTTGAGATCAGCTTTCCTAGAATAATTAACCTACATAGTTTAATCATGGATCCGCCTCTGCATGATGTAACGAGATGTCTAGGTAATCTTTTATTCCAGACAGACCTACTTTTTCACCTAAGAGCAGCAGTTAGTAATGCAATCCCTGAATGAACCGACCTGTGTGAAAATGAGAAAGAGACTTGTGGTGTGTTTTTCATCTGGCAAACCATGAAAATAACATGTTAACTTGTTATTTACAGGTGTTTTTTTCAAGTTAACTTGTCATGGCAGAGGATTGGAATTAACTAAATATATGATGTAGGGAGACACGGTGTCTTACGTCCTCAATGCCTATATGATAAATGGACCTTACCATTTCCTTACATGAAACATGATGTGTATGAATAATATTAGTTATGAGCTTTTATAGCGTGAGAGTATGCCAAGGGAACTCCCCTTGAAAAGAGTGGACATTCCCACTCTTTTACATATTCTTAACAAATGGATTGCCTAAGCCAAAATAAAGGAATATAAAAGGACTCCCGTCCTTTACAAGTTGATAAGATTACAAAAAAGTAGAGGTGAAACTTCCATATCAAAATCTGAGTGTTGGATTTGTCTGGCCTAAGTCTGAAGTTAATCATCTGTATCTTGTCTGACTTGAACGGCCTCGGAGGATCTTCTATCTTGAAAACATGGTTGATTCTAGTAATACAGTCACTCATTTTGCCAAATCATCCTCTTTCCGATTTGGAAGGGGAGCCTTGGAGTAACTGGTAAAGTTGCTGCCATGTGACCCGGAGGTCACGGGTTCAAGCCTTGGAAACAGCCTCTGGCAGAAATGCAAGGTAAGGCTGCATACAATACACCCTTGTGGTGGGGCCCTTCCCCGGACACCGCGCATAGCGGTAGCTTTAGTGCACCGGGCTGCCCTTTTATCCTCTTCCCGATTTGCCTCCCTAAAACAGAACAATTAATCTTTATGTTTTCTAGCCCAAGAGTCGAGTGCTCACTATTAGCTTTCTCTTTTGTCATGGAGGTGATGTGACTATTTCAACATATTAACAACAAGCACAAAATCTAGCTTACGAATAGCATTGGTAAATTCTGATTTGATGCACCATTTTTCACTCCATTAAAAGATTGATTGCTGTCCGTTGAGTGTGCCAATGTCTTGTTTAACAATTTATTTCATCCAATGGTTCCTCTAATGTGGTGCATTCTTCAGTTTCATATTTCAAATCGAAGTCCTTGTTGGAGCATTGAACTATCATTGTATGCCTTCTTTTCCGCAGGTTTTGTCATTTAGAACACAAGATGAAGTGGATGAATGGCTTTTCAAGAACCCAATGCGTGTTCCTGGGGCTCTGCACTTTGTTGAAAGGAATGCTAGCATAATAAGTTATGGGATACAGACAAACTCCACTCCAATTACCAAACGAGGAACCTATGAAGATCCAACTTTTAAGTTCCAAATCCCACTTCAACTGGCAGCAGAACGAGAAATTGCGAGATCTCTGATTGGAGGTATATAAATTTGATAGTTACTACTGGATTTGAACCTGTAAATGGATTGTGGTTGTTTATATCAAGTTTTTCTTTTCCTAAGCTCACCTTTATCCTATGATTATGTACATTTTCAGATCCAAATTTCAGTTGGGTTGTCAGCTTCAAAGAATTTGCACATCCTGCTTTTGAAATTTTCTCTGCTTTGGGTGCCGTTGGGCCTACCTTTTTCTTGGCTGTTGCTATGTTTGGCTTTGTCTTCCAAATCAACGTTTTGGTCATTGAAAAGGAACTCAAACTTCGGCAGGTATTATATCTCTGGCATTTTTATAAGAGATAATACCATTCTTGTACTTCATGGAGGATTTTGAATTTCTAAATGTCACATTTTTCTTACAGGCAATGACTATGATGGGTCTGTATGATACTGCCTATTGGTTGTCATGGTTCACGTGGGAGGGATGCATCACACTTCTCGCTTCTCTTCTCACAGTTCTCTTTGGGATGATGTTTCAATTTGATTTTTTCTTGAACAACAACTTTGCGGTCGTGTTTCTTCTTTTTTTCCTCTTCCAATTTAATATGGTTAGCCTCCGCCGTTCAATTTAACTTTTTCGCCAAATACAATCTGCATTCATGTGCAACTTCTAATGAGGAAAACTACTTTAATATTTTTGTCCACTGATATAGCATTTCTGCTCCTGTGGCCAGATTGGTTTTGCATATATGCTATCTGCTTTTATTAGCAAGTCATCTTCAACAACTACTGTAGGCTTCTTCACCTTTATTGTTGGTTTCATGACTCAGGCAAGTGCTTATCCTCGAATTGATTACTATCCATCGCCGACTCACTTGGATAACGTATTTCTCGTCTTTCATTTCTTCAGCTTGTAACAGCATTTGGATTTCCCTATAGCAAGAAATACCAAAAGAGCTATAGGATCATTTGGTCATTGTTCCCACCAGATCTTCTTGCTCAAGGTCTTAAGTTACTTGCTGATGCAACTGCCACTCCTGAAGATCCTGGTGTCAGCTGGAGCGGGAGGACAGAATGTGCTTTTAATGATACAGAGTGTGTAGTAACTATGGTAAGATGCAAATAGGGGTTTTCTCTTTTAGTTTCCAGTTTTCTTGATTTTGGGGACGAGGTGCAGCGTTTTGATATTAAGGACTTTGTTTGTTCGTGCATGATTTCAGTAGCTACTTTTTGATCACTTCTCATCATTGTTACAACTCTGTGACTTTGAATGAGAGTGGGGAGAATGGGTTATGGCGGGAGGGAGGAGAGACTCTGGGTCTTGATAATGTTAGTTTTTGGAATTGTAGAGAGGAATAAAATTCTGCAGGAACTATGAGTTTATTCATTCTTATTTCTTAAAAGCACACATGCATATCTTCATAAGCTTTACAAATGTCGGTCGAAGACCTTACCTATCCAATCATTACGGTACTTCTTTATAAAAATTATTCCATGAAACAAGGATCACATCTCCTTTACAATTAAGGTCACATCTCCTTTACAAACTATGCAAAATATTAAAAAGGAACTATTAGATTAAAGGCTATCTCGAAAAGTCTCATTTTTTTCCTAAAGCCTTACAATGTTGCTTTCAGTCTCATACAGTCATCTTCTAAGTTGCACGGACTCTTCACTTTCGATGCCGCACCTGTGTCGGATTCTCCAAAAATACACTAATTTTGGCGAATCCGACACGCAACTGTTGACATTTTTGAAGAGTCCGAGCAACACAGGTCATCTTGCATCTCACATTGATCCATTATCTGCTGTTCCTCTTAACAGAACGATATTTACATATGGCTCGTGTCAACATTCTTTCTGTGGTTTGTTCTTGCTATTTACTTGGATAATATACTTCCGAATATTTCTGGTGTGAGAAAGTCGGTGTTCTACTTCTTGACTCCTGGCTACTGGACAGGCAAAGGTGGAACTAAGGTGAAAGGTAACCAACATTTGTTAGTACCTTAATAATGAATATTGATCATACTGTGACAAAGCTTTAAGGCTGTCCACTTTGTTTTCAGAGGGTAGTATCTGTAGCTGCACAGGTTCAGTGCCAGCCATGGATAGTATTACACCAGATGATGAAGATGTTCTTGAAGAAGAAAACATTGTTAAACGGCTAGCTATGCAAGGTGAAGTTGATCCCAATGTTGCAGTTCAACTACATGGCCTTGTAAAGATATTTCCCGGAACAACAAAGATGGGCTGTTGTAAATGCGAAAGGAAATCTCCTTATCATGCACTCAAGGTATTTTATCTATTGGTCTATGAGAAACTAACTTATCTGTTTTCTCTGTGCAAACCTAAGTCATCTGCAGAGAAAAGAAAAAACACTTTATGTTCAGATAGGAATCAATCATGGAGTCTAGTTCGACACTAGTCTCAATTTTTTTTTTTTTTTTTTAAATTCTCTTGCAACTTCTTTGGATTTCCCCGGCAATTAATTCAAATCAACATATGTGTTTAGTCTGCATTCTGTACATGTTTTACATGTGTAAGAATAGCATATGGGAAATGAGAAGTCCACATTTCAAAAGATATAAGTTAGAAGAAACTAGCATCGGTATTTAATAGGTATTTAATAAGTCTCTGGAGATCCTACACCTTTACCGTGGTTGCATCTGCATCTCATTCTTTGGAGTCAATACTGCAGGGCTTATGGGTGAAACTTGCAAAGGATCAGCTATTTTGTCTTCTTGGTCCAAATGGAGCTGGAAAAACTACTGCTATTAATTGTTTGACTGGGATTACACCTGTTACTGCAGGGGATGGTAATATAGTTTTCTCACTCTCTGTGTTCATTGCAAATTACTTACGTATAACACGAATCTGCTTTTAACAGCACTAGTTTACGGTCAGTCCATAAGAAGCTCCGCAGGCATGTCAAATATTCGAGCGATGATCGGGGTTTGTCCCCAGGTGACTATTTTTTATCTTTATATGTTTCTCTTCAGACTCTGCACTAGCAATATTGTGTTCGATGAATCATTCATTTTTGTCATTTTACAGTTTGATATTCTTTGGGATGCATTGTCTGGTCAAGAACACCTGCATCTTTTTGCCAGCATTAAAGGTCTACCTCCTGCTTTGATAAAAGAGGTGAGAACATATAAAACTAAGCAATATCTAGCTTTTTATGCCTATCGAAAGATATGATGAACAAGATTAGCACCGAATAGAGTGATTATAAATCCTGCTTACCCAATTCTTTGATCAAATCACAGGTTGTAGAGAAGTCACTAGCCGAGGTAAAACTCACAGATGCAGCCAGAATGAGAGCTGGTAGTTACAGTGGAGGAATGAAACGACGCCTCAGTGTCGCTATTGCTCTGATTGGTGAACCAAAATTGGTCATTTTGGATGAACCGGTAGGTTTTGGAAAATTAAGTATTCTCGTGAGTTTATCAGAAGTATGCTAAAAAAGTTTATCATGACATTCTCTTATCTAAAACATGAAAACCCTTCATAGACTACTGGTATGGATCCAATAACTAGAAGACATGTCTGGGACATAATTGAGAATGCTAAAAAAGGGCGTGCCATTATCCTGACCACTCATTCAATGGAAGAAGCTGACATCTTAAGTGACCGCATTGGCATCATGGCAAAGGGTAGACTTCGTTGCATCGGAACTTCAATAAGATTGAAATCGAAGTTTGGAACTGGTTTCATTGCTAACGTAAGCTTTTCTGGTGGGACAAATGGGTCTCCTGAAAGGGAAGATAGTTTGAGTACGTCTCAACCTGAAGCATTGAAACAGTTCTTTAAAAGTGTATGTCAAAGATGCCTATTGCTTTTTCCCTTTCTTTTCTGAAACTATTAGAGGAACTGGTTCTGATTTGCTAGCTTTGTACACAGCGTCTGGACGTGATGCCTAAAGAGGAAAATAAATCCTTCCTAACCTATATTATTCCCCATGACAAGGAGAAGTTGTTGACGGTAAAAATCTTTAAAGCAACTATGAGATTAGATTGGTTTAAAATCATTTCTGGTCTTGCTACTATATTGTGGAATTACATGCACACGAGTTTTGGACTTTTAGCTCATTTGGTGATCACTGGCTTTTACCTTCAATCAGGACTTTTTTGCTGAGCTACAAGCTAGAGAGATGGAATTTGGCATATCAGATATCCAGCTCGGGCTTACAACTCTTGAAGAAGTTTTTCTAAACATTGCTAGACAAGCAGAATTGGAAGATGTGGCTGAAGGAAGCTCTGCAACTCTTACTTTGAATACGGGGCTCTCACTTCAAGTAAGTAGATTATCAGATTCTCGATTTCCTAATTTTCTTGATGAGATTGCACGCGAAAACTCTAATCCCTGTGAACTAAGTAACACTGTTTCATTTATGTGACTATTCAGATACCTGTAGGAGCAAGATTTGTGAAAATCCCAGGAACAGAATCTGCTGAGAATCCTATCGGTAGTATGGTAGAAGTGTATTGGGAACAAGATGATTCTGGTACACTCTGCATTTCGGGTCACTCACAAGACATGCCAATACCAGCTCATGTTCAACTAAGAGATCCTCCAACAGCCACTTCTGGTAGAAACATTTTACGACGACAGAAACAAAATCATGGAATTGTGATCGACCCTGCACAGATCACGGGTGCAACTTCATGATAAATATAGAACTTAATAGTCACAGTAAAAAAAGGCTTTAAACTATTTTTGTGTATAGGTGAATTGCTGTAAATGTGTTTGCTATTTGGAGTATTTGTGTGTCACCAGAACATTTTGTTTCCAGGCAGATTCTTTGTATCTTATAGCTTCGTTTTGGTATCTTATAGCTTCGTTTTGGTTAACACTAATTTATCAATATATTACAAAATTATACCAGTAACATGGTTGTAACATTTACTGCCTTTTTATAATGAAAATATTTCTATTTTCAATATTTTAATAAATACTTAACGACTTTATATTTTTTCTCTTAATGAAATGTGAAAATAGTTATTTGATTAGAAATAAGGACAACTCTAGTTGAGCAAACCTAACGAAGAAAAAAGGACAGGCGTCACAACGCCAAAAATAAGGAAGAGTGAAACCTTGATGTTAATTTAATAAAATAAAAATATGTTTTAAGTGATTATAATTAAATAATGTTGTTATATATTTATTGATTAAGCATAATCACACAAATAAAAAGTACACCCTTTTTCACTTTGATGGAGAAATATAGGAAAGATAGGTAAGCTTAATTTGATTTTTAGTGCTTAATCCTCATTAGTCAACTGTAAAAAGCCACTAACTCAGCATTAACGGTTATTGTATAGATTCAAAATTTGAAACTCGTAATAAGATAAGAGCGTGTCAATGGGCCCAGCCCGAAGAGCCGTTTCTACAGTAGTATTTTTTTTTAGATTTTGATTTTTGAAGCAGTTGTAAAATTTCCCGCCCAAATGCCCACTCCTATTTCTCCTTACTATATATATACTGGCAGCCCTAATTTCACAAACTCCTATCTCTCTCTTCATTTTCTTCATATATCTCCAATGGAAGTCTCCGGCAAAGATCAATCCTCTGTTTCTGGTAATATTAGATTTTTACCAGTTTTGTTTATGATTTTGCGTATATGTATATGTAATTGACGGTTAGTTTTTTTAATTTTTTTTGGTAGGGAGTGCGAGGCGATCATCGTCAGCGACGAAGCTTCTTCGATATCCACTGCGATCGGGTACTAAGCCGAAGGAGGAGAAGCCGCCTCTGACTGATGCTTCCAACTCTTCGGTTCCGAGAAGGTCCGTCTCTATTACTGTTTTTTTTTTATAAGGAAGTTAGTGTGATTAGACTGTAAAAAAGACGCGGTTACATGAGTGTATGTTGTTTGAGTGAAGAATTTTATAATTCTGGTATTACTTATTCTCTGGTACTTTGCAAACCTAGAAATGCTAACCTACATTGAACTGTTTGTGATGAAATATCTATTTGTTTCATTATTAGAAGGAATAAAAACTCAATATTTGTTTCGATTTTGCTGATTCTGCATACGTGATATACTGTCATGTGTATGAAGGTCAATTAGGTTAACATGCATGTTGAGCAGTTATTGATTAATTGCCCTACAAACTGTGTGCCTATTGCAAGGAATGAGACTTGAGTCGCACGTTGGTTAAATGAGGAACTGATGTGGGACTTATATAGCCTTAAGTTTCTCGCTAGCTTTTTGGGGTATGGTTCTCTAAATGTTGTATCAAACCAGCGCACTACTACAGAATCACTATGAGATATTCAATAGAACTTTAAACTGCTTCTTCGAACTGCGTGATGATTTTTGGTCTCGAATCAAGTAAATTCTCCTACAAATTTTATTTAACAAAAACAGATGTTAACCAGTCTGCAAATTCATGGTTTTAAAGCTTTATGTTGTTCCTTGTCGTGAATCGTGATAAATGGGGTTCTGGAGAAAGACAACCTAGCCTAAGTAAAGTTTCTTGGTTATCACTTTTCCTTTGGAATAGAAATCTGATTAAACTATTGTCATGTACACAAGCGCGCAGAGACTTTTAAGGACGTGCACTTTTCCCAGTCATTTTGTTCTTACTTTAGCCAAATATTTATTTCCTCTAATGTCCATGCTTGCTTAATTTTTTTCATCTCCCATTTTAGGGGAAAACCCGTCTCAAGTGTTAGTAAGAGTATCAGTGTCCTTGATCTCGGCAAGGAAAAGTCTGCTGCTAAACCTCCAAGAAGGCTGTCTATGCAGTCTAAGTCAACTGCCAGCCCTGCCTCAAGATCTGTAGGCACTATCACTCCTATTTCTGAGGCTAGATCAAAGAGGACCGTGATCAACCAGGGGAAAACTAATACACCGCTTTCAGCTGTTGCAAAGTCATCAAATGGAAAGGAAAGCAATCGCCTATTCTCTGCACTCTATTGGCTCTCCCAGATTAAGCTCTCTGAATCTGCTGCTAAGCATTCAATTTCTCTTGGGTTTTTCAAACTTGCTTTGGAAGCTGGCTGTGAGGTAAGATATATGTTCCACCAATAGGGTGTTCTGTTCTGCAGAATATATTATGATGAAAATACTCTCCCTACTGTGTGCCTTGAAGATCTAAGGCAATAGTTTCTTTTCATTTTTTTCTAATTAAGTTCACTGCTATTGATGAATTTCACTATTTTTCCCATTTCAATGTTGTGGACAAGTCCAACACTGCCTCTAGTTAGTGAATTAAGCTATAGGAATAGACTACTTACATTTTTATTTCTCTTGTTTATTCAGCCTCTTCAACGTTTGAGGGATGAGCTGAAATCATATGTGCAACGTTATAGCCTCGTACATCTTGGGGAGCCAGTGAAACAATTGTTTGAGAGCTACAACATTTCTCTTGATTTTGAGCAGTTGCAAGTATCTGAGACTTGTTCCCATGTGCCTGAAGCACCTTCATCTGATGAAGAAGCACGTAGCTCTTCATCCGTTGCTGGCACTGAGAAATCAGAACCTGAAGTCTTGAAGAAAGATGCTATTGAAACTTGTCAAGTGGCAGAACCAACTAGGGAGACTTCATCAAGCAAAGAAATTGCAACTAAGAACCGTAAATCTGTAAACAAGATTGCTACAACTCCAAAATCTACAGAGGTTGCTACAACTCCAAAATCTTCAGATGTTTCTAGTACCATAAAAAAGAAACTTGAAAATCCCAAGGAAAAAGCAAATAAGAATAAGGTGGAAAGACAGGGAAAGAAATCTGCTGGAGTAGAAGGTAAATGTATGTTTCTACCTTTCTTGGTAAAAGTCTTGCTGTTTATGTTACCGCGGTTTATTAACTTTCTTTATCATAGGTCCTACTAATGCTGGTACTGCGGAGATGGTCCAACCAGAAGACAAAGAGAATATGGTAAGAAGAGAAAATATAGTTTTAAGTTTTTGACTTCACTTTTGACTTCCCTTTTGACATATTTTTGTCATTGAGTTTCAGAAGATTTTAAAGCCTTTCTCGTCGATTAAATCTCTTACTGGTACTAGTAAAGTATTGTATTTTTTTTGTCTTGTCTGATCGAACATTAACCTGAAGGCACCTTTCTCTCTTAGAAACTCCTCTTTTATGCCAAACATGACTTTTTGAGTAAGGGACTAACTGCTATCTTTTTTACTGCAATTGTGAGCATCGCTTCACTGCCTATGTTGCTGCTGTAAGCATACCCCTCACTGGTTATGTTGCTGCTCTAAGCATATGCCTTATAATTCCATAGTTAACTTTTGCTATCACTTTTTGCAGGATGCTCCACAGTCCGAAGAGATCAATATTACAGAAGTTTGAACAGTGTATGGAATCAAAGAGTATTTGAACATACTTTTATATGGTTGTTTATTTTGGTGTTCATAAGCAGGAAGCTTTTCCTTGTATAGATGATAGAAGGGTCGAGTGGAAGTGTCTATCTGGGTGTGCATGCTAGAGAGTCATCTTCTCTTTGGTTTGGTTCTAGTTTGACCCAAAACTTTGGGGCATTATACTTGTTTTTATGTGTTTAAATTGCATTTGGTTTTACCATACTGGAAATGTTTTTATCATGTTGGGATCTATGCTGTGAAATGTTACCTTAATATTGCTACTAGTTAGTATGCTTTGTACTTGCTTGTTTTTCTTCCTAATAAGCACATCGATAATTGCAACAGTGAGGTTTGAAGAGGGTAGAGCGTACGCATTCTGTACCACTACCTAAGCTGATAATTGTGAGTATATAAAATTAGAAACCCTCAATATATTATGACGATTAAGTTGAGGTGAAAATTGAAGCTATGTAACAACAATAGTTTCACTTCACATCAGATCATCTCAATTACGGTTTCCTCCCATTCTAACTCTTTTGTCTGGCTTATGTTCTAGGAAATTTTTGCATCTTTTTTTCTCCTAGAAATGATACGGCATGCTGGAATATTATATTCTAAAAAACCTTTCGGTGTGTTTTGACATTGTATCACAAAAACTGAGATTGGTGTCAGTCACTGTTACAACGTCCAAAAGTCTCTTGATACTCACCAAGTTTAACAGTGTCTAGGAAGCATGTAAACCATGCTTTCATACTTCCCATTGCTAGACCTATTTAGAACTATGTAAACTCAGCTTAACTGTTTCATTGGTGGACATAGTGTCATCCAATAACTGATCAGTAAGAGATCTGCTAATCGAATAACTAAAACGAAATTGATAGCAATTGATCCAAAAGCTCATGAAAAGTCATTGCTTCTTTATAGATTGAATATATAATCATACAATGCTGGTCTATATAGTAGGTCTGCAAGGCTTACAAGTTAAATCCACACTTGAGAGGAAATGGAAGTATTTGAAAACCATCTTTGCTGGAGCAACTAACACATTCTAAGCAAATCCAATACAAGTCATAATCTACAGGAGCTGCTTGACAACCCAATGCACTGAACACCAATCTAGAGGAGTAGCCATCAAGAAACCACATAGAAACAGCACGAATGCTTTACACTATAATTAAAATTTCGGACAGAAGTATCTGGAAACACAACATAGCGGAGCCTTGAAGCTCCCTGATTGAGGTTGCAATAACCACTATTTCGTGGTATCAGTATCAGTCTGCAGTCCAGCTCTGCTCCACAATTTCTCTAACTCTCCTGTTGTACTCCCGCTTATTCTCACTGAACAACCGAGCAGCTTCCGAGTTTGCTGGAGAATTGGGGTTTGGATCACACAGTAATGACTGCAAGAAGAAAAGCAAGTTATAATCATTTATGCAGTCATCACCTTTTGAGGAACATTTTCACCTCCCTCCCCTACTTAACAAATCACTACTTACACAAGAGCAAGAATGGAAAAAACGAGTTGGAGTAAGCCCAGTATATCTAAAGCCAGTACCCTTTTATTATAACACACACACACACTGCAGTAATCATACACAACCCAGCCAATCAACCACCATAACCAATCCCAACCCCCATATAACCCAGCCAATCAACCACCATAACCAATCCCAACTCCCATCCCCTACCCCACACTCAAAAAAAATTTGCAGAATATCCATCTCTTTATTTTTTTCCCAGAAAAAGATAATCTAGGAAACAACAGTATACAAGGAGATAGAGTTTTAATACTGATAACAAATAAGATGAGTTTCTAATCTGATCCCCCCTCTTATGCCATACACTAAATAATCACACAAGTGCTTGAACAGTGCATTCATCAGTAGGTGCTGTTAGGTGAACAATATGCTTATAGCTCAAACATATCTCCCTCATAATAACAAGTCCATGTATCTTGGTTCATCTATGATGTAGAGATTAAGTAAACCCAAATATATGAATTCCAACTACACGTAACACTATCAAGAAATTACACACACCCCCCAAAAAAACAGAAATACAATTTCTACATCATAGACGAACCAATATACATGGACTATAATTCACAAGCTTAAGACTCAATTCTTCCATTCCAACCAACTTTTTCTATATTCCATGCTAAAAGACCTATTAACTTATCATCCTAAATGTTCTGAAAACAAAAAACAGAAAATATATTTTAAAGTCTTCCTAACGCTTTGCTTGGAAACTGAAAAAACAGATTGAGAGATGGAGATTTATTCAAATTCTTCTTACTTGATTAGTGTAGAAAATGAGGAAAGAAACTATCACACAGAAATTGAAATTGACAAGATAGACAACTCAAAGAAATCCATTTTTGCTTCCTCGTTTTTCCACCCAAACCGAACAAAGTAAAGAAAATAATTTCCCATCACCTATTCTTTTTTAATCTCCTCCCACAATCCTTTTTTTTTTTTTTTAAAAAAAAGATTCCTTTCCTTGGATTCCATGCAAAAAAGTTACTAAGCTTGTAATGTAAAATCAGGATAGGATGTGCCCACTTCACACCGCAAAATAAAAACTGTTTGATCACCTTCCCCAGCCGACAACCACCAGTTCAGAATTTAATGTCAATGATTCTAAGATGAGTCATCTAAGCTCCAAATATCCATATCCTCTGAGCCATGCCAGAATATAAGCTTCTTAGACTCGTGCGAATATAGTTTAACAGGCTTAACTTACGCTTCCTAAAGCACCTATTAAAAAGGCCTAGCCTCCGTACTATATATGTGCTTGTCATGAAACATTCCTATCGCATTCCTAAAACTTTTCCTTCTAAAGACCGTAGTAGTACCTCCCATCCATTTAGTTCTCTCCAAAGAAGATCTTATTGCAAATTATTAGAGGATTTCTGTTGCCGGTCAACAATTAACCTAAGGTGCCCAACATGGCAACATAGACAATCAACAAATTCCAAACAGAAGTTGCATCGCTCTATGTAAAAATTTAAGGCCAGAAACTGGATTTCACCATGAATTAAAGGTGACAAAAGGGTAGGGCATTTATAGGATGATCCAAGTGGTTGCTCAACTTAGCAATGGAATGTTTGTGAATATCACACATATGTTTCCCTCACAGCCAGATATGATTGCAGTATTCATCTTTAATCCCCAAATCAAGAAGTTATAGGCAACTTGATAGATTTATCAGAGGATTGCAAATGTACTAAGTACTGATCAAAGACTAAGCATGAAATAGAAGTTCCCAAATTTGATGGTCAGTTGCATTAATGTGATACTTTTCCGTTACACATTTCCTCCACCCTCCACATTACCATCCGTGGTAACTGGTCCGTTTTATTTTCCAACACATCAGACCATATTTACATGTTTGTCCTAGTTTATCTGTGAAGGATTAAACTTCACAATTTCAACATCTATCTAGTCACTTAGAGTTATAATTCAATTTTCACCAATCTTTCCCTTTCCTTCATCAAAGGAAATCTGGCAATTCCTAAACCTGGACATAGTAGGATATGGGTTTACCCTGTTTCCAAATATTACTCTGCAAATGTTGAGGTCCTGTTATTGGGGTTAATTGATTCCATCAAAGTGCAAATCCTGGTTTTATTTCTAGCTATCACAGTTTCTATTTGTTACTACCTCGTAGCACTTTCAAGGTGCCTTGAATAAGATTACTTGATAAAAGATGACAGATTCTTGCTAAATGAATACTGGTTTACTCAATAGCTCATTGATACTGGAGGACGTAAAGAGGATCAATATGTCCAACTACCATTGAACAAATCAAGGAATCGAATCCGGAAAGTAAATGCCATGACAAGAACTCCTACTTCGCTCCTCAATGAAAACACCCAAGAGTAAATGCCTGTCTAGGAGCTAAACAAATAGACTTCCCCTCAAAATACACAGTAACAATTTTTTGAAGAAAATAGAAAAGAAAAGAAGGTATTTGGATAATATTTGGTTGAAGTAATTATGATTGGACATAAATTAAAGTTTTGTGAATGAAAAACATTATTCACTTGAAAAGCCCCTCAAACGAGTTTTTAACTTCAATTCGCTATTTCAACCTGAAGTTGAAAGAAGGGCCATAATTATGAAACAAATATTGATTTGTACATAATATTTCAAGTTGAAGCTGAATGTCCAAACAGGGCTCTTTAGCCCCATTTTTTTTATTATTAACTACAATCAGACAGCTTTTCTCAAGAATCTATCCAAATAACAATAATGTTTATACTCGTGGGGCGATTTGAAATTTTGCTTATTGTTGGGACAAATTGACTTGCCCTCAAATAAACTGAATCACCAAAGAGAATAGATACGAAAGGATCGTTAGGTCAACTTTGTTGTCTTGACCAAAGAAAGTATTTTAAAAAGTTTCCTCTCCTTGAGAGCAGTCCTTTGAGAGAATTGTAATATTTGAAACAGAAGTACTTGAGACAATCCTCTAGATAAAAGGCCTGATATTTTCTTTGGCTAAAGGTCCTTTTTTTTAACAGCTTTATCATAATCAAACTTCCACTGTCCACATTGTCAAAGAGAACCCTTCCTATACATTATCATACTAATTTTATGGAGAAATGCTTGACACTGAATCCTTATAACCCCTCCGCATAACAATGAAATCTTTGGAATCACTTTTTCATGATTCTTCTATACGTTCTCATTTAGAATTAACGAATTCACAGGGAAATATCCAAGCATGAAATGCAGAAGTAGCATACAAATGAGTAATCCAGCTATCATAAGGAAGAGCCACCCTTACTAGAATTCATAACTGTACCTACTGCTTACAACCCTACTAATCACAATTATACTATTCTTATCACTGCATCTATAAGAGTAAAACTCAAGGAAACAAACAATAAACTGGTCTTTTTCTCTAAACTGTTCTTTATTGTGGACTCAGAAATTCAGTCTAAGCTTCATACCTGAATGGATGTAAGTATAGCTGCAACATCATATATTGGACTCCACTGGTTTTGCAGGATATCCAAACATATACTTCCATCTGCATAAACTGGAGGAAAAAGAAAACGGAAAAGCAAGTTCCAAAATTCCATCTTAGAATTCATTTGCCAATTCTCTAATGAATGGAAAACCAAAACTACACCTCCACTTACTATTTGGATGAAACATGCGAGAAACAAATCGTACTGTTGGTGGCTTGTTGGGATAATCCTCACTGAATTGAAGCGTCAATTTAAACGTGCCTGATGTTCTCAAATGGTATTGTGACAGACCAAAGTAGTAAATATATGTCAGAAAGAAGATATCAACACATAATTCACTCAGGAACAGGTGCAGGATGTACTTTTTTTTCTTCTTCTGTGGAGCAAATAGCAAATGTGCCAAAAGAAATAGAGTTTGACATGCAAGGAACCTATTGCATAATAGTATAGAAGATTACAGTGCACTTCTACTGACTAACTTGCTTTCGAATTAAACAATAGAATGATGAAAGACAAATAGGTAGGAAATCACAACGGCATGCCCAGAAAAGCTAGGATTGGAATATCAAAGAAAGAAATCCTTGCCATCGTAGCACTTTAGAATAAGATCATAAATACCTAGTGCAACAGGTACATCCACCGCTGAATGATTAAGAAAAACTTACAACTGCACTTGTTTCTTTTCATCCTCTTTTCCTTTAAATTCCTATTTATACTAACAGGGTGGAGTGGACAGAGGGGGCATGAGATATAAATGACAGGAAAAACAGGCTTAGAAAACTGAAACATCATACTTGGCATAGACAACCACACATAAAGGTAGACCAGACAATTAGCTAGCTGACATCATATGCCAAACTACAATCTTTAAGGCCAGTGTTTAAGCGCAAGGAAAACTCACCTCCATCCCAAGGAGTATCATCAGGACTGCGTTTCACACCCAGAAAAACAATTAAGCAACAAAACAGAAATTAGTTTAGTTATATCTGGAAAAACATGCCAAATAGATGTACCAACAGAAAAGTATAACTAAATTCAAAGCACGTATGTCATGAACTTCAATTACAAGACTCACCCAAATATAACGGCGTTCCACAGCATAATGTTATTGTCTTGAGGAGCACCACTAATACCAGCAGGAGGATCCTGTTGTAACCTCTTGAAATCCCTCATCAGTCTCTTCCTTGCAGGAGTTGACATTTTAACTACCTACACATTACCATGATGGAATATTAAAATTAACACAACCAAGCAGTTAACACGAAACATCACTTTTTTCTTTTGTTGAGAATTAGGTGCCTCACTTAAAAGTAAAACACCAAGCAAAAGAACAACATTAATGAGTACTGCCTCTGCCTTCTTAATGAAATCGATCCTATATTAGTCAGCTGAAAATCCAGCATGCTACACTGTGAAAGCTGCAATTGTGGTGCTTAAAATTTCAGCTCTTTACTAAATGGACTAATTATGACAATATTCACTACGACAGAAAGGTTTTCTATCTGATTGTTACCCAAAAAAAACACAAAAATATTCTTCAAAAAATCAACAAGTACTAATTCTTCAGCTAAATTCATCGTTATCATGTGATGCAACTTATCACAATAAATACAAGCAAAAGGAAAGTGA
Organism: Capsicum baccatum var. pendulum; assembly: GCA_030864225.1. Taxonomy (NCBI): domain Eukaryota; kingdom Viridiplantae; phylum Streptophyta; class Magnoliopsida; order Solanales; family Solanaceae; genus Capsicum; species Capsicum baccatum. The sequence goes on along the minus strand of CM061554.1, from coordinate 22,089,689 downwards.
AATTGAAATGCTTTTTGCCAAGATTAAACTAAAAATTGGCCAAACTACTTCATACTTAATTAAATCGATCTTTTATTAGTCTGCTCGATTTGCCAAGATTGAGCTCAAAATCCAAGCAGTTGATACGAAGCATCACTTTTTTCTTTTGTTGATAAAAGAAGAGGCGCCTCACTCAAAGTAAAACACCAAGCAAAAGAACAACATTTATGAGTATTCCCCGCCTGCTTAACTTCTCAATCGTATAATAACCAGCTCAATTTTCCTAGATTGAGCTCAAAATCCAGCAAACTACGTTACGAAAACTGAAATCACGGTGCTCGAGATTTCAGCTCTTAACTAAAATTAGGACAAAATTCACTAAGAAAGTAAACGCTTTTCTCGGATTGTCCCAATAAAACGAAAAAAAATCCTCCCAAAAAGTAACAAATACTAGTAATTCTTCAGCTAAATTCATCCTTATCACGCGAAGCAGCTTGTCACAACGACTACGAGCAGAAAGAGGATGAAATTCAAATGCTTTTTCCTCGAGAAAACATAGGCCTTTTCCTCAAATTCATAAGATCCACTTATAACTTCACACACACACACACACACAAAAGAAATAGATGTTCCGGCACCTAACATACGAATATATATATATATATATATATATAATCATGGTGTGCAGACCAATTTTTGCAGTCCACCTCTAACTAAATCCATGTATAGTTAACACCTCACACTAGCAATAGATATCAGATACCTAATTCTTAACCTCACACTAACAACAGATATCAGATGCCTAATTCTTAATATCAAGGGTAAGACAGATGAGAAGACACCTAGTGTTTAAGATACGAAGAAATTCAATTCATAGACTCACCTAACAGGGAAAAGAGAGGGCGTTGAAATCCTGCTCTGCTGCCTGCCTCTGAAATTGGCGAATCGAAGAGCGCAAGAGAGAATAATGAAGTAATGATAGTGGGTCGTAGTATTATTATTGATTGATGAAGAGAAAAGAAGGAAACAAAAAGTGGTCCCTACTGGGGAATCACAATTTCGCAATTGGTTTGCATTTCCATTTGCCTTTACATACCCTCGACGTAACCCCACCTACCCCGCTCACCAATGCAACTTGCGTTACGCGTTTGTGTTTATCCCTTTGTTATTATTGGTCATGAATTTCCAGAAGGCATCTCCTTTCCACCCACCAATAGACAATACTACTTGCCAAAATAGAAACACCAAATTGAAGAAAGTTTATTTATTTTCTCAAGAGAGGTCCCTGATGGATTCCACAATGTGCACTTTAGGTACTTTATTTCTACCCCCTTCGTCCTATTTTATTTGTCTCAAATATTTTTCATTTTACTTATTATTTTTTACGGGACAAGTTTTTTTTCGTGTTTTACCATTTGCATTGATTAATTTTTCTACAAATTAAAATATAAACATTATTTAAGAAAAATAAATTACCGTTTTAGAATTGGTTATGTTTAAAATAGCGACAAATATTTTTCTAGTTCTACTCTGTTTGTTTGCTTCTTTTTGCAAGCGGGTTAATAACAACCTGCATTAATGATGGATGAACAGACTCAACGTATTTTGTATGTGATGATACGCGACGGAGAGTTAACGATAGGCCGGAGGTTTGAAGTCAGCTTCTAAAGGCTAAAAATGTTCAGTCAGAATTAACGCAGAGCACTTGAACTACAGATTTAATGATGTAAGTCACATGACATATATGGAAGTGAGGGTTGATTCACGTACAAGTTATCTTCAAGAGAGGAATTTTCAAGTAGATATCTTGGATCAATAATTCAAATAATAGGGAAATTAATTAACGATGATGCTACATATCTCGATAATCCGACAATCTTATTCTTATTGTACACGCTTCCATAAGTCCTCTTATAGTATTATTTTAATCATATGGAAAGCCCCCGGTTTGAGAAAGGGAGAAAGCGATGTTATAACTTAATACTCCCTCCGTTTATTTAGGTGACACCTTTTAATTTGTCACATTTATTTTTTTAAAAGAGAGATTTTTGAATGTGGTCTAAAACAAACTTTTTATATTTGTGTGACTAGAAATCATCTTATTAAGAATAGTAGAAGAATTTTAAAATTAACTAACTTTGATTGACAATTTGAATCTCTTTACAAAGAAAAAATAGTTTTTTTTTTAAATAATAGAAAGATTGACATTTTAAAAAAATGGACAAAAAAAAGTGCGTTACATCAATCCGATCAAAGAAAATTATAGTAAACAGATACGCTATAGTCAATCGATCTACCAATCAGGGCTCTTAATTCTTACAATGTAAATGCTAATCAGCAAAACGAAGTGTCAATAATTTAATGAAAACTAAAATATCTACAGTTTGGACTTCATATCTCCATATCACTAAAAAAGAAAAAAATACAACCTGACTAATGATGCCGCTACCAGTTTCTTACTTGTACAAGCAAAAAATCTAACTAAAGAAAATAATTAAAATGAATCAGAGTGTGTAATCTTTGTGAGATTTAGTCTTGGAGGCTGTAAATTGCACTGAACTGGTCGATTCCCTCATAAACAATGACTTCTCAGGCTGTGTATTGTTTGGAGAACATTTAATTGAACTTGTAGTTGTTGATGGGAAGCTGCAAAGCACTGGAAATGGTTCGTTAACCTTCAAATCCTTGCCAGATTTCTCATCAATATGACGATTTGCGCCACGCGAGCCAATGATAGATGTGAGAGCAACAGCCAATGCAGATTGAAACTTTGGGTCGGATGTTATTGCTTTTGTTGCAGCTGAAATTGTGTCTTGTTGTAATAAAGTTTGTGTAGGCGCCGCGCTAATATTGTTTTGTAGGTAAGATTGGGAAGGAATTTCTTGGTTCTTGTTATTATAGGCTTGGTTATTTGCATTGCTCCAGGACATAGGAAGAACAGGATTAGATTCAAAGGAACTGAAGTTGAGAATATTTGTGGAAGAATTATTATTATATCGCGGCATTCTGTGATTGTTGGGAAATGAGGAAGTGGACGAGTTTGATGTTAAATCAAGAGTGATTGTAGGGTGTTGAGAATGCAATGAAGATGAAATAGATGAATTTGGAAGGTAAAATGGGTTTGGTTTTGAGGTATTGGAGAGATAGTAGTTGAGCGCGTTGGAAATGGCAGAGGTTGAGGTACTAGTAGAGCCTGATTCGGAGGTGGATGAACCGGACAATAGCATGGAAGCGGCAGCTGAAGTGGTGAAAGCCATTGATGTGGCTGAAAGAGGAAGTGGATGGTTATGTGTTCCTTCATATGTGATGATCAAGATTGACATGTCCTGAATGCATCTTTGAACCTGAAAAATAAGATTTTTAATTACTTTATTTTCAAAAAATGACTTCCATCATATCAAACAATTAAACGATTAGTATATAGTTACCTGTTTTCTAACTGGGCAAGATGGTGCTACTGTGCAACGATAGTAAGCTCTAGGACATGGGTTCCCCTTTGCAATTTTTTGTCCGTATTTTCTCCATTGGCATCCATCGTTCATCTGATGAGAAAAAAAAAAAAAAAAACCTCATTACTAACACAAAAATCATGCATAGTATATACTTCATGAAATAATATTTTCATCATAAATTCTTACCGTTGGGGTATCACATCTAATTCTGACAGAAACCTTAGCTCTTTTAATAGGGTTTTGTTGCACCACATCATCTTCTTCATCCCTGATCGTCTTGAGACCTTTGTGAGCTGGCCATGTTTCGGTTCCTTTTTCATCCTTAACTTCACCTAAGCTATTCTCCGGGCTGAGATTTGAAGGTGGAGATTTTGTAGGCGCATTCGCAGACGATTGAAACTTGCAATCCAATCCTAGGGTTAGGTTATCTTCTTCCTCTACATTCTCTTTTTTGTTCAAGATTTTGGATAACTCTATTTTTGTGTCGCTTGAAGTTCTTCCTAGGGTAAGGGACACAAGTTCAGCTTCGTCATGTTTAACGTTGTTGGATTTTTCGACACCTCTTTGAGAAATTTCGTGGAATTGCATTTGAAGGTTCTGATAATCCTTCATAACTCGATCTAAATGCTTCTTCAGCCTTTGATTTTCTTCCATTACCTCTTCCATATCGGCTTTGGCTGATTCGAGCTGATCATCCTACAAAATCAGAATAAAAACCCAAGAAAAGAGGAAAAGAAAAAACTTCAGATGAATATTTTTTGATACACGAAATGAGAAATTTGATTATATTAAAAGAGATATCGTGTATGCTGAAGCAATGCAGAAGATCGTGGGTTAACTAACTTATTATCACACATAGAAGCAAATAGAGAAGAATAAAATAACCTAAGAATTTAATGAGGTTCGGTCAAGCCTAAATCTCAAGACACAAGTAGAGAGAGTTTTTTATTGAAAATGAGAGCGTGCGATTGTATGCTGGTTAATGATCAAATATCATTCCCAAAAATGAAGAATAAGGATCTAACGTGTTCTTTTTGTGATCATTAGTCTTACCCAAGAACACATATTGCAAGAAGAAGATAGCATAATGATGAAATTGAACTTTTGAGAGTTATTATGTCGTGTGTATTACTAGAAAAGAACTACTAGTAGATATAATATATAACCAAAACTGGTTATCCAAAAGTCAAAGACAGGTCGGTTCTGTTGAGTAAAGGAAGTCATATATTGCCCTACTTCAATTGCTTTGGTCAAAGGTTTTGAAATAAAGACTGAAAATTAATTTTTTTGACAACTCTGCCGGTTACTATGACTTTAATTTTCCTGCCATAACATGTGAGAAATAAATTGGTTGACTTACCCTACATGTCTGAATGAGCTACTAGCCTCCAATCACCGTAGAGGTTTCACATTTTCATCAACTCAGACTATTTCTTGTTTCATTTTTCTACGTAAGTTTTCATGGCTATCATATACATAATACATATGATTATGAACGTGCCTTGATTGGGAAGGCATCGATATTTAAGTTCCATTAGTTTTTACGTACAACAATCTTAATCTAAATATACAATAACAATTGACAAGTTCATAATCAAAATATATATTACTGTTATAGATATTTAATGCATGTATTTGAGCAAAATCTACTGATTGTGTGAACCCATATATTTTATTATAGATCCGTCTCTCTTTTTGAATTACTCCATATGAAGATTTAATTTGCTGTAATTATAAATTTTATGTAATGAGATCTTCTTGTTGATATAACAACAGTGTTAGTTTATGTGTACTCCTAAATTTCCTGAATTCCTTCCTACAATCTATTTATAATGTAACCAACAATTATTACAAAATGTACTTTCTCGTTCATTTTGTACTAGTGCATTATACTAAAATTAAAATAACTTTTCGCTTACTTATCCAATTAAACATATATCGAGAGAAAGACAATGATTCTTTTTTATTTTATCCTTAGCATTAACTAATGAACATTTCAATCATTTCTCCGTCAAGTAAAAACTTACAATATACACCAATTCATTTATTATTCCGATCCTAGATGCATGTGTGAAGTCCAATTTAAATAAGTGAAAGTAAACAGAGGGAGTAGTTAAATTACTCATAGAAACTAACCATGCATGAATAAAATACAATATCAAGAACAAATATAAAGTAACTCAAGAAATTAAAATGGACAAGATTGAGGGATATATATATTATACCTCCTTGTCACTGGTGAGATAATCCTTTTGAAGCTGAGATGACTTCGACTTATGGTCCTCATGGAGTTCTCTTTTCTTGCTAAACTGAAAAATAAATATCATCTCATGAGATCTAATATGAATTGTAATTGCTTTAGTTTAATTTCCATATCTTATGTAGTTCGTGTTTGGATTATTTAGACACAATGGACCATGCAAAGATTTTTCTGATCATATGGACTTCATTATCTTGGTTTCTGTTAATATTTGCTCGAATACTTCAGCTGCATAAATATATTCATTGTGTCGTCGTTACATCATTGAAATTAATAAACATATGATTGAAAAAAACATATATCTAGAGGATTGAATTAGAGTTGATGGAGCTGATGAGGAAAATGAATCAATTTTTCAGATGATGACCATTTAACTACTTATTATCTCAGCAAGTCACTTTTTTCGTTGAGGAAAATTAGAATCAAGAAGAAAGGTGATTTTTTTGATATAATAATTATTCATTGAGTGACTATATGAGAAATCAACGCAAGAAAGGGTTTACCTTAAGAACTTTAGTATCTTCAACAAAACCTTTATCATCAGCGTTGATCTTCTCCACTTTGAATACATGTCCATGAATATTTGATTTTTTGAAAGAAGCCTCCATGTTCACAGACCTTAAACTATCTCTTCTCTCCTTTGTCTTCTACCTTTAGATATATCTGAAAAGCAATTTATGGTGTCCTTTATAAGGATGGGCCAGCAGTATTTGACTTGTCCAAATTAATTAAATTCAAATTCATTGGCTACCGGCACCACTTACAAAACAAAAAAATGTCAATGGCCCAGTTGCACACAACTTAGGAATATACTCATATTTAATTAGGTTGTCTTTTTCTAACATAGAAAAAAAGTAATTCTGTGCCTTAAAACTTCCGATATCCGTAGAGTTCGGAAAAGAATCGAACTATAAATATTAGTTGTACGTAATCTTATCTTGCGTTTTCGTAAGAGGTTGTTCCAAGAACCTATGACCTTCAGGTCACATGACAACAATTCTCCTTGTTTTTTTAAATAAAGAAAAGACCAATTTTTTTAATTTTCTTTTTCAAAAAATAAATATTCTAAAAGAAGAAATCTTCAACGTTTAGTTCTTTTACATAACATGACAGAAGAGGTTTTTCCTCCGTAAGGGTCGGGTCGCCAAACCGTGTGTGTGCTAGCTAGTTGCAGTAGCAAATGTTAATAATATTGTATTCTTAAAAGGGAAGTCACATGGCCACACTGATTGATGGTCAAACAGGTTATTTTAGCCATTAAATAGGACTTTGTGTTTCACAAGTTAAAAACGTTATTGTACCTTTGGCTTTTGGTCAATTGACAGTAATCCATGAGTCCACTTTTGGATCTTCCTCGAGCTATCGTAGAAAACTCCTCATTTTTAAAATTTGTATAACATAGTAATGTGTTAACGTGTATGTATACTATAATACATTATATATGCATCCTTACAGTATTGTATAAATTGCTTAACATTACATATACCATCTGGAAGGAGAAACATTTTAAATCCGAAAATTAACATTAAGGACAATGGAAATCCAATAAATAGAAGAAGGACATGTTTAAATCATTTTTAATACGTTAGGACATTTTTAACCCTTTTTTCCTTTAATTTTAGCAAAATATATAAATGAATAAATTGAATCCAAGACTTCTCCTGCAATAAGATTCAACTAAGCCACCAACAGGATATGATTTCTATGTGCTAGAAAAACTGATAAATGAGGATTAGTATTTGTTGATTAAAGTGATTTGTAGTTCTTCCCTCGATAATATTGAAAATATCTTCGTAGGCGCCATTAATGATAATCCATGAGGAAAGTTGATCTAAAGGGAGGATATTTAATTTCTACGATCAAACGTAACCTAGCTAGATATCTAGTTAGAAAAAAGTCACTCTTATATTTTTTGTTTTGTTATATTAAATGAATATAAAGTTTGTTTTACTTTCAATCAGCTTAAAGGGTCGTTTGGTTCATGAGATAATAAAAGATGCAATATTGTAAAATTAATATTAAGTTTGAAAGAAAATTTATATTTTGTTTTGTTGATGGTATGAATTTATCCCAATATCTTGGTATAAATTTATATCTTTAACCAAACAAAATACTCTTTTTGTTCTTTCTACTTATCACATTTTGATTCGTGAGAATCAATTTGACTAATTTTTGAAGCTAAATTAAATTGAATTAATTTAATACTTCAAATTTAGATATATTTTCAAAACCGTACGAAAAATGCTATAAGTTGCAATCCGATCATATTAATATGATGAAAAAAAATATCTTAAAAGATTGGTCAAAATCCATGCAGTTTGATTCTTAAAAAACAAAATGTGACAAGTAAAAATAAAGGAAGAGAGTATAAATTTAATTTGAAACTTATTCCCAGACATCCCATATTTTATAATCTCATCCAACTTGATATTATTTACCCACCTCCTTGCTGATAAGATAAATTAGTCCAAAAATTATAACGGAATTTAAATTCTTGAACAAGTTAATCCGCCAATCAAATGAGCCCTCATAATAGGACAAAATATCATATTTAATCTCTTGAAGAATTAATTAATTAAGGACGAACATTAAGATATCCTCAAGCGCTAGATGATATCCCTATATTTTCTTTTAGCCATATATAGAAGCAAGATATGATGTAGCCTGTGTAATTAATTATGCATGCAAGTCTGACTTAAAGTAATTTATATATTAATTAACTTGCTTAATTCAGACGTGCACGTTGACAATCTAATACTTTAAAGGGGTCGTTTGGTAGAATGTTTAAGAATAATGCAAAATATGATGTATTAGTAATGCTTGTATTAGTAATGTTTGTGTTAGTTATGCTTGTATTTTTCTTATTCATTGTTTGGTTCGATGTATTAAAAAAAACATGAATTACATAATTTCTAATTTTTTTTTTTTTACATAATACCCTCAGTATATATGTTGGAAACGATGCAGAAATTTTTTTGAGGGATAATAGGGTCTTTAAGCATGTTAATGCATGCATTAGATCCATTGCATTACTAATGCCATGAATTTTGAGGTATTAGTAATGCACATCTCAATACATAATAGAGTGTATAATTAATACTTGCATTAGTTATACATAGAGTAAAAAGTATACCAAACAAGATACTACTAATACACATTAAACTAATGCATGCATTAATATTTCAATACACCCTACCAAACGAACACTTAGTGCACACCCTAACCAGGTTGATGATCATTTTATTAATACTTCTCAGACATTATAATATGCAAAAAAGTGGTCAAATTAATCAACTTGTAATTATCCAATATAATGACAAGAAAGAATCTTGAGTTGATCACCAACTACAAAAAAATAAAAAAATAAAAAAAAAATAGGAAGAATTAGCTACAAACAATTTCTATCGCTAAACAGTAAAGATTTATCGCTAATGTTATTTAATGTGGGATTAGTGATGAATTATTTAAAAAATACATTTGATACGAATAATATAACGGTAATTTTTTTAATATAAAATGTCAACTGAGCTGTGTGAGAAGGACGTGTAGAAGTCTAGCTGCTGCTGCTACCTAACTCTTTATTATCTGTTTTAATTTTACAACCAATTTATGCCTTTTTAAGTTAATGTCACATGAATATGTGCTTCATTTCAACGTTTTTCTCAAATTCAACAGGGAACAGTACCACTTGTTAAGAGTGGCAAAATCCGATCATAAAATTATATGACCATTCGTCTAAATATTTTTTAGAAAAAAAAGTTTTATTTGATATATTATATATTTAGTCATAATAAAAGAAAAAAAAAATCGTCGGATACTTAAATAAATTGTAAAATAAATAAATAAAGAATCTAAAACGTGATATATGATCCGATCTTTAATCTATTATTTCGACGAATTATTACTTTTGGTTTAGTTATTACTCTATTCATCTTAATTCTTAACCCACACAAATTATTCAACTCAATTTGTCCATTTGACACCCCCCTACACTTTGCTGACGGAAGATTTGAACATATGGTGTATTGACCTTGGCATTGTTGTAATTTTCTAGCTGATTGAGTGACTTTTCTTGTTTTTAGACCATGAAAAATTCATTATAAAGTCTTCATTAACCACCCTATCTACCATGTCCTATCCTTAAATAGATCTTGAGGAGATTAAGATCTATTCAATATTAAAAATAAATAAAAATTACCGACGATCAAATTTTAGAGATAAATCGTAAAATTAAACAACAATAACATACTCAGTATATTCCCACCAAGTGGAATCTGGAGAGGGTAAGTGTACGCAGTCCATACCACTACCTCAGATGTGAGATAGAGAGGCTATTTTCAATAGACCCTCGGCTTAAAATAAAATAATCTATACAAGGAATAGTAAAAGGACAAGATACAATATAAATCAACGCATTCAATAATACCATATACAAGATACATCAAGTAATGCAACAAAAGATACAACCTCCTAAACTCATACTAACCTCCTAGTACCTTAATCCGCCTCCTCCACAACTTCATATCTAGGCTTATGTCCTCGGTAAGTTGGAGTTGCTTCATGTCATATCTAATTAATTAACTCCCTCCAATTTTTCTTCGGTTTACCTCTACCTCGCTTGAATCCATCCCTAGCCAACCTCTCACACCTCCACACTAAGGTATTCGTGTCCCTCCTCATCACATGACCGAACCATCTCAACGTCACTTCCCTCTTGGCTTCCACCGAAGCCACTCTCACCTTATCTAGAATAACCTCATTTCCATTCTATCTTTCCTAGTAACCCACACATTTTCCTAGTAACCCACACATCCACTGAAATATTCTCATAAACCATAAACTCAAAACCCTAATACTCAATACTCATATGTAAATTGTAAAGACAGATCAATGATGGTGTTGGACAATAAAATTCTCGAGTGCGAAAAATAAATAATTCGAGACAAGAAAATATTGCAACAATCGATTTTATTGATTTCAATAAGTGAGTGTTACAATCTCTATAAATCCTCTGATTCGCCTTTTCGAATATAAATTCAAGGGCTTAAAGCTTAGTCTTGAATTTGAATTTGATTTGATGGACTTGAGAGACTTGATCTTGACTTGTGCTTGAATTCAAGAGCTTTTGAGCTTGTTCTTGAAATTGCGGTCTTGATCTTGAACTTTGATGAACTTGATTTGAATATTTGAGCTTTTTAGAGAAATTACGGCGTTTGATCCACGAGCTTTCTCTTGCTACTTGTTAGAGTTCTGGGGGTCTTCTTTCTGAATTATGAGCCCCTATTTATAGTTGTAGGAAAGGAAGAGTCATGATGAATATAGACTTTCTTTGACCAATTAGATTTAAGTGATGTGGCACCTTTTATGGACTTTTATTTCATGGGCCTGCTGCATCAGTTTGACAAGTGGCACGGTCCTATTGGCTCCTTTACTTGACTCGGCATGCCACGTCATTTGACACGTGACGCTTATTTGGGCCTCTAGAATATGACAATATCTTGGGCTTAGTAAAGTGGGCTCATCATTTGTAACCCAAATTAATGGACTAACCCAATAAATATTGGACCTTATTTAAATCCATACTTATTTGGACTTAAATAATTAATTCAATTATATTAATCCGCAATATTTATTTGGGACTAATATATTTTGAATTTAATATAATCCGAATTTTGTACGGATTTAAATTTAATAAAATTGTATCGCTCACAAATGCCCCCTACTTCAAGACTTGTCGAGACATTTATTATTTTGGAGACTAGCCTTAAAGTATGATTATGTAAGCATGTTTCTTTCGTACTTCAACGATCCTCATACCTATGTATACCTCATTCAAAAAAATTTAAAGCCGAACCATATTGATATTGCCTCTCAAAACTCTCTCATTTTTTCCATAAATTTCTACACTTAAGACCCATTGGTAAGGCATGATATCCAATTTCAAACAGATTTTGGAAGACTTTTTCATCGCCTTACTTAATCAGGAATAAAAATCTTTCAATTTGAACTTAAATTGGAGAAACAAAGAACCTCCAATTTGAATTTGTATGGGAGAAGGAAATAATCTCCAATTTGAATTTGGAGATGGAAGCTATTCCAATCTGAATTTATATTGGAGAAGAAAACAATCTTCAATTTGAATTTGGAGATGAAAACTATTCCAATCTGAATTTATATTGGAGAAGGAAACATCCATCCTACAACTCTATAAAAGGATTTAGTTTCTCTACTTTTTCAATATCAATTTTGGGGTTTTCAAGTCATCAATAATATTGAGGTAATTTCTTTTGTTCCCACTTTTCTCTTATTTTCGTCACTTTTTTTCAGCACAACATATTAGTGGTAGAAAATTCATATGTCATTGTAGGAATATTGAAATCATAATCCGTTTGATGTTCCAGAAACTAGACTTCAATATCTACAACATATTCAAAATTCAGAATTAACATCCTTCAATATAATTCTTGATAATTTTTTGAAGTTAGCCCTGAATTTTATCATGCTGAAAATTTCAGATCTGCGCATCTTTACTGAAACTTTCATATCTTGAAGTAGGAAGGATGAAATTACAAAAAACTCAATTCTTGTAAAACTAGACACAAATATCTATAACATATCCAAAATTCATAATTTAATACAATCGAGATATTTCCAGGTGTTATCCTGAAATCAACATTGAGTTTTGATGCATCAACAATTTCAAATTTATGCGACATCACCAAAAAAAAATATATCTCAATTTGAGAGTACCAAAATTATGATCCACTTGATCCTATAGATGCCAGAAACATGCATGTATAACATATCAAAAATTTAGATTTTAAAACCTTTTTTATTGTTGTAGATGATTTTTTGAAGTCCATCTTATATGCTGTTCTACAGAGGATTCCAGATTTACATTGTCTTACCAAATAATTTATTTATTGATGTGGGACTATCACCACCAAAGGGCGTTTTTATTGCCTCAAACCATATTTTGAGGGCTTTATTCTCATCAAGTCATCTTGTCTCAATCCAAGAAGGTGATATACAACTTTTAAGATCACAACGCTTTGGTAGGTAACCTCCTTTCTATTTGTGTTTTTTCTTTCTTTCTTATTTTTTTTTTTTGGAGAATTGAAACAGATAGCAATATGCAACAATCGTCTTAGGGTGCGAGAATTTAACTTCACCTCCGTCACCTTAAATCCGACCAATTTTACTCACTACTAAAAAACCTGTAAAAAGAGACCTCATGAGGTCTCTTTCGCTAAAAAAGAGACTTCAAAATCAACCTCAATGGATGGTCTCTAAAACATAGGTCGCTTTTTGTAAGAAGCCTTATGAGCTTAAAAGCAACCTCACGAGGTCACTAGGTTATTTTTTGAATTTTCCAAAAAGAGACCTGACGAGGTCTCTAAATGATTTTTTATAATTATTATTATTTTATTAAAAGAGACCTCATAAGGTCTCTATTTGATTTTATTTTTTTAATCTTTTTAATTAAAAGACACCTCATTTAGAACTTAAGGGACCTCTTGCTGTCTCTTATTTGAGTATCTAAAAAATGAAATTGCAAAGAAGAGACCTCGCGTGGTCGTTTTTGTTTATTTACTGGAAAAGAAAAATGCAACACCGCAACTTCATGAGGTCTCTTTTCTGTCAAAAAAAATTGATGACAATAACAACTTTTACATATACCTGCCATTTTAATTTAATTCAATAATATATACAATCCAATCAACTAAATTGAGCTCAAGTGCTCACACCAATCAATCAAACAACAAATACAAGTACTAAATATCTCATCCAATGAGCACTAAATGAAAAACAACTTAAAGTACCTTGAAATTGAACGAAAAAACATAACAATCAAGTTATTTATACAATAGTACTATTGATTCAACTATTTCTCAGCTCTCATGCATTCAAAAACACTTAATAATTCAAATAAACCATCATAAAGTATAGAGTTTATATTATCTAACACAACACTCTACTTTAATGAAATAGCGGTGCATTGTCCATGTAATAATCCTCATCATCTTCATCACTGCCGTGCTCCTCAGTCATACCTCTATATTTAATATATACTCCATGTAAAAGAGTACAAGCTAGCTCGGAAGGAGGCTAAGTCAGCAGTCACGGCAGCTAAGACGGCCGCGTTTGAGAGCCTGTATGCTGGGTTACAGGGGAAAGGAGGGGAGAAAAAGTTGTTTAGACTCGCTAAGGCTAGGGAGAGGAAGGGCCGTGACCTCGATCAGGTGAGGTGCATTAAGGGGGAGGACGGCAGAGTGTTGATGGAGGACAACCATATTAAGAATAGATGGAAGTCGTACTTTCATAGGCTCTTGAATGACGAAGGGGATAGAGCTATTGTGTTAGGGGAACTGGAGCATTCAGAGGAGTGTCGGGAGTTTAGTTATTGTAGACGTTTTAGGGTAGAAGAGGTTAGAGAGCCTGTTCGCAGGATGCGGAGGGGTAGGGCGACGGGGCCGGATGGGATACCGGTGGAGTTTTGAAAGTACGTTGGAGAGACTGGGGTAAGGTGGTTGACTGGTCTGTTTAACGAAATCTTCAAGACGGCAAAGATGCTCGAGGCATGGAGGTGGAGTACCATGATCCCTCTTTATAAGAATAAGGGTGACATCCAGTGTTGCAATGACTATAGGGGGATTAAGTTATTGAGTCACTCTATGAAGATTTGGGAGAGAGTGGTCGAGGGGAGGCTGAGACGAATAGAGTCTATTTTGGAAAATCAGTTTGGATTTATGCCTGGGTGCTCGATGACGGAGGCAATTCACCTGGTACGGAGGCTGGTGGAACAGTATAGGGAAAGGAAGAAGGACCTGCACATGGTGTTTATCGACCTAGAGAAGGCTTACGACAAAGTTCCCAGGGAGGTACTTTGGAGATGCTTGGAGGTGAGTCGAGTCCCGATGGCTTATATCAGAGCAGTTAAAGATATGTATGATGGAGCGAAAACTCAGGTAAGGACGGCGGGAGGAGACTCAGAGCATTTCACTGTCTTGACAGGATTGCATCAGGGATCTACTCTTAGTCCTTTTTTGTTTGCTTTGGTGATGGATGTATTGACGCGGCGTATTCAAGGGGAGGTGCCTTGGTGTATGCTTTTTGCAGACGATGTAGTTCTGATTGACGAGACCCGAAAGGGTGTGAATGACAAATTAGAGGTGTGGAGACAAACTCTTGAGTCTAAAGGGTTCAGGTTGAGCAGAAGCAAGACAGAGTATTTGGAATGCAAGTTTAATGACGTGAGGTTGGAGGATGAGGTGGTCGTGAAGCTGGAATCGCAGGAGGTATGTAAGAGGGATAGTTTCAAGTATCTCGGGTTCGTGATACAGGGTAACGGTGAGATTGACGAGGATGTCTCGCACCGTATTGGGGCGGGATGGTTGAAGTGGAAGCTCGCGTCGGGGGTGTTGTGTGATAAGAAGGTACCGCCCAAGCTTAAAGGCAAATTCTACAGGATGGTAGTCCGTCCGGCCATGTTGTATGGAGCGGAGTGTTGGCCAGTTAAGAACTCCCACATCCAAAAAATGAAGGTGGCAGAAATGCGGATGTTGCGCTGGATGTGTGGGATAACTCGAGGGGATAGATTTAGGAATGAGACTATCAGGGAGAAGGTTGGTGTGGCTCCAGTGGAGTGCAAGATGCGTAAAGTTCGATTGAGTTGGTTTGGACACGTGAAGAGGAGGGACACGGATGCCCCGGTTCGTAGGTGTGAGAGGCTAGCGTTGGATGGTTTTAAGCGGGGTAGGGGGAGGCCAAAGAAGTACTGGGGTGAGGTGATTAGGCGGGATATGGAGCAGCTACAGCTCACCGAGGACATGACCCTAGATAGGAAGGTCTGGAGGGCGCGAATTAGGGCAGAAAACTAGGGCCAATTTGGGGCGCTAGGGTAGGGAAGTATTTGGTGGGGGTTTTATTCCTGTTATTCTTCCTATTCTTATTTTTATTCCTATTCCTATTCTTCTTCTTGTTATGCTTTCGGTGTTCCATGTTTTATTACGAATCTGGGTGCTTTCCGATGTTTCCTACTACTTATGGGTGCCGTATTTACGTTATGAAATCCTGTTCTGTGCGTTACTTTATATTTGTGTGGTGTCTCGTGTCTTGAGCTGGGGGTCTATCGGAAACAGCCTTTCTACTTCTTCAGAGGTAGAGGTATGGACTGCGTATATTTTACCCCCCCAGACTCCACTAGGTGGGAATACACTGGGTTTGTTGTTGTTGTTGTTGTTGTTGATGTAAAATAGGTAGAGACTGGGGCGGTCGAGGAGGGCAAACTGTGGGACAAGGGGAATCCCTTGAAGCAAGTAATGCATCGAATTGGGCCTTCATTCCCGCATCCTGTATATCAGCCTCCCAAGCTCTTTTTTCTACAAACAAAATATATTAGTATGCTAGCAGCATTTCATAACTTGATAAAATGGAAATGCGAAGCTGCCTAATACATGTCACAACGATATGTCAACTTAGAGTACTGATATGGCGATCATGAACGAAGAATTAATGATGGTAACATACAACGGGATATACGTACTACTTGTTAATCTCTGAACATCAGACATATTTTTGATGAACAGAAGCACAATACCATGTTAACCATCATAACCTAGCCAATCAAAAGTTCTCTTTTTTCTACCATGACATGACATTAGCCATAGCAATAACCACAATGAACCTCATGGTAGTAATCAACTAATGGTGCAGGCAGAAGTGACTAACTATAAATGCAATATGAAAATTCCTTTGAACCAGAAATCTCAATGTTAGAATTACAAACTGAAAAGGAAAAAAAAGGATAGACAAGACAAATCTGTAGTCCCAAGTGAATACTAGCTAACTATAAGACTTTTTCTAATGGCAAGTAAAAATAGCATGTAACATACGAAGCTTGAGCCTAACTCAACCACAAAAAGCTAAATCACTAGACGACGATTGTTCAAGCCATATAAATATAAAGAGGCCATCCATCATTTAAAAGGATCTATGTGAAACTCTTCACAACAAGACAACTCCTCCCTCCTAACTACATAAAACTAATAGCATCACCTCAGTTTTGAACAAGAACACTTTATTGGAGTAGCTTTTTAGCGGGTTGCCTAGCTGATGTATGAATGGACTGAATTCTCTGATGCTTAACTTACTTCCTAAATTTAGCTATAAACTCATCAGTCTTCTTGTCTACATTATCCGGACCACCATCAGTGACCACCATCATTTTCGTCGTGTTATGTTACTAGCTTGGGTTGAGGTATAGTTTTTGTTGTATTATTCTACATCTAGATTTAATATTTTTCTAATTTCAACAGTGTTGCTCTTAGAAACTATTTCTACATTAGTATCCTTTTAGCCAATTACATCTTCATTCATTATAGAAGGTTATATAAATGTAAACGTATATTTATGTTTATGTGCACACACTATCTTCCTCTTCATGTACATTAGAAGTGTAACAAGTATGCGGTGCTTTTACCAATGGTATACTGTACTTATAATCATTTAACAACTTCTTATCTATTTCTTCTCAGATCACTAATAGATCACTTTCTATGATGAAAAAGACTTTGGGAGGAGTGACATTATTTGAAGTTATGCTTTATTTCTTCTTTAACTGTTCCACTGTTTTTGTTCTTTCCTTTCCATGGTCTCAACTACATTTTTTCTTTAAATAATCTCACAATATTTTTGCGTGCAACTTTTAAATTTTGAACTTAAAATAACATATTAAGTCTTTTTAGGACTTGTGACCAGCTTTCAATATAAAGCTATCTTCCATAACCACATCAGTCTGTGACTCTGATTTCTGCTTCATATTGACAAGTCTAATACATCATCCCCTTAAAATATAATAACAACAATAACATACCTATTGCAGTCCCATAAAATAGGTCTAAAAAATATAGAGTGTTCGCATATCTTACCCATCTTAGAGGTATAGAGGCTATTTCTGACGTAAATTAATATAAGAAAGAGAAAATTGGAATTTCCTAGCTCTTTCTCACCTACTCACCAAACCCCCACCCTCAAAATGAAGGTACTAACCAGGCCAATACCTGAACTAATCCTCGACCACCTACTTTCTCCGACCCAACTTGGGTGTGGTAACTCCACCACCTGGATCGACAAATGGTGAAAATTCAACTAATCTTGCCATTTATTGGGATGCAAACAATGGTATTGCACATTTCAGATAAACACACCTACCAACCTCAAGCCGTTCAACCAAATCATTTGGACTACTTCATCCTACATTTTGTTAAGTCCATCCATAGACAACCAGAAATCTTTCAATATAAAACACCAGTCTTTGTAGTCAACACCAATTAGAACTTTCACTGTCTCTCTAACATACAGATTACTGATTACTCATTTAGGAATAATTAAATTCGAAAATTCACACATGCTACTGGCCAAAGTACTCACTGTTAAGTAAAATTATGTTGGGATTAATAAGAATAGCCAAAGATTCTCTTACTGGTCAATGAGATCATATGTCTCAGGACTCAATTCCTCTAGAACTCCAGGACAGGGTATATTGCGATTGAGAATATTGTGAATATTTTCTGAATATAAGAAAAGGTTAATATAAAAGTTAGAAGCACTTATGAAAAATCATCAACGTATATATCAGAAAGAGAAAAACAGAAAGCCCTCAAAGAGTGCTACTGCCAGCAATTAACTGTTTATATCAAGTTCAATATTTGTAAGCTATATTGATATTTTTATTCAATAATTAGCATCTAAAACTATTAACTGTAAATACCCAACAAAATCAAAACTTGTTATACATTAAAAGAAACAATAATATTCCCTCCGCCCCAATTCAAACCTTTCAACCCTTCATTCTACATTTGTTAAGTCCATCCATAGCCAAGATGAAGAGGAATGGTGAGCTTATAGATACAAGACTAAAATGTTAAATCACAGAACCAAAAATACAATAAACACAAAATACATAGAGGTACAAGACTGAATCTATAACTCAAATGAATATGAAAGAAATCAACAAGAATGTTGGTTGGAAAGCACATAAAGCATAAACACAATTCTAAACAAGGCAACAAAACCCCTAAATATTCATTCACATTTTGAAAAAAATAAAGGATACCCAAGACATTAATAGATTCGAATTCTATTCTATACATAAATAAGAAAAAAAATTAAAGTTGCAGCCTTACTTGAAAAGGAAGAGCTGGGAGATAGAGTTTGGGCAAGAGAGAATGAAAAAAAAATCAAAGCCCTCTCTATTAAACACCCAACAACCAAATAAACAAACTAATCGTCACAATACTAGAGTAGTATATTATAGTTTAATAATCTTCAAAATTTATATAATATATTCCAAAATTAAAAAGAAATGCCAACTAACAGTGACGACGAAGATGGGCTCTTACAGGAACAAGCACAACGCAATATCAATTACCATAACAGTTGTGCTGCAATGGCGAAGAGTGGTAGTAAGAGTGTTAATCAACAGAGAAAATTTGTGGAGGAGCGATGTTGAGAGAGGGGCAATTTGAAAGAGAATTTTAAGAGAGCTGGGTTTTAATTTTGGGTTTTTATTCTTTTAATTATAATAATAAATAGTAAAATATAGTAAATATATTTTTTTGACTTTACATTTAATATAGTGACATACAATTATTTTTAATAATAAATACTAATTTATTAAAATTGTAGCGACCTCACGAGGTCACAATATTTAAAATTTTATTGACTCGCTTTATATTTTATAATTGTCTTTTGGCGCTAACTTTTTTCACATTTTATTTTCGACCTCTTAAAATGCCTAATATTATGTTGTTGAAATTTTTTATCGTTTACCGACTTCATGAGGTTTCTTCATTTAAAAATAAAATAAAAAAATAAATTAATGGGAAAAGTGACCTCATGAGGTTTCTTATTTTCTACCTATTTTGAGGTCTCTTTTTTTGTCGCTTTTTACAGCTTTTTTAGTAGTGACTTGAAGACGATAGACATCGGCTTAAGGTGCGAGAGTTTAACTTCACCTCCGTCACCTTAGGTCCTACCAATTTTATTTGAAGACGGTGGACATCAGCTTAAGGTGCGAGAATTTAACTTCGCCTCCGTCACCTTAAGTCCGACCAATTCTACTTGAAGATGGTGGACATCGGCTTAAGGTGCGAGAGTTTAACTTTGCCTCCGTCACCTTAAGTCCGACCAATTTTACTTGAAGACGGTGGACATCGGCTTAAGGTGCGAGAATTTAACTTTGCCTCCGTCACCTTAAGTTTGACCAATTGTACTTGAAGATGGTGGACATCGGCTTAAGGTGCGAGAGTTTAACTTTGCCTACGTCACCTTAAGTCCGACCAATTCTACTTGAAGACGGTGGACATCGGCTTAAGGTGCGAGAGTTTAACTTTGCCTCCGTCACCTTAAGTCCGACCAATTCTACTTGAAGATGGTGCAGCGATTTCCTTTCAGTATGAGCCATTTTCAATGTTCAGCTTAAGGTGCAAAGGGACAAATCTTGTCCACCTTAAGGCATGAAAATTTCGATATCCTTTTAAGGATAAATTTGTGAGAGGCCAGCTTAAGGTGCAAAGGGACAAATTTGGTCCACCTTAAGGCATGAAAATTTTGAGATCCTTTTAAGGATAAACCCGTTAGAGGCCAGCTTAAGGTGCAAAGGGACAACTTTTGTCCACCTTAAGGCATGAAAGTTTCGATATCCTTTTAAGGATAAACCCGTTAGAGGCTAGCTTAAGGTGCAAAGGGACAACTTTTGTCCACCTTAAGGCATGAAAGTTTCGATATCCTTTTAAGGATAAACCCGTTAGAGGCCAGCTTAAGGTGCAAAGGGACAATTTTTGTCCACCTTAAGGCATGTAAGTTTCGATGTCCTTTAAGGATAAACTTGTTAGAGGCCAGCTTAAGGTGAAAAGGGATAAATTTTATCTACCTTAAGGCATGGAAATTTTGAGATCCTTTTAAGGATAAACCCGTTAGGGGCCAGCTTAAGGTGCAAAGGACAACTTTTGTCCACCTTAAGGCATGGAAATTTCGATATCCTATTAAGGATAAACCCGTTAGAGACTAGCTTAAGGTGCAAAGGGACAAATTTTGTCCACCTTAAGACATGAAAACTTCAGTTATCCTTTTAGTTATAGGCTTGGAGAACTTTAGCATTCCAAATTTCATTGAAGGAACTCTTTTTTTTTTGATGGGTTGCCCCCATTGAGTCACAAATATTTGGAGTAAGTCCAAAATTAAATAGTTTTATACTTGGCGTCTATATGATAGACACTGTAGGAACATATTTTTTTGACACTCATGCAACTGAACTCAAAATGAGATTCCAAGTGCCTACGTACCTCAATGAAGAGGATCAAGTCACAACGTAGTTCTGGGTGAGTGTTTTTTTTTGTGTGTGTCCTAACTTTTGCCTAGGCCGCCTCTTTCGAGGTTTTCAACCTAGCGGACTTTCATTTTTTTTTTTAACCGTACACAGTTTATACTCTTGCGGTCCAAGAGTGGACATGCAGTTTATACTTGTGCCTTAAGGAGTGTACATGCATTTTATACTCGTGTCTTAAGGAGTGTCATCTCCCTTCAGGGATAGTACTTCTTCAAGAACTTGACATTGATGGGGCCAATCCTCACGCCATCTGCATCAACAATCTTGTAAGCACCATTTGAATATGCCTCTTGTACTACATATGATCCATCCCACTTTGAGGTGAATTTGCCCCCAGATTTATGAGAAGTGATAATGAGCCTTCTTACTGTAAGAACTTGATCTCCAACTTAGAAGCACCTCAAGCGAACCCTTTTATTGAAAGAATGAGATAGCTGGGATTGATAGCATTCAAGATTTTGTTGAGCCTCTAGCCTCTTCTCATCAAGAGATTGTAACTCCACAAGATGCAACTTATCATTTTCTTCATCGGTGAACCCTTATTGAATAGCCAGTCTCAAAGAAGGTATTTGAGGCTCAAGTGGCAGGACCGCTTCAACTCCAAAAGCAAGTGAGTATGGGGTTCCTTGTGTTGGTGTACGGTAAGTTGTCCTATACGCCCATAAAGCTTCTTCCATTTGCTCATGCCAGTCTCGTTTGGATTTGGAGATGACTTTCTTCAATAAGTTGCATAAAGTCTTATTGAAGGCTTCATCTAGACCATTGGCAGCCGCATGATACATTACAGACTTGCGCTGCTTGAAGCCAAAGAGGTCACAGATCTTTTTCATCAACTTGTTATCAAACGTCTTGCCATTGTCAGTTATTATATATTGAGGGATCCAAAACGGTAGACGATATTCACTCAGATGAAGTTCACAATATTTTCTTTCTTTACTTCCTTGAGAGCAACAACTTTGGCCCATTTTGAGAAGTAATCTGTCGCAGCCAAGATGTATAAATGTCCACCAAAAGACTTTGGTAGTGGACCAACAACATCCATTCCCCAGGCATTGAATGGCAAAGATGCTACAGTTGGATGTAGCACATCTGGAGATTGATGCATGAAATTTGCATGGAATTGGCAAGCTTTGCATCTTCTCGCATAGTCCAAGCAATCTTTCACCATCGTTGGCCAATAATATCCCATCTTTTTAATGTGAAAATGGAGCTTTGGTCCAGAATGATGTGATCCACAAACTCCCGAATGCACTTCTTGCAAAGCTTGAATTGTTTCTTCCTCTCCCAAACACCGTAAGAGTACTCTTTCAAATGATCTTCTGTACAGTGTGTCTTTGTAGTAAAGGAAGCGAGGTACACGCGATGAATGTCAGTCTTTCTCCTTGGATCTTCTGGAAGTATCCCATAACATAAGTAATCAATAATAGGTTGTCTCCAATCTTCTTTTATAGCTTCAGACACGACAACGAGGTATTCAACCTTATTTTCCACATTCTCATCTGACGACGGTACTACCCATTCTTGGTGGACAGTAACTTGGGGTCTGATTTAGAAGAGTTAGGGTTGAGGCCAGAGCAGCTAGGGCATCGGTTTGCTTATTTTCTCTCCTTGGCACATGTTGGAGGGTTACTCCTTCAAGCCACCCCATCAACTTCTGTACATAATCACGGTATGGTCCCAGCTCAGACTTTCTGACTTTAGAGCTTCCTAAAAGCTGTTTGATCACCAATTGAGAGTCACCAAAGACTTGTAATTGTAGTTGTTTCATGTCCACTTCCATCTCGAGTCCAAGTACTAAAGCTTGATATTCAACAAAATTATTAGAGCAATGATTTATTAAGGTAAAAGAGTATGGGATAACCTTTTCTTGTGGAGTGATGAATACCACCCCGGCATCAACTCCATCTCTATGTGTGGTACCATCAAAGTACATCTTCCATGGGGGTCTAGCTTCAATGACCATTGCATCTTTATCAGGAAGTTCATCGCTCAGTTCCCAATCATCAGGTATCGGGTGGTCTATTAAGAAGTCAGCCAATGTTTGTCCCTTTATGGCCTTTTGGGGAACATAAATAATCTCAAACTGTTGAAATTGAAGGTACTATCTTGCAGGTCGGTCACTAAGGACAGGTTTCGACATTACAAACTTGATGGGATTTGCCCTAGACACGAGACGAACCACATGAGCTTCAAAGTAGTGTTTCATCTTTTAAATTGAGAAGGCCAATGCCAAACATAACTTTTCAATTGGAGAATACTTTAGCTCATTTTGTGTCATCATTCTGCTCAAATAGCAAAGAGAGTTTTCTTTGCCTTCACTATTTTCTTGAGCCATAGTGCTCCAAACAACCTTTCTTGTGCCGCGACGTAGAGTATCAACGGCTTCCCAGGTATGGGTGCCGCAAGAACTGAAGGTTTAATTAAGTACGATTTGATACTCTCAAAGACATTACTACAAGCTTGGTCCCATTCGAAGGGAGTGTCCTTCTTCATAAGACGACTAAATGGTTGACATTTTCCAGCCAGGTTTGAGATGAACCTCCTTAAATATGCTAGTCTTCCTTGAAGGCTTTTTAACTCATGAATATCCCGAGGCTCGAGCATCTTTAAAATTGCATCAATCTTAGCTTGATCAATTTCAATTCCTCGGTGTTGCACAATGAAGCCAAGAAATTTTCCTGAAGTAACTCCAAAGGCATACTTCAATGGATTCATCCTAAGTTGATATCTTTGAAGTAACTCGAATACCATTCATAGGTCCTTTAAGTGGTCGTCTCTCTTTCTTGACTTCACCACTAGATCATCCACATAGCATTCAACATTTTTATGGAGCAGGCTATCAAAGATGTTGTGGATATCCCTTTGATAAGTGGCGCCAGCATTCTTCAAACCAAAAGGCATGACCATGTAGCAATAAATACCTTTAGGCGTACGAAATACAGTGAGTTTTTCATCTTTTGGCGCCATACGAATTTGATTGTAGCCGGATGAACCATCCATGAAAGATATTGTCTCATAAACAGTGGTGGCATCAATCATTAACTTTGGTATGAGGATTGGAAAATCATCCTTAGGGCATGCGTTGTTGAGATCTCGAAAGTCGACACAAACTCGAATTTGGCCATTCTTCTTCCGTACTAGAAAAATACTTGAAATCCACGTGGGATATTTGACTTCACGAATAAATCCATCTTCAATAAGTTTATTAACTTTATTTTTGATCAGTGGAACCAACTCCGGCCTAAAGCGTCATTGGGCTTGCTTAACAGGACGAGCACTATTTTTGACTGCCAACTGATGGACCGCTACTTTTGGATCTAAGCCAGGTATTTCCTTATAACTCCAGGCAAATACATCCATATATTCTTTGAGTATGTCCAAATAAGCGATTTCCTCCCCTACTTTTAGAAACACACTCAGGTAAGTTGGTCTTGGTTCTTCATCGGTTCTAAGATTAACTTCCTTTAAAGGATCTATTGTGGCCTTTGCTCCTTCTTCAAGTTGCGATGGAGCATCTCCAGTATCTTCCTCCTCTTGAGGATCATCGTCATTGACAAATATATGATAACACCAAAAGGCATTTTTTATCTCTTCATCTACCTTTATTTGAGATGAGACGTCTTTCTCATTCTGGGTCATAACATGATATGGGGAGCTAACACTCTCTTTATCTTCTTCGTGTTGCTTGGTATAAACCACAGTATGAGCCTTCGCTTTTAACACCTCATTGCTTGAAACTACTAGTTCCGTCTGTCGCTTCATTCTAGAATGAATCAAACTTTGGAAATCCTTCTGGATTTTAAATAAAGAGTGTTGCATATTTCTTTGACGACTTCTTTGACGACTTCTCTGATGACTTCTTTGACGCTTGTTGTTTTTCTTCTTATTTATAGGACCCAACCTTTTGAACACAGAAGTTTTTGCGGTTGATTCTCCAAGTCGATCAAAGACAGAAGCCCTTTTATTGGATGCAGTGGACTCTTCTTCTACAGTGATGTAGTTGCTAACCGCCCTTCTTATGGAGATGCGAATTATAGGTGGTTGGTATATCCTAAGTCTTCACGTACCTGTATGGTTGTACCTTCCGACGAAAGTTTGCCCAACCTTGATGGCTCATTTGGATTGTATCCAGCCTTTACAAATAGCTTGTATGCATTTGGATAGAAGCCATCCTTCGTACGTTTCGTAGGGAATGCCATATCTGGTGGCGGATTTTGAGCCACAGATTCCCCAAATGGCCTTGAGGATAGATTTATTGCATCAATCTTCCTGATAGGTATAGTTAGCCCCTTTAGCACATTATCTTGGGCATCAGGTGAGTGATCTTCCTCTTTCTTTACCTTTGGCACATAGCGAAGAACATGAGCTACCTTTTTTTTGTAGGAGCTACGCTTTCTTTATTCGAAGTGAAGAAGGGCTTTCTGTTGGCGAATTTTTTGATAGTCACCGCGACTTTCTTAGATGCAAGATCGTCACACTTGGTCTTGGTGACATCTTCAATCCTTTTCTCATCTATAATATGATTCTTTAAGTAGAATTTTGCATCGGCAAAATGTAACTCAGCTTCAATGAATGGCTTGTCTCCGTTTTTGAGGTACTTCAAACATTGATAGTAAGAGGACAAGATAATTTTATTCTCGTGCACCCAAGGCCTACCAAGAAATACATTGTATGAAGTTTTGGCATCGATTACATGCTTCAATGGGTTTGATTGAAAATCATCCATACTAATCCCCAACTTGATACATCCCATGGCCCTTTGTCCCCCTTGGTTGAAGCCTTGGATCATTATACGGCTTTCATCCAGTTCTCTATTAGCGATGCCAAGCTTCTTCATCATATGGATAAGCAAGATATTGACTCTAAATCCTTCATTTATCAAGATTCTATTGATCTTCTTTCCTAGAATTTGACCCACCATGTATAAGGGACGATTATGTAGGGTCTCACCAAGTAGAAGATCGTTATTTATGAATGTGATTTTTGTATCACACATATGTGCCGCTTCGCCAAGAGTTTCAGCCAACCTTTCGAAAGATGAAGGAACTTCCATAGGTAGATTCTCACCTTTTGCCCCCTCTTTGGCAGTATTAAAACAAGACGCCTCAAGATTGACTTGGGCAATCTTTACACGAAACCAACTCGCCAAGAATTCCTCTAAAGTCATCGGACACCAAAGTTTTTGGGGGTGAAACTCTGTCACCCTCGTCTTCTTTGGGAGTTCAACCAACTTCTGTTTTCTTAATTTCTTCACCACTCTCTTTCTGGTTGGCTGCTCGTACGTCTCCTTTCACAGACTCATCTTCTTGCGTCTGCGTCTAGTCACTAGAGTCCAACCTTCATCATCGTCTTAGTCAACCGAAGACCTGTTCGGTTCTAATATCTCCTCATTATGCTCTTTGACACAGCTTTTAACTGGGTCGAGCAAGCCAAAAGTGATAGAGATTTGATGAGAACTGGATGTCTCATCATCGAAGAAGATTTTCTTCTCTTTTGCCAGTTGCATAACTTTATCTTTAAAGACAAAGCATTTCTCCAGAGGGTGACTTATGAGCCTATGATATTTGAAATAATTAGGGTCATTGGTCCTTCCGAATTCGTTGGGATGCTTCATCTCTGGGAGTTCGATGAGCTTATGCTGAAGGAGTTCATTAAAAAACTCAGCAACATCAGAATCAAGGAAGAGATATTCCCTTTCTTGCATCTCCTTTAACGTTTTCTGATTTGGACGTGCTCCAGAAGTCGTCTTTACACTTTGCTTCTTGCTCACCTTTGTGCTGACTTTCACCGGAGATACATCAACATTCATAGATTCTTTGTTATCATTTTTGGGGATAAACTTACCCCATCTCTTGGGTTCTTGCTTATCCTTTCCTCTTCGAGGGTCATGGATAGGCGCTCTTTCCTTTCTAGTAGAAGACATGCTTAATTCCATGTCGTGAGCACGAGTAGATAACTCTTCAAAGGATTTTGGCTTAATGTCTTGCAAGATGTAGAGAAACCCCCATTGCATTCCTTGGATGCACATCTCTATTGCAGAAGCTTCGCTGAGCCTATCTTTACAGTTTAGGCTAACACTTTTCCATCGATTGATGAAGTCAATGACTGGTTCATCCTTTCTTTGCCGAGTATTTGTGAGCTCTACCATGCTCACTGTACGCCTTGTACTATAAAAACGATTCAGGAACTTATGTTCCAATTGCTCCCAACTATCGATGGAATTAGGATCAAGATCCGTATACCAATCAAAGGCATTTCCGTTTAGGGAACAAACAAATTGTTTGACAAGATAGTCACTGTAAGCTCCAGCATTATTACATATCTCGACAAAGTGTACGACATGTTGTTTCGGATTACCTTTGCCCTCAAATAGTTGAAATTTGGGTAGTTGATAGCCGACAGACATTTTGAGGCTATCTAGTCTTGCAGTGTAAGGCGTGGCATATGCAAGAGAAGGCTTGGTGAAAACATCATACTTGTCTTTGAAGGTCCCTTCAATAAATTCCCTCAATTTCCCAAATGGGATCATTCCCTCAGCAGAAACTTGTACCTCTTTAGTCGATGGTGTTTGTTTCACACGGTTTTCTATCTCATGAACCTCTCGAGCTTTTCCCGGCGCATGGCTAGATTCTCCGTCTATAAAGCTTTCCACCCTATCCACTATCTTATTAATCCTAGCCTCTTGATTTTGAACATAGTTGGTCAGGCCTTCAATTGCCTTTGTCAGATTCGCAAGTTGCTCCTCCATAGATGAGGTATCAGTTATCATTGCTTGCATGATCACCAGAGATGTTGGAGAGTAACACGGATTATCACATAAGTTGATTTTTTAAGTGCTTAGCTTATGTGGTGTACGTGGAGATGATGCATTTGTTGAACGACCATCGCTCTTGGCTCCAGAGTATTTGGAACCGGCATGCTCAAGTAGAGCTAAAGTCTTTTTTCAGCAATTCGTCTACACTGCTTCCTCCTTCTGAAGCACTTGCATTGGATTTCGTTCCTTTTGAGGTTGAAGATCCAAAAATTAGAGCTAGAACGGACGACACTAGATGTGTTTGTTGTCCTAGCAAGCCTGCCTTGCTTCTTGTGACAGCTCCCAGGTTTCCAAAAGTAACACCAAGGATGCTTTCTACTTCAGCAGAGAACTTTGAATCTGCAGCCTTGGAAGCAGTTGATTGAGAATTGACCTTCTTGGAAGTCATTTCATTATTCTTAAACTTTGAAGTATAAAAAGTTGAGATGAGAGGCAGAGATTGTCCCACTGGGTGTGCCAGAATATGTTGGACAATAAAATTCTCGAGTGCGAAAAATAAATAATTCGAGATAAGAAAATATTGCAACAATCGATTTTATTGATTTCAATAAGTGAGTGTTACAATCTCTATAAATCCTCTGATTCGCCTTTTCAAATATAAATTCAAGGGCTTAAAGCTTAGTCTTGAATTTGAATTTGATTTGATGAACTTGAGGGACTTGATCTTGACTTGTGCTTGAATTCAAGAGCTTTTGAGCTTGTTCTTGAATATTGCGGTCTTGATCTTAAACTTTGATGAACTTGATTTGAATGTTTGAGCTTTTTAGAGAAATTGCAGCGTTTGATCCACGAGCTTTCTCTTGCTACTTGTTAGAGTTCTAGGGTCTGGGGGTCTTCTTTCTGAATTATGAGCACCTATTTATAGTTGTAGGAAAGGAAGAGTCATGATGAATATGGACTTCTTTTGACCAATCAGATTTAAGTGATGTGGCGCCTTTTATGGACTTTTATTTCATAAGCCTGCTGCATCAGTTTGACAAGTGGCACGGTCCTATTGACTCCTTTACTTAACTCGGCATGCCACGTCATTTGACACGTGACGCTTATTTGGACCTCTAGAATATGACAATATCTTGGGCTTAGTAAAGTGGGCTCATCATTTGTAGCCCAAATTAATGGACTAACCCAATAAATATTGGGCCTTACTTAAATCCATACTTATTTGGACTTAAATAATTAATTCAATTATATTAATCCGCAATATTTATTTGGGACTAATATATTTTGAATTTAATATAATCCAAATTTTGTACGGATTTAGATTTAATAAAATTGCATCACTTCTAAGTATTGTTTTTTCGTTTACAATTTATAGAGATGAGAACTAGTGTCATTGTACTTTCCTAGATTTTGTGGGTCACATTCACATATAGAACACAATACATGCATTTTGATTCTTTATAAATTTCCACACCTAATATATATATATATATATATATATATATATATATATATATATATATATATATATTGCTACATAAGAAGCACATATTGATAAAATATTGTACTAAATAAAATCCAAATTTGGATCTCTTTTAGGGTGGGCTAGGTGAAAGTTACGTACTCATATGAATTTTCTAGCTTGATGTTAAATTTTATACATACTAAAATATTCTCAAAATAAATACTACAAATTATACATATATATCCTAAACTCGAATCCTTAAAATATATATTTTGTATCTCTATTTACTTTAAAAAATAAAATAATCCTGGATCCCCAGTTTGACTTAGCAAAGAGGGAAGAGTTGTTAAGCCTAACATCTAAGCAACAATTATGCCTTGACGTGTTATTAATTAATTATCATTAGGGTCAATGACCTTTCAATATGTTATTACTGAATTATTGGGATAAATTTTTATTTTATAAGTCGTTTCATCATGCAGATATTTTATTTATTCAGAAACATGATCCAAGAGCTAACAAATTTAAATATTAGTAATACAATTTAAGACTTGCTTTCCAACTAGCTAGTCATACAA
Source organism: Capsicum baccatum var. pendulum (assembly GCA_030864225.1). Taxonomy (NCBI): domain Eukaryota; kingdom Viridiplantae; phylum Streptophyta; class Magnoliopsida; order Solanales; family Solanaceae; genus Capsicum; species Capsicum baccatum. Next base: position 22,059,810 of record CM061554.1, on the reverse strand, counting down.
GCAACTGAAAATAGGAGCCAAATAATAGAGAAATTAATCAGAGGTGGCCACCAGGTCATGTAATAGATTATGAAAGAGTTGACCATAAACTAGACAAATTCAATAACTAGATAATTAGAGACAAATTCAAGATTTAAATTTTAATATAAATCTAATTTTTAAAGTTTTTTACACTGGACGTTTAAAGAGTCAATGATCATCAACGAATTCTCAAACTCCAAATTATATAGTCCTCATGCCAGCTAAAAGCTTAGCCAATCAAGATACAAAGTTGATCAGATTAATGTAGTAAAATATTTACAATTTGGACTTGATTGTTTGCCAGGTCAAAATTATTATATATACTTAACATATTCTAGTATTTAAATAATAATAGTTGGATATGACTTTGCTTTTCATTTCACTTTCACATTTATATAAAAATTGGCATGACTATATAGTATCTTTGTTTAGAACAATTTTCGCTGTTTAAATCTAAACAGTTGACTACCAAGCCATATTAATGCTTAAGCATACCATCATTGTTTACGTAAATTGGTTCGCCTTTATATTTGCTTAGTCAGAATCTTATGGTTCGATCCTTCTCCGAATCTTATGCATAGCTGAATTGGCTACTCAATAATTTTCTTTGCTTAAATCTAAGCAGTTGACCAACAAGGCTTATTAATGCTTAAGCATACTTTCATTCCTTTGTATTTGCTTAGTCAGAACCTTGTGATTGGATTTTTTTTTTGCGAATCTCATGTACGGCAAGAGCTTAGTATACGTACTGGGCTACTTGTTTAGTCATTCCATTAGTTTTATTTACTGAAAATTATTCCAAATTAAAGAACTTTCTCATGGTTACATGTGGTAATCTTCACATTTCTTATGGTTTGAGATATTAATCTTATCTAATTTTTTATGTATACCTTCTTGTGAAGAATTATATTTTAAAATGATAACAAATTTATAATATTCCAGCATGCATGGTTCTTTAATTTGCGACATTGATTATTTGTGCTAGTTTTACAACACAAACGAAACTTAAAGAAATATGATTTTATATTGCAATTATTGTTGAACAATTGCAAGAACTTCAGTTGCTTCCGCAGTTGGATTATAAGATATTTATATCCTTCATTAAGTTTGACAATCTCCCACTCCAGACCCGTATATTGAACGTTTGAACTACCAATAAGATCGATAGTTTTCATTATGCCATCGATGTAGTACTTATTTACTAGAGTAACTTTATTATACATGGAGGTGTGAATAAGTAAAAAATTGATGTAATGGAGTCATCTATAGCCAATCATTGATAAAGTGAAAAATAGAAAAGAATTGAATATTTTTAAAACTAAAAACTGTTTATGTTTTTACAATGGCTAAATATTTAAAACTGGCTAACCCATGTCATTTGTATGGTTTATTCAGGGGATAACTACCGATATATATCATTCACCATCGAGTTTATCAAATATAGTCGAAGTATACAGTATATATACATCCGGTTGTATGTGGTATGCATATGTTATGTAAAAGTATATTATATATATGAATATGCATATTATATGCATATTAATACGTATTATACGCTACTTATACACTGTATACATATTTTGTAAACTAAATTGCCCAAAGGTAGTGGGCGATAATTCTCTCTCTATTCGGGAAAGGACACTGAGTGTCAAAGACAGGCCAGTTACACCTAAAGCAAGTCCATTCATTTGTGGGCCTTGCAGGTGGGGGTGATCCAAATATTTGGGCCTTGTATATGGAGGCCCATATAATTTTCTTGAAGCGAGTACGACTAAAATTGGGCCCAAGTGCACAAAATAAAGGAGAAATAACGTAAACACACACCTTTAACTTACCATATTTACACAAATCACCACCTTACAACATAATTACAAAAATACCAACAAATTATGTATCTTCGTTGGATGTATCAGGAGCTAATTATGTATCTCGACAGATTCAAAATCGAGATTTTGAGTAATTATGCAAAATGTGAAGATTCTCTATAATCAAACTTCAAACTATCTAAACTTATGTTGTTTGCCCTTACATCAATTTTGGGAGCACTATTTAAATCAAATTCATAGTGACTAATGATTTGCAAGTCTAACAACTTCGGGACAACCTCAGACATATATGAATGATGTTTATGCACATACAACTGAACTCAAGCAAACTCACGTATGACTGAAATGCAGTCATTTTTTTTACCTGCACTGAATGTACATAAAAAATGCACACTATTTTACATCAAAAATGTATAATTTACGTATATCATATAATATACGTGAGGGCCAGGTTTAATTTATCTTTGAATTTTAGGACCGTCATATGTTCCTCCTAACATAACGAACTGCTCATTTCGTTCTTCAAGCCATGCATATCTTGTCTCATCTTCCTTCACCTCCATTTTTTTAACATCTGCATGCAATTCCATTCACAAATTATATTATAATACTATATCAATAGCAAGAAGCAGTACATATACATCCGACAAGCAATTATTCCCTCATCAGTTTCATATTATTTTGTCACATTTCTCTTTTTCAATCATAAACAAAAAAATATTTTTTAACTATACAATTATCTCTATCCAATAAATTGCATTTTATTTATGAACCAAGAATCAACCAATCTTTTCTTTTTTTTTTTTAAGAACATTTAACGCTAAGAATAAAATGGGACAAAAATAATTAGTTCCATTCCGAGAAAAATATTTTTAGTAATCTTAACAATTAATATGAGACAGAGGGAGTAAAGATGTTTATTTTCGTACCGGAAAAACTAGTGTCATCATAAGTGTAATGTTGATAGTAACGACCTTCAACTTGGGAATAGGGTGGTCCTAAAACATCCAGTAGGATACAAGGTGTTATAGCCTTAAAGCTGTGTATATTTCCTCCTGATTCAGGAAATAACACTGTAGTATTGCATGGTGCTGTGAACTCTCCGTCAACATGAACCTTTGCCAGTCTCATCCTTGATTCCTGCTGCTCGCGTACTGTGAGTTTAAGAAAGAAATGAAAACTTTAAAAAACTTAGAAGTTTATGAAGAATATATCGAAACTTGTAGATTTAAATATGTTATAGCAATTTTGCGTGGCTATAAAAAATTCTCTTTAATCGCGTCAAACAAAGTGGAAGAGAGGGAGTACGTGGTAATATACAGCACCTATGTAAAATAATTCTACATTATCACGTCACCTAAACAATAATTGCAGGTAGCTAGCTGCTCATAATTAGTGAAATTATTAGTAAGTTACCTGGTTAAATCGATGTTCAATTAATGTCAGTTGTGCACTAAATTAAAATTCTTTTAATTTAACTACTTGTATCATGTTTAAATAGATGCAGAATTATTAAAGGATTTTCTTACAATTATTATTAACTTGGTCGTGATTGATCTGCACCCAATCATATGACGTAGCATGCATGGTTCCTGCTAGAAGCTTGCTGAACACAGTCATGCCAGGATGATTATGAAGAGGAATTACTGAAGAAGGCGGCAAACAAAAGAGCCCTATCTACAAGTTTTTTTTTTTTTTTTTTTAAAGAAGAAAGAATTAATTCCAATATATAGAGCATCAACAACATTTTTCATTAACACTTATTTAAAAGATCAAAAATGCAAAAAAGGTAAAAGGAGACTTTTGTATTTGTTGATCAACATGCCATGTAGGATAATATTGAAATTGGAAAACTTACTAAATGTAGAAAGATACAATACACTTTTTAGAACAAACTAGAAAGGAAAGTAAGACACTTATATATAATACCGAAAATTTGTTGCATTCGTGGAGCTCAATGTAGGTGACAAGAGGAGCTTCCTTGGTTCCAGGACTTGCACATGAAGCTTCCATGCTAGGTGCTGTAAACTTGAAATCTTTTGGCTCCAAAGTATCTGACATGCGTTAGTACAAAATTATAAGGCACAACATATAAAGATTACTTTAAATTTGACTCGTTTTATTTTGATCTACCTAAACTATATCAGTAATTTAGTTGCTCGAACTTGGCTATTTTTTGATATGTAGCGGCGTGTGAAAATTTTGAATTAAAGAGAGAGTAGCTGTCAACAAATAGAGGAAGTTAACTAATGGCTAATTACGAATTATTTAATTCCATACGCTTGTAAAATAATTAAATCATCATTCACTTAATAAAGTATGATCACATCTTGAAAATTGTGATGAGAGCTAGATTCAAAATTTGAATAATGAATTCTTAGGGTTGAGAGATTAACTGGTAAATGTGAAATTAGCACTAGAATATTATAGCTGCATAATGTTCAATTTCGAAATAATAAAACCTATCCTCCAAGATATAAAAAGTTTATTAATTTGTCATGAGCCAGCAAAGTACATACCAACACAATCTAGCTTCATTAGCTCATTAATTAATTAAGCCACGTAATGAGATGTGAATACTCCTTTTATGAAAGGGAATACGCAGTCAACAGATAAAGGAGATAAATGACTCCTAAATTCCATACACTGGTAAATAATCAAATCATTAAAGTACTTGATAAAAGTGTCACATCGATCTCCACCCCTATCCCAAAGGGGTTATATTTGATAAAATACAGTAAACAATATGTACACAGATTCAAAAAGCTTAAACTTGAGATCTTAAGGTGAAAATGAATACGTATCTTTATCCATACTTAATATCTTTTTGCTTATTAATATACTATATACTAAGATGAATAATTGCAATGCTAAGGGGTTAAATTCATCCAGAGATGTTGAAATCTTTAAACTTGTTACTCTACGTGTTAGAGTTGATTGTTGATCTGGTTCAAAAGTTTCGCGGTGAGACCCATGTTTATGATTTTTTGTGGGGTCTGTGGTGGTAGAGAAGGGATCGGACTGATAGGCTCAATCCCGGACCTTTATGTATTTGAGTTTAGGATTTATTTGTATGCATGTATTATATAAGTGCATTTAGTGGGTCATTTTGGATGTAATAAAAAATATGTCATTGAGACTACGTCTCCAACCTTGTACTCCTCTCCTTCATAGTGAATTTCCTCTACCTCTATCATTGGTTTTTCCCACAAGAATTTTCACATAAATCTGTGTGTTCTTCTTATTTTTCTTTTTGATTGTGATTTGCATAATACTGTCCAATTCATAACACTATGTGTGTTTAACTTTTTTATATTTTAAATTCTCTTAGTGAAAATACTGATGAGCAGTGATCAGAAGCAGGCATAGAGACATACCTAGTAGCGATGTCAGTCGTTGGATGTCTGGAGGAGGAGGAATATAGCCAGCCTTACCATTTGCAAACACTTGCTTGCAAGTATCATACAACTTTTGTACCATATTCTCCTTTGATCTCTTTCTAATCATCATCTTTCTCTTTTCATATCCCTTTCTCATTTTCTTGTTCGTCATCTTCTTCTTCTTTGATATAAGAGAATAATAGTGACCTGCTGGTAGACTTGTTTTACTCAGCAAAATCCTCCCAATATTCATGCAACAAATTAGTTAACCCACAGAGAACTCAACAAATTAAATTTGAGAACTAGTGTTGCAATTTGCTGCAAATCTTGATATCTATTGATGGGGAGCTGCCAGGTGGTGGGGCGTTGTCTGATATAGCTGTAAAAATGGGGAGGATTTTATAATGGACCTACGTATATATTACTTCATCCGTCTTAATTTATATGATATTATTTGACTTAACATAAATTTTAAGAAAAAAAAAAATTTCAGAATTGTGATTTAAAACAAAATTTAGATATTTGTATAAGTTATATTATTAAGGATAAAAAATAATTTTTTCTTTAAATAAATTTAAAAACAATAAAAGTCACATAAATTGATATGGAGTGAATATACGTATGATTTATGTTTACGTTATATTACTGAGTTTAATTTGTAGAGGTCAAAGATTACTAAATAAAACCAGGGGCCATACAAAACCAATCCTATGTGCTACCAGAATTAAGCAGATAGTGGATTTTTATCAATTTGAAATGCTCTCTCCAATTGTACTAATCATCATTAGACAAGTTTCATTACTAATTTTCAAGGGTTACGCACACTACCCTACTGACCATATTAAACATTACGTAATGAGTCCAATACTGTTCGAGAAATCCATCTGAACCCAACCCTTTTAACGTAGGATTCAATCTTATGATATACTCCTTCCATTAATTATTTGACTCGTCACAATTTCTTTAAAACGTAAATAATATGATTTTTGATCAACATTTTAAGATATATTTTTTAAAATAGTTTTTAAATATTTAAATTTCAATTTTTAGATATTGAATTAATTTGAGTTAATTTAGCTTTAAAAATTGATCAAATTATCTCTTGAACGGAGTAAAAAACACTTATTTTGAATTTTTGTTTTAATCCAACGTGATTTTAACAAAAATGATTTGGAAGTGCATTTTAATTTGAAGTTGTATTTCAATTTTGAGAAGCTGGAATGTGTTCAGCAATTCTTATATTCACACATGTTTAACAGCTAATTTCTTGTTTTTAATACTGTATAATCATTATTCATGACTTTAAGTGGAAAAATGAGTTTTTCATGCCTAGAATTCAATTCTGCTTCATCCTCTTAATCTATTTATTTGAATTTGTCAGACCTTATGGCCATAAACAATATGCATGTCATCCATTAATTCAATTTGTTTTTCTAATTTTCACCCTCGCATGCTTAATTAATATGTCTATACTATTCTTAGATGTGTGAATGCGTTCACATTTGTCCTCTTGTCTGGATCTTATTAAAAAGAAAATCTGCCAACGACTACCATTTAATCTTTATTGGCAATTTGGCCAGCCATTTCCCTAAAAAAAACTATTTAGTTGCCTTTACAGGAGTTATGCGATCTTGGTTCTTTTGCTCAGACTCTTGCAGGTCGTTTGGTTGGTGAAATGAAATAAATAAGAATATCCCATTTTCAGTATATATAAAATAAGTTATACCATCATTTTGTGCCATTTATACTAAATAGTGAGTTGAAATAATCGTAAGACTAGATAATACTTTCATCATCGATCAGAAGTAAGATAAAACAATCTCATACTAAATAGTGATCTTTACCACTCCACTCCAGTCAAACCACCCCTTACAGAATTTGAGGTTTGAAAAGGAAGTGCTAACATTTCGAAAAAGAAAAATAATATTACTGAAGGATAGGATGTAATATTAATTATACCAACTTTACTTCTATTAAAAAAATATATTGATGAGACTGATGCTTAGCTATCAATTATTATAGATTCCAACTGAGTCATCACCTGTGTAAAGTAATGTCTGCTGTCATCACACTAGTCCCTATTTTGGATTAATCAAACCTTGATTATGTAAGGGCAAAGTTGATGTCAACTCACACTAGTTGGGCAGAACTCGAAAAGATTATTTCTACGGATCAACTTTAATCAAAAGTTAATAAACCAAAAATACTCACCTACAGAGCCGAATTGGTTTGCTCTAAAAAGTGATTAATGTTTTTCAAATGAGTCCGGAGTCAAAATGACTTTTTTTTTTTATCAAAAATTTCAAAAGGAAAACTTAAAAAATCAAAACGGATAAAACACTGCTGGTCCAACAACTTACAAGTCGTCCGGAGCCCAGCGACTTGCAAGTATTCACTGTTCACCTCCTCTTTTTTTTTATTGGAGTCATGTATATTCATTCCATATATCAATTATTAGTCAACCTTTATATATGATCTATACAAGTGTTAACTGTTCGCCTCCTCCTTTTTTTGTTTTGTGTGTGTTTTTGTTTTGCACGTGTTCACGGTTAAATCCTCAATAATTTCTATGAATAATAAAAACATTTAAAATTTTCAAATTATGTAAATATGTTTAGTATTTAATTTTCTATTATATAGAAGAGGTTGTTTCGACCACCTCTTCCAATTACCAAAAAACTCAATTACTTCCACTTAATTGCATATCATGTCTCAATATATAATAATTTCATTGTTTTATCATAATGGTTTAAATATTTAATATATTCTATTAATTTATATTAATTAACTATAACTACATATTAAAAGTATTTTTTTTTTATTTAATTGTCTATCATGTTCAAAACTAATTTGTTACCACAGATCACAATAATAAATAACTTAAAATATTTAAAAGACATATGAAAATTTTATTGACTCTTACCTTAAAAAAATCCTCTACTCTCACTTAATTACATATCATGCCCCAATATATAATAATTCCATTTTTTCATCATTATAATTTAAATATTTAATATATTCAATTAATTTATATTAATTAACTATAACTACATATTGGAAGTAATTTTTATTTATATATTTAATTGTCTATCATGTTCAAAACTAATTTGTTACCACAAATTACAATAATTAATAACTTAAAATATTTAAAAGACATATAGAAATTTATTGGCTCTTACCAAAAAAACCTCTCTACTCTCACTTAATTACATACCATGCCTCAATATATAATAATTCCATTGTTTCATCATAATGATTTAAATATTTAATATATTCTATTAATTTATATTAATTAACTATAAATACATATTGGAAGTAATTTTTTTTATTTAATTGGCTATCATGTTCAAAATTAATTTGTTATCACAAATCACAATAATTAATAATTTAAAATATTTAAAAGACATATAAAATTTTTATTGACTCTCATTATTTTAGCAATGCCACATAAATTGAGATAAAAGAAAAAGTACTACAAATCATAATAATTAACAATTTAAAATACTTAAAAAATATATAAAATTTTAGTTGACTCTCAAAATTGTATCTAAGCCACATAAATTGGGACACAAGGAGTAAATATATTATTTGATAATTACGTAAAAATTATTATAAATCACAATAATTAACAAGTTAAAATAATTTTTTAAAAATATATAAAAGTTCTATTCAACTCTCAAAATTTTATCGGTGCAACATAAATTATGACGAAATAAAAAATTATCTTAATTAATTGCAACTAAATATTTAAAGTAAATCAATTTTATTATTTTAATTGACTTTTATATAAAAAATTAATCTTTTTATTTATTTATTTATTTTAGTAAGTTTAAATTTTAAAATTATTTTTTTCTTATATAAAAATACTACTATTTAAACTTAACTTTAAATTTTTAAAGTACAAAATTAATAAATTTAATTTAATAAAATAAATTTCTAATGAATATTTTCTTAGAATTTGTGGTGGGTCAATATGTATCAAGTTAAAAAGAAATAAAGAAAAATATATAGTAAAGTTTTATTAATGTGAAAGATAAATATAATGCACTATCCAATAATGTTTAATAATATCATATGTTGCATATATAAATATAGCATCACGTATTTAATTAATATACTATTCCGGTGAATTATCGATGATTACTATTGGATATGATAAAATTATATTAATTTTTATAGTAATAACATAATCAAACGCTCTTAATTAATTATTATGAGTCATCTAGGTATTAAGAAAATAAATAATATTAATGAAAAATAAAATAGACATAAAATGTGAAATTAACTCTTAATGTTTTAAATTAAATTTTTGTCTTTCGAACGAGGATTTTACTATATCACTCCTTATTATAAGTCATTATGTATTAGAAAAATAAGAATAACAAAATGATATATCAACATGAAATATTTGATTGACTATCAAAATTATATTAGTGCCATATAAATTGAGAATGGACAGAAAAAGATATAAAACAATATATATTATTTAAAAATAAAATAAAAAGTACTGTAAATAATAGAAGAAAGTATTATAAGTCACAATAATTAAAAACTTAAGTTATTTTTAAAATATAATTGACTATCAATGCCACAAAAATTTGGATAAGAAAAGTAACGTATATTAATTTGAAAATTACATAAAAAAATATAATAGATTACAATAGTTAACAACTTAAATTATTTAAATACATTCTGTGTTTGAGAATGGAATTGTGAAGTGATGAAAATGAAGAATTATTTGTGCTTATGTTTTTCGGTCATTGGAGAAAAAGAAAGATGATGCAATATTCTTTATTCTTTTCTGTTGCTCCCACCAAGAAAAGAAAAAACGGAGTATATGTGGATGGTCTATGTAGTGTGGAATCTTTGAGTGGGTGAGTATTATTGTTCTCGGTCAAAATGAAAGAGAAAAGAAAGAAGTAAAAATGATGATGTTAAGGATGGGAACAAAAAAAAAGGAGGAGGTGAACAGTGAACACTTGCAAGTCGCTGGGCCTCGGGCGACTTGTAAGTCGCTGGGTCCGTGACGTTTTGTTCGTTTTGGCTTTTTTTCGAAAGTAAGTATCCTTTTGGAAATTTTTGATAAAAAAGAGAGCCCTTTTGGCTCCGGACTCTTTTTCACATACACAACATTTCTAATGTGCTATTGGTTCAGCAACGTACCCAGTTAAACCCACAAGTAGGGTCAGAGAGGGTGATGTATACAAATTCTTATGATATTTCAGTTTCGGTTAACCCCTTAAAGGTAAAGAGACAATTTATAAATGTGTTAAACGTTCATTGCGAAAAAGAAACCTTTCGAATGAAGATTCTGTGAGAAATAATCAATTTCACCAAATAAAGTCAAATACAACTCAGATTTCCCAAAATAGAGATTCTGGATCTGGTCTAATTTAAAACTATAACTAGCTAACTTCTAACACACTTTAAGGTTCCAAAACGATGTACGAGAGCACTAATGTTGTAAAAACAAATGACAAAAATTGTGATATGCTGTTAATTGTTTTTTGAGAGAATGAAGAGAGAGATAGAGACCAAACTTACATCCAACTGATAGCGGGCTGAAAAGTGGATTACAAGGATTGTTTTGTTCCGAAACATGTCTGAAAAATTGATAATCTGGTAGGATGCCATCAAAGCATAAATTAAGAATAGTATATGTTGAATACAAGGAAATAAAGCTGGTACAACTTCTAGAAGAAGTAGAATAAAACTGTTCCATTTTTCTGTTATAATTGTTTTTAGGAATAGTGAGTTAACTGTTTTGACAACTGGGAGTTAGTTTGTTCGTTGTTTAGCTCCTCTATATAAGGGATGCTTATGTACATGAATATACAAGATTACACTCAGTTTCTCTAAAGTTTCTTCCCCCCCCCCCCTCTTCTTCTTCCTTCTCAACATACTTCTTCTTCTGAATGCTAGGTCTCTGTAATCTAGCTGAATTACATGGTATCAGAGCCACACACTAGAGGGTCTGTAAACTGTATTGCATTCGATTAGTGTGTGCGTGGTTTAATTCTGGAAATCATAGGGGTTCTCGAAACAAGATTCTAAGGTTAATCAAAGTCTGCAACAATGGTGAATGGAAATGAAGATGTCAAAACTTGGGGGCCCAGCAGAGAATCTCCTAATATGCTGGACTACAATCATCCCCCTTTCTTGAGTCCATCTAATGTAAGTGGTATTCAGATTATTTCATTTCAATTAACAGGTATTGAAAACTTTTCAATTTGGTTTAGATCCATGCGTATAGCACTGTTAGGAAGGAATAAGTTGGGAATGGTAGATGAAACCTGTTCTTAAGATAAGTTTTCTACTGAAATGGAAAGTCACTGGGAGAGGGTGAATGTCATTGTCATGTCTTGGATAATGAACTCTGTCTCTAAAGAATTGCTTGGTGGAATAATGTATGCCTCGACGGCTAGTATTGTCTGGAATGAATTGTATGAGAGGGTTAACAAAATTGATGGTGCTAGAACGTTTAATCTACACAGAGAGATTGTAACACTGTCCCAAGGAACTGCTTCTATATCTTCTTACTTATCAAAGCTTAAAGACTTTTGGGAAGATTTTGAGGCCCTTGTGCCTGCACCTGGATGTAAATGTGAAAAATCCAAGAGGTGTGTTCTACATCTTCAGAAGTTAAAATTGTTTCAGTTTTTAATGGGGTTGAATGAAACCTACATACAAGCAAGGACTCAGATTCTACTCATGACCCCTCTACCTACTGTAAACGAGGCTTACGTAATGATTATCAGTGATGAAAGTCACAAGTTTATGGCTAATCATGCAGGAATTCTAGGGGTGGTCCTGTAGTTGCTGTTAGAAATATTGAAATGACTATGTATACAAGAAATGGAGATGGACCAGGTGGAAATCAAAATAAAAAAATTCAAGAAAAACAATAACCAGCAGTGTGATTTTTGCAAACTCAAAGGGCATTGCAGGGAAAATTATTGGAAGCTAGTTGGTTACTCTCAAGATAACAAGTTCAAGAAGAAGTGGACATCTGAAGGGTCCAATACAACCTATAATGTATCTCTGAATTCACAAAATTATCCAGAAGAGAAAGATGGACATCAAGGTGATACAGAAAATCAAATGGCTCAGCTGAGTCAGATGGGAACTGCAGCTTTCACTAAGGAGAATTATGAGCTAATCTTGCATATGATCAACAAGAATAACACAACCAGTACTTCTAATGATGCAACAAATGTACCAAGTGGGGGTATTAGTGCCTTTTTAGTTTCTTTTGAGTATAAAAAATGGATCATTGATACTGGAGCTAAAAATCATATAGCTGGTGATTTAGAGTTATTACTTGACAAATCTGTAACTTAATTGAAAAAACCAAGAAAAGTGTATCTACCTAATGGTGATACAACTATGGTCACACATGTGGGAACTAGTAGCCTATCAGAAGGAAATAATATTACAAATGTGTATCATATTCCTCAGTTTACATGTAGTCTTTTGTCACTATCATACGTAACTAAGGAATGGTAATTCTCAATAAACTTTTTCCATTTCTGTGTTTTCCAGGATCTTTGTACTGAAAAGGTGAGGGGGTATTGATAAGCTTGATGGAGGTCTTTATCTACTGGTTGATCAGTCTAATAAAGAAGTGGCAGTAGCAAATTAAGTATCTGCCGAAGACACTGTGGAGAAAGCTCAAGTTGAAGTAAATTTGTAGCATAGAAGGCCCGAACATGCTTCTACTGGTGTAATGCAGAGAATAGTATCTCAAGGTTCTCAACTAGTAGAGGATAGGATAAAGAAATGCATTATTTGTCCTAGTGCTAAGCAAACTAGATTACCTTTTAGTCAAGTAATATTCAAACTTCATGTTGTTTTGAGCTAGTGCACATGGATGTATGAGGGCCTTACAAAGTATCAACTATGAATGGAAGTAGATATTTTTTTACTATTGTTGATGATTTTTCAAGGTTTACTTGGGTACTTTTGTTGAAGCTTAAATCAAATGTGTATGTCCAGATTCAACAGTTTCTTGCCTACATTAAGACTCAGTTTGACAAGACTATTAGAATAATCAGGTCTGATAATGGTACGTAGTTTGTCAATAAATTATGTCAGAACTTATTTAGGTTGGATGGGATCATTCATCAGACAACATGTGCTTATTCTCCTCAACAAAATGGTGTGGCTGAGAGAAAGCATAGACACATGCTAGAAGTAACAAGAGCTTTGAGGTTTCAAGCTGAAATTCCTATCAATTTTTGGTGATATTGTGTGTTAGCTACAGTGAAAAATATCAATAGGTTACCTAGTTCAGTCATTGAGTTTCAAACTCCTTATGAGAAACTGTATGATAAGAAAGCAACATGTGAACAACTGAGTAATTGGGTGTTTGTGTTATGCTAAAGTGCTAAATGAACCGGATAAACTTATGATAAGAACAAAGACAATTGTACTAATGGTTATTCTAGCACTCAAAAAGGATATGTATTGTATGATTTGTCTGATCATACTTTCTCTGTCAGTAGAGATGTGTCCTTTAGAGAGGATGTATTTCCTTTTAAACTTGCAGAGGGTCAGACTCAACCACCACATTATATGTTTTCTTTGGAGGATCTGCATCCAGTAGTAAATGAGGGCATGTCACATATGTAGGTCTAAACTGAGGCTCCATGTCATGAGTTAACAAGGTCTATTGATCAGCAGGTACAACAGTCACAAGCTGCACCTGAACCTTATCAATCACAGGCTGCACCTGAACCTGAACCTGAAAAGATAACAACATATGCATCTTTACCCCAAGATCAAAGAAGATCAACAAGAGGGAGAAAACCACCTACGTGGATGACTAATTTTGTCACCAAGAGTAACAAAAAAGTGCCTTATGATCTGGCCAATCATGTCCCATATGATAGGTTATCTTCTTCTTATAAGAGTTGTATGGTACAGTCTTCATCTGTTACTGAACCTACAAGCTTCTCTGAAGCTTATAAAGACCCTAGGTGGGTGGAAGCCATGAAAAATAAAGTAGAGGCTTTAAACTTCAATCATACTTGGGACATTATTACACTGCCAAAAGAAAAAAAAATAATTGGATGTAAATGGATATATAAGGTGAAGTATAAGGCAACAAGAGAAGTTGAGAGGTTTAAAGCGAGGTTGGTAGCAAAGGGTTATGGTCAAAGAGAAGGCATTGATTACAAAGAAACCTTCTCTCCTGTTGTAAAGATGAAAATAGTCAGGACTGTCCTTGTTGCTGCTGCAAAAAAAATTGGTTTGTGCAATAAGTGGATGTGTATAATGTTTTTCTAAATGGTGATCTAACCGATGAAGTATACATGGAGTTGCCTCAAGGATTTGCTAGTCAGGGGGAGAATACAACATGTAGACTACTCAAATCCTTATATGGATTAAAGCAAACACCTAGACAATGGAACACAAAACTGTCTGAAGTATTGCTAAAGTCTCAGTTCACTTAAAGTCAGTATGATCCATCACTATACATTAAAAAGACGTCTGAAGGAGTTGTTCGTGTATTGGTATATGTTGATGACATGTTAATAACTGATGATAGCCTGAAACTGATAGAAGAAACAAAAATATCTTTGCTGTAGAACTTCAAAATCAAAGATTTGGGAGAATTGAGGTTTTTCCTTGGCATAGAGTTTGCGAGATCTGACAAGGGAATACTAATGCATCAAGGAAAATATACATTAGAATTATTATCTGAGTTAGGATTAACAACAACTAAACCTGCTGCTACTTCTATGGACAACAACATCAAGTAACTTTTAAACAGTTTGATGAGCATGTTAAACAGATGCAATCCAGTGATGATCCACCAGCAAACCAAACTATTTATTAGAAGTTGATTGGTAAATTATTATATTTGACAATGACAAAACCTGACATTGCCTTCATCATTCAAACCTTAAGTCAATTCCTTCAAGATCCTAAGAAATCACATATGGAGGAAGCACTCAGAGTTGTGAGATATATTAAAAACCAACTGGGACAAGGTGTGTTATTGTCCAGTAGCTCAAATGATAGAGTGAGTGCCTATTGTGATGCAAATTGGGCATCTTGTCCTCAAACTAGAAGATCTGTAACTGGTTACTTTGTCAAGGTTGGAGAATCAGTAGTATCTTGGAAGTCAAAGAAACGAGCTACGGTTTCCAGGAGTTTAACTGAGGCAGAGTTTAGAAGTCTAGCAGATGTCACAGCTGAGTTGGTGTGGATATTAGGCCTGATGAAAGAGATTGGCATTGAGGCAGTGCTACCTGTTGATGTGTTTAGTGACAGCAAGTCTGCCATACAAATAGCCGCAAATCATGCTTATCATGAGAGGACAAAACACATTGACATTGATTGTTTCTTTATAAGAGAAAAGATTGTTCAGGGGATGATCTCAACCATTTATATCTCAACCCAAGACCAACCTGCAGATATGTTAACTAAAGGCCTGACCAACGTACAACAAGTTCATCTTAATTTCAAGCTAGGAATCTGTGAAATATTCTCACCTTCCTAGCTTGAAGGGGAGTGTTGAATACAAGGAAATAAAGCTGGTACAACTTCTAGAAGCAGTAGAATAAAGTTCCATTTTTCTGTTATAACTATTTTTAGGAATAGTGAGTTAGTTAACTGTTTTGACAATTTGGAGTTAGTTTGTTAGTTGTTTAGCTCCTCTATATAAGGGATGCTGATGTACATTGAAGATTAAGTGAATATACAAGATTACACTCAGTTTCTCTAAAGTTTCTTCCCCCCTTCTCTTATTCTTCCTTCTCTACATACTTCTTCTTCTTCTTCTTCTGAATGCTAGGTCTCTGTAACCTAGCTGAATTAGAGTATATCAGACTCCTAAATGATTTTATAACGCAATCAGGATTTTATTTTTCAATGTTCTCGTAAAATCTTGAGGTTAACATAAAAGGAAAACCAGGAATTGATCGATGCAAAAAGAACTACCTCAGACAGATGAGAATGTCCATATTTTCTTGCGTTATCAGCTGTTGTTTTGTCCTCCACATAAGTACTCTGCAGAAGAATCACAAAGAACTTAAATGGTCTGGAACCAGTATATAGAAAAGGCAAATTGAACAAAAGATCTTCCCACTGCAGCTATTATATTATTTGCATAAGAGTGAGAGTACAAGTAACGATGCTACTCCGATCCAAACGAAAGTTATTAGTAAAAGATTAATAAACTAACTAGTAAATCCAATTGTGTCGTCGTCATAAGGATAAGTGATACATACTAGTCAACAACTTTGTAAACAACTCCATAATTTTATGAATTTATGCTCTTGATATAGTTGGATTATACAGAAGATCTTAAGAGACGACCTACTAAAAATTAACTCAGGAAAGTGTCATAAGTTGAACATGATGACAAGATTTGCAGTAAGAATGTTAAAAATCAAACGGTGATCCTCAATCCCTTAAGTCACCCTCCCTGGAGTCGATCATTAGAAGACCAAATGAGTAATATATATTAGATATAGCCCGAAAGTAGAAGAACCACTAAATCTCATTATGAAAATAATTCTTTCAAGGGAGAAAAAAAGAATAGCTACAAAGAGTCACAGAAATTGAGCTTCATCTTACACACAAGGTAACATTTTTGGCAGGTGTTAGAAACGGAATTTACCTCCATTATGAGAATTTTTTCCCTCAAAACATCGACATTTTTGGAATCCTTAATGAAGTGATCTGAGATTGTATCTCCTGTAAATGCAATTGCAGGTGCGTATGTGATCTGTCAAAAACCAAAGCTAATCTTTGTCATATTGATACATAATATATGCAGGAAGTTCATTCCAGATGCATTCTTGTGCAAGATTATATATATACCAAAAGAGCATGTGTCAGAAAGGAATTGCACAGTGTAAAAGCATGCAATCTGTTTAATCCATAGAAAGGTCAAAATTAAAGAGGATTAGATACTCATATTCGTCCAAAAGTTTTTGAATCAAACATGGTCATTCTGCATATAGATTCTTATCCTTGATTGGTACACAAAAGAGAAGAAAAAAGCAAAGAAGGACGAAAGTTAGAAAATAGTCATTTTTGGTAGTATAAAGATTCTTTGCCTTTTTTTTTTTTTTTTCCCCAATTTTTCTAGATTTTCAGATTTCAATTTCAGCTATTTTCTACGTCTACATAGTCGAAAAAATTAATGAGCGTTGAAGAGGTGAAGTCGAAACATCAAAACGATCCAAAAAATATGATTGAAATTAGAAAAGAAAAGGGACTGAAAAAAATTTCGTCTCCAAAATCCTCAAAAATTCAAAAAAAAAGAAAAAAAAAAGCAAAAGAAACCGAAGAAAATAACAAAATTTCAAGTCATGAAGTTGAAAAATCTTCTAAAGATGATTCCAAGAAGTATTTTATATGTATTTTAACACGATTGTTATTTTGTAATGTATGTGTGTTTGTACTTAATTAATTTGTGGGTACTGATTTGCATATATTTATATATACAAATCTTATTTTATATATATACATACATATGGGTCAGGTAAATGCATTTGTAGTTGTATATGTATATGTATTTTGTATAGTGTCAGGGGTGTATCAAAACTGTGTTGTGTCCTTTAGAGCGTAACATATGTATATACATTGTATTTTTATAGTATATAAATATGTATTTTGTATATTGTGTGTGGATGTATATATATATATATATATGTATATGTATATAGTTTTTGGGTATTGTATAGTACAATGCCAGATATGTATTATGTACAGTATCAGAGTTGTATTTTATAAATTGCAAATGTATGTGTATAGCATTTTGTTGTATATATATGTTACACTCAAAATATACAAAATAAACTCGAAATATACAAATAAACTCAAAATATATAAATACATAAAAAATTATATAATTCCAATCTGAATAACAAAATCGACACTCTCAATTGAATATGTAGCAAAATTGAGTTTGACCAAAAATTACTCTGCAAGTACACTGAATTGACTAAATTTGAATATAATAAAATTTCATTCGAACAAAATAATAAAGTTGACTTAATCGGATGAAAATAAAGTAGGTATTCGTTTAATAAGAATCATTTATGAAAAAAAAATCTTAAAATTTTAATTTATGACGTAATTGTAGTGGTTAAATCATTCCTTATTTATCTCAACAGATCTAAGAAAAAATAAGAAGCGTTGATCTATTTGTATATGTATTTTATGATAAAAAAGAACCTAAAATATAAAATATAAATTACTATTTTAGATAATAATAAAATTATTGCTATGAAGCATCTAATTATAGACTTAAATTTGCTGATCTTAAATTTTTCCCAAGACAATTCAATTCTGGGTCACCATTTAAATCAAATTCATACTGTGTAAACATTTACAAGTCCAATAACATTGGAACACTTCAGACATGCATACATAAATGATGTTTATGCACAAACAACTGAATTCAGACAAGGACACACATATGACTAAAATTCACCTCTACCAATTGGGGCGCAAGATATTTCGACTACTTAACTAGAAGAGTTATGCACATGTCATGTTAGATATTTGGCCGGTCGATCAAAATAATTACATTCTCTAACTAAAACATACATAAAAAAAAAAAAATACACACTATATTTACATCAAAAATGTATATTTTGTGTATATCATACAATATACAAAAGCTTGCTGTTGTTATTTCAATGAACGATTATACAATGTAGTTTTTCCGTCTCTAATTAATTTATCTTTGAATTTTAGGACCATCATATGTTCCTCCTAAAACAACGAACTGATCATTTCGTTCTTCAAGCCATGCATATGTTCTTGTCTCATCTTCCTTGATCACCTCCATTTCTTTTACATCTGCATGTAGTTCCATACACAAATTATTATACATAGCAATCAATATATAGAAAGTAGTAGAATTCCACAAAATTAACTATTTCATACCGGAAAAACTAATGTGCTGTTGATAGTGTTGACAATGACGGCCTTCAGCTTCGGAGTAAGGTGGTCCTAAAACATCTAGTAGGATACAAGGTGTTAGAGCCTTGAAGGTGTGCATATTTCCTCCAGATTCCGGAAATAGCACTGAAGCATTGCAGGGTGCAGTGAAGTCTGCGTCAACATGTACTTTTGCCAGCCTCATCCCAGGTGCCTGCAGCTCGCGGCCTGTACCAAGGTTTAAGAAAGAAATGAAAACTTTTTTTAAAAAGTTGTAGTTTATAAATATGTCATAATATCTGCGGTGGATGTATTGAAACTCAGAGTCTTAAGTAGCGATTTTGCGTGGCTATAAGAATTTCTCATTACGAAATATGAAGTTTATCGGAATTAATAAGAAAACTGTGTCTAACAAGTGGAGGAGAGGGAGTACAAAATAGTATATAGCACCTATGTAAAATAATTCTACATTATTAAATCACCTATACTATAATCGCAGGTAACTTGCTCATGATTAGTAAGTTTTCTGGTTAAATTGATGTTCAATTAGTGTCAGCTGTGCACTAAATTGAGTACTTGATTATCATGTTTAAATAAATGCACAAATATATACGACAAAATTAAAGTATTTTCTTACAATTATTAAATTGGTGTTGATTCTGAACCCAATCATATGATGTGGCGTGCATGGTTCCTGATAGTAGCTTGCAAAACACAGTCATGCCCGGATGATTATGAAGAGGAATTACTCCTGAAGGTGGCAAACAGAAGATTCCTATCTACAATTTAAAAGAATAAAAAAAAAAAGAATTAATTACAACAATACATAGGACCAACACTCATTCATTAGTACTGACTTAAAAGATCAAAATTAATTAAAGAGACAATATAATGTATTTTGTACGTTCCAATTTAAGTTTCTTGGTTTGATTGGATACGAAGTCCAAGAAATAAAGAATGACTTTGAATATGGTGAACTAAAGATACGTGCGAATGCGAAGTCCTTTAAATCTTGTGGTCTTAAACTTATTACAATATAATTAGAGAACTTACTAAATATAGAAAGATGGATGCATGCATTCTCTTAAAGACACTTAAATTGAGACGAAGGAAGTATATATATAATACCGAAAATTTGTTGCATTCATGGAGCTTAATGTAGGTGACAAGAGGAGCTTCCTTGGTTCCAGGACTTGAACATGAAGCTTCCAAGCTTGGTGCTGTAAACTTGATATCTTTTGGTTCCAAACTATCTGACATACGTTAGTATAAAGTTAAATAAGGCACAATAATCTCTAAAGACCACTCTATATTTGTATTCAGATTTCCTAAACTATTAGTAGCAATTTTAGTTACCTATTTGATATATAGCAGAATGTGAAAAATTTGAATTAAAGAGAGATCGAGTAGCTGTCAACAAATAGAGGAATTTAAATGGCTAATTAATTGCAACTAATTAAATCATTCACTTAACAAAGTATGATCACATCTCGAAAATTTTCATCGAAGGAAGATTCAAAATTTGAATAATGAATTCTTAGTGATATGAGATTAAAATTGTACATATAAAATTAGCACTAGAATATTTTAGCTGTATAAAGTTCAATTTCAAACATAATAAGACCTATCTGCCATGATATGAAGATATTATTAATATGTCATGTGTAAGCAAAGTAGAAATATATACATACCAACACAATCTGGTGCTAATTAGTCCAGAAAGTTTATTAGGCTCATGATGTAACAAGCGTCATTAGCTCATCAATTAATTAAGCCACGTAGTGAGATGTGAAATTTGAAAGGAAGTACGCATTCAACAAATAAAGGAAATTAATTAATGACTCCTAAATTCCATACACTTGTAAATAATCAAATCATTTAAGAACTTGATAAAGTATCACATCGATCTCCACCCCTATCCCAAGAAATGAAATAAAAAGACCAACGAAAGCAAAAAAAAAAAAAAAAAAAAACAATATTCAAAAACTTAAACTTGAGATCTGGATGTGGAAATATACAGTTTAACTTTATCCATATATTTTTTTTAATTACAATACTAGAGGTTTAAGTTGTTGAAATCTTTAAACTTGTTACGTTATTACGTGTATTTATGTTTTCTTAATCTTCGATTCTCTTAACGAAAATCCAGATTAATCAACTACGTGGGATCAATGAGTGAGGGAAAGTAGACATACATTTATGAATATTTGTCGATACTGAACAAGTAGAAATGAACGAACGAAGTACATACCTAGTAGCGATGTTAGTAGTTGGATGTCTGGAGGAGGAGGAATATAGCCAGCCTTACCATTTGCAAACACTTGCTTGCAAGTATCATACAACTTTTGTACCATATTCTCCTTTGATCTCTTTCTCATCATCTTCTTTTTCTTTTCATATCCCTTTTTCGTTTTCTTCTCCGTCATCATCTTCTTCTTTGATATAAGAGAATAATAGTGACCTGAAGGTAGACTTGTTTTACTTAGCAAAATCCTCCCAATATTCATTAAACTTGAGAACTACTGTTGCAATTTGCCTCAAATCTTGATGGACATCTATATATGTTGTGGGGGCTGGTGAAGATAGGTACGTCGCAGCCAGGTGGTGGGGTGTTGTTTGACAGCTGTAAAATGAGGAGCATTATATAATGGAATTACGTAAATATAATATAAAATATATTACACTCTCCGTCCGTCCTAATTTATGGTACACTAAAATAAGTAAAGACAAAAAACTTTTAAGTTTGTGATTTAAAATAAATCTTAAATATTTATAAATTATTTCGTTAAAAGTAAAAAAAAAAAAAGAAATTTAATATAATTTTTATTTTAATTATAAAAGATGACATTTGTTTTGAAACAAACTAAAACAAAAAAAATTGCTATCTGAGATGGACGGATTATATGATTTATTTTTACGTTATTACTGAGTTTGTGGAAGTCAAAGGTTATTAATTAAAACCAGGGGCCATGCAAAACCATTCCTATGTGCTACCAGAATTAATTAAGCAGATAGTGGATTTTTATTTAATTATTTGGAATTGTCTATCCAATTGTACTAATCATCATTCGACAACTTTCATTATACTAATTTTCAAGGCTTACGCACACCATACTGACCAAACATGATGTGATAAATACATAATGTTCGAGAGATTCGTCTCAAGCCAATCCTTTTAACATTGAATTCAATCTTATGACTGATAAAAAAAACTTATTATGATTTTTTTTTTTATCAAACGTGATTTAACAATAATAACATACTCAATATATTTTCATAAAGTAAGGTCTGAAGATGATAGAGTGTACGCTGATCTTATCGTTATCTCAGAGATGAGATAGAGAAGTTGTTTTCGATATCAAACGTGCTTTAAACAAAAATAATTTGGAAGTGTGTTTGAATTTTAAATTGTATTTCAATTTTGTCAGTTGAGATGCTGGAATATGTGCAGTAATTCTCATATTCACACATGTTTAACAATTAATTTCTTGTTTTGGGTTATGCTTGTATAATCATTGTTCATGACTTTAATAAGTGAAAAAAGTGAGTTTTTCATGCCTGGAATTCAATTCTGCTTCATCCACTTGTATATTTATTTAAACCATTATCAGACCTTTTGGCCATAAACTATCGGCATTTTTTTAGTTAATTCAGTTTATTTTTCTAATTTTTCCCATGTCATGCTTTATTCAGATGTCGATTTGATGGATTAATATGTCCATACTATTCTTACATAATGTGAATGCATTCACATTTGTCCTCTTGTCTGCATAATTAAATAAAAATCTGCCAACTACTAGGATCATTTATCCTTATTCGCATGAGAAAAACATTAATTTTGATGAGACTTTTAATTAATGAATCTGCATTTGGCCTTGGACACTTGCACTCAGAATTTGCTACTCATATATAAAAGGCAAATAAGATAAATTCCGAAAATTTATAGCTTAATTATAATTTTTTTTTGACATTTTGTGTAATTACTGAAAATTTCGATTCTGAATTTATCAAGATATATAATTAATTCCCGATAAATTTAACGAGAATACATTTTTTCCTTTGTAAAAATATATAATTAGCTCCCGATATTTTTTTCGATTTTGAGTCTGTCAATGTACATAATATATCCAACGAAAACACATTTTTCCTTATAGAGATATATAATTAGCTCCCAATACATTTTTTCCAATTTTGATTTTGTCGAGATACATAATTAGCTCTCAATATAACCAACGAAAATACATAATTAATCAAAATTTTTGTAATTACTTTGTAAGAATAAAAATTTATATAAATATGGTAAATTAAGGCATACGTTTATGTTATTTCTCCTATAAAATTACCCAATTGCCCAATTTCATTTGAAGTCACTAGTATTGCACCAAAAATACAATAATCTCATAAAATTTGAAGAGATTATTATCTTTATTCTACCAATCAAACGAGTCCTTATTGATTATGAAGCTTGAAAATTTAAGCGTTGACATTTCGAAAAAGAAAATTACTTCATTCCTCTTTTTCTTTTAAGAAAATATATTGATGAAATTGATGCTTAGCTATCAGTATTATAGTTTCCAACCTAGTCATCACCTGCATAAAATAATATCTGTTGTCATCACGTTAGTCCTTATTTTGGACAACCAAAACCTAGACTCTGTAAGGGCAAAGTTGATGTCAGTTTTCTTATAAACAGAAGATCCTCACCTACAGAGCCGAATTTGTTTGTTCTTAAAAAAGTGATTAATATTTTACATACACAATATTTCTAATGTTCTATTGGTTCAACAACATACCCACTTAATCCCACAGTACGGTTTGGGGAGGGCGATGCATACCCTACCTTGTAAAGGTAAAGAGACAATTTCCTAATGTGCTATTGGTTCATTAGGGGGAAAAATAATCCTAAAAAAAAAACATTTCGAATGGAGATTCTGGAAAAAAAATATTCAATTTCACCTAATATAGGTTAAATACAACTCAGATAATTTCCCCAAATAGAGATTCTGGATCTGGCTTAATTTAAACTATAACTAGCCAACTTCCTTGGGAAAATTTTCCTTCATCATTACTGCTCTTCGAGAAATCAGCCAAATTATAGGAGGGGAAAGAAAAAGGAAATGTCCAGAGCTGATACGAGATCAAGAACAGCATCAAAACCCTTCTGTAAGCGCAAAAACTCTGCCTGCCAAAGGCGGAGGTATTGCAGAAATAGCCTCCTGAATAACCTGATACGTGCAAAAAAATAGTTAGAAGGGTACAAATGAAACAAGTTGGTCCTAGAATTGTATCTTTCTCTACTAGGGGGAGATCAATTAATTGCAAAACCTTAGGAACACGGAATGGTAGGAAGATACTTTCCTAACACACTTTTAACATTTCCAAAACGCTGTACGAAAGCAATACTGTTGTAAAACAAATGATAAAAAGTAAGTGATATGCTATTAATTGGTTTTTGAGAGAAATGAAGAGAGAGCCCAACTTACATCCAACTGATAGCGGGCTGAAAAGTGGATTAAAAGGATTGCTTTGTTGTGAAACATGTCTGCGAAATTGATAATCTGGTAGGATGTCATCAAAGCATAACGAATAGTATATCAGATCCTAAATAATTTTATAACACATTCAGGATTTGTTTTTTTCAATCTTCCAGTCAAATCTTTAAGTTAATAAAACAGGAATATCAGGAATTGATGCAATCTTCTAGTAAAATCGTGAGGTTAATAAAGAGGGAATATCAGGAATTGATGCAAAAAGAACCACCTCAGAAAGATGAGTATGTCCATATTCTCTTGCGTTATCAGCTGTCGTTTTGTCCTCCACATAAGTGCTCTGGAGAAGAATCACAAAGAACTTAAATGTTCAGGAGCCAGTAATGTTGAAAAGGCAAACTGAACAAAAGATCTTCCCAGGGCTAATGTTATTAAACCAGCTACGATGTTATTTACATGAGAGTGAGCACAAGTAAAGATACTACTCTGAACGAGAGTTATTTGTAAAAGTTAATGGGATATTTAGTTAATCCAATTGTGTCATCGTCATAAGGATAAGTTATACATACTAGTCACCAACTGTAGTCTGTAAACAACTCCATAAGTTGATGAATTCATGCTCTTGATATAGTTGGATTATATAGAAAATGCTTAGGCGACCTACAAAACTATCTCAGGAAAGTATCATGAGTTGAAGATGACAAGATATGCAGTCTCCACCCTTAACCAGAGGTCTTGGGTTCAAACCCTGGGTATGGGTATGGAGAAATTACTGTTAAGGGTCGCTTCCCCATTAAATGGGCCTTACGCGACGTGAATCTAGATTAGTCGCGGTCCCGATGCGGGTACCCAACACCGAGTGGCAAACACCCCAAAAAAACAGAACATGCAATAAGAATATTAAAAATCAGACAGTGGTCCTCAATGCCTTATGTCATCATCCCTGGAGTGTGTGCTAAAATTTAAGAAAGATACTGGAGTCATCAGAATACTTGAGCCGAGGGTCTACCCAAAACAGCCTCTCTACCTGCACGAGGTAGGGGTAAGACTGCATATACAACACCCTCTCCAGACCCCACTGGTGGGACTACACCGAATATGTTGTTGTACTGGAGTCATTAGAAGTCCAGATAGTATACATCAGATATAGACTGGAAGTAGAAGAACCACATAAACCTTATTATGAAAATATTCTTACGACGAATCACAGAAACTGAGGGCCATGTTACAGACGAGGTACATTTTTGGCAGGTGTTACAGACAGGGAATTTACCTCCATTATGAGGATTTTTGCCTTCAAAACATCAACATTTTCGGAATCATAAATGAAGTCTGACATCGTATCTCCTGTAAATGCAATTTCAGGTGCTGTCGTAGTGTACGTGATCTGTCAAAACCGAAGCTAATATTTGTCATACTGATACATAAGATATGCAGGAAGTTTGTTGCAGATGCATTCTTTTGCAAGAATATATACCACAAAAGGCTGCACAGGTGCAGGGTGCACTTGTGTCAGAAAGGAATTGCTCAATGTAAAAGCAGAAAAACTGTATAAGCCATTAAAAAAGGTCAAAGGAAGATTATATCCTCAAATCCATCCAAAAGCTTTTGAAAAACATGGTCATCCCATTGCATAGAGATTCTTATCCTTAATTGGTACAGAAAAGATATAAGAAATAAGCAAAGAAGGAAGAAAGAGAATAATTATTTTTATAATATAAAGATTGTTTGGCGGTTTTTCACAGCATTGGAACACTCCAACATCATGAAGTTTACCAGAACCAATGAGATGTACAGCTTGCAGCCAAAATGCAAAAGGGAAGATGTAAAGAGATTGTACATTGTGGTAATGAGGATGCCATTCACATTGTCGAGATCCTGATATTTGACAAGCATAGAAGCATATATACAACAACAACAACAACAAACCCAGTGTATTCCCACAAGTGAGGTCTGGGGAGGGTAAGATGTACGCAGTCCATACCTCTACCTCTAAAGAAGTAGAAAGGCTGTTTCCGATAGACCCCCGGCTCGAGACACGGAATACTAAACAAATTCATAGTAAAGCATGGAACAAGATGGCATAACATAAATACGACACCCACAAGTAATAGTAAACAGAAAAAAGTAAACAGACTCGTAATAAAGCATGAAACAAGCTATCATGACAAGAATAATACCCTCACCAAGTAATTCCCTACACTAGCGACCCAAACTGACCCTAGCCTTCTACCCTAATTCGCGTCTTCCAGATCTTCCTATCTAAGGTCATGTTCTCAGTAAGTTGTAACTGCTCCATGTCCCGCCTAATCACCTCTCCCCAGTACTTCTTCGGCCTAC
This sequence comes from Capsicum baccatum var. pendulum, assembly GCA_030864225.1. Taxonomy (NCBI): domain Eukaryota; kingdom Viridiplantae; phylum Streptophyta; class Magnoliopsida; order Solanales; family Solanaceae; genus Capsicum; species Capsicum baccatum. Next base: position 22,032,849 of record CM061554.1, on the reverse strand, counting down.
CCTTACCCCGCCTAAAACCATCCAAAACTAGTCTCTCACACCTACGAACCAGGGCATCCATGCCCCTCCTCATCACGTGTCCGAACCATCTCAATCAGACTTCCCGCATCTTATTCTCCATTGGAGTCACACCAACCTTCTCCCTGATAGTCTCATTCCGAACTCCGCATTTCCGCGACCTTTATTTTTTGAATGTGGGAGTTCTTAACTGGCCAATACTTCGTTCCATACAACATGGCCGGCCGGACTGCCACCCTGTAGAATTTGCCTTTAAGCTTGGGCGGCACCTTCTTATCACACAGCACCCCCGAAGCGAGCTTCCACTTCATCCATCCCGCCCCAATAAGGTGCGAGACCTCCTCATCAATCTCACCATTACCCTGAATCACGGACCCGAACTTGAAACTATCCCTCTTACATACCACCTGTGATTCCAACTTCACTACCACCTCATTCTCCAGCCTCACGTCATTAAACTTACATTCCAAATACTCTGTCTTGCTCCTACTCAACCTGAACCCTTTAGACTCAAGAGTTTGTCTCCACACCTCTAATTTATCATTCAAACCCCCCGCGTCTCATCAATCAAAACTACATCATCTACAAAAAGCATACACCAAAGCACCTCTCCTTGAAGCATATATAGTTGGATTAAATTTTGTCTGTGACTTAGACCTTGAATGGGCTAATTTGACTTCATTAAATGCCTTCCTTGCCCCCTTGCAGATACTCTGATGAAGGCCCTACCCGGCTCTCACAATTAGTACATTTTCTCCAAGTTGGGCATTACTCAAACCCTTTCCAACTAGGGGTTGTAAAATGTATTAAGTTCTTGTACTGGGTTATTGATTCGGTTGTTTGTACAACACCATATTTTAGTGTTATTCTAGAAGTGAATCGAATAGTCAGTTTCCCATTTTTCATTTATCTTAGCTCGAACCGGTCATCTTCACTCTCTACAAAACTCTAATTCCAATTTTTTTTAAAAGTAAAAGCTATGGATCAAGCAACAAAAGACTAAGAAAACTTAGTCCCATGAAATGTCACATTTTGATGGATGTTTATGTAGAGTAGTAGCAAGCACAATAAAGTACTTTTGAAGCAATGACTTATCCAGGTTTTTAAGAAAATAATGAAAACAAGTGAACAACTTCTCAAACCCAAGGCCTAGCGCCAACAGAAGTGGGTGAAAACTTTGGAGAGCAAAGTTCAACTTCCAGCAGACACAACGCTAAGTGATTTCTCCTCAACTTCCAGCACAGACAACGCTAGGTGTATCTGTGCTAGTAGAAGGTAGTAGATAGATGGAATAATCGAGGTGTGAACAAGCTGACCAGACACATCGTTAAAAAGTAAATTTCTCAAACCACAAGAAGTTGAAATCCAACGAAAATGGTGTCAAAAATCCAAGACACCTTGGTTGGAAATTAAACGGCCATAAGAAACATATGCAACCGGATAAATTTCAATTCAATTATGACATCACGACAGACCTCCACACCTGATAACTTTAACTTCTTAATCTCATCTCCTGGAAGACCAACATATTCTTGCTTAAGCTTCTGCTTCATTGAATATACTATATAGCCCTGCAGAATACCATAAGACCAGGTGATTAAAACCTCAAAGAGACACCACTAATATATGAAGATATCAAACTGCAAAGTTCATAACATCCTACTGTAGCAGCTGCTTCCTCTCGTAGAAAGAACAAAGCACAAAACATATTTTGTGCTTCAGATCCACTTTATACCGGCAAAAAAGAAACATGGGTAGGGAAAATAAGCAATTGAAGCTCAGAGCATTAAGGAAAGTACTCAACCTGGCTAGGAATGACATGATAAGTCTTAAATGCTCTAACTTTAAGATCCTTCCTCAAGTAGAATTCTTCTCCTGTGTATGCACAAACATGTATTCACTTAAATTGTGAAATAAGAGTTAACTTCAACTTTGTAATAACTCGTTAGGAGAGCTATATAATCAATACAAGTAGATTTTTACCCACATCCAAACCAATCAAAGTATGGTTCAATTCTGAGTGATCCATAGATCGGTGCGCTTCAAAAAGCTTCTCGACACTTTCTTTGATAACTTTTGGTACAATAATAGTAGGAGGCTTCATTCTGTAAAGGGAACGAGTGGCAACATACATAGGTAGTCCTCCTATGTGGTCCATGTGACCATGAGAGATGAAAAGGTATTGCTGGGAGATGGCACGCTGAGGACACTTGCCAATATCAAAGGCTAAGTTAAGTGAGGGAATTATTATGCACGTCTCATGACCTGCTATTGATATCCCTTCTAGAGAGTATCCTTCAATCTGCAAACCCCTTTCCCTCTTCTGGCTACTGTTACCCCTCTGATTTGAATTGATTGATTCAGAATCTTTCGACGTTTTATCCTCCATTATCCGTAACACTGATGGACTTCAACTCTGGAAGAGATAAGGACACAGGGGATAATGAAATAAGACTTTAGAAGGACACTATAGACTTCCTTTTTTAAAATGGTATAAGTAGAATGTAAATTTAATGTAAGCATTCAGTACCAAGCTAGTACTGAAATATTACAGAGTAAGAAATCCTTTTATATCTATAAGGATTCCAGAATATCAAAAATAGCATCAGTCTCATTAGAAAACTCAGCAGTGCACCCCGCTTTTAGGACACTTAATACACTTTCTAACAATTAATATATTCCGTAGACGAAAAATTTACTTGTGCAGAAAATGTGAGATATTTACCATCAGGTTCTCTAACTTATGCATTTGAGATCAAATAAATATTAAGATAACTAGAAATTAACCTGGAATATTGGATGATTAGAATTACTTAGTAAATTACTTAACATTTAACACTTTCCCCCGTGTCACTAATACAACGCCAAATATTTCATCTTGCATAGCCTTGCTCTCTTTGTTTCTGTTTAAGGGAAGTCTCACACCGGGACATCAAACACTTGAACTCTCATGCACTTATTCTTCCTAGATCAAGAAGTATGTACACGCTATATGAAGTTTTTATGCACAAATAACTGGAAAAATAGCTGTCGAAGTAACAGGAGTGCAAGAGGAAGGAATTCCAAAGACAAATTTCTACATTATTCTCCACCATTTACGTTCTTTAATACTCCCTCCATTTCAATTCATTTGTCTTACTTTTCCTTTTAATCCACTCCAAAAAGAACTCTCTTTCTTTTTTCAGCAACTCTTTACTTCAAACTCTCCAAATGACATGTTTAATACCACAAAATTCAAAACTCTTTTTTACTTTCTTAAACTCCAGTGTCTAAATCAAAACAGACAAACAAATTGATACAGAGCGAGAACAATTACAATTTTACACATAAAATAAATGAATTATTTCTGATACCAATTATTGAGCTCAATTAAATATTACACCTAGTTTCCTACTAGCTTGCAAAATAAACAATAAAAATATCATGAAGTATCAAAGATGAATAAATAATTAGAATCTATATTAGATGAGAGTCTTACAGTATACAAAGCCTAAGGACAAACAAGAAGGTTTGAATGTAAATTAGGTATCGCCGGTTGATTTTCCGGTAAGATGTGGTAATAGGGCGGGGAGGAAGAAGATGGGTTTGGGGGTTTTGAGTGGTAGATTTGATTAAAATTAATAAATGGTCACTTAAGTTTGAGGTAGGTTTAAGATGGGTCCTTAAATATATATATATTATAAGCTGTTTGGTCCTTTATATTGTCACTTTTTTTTTTTTGAGAGTCAAATAATTTAAGTTTCATGGAATCTTCTAGTTTGATTAACTAAATTTTATATATTTAAAAAGGGATAATAGCCACAAAAATACATGAACTTTGATCGAATTATCAGTTGAGTATACTGAATTTTGCGGGGGTCTTATTACCCCAGACTTCTTTTTTTCGTATTTTAATGACATATATCTGCCACTTGGATAATTACGTGTTAGACACGCGCGTTGAGCGTGTGAAGGCATTAAAAAATGTTATAAACTCATTTTTTTTTTGCCAAACAACCCCTAAATTTTCTAATTATTCAAAGTTTTATATATATTTTTTTTTCATTTATTCCCTTCTCTCTTTTTTCTTTCTTCTCTTCAACAATGGTTGCTTCATTGTTCAATTAAAATTGAGCACAATTACATCACACACATACACACCCAAATAAGTCATCTTCAACACATAAACCCAAATGGGTTTTCTTGTTTCTAATCTGATAGTAGAAGTTCTCTAGTTGCAGTAGCTGGAACCATTGCTTGTAGTAAAAAAGTTGTGATGTTTGTCTAAATACCAGTTGAACGACGTGGTCCTTCTCTGCAAAGGCTTGCTTCGCCGCGTTCTCAGCTTCCCTTGCATGCGTTTGAGAATGACAAAGTGCTTTTTAGTAGCTGGGCCTTGCTTCTAGTTTCTAGTTTCCAGTATGAACAAATTTGAAGATTGAATTTTCAGTTTTCAGTTTCCATTTTCAGTTTCCAAGTTTCCTATTTTTTCATTTTCATTTTCCAAATTTGAAGATTCCATTAATGAAAGTTTTCAATTTGAATTTAAAATTTGAGTTGGAATGGACCGGAATCATTTGGAATTTGATTTGTAGGAGGAATTTGAGTTGTGGAATCTTTAATATGGTTATAATGGTGAAAAAATATTGAAAAGTGATAAAATGGAGAAGAAACAGTGCGACACTTCCCGACGTCAAATCTGGGTATAACTTTGCAGGGGGCGATTAATTCCACTTTAAAAAAGTCCGAGGGATTTAATTCCACTTAAAAAAGTATAGGTGTGTAATAGGACCCCCGCAAAGTTCAATATGCTCAACTAAAAATTTGGTTAAAGTTCATATATTTTCATGAGTATTGTCCCTATTTAAAAACTATGTAAAAAGTATTGTAAGTCATAATTATTAACAATTTAAAGTATTTAAAAGATATATGAAAATTTACTTGTTCGAATCTTGAAATTCGAAAAGTGATACAAAAATTGGGAGGAAGGGAGTATTAGATTTTACAAGAATTGTTTTGGAAAGAAAAAGTAAAAACAATGTACGGACTTTTAATTGTATCCAAAAGTAGCAAAAGTAACGAGAACTGAGTTGTGCTATTGTTATTTTGGAGCAATCAATTGAAGGAGAATCATATGATTAAAGTCTTGTTATTTTACGTATTTTATAATTACTTATGGTTTCTAAAGTAATTTGATTTTTGTTTCTATAATGTTGACAATTTTTATGATGATGATCAAGAAAAAATTGTACAAAAACACATCAATAATATGGTTTCCACTCGCCGCAAGGGGTGGTTGAGTTGGTTTGATGGAGACTTCCCATAGCGGAGATCGCGGATTCGATCCACCCCTAATGCCTTCTCAATCGAGCTCGTCGCACGGGGTTTACCTAGTACGGTTTACATCTTCTGTGTAGTTTACGAGTTATTACACAGTGAGGGATTTACCTTGTGGCAAAGGGTGTAGTAGCTGCGAATTTTCCCGGAGTTTAAAAAAAAAAATATGGTTTCCACTTGTCACGACCCGAGCCTAGGCCCTGGCCGTGACGAGCATCCCGAACCATGAAGGCCCGGAACACCCATTCTCTATCTGGTTATCATGCACAACATTTATAATCATAATAAAATGCAGAATTTAAACTGAGTACGGAAAACATGGTCAAGTCCTGCAATATTTCTGACATCAGTCTGCGAAAATCTCTACTAAGAACACAAACATCCGTCTGAAAAGAAACTGGGACAAGGCCCCCAGTGAACCAAAAATATAATAAATAAGATAATGTCTGACATAATTAGGCCTTCCGAATAATAGAAGGCTCACCACTATGAGATCAAGTCTGCAAATCCGAGAATATCGACTAAGTAGCTGGACCCCTAGACTGTGCCTCAGAACCCGGAAGGAGGGGGGGGTCAGCACAAAAGTACTGGCACGCGAAGCAATCCAAAAATAGTATAATGGAACATACATACATATATATAAGTGAAAGCAATTTTTCATCAAGACATCCTGTATAAAACTATTTCTGAAAAATACATGGGCACTTTCTGAAAACATGCAACCTGTCTGTTCATTTCAAATCATGATCTGTGTTTTACTTCTGAGTTAGGTGGTATTCCCCTACAAGTCTGATATTCCACGGGCTGTATGGAATCCGCCATTGACTCGGCGGGGAAGCCCCCAACCCAAGTGTGCCGCAAGGGTTGGAGTCTCTGAGTCTGATACGCCACGGGACATTTAAGTCAGCGCATAATAATATACCCGGGTCGGCAAACCACGGTTTTAGGCAATGAGTCGCTTGAACTCAAGCCCTCTTCGGGGAACCACCTAACATCTCTGTATGCCCATTTTTAACCTTTTCTGAACATGCATCATTCTGAAATTTCTAAATCATGAAAGTCTGAAATGTTTGTTAGTCTGAGTCTGATATGACATTAGTCTGAATTGGTATCGTCATACCAAGACCTTGCAAGTCATGATTTTTCTGAGCCATAAGGTACTAAGCAAAAGCTTTCATTCAAAACATAGTTTAGACCACCCAAAACATGCAACTGATGTAAAAGATTTCATATTCCGAACTTAAAGTTCAATTCATGCAGAAATTTCATCAAACATATGGTGGTCATGTGCATTTTGGCAAAACCATGCATTCTTTCATTACATGCATATTCAACATTAACAATCCTCTCTTTCGTGTTCAAGAATCGTATTTCAAACATAGTAAAAGTCAAAGCACTTCATATCATAATTTCTTTTCTTCAAGATGTCTTTCAAAACAATTTATATTACGTGAAACATGGAAGAATTTACATTAAGAGAGGGGTTCCATGAAAATCATGCTTTAAATTCATATATTTCAGGACAAACACATATATACATATACATATAATTTTCAAACCACTTTGGGGAAAGTCAAAAGGCCAAAACAATATCATTAAAGCTTCTAAAACATGAGTATGCACATGAATTCGAAAACCCGATACTTAAAACATGATTTCTATGCCCATGAGATTTTAGGGAAAACCCGCGTACCTCTATTTCCAAGGATAATAGATGTTTCTTGAAGCTTGCGGATTGGTGATTCCGAATATGTAATTATCTTTGAAAATTTACGGTCGAATCTTGAACTATTTGGGTTTTTATTTTGAAACCCTAAGAGAATTCTTGAGCAATTTTGAGGAAAGCATGTGTATTATGGTGTTTGAGGGATTAAATCTCGTGTTGGTGGTATATATAGGGGTGGAGGATGACCAAAATACCCCTAAGGAACAATTAAGGTCAAATCTGTCCCTCAGTTGACAGTTTGATAGGTTGGAGTAAATCGATTATAACTTTTTACTCATATATTCAAATTGGATGAAACCAACTGCATTTGAAAGAGGACTCAAAGATATTTCGTTTGATATATTATAGCTCACACAGTTCATTATATACAGGGAGTTATGATCGTTTGAAGTTGACCCTGAAATGCTGAAAAAAACTGGGCAATAGGCCATGCATTTTGCTACTGTTTTGAAATCCAAACGCAGCCTTATGCATTCCGAAAAATTCCAAAACTTATCCGAGATGTACTATGAGATTGCCCGATCGTAACGCAACTTGAAAATCTAAAAATGAAGGTCGGGAAGGTCGAGAAGTTGTATCCCGAAGGTTGCCAGCTAAGAATGAGTCTAAGTCATTTCAACACTTAGAAATTTTTTAAAATTTAAGTCTAAAGCTCAGAAATTACAGTCTAATACATGCATGACTTTTACGGGGCGTTACACCACTCAACTAGCAATGACTTTCCAATGACCTATATTATGGGACAAGGCTCAAACAATATTCGAGGAGGCTGGCTAAGTGCTATTACTTTGTTTTTTTTTTCTTTCTCGTGAATGCATATGCTGTTGAATCGTAAGAAATCACATAATTAAATATTCTTATTAACACTAGCTAGTGGGCGCATTCTTAGCATGTGAAAAGAGCGAGAAAAGATTGTACCAATATTCTTTCTTCCACACATGTTGAAGCAAAATTGTCGTGAGGGCGACATATTATCACATAATAAGTTAGAATTAACAGATCAACTGTTGACCGTTGGAGTGAAAGTGGTTATCCACTTTTCCCTCCCAACTTCTTAATTTACTTCCTCTGCTCTTGCCTCATAACTATGAATGATATTAAGCTGAACTCTATCCATTTCTATTACAAATCAACCACCTTTAACAAGAAAATTGGGGAGACATACAGAATTTATAAGGGAGAACACAATTTTGTACGTATGATTATCAAAAATGGGATTCACAAAGCATAATATGTTTTTGTTCTTTGTTTTGGTTGTTCTAGTTGTTAGCATTGAGGCACATATTAGGGAGTTTGATGAGGTGTGGAGGCAGCGAGCCCAACAAGCAAAGGTGGCCGCTCGACAAGCCTATAATCCTAATCCTAAGATTGTAACTAACCATCTTAACAGCCAAGTTCACAGGTAAGTTCCCTCTCATTAATGCCTTTTAATTTATTTATTTTTTCCTGTGGTATAGTATTTTAAGAATTCATTCCACGTGAAAATTCATCTAGCTAAGGAGATCTTCGTTCGACAAATTTTTATACGATTATATTTGTGAATTCGGTGTAGAAGAAGTTTGCCTTGCATCCCTTTCTTGTGTATGGGGCTAAAGGCAGACCTCCAATCCAGAGTTCTGGTTATGACCAACCGAAAATGGACATTTTGATGTCTTATAATTGTCATTTTAGCTTATTTTTGCTTCTGTGTGCTTCATGCTTGATAGGCTACAAATGCTTTTAGGATGGACTTAGGTTCAATCTCTATTTTCGAATTATGGTATCATATTCAGGCCCTCCTGATTCTTGTTACACCCAATGTTGGACACCATATTATTATTTTGTCCATGCATTAGTTGCCAAGCCTAGGCATGCGGGGCAACTCCACATTGGTAGGTGAGATATTAATTTGTCTCTTTATATAGTCTTGAACAATCATAACCTCATGAGCTGGCTAGCTTTTTCGATTGAGTTAGAGACAAATTTCATTGCTTCATCATTTTGCCAAGTAAAAAATAAACAAACTTAATGTTGAACATATTATCAGTCCTATAGGAAGACTCCACAATTGTATATGATAAATTACGTACATTCTGAATTGATTTACTCATAAGTTTCGAATCTGCTTCTGAATTTGAAGGGCTGTACAAGGCAGCAATAGCAGAAGAAGGGACCTGCACAAGTATACCGGTAAATGCATGGCTACTAATCCTATCGACCAGTGCTGGAGGTGTGACCCAAACTGGTCCCGGAACCGCATGAAACTAGCAGATTGTGTCCTTGGCTTTGGCCGCAAGACGACAGGAGGCAAAGGTGGAAAAATTTACGTAGTAAAGGACAATTCAGACAGCGATATGGTTAATCCTAAGCCTGGCACATTGCGCCACGCGGTCATCCAGCAGGAGCCACTTTGGATTATATTTGCTAAGAACATGGTAATTAGGCTTAACGAGGAACTTATCGTGACCAGCAACAAGACGATTGATGCTCGAGGCAGGCATGTGCACATTGCTCATGGGGGTGGCCTTATGTTACAGTTTGTACACAATGTGATTATTAGTAACCTTCACATTCATGATACTAAGGCTGGTGGTGGTGGCTTAATTAGAGACTCCGTTACTCATTATGGTTATAGATCGCAAAGTGATGGTGATGGCATTTCAATCTTTGGATCAACAAATATTTGGATCGATCACATTTCCATGTCCAATTGTCAGGATGGTCTCATTGATGCTGTTGAAGGTTCTACTGCCATTACCATTTCCAATTGCCATTTCACCAAACATAATGACGTAAATCATCTCCAAATTCCATCTCCTCCCTACTTGATTTTGTTTCTCTAATGAGAATAAAAGACAAAAGTTTGATTTTTTTCGCTTAACAATTCTGTAGGTCATGTTGTTTGGTGCCAGTGATAGCTCCTCAAAGGACGCTGTAATGCAAATAACACTTGCATTCAATCACTTTGGGAAAGGGTTGATTCAGAGGATGCCAAGAGTGAGATGGGGATTTGTTCACGTAGTCAACAATGATTACACACATTGGCAAATGTATGCCATTGGAGGAAGCATGCATCCCACCATCCTTAGCCAGGGAAATCGTTTCATCGCTCCTCCTAATAATAACGCCAAAGAGGTAAACACGAGAAACCATTAATTTATCTCACTAACCCTCCAAAATATTACATTGGAACGCGTCTAATAGAAGACTAACGTATGCCCAATTTCTTTTCCTTTGTGTAGGTGACCAAAAGGGATTATGCACCCGAGAGCGTGTGGAAGAATTGGGTGTGGAAGTCACAGGGAGATCTTATGATGAACGGGGCATTCTTCGTAGAATCTGGAAATCCAAATCATGCATTCTTGAAAGGTCCTGATATGATCAACTCCAAGCCAGGATCAGTCGTGGGCAGCTTGACGCGATTTTCAGGCCCTCTCAAATGCATTGAGGGAAAGCCCTGTTAGAGTATTTTCAGTCTCAACAATAAATAAGGTGTTTTCAATACAAATAGTACCTATTAAGTGTATACAGTTAGTGATCCGCTCCCTTTCTTCTCTTACCAAGCTTGTACTTGGACTGGGGAGAATGTGTGTGAGTATCGTACTTTGGCCTTTGTAATTCTTCAGCAAATTTTGTTTTTGGTATATTAATATAGTAGCGAAATATTAAATAAATATGTAGTTACTAGTTTTAGTTGCACTGATTGTTTTCCATGAATATGGACATCCAGGCACAGGGATATATATTTTTCCCTTCATTGAACAAATTAATCCTTGAAAAAATAAACGTAGAACATCTCAGTTGATTAGAGACATTGTCTCCAACTCCTATACATATGAATGTAATTGTTTTGTGATAGTAAAAACTCATTACTGCAATAAAATCTCTAATTAGTTTTCCTTTGTTAGTATTGCTGTGTAACTAATTAATAAATATGAAGCTCCATAGAATAGGCATCTAAACATCTACAATATGCATGTTGAAATAAAAGTGAATTGAGAAAATTCCTTATTGCAAAGATTCACCAAAGAAACAAGTGGTGATCGATGAACGAAAACCCTGCACATTGCAAAATCTCTCTGCCTCTGTGGATATTTCATTCTATGTGACTCACAAATATATAATGAAAATAAAGAGACACAAAATTTGCTCCGAAATACCTCAAATTTACATTTGAGATTGTAAAGAATGTTGATAAGCCAAATAACTAGTACACTATAGTCATAACTCATAGCCAAGGTCACAAAGCAATAATAAGTCTTATGGAGTTCAACAAGGAAAAGGTTAAGCTTAAAACAAATTATGAAACATTCTCCTAATACATTAATATGAAATCAAAAGCAATACGGATCAATACAGGGTTGGAGTGACCAAAATTGGGGGACAAACACGACTGAGGTAAACACCGTTGTAGGTGAGGCTCAAAGCTGCCATTTGCTAAGTTATAAACACCCATATCCAAGCCACCCCCTTCTGCAAAGCAGAGATATGATTCTCAATAATCATCCGTGTAATAAATATGATTGGGTTTGACTCCAGGAAATTGAGAAGCTTGCACTGAGATGGATGCATTAGCACCCAAAAAAAGAACATTGTCCCCTAGTTCCTTTGTTTCCGTCAATTTTCCAGCAGCTAAATCGATCTCAAAAACTCCAAAACTTGTTGTCCATAAGTTTCACCGCGGGGATACAGTGGCGTTAGTAGTTGAATCCTATCACTATCTTCTCTGGTGGGATCCCTAAATTTTAAACCGTATCACCACTACAAATAATGATCCCATTGATTCTAGGATATAGCACTCGTCTCCCTTGTGATGGGCTGGAAACCTGGCTACTTTTGAGTGAGATCAAAACCGGTAATATCAGAGTAACACGCAAAAAAAATTTCCTGTATAATACACAAGATCACGATGTATATGTGTATAAAGAGGGTCTGTGATGTTAATCCTGGTCCATATCAAATTTCCGGGCCTCCAAAGTTCGGGATTGGGAGTAAGGCCCTGGGTCTCGACTACGGGTCGAAAGCTGGGACGCGGTTGGGGTCGGAGTCAGGATTTTGGTGGGGGTAGTTAGGTTGAAAGAGAGTTTTTAAAACTCTTTTACTTAGTTTTGTAAAAAAAGGGTCATACATTTACCGAGAAAGCCAGAAAGTTCATAAATGGTTATAATTAATAGCATAGCGGCTGTAGCTAAGTTACATGCCAACTCTACTGGATTCAGAAAGCTACACTGTGCAGTATAGTAATCTTAATGTAGCCGAACTTATCATTTGCTAAATTATCCTGAAATTGGGAAGCAACACTCAAAAAACACAACTCTTAAGAGAAAAATAAAATTCACAGCCACCACAGAGGAATGATATCATTTGTTTTGAGATTGCAAGGAACGCTGAGAAGCCAAATAACACCTACACTATAGTCATAGCCGTGAAGTATAATCATCAAGGTCACAAGGCAACAATAAGTCTTAGAGCCAGTTTCTCTCACTCTGAGAAACATGATTATAATGATAAGCAGTTACACACCACATGGCACCTCAATTGAAAAATATAAGCATACACTAAAAAGTAATGATACAGAACCATTTATTAGATCAATTCCAAAACAAATATCAACTTCAAGCAGCACACAGATAATGATAGACAATAGAGCATGACCATCAGAAGACTTGGGGGTTATACATCCTCATGGAGCTCAACAAGGAAAACGGGTTATGCATGAAACAAATTATGAAACATTCTCCTAATACATAATATAAAATTAAAAGCAATACGGATCAATACAGGGTTGGAGTGACCCAAATTGGGGGACAAACTTGACTGAGGGAAACACCCGTGTAGTGAGGCTCAAAACTTCCATTTGCTAAGTTATAAACAACCATATCCAAGCCGCCCCCTTCTTCATAGCCGAGATATGATTCCCAAAAATCATCCGTATAATAAATATGATTTGGCTTGAGACTGGGAAATTGAGAAGCTTGGATTGAGATAGATGCATTAGCACCCAAAAAAAGAGCTCTGTCCCCTAGTTCCTCAGTTTCTGTCAATTTTCCAGCAGCTAAATCAACCTCAAAAACTCCAAAGCTTGTTGTCCCATAAATTCCATCGTTGTCGTCATCACTTGTGCCTATCTTCTCTGGTGGGTTCCCTAAGTATTATACCGTATCGCACAACCACAAATAATGATCCCATTGATTCTAGAATATAGCACTCGTCTCCCTCGTGACATGCTGGTAACAAGGCTACTATTTGAGAAGGATTAGAACTGGTAACATCATAGACTAACACGTTGCCATGCCAATCAACTGCATAAAATTTTCCATTATAATAAACCAGATCAAGATGTATGTGTTCACAGGGAGCGTTTCTGCCGTTAATCCTGGTCCATCTCAAGTCTCCTGGCCTCCAAAAACTGACGAATTTCATATTCCCCTCAATGACAGTGAGAATGTAGTCCGATGACCGAGATGGACTTGCTGATAAAACTGCCTTGTGAATGATGGTCCATGGATGGCAAAGCTGGTGGTCGTCATAACCTTCGGTGGTATTTTGATGCGGCAGTTCGATCTGAACACAGGAAAAGGGACCCCAACAGTGATAAGCCATCCCATAGATTCCATACATCTTTTTCCGCTGGCTTTCGGTATCCTCTTCTTTAAAATCATGCCATTGTAGAGGCAGAAGAATTTTCGACAAGAATTGCCTTTATCCTCCGCTAACATCAGCCATGGAATTCTAGGGAGGTCGCTGTTAAAATTGTCCATGGTGGCGGCACATCGCCAAGATTTGCAGACTGACGCAAACTTTAGATAGTCTTCAATCAAATTTAAAGATAAGATCATGCTTATCTTCGTCAAATAGGAATCGTCTACAGTTCCTTCTTTTCTTTTTGTTGAGAAATTCTCTCAAGCTAAGTTGCACAAAGGCCGTATATGTATATATTAGTTGAGAGACATCCCAATTATGGTCAGCTTCTGAGTTTTGAGGACACAAGCCCACTTCATATATAATAAGGAAGGCCATAACACAAAACTCAACGCCTATAGTCACAGTTTGTAACATTACAATTCATCACCGCTTGTATTCAATTTTACTCACTGTATTTTTCCAAAACAATAAGCTAGCGTTTGCTCATTAATTCCCAAATATGTTTGGTAAGTTATTTTTGAGTAAAGATTTTGGTGAAATTTCACCATGTGTTTGTTTATAGTACTTGGAAAATATATTTTACTTTTAAAAGTTTCAAAGAAATAAAATTTGGCTCTAGTACTAATTTTATTTTTTTAGTATTTGGAAATTTAAAGTATTTGTCAAAAATATATGCCGAATACTAATTTTAATATTTCCTCCTACTTTCAGCTGATTTGGCGCCTAAATTGTCCCAAATTTTTGGCAAATACCAAACTCTGGTAGCAGAAAAAAATCAATCAAACCAAAAAAGAACCACTAAATTTGAACAGAAGAAGAACAAAAATAGGGGGAAATTACGTTTATTTTAGATAATATTTATGCTACATACTTTGTGCGTAAACACAATGTAATCCATATTTGTATATAAACACATTTTATACATACACTACTATACATTTTTATATAAAGTTAATATACATTATATATATGATTTTTCCTCAGGAATAATATTGTATCTGTATTGTTTATCGGGCACATAAATATTTTCAAAAGCCATATTGTTTTGAAAATTTCCGAGACCAAGCAAGCAAGATGGTGGAGTCCCGCTTTGGCTGGAAATAGGCCGACCATTGACGACGTTGTCTTTGTTAATCCATTTTCAATTTTTTCAGAGACGTGTGTTTTCCAAGTTAATTTTTTCAGAGGGAGTTGACCTATTAAAACATTTGAGGGTATTCATTTTTTTCAGTTAATCGGATTGTCAAACATAAAAAATAAGATAAATATATACCCATGAGAAGATTGTAGTTCAGGGTATAAGAATAATGAGAAGTTAACTAATTTTAATTATCATCGAAAATCTTGCAAGAATTGTGGGATTTATATATATAGAAAATACATATATATATATATATATATATATATATATATATATATATATATATATATATATATATATATATATATATATATATATATATATATATATATATATATATATATATATATATATATTAAAAATGTGAAGACTCTTACAAAAGTAATTTGAACTTTTTGTCCTTCATTAAAAATCTCTTCAATAGACAAAATTGTCTTTTCACTTATTTCCTTTAACTATTATATTATTATATTTATAATATTAACTAGACTCCTAATCTATATCTATAATTTATATGTAGAATCTGTATATATAATCTATAATCTATAATATATTAAAATATGAACGCTCTGCAATAGACAAAATTGTATTTTCACTTATTTTCTTTAATTATTATATTATTATATTTATAATATTAACTAGACTCCTAAATTATATAGGAGGAGAAGTAATTAATGTTTCCATGTTGGTTGCCTTTTTCAATTTTGCAAAATTTCTTATTTTTGGTAAAATTAAGAGGTATGGTAATACTATAATACAAATCTATACCTGTTATAAAATAATAAAGAAGAAGAAGAAGTAGAGAGAGTGATTCTTATTTCTTCTCTTGAGGGATGATTTACAATGAAGGAAGCCCTTGGGGGAATTTGCCCCTAATTTCACACTAAAGGACAAATACATCAAATCCTGATAGACATCAAATAGATCTTGATAGACATTCATTATAATTGATATATATCATAACACTCTCCCTTGAATGTCTAACAATACGCATATAGGCTGCCTCATTAAAAACCTTACAAGGAAAACCCAGTGGGACAAAACCTCATAAGGGAAAAAGAGTATAGCGCGTATTAGCTCCCCCTAATAAGAACTTCCTTGAACCTTTGCATTCCGATCTTGTGCACCATCTTCTTGAAAGTTGCAGTTGGAAGAGACTTGGTGAATAAGTCAACCACATTGTCACTTGAACGAATCTGTTGTTCGTCAATATCACCATTCTTTTTGAGCTCATGTGTATAGAGGAGCTTTGGCGAAATATGCTTCGTTCTATCTCCTTTTATGAATCCTCTTTTAAGTTGTGCTATGTATGCTGCATTATCTTCATATAAAATCGTGGGTACTTTGTCACATTTCAAGTCACATTTTTCTCGAATGAGATGTATTATGGACCTCAACCACACACACTCTCGGCTTGCTTCATGAATAGCTATAATCTCAGCGTGATTCGATGAAGTGGCTACGATAGACTGCTTTGTTGATCTCCAAGATATGGCAGTACCCCCACATATGAATACATAGCCTGTTTGAGATCGAGCTTTATATGAGTCAGATAAGTACTCAGCATCAGCATAACCAACAAGATCGGAACTGCAATCTTTAGAATAAAATAAGCCCATATCGGTAGTCCCCTTTAGATACCGTAATATGTGTTTGATCCCATTTCAATGTCTCCTAGTAGGAGCAGAACTATACCTTGCTAGCAAATTTACTGAAAAGGAAATATCAAGCCTTGTAGTATTTGCAAGATACATTAGCGCACCAATTGCACTAAGATATGGTATTTTAGGATGAAGGAGTTCCTCATTCTTTTCTTGAGGTCGAAATGGATCCTTATTCACATCAAGTGATCGAACAACCATCGGAGTACTTAATGGATGTGTTCTATCCATCTAGAATTATTTTAACACTTTTTCTGTGTAGGTAGATTGATGGACAAAGATACTGTTTGTCAAATGCTTTCTATGCAAACCAAGGCATAACTTTGTCTTTCCGAGATCTTTCATCTCAAATTCTTTTTTAGGTAATCAATTGCCTTTTGAAGCTCTATTGGCGTTCCAATAAGGTTTATGTCGTCGACATAGACAACAAATATAACAAACTCCGACGTTGTTTTCTTTATGAAAACACATGGGCAAATTTCATCATTCGTATAACCTTTTTAAGATAAATATTCACTAAGACAGTTATACCGCATGCGTCCAGATTGCTTCAAACCATACAATGATATACATTTCCCGAGGCTTTGAACTATATGCTTTCGGCATTTTAAATCCTTTGGAAATTTTCAGGTATATCTTATTATCAAGTGATCCATATAGATAAGTTGTTACCATATCCATCAAATGCATTTCAAGTGTCTCATGGACAGTGAAACTAATAAGATAATGCAGTGTTATTGCGTCCATAACTGGTGAATATGTCTCATCATAATCGACACCAGGCTGTTGTGAAAATTCTTGTGCAATAAGGCGTG
This sequence comes from Capsicum baccatum var. pendulum, assembly GCA_030864225.1. Lineage (NCBI taxonomy): Eukaryota > Viridiplantae > Streptophyta > Magnoliopsida > Solanales > Solanaceae > Capsicum > Capsicum baccatum. Next base: position 22,015,548 of record CM061554.1, on the reverse strand, counting down.
CTTTATACCTTTGTATTTCATTTTTCTTATTTCTTTTTCGCACAAAGAGCCATTTATAGCCAACAGGCTTAACACCATTAGGTGTTTGAGTTATAGGTCCAGAAACTTCACGTTTGGAAAGTAAATTCAATTCAGATTGAATTACTTATTGCTACTTTGGCCAGTCATTTCTTTGTTGACTTTCTGTGACAGATCAAGGTTCAAGATCCTTACTATCTTGCATGATTTTCGTTGCAACATTATATGCATAGACATAATTCACTACTATTTCAGATCGATTCAAATCAGTTTCAACATCACTTGAATTTATGGATAGTTCCTTATTTTCTTGAGTCTCAGGCTCATTGATTCCTTCAGGAATATCAACATTGCTCAAATCTTGAGCTTTCGTATGAGGATCTTTCGTAGTATCATCTTGACCATTTGCTTTTCTTTTTCTAGAATTTCGATCCTTATAACTTAATGGTCTACCACGCTTCAAGCGTGCTTTAGATTCATTAGCTATGGCACTAGAGGATGGTTCTTTAGAGACATCAATTCGAATTGGGACATTCTCTGCAGGAATATGTGATTTGGTAATCCTTTTCAAACCAGTAAATGCATCCGGCATTTGATTTGCAATTTTCTGCAGATGAATAATCTTATGTACTTCTTGGTCATAAATAGAAGCACGTGGATCAAGACGATATAGTGATGGATTTTTCCACAAAATTTCTCTTTTGATGTCACTATCTTCTCCCCCTAATTTTGGGAAAAATATCTCATCAAACCGACAATCTGCAAATTGAGTAGTGAACATATCTCCCGTTGATGGTTCAAGATAGCGAATAATGAAGGGTAATTCAAACCCAACATAAATTCATAATCTTCTTTGGGGGCCCATCTTGGTGCGATTTGGTGGTGCTATAGGCACATATACACCACACTCAAAAATTCTCAAATGAGATATATTAGGCTCTTGACCCAAAACCAATTACAACGGAGAAAATTTATGATAATTTATCAGTCTAAGACGAACAAGTGTTGCAGCATGCAAAATTACATGACCCCAAACAGAAGTGAGCAACTTTGTTTTCATAAGCAATGATCTTGCTATCAACTGCAGACATTTAATTAATGACTCATCAAGTCCATTTTGAGTGTTAACATGGGGTACAAGATGTTCCACTCTTATCCCAATCGATAAGCAATAGTCATTAAATGCTTGGGATGAAAATTCTGCAGCATTATCAAGGCGAATAGACTTAATTTAATTATCAAAAAATTGTGCCCGTAATCGTATTATTTGTGCCAACAATTTTGCAAATGCTAAGTTGCAAGATGACAAAAGGAATATATGAGACCATCTAGAAGAAGCATCTATTAGGACCATGAAGTATCTAAATAACCCACTAGGTAGGTGAATGGGTCCACAGATATCCCCATGTATGCGTCCAAGAACGCGGGGGACTCAATCGCAACTTTTGTTGGCTATGACATCACAATCAGCTTGCCTTGATAACAAGCATTACATGAAAATTCACCAGTCAAAAGAACCTTCAAGTTCTTTAATGGATGCCCATTTGAATTTTCTATGATTCGTCTCATCATTATTGATCCTGAATGTCCTAGATGATCATGCCAAAGTACGAAAGTATTGAAATCAGTAAACTTCCGGTTTACTATAGAATGTATCTCAATTGCACAAATCTTTGTCCAATACAGGCCAGAAGATAAAGCAGAAAACTTTTCAATAACATATGTTTGCCCAAAGACATTCTTGGTGATACCAAGATATTCAAGATTCATCTCATCAATTGTCTTAATATGATAATCATTTTCACAGCTATCTTTAAAACTCATCAAGTTTCTCCGAGACTTAGGAGAAAACATGACATTATTTATGATGAGTTTAGTTCCCTTGGGCAAGATTATAATGGCTTTTCTGAAGCCTTCAATCAAATTAGCACTACCAGAAATTGTAGTAACATTAATCTTGCCTATGTTTAGATGAGAGAAATATTTTTTATTTTTGAATATCGTATGTGTAGTGCCAGAATCAATCAAACATATATCTTCACAATTTGACAGCTTACTCTGAAAATTGTTCATATCTTCAAATAAAATGACATACACCAAATAAGATATATATTAATTTTTTTTTAGAGAGAGTAGTTCTTATTTCTTTTCTTGAGGGATGATTTACAATGAAGGAAATCCTTTAGAAACAAGTGATGATCAATGAACGAAAGGAACGAACAAAAAACCTGCACGAAAAACCTGTACGTTGCAAAATTGCCAAAGACTTAGTGAAAATAAAGAAAAGCAAAATATGTTCCGAAATAACTCAAATTTACATTTGAGATTGTAAGGAACGCTGATAATCCAAATAACACGTACACTATAGTCATAACTCATAGCCAAGGTCACAAGACATAGTCATAACTCATAGCCAAGGTTACAAGACAATAATAAGTCTTATGGAGTTCAACAAGGAAAAGGTTAAGCTTAAAACAAATTGTGAAACACTCTCCTAATACATAATATAAAATCAAAAGCAATACAAATCAACAGAGTTGGAGTGATCCAAATTGGGGGACAAACTTGACTGAGGGAAACACCCATGTAGTGAGGTTCCAAACTTCCATTTGCTAAGTTATAAGCACCCATATCTAAGCCGCCCCCTTCTTCATAGCCGAGATATGATTCCCAAAAATCATCCGTATAATAAATATGATTTGACTTGAGACTGGGAAATTGAGAAGCTTGGATTGAGATAGATGCATTAGCACCTAAAAATAGAGCTCTGTCCCCTAGTTCCTCAGTTTCTGTCAATTTTCCAGCAGCTAAATCAACCTCAAAAACTCCAAACCTTATTGTCCCATAAATTTTATCGTTGTCGTCATCAATTGGTGTTAGAGTAAACTTGTACCTATTTTCTCTGGTGGTGGGCTCCCTAAGTTTTACACCGTATCGCACAATTATAAATAATGATCCCATTGATTCTAGTATATAGCACTCGTCTTCCTTGTGATGTGCGGGTAACAATGCTACTATTTGAGAAGGATCAAAACCAGTAACATCATTGACTAACACGTTGCCTGATCACACAGAGTATTTGTAAATACAAGAAGAGAGTTTATTGCAGAAAAATTCATATCAAAACCTGTGAATGAAAGCAGGTTTATATAGCCTGTGAGATCCTCTTCGAAAAGGTGGCATTGGTTCACTTAAATAGTGTGATATTTCTGGAAATTCATGTCTGTTTACCCAAAGAACGTGTCCTTCTCGAAACAGACATACCTATTTCTTGAAACAGACATACCAGTTCACAAAATAGTACATTAATTCATTGAACATATATATCATTTCATTGAATAATTGCATCAGTTCTTTTTCTTTTGGCATTCGAATTAAATTTATGTGAAATAAACTTTGTCCAAAAAGATAAATCTCATCGATCATTTTTCCAAATCCAAAGCCGAAGCCGAAGCCGAGCGAACGACGATGGCGCAAGGCATTTCTTATTTCTTGCCTCACTTAGCATGTGGAGTAAGTGCTTTCTATTAAAAACACTCCATAGTTTCCTTCTCCCACCAATGTGGGAGAATTAGTGAACTTTCCAATTTTGAGAGTACACCTTCTAAATTGGTGTCTCCTTTCTTCCACCATTTTTCTCTCTATTTTCCATTCACATATTTTTCATACATATTGAACCCAACAAATCATACCATTGTACAGGCAGAAGAATTTTTTACCAGAATTACCTTTATCCGTGCTATCCTCTTCTTCCTCTGCTAAAATCAGCGATGGAATTCTAGGAAGTTGTCCTTGGTGGTGACACATCTCCAAGATTTGCAAACATTGCAAACTTTAGGTAGTCTTCAATCAAATTTAAACGCTTAACAATTAGAACCAGCAGATCATACTGTAGCTTCGACCAATTCGATATGCTTGTACTTATAATCGCTTTCGCTTTAAGATTTTCGTCTAATAGAAATCCTGGTAGTTCTTTCTTTTCTTTTTGTTGAGAAATGTTGAGTTACACAAACCCTAACAATCCATATATATATATATATATATATATATATATATATATATATATATATATATATATATATATATATATATATATATATACAGTTGAGAGAAATCCCAATTATAATCGGCTTCTGAGTTCCGAAAACGGAAGCCCACTTCATACAGAATAAGGAATCTAATGTTGCCGACAGGTCTGCAATTACAATTTATAGTCATTGTATTTAATTCATAGTTGATGTTTAATTTTAGGCAAAATGACCTTCTGGATCCTTTAACCCATTAAAAAATAATATTTTAAATACTTTTTCGGTGAGTGTGTTACACTTGCTCCATGTCAGCTGCCACGTCGGCTGCCACATCTGTCACGTCATTTTTCACATCATTTTGATATATAAAAAATATTAAATATTAAAATAAATAAATAAATAAATAAACAAACAAACTCCCCCTTTCTCTTTCTTCCCCCTTTTCTGCCTTTCCCGTTCTTTCTTTCTCCATTTCTTGTTTCTTCTTCTTTTTCTTATTCTTCTTCTTCCTCCTCTTCGCATTCTTCTTTTCATTTATCATCTTCATCTTGTTATTCTTTTTGCTCTACGAAAAAATTAAAAAGTAAGGGCCGAAAAATTTAAGAAGTATGAAAAGAAAGATTTTTGGATATTTTTGTGATTTGAGTGGTTCAAGAAACTTGAAATTCAATGTAAGACTCAATTTTTATGCTTTCTTTGAATTTTTTGTGATTTGGGTAATTTGAGAAACTTGAAATTCAATGTAAAATTTTAATTTTTATGCTTTCTTTGAAATTTTTGTGATTTGGGTAATTCAATTTTTCTTTTACAATGAACAACAACGACAATATCAACCACAACAAAGACTTGACCAAAAAAAAAAAACAAAGACCCTCTCCAGGGATTGTCTAGATTTGCTGTGCGAAGGAAAAGTGAGGAGTGAGTGCGCAAATGAAAGTAATACGAGGAAAGGGAATGAGGGAGAGACGTTTGGTGCTTTTGATGAGGAAGGCAATGGCTTTTTGAGTTCGAATGGAGAAGTGAAATGGTGGACAATGGAGGGCGATTGTACATTGTTGTTGGCATCAATGGAGGGTTTGAATTTTTTTGAGGAAAAATAGTGAAGTGGAGATGCTAAGGAAAGTGATTTTTTTGTACATTGTTGTTGGTATCAAGTGGGGGTGCTGGGATGAGGCTGAGTGGGGTTGGGGGTGTTGGGACGGGGCTGGGTGGGGTGGGGGTGCTGCGACGGGCCTGGGTGGGGTGGGGAAGTGGCTAGATTGGGGGAGGGGGTTGGGGGTGACCTTTTTTTTATTTTTAAATTTATTATTTTATTAATTTTTTAAAATATTTTTAAATTAAAAAACTAAAAAAAATTGGGTGTCACTTTTTTTTTAAAAAATATTTTAATAAAAAATTGACCAAAAATTGACCCCCACCCTCACCCCCAAGCATGTGACTACACTCTTTTTATCTTAGTCAGCATTTGAATGTCACATAGGCTCGGTCAATGGTCAAAGGATGCAAAATGTTGCTTTTTAATGGGTTAAAGGGTTCAGATGACAAATATGTAAGTAGAAGTGTCCAACTTACAAAACCGATATAGTACAGGGGTCCAGAAGGTCATTTTACCTTAATTTTACTTAATGTATTTTGCAATTTTAGTAAATAACCAAATATGATACTCGGGCTAAGGGTCAAGTTGGTAATTTTTCTTACATCTCCCCTCCTTCTCTCGGAGCCCAGGTATCATATACGCCCCCAAAATAAAGAGCCTTAAATACTAGAAGAAAAGCATATAGATCTAACACGATTAAGTGAATACCTAGTGTTGATTTGGATAAAATATGCAGGGTTCCTCCAAGCAGAAGTCGCTATTTGTAAATGTGACTTTTGTGTCACACACATGTGCCTCTTGGTTAAGTGGCTTGTAGGATTTTCAGAAGATGGAGGAACCTCCACGTCCACGGGTGGGTTTTCACCTTTTGCCCCCTCTTTAGCAGTATTAAAACAAGATGCCTCAAGGTTGACTTGCAGTCTTTGCAAGAAACCAACTTGGTAAGAATTCTTCTAACATTACTGGACACCGTGACTTTTGGTGGTGAAGTTCCATTACCCTCGTCTTCTTTGAAAGTTCAACCAACTTCTGTTTTTTTTTGTTTCTTCATCATCCTCTTTCTAGTTGGCTGCTCAAATGATTTCGTTCGTAGACTCGTCTCCTACGTCTGCGCCTGGTCACCAGAGTCCAACCTTCGTCATCGCCTTCGTCAACTGAAGACCTGTCAGTGTAGACACCTAATTTTTTCCCTCCCAAAGTCCAGTTTTATCTATTTTTAGCTCACCTTACCACGCACCCTCACCCGTATAATTATACTCCATAAAAGGACAAAAATAACAACCCTTAACAAATTTTACCTTATTTTAATCCTATCCTAACAACCTCTCCAATTAAAAGAGGACACCTCACCACCCCACACTCCTATATTCAAGTGATCCCCCTTTCCCTTCACATTTTAATTTCTCTCTAACAGAACAAAGAAAAGGAATTCTTCCATTTCCATTCCATGGATATATACACGCACACACAGTAACCGAATACACAGATCACCCCTCACAGAAATTCCATCACAAGACAGTACAATTCACAATCCATTTTCTTCATCATCCACAGAACAATTTATACATAAGACTCCCTCACAGTACATACTCTCGATCACCATATTCACATACAAACACACATAAAATATACACAGGACTCTCTTCTTCCATTTGGGGAAGAGATACTTTCCACAATCAGAGCTTGCATAGAATTCATCTACATACCACCACCAACAAATATTGAAGAATAATAATAGAGAATACACACACAAAACGCACGGGTACCCATTCACGCACATACCACAGTCTTCTCAACAAGGACTCAATTTCCATCTATTCACAATACACACAGCCACACAGTGAGAGACGGAGAGAGAACAGAAGGTAACGAAGAGAGAGAAGATGAGAGAGTAAAATTGAGAGAGAAGCGAGAGATCGGTGGGGAGAGAGAGAGAATAGGGTCAATAAAGGAGATCGAAATCTAACCTGTTTTCTTCGATCTCTACCATTGCCGAGCTCACCGGAGCTCCGGGGTCACAAAAATAGTAGTTTCGGCGATCAACACCTCAAAAACAGCCCAAAATGCCCAGGAATCTACCAGAATCTGTCCAAATTTCTCTCTCTCTCATGATTTTCAGTTTGGAGTTGGCTCGTTTGAGGTTTCATCTGAGGTTTTTGGATCTGGTTCCATGTTCTAATCGTGTAATTTGGCACAATAAAAGATTTAATCGAGGTCCAATTTTATTCCTTCTCTTCTTTATTTCGTTGTTTATCATGTTCGATGCTATGAATCGAATACGGTGTATTGGTTGATCTGTGATGATGTGAATTGTTGTTTGTTTTGATTCGGTTTTTGATTTTCTTGATTATGGGTTGATTATGGTTTGTGTGATAAAATAATATCTTATTAAGGATTAAGTTGGATTTTTGGGAAAAAGATCGAAAATTGTTAAAAGTGAATATTGATTTATGTTGGTTTAGAGATGATTTCCTGATTCGGAATGAACGCAGACTTTGTTAAGTTCGATAGTATCATGTTTAGGCCGCTGATCGTTAGGCAAACGATAGGGGTAGGCAAACTTATGGATTGTGAAATTGGTGAAATGTTTGAGATATGTGTTGAATGGTTTTATTTACCGCATTTGAATCAATTGTATTCATTTAGCCGGGGACTACCCCGAAGCCATTTGTATTTATTCATCGGGAAATGCCCCGAGGTATCTTGTACCCGGAGGATGTTCGTGATGAAGGTCCGAGGCATCGGGTAAAGCATTGTAGCATGGTTTAGGATTAGTGTAGGTTCACCATTTAGTACCTTTTTTATTTCGAGTTGTAATAGTTGGACTGGACATTATATTTTTTGGATTTGTTTTGTTTCATGTGTTTGATTGATTGTTTTATGTGTTTTATGTGGTTTATACATTTGTAATGTCAAATTAGCCCATATGATCCACCAAGAGACCGTGGTCGATCCACGGAATCGAGGGGTGCCTAATACCTTCCCCTCGGTCAACAAAATTCCTTTGCCGGAACTCTGTTCGCAAACCAGTCTTAAAGAGTCAAATCATTTTGAAAAGAATTTTCAAAGGTGACTTGGCACACTGGATTATGCCAAGTGGCGACTTTGAGTTTTGAATATAATGAATTCTCTTCAAAACAATTTTCAATCTTTTGTCACCTCAATAAATAAAAACCATTTCAAACTTGAAATCAATTTCTTTTTGGTTAAAAAAGGGTGTGACAGTCAGGCTCTAATATTTTTCACTATGTTCTTTAGAACATATTTGTATTGGATCGAGCGAGCCAAAAGTGATAGAGATTTGATAAGAACTGGCCGTCTCATCATCAAAGAAGATCTTTTTCTCATTTTCCAGTTGCATGACTTTGTCTTTAAAGACAAAGTACTTTTCCAGAGGGTGACTCACAAGCCTATGATATTTGCAATAATTAGGGTCATGGGTCCTTCCAGCTTCATAGGGTCGCTTCATATCTAGGAGTTCAATGAGCTTATGCGCAAGGAGCTCATAGAAAATATCAGCAACATCAGAATCAAGGAAGGGATATTCCTTTTCTTGCATCTTCTTCAAAATTTTCTGATTTGGACGTGCTCCAGAAGTCGTTTTTAGACTTTGCTTCTTGCTCACCTTCGTGGTTGTAATACCCCATATTCAAGTACGTGTATTAACATATTCAAGTACGTGTATTGGTCTTATTTATATGGAATTAATTTTTTTTATTTTATTTATACCGAAATTTGCCCGTTGATGGTTCCATACGAAGGTTATTGAATAAGCTTTCCAACGATATAAAGATTTACAAAAACGGATAGGTTTTAGATATAATCGAGCACGTTCAAAACTATAAAACGGTGGCCGGGATATTTGGGAATAGTAAATGAGCAGGAAAATTTTCTGCACACAAACTACTGAGGCCAGCCGAATTTTTGGGTCAACTTCGAACGATCATAACTCCCTTAATATAATGAACTGGGAGATCTTCGACCCGTGAAAAGAAATATCTTTGAGTATTCTTTCCAATGCAATTGGTTTCATCCAAATACAACATCTGAGTAAGGAGTTATACTCATTTTACTTCAGCCTATTAAAACAGATTTTTATGGTCAACTTTAAACGACCATAAATCCTTGTACAGGACGAACTGGGTGACCTACTTTATATGAAATGAAAGCCCTTTGAATTATCCTTCCAACGATACCAATTTCACCTAAATCCGATATCGGAGCAAAGAGTTATGGTCGATCTACTTTAGCTTATCAAAACAGTCCAGCAAAGGACAGATTTGACATTATTTAAATTTTAAAGGCATTTTGGTCATTTCCTATTATATTATGGACGGGAATATGTGTATATATACATGTATATGAGTTCAAAAACTCATTTTCATCATCAATCATTGAGAAAGAACAAACCCTAGCCAAATTTGACCTTTAAATTACTTTTGATTCAACCGTATAAATTCCAAAATAATCTGATAACTGCGTTTGTCATCTCGAGAGCTTCAAATGGCACCTATTATTTGTGCAAACAGGATTGCATAATCAAGAGGTGAATTCTAAGGTATGAATATTGTTTGCCTTTGTTCTTTTCCATATGTATATGTGTGATAGAGGATTATATGTATTAGTTGTTATTGAAAGGTGATGAAAATAGGGTTATGGACTATTTTGCATGGTTTGGTTGTATTGAATTATATAAGGTGGATATGGTAATTGAGTTATGGAAGGTGGATATGTTAATTGAGTTATGGAAGGTGGATATGGTGATATACTATTGAATTGATGATTATTTATGTCTATGGCTCAATTTGGTTTAATGGATTGGTTGGAAGGATAAATAAATCCAAACTTGATATTGGAGGATGTTGTATGAATATGCATGGCACGTGATTGTAATTGGAGTATAATAGGGTTAAAGTGACACCCTTTATGGTGTAATTAAGACTTACTACTTAACCACTAGTTTGGTGAATTCAAATAATTGAAGTGTGACGTTTGGTCGCTAATACTAGATTGTTATATATGTTCATTGTAGATAAGTAATCCAAAAAGACGGAAAGTCCATTTGGGACTGGTATTGAAGGTTGACAGTCAGGTATGTAACACATACTCTATACCATATCTTTGGCATGAAAGTGAACAATTGTTCTATTAAGAAAGTTTCCAAAGTTATTCAATAACATGTGATCCATAATGGTTTTGTATGATGTCCTACGTTACCAATGAACTTGTTTCCACCCTACAAGATGTCAAGACATTCCAATACTTACTTGTTTTCCAAATCTTACATGTTTATTGCACTAATGAATGTCAGAAGGTATCCGGTTACTCAAACAAGATCCATGTGCTATTAATGACTCCAAAACGTTTCATTGATATACCAATAAGTTCCTACTTCATTGTTATGGCATTGATGACTCCAAAACACTTCATTGATGTGCCAATGAGTTCTTACTTCATTGTTATTGCATTGATGGTTTATTTATATGTCTCTTATTGATGTATCATTGTTTCAAAGTATCAAAAATGCGGTGGCGACCGAAATAACAATCTCAAAGATTAATTGAACTAAGTGATGGAAGTTCTCTCTTATCGGGTGGTATCCCAGGGGCATAAGCCTATCATGGGTCGATCCCTATTTATGTATTTATGGGTGGTATCCTAGGGGTATAAGCCTATCATGGGTCGATCCCAGTCGATATGTACTGGGGGCAGCCTAATGGTCACAGTACAATACAGTAATGATTACAAAGATGATAAGAACGAAGGTAAAGTGATTGAATAAATACAATGTACAGGTTGTCACAAGTTCTAGTAAGTGTGGTCCACTCCTATTACGATTTATTCACTTGTTTCTGATTTCTATTGAGCTCCTATATCATATGTGATTATCTACAACTTTACATACTCAGTACATATTTCGTACTGACGTCCCTCACAGGGGACCTGCATTTCATGCTACAGGCACAGGTACCTCAGCTCATACACCGCACAAGTAGGAGCCAGGATATCCAACTGCTTTTGGTGAGCTCCAATTTGCTTCGAGGCTTTCCGTGTCATATCCAGTCACTTTTGGTATTGTATAGAAGTTAGTTATATGGCGGGGTCTGTCCCGACCTTAGTTAAACTCTGTGTATTGTCTAGAGGCTTTGTAGACCTAATGTACAGTCAAGGTGGTGTTTTGTTAATAGACGTGATGGCTCCAACGGCCAAGTACTGTATATACATATATATGTGTGCTCGAGTTTATACAGGTGATTATTTCCTTTTATATGCGACATGATGTTGTCCGAACTTTGGGTTGTCATAGAGGTATACATGGGAAGTATAAGGTTATGAGCCGGTTCTCTCGGGCCTCCTCGGTTACGGGTGCCAGTCCACCCCAATAGGATTTGAGGTGTGACAGTGGTGACCTTCACAGGAGACACATCAACATTAATGGACTCCTTGTTTTCATTTTTGGGGTAAAACATGCCCCATCTTTTGGATTTCTGCTTATCCTTTCCCCTTCGGGGTCATAGATAGGCGTTTCTCCCTTTTCAATAGAAGACATGCTCAAATTCATATCGTAAGTACAGGTAGCTAACTCTTCAAAGGATTTAGGCTTAATGTCTTACAAAATGTAGAGAATCTCCCAGTGCATTCCTTGGACGCACATCTCTATTGCAGAAGCTTCGTTAAGCCTATCTTTAAAGTTTAGGCTAATATTTCTCCATCGATTGATGAATTAAATGATTGGTTCATCCTTTATTTGTTTAGTATTTGTGATCTCTTCCATGCTCACTGTACGCCTTGTGCTATAAAAGCGATTCAGGAACTCATGCTCCAATCGCTCCCAACTATTGATAGAGTTAGGCTTGAGGTTCGTATACCAATCAAAGGAATTTCTCTTTAGGGAAGAACAAAATATTTGATAAGATAGTCACCGTAAGTTTCAGCATTATTACATGTCTCAACAATGTGTGCAACATATTGTTTTGAGTTCCATTTGCCCTCAAATTGTTGAAATTTGAGAAGTTGATAACCGGCAAGCATTTTGAGGCTATCTATTCTCTCAGTGTAGGGATCGGCATACGCAAGGGAAAACTTGGTGACAACATCATACTTGTCTTTGAGGGTCCCTTTAATGAATTCCTTCAATTGCTCAATCGGGATCATTCCCTTAGAAAAAACCTGTACTTTTTTAGTTGGTGGTGTTTGTTTCATAGGATGTTCTGTCTCATGAGCCTCTGTAGATTTTCCAGGTGCGTGGCTAGACTCTCCGTCTATCAGGCCTTTCATTCTATCAATTATCTTATCAATCCGAGCATTTTGATTCTAAACATATTTGGTTAGGCCCTCAATTGCCTTTGTCAGATTCTCAAGTTGCTCCTCCATAGATGAGGCATCAGTCAACATTACTTGAATGATCATTGGTGACGTTAGGGAGTAATAGGGATTGTTGCTTAAGTTGATCTTTAAAGTTCTCAGCTTATGCGGTGTAAGTGGCGATGAAGCGTTTATTGAACGACCATCACTTTTTGAGCCTGAATATTTAGAACCTGAGTGCTCAAGTAGAGCTAGAATCTTCTTAAGTGATTCCGCCACACTGCTTCCTCCTTCCGAAGCACTTGCATTGGACTTCTTTTCTTTTAGGATTAAAGATCTAAAAATTAGAGTTAGTTCGGATGACACTGGATGTGTTTATTGTCCTAGAAAGCCTGCCTTGCTCCTTGTGACAGCTCCTAAGCTTTCGAAATTAACACCAAGGATGCTTTCTACTTCAGCAGAGAACTTTGAACCAGCAGCCTTGAAGCAGTTGATTGAGAGTTGACCTTCTTGGAAGTCATTTCGTTGTTCTTAAAATTTGAAGTATGAAAAGTTAAGATGAGTGGTAGAGATTGTTCCATTGGGCGTGCCAGAATTTGTTGGACAATAAAATTCTCGAGACCGAAAATAATAATAATCGAGACAAGAAAATATTGCAACAATCAATTTATTAATTTCAACGTGAGTGTTACAATCTCTATGAATCTTCTGATTTGCCTTTTAAAATATAAATTCAAGAGCTTAAAGCTTAATCTTGAATTTGAACTTAATTTGTTGATTTCAAGGGCTTAAAGTTTAATCTTGAATTTGAACTTGATTTGTTGATTTGAGGGACTTTATCTTGACTTGTGCTTAAATTCAAGGGTTTTTGAGCTTGTTCTTGAATATTGCGGTCTTGATCTTGAATCTTGATGAACTTGATTTGAATGCTTAAGCTTTGTAGAGAAATTACATCGTTTGATCCATGATCTTTCTCTTGCTTCTTGTTAGAGTTCTGGAGGGTCTTTTTTTGAATTATGAGACTCCTATTCATAGTTGTGGAAAGAGAAGAGTCATGATGAAGATGAACTTCCTTTGACCAATCAGATTTGAGTGTCATGACACCTTTTATGGGTTTTGATTTCATTGGACCTACTGCATCATTTTGACATGTGGCATAGTCCTATTGGCTCATTTCATTGACTTGGCATGCCACATCATTTGACACGTGGCACTTATTTGGGCCTCTCTAATATGAAAATATCTTGGGCTTAGTAAAGTGGACTCATTATTTGTAGCCCAAATTAATGGACTAACCCAATAAATATTGGACCTTATTTAAATCTATACATGTTTGGACTTAAATAATTAATCCAATTATATTAACTCACAATATTTATTTGGGACTAATATATTTTGAATTTAATATAATCCGAATTTCGTACGGATTTAAATTTAATAAAATTTCAGCGCCCAAGTATATACCAAGTCAATACATATATGTCATGTGTTTAAATTTATAATTCATGTTACTTAACCATGATTAATAAACATGCATTTTACTTAATTTAATTACTTAATCATAATAAAAAATATTAATTTAATGTATACGCGCAATACGCGTAAGTTGTCCTAGTTAGGTGAGGATATTTTTAATTGTCAAAAAATATATTGTGGGTTTCATTTCATTATAACCTCCTTTTCTTGAGTTAATTCCTCAAAATGTCGCTGAACTTGTGTAAACATCCCACTAAAGTAACTTTTGTTTCTTTTAGGATAATATTGTCACTAAACTATACACTTCTTTCCATTATAAGGTAAAACTAAGAACTTGTTAAGGATATGTATGGAGAACCACAAGGAAAGTGAAATTATATATAGTTACATAGTTCAATTCTCAATTAGAAATAGAGAATTAGGTGCAATTACGTGATGTAATTACAAAGTTACATTTTATTTCTTTTTTTTTTTTAAAATAAAATTAATATCCTTATCTTTTAAATTTCTTTTTTATTTTTATTATTTTAATTTCTTTTTTCTTTTTACTTTTTTCATTTTACATTTTTATCTTTCATCTCTTTTCTTCTCATTTTCCAACCTTTACTTCTTATGATTCAATATAATTACTCATATTTATTTCCTCATTTAGCGCATTATTATATTTTTATTCTAGTGTTTGAATTAAAGTATAGTATTTCATTATTGAATGAGATGACTTATGTGTTTTTCCTTTCATTTGAATTATTTACTCGTTGGAATTTTATATAAGAGTATTGTATTTTTTTCTTGAATTTTCAATTTGTGTTTTGTTTTATGTTTCAATTTATTTGTTTTAGTACTATAGACTTGTTATTTTATATTGCATGTCACTTCAAATTGTCGAGTTAATTTTTCAAATTGCCATTGCACTTGTGCAAACATCCTACTAAAGTAACTTTTATTAATTTCTTTCAGGAAAATATTGTCATTAAACTATGTACATCTTTCCAAAATAAGGTGAAACTAAAAAATAGTTAAGGATATATTTGGAAAGCCATAGAAAAATTGAAATTATATGTTATTAGATAATTTGCAGTGACATGCAATATGAAATAGTATGTCTATACTACTAAAACAAATAAACCGAAACATAGATTCAAAATCCAGGAGAAAAAAATAATACTCTTGTATAAAATTCCGAAGAGTAAATATAATTCAGAAGAACGAAAAACACATAAGTCTATAATCTCATTCAATAATAAAATACTAGTTTAATTCAAACACTAGAATAAAAATTATAAAAATGCAATAATGCGGTAAATAAAGAAAAAAAATATGAGTAATTATATTGAATCATAAGAAGTAAAGTTGAAAAATGAGAAGAAAAGAGATGAAAGATAAATAATGTAAAATGAAAAAAAAAAGTAAAAATAAAAAAGAAATTTAAAAGAAAAAGATATTAAATTTTATTTTAAAAAATAAAATGTAACTTTGTAATTACATCACGTAATTGGACCTAATTCTCTATTTGAAATTGAGAATTAGACTATGTAATTACATCTAATTTCACCTTTCTTGTGGTTCTCCAAACATATCCTTAACAATTTTTTAGTTTTAACTTATAATGGAAAGAAGTGCATAGTTCAGTAATAATATTGTCCTAAAAAAAACAAAAGTTACTTTAGTGGGATGTTTACATAAGTTCAATAACATTTTGAGAAATTAACTTCCTTTTCTTTTCTCACCCCTCCACCCCGACCTCTTCCAATTCATCTCTCTGCTATAACCTAGGATATTTTAATTTTTTTAAATTTAAATTTACTCATGATATTTCATTGCACAAATTAAAATAACATAATTACAAGCTCAAAGGACAGCAAAAAGTTGTAATGGACATTTGGTCGTGAAATAAGAAAATTACTTTATTTATAAATTTTAGAATTGAAATTAAAGTTGTGTTGGTCATACCTTTTGTAATAAAGGTTCCATTCGGCTATAGATAGTATTCATTATATTTTAGAATGCATTTTCACTTTATTCCAAAATACTTGTTTGGCCATAAATAAATTAAATACAACTTGGAATTATATTTGAGAATTTGAAAAACATCTCAAGAGGTATTTTCACTACTTTTGATTTCACTTTTTGCTTTATTATTTTTTTTTAAAAATATTTTTTTATATTCATAAAATAACTCCACTTCATAAAATTTTATTTTTAAATTTATTTTCACTTTTTATATTTTTTTAAAAAACAAATCAACTCCAAAAATACTATAATCAAAATCAAATACAACTCAACTCTATTTTTAACTTTAAAAATATCAAATAATGTGAATATATTTTTTATTTTCATGGTCGAACGTCTACTTAGAATTGAAAGTTAGATTGTAAAAATAAAACCTTTAAGATAAATTTCATCAATGATTATTCAACTTTAAGTTTATAAAAAATAATCTTTATTTTCTTATTACATAAAAGTTATCTAACCTTAAAGTTATTACACATATTACTTTATCACATAGGGTGTGTTTGGTAATGAGAACTTTCGTTGAATGAAAATATTAAAATAAAAATAAATAAATTATTAGAGCAAATAAATCAAACATTTATTTAAACCAAAAAATGAAAATATTGTAAAGTAGCTATATAAAAGAAATGTAAAATATGATAGAAATAGATAGAAGAAAATAAAAAGACATCTAGGACTTTGACTTCTTTTTATGATAGTGAAATGTATCATTCCTATTTGATAATATAATAAAGGATCTTTACACAACTTTTGTCTGTCATGTACTTCCTTCGTTCCATTTTACCCTTCTCAAATTGGGATGATATAACTATTAAAAAAATAATGATTGGTAATGTAACTTTATCATTTTGCTCCTCTTAATTGTGTGTTGTTGTTAGTTTGGATGGATATTTAATACCAAAGTATCATTTATATTTTTAATGGTGTATTTTTAATGGTACTCCTCTTTACAACATTTTTCAAAAATGTTAATAACAAGGAGTAATTAATTACACTAATAGTATAATGGGGAAAAAAATTGTCTTGTGAGTAAAATGGGATATCAAATTAAAAAATTTAAGACGAATAAAATGGAACGGAGGAAGTAATAATTTGGCCTCTCAAACATAATTATATCTATAATTTATAATCTATAATTAATCTATATCTATAATTTATAATATATTAAAAGTGTGAAAACTATTTTTTTTTTTTTTTTTTTGCTTTTACTGTAATCCCTTGGTTTTTAAATTTTGCAGCCTCAGTACATCTGTCTAACGCTATGTCCAAGCTAGAATGAGTGCCTCCACTGTTTCTCTCTATGTGCCAAAATGAAAATTCACCAGCTAAGACTTTTAATCACCAGGTGTAGCAAGGGATTCATATTGAGGTGTGCCTTAAGCTGTTGACAGTAAGTTTTCAGTCATTACCTGAGCATTCACCAACACCTAGACCAGACCAAACCACACCATTCACCAACACCTAGACCAGATCAAGCCTATACACCAATGCCAACACCACACCCAAACCATTCACCAACACCCAGACCAGATCAAGCTATACACCAACGCCAACACCGCACCCACACCATTCATCAACACCCAATCCCAGACTAGACCAGACCAAACGACACACCAATGCCAACACCACACCCACACCCGCACCATTCAGACGAAACCACACGCCAACACCAACACCCACACCCACACCACACCCACACCAACACCAACACCATTCAGCATTCCCCCCCCCCCCCCCCACACACACACAATTCACCATAACCCATAACCCACACCCACACAATACAATACAATAAACTAAAATACAATAAAATAAAATACAAACATGGATACCATATTAGGGACCCGCAGCAGTATGAAGTCACAACCCATTACACTCGGAAAAACATTTTAACATTTTTGCAAGTATCGCACGAATACCGAAAATTGAGATGATTATCTTTGCCACATCGATATCCACACTAACACTAATACCACACTAGCACTAACACTAACACTACAATAAAATAAAATACAAACATTTATACCATATTAGTGACCAGCCGCAATATGACGTTCCAACGCGATTGCAATTGGAAAAACATTCTTGCAAGTCTCACACGAATACCTAAAATGGACGTGATAATCTTTAACGGCATTGTTATGTTGTTTGATACCAGAAAATGAATACTTTTCTTCTTCACAATGGCTAAATATTGCAACTTTAAAGGAAACATGTCTTTTTCTCTAGTATATATATACGATTTGTTAGAACTTATAAGTTTTAAAGAAATACTACACCATATTAAGCACAATAATGTTGAATTAGTCGGAGCGATCGTCTGCAAATGTTCAGAATGTGCTAATTATGTTATCACAGTAAAATATAATACTCTGTTTAGGATAAAAAAAAAAATTCTTTATGTTCTGTGCTAAATGTCTTGTATATAAAATTTTGTTACCTAATTATATTTAAGTATTTTATATTTTTACTTTAATTTTTGCCGCATAATAAATAAAAATTTCCAATCATTTACAATCTCATTATCCATAATTGTTACCATTTACTTCTCATGATTCGAGAACAATAGGATTTCTTACTTTTGACTAGTTACCAAGTTTTGACTTTATCGATCAGGTTATTTCTCACAAGTTTACTGCTAATATTTATATTGGTTAAAATTAATTCAAGATAATAAGATGTAGTCATTTTTTTACAATACATTTTGTTGGATGATGTTGTATAATATTTTATTTGCTAATATGAAGATGCGCATAGTTTAATTCAAAATTTTAATAATATAAAAGGTAGATAGTTTTTTCTATAAAAAATAATTTTAATATAAACTTTATAATATTTAAACAAAAATAAAATTATAAAATTCATCATTAATTAAAAGCTTTTGGACCTCAAATTTTTGTAGATCTCCCCCTCGAGCCACCCCTAATAATATGGTATATATATACACATTTCTTTCTATCAATAACAATATTGCTTAATTTCTTCTTTGTTAGTATTGTTTTTTCCTTTTTGGTATATTTGCATGAAACTCTGTTCATTTTCTTTCTTTCTCAATTTGATAGGAAAACACAATAGGTTTTACTTACGGTCATTATTAGGTCTTAAAATTTACGACGGATTACTTGAAAATTAGAAGTTGGCTACTCACTGATTCTTGTACGTAATTTCTTTTTTACGGTCACACACTAATTTTGAAATAAAATAATAACTTTTATATAGCCAAATGGAATTACCTCTTTCTATTGTGTGCCTGAATTTTTTTTATGGCGGATGAGATGATGGGTGAGTACGGTTAAAATTTACACGCAGCGGATGTATATATATCAAGTCAATACATAAATATTCAACAACAACAATAACATACCCAGTGTATTCCCACCTAGTGGGGTCTGGGGAGGGTAGAGTGTACGCAGACCATACCACTACCTCAAGAGAAGTAGAGAGATTGTTTCCGATAGACCCCCAGCTTAGGACCAATAACAGTATAACAAATACAAAAAGTAAGCGGATACAAACTAGTATGACACACAAAACAAACTAACAGTATAACAAACACAAAAGATAAGCGCATAATAAACTAGTACGGGATGCAAAAAAGCCAACACCAGTAACCCCAAAAACTACAGCCCATCACTACGAACCAGAAACTCTAGACCCAAAGGAGCACTCCCCTATTACTACCGTCGTACTCCTACCCCCTAACCCTGTACCCTAATCCGCGTCCTCCACACCTTCCTATCAAGGGTCATGTCCTCTGTAAGCTGTAATTGCTCCATATCATGCCTAATCACCTCCCTCTAATATTTCTTCGGTCTACCTCTAGCCCGTCTAAAACCATCCTGATACAAGTGCAACTAGCTCAAGACCATTCACATGTAGCCAAGCTCGAGAGGTACAAAAACTCCAAGCCATGTTCATGCAAATGGCCGTGTGTGAGTGTGTAATTAATTCATCTAAGGGATTCCATGTTTTGAAGTGTGAAGAGGGCCTTTGAAGTGTAAGTTTATTACACTCCAAAGCCACCCAAGACCAAGGCTAGAATGGTCATTTTCCTTTCATTTTGTGGAGTACTATAAATAGACAATGATAGGGCTATTTCTTGGACTTAGTTTATTTTTATTATGGAAGAAACACAAGTCTTGTAATATTTTGAGAACTTCTCTCTCTTGTTCTTGAGAGTGAACCCAAAACTAGACAATAAAGTGTAGTAACACTTTTGTTGTTCTTTGGCTATAAACTTGGGGGTCTTGAGGTTCATGAGTTCCTCTTGATTCAAGTAAGAATTTGGTATAAATATCTTTTAGTCATATGGTCCTAATCTTCATGTTAGGGTTCTTAGATTCTAGGATATTTTGTGTCAAGTTACTATCCATTATTTTGTAATCTTGTTGTTTGTATCTTGATATAGTCAAGCCGTGTGGGGCTCTTTCGATTCACTATAGTTATTGCAATCTTGTGTTATTTATCTATCTTGTTGAATATTGTCGTTGTTGCCTTGAAAACCTAGAGAAGACGAGCGGGGCCTTTGATTCTCTAGTGATGTTGTTCTTGCTGTTCTCTTGATTCCTCGTTGTAAGTTTGATCTTTTGTATCATTTGGTATCAAAGCTCAAGGCTTGATTTTGTTCTTACAAAACCAATCTTGGGAAGCTCTTACCAAAAAGTGTGTTCTTGAATATTTTGGTCAAAAATTGGTTGTAGATCTACAAAAGATTTTACTTGTTTAGTTTGTTTCTTGTGTTGGTTTCTTCCCCACCAACACAAAAAAGTGTCTAAATCTAAATTTGAAAACTTAAAATGGCCTTAAGTTTGACTTGTGTTGGATGTTGGAGTGCCATTGTGGTGTATTGTTGTTTTGTTCTTGAAGGTGTTGATGTTGTGTTCATCTTAAAAGTTTCTCTTCATCCTATCTCTTAAAAGATCAATAGATCCAAAAAAGTTGCAAGACAAAATTGAAAAAGTTGTTTGTGAGAAGACTTGCCAACATCACCTTTCTAGACTTGACAACCACTTTTCCCTTAAAACAAGGAACCTTGTCTTGTGGAACTAAAGGTCAAACATCACCTTTTGAGTTTGAAAAAGTTAAAAAAAAAAAGTTACAAACTTTATGTTTCCCTCCCAATAACTAGTCATCCATTACACATGATATAAAGAGACCAAGGCTTCAAGTTGATGAACAACGTATGTGGGCCCGTGGCCAGTGACATGCTGACTAAGTCACCCTAGTTACTTTTCACATAATAATTAAGCTCAAATTTGGATGTTCTAGTTTCTAATTATTGATTCCTAGTTTCATATAATTGACTTGAGAACTAATTAACAAACTACTACATTCCTACTAGCTTGTCAATTAGCCCTTTGAAGCTTTGTGTTCGTGTCAACATTTGTTTGTGTGCTTTTATCATTTGAATACGTTGTAACTCTTGGCTCTAGTCCAATGAGAATTCTTTGAGTTTCAAAAAAGAATCCATTCTAGACAAGAGCATACTCATACCTTAAGGATTCATGGGTTACTAGCCAATCTACAACACTTGTGCAGCTTGAGTGTGTGTGAACCAAGAGAGTGTGAGTGAGGAGAGGTTTTAAACTAACTTATTTGTTGCTTGTATAGGTGATACCTTCATAATGGAGGGAACCACGTCTCAAACCGTGGATTCTAATGAAATGGAGAATATGAGGGTCACTCTTGAGGCTATGACCCGAACTCTTGAAAGGTTAAGTACGGAAGTGGGAGCCATAAGGGGAGAAGTAATGACTATTAGGAGGTTAGAACACGTGGAGATTCAAAGAAACTCTCACCCTTCTACCCCTCGACATGTTTCCTCAAGTGGACATGATAGAAATTCCTCCACCACTATTACTCCCGAAACATGGCCACAATTGCCAAAATCCTTCACTAGCTCCACTAAATACCGCAAGCCAAATGACCCATAACCCCCTAACCCGAGACTCCAATAGACCAACCCATTCTCATCACCCCTCATGTAAGCCTCATCAAAGGCTCCATACCCTTCATAATCCACTCTACCATATTCTTCAAAGTGGACGGGATGGTTTTGGACATTTGGGACTTGATTTGGAGGAATTGTATTTTATGGAAGTGGTGGTATTTGGTTTAGTAGAGCTTGGAAGAGAGGGTTTGGATTTAGTGGAGGTATTGGATGCCCAAGTCCTTCTTGTGGAACTTGAGGAGTTTGTGAAAGGGAAAATACCATCGAAGGTATTTTCCAAGCGGCTCTTGAGATGGAAAGAGAACTGAAAGAGAGGTCGTCGTTCGAAGCAAAGGGACAATCGACCTCGGGTTGGCTAAGGGGCAAGGATATGGTTCAATCCTCTTCGGTTTGGCCAAAAAATAAGGACCAACTCACCATTACTAGGCTGACCGAGCCCAAAATAGTCCCCAAAATTCCTTCGAGGCAAGAAGTTCACAAGTATCCTAATCCTAAAGGGTTCCAATGCTTCAAGTGCCAAGGTTGGGGGCATAAAACCAATGAATGCCCTAACCGACGCAATGTAATCCTAAGAGAAGGTAGATTGTATTTCCTTGGTGAAGAAGTGGGTGTTGAAAGAAAGGAAAATAAGGCCGAGCCTCAAGATGGAAAGGAAACGGAGGTTATGCCACATAATGATGATGATGGGGAAGATGTTTATCCGCAAGAAGGAGAGTGTGTTGTTCCAAACTTTGTAGTGAGGCGTGCCATGATTAGTAAGGCAATAGATGATCCTATCCAATGGGAGAATCTATTCCATACTAAGTGCCTTGTGAAGGATAATGTGTGCACTTTGGTGATAGATAGTGGTAGTTGTGCAAATGTTGTTAGTGTTGTTGTGGTGAACTTCTTGAAATTGCCCACTACACTTTATACTAGCCCTTATAAGTTACAATGGTTGAATGAATGTGGTGAATTGAAAGTCATGAGGCAATGAGTGATACTGTTTAAGGTAGGAAACTACCACGACGAAGTGCTTTGTGATGTAATACCAATGCAAGCGTGTCACTTGTTGTTAGGTAGACCTTGGCAATATGATAGGTCTACCAAACATGATGGGAGGTCTAATCTATATACACTTGAGAAGGATGGCCGAAAGGTCACACTTCATCCACTTTTGCCTTCATAAGTGAAGAGTTGCATCAAAGGATGAGAGAATTGAAAAAAAAAGGGAAGAAATCCAAAAATAAAGAAAAGAAGGGGGAAACCGTAGGTGGGGTAGGGGGTATCCGGTGCTTCCTCAACATCAAATGGAAAAGAAAATATGGTGATGTTGGTTATAAAGAAAGAGCTCTTTGTGGATCATGATAAGGACACACCCATGCTTCTTTTGGAACATTGTTTTAACACTAACCCCACTAATTCTTCTATTTCTCCTTTGATTTCTCTTATGTTGCAGGATTATGAAGATGTTTTTCCCAAAGAACTTTTGCAAGGGTTGCCCCCACTTTGGGGTATTGAGCATAAAATTGACTTTGTGTCGGGTTCACAATTGCCAAACAAACCGGCTTATAAAAGCAACCCTACGGACACCAAAGAACTACAACGAAAAGTTAAAGAACTTCTCAACAAAGGTTACATTGAAGAGAGCATGAGTCCATGTGCGGTTCTGGTATTATTAGTGCTAAAGAAGGACAGAACTTGGTGTATGTGTGTGGACTGTCGAGCCATCAACAAGATTACGGTAAAATATCATCACCCTATTCCTAGATTAGATGACATGCTTGATGAGTTGAATGGTTCTTGTATATTTTCCAAGATAGATCTTCAGAGTGGTTATCACCAAATTCGTATGCAACCCGATGATGAATGAAAAACCACCTTCAAGACCAAATTTGGTCTCTATGAATAGATGGTTATGCCATTCGGCCTAACCAAGGCTCCAAGTACTTTCATGCGGTTAATGAATCATGTGATGAAGCTTTTTATTAGAAAGTTTATTGTTTATTTTGATGATGTCTTGGTATATAGCAAGTCCATAGATGAGTATGTATTGCATTTACAAAGTGTCTTTGATGTGCTTAGAAAAGAGAAGTTGTATGCCAATCTTGAAAAGTGTTCCTTTGGTGTTAATGAAGTTGTTTTCTTGGGTTTTGTTGTTAGTTCAATAGGGGTCGAAGTGGATGAATCCAAGATAGATGCTATAAAAAATTGGCCAATCCCACAAACCGTTGGTGAAGTAAGAAGCTTCCACGGGTTGGCTAGTTTTTATAGAAGGTTTGTCAAAGGATTTAGCACCATATCCGGCCCCTTGACCGAGGTCATTCGGAAAGACCAACCCTTCAAGTGGGGTGAAGAGCGAGCTAAGGCTTTTAAAGCTTTGAAAGCTATGCTCATTTCCGTGTCTTTGTTACAATTGCCCAACTTTGATAAGACGTTTGAAGTTGAATGCGATGCTAGTAAAGTATGGATAGGGGCTGTTTTGATGCAAGACTTAAAACCCATTGCTTATTTTAGTGAAAAGCTCAAGGGTGCTACTCTAAACTACTCCATGTATGATTTAGAGTTGTATGACTTGATTAGAGCATTGGGCAATTAGCAACACTACTTGTGGCCCAAGGAATTTGTGATCCAGAGGGACCATGAATCCTTGAACCACCTATGGGCATAAGACAAGCTTAACAAATGGCACGCCAAATGGATTGAGTTTCTAGAAACCTTACCTTATGTTATTCAATACAAGAAGGGTAAGGACAATGTGGTTGCCGATGCCTTGTCTAGAAAACATGTACTTGTGTCCACTTTGTCTTCAAAGTTAATGGGTTTTGAGAGCCTAAAGAAATTGTATCCTGAGGATCCTCACTTTACTTCTATCTTTAGGGAATGCAAAGAATTGGGTAGGGACAAGTGGGTTTCGGATAGGGGTTCAAATCCTTATGCCAAGTTTGATGGTTACTTGTTTAAAGGTAGACGATTGTGTGTACCTTCTAGATATTGGAGAGAATTGTTTGTGATGGAAGCACACGATGGCGGTCTAATGGGTCATTTTAGGATTGACAAGACCCTCGGGATATTGGAGGAGCAATTCTATTGGCCTAAAATGCACAAGGATGTGGCTAGGATTTGCGGCCAATGTGTAGATTGTGAGAGAGACAAGTCTCGGCTCATCCCTCACGGGTTATATACCCCGATTCCCACTCCTTTACATCCTTGGATTGATATATCTATGGATTTTGTGTTAGGATTGCCGAGGACTAGACAAGGTAGGGATAGCATTTTTGTTGTGGTTGATCGGTTTTCTAAGATGGAACACTTTATTCCTTGTTCAAAACGTGAAGATGCGTCAAGTGTGGCTTCTTTATTTGTTGAAAATGCTGTCAAATTGCATGGTGTTCCAAGGACCACTGTAAGTGATCGGGACTCTAAGTTCCTTAGTCACTTTTTGAAGTCAATGTGGGGTGGGCTTGGCACTAGATTGCTATTCTCTACTTCTTGCCACCCACAAACCGATGGCTAATCCAAGGTTGTAAATAGGATTTTGGTTTCTATGTTATGATCAATGGTTAAAGGCAAAATGACTTCAAAGGAGGACCACCTACCTTTGGTGGAATTTGCATACAATCGGGTTATACACTCAAGTACGGGAATGACTCCCTTTGAGTGTGTATACGACATCAACCCCCTCACCCCTTTGGATTTAAATTCTTTTCCAAGTGATCTTATGATTAGATTAGACGAAAGTAAAAAGGCCAAAGCCATGAAGAAATTGCATGAGAAAGTGAGGCAAAAACTTGATTAGAAAAATCAAGAGATTGCTAAGAAAGCAAACAAGGGAAGAAGAAAGCTTATTCTTAAAACGGGTGATTGGGTTTGGGTGCACCTTAGAAAATACCGGTTTCCTTCACAAAGAAAAATCAAGTTTATGCCGAGGGGTGATGGTCACTTTCAAGTACTTGAAAGAATCAATGATAACGCCTACAAAATTGACCTTCCTCTGAAATATCAAGTGCACAACACCTTCAACATATGTGACCTCTCTCTTATTGCCACGGTTGAGGATGAACATCCACCGAATTCGAGGACAAATTTCCTTCAAGATGGAGAGGATGATACAAGTGCAACTAGCTCAAGACCATTCACACGTAGCCAAGCTCGAGAGTTACAAAAACTCCAAGCCATGTTCATGCAAATGGCCTTGTGTGAGTGTGTAATTAATTCATCTAAGGGATTCCATGTTTTGAAGTGTGAAGAGGGGCTTTAAAGTGTAAGTTTATTACATGCCAAAGCCACCCAAGACCAAGGCTAGAATGGTCATTTTCCTTTCATTTTGTGGAGTACTATAAATAGACAATGATAGGGCTATTTCTTGGACTTAGTTCATTTTTATTATGGAAGAAACACAAGTCTTGTAATATTTTGAGAACTTCTCTCTCTTGTTCTTGAGAGTGAATCAAAAACTAGACAACAAAGTGTAGTAACACTTTTGTTGTTCTTTGGCTATAAACTTGGGGGTCTTGAGGTTCATGAGTTCGTCTTGATTCAAGTAAGAATTTGGTGTAAATATCTTTTAGTCTTAGGGTCCTGATCTTCATGTTAGGGTTCTTAGATTCTAAGATATTTTGTGTCAAGTTACTATCCATCATTTTGTAATCTTGTTGTTTGTTTCTTGATATAGTGAAGCCGTGTGGGGCTCTTTCGATTCACTATAGCTATTGCAATCTTGTGTTATTTATCTATCTTGTTGAATATTGTCGTTGTTGCCTTGAAAACCTAGAGAAGTTGAGTGGGGCCTTTAATTCTCTAGTGATGTTGTTCTTGCTGTTCACTTGATTCCTTGTTGTAATTTTGATCTTTTGTATCACATCCATAGCCAGAGTCTCACACCTCCGCACTGGAGCATCAGGGCCCCTCCTCATCATATGCTCGAACCAACGTAGCCTAACTTCTCGCATATTATTCTCCACCGAGGCAACTCCCACCTTATCCTGAATAATCTCATTTCTCACCCTATCTTTCCTGGTATATCCACACATTCATCGCAACATTCTCATCTCCGCCACCTTCACCTTTTGGATGTGGGAGTTCTTAACTGGCCAACACTCTGCTCCATACAGCATAGCCGTCCGGACTACCACTCTGTATAACTTACCTTTAAGCTTCGGGGGAACCTTCTTATCACAAAGGACTCCCGAAGCGAGCCTCCACTTCAACCACCCTGCCCCAATACGATGCGTGACGTCCTCGTCAATCTCACCATTACCTAAATTATAGACCCCAGATAATTAAAACTCTCCCTTTTCTGGATGGCCTGAGAGTCTAGCTTCACAACCACTCCATCTTCTTGTGACATATTACTAAACTTACACTCCAAGTACTCCATCTTTATTCTACTTAACTGAAAACCTTTAGATTCAAGCGTCTGTCTCCAAACCTCCAACTTATCATTAACTTCACCCCGAGTCTCGTCGATCAGAACCACATCATCTGCAAATAACATACACCAAGGCACCTCCCCTTGAATATGTCGCGTCAAAATATCCATCACCAAGGCAAAAAGAAACGGGCTAAGAGTCGATCCCTGGTGCAATCCTCTCAAAACTGTGAAGTGCTCTTAATCTCCACCTACCGTCCTCACACGAATCTCAATACATAAATATTATGTGTTTGAATTTAAAATTCATGTTACTTAACCATGATTAATAAATATGAATTTTACTTAATTCAATTACTTAATCATGATAAAAAAAATATTAATTTAATACATACGCCAAATACGTGTAAGCTGTCCTGGTTGGGTGAGGATATTTTTAATTATCAAAAATATATTGTGGGTTCCATTTCATTATAACCTCCTTTTCTTTCCTCACCCCTCCACCCCCACCTATTCCAATTCATCTCTCTGCTATAACCTAGGATATTTTAATTTTTTAAATTTAAATTTACTCATGATATTTCATTACACAAATTAAAATAACATAATTACAACCTCAAAGGACAGCAAAAAGTTGTAATGGACATTTGGTTGTGAAATAAGAAAATAACTTTGTTTATAAATGAGAAAAGACATCTTTTCCCCCCTGAACTTGTCCTCCAAACTCACTTTAACACTTAAACTTAACTTTCGTTTATTTACCCCCTTAACAACTTTCAAGTGAATTAAATTCACCCCTTACAGCTGCCGTGGCAAAAAAAAAGCGAGTGATGTTTTTTATTTTAAAAGGGCTCACTTTATTGTTATTATTATATATATATATAAAATAAGAAAAAAGAAACCCAACCCATCTTCACCCCGTACCCCTAGTCCCAAAACCCTCACCCCTTCTGATCGTTCTTCATACACCGCGATCCCAATCTCCTTTCTCCTTCGTCTAATTCTCTATCTCCATTTCTATTGCACTTCATCAATATATTTCTTCAAGAAAGAAAAAAGTATATATGAAAAAGTTGTGAATTTCAACAACACTTTTTTCAAAATCCATTATTGAGAAGAAAAGGAAGAAGTACATAATCAATTTAATTTTTCACAAATCAAATAATTTCATCAATTTTACAATCTCTCCAAAAGTTCAAACTGTAATCCAAATCTCATCGGTCAACAAAAGTTTGATTTTCCTGAATTCAAGCACAATTTACTTACTCTTTGAAGAGGAGAATTCATTGAACTTATTGTTTGTATTGTAGAATTTATGATTTTTGATTCCTTTACTGAATTTTACATGTCTTAATCAAGATACATGAACGACTTATTTTTTGTATTTTTCGGCAAAGTGGAAGGAGATGGGTGGTGGTCAACTGATGGTTGTTGTTTTTCGGTGGAAGTCAATTGAATCGGAACAATTGATTAATTTTTTGATCGTTGATTTTGTACTTTAGGGGGCGGCACCAAAGTTGGTTCACCGGAAAAATGAGCTCCGGTGATCGAGGAAGTATTTTTGGATATTGTTTGAACAATGAGCTGGTCGTTGATTACTTGTTGTTGGTTGAAGAAGATAGAAAATTGGGGGAGGGTTGAAGAAAATAGAAAATGTGGGGGTGGGGGGATGGGGATGTATTTTTTAAAAATATATATATATATATATATATAAATATTTATATATATTTATTTATATTTTATATATATTTTAAAAATATTTTGCTTGCGTGGCTTCGACGTGGCATTGAAGTGGCACTGATGTGTGGGCGAGTGTATCACACTCTTCGTTGTGAGAGTGGTATTCAGTTTTGAGGGGCGAAATTAATACACTTTAAAGATGTTAAGGTGGGTAAATAAACGTAAGTTAAGTTTAAGTGCTAAAGTGAATTTGGAGGACAAGTTTAGGGGGGAAAAGATATCTTTTCTCTTTATAAATTTTAGAATTGAAATTAAAGTTGTGTTGGTCATACTGTTGTAATAAAGGTTCCATTTGTCTATAGATAGTATTCATTATATTTTAGAATACATTTTCACTTTATTTCAAAATACTTGTTTAGCCATAAATAAATTAAATACAACTTGAAATTATATTTGAGAATTTGAAAAATATCTCAAGAGATATTTTCACTACTTTTGATTTCACTTTTTTCCTTATTATTTAAAAAAAATATATATTTTCATTAAATAAATCCAGTTCATAGAATTTTATTTTTAAATTTATTTTCACTTTTTATATTTTTTTTTTTAAATATACATTTGAATTTCTAAATATCAACTCCAAAATACTGTAATACCCCGAAAAATTCAAACTAATATTAGAGCCATGTACCAAGCTCATGCATAGTACATCATGGTTCTTTTATAGTTTTATGAGTAGGTTAGATATATATTAAGGCTTCAAATAACTCCCAGCTATCAGACGAATCAAAATATTCCTTACCGATTGGATTCTTGAGAAGGATATTGATATAGTCAACTTCAAACGAGCATATCTCTCATTATACTTGGAATTTTTGAGCTCATGACCTATAAACAGATATATCTTTGAATTATATTTCCAACGATACAAATTTCGCCTAAATCCGATATCGGAGCAAAGAGTTATTCCTATTTTACTCCAGCATGTCAGGCTGGAAACTGCGTGACGACATTCATGGTAGCTTACCACATTTGTGACGCCCTACGACGAAGGTCGTCAGCCTTAGGCAGAAACCAGCTCCTAAGTGACGACATTCGTGGTAGCTTACCACATTTGTGATGCCCTACCACGAAGGTCGTCAGCCTTAGGCAGAATTCAACTCCTAAGTGATGACATTCGTGGTAGCTTACCACATTTGTGACGCCCTACCACGAAGGTCATCAGACTTAGGAAGAAGCCATCAGTTGTAGCTCCTGTGTGACGACATCTTTGACGGCTTACCACACTTTTGACGCCTTGTCACAAATGTCGTCAGCTATGATTTTCAGCAACTGAAAATATATTTCATAGGGGTATTTTGGTCTTTTCCCTTCACTTTTCACGACTTATAACCCTCAAGGAACGTATTATATTTCATTCTCTTTAGTTAAAATATCTTAAAAACCCTCTCTTACACTTTCAACCACAAGATTGGGGTTTTCTCTCAAGATCATCTCCTCAGGAAAAAGAGCATTCTTTTCTAAAGGGGTTAAACCCTAGTCAACAAAAACCAAGGGCAAGCCTAAGGATTTCTTCAGAAACATTAGATCTCTTTCAAGATCAAGCTTTAAGGTATGCTTAGTGTTCATCTATGGATCCAATCCGTTCATAGAGCTCAAGAACCATGTTTTAAATATTATTTTGTAAACTTTTTGTGGTGATATGAGTATGTACATGTTGACGATTGTTGTTTAAGTTCCAATATGATGTCTAAAGGTGTTTTCATGGAATATATATGGTTGTTAATTAAAAACCATGAACTTTAGGTGGTTTAATATGGTGCAAGTATGAAACTCACCTATGCCTTAAAGAATGCATGTAAGGTGTTTGATAAAATGCTTAGGATGCTAGAAATTCATGTTTGTATGGTTCTATGATGTCTAAATGACAAGTTCATGTTAGCTATATACTTCAATATGAATCCCATGCTTTTCATGTGTTGCTATTGTGGTGGTATGAAGCATGTAAGATAATGGAGATATACAATATGTACACGAAATATATCCATGCATTCCCTATAATGTTTAAGATGTTGAATAACTATATGAAATATGATATCCCCTACTTATGATATTATGAATTGTGGACTCAAATCTTGTGATCAAGTCATGTCATGTGTGTCAAATTCCTTCTATCGAGTCCTGGGGGTATTCGTACCCGAAAACTATAGCTGTGTGCCTAGAGCCATGTCATGTTTCACGATATACAAAATCAAGCCATGATTCAGTAGAACTCAGTCAGTCATGTGACTCAGGAAACCTCATAGTCTTAGTCAGTTATCAGATATCAGTAGTATTCCATTAGTCAATGAAATTCAATAAGTTCCACTTACGTACAGTCAGTTAAATCATGTTTAGTCTCTTCAGATAGGAGTAGTAGTTAGCACCGAGTGAACCCAAGGATGGGAACTCACCTGTATATGAGGGTGTGATTCTTAGTAGTCATCTTTGCATT
This sequence comes from Capsicum baccatum var. pendulum, assembly GCA_030864225.1. Classification (NCBI taxonomy): domain Eukaryota; kingdom Viridiplantae; phylum Streptophyta; class Magnoliopsida; order Solanales; family Solanaceae; genus Capsicum; species Capsicum baccatum. The sequence continues at coordinate 21,984,138 of CM061554.1, read as the reverse complement.
TTAGAACTATGTAGCTAACATAGGTTGAGACATCGCATCCTGTTATATGAGGGTAGATGAGGTGACTTAACCTGTTATATGAAGGTTCCCACCATTCTCACTAGAGTTACCTGTTATATGAGGGTTGCTCACATGTTGTCCTTACCAGTGGCACAACATTGACACCCTTCTAGTCAGGGCAGAGATTGGACCCTATCTTAGCCATAATGGCACATATGGGGCATGTCGTTTAAACAACTACCTCCCACTGTTTCAGTATCAATCTCAGTAAAAGAACTCAGACAGTTCTTCAGATATCAGTATACTAGGAATGTTAGATACGATCAAATTCAGTTATAGCACGGAACTCAGAAAGTTCAACCAGATTCAGAGCTGTCAGATACAGTCATTCATGTTATCAGAACTACAGTTCCAACCATGTATTAGCGTATAGATTTAGCAATCACGTACTCATGATCTTAGTTACTATGTATGTATGTTTGTACTCTTACATTCATATCAGTCAGTCAGTAGTATTATTCATGCACGTAAACTCTTGCATTAGCCTACCTCACTCGTATACTCAGTACTCCAGTTGTACTGACGCATTTTCGCTATGGTGCTTTCTTTTCATGTTACACCATAGGTTCAGAGGCACGAGTCCCAGACCAGCAGTAGCAGTCGCATTCAGTATTTAGAGTTGCAGTGAGTCCTCTTCATTCGAGGATGATATTATTTGATTTATTCATTTATTTCTTCAGTTTAGTTTTTTTTTGGAGTTAGTTGGAGACATCTTCCTTCAACTCCTTATTTCAAACAGTACTTAGAGGCTTTCAGATTTAGCTTTCAGTTGTTTTGGGTATTTTTCGCCCATATGGATGTTATATTATTTCAGTTGAACCTTATGGCCTATTGTGCATATTTTCTGCATTATTATGTCATGAATTGCAGTATACCGGTACAAATAGCAGTCATGGGTTAGCTTGTGGTCCCTCAGGGTCATAAGCACCGTGTAGCATTCTGGTTCAGAGAATCAGGGTGTTACAAACTTGGTATCAGAGCCTAAGGTTCAATAGAGTCCTAGGAAGTCTAAAAGCCGCATCTAGTAGAGTCTTGTACATGGGTGTGTTGTGCGCACATTTATGTACAGGAGGCTATGAGATATTTTAGGAACAGTTCCCTTTCTTCAATATTCATGTCGTGCTAGTAAGCATAATTTCAAGTCAGTCTCTCAGTCCAATCCTCTCTTCTCTTATTTCAGAAATATGCCTCCAAAGAAAAGAAATTAGCCAGCTCCTCAGCCCGAAGATCCTTTGGGCGAACATGTTTCTCATGCGGAGTTCAAAACCACATTTATCGCTCTTGCTCAGTCTGTAGTTGCCCAAAATGAACGACCAACAGTCGTTCCGACCAACCCAGTGGCCAATTCAGCAGCAGCTAGGATTTGGGACTTCACCCAAATGAAACCTCCATCCTTCTTTGGGTCTAAGCCAGACGAGGATCCTCAGGAATTCATTGACCAAGTCCAGAAGGTCATTGATATCATGGGAGTCACTTCTTCTCAGAGTGCCGAGTTAGCCGCATACCAATTGTAGGATGTTGCTCACACTTGGTACAAACAGTGGTTAGCAGAAAGGTTAGAGGATGCAGGTCCTGTTGAGTGGAAAGAATTTGTCATGGCTTTCTTAGACAGATTCTTTCCCCAAGAGATAAGAGAGGCCAAAGTTCTTGAGCTCATCAATCTCAGGCAGGGAAATATGACAGTTAGAGAATATTTTCTTAGATTTACTCAGCTAGCCAGATATGCCCCTCATGTGGTTGCAGACAACAGGGCTAAGATGAGCAAGTTCGTCTCAGGGGTGAATGATAGCATAGCAAATGAGTGTAGGTCTGCGATGCTGAACAGTGATATGACTTTAGCCAGGCTTATGACCCATGCCCAACAGATAGAGGAGCAGAAGGTTAAGACTAGGGAGAGGCAGAACAAGAGAGCAAGAGCAGGTAGTTTCAATTTTGCTCAGCCCAAATCAGAAGAAGGGAATCGTTCACAGTTTCATCCTAAGTCCGCAGTTCCAACCCCTTTCTATGCTAGTGCCCCAGTGCCGAAGTTCAGGGACAGCAACAGAGACAGAGCACCAGGCTCTAAATCTCAAAGAAGTGTTAGCAGTGCCTGCACTTATCCTTAGTGTCAGACCTGCGGTAAGCACCATCAGGGTGTGTGTAGAGCGGGTCAAGGCATTTGTTTTGGTTGTGACAAAACAGGCCACAGAGTTAGGGAATGTCCTAAGCCAGGTCCTCAGGATCAGCAGAATCATTCCACAGCTCAGTCCGATCGCTCGAACCTGCAGGGTTCCACTTTCAGTGCTACTAGTGGGCAACGCCCAAACAGACTCTATGCTCTTCAGACCCGACAGGATCAGTAAAATTCTCCTGATGTCATTACTGGTTCGTTACAGATTTTCCATATTCATGTTTATGCTTTTCTATACCCAGGTGTATCCTTGTCTTATGTCACTCCATACATAGCAGGCGATTTCGAAATCAGTCCCAAAATTTTAGCAGAGCCCTTTTCAGTCTCTACCCCAGTGGGTAAAACCATCATAGCTCAATGGGTATACCAGAACTGCCTGGTTATGAAATTTCAGAAATCCACGTCAGCAGATTTAGTCGAGTTAGAGATGACTTATTCTGATGTCATTCTCGGTATGGATTGGTTTCATTCCTGCTATGCAATAGTCGACTACAAAAATAGGATATTTTAGTTTTAGTTCCCGAATGAGCCCATCCTAGAGTGGAAGGGTAGCACTTCATCTTTTAGGGGTCAACTTGTTTCCTACCTTCAGGCAAGAAAAATAATTTCTAAAGGGTGTGTTTATCATCTCGTGCATATTAAGGATTCCAGTTTCAAATCTCCCAATCTCGAATCAGTCCCAGTGGTTAATGAATATTCAGACATCTTTCTCGAAGATCTTCTAGGCATTTCTCCCGAAAGGGAAATAGACTTCGGCATAGACCTTCTCCCAGATACTTAGCTTATTTTTATTTCGCCATACAGAATGGCACCAGCAGAACTCAAAGAACTGAAAGATCAGTTGAAGGATCTCTTAGATAAGGGATTCATCAAGCCTAGTGTATCCCCATGGGGTGCGCTAGTCTTATTCGTGCGCAAGAAAGACAGTTCTCTCAAAATATGTATTGATTACCATCAGCTCAACAAAGTCACAGTCAAGAACAGGTATCCGCTTCCTAGGATAGACGACTTGTTTGACCAAATTCAGGGTGCTAGTTATTTCTCCAAGATAGACCTCAGATCAGGCTATTATCAGCTCAGAGTTACAGAATGTGACATTCCGAAGACAGTTTTTCATACTCGGTATGGTCACTTTGAATTTCTAGTCATGTCCTTTGGTCTTACCAATGCCCCTGCAGCTTTCATGGTCTTGATGAATCGGGTGTTCAAGAAGTACTTGGACACATTCATCATAGTCTTTATAGATGATATTCTGGTCTATTCTCGCACAGAACGTGATAATTCAGACCATCTCATAATTGTTCTTCAAACTCTCAGGGATCACCAGTTGTTCGCCAAGTTCAATAAGAGCAAATTTTGGCTAAGATCAGTAGCATTCCTTGGCCACATTATTTCTGGTGATGGCATTAGAGTAGATCCTCAAAAAACAGAAGCAATAAGAAACTGGCCTCGCCCTATCTCTCCATCAGATATCAGGAGTTTCTTAGATTTGGATGGCTTTTATCGATGGTTTGTCAAGGGATTTTCTTCTATTGCATCTCCTATGTCTAGATTGACTCAAAGAAGGTCAAGTTTCAGTGGTCAGAACCTTGCGAGAAGAGTTTTCAGGAGTTGAAGACTCGACTCACCTCAGCTCCAGTTTTAGCACTTCCCGATGGTTCCGATGGATTCGTAGTACATTGTAATGCAACCAGAGTAGGTTTAGGTTGTGTCCTCATGCAGCATGGTAGAGTCATAGCCTACGCCTCCAGACAGTTAAAGCCCCATAAGAAGAATTATCCTACTTATGACCTTGAGTTAGCAACAGTTGTCTTTGCCTTAAAGATTTGGAGGCATTATATATATGGTGTTCATGTAGATGCCTTCACAGATCATAAGAGCCTTCAGTATGTCTTTTTCCAGAAAGATCTCAATCTTTTTCAGAGAAGGTGGTTAGAGCTCTTAAAGGATTATGACATGAGTGTCCTTTATCATACGGGCAAGGCCAATGTAGTGGCCGACGCACTCAGTAGACTATCCATGGGTAGTGCTTCCCATGTTGAGGATAGTAAGAAGAAATTAGCTCAGGAGATTCATCAACTTGCCAGACTAGGCAGTAAATTCTTGTAGAAGCGCATGGTGCACGATACTCTATTCATCCAGGGGAAACTAAGATGTACCACGACTTGTGGGAGATCTATTGGTGGAATGGGATGAAGAGAGATGCTGCAGAGTTTGTGGCTAAGTACTCTACATGTCAGCAGGTTAAGATAGAGCATCAAAAACCTAGTGGTTTCATACAGGAGTTCACTATTCCTACTTGGAAGTGGGAAGAAGTAAACATGGACTTCGTGATGGGTTTCCCTAGAACACGTCATCAGCATGATTCAGTTTGGGTCATTGTAGATAGAATGACCAAGTCAGCTCATTTCCTTCCAGTTTGTACCTCTTACTCAGCCGAGGATTATGCCAAACTCTATATCAGGGAGTTGGTCAGATTACACGGTGTTCCACTATCTATCATCTCAAACAGAGGTACCCAGTTCACCTCTCACTTCTAGAAAGCGTTCCAAAAGGGTCTTGGTACCCAAGTTCATCTCAGTACAGTGTTTTATCCTCAGACAGATGTCAAGAAGAAAGGACCATTCATACCCTAGAAGATATGCTAAGGGTGTGTGCAATTGATTTCAAGGAAATCTGGGATGACCACTTGCCTTTGATTGAGTATGCATACAACAACAGCTATCACTCCAGTATTTAGATGGCTTCATTCGAAGCTCTCTATGGTAAGAGATGTAGGTCTCTGATCGGTTGGTTCGAAGTTAGTGAGACCGCAGTCATAGGGCTTAACTTAGTATTCGATGTCTTAGAGAAAGTTCAGTTAATCAGAGAAAGACTCCGGGTTGCTCAAAGCCGACAGAAGTCTTATGCGGATGTTCATAGAAAGGATCTCGAATTTGAGGTCGATGACTATGTCTATCTCAAGATCTCTCCCATAAAGGGAGTGAAGAGACTCGGCAAGAAGGTAAAACTCAGTCCCTAATATGTCAGTCCCTTCAGGATTCTCGGTCGCTTCGGCAAGGTAGCCTATGAGCTCGAGTTGTCTTCAGATCTAGCCTCAGTTTATCCAGTCTTCCATGTCTCTTTGCTCAAGAAGTGCATAGGTGACCCAGCAGTTGTAGTCCCTATTCAGAGCGTTGACATTCAGAATAGCCTCTCTTATGAAGAGATTCTAGTTGAAATCCTCGAATATCAGACTCATAGGCTGAAGAACAAAGAAGTCCCTCTAGTCAAGGTTATTTAGCGGGATCAGTCCATGGAGGGAGCTACTTAGGAAGCAGAAGCAGACATGCAAACCAAGTACCCTCATCTTTTCTCCACTAATTCAGACTTAGCTTGAGGTAACCATTTTTCTTAAGCTTATTCAGTTACATGTTAAAAAATCCAGTATAAAATTGGTATCGAGTATCAGTGCATAGCTTATCATGCATTCATGAGTTCAGCTTATCAGTCATGCATCAGATATGCATGTTCAGTTGGGTTATATTCAGTTTAGAATTCAATTTAGTCCAAAAATCATATGCCAGTTGAGCATGATCAGTGTAAGCATCAGTTTTTCTTTTCTCCCCTCTCAACCAGTCATCATTCGAGGACGAATGTTTTTAAGGGGGAGATATTGTAATACCCCAAAAAATACAAACCAATATTAGAGCCATGTATCAAGCTCATGCATAGTATATCATGATTCATTTATAGTTTTATGATTAGGTTAGATGTATATTAAGGCTTCAAATAACTCTCAGCTATCAGACGAATCAAAATATTCCTTACCGATTGAATGCTTGAGAAGGATATTGGTATAGTCAACTTCAAACGAGTATATCTCTCATTATACTTGGAATTTTTGAGTTCATGACCTATAAACAGATATATATTTGAATTATCTTTCCAACGATACAAATTTTGCCTAAATCCAATATTGGAGCAAAGAGTTATTCCTATTTTACTCCAGCATGTTAGGCTGGAAACTGCGTGACGACATTCGTGGTAGCTTACCACATTTGTGATGCCCTACCACGAAGGTCGTCAGCCTTAGGCAGAAACCAGCTCCTAAGTGATGAAATTTGTGGTAGCTTACCATATTTGTGATGCCCTACCATGAAGGTCGTCAGCCTTAGGCAGAATTCAACTCCTAAGTGAAGACATTCGTGGTAGCTTACCACATTTGTGATGCCCTACCACGAAGGTCGTCAGACTTAGCCAGAAACCATCAGTTCCAGCTCCTGTGTGATGACATCTTTGACGACTTACCACACTTTTGACGCCTTGACACAAATGTCGTCAGCTATGATTTTCAACAACTGAAAATTTATTTCATAAGGGTATTTTGGTCTTTTCCCTTCACTTCCCAGGACTTATAACCCTCAAGGAACATATTATATTCCATTCTCTTTAGTTAAAACATCTTAAAAACCCTCTCTTACACTTTCAACCACAAGATTATGGTTCTCTCAAGATCATCTCCTCAGGAACAAGAGCATTCTTTCCCAAAAGGGTTAAACCCTAGTCAAGAAAAATCAAGGGCAAGCCCAAGGATTTCTTCACGAACCTTCAGAAATATTAGATCTCTTTCAAGATCAAGCTTTAAGGTATGATTAGGGTTCATCTATGGATCCAATTCATTCATAGAGCTCAAGAACTATATTTTAAATATTATTTTGTAAACTTTTTGTGGTGATATGAGTATGTACATGTTGACGATTGTTGTTTAAGTTTCAATGTGATGTATAAAGGTGTTTTCATGGAATATATATGGTTGTTAATTGAAAACCATGAACTTTAGGTGGTTTAATATGGTGCAAGTATGAAACTCACCTATGCCTTAAAGAATGCATGCAAGGTGTTTGATAAAATGCTTAGAATGCTAGAAATTCATGTTTGTATGGTTCTATGATGTCTAAATGACAAGTCCATGTTAGCTATATACTTCAATATGAATCCCATGCTTTTCATGTGTTGCTATTGTGGTGGTATGAAACATGTAAGATAATGGAGATATACAATATGTACACGAAATATATCCATGTATTCCCTATAATGTTTAAGATGTTGAATAACTATATGAAATATGATATCCCCTACTTATGATATTATGAATTGTGGACTCAAATCTTGTGATCAAGTTATGTCATGTGTGTCAGTTTCCTTCTATCGAGTCCCAGGGGTATTCACACCCGAAAACTATAGTTGTGTGCCTAGAGCCATGTCATGTTTCACGATATACAAAATCAAGCCATGATTAAGTAGAACTCAGTCAGTCATGTGACTCAGAAAACCTCATGGTCTCAGTAAGTTATCAGATATCAGTAGTATTCCATCAGTCAACGGAATTCAATAAGTTCCACTTACGTACAGTCAGTTAAATCATGTTCAGTCTCTTCAGATGGGAGTAGGAGTTAGCACCGAGTGAACCCAAGGATGGGAACTTACCTGTATATGAGGGTGTGATTCTTAGCAGTCATCCTTGCATTCCAGAACTATGTAACCAGCATAGGTTGAGACACCGCAGCCTGTTATATGAGGGTAGATGAGGTGGCTTAACCTGTTATACGAGGGTTCCCACCGTTCTCACTAGAGTTACCTGTTATATGAGGGTTTCTCACATATTGTCTTTACCAGTGGGGCGGTATTGACACCCTTCCAGTCAGGGCAGAGATTGGACCTCATCTTAGCCATAATGGCACATATGAGGCATGTCGGTTAAACAACTACCTCCCACAGTTTCAGTATCAGTCTCAGTAAAAGAACTCAGACAATTCTTCACATATCAGTATACCAGGACTGTTAGATACGATCAAATTCAGTTATAGCACGGAACTCAGAGAGTTCAACCAGATTCAGGGCTGTCAGACACAGTCATCCATGTTATCAGAACTATGGTTCCAGCCATGTATTAGCGTACAGATTTAGCCATCATGTACTCACGATCTTAGTTACTATGTATGTATGTTTGTACTCTTACGTTAATACCAGTCAGTCAGTAGTATTATTCATGCACGTAAACCCTTGCATTAGCCTACCTCACTCGTATACTCAGTACTCCAGTTGTACCGACGCATTTGAGCTATGGTGCTTTCTTTTCATGTTACACCATAGGTTCAGAGGCACGAGTCCTAGACTAGCAGTAGCAGTCACATTCAGCATACAAAGTTGTCGTGAGTCCTCTTCATTCGAGGACGACATTATTTGATTTATTCATTTATTTCTTCAATTCAGTTTTTTTTTTGGAGTTAGTTGGAGACATATTCCTTCAACTCCTTATTTTCAGACAGTACTTAGAGGCTTTCGGATTTACGCTCAGATTTAGCTTTCAGATTCAGTTTTCAGTTGTTTTGGGTATTTTTCGCCCATATGGATGTTAGATTATTTCAGTTGAACCTTATGGCCTATTGTGCATGTTTTCTGCATTATTATGTTATGAATTGCAATATACAAGTACAGATATCAAGCATGGGTTAGCTTGTGGTCCCTCGGGGTCATAAGCACTGTGTAGCATTCCGGTTCAGAAAATTGGGATGTTACAAATACTATAATCAAGTACAACTCAACTCTATTTTCAACTTTTAAAATATCAAATAAAGCGAATATACTTTTGATTTTCATGGTCGAATGTCTACTTAGAATTGAAAGTTAGATAGTGAAAATAAAACTTTTAAGATGAGTTTCATCAATGGTTATTCAACTTTGAGTTTATCAAAAATAATTATTATTTTCTTATTACATAAAAGTTATCTAACCTTAAAGTTATTACACATATTATTTTATCACATTGGGTGTGTTTGTTAATGAGGACTTTTGGTGAATGAAAATATTAAAATTAAGAAAAAAAAATTGGTAGGGTAAATAAATCAAACATTTATTTAAACCAAAAAATGAAAATATTGCAAAGCAGCTATATAAAAAAAAATGTAAAATGTGATAGAAACAGATAAAAGAAAAATAAAAGATATCTATCTAGGACTTTGATTCCTTTTTATGATAGTGAAATCCATCATTCCTACACTTGGCAATATACTAGAGTATTTTTACACAACTGCAATATACTAGAGTATTTTTACACAACTTTTTTCTGTCATGTAATATTTTGACCTCTCACACAAAATTTTTGGGAGTAGGGATAGGAGAGTTGGCAATATTAAATTGTCTGATAATTAAAAAATGTGAAACACACTATTTTTTCTTCTTTGAAAGAAGTTCTCACACAACGAAGAATTTTTCGTCTACCTGTATTAGCTTGAAGGCATTTTCTGGATAATTGAAATATCCTAAAAATCTATAATCTATATCTATATTCATAATTTATAATCTATTTATATCTATAATCTATAATAATATATTAAAAGTGTGAAGACCATAAATTGAACTTTTTGCTTGCCCTTCATTAAAAGATTTCGCAATAGAAAATATCGTCTTTTCACTTTTTTTTTCTAATTATTATTTTATTAGATCAAGGACTCCTAAAATGTATAGGAAGAACCCTAATTAAATAAATAAATGAAAAAAAATAAAAATCCTAGAATACATAAAATATATGAATCCTAAAATAAAAGAGGTTCTAAAATATATGAAAAGAAATAAAGAGTCTTAAATCAAAGAAAATATATCTGGAGCTAATTATGTATCTTTACAAAGGAAAATATGTATCTTCATAGGATGTATCGGGAGCTAATAATATATCTGGACAGACCCCAAATTGAGATTTTTAGTAATTAGGTAAAGTGATCGAAATTTTCTGTAAGTAAACTCCAAACTGTTGAAATTTACGTTGTTTGCCTATAATTATATTACAAAGTCCAAAAATCTAAATATTTAAATCTTCCCATTTATGATCATCGGAAGGGCCGGTTTGGCTCAGCGGTAAGCTTGTTTGCCGTGGAGTGTCAGGTCGCAGATTCGAATCAGCCTCCCTGCAAAGCAGGGGTAAGACTGCCTAAAGTATTCCCTTCCCCAGACACCCACGAAGTGGGTATAGAACTGGGTCGGCCCTTTTTCGGGCCATTTATGATCATCCCCAGAAAAGGATAAACATTAACTTCCTCCAAGTTGTATCCCTTAATAATAATATCACTAAAATACATAAAGTAACATGAGAAAATTGAAGGAAAGGTGTCTTTTAAGTCTTGAATGAAGGATTGGTGACATTGACCAATTTAAAGGGTCAAACATAATTAAAAAACTTGACTAGGTTAATTGTGGACTTGATTAATATTTTCTAAACTTCTTAATCTTTTTAAAAATACAAATTAATCCACACCCACAAAACTTCCCTCCCTCTGCAAATCAATCTCTCTCTTCTCTCTTTCTCTCGATAGTTTCTCTCTCTGACTTCTCCCAACCAACAACTTTTCAAATTTCTCCCTTCAACCTCTGGCAACAAATAATTTTGAGTTCTTGCCTGTTCCTTTTTGACTTTCAACCGTCAGTCGACGTGACAACATTCTCCGGCGACAACAACTTCGAGTTCTTCATCATTTCTTTTCGATTTTCACAAGTAAAAAATTAGGACTTTTAAGTTATGACAAAAATGAGGAACTTGATTTGTTGGTGTTTGTTATTTTTTTATGTTTTTTGTTATTTTTTTTAATATTTGTTATTTTTTAGTTGAATTTCTCATCTGGATATATCTGTTGCTGCTGTTTTTTAATAATGAATAAAACATGTAATGTGAATCCAACAGATGAGTATTTGTTGTAACATATATGACTAATCTGTTGCACAGATTAGTAATCTGTTGCAACATATATGACTAATATGTTGCGCAGATTAGTAATCTGTTGCAACATATACGACTAATCTTTTGCACAGATTAGTAATATATTGCAACATATATGACTAATCTGTTGCAACATATATGACTAATTTGTTGGAATAAAATGAGTAATTGTTGCAACATATATGACTAATCTGTTGCAACATATATGACTAATTTGTTGCAACAAATGAGTAATCTGTTGCAACAAATAAGTAATTTATTGCAACATATATGACTAATCTGTTGCAACAGATTACTCATCTGTTGGATTCATTTTATAGTGTTGTACTATGAATCCAACATATGGGTCATCTGTTGCAACAGATTAGTCATATATTGCAACAGATTACTCACTTGTTGCAATAGATAACTCATATGTTGGATTCATGTTGCAGGTTCTATCCATTGTAGCAGTAGCAGATACACCAAATAAGAAATTCAACAAAAATTATAATTTTACTTACAAAATAAGTTATGAAGTAATGTCCAAGTGATATATGAACAAAATTTGACCTAAATTTTTTTAAAAATATTTCAACAGGGACACAACGAATAAGTAAAACACATGAAAAAATTCATGAAACAGGTAAAGAAAATAAAAATAATATACCATACATCAAATGCAAAAGGATCAAGGGGACAAATTCTCCTAAAAACGTTTAAGTTTCCTAATATTTTAATTGCTTTCTAATAGTTGACCCATCTGTTACAGTAAATTTTTTATCTGTTTGATAATTTCCAACAGATGAATCATCTGATGCAACATGCTAGTCATCTATTGATTCAAATTAAGCAATTATTAGTAATAACTAAATTGATTTAGCTAAAATTAAAGACGTCTCTACGATAATGGGACAAACATTTGTGTTCTCCTAAAAATATTTGAGTTCCCTAATATTTTAATTATTTTCCAACAGATTATCTATTTGTTGCAACAAGTTAGTCATCTATTGCAACAGATGTTTATAACAGGTTAGTCATTTTTGTATTCAAATTAAGCAATTATTAATAATAACTAAATTAATTTAATTAAAATTGAAGACAAGTCTTTAATACAAGACCTTAGACAAGGGGACAAATGTTTGAGTACTCTTAAAAACATTTGAACTTTAGTATTTTAAATTGCTTTTCAACACATAGAACTCGAAATCAAAATGAGCCACGGAATTAAAAAAGTTAACAAAATAGACTACCTATTTAAAAAGTTACCAAAATAGGCTAAACGTAATAATTTATTACGTTTTCTACTTTTTTCTTAACGGTCAACTAACGGAGTTGACTTTTACAAAAATATAAGAATTTCTTACGTTTTTCTTTTTTTTTTTGTAAAACGTAAGAAATTCTTACGTTTTATAAAAAAAATATAAAACGTAAGAAATTCTTACATTTTACACGATAACCGAGGAAAAAATACAATGAATTGTCAAATCAATTAAAAACGTACTAAAAAAAGATTTGTTCAACGTAACAAAAAGTTAAGTTCTTTAACTTTTTTATAGCAGTGGTCCCCCACCCACAATTTCTTTTTCCACAAATGTCTCTTCACTTCTACTTTTTTCTTTTTTTACAAATGATAATTATGAATTTTTTTATTGGTTAAATTTATTTATATTTTACATGTAGTTCAAATAATTTATTTTTTCTAATAAATTTTTACGTTTTACATAAAAAAAAGGTTTAAAAAAAAAGTATCAATTACCTCATTAACTTAACAATTTTCTTATATTTATTCTATATCAAAAAATAATCACTCCTATCCTTAATTATCCGATTTTTCTTTAAAAAAATTATACTTTTGAGTTTTTCTCTACTCCAAAATAGTGAAATGTTGAATTATCGTCGATTAAATATGCTACTATATACAAGAATTATATTTTTTTAGGAGTATTCCTAAAAATATATATTTTCTTATATTAATTTAGGAGTGTTCCTAAGTTAAATTATGATTTTTTACTCCATTAATTATAATATAAAACGTATTTGTGCATGTGAGTCTCCTCAATATCCTAATCGAAACACTAATCAAAAACTACGATGAATCACTATCCGAAAAAATTAATTTCATATTTTTAACACACCAAAAAAATATAATTATTGTATATAGTAGTATATTTGATCGACGATAAGTCAACATTTCACTATTTTGGAGTAGAGAAAAACTCAAAAGTATAATTTTTTTTTAGAGAGAAATCGGATAATTAAGGATAGAAGTGATTATTTTTTTATACAGAATAAATATAAGAAAATTGTTAAGTTAATGAGGCAATTGATACTTCTATTTTTTTAATTTTTTATGTAAAACGTAAAAATTTATTACATAGAGAAAAAAAAATTATTTGAACTACATGTAAAATATAAATAAATTTAACTAATCAAAAAATTCATAATTATTATATGTAAAAAGAGAAAAAAGTAGAAGTGATGGGACATTTGTGGAAAAAGAAATTGTGGGTGGGGGGTCATTGCTATAAAAAAGTTAAGAACGTAACTTTTTGTTATGTTGAACAACTCATTTTTTAGTATCTTTTTAATTGATTTGATAATTCACTGCATTTTTTTCCTCGATCATCGTATAAAATGTAAGAAATTTTACGTTTTATATTTTTTTTATAAATCTTAAGAATTTTTTACATTTTATAAAAAAAAATATAAAACGTAAGAAATTGTAAAACTCAACTCCGTTAATTGATCGTTAATAAAAAATAGAAAACGTAATAAATTATTACGTTTAGCCTATTTTGGTAACTTTTTAAATAGGTGACCTATTTTGGTCACTTTTTAAATTCTGTGGCTTATTTTGGATCTAAGTTCACATATATCTTATCTATTTAATAATTTTCAATAGATGAGTCATATGTTGCAACAATTTAGTATCTGTTGCAATAGATGTCTATATTTGTTGGATAATTTTCAATAGATGAGTTAGCTATTGCAACAGGTTAGTCATCTGTTGCAATAGATGTCTATATATGTTTGGTCATTTTCAACAAATGTCTTTAACTGTTTGGTCTTTTGCAACAGATCACTCATCTATTGCAACATGTTAATTGAAATTGTAATTGAACTTATCAATTCATCTTTAATTTTAGTTAAATCAATGTTGTTATTACTAATAATGTCTTAATTTAAATTATTTCAAATAAAACTGGTCAATTAATACTTTACTCAAGATGAATACACTTAGATGATCATGTAATTACTATGAGATTAATTGAAATCGTAATTAAATTATCAATTCATCTTTAATTATAGTTAAATCAATTTAGTTATTACTAATAATTACTTAATTTTAATTATTTCAAATCAAATTGGTCAATTGATCATTCTACTTAAGACAAAACACTTAGTTAATCATGTAATTACTATAAAATTAATTGAAATTGTAAGTGAACTTACTAATTCATCTTTAATTTTAGTTAAATCAATATAGTTATTTCTAATTATGGCTTGGTTTGAATCATTTCAAAGAAAATTGGTCAATTGATCACTCTACTCAAGACGAACACACTTAGTTGATCGTGTAATTACCATGAGATTAATTGAAACAGTAATTGAACTTATTAATACTAGTTAAATAAATTTAGTTATTACTAATATAATGGCTTAATATGAATCAATCGATGACTAAATGTTGCAAAAGATGAGTAATCTGTTAAAAATGACCAAACAGATAAAGACAACTGTTGCAACAGATTAGTCACCTATTGCAGCAGATTAGTAATCTGTTGGAAATAACAAACAGATAAAGTCATATGTTGCAACAGATTGGTCATCTATTGTAAATGACCAACAGATAAAGACATTTGTTACAACAGATGACTAATCTATTGCAATATATGTGTATATCTGTTTGATAATTTTCAACAAATGACTCATCTGTTGTAACAGATTAAATCTGTTGCAATAGGTTATACACTTAAATGGTCATGTAATTACTATGAGATTAATTGAAATTGTAATTATTAAATCAATTTGGCTATTACTAATAATGGCTTAATTTGAATCATTTCAAATAAAATTAGTCAATTGATCACTCTACTCAGAACGAACACACTAAGATGATCATGTAATTAATATGAGAATAAATGAAATCGTAATTGAACTTATCAATTCATCTTTAATTTTAGTTATATCAATGTAGTTATTACTAATAATATCTTAATTTGAATCATTTCAAATAAAATTGGTCAATTAACACTTTACTCAAGACGAATACACTTAGATGATCATGTAATTACTAACTATGAGATTAATTGGAATCGTAATTAAAATTATCAATTCATATTTAATTTTAGTTAAATTAATTTAATTATTACTAATAATTGCTTGATTTTAATTATTTCAAATAAAATTGGTCAATTGATCATTCTACTTAAGACGAAACACTTAGTTGATCATGTAATTACTATAAAATTAATTGAAATTGTAAGTCAACTTACTAATTCATCTTTAATTTTAGTTAAATCAATATAGTTATTTCTAATTATGGTTTGATTTTAATCATTTCAAATAAAATTGGTCAATTGATGACTCTACTCAGGACGAACACACTTAGTTAATAGTGTAATTACCATGAGATTAATTGAAACTGTAATTGAACTTATTAATTCATGTTTAATTCTAGTTAAATAAATTTATTTATTACTAATATAATAGTTTAATATGAATCAATAGATGACTAACATGTTGCAAAAGATGAGTAATTTGTTGAAAATGACTAAACAGATAAAGACATCTGTTAGAAATGACCAAACAGATAAAGACACCTGTTGGAAATGACCAAACAAATATAGACATATGTTGCAACAGATGACTAACCTGTTGCAATAAATGACTCATCTATTTAAAATTATCAAACAAATATAGACATCTGTTGCAACAGATGACTCATCTGTTGAAAATTATCAAACATATAGGATATATGTTGGAAAATAATTTAAAATAGTAAAGCTCAGATGTGTTTAAGAGAACTCAAATGTTTGTCCCCTTGTCTAAGGTCTTGTCTTTAATTTTGGTTAAATCAATTTAGTTATTACTAATAATTGCTTAATTTGAATCATTTTAAATAAAATTTATCAATTGATCATTCTATTAAGGACAAATACATTAATTGAAATTGTAAGTGGACTTATCAATTCATCTTTAATTTAGTCAAAATTAATTTATTTATTACTAATAATAACTTAATTTGAATCATTTAAAAAAAAAAATTGGTCGATTGATCACTCTACTCGAGACGAATACACATAGTTGATCATGTAATTACTATGAGATTAATTGAAATTGTAAGTGAACTTATCAACAACCGAGTGAAAGCTTGTAAGTTTTCAATTTACATATACCAAAATTGTATGTTTGTACAAAATATATTTCACTATTTAATCAGATTTGTTTTTTTTTTTGTAGGGATTGTGGTGTCTTTATGATTATGTATGCAGAGTGTCTTTCTTATGGTCACAAAGTTATTGCGACTGAGTTCGACCCCAACGCACTACGTACAAGATATGCTGCACTTTTGTGGGACTATGGGATCCGAAAATAAGAAGCAAATGTCATTAGTGATATCGAAGCACCATTGAGGCCTGCAAGGCAAAGTAGAATAAGTAGTGTCACTGAAGTTGTTGATGTATGATGGTTGATGGATTTTTGACTTTTTGTATCTTAGAAACTAGTTTATGGATGTAGGTTTTGATTGTACAGACTAATTTTTATGTTTTGAATTGGTTCTATTTCATGGAGTTCTACCATTTACTGTGAGATATTGTTAAAAAAAACTTGCGTAGTTTTTATATTATGTTTAAAAATACATATATCGTATAAATCAATTGTATTTAGCCTACAAATGCATATGCAGTGTTAAAATCAAATATTGCAAAAATACATATAGAACATTCATAATATGTATTTTACTATGTTGTTGTTGTTCTTTCAAGTTTTCACCACCTTCCTATATTGTTAAATATAATATGTAGTGTGAGATTTATGGAGTTCTCCCTTTTACTGTGAGATTTAGTTAAAAAATACATATGTAGTTTTCATATTATGCAGAAAAATACATATGTTGTATAAATCAATTGCTTTTCAGCATAAAAATACATATGAAATGTTAGAATCAAACATTACAAAAATACAACTGCAACATACCTTATATGCATTTTGAGGATGTTTTCATTACCTATAATTATAAATTAGGATTTAAATTAAAGTGAAATTTTAAAAATTATTGCAGTTATTTACAAAATAAATATACAGTGTTGATATTTTGCTACAAAATACATATGGATTATACATTAAAAATATTTGTCAAAAAAATACATATGCCGTGTTAATATAAAGCTAATGAAAAATACATATAGATCAAACCTAATATATAATTTTGATATGTGTTCATTTTAAATCATTATACAAGAGAATTTGAATTACAGATAAATTTAATTTTTTAATGTAGTTATAGATTTGATTTTAGTTACAAAATACATATGCAGTGATGATATTTTTATTAAAAATACATATGGATTATACATCAAATGTATTTTTACAATGTAAATACATATGCAGAATAACATTATGCAATTCAAACATATATTTGCAGAATATGTCACATAAATTTAAACATTTGAACAATTAGGAATCATATACTTGTTCGGTTAATCAAAGTTACCACCTTTAACCTAAAATATATTTACTATGTCAAAAATACATATGAACTGCTGCTAGAAAATACATGTGTAATGTACAGCTTTTGAAACATATATAGCTCCATTATTCAAATATTACTATCTTCAATTGTCAAATGATTCATAAATGCATTAACTAAATTGAATTAGTTCATCATTATAAAAAAAAAATATTTTAAGAAATAATACAGAAGAAGAAATGTATCATTTGCAATATTTCCTACAAGAACGCCTATTGTGACCCTTAGCCCTACAACCACCGCATGAGTTGATATTCTACTTTGCAAACATATCCCGACCTGATTTTTCACGATCCTACTTTACAGGTCTTCCTGGAGGTCTTTTGAATTTTGGAGGCAGTACTATTTCATCACGTATGCTCTCTGGAATTATCCAGTCATCGTTGTTTGACAACGGGTAGATTGGAACATCATATGTCTTCAAAACAGTTTTTGGTTTAAACAAATCTAAACAGTATGACCCCTTCTCAAAATTCTTTTTCTCCAACACCGCACAAGTATGTGCACATGGTATCTCATCTATTTGAAAAGCATTACATGAGCACTTTTTTTTCTTGATGCAAACAATGAAGTGCTTTTGTTTGTCGTGTACCGTATACACATATTCTGTGGCTGTTACAACCAGACATAAAAAAAATTAAATGCACTGATACAAAAAGATGAATCCCATATTTCATGATATGTTGTAAGCACACCAGCATTTTTGAAAAAAATACTTATGTAAATAAAAATATATATGCAGAGTACTTTTTACAGAGCAGCCAAATACATATGCAGCTGTTAAGAATTTTCAATACAACAAAATTCATCTGCAAAATACATATTATGTTTTTAAATTTTTATATTTTTTATGTTGTATATCTTTTCATTAATTTACAACTGCATGAAAAGTATTTTCATATTTATGTTTCCATAATTATAATTTCCACAAATCTAAAAGGTCATACTGCCATACGGGTACACCAAGCCTCGTTCTCACTGAGTATGTCATTAAACTTTTCAATGAGTGTTGTGAAGGTATATGAAACCTCCTGCCTATTTGCACAATTTCATTTTCCAAACAGTATTCGAACTTCCTCAAGAAAGTCATAAATTGGCAGTTCTCTAGCTGATACAACCACTTCATTTATTAACTCCGCAATGTTTGAAGTTAAATTCCATCCTCGGTGAACTGTTGCATACAACCTAGCCCACTTTTCGTAACCCGCCAATTTTAAATATTTCTTCACCCTCATATCATGTCCCTCAACTTTTTCCATTAACATGTGGAATTCTGACTTTGAATATGATTTGGCCATTATATAAAAGATCTCTGACAATTCATCGTGTGACTTTCTGTAAAGTTTTTTCACATTTCCCCATAGATGCCACATACATGCATAATGTGGAACATCTTCGTACACATCACCAACAGCCTTTATGATGCTTGGATTCATATCAGACACAACACACGTGTTTTGTCTTACCCCGTACGCTTTCTTTAGATTCTCAAAGAACCACATCCAGGATGCATCATTTTCAGAATCAAGCACACTATATGCCAAAGGAAATATATGACATGTATACATAATTCATCATTTTCAGAATCAAGCACATCATATGCCAAAGAAAAAAGATAAACTGCACAGCACAAGCTGATTTAAATACAGTTAGGAACTGCATATGTATTTATTACAAACATAGGTCAATTAAAATGTATATTTTATCTACCAGAAATGGTATCAATTACATATAATAAAATATAATTGCACCTAACTATCAAACATAATCAATTTTACATGTTTCATTCAGGAAACTTTGAAAATATATGTAATTACATACAGATATGTATATATGAATTTGATATATGTATTTTTCAAGTCAACAGCAGAAATACAAAAAAATACAACCAGTTATACAATGTAATTATTATTAAATGATACTAACCTGCTCCGTCCGTTGTACATGCTGTTACAAATGTCCCAGTATACATTTCTCTCAGATGACTAGCATCAACAACTATGACTGGTCTACAATGATCAAATCCTTTAATGAATGCATGTAGAGCGATAAATACATACAAGAACGCATTATCATCTGTCTTCTTCATTCTTATATGTGACTCCGGATAAGTAGTATTCACCACATATAAGTATGATGGCAGTTTCCCATAAGATGCTGATGGCTTACCCCTCAACTCTTCTAACGCTCTTTCCTTGGCCCTCCAACATAAAGTGTATATCAAATCCATACCAAAATCTTCCTTCAGGTCATTTTTTATTTCCGTCGCACTGTATTTTCGTTTGTGATTTTTGAATTTCTGTTTAACCATACCAACTATCAGCATACTAGTTGCATGCACCTTTGGATATATCTTGTCCTTCACTGGGCAAGTATGTTCAGGTATGAATCTTCTAATTCTAAACATTCTAGTGTCTCCCATGCCTGATGCACGCATTAAGAACTCGCAGTTTCTTGATTTGCAAAACAATGTATAACTGCATCAAACATGATTAAATATATTCAAAATACATATCCAAAGTAATATTTAACAAAATCAGAGTGATATAGAATGTACGTACATTTTCTTACTAGACCTTTTACTGCGCGTTTGAAACTTTTCCATAATTACATAGTCCTTCATGACTGATTTTAAAAAAAAAATTGTCAAGTAAACCTAATCGTCCTCAACATGCTTGTGATGTGGGTCTAAGATAATCAGCTCAACAGTATCCATCTCAAAAAAATTTAATGCTTGTTTATCTTCACAAACCACCAAAGCTCCTTCATTTGTTGTATTTATCAATGTTTACAAGTTATTACAGTTGATTCCTCTTTCATCAACACATATAGATGAACTTGTCAAGTTGTTCCCTACAACTTTATCCAAAATGCTTACATATAAAGAAAGACAATTCATGTCTTGTATCAGCTTTTTCTGCAATATAAACACCTTCAAACCCATATCATTATGTATTTCTATCTGCATTAGCAGTAATTGATATTCCACTAAAATACGTTTTCTGGTTAAATCCACACTTAAGTGAGATGCCAAAATATCGTGCAGCTCAATGAATGTTACTAATGTGCTCAACAGTATAGCATCAGTGACATATTCTTCAAAGTTCTTTTCGTACGTCCATCGGCCAGAGTGCTTCACAAGGACTGGTATGCTTTCCATTTCTACTTGATTTAACCAATAAATAAACAAATATACCTATTTGTCAAATATCACTTATTTTAACATATTTAGTGTTAACATTAAGCATATCAAAAAAATACATCTGCAACATACATAATTTGTAATTTGATATGTTTTATACATATTTGTCAAATGTCACTTGTTATAACACGCACTTTTCAGATTTAAGTACAAACAAAGTTACACAGCGAGCAACTCAATTTAAAAAATATATTTACACTACATTTCCTTAAAGTAAAATTTCTTTTCAAATATACATTTATACTATAGAATTCCAACAACAAAGCAAAAATACATATGCAGTGTTAACATTAAGCAAATCAAAAATACATATGCAGCAGATATTTTATACTTTTGTATGAGTTCATAGAATATCATCAAATTCAACAGATACATTCGATCATTCATTTATCTAGTATTTCAGAAAATAATTGAATCAACTTCAATTCGAAAGTTGTTTACAATTTGTTCTACTGTTAAAACAATAAAAATAACAACAAACGATCCTCAAAACAATATTTGAATACTGATTTTTTTCCCATTAAAACAACTTTAAAGCTGAAATTTGTAACAGATACTTGAATCTAACTCGAATTTGTTTTTAAACTTTTTCACATACAAATTAAAGTCGACAACCAAAACTTGATAGGCACATCAGTAATGGTTAAAAATAAATGAACTGAATAACAATAATGATTATATACCTTAAGCAATAGTAATGGTTGAATTTTTTACTGACAGTTGAATTCAAACAAATGGAACAGATGAATCAACAATTGAATTTGATTCAATCAAATTACTGCATCGTTTTGCAATTGTTGTTGATTTCGAAGAAGAATCAGTCCAATTTGATTCAGCAACACCAATGCTTGAATTTCCAAAACAGGGTAAGTTTAGAACAAATTGCTAAGAAAAGATGCAACTGTTAATGGGGAAAAACTAAAATTTAAATTCTCAAGTTATAACAGATGTCACGTTTTTTAAGAATTTTAAATGGAAAAGGAATCTACATAATTACTTGATTGATAATTATACCTTCTATAGCTCAACTAATTTCAGTTAATTAAGTGCAGTAATTTTTTTGTACATGTATTTTTCCAGCAACATTTTTAAAAAATACAAAATATAAGTTACTATAAAATGTAATTATCAAACTATTGCTATAAAACTAATAATTATGCTCTTAAGTATGTATATCTGAATTTTGCCCTAATAATATTCAGGCATACTGGATAATGACTTTGGGGGTTGCATACTGAGCATTACAAACACCCAAATAAGAATTTATCAAAATTGAACAAAAATTATTGCCAAACAAGCTGGAAAGATTACATATAGTATTGTTGATACTACTTTGTGTGCAGGGAGGGAGCTACCCTTTATATTGGGGTTCATCCGAACCCCCTTCGGCGAAAAATTATACTATATTTATATGGTTAAACTTATTTTTTATGTATATATAGTTAATGTTGAACCTCTTCGATTAGTTCGTTATTCACTTATAACCCCGTTACTGAAAATCCTGGCTCCGCCACTATCTGTGTGGTCTAGAAGAATAAATAAAAGCAACCAATCAGCAGATTAACTGGACGAGATATTTATATTAGCAATATATAAATAAAGCTAGATCAATCAAACTATGGCTGCACACAAGCTTAATTATGTTGAATAGATGAAAAAAAAATAAAGTTATCAAATCAAGCTGCCTCTTGTAAGAATGAAAAAAGAAAGAAAAGTAAAAGTGGATGAGTTCTCTACACATTGGGATGCAATTCCATAGAAGGCGCTACGGATTTGTATATCTCATATATCAATCTGTTTTCAAACTCGTTATTCGCATAACTCACTTCAACTTGTCGAGACTTGGAGAATCTTTTGCTTACAAATTCCCATATTGATGATTTCTTCCCACCAAACCTAGTAACTTTGATGTTGTTCCTTCCAGCATCATCTTCTTGACTATGATATATTCTTCTTGATCTCCATTGCTTATTCAAATCTCCATGGAATACTTTTGAAATTGATTCCATCAAATCTACAAAGTTTCAATTCAATTCCAATATGTTTGTAAGAAATGTAATTAAGGTATGATAGAAACGAAGAATGAAGTGTTTGGTTTATATAGCAAGGGAAGGGAAGAAATTTGAAATGCGCGTGATATATAATATAATATAGAATGAATAAGTTAGTATAGAGTCAGGTCAACAAACTAAGCCGATGGGAAAGTCAACAACAGACAACTAATTAAAAATAATAAATAATACATCACGTTGGCCTTGTATAGCTAAGAATTCCCCACGTTTAAAATCAATTAATTAGTGTAAGTGCTGTGAAAGAGATTAATTAAGATCAGCTTACAGAACACAGTACTACTAATTAAAATTGATTACTATGTAACCTGATTGCTTATGTGTTAGCTAATTCATAGTTTTTTAAAACACTTAACTGCACGTGCGAACACACGTAACGCTTAATTATTTAAAATTAAAAAAATTATCTATTTCAAATATTTTTGGTAAAGTATAAAAAGTTCAATTCACTTCTTAAATATCTTTCACATTTTAATATAATAATATAAATAAATATTTTAGTATAAGCACATATATATTTTACCACCATAAGTTCCAAGTGATTGATTGATCATCACTTTTGCGTTTGTCATGCAATACCTCTTTTCCTTATTGCCTGAGACGCATCAATTTGAACCATTATCATCCAGTGCCTCTTTCCCTTGTTGCCAGAGGCTAAGAGAGACGCATCAATTTGAATCATATTTGTGGTATTATCATTTTTCTGTTTTTTGCTATATTTAAAATCTTTCTTTATTTTTAAAGCCAAATTTTTACAAAATCGTGATTACATTCTTATTGCATATACTTAAAACTTTTAAAAATTTAATACTTCTTAATTATAGATTTAGGACTCTTTATATGTAGATATATTTTGTCCATCGATGAAAGAGGCTCAACACTTGGCCGACCAGATATTTTCGACTTAAATCTCAATTGCAGCATAGATTGTTACGTTTCACTTTTGTCCATCAACCTTTAGACGCATTTTTGTTTATTTGGATTTAGAATTTAATTATTTAAGTTTAGAATTTTTTCTATGCCAGTAAATACTTTATTAACATTGTGTATTTGTTTAGGTTTCTAGAGTTGATTTTAGATTTAGGAGAACGTTTCTCTACAAACATACATTCTTCTTTTCTAGGCTTTTTTTAATTTTGATTTTGATTTAACATAATCATGTATGCTTTTGATAATTTTAGGTGTTTTTGTCACAATTGTCTATTGTGACTTTTATTTTAAGAGTTTTTAACTGTTAATTTTAGTCACTTGAGTTTATTAAGTATTATTTTCGTAATTTTTCTTTAGTCCCTAGAGTTAGTTATGCTTAATTACTGTTGGGACAGCTGTCTATTGGGAATGATTGTGCCATCTACATGTGTATGAATTTTGCCAATAGAGAAAAAAGGAACAATGAAGAATATTTTCTGATTCTCTCTTCTCTTTTTTCTCTCTTCATTGAACATTTCTTCTTCTCTAGTAACAAGAGCATTACTCTTGTTACAAATGGTATCAGAGCCCCTGGTTACTTCTCCGCCAACGACGGCTTCTTCACCAGAATTCTAAGCTCTACAAGATGATGTGCGAGTTGTTCGAAGCCAACTCTCAGTTTTCGTTGACGATGTAAGCAAACGATTTGAAACCCTAGAGGCAAATCAGGATCAATTTTATACCCAGCTATCTAAAATTCGAGAAACTAATAAGAAACTGAAAGTTATTATCTCAAATTTGGGGCTACCAGCGATTCCTTCTTCTCCGATATCGCATCTGGTGGATTCAACTCCTCACGCTACACCTGAAGGAACCCAGGGTTCACAGAACAAATTGGATGCGAGTCAACCATCCAACATGAAATCCTCACAGGTTGGAGCTCAAGCTCACTACACTCCTTCAGTCTTCGAGGTAGGTAAGGGTTTTACCTTCCCACCAGCTCCACTGTTTTCAAGTCCACCCTTATTTCGAAATCCAGCGTATTCATCTCCACCTCTATTGTTACCCAACCCCATAGTTCACACTTCAGAAAATGTTGGCAATCAGAGAACCTTGAGACCAAAAATCAATTTCCCAGAGTTCGATGGAATTAATCCAAGGAGCTGTCAACAAAAATGTGAGAAGTTTTTTGAATTATATAACATCCCTGAGCAGGAAAAACTTAGCTATGCATCTGTGCACCTGGGTGATAGAGTGGATTTATGGTTTGATAGTTGTGTAGTTAATCAAAGAGGAAGGGTAACTTGGCAACAATTTTGTACTGAAATTTGTAAGAGGTTTGGTAGTATGAGACCACGAGATATTGTGAATGAATTCAACAAGCTTGTGCAGGTGGGAACTGTAGATAAATACCAGGAAAAGTTTGAGGAGTTGGTTGGCTATATGATCATCATTAACCCAATGTTGAATGAAGCTCACTATGTAGCAAGCTACATTAGTGAACTGAAACCAGAACTGAAACCACTGGTGAAGTTGGCAAATCCATCTACCAATATGGAAGTTTATGAAGCAGCAAAATTATATGAAGAGTCGTTTCAAGCTCTCATCCCTTTGATTCCTTCCAGATCTTACCAAAGCTCCAATCCAAAACCATTAACTAACACTGTTTACCAAAAAAATCCACAACTCCACATCACTAAACCACCTGCAAACCTACAAAACCAACCTTTAAGGCTCACTTACCCAAACCAAAAACCACAAGTTAGAGCTCCTTTCAAACCAAATGTATTACCACCTAACCTGGAAACATTAAGGGAACAAGGTCTTTGCTATAGATGTAAGGAGAAGTACTTTCCTGGACACCAATGTAAACAAAGAACCTTACATACTATTGAAGGGGTCGAAGTAGAACCTGAGGGAGAACAACCAGAAGAGTTTGTGGATGTACCTAAAACATTGGAAGAGGGAGGGAAAGAACAAGATGAGATTTCCTTAAATGCCTTATTGGGGATACGTTCAGACAATGGAAAGAGTTCCACAATTAAAATTATAGGGTATGCTTGTAAGATGCCAATGACAATACTAATTGATAGTTGTTCAACCCACTCTTTCATCGACCCTTACATTGTTAAGATGCTTAGGTTACCCGTCCAACCAATGAGGAGGTCTATGAGTGTAATAGTGGCTAATAGTCAAACAATGAGTTGTCAGTATGAAAGTCCCTCCTTTAAGTGGAAAATGCAGGGTGAGCAGTTCAATTTCAAGTTGAGATTGATGAAAGTTGGGGGTTGTGACATGATCCTAGGGATGGATTGGATTGATATGATTGCTCCAGTTATCCTACACACAAGACCACATAGCATAAGTTTCATGGTGGATAGGAGAATGATAACATTGTATGGCATGATAGAAAATCATGTAGTTATACATATGGACACTGAAGCTTTGAAAAGAATGCTACAATGTGGTACATGTGAGGTGGTGGCTGAGCTATCTATGGTAAATATTGGTGTGACTAGCAAAAATCAAGAAATAGTGCATCCTGGTATCCAGAAGTTGTTGAGGATTCATGCCCTTATCTTTCTGGAACCCAAAGAACTACCACTAGAAAGACCTTGTGATCATGTGATCAATCTGATTCCAGGAGCTCATCCTTTCAATCTCAAGCCTTACAGGTATTCTTATGATCAGAATAATGCCATAGAATCTATAATCAATGATATTCTTAAGGCCTCAACAGTTATACCTAGTCAATCCCCTTTTGCATCCCCAGCCTTGTTGGTTAAAAAAAAAGGACTCTACCTTGAGACTCTGTGTTGATTATAGAAGATTGAATAATCTTACTTTTAAGAATAAATACCCTATACCTATGATTGATGATCTGTTAGATGAGTTATTTGGAGCTACTGTGTTTTCTAAGGTGGATTTAAGGGATGATTACCATCAAGTGAGAATAAAGTCAGGGGAAGAGCATAAAATAGCTTTTAGAACCCATCATGGTTTATGGGAATTCAGAGGCATGCCTTTTGGTTTAACCAATGCCCCTGCTACCTTTCAATCCTTAATGAATACTATTTTTAAGGAACAAATGAGAGAATTCATACTAGTGTTTTTTGATGATATACTAGTATATAGTAAATTTATGGAAGAACATCTCAAGCACTTGGAAATTGTGTTGAAATTGTTAAAGCAAAACAAGCTCTTTGCCAGGTTGAGCAAATGTAACTTTGGTCAATCTCAGTTGAGTATTTAAGGTACGTAATTAATGGTGCAGGAGTGAGTACTGATCAGTCTAAAGTTACAGCAATGGTGGACTGGCCACAACCTAAAACAATGAAGGAGTTAAGAAGTTTCTTGGAGCTCACTGGGTACTATAGAAAATTTATGAAGGGGTATACATATTGGAGTAAACCACTAACTAATTTACTGAAGAAAGGAAAATTCCAGTGGACTGAAGAAGCTACTAAAGCTTTTGAGGAATTAAAAAGAGTTATGACCAGTACCCCTGTACTGGCACTACCCGATTTTACTAAGGTTTTTATTTTGGAAGTAAATGCTTGCAACACTGGGATTGGAGCTGTTTTGATGCAAGATAAGAGACCAGTAGCTTTCATGAGTCAAGCCCTGAGTAAAAATCATTTGGGCATGTCTACCTATGAGAAAGAGTTGATTGCTCTATTACAAGTTGTGGACAAATGGAGACACTACCTCCACCCACAACACTTTATCATAAAACTGACCATTTTAGCTTAAAGTTTTTGCAAGAATAGAGAATCACCACCTCTTTACAGCATAAAGGCTTGACTAAGCTCATGGGCTTGAGTTTTAAAATTTAGTACAAGAAAGGAGTAGAAAATGTTGTTGCTGATACACTGTCTAAAAAGCTAGATCAACATGCTGAAAATGATAATCCCAAAGGGTTGAGTCAGACCAAGAGTGATACTTCACAGTGTCTACTAATCTTACAGCTGCAACCTAAATGGATTGAGGAGTTATTAGCCAGTTATGAGGCTGATCAAGAGGTCCTACAAGCTACTACTATGTTAAGCAGCAATCCAGATCCAACCTTGAACCTATCCATTCAACAAGGAATTTTGAGGTATAAAGGAAAGGCTTGGGTGGGAAATAATGGGATGTTAAGGCAACAATTGGTCACTACAATTCACACCTCAGGTCTAAGAGGTCATTCTGGTGTTTGTTCCACCTATCAAAGGTTAAAAGCTATTTTTTATTGGCCTACTATGATGGAACAAGTGAAAGTGGTTGTTCAAGAGTGTGATATTTGTCAAAGGTGTAAGGATAAACAGGTGGCTTATCCTGGATTATTACAACCTTTACCAGTACCCGAAAGGGTATGTGATCATATATCCGTGAACTTCATTGAAGGATTACCCAAGTCTGAAGGGAAAGATACTATCTCAGTAGTAGTGGACAGGTATAGTAAATATGCACACTTCATCACACTATCTCACCCATTCACTGCTTCACAAGTAGCTAGAGCATTCTTGGACATTATTTATAAATTGCATGGGTTGCCTAAAAGTATAGTATCTAATAGAGACAAAGTGTTTATCAACAATTTTTGGAAGGAACTTTTCAAAATATTACAGGTGTAGTTGATGTATAGTTCAGCATATCACCCACAAACTGATGGGCAAACAAAAAGATTGAATAGGTGCTTGGAGAATTATTTGAGGTGTATAACAGGGCACAAACTAAAAGAGTGGCACAAATGGATTTCCCTAGCAGAATTTTGGTATAACAGCAACTATCATAGTGCTCTGAAAATGGCACCATTCAAAGTTATATATGGATATGACCCTCCACAATTAACTTTTGAATTGATAGCTCAATCTAAAGTGGAAACTGTTAATCAAGTTCTCAAGGAAAGACAAATCATGGCCAAGGTGTTGAAAGAGAATCTACTCAAAGCTCAGGACAGGATGAAGTTATATGCTGACAAAAAGAGAACTGAGAGATAATTTGAAGAAGGAGATTGGGTGTTCCTTAAGCTACAACCCTATAGACAAACATCAATAGTTGTAAGGAAAAGTCTCAAACTAGCATCTAGATTTTATGGTCCTTATCAAATTGTGCAAAAGATTGGATCAGTTGCTTATAGGTTGGCATTACCACCAACAGCTAAAATACACCCAGTTTTTCATATTTCACAACTGAAGAAGAAAATAGGGAGTCAAGTGATCTCTACTGTTGTTCCTCCCATCTGCTCACCTGAAGGGCAACCTCTAGCGCAACCTGTAGCCATATTGGATAGAAAAATCATCAAAAAAGGGAACAAAACAGCTACTCAAATCTTGGTGCAGTGGATGAACTTACTACCAGAAGAAGTAACCTTGGAGGATTATCATTTTATCAAATCTCAGTTTCCAGATTTTGCAGAATTTTGAAGGGAAGATTTTTCTTAAGGGGGATGGATTGTCACAATTGTCTATTGTGACTTTTATTTTAAGAGTTTTTAGTTGTTTAGTCCCTTGAGTTTATTAAGTATTATTTTCGTAATTTTTCTTTAGTCCGTAGAGTTAGTTATGCTTAATTACTATTGGGACAACTGTCTATTGGGAATGATTGTGCCATTTATATGTGTATGAATTTTGCCAACAGAGAAAAAAGGAACAATAAAGAAAACATTTCTTCTTGTTACTACAGTTTTTTTGTTTCAATTGAAGATTACTTTTTTGAGAAATAATTGAGCAAAACAAACATATTGTCATTGGATGAAATAGATGAAAAAATAAAAAAAATCTCTCTTTTTTTTTGCCATATGTAACACCACTATCATGGTTATTGCTGTTGATTCAGTTATTGCTATTTTTTTTCTTTGAAAGCTTTCCCCCCAACGCTTGTGTTGTTGATTTAATTTTTCTATTTACTTTGTCAGTACTAAAAGCTTTATGTAGTGTTATGTATGGCTGTTATAGCCATACAACGTATGCAGTTTTTGAAGATCCTAGATTAATTTAAGATGCCTTACATATTTTTTTTTATTTTTTATTTTATTTTTTTTTTTTCTTCCCCCCCAGGAGGATCAATAGTGTTCCCACACTTCCCCTCCAGCGTGACTCGAACCCTCAACCTACCAGTTGAAGGTGGAGGTGCTCAACCACTTGAGATGCCTTACATATTAGAACTCTCGACTAAAGTTTATAGTACTTCCTTTTAATATATTTTTTTTTTGGTTTTCCATTTGGTGTTCGGTACTTGCATTGGAGTCCGACTAATCCGGATTCGCGCCGGATAGGGCCCCATTCGGGGGGTAGCGCTCCCAACAGAGTTTTCTCCATACCCAGGATCGAACCCTCAACTTCTGATTAAAGGTGGAGCAGCCTCATCCGCTGCACCACAACCTATGTTGGTGCTTTTAATATCTATCATCATATCATCTGTTGTTTGTTGTATGTTGGTTATGGATTATTTTATTGTTGTTGGTTTTACACTGCTTTCTTTAGTTATTGCTTTATTATATTTTTCTTCTTTTTTTATACTTAGATTTAATTATTACTTGAATTGATGGTCTCACGAGATCAGCCTATCAATAAGCAATTTACTCAAACTGCTATCTCATAAGAAATATGAACAAATAATTTAAGTAGTTAGCTGAAACATTGAAAGGTGAAAGTGGTTGTAGAGCTTTAACTTTTATGAAAATATTTTGATAGAATCTAAATCCATAATCAAAGAATATGGGCGGCTCGTCAAAATACAGGTAATTAAGGTGTCAACATTTTGATAATGTGGAAGAAAGGAAGCATAGCAAAGTATAAGATTGGAATAAGTGACTCAGCAAACACCTTCATGTAGTCATTTTTAAAGCGTTCTTTAGTTAAAAGGTAGTTGGTAAAATATATAGATAGCTTAAAATATATTATTTTAAAAAAAAATTATACTAAATACTAAGGGATAAACATGTATTGTTTTCATTAGAAAATTCTGTGATAGATAAAATCGTTATTTATTTTATTTTTTATTTAATTATATTAAGGACTCTTAGAATATATGATAAAAACAAAATTTTGTAAAAAAAGGTATTTGAAAAACTAAGGAATCTGAATTTTTAAAAGCACGCCTAATTAAGAACTCCTATTATTTAAAAATTATTTATTATAAATTATTTATAGGAAAATAGATTATTATTCAAACACGAAAACAACATAAAAATAACCTATCTGTATTCCCAAGTCATAATCCTCCAAAAAATTTATGTCCTTTACAATTTAAGTATGTTGTCCATTGGCCGTTAAGTTTTACATACATTCATCTTAACGGTTTCTTGCTTAATTTTAAATGCAAGGCTTTACAAGAGTAAATTATTTATCAAAAGACAACATACCAGGATTATTACTATGAGAGCATTTTGTTTTTTAGACACATATTTTTTATTTATTTTTTATGAGTTATAAATACACAGTAAAGTAACGCATGATCTCTTATGAGAATATTAATATAACACAACTACTTGTAACAAATTATTTAAATAATAATAGAAATGATTATGATAAAGTAAAAAATGAAAAACTAATAATCGCAATAAAAAAATTGAAAAATATTTACCAAGAGGATAATAACACGATTTCATTATCTAGACTTTTATTAGGAATATAATTAGATTTTCATAATCTGTATTTTGTAAAATTATAATGTAAATTATTTAGTTCTAAACTCAAATATATTTTAACAATAATAATAACAACGAAATTAAAATGAAAAGTATAATATGCATTTAGTTTCCAAATTCTTAATTTTGATTTAAGTAAGTACTCTTTCGAGAGTTTCAATACAATCCAGTTCATTCCTTACAAATTGATATGTTTTCTTTACTTTCATATTTTATTTTCATAAAGTTTTCTTAATACGTTGTACTGACGTTAATATTTTTATTGCAGTGTGTAATGTGGCCTTTGTTTGATTCACTCTTGCTTTATCAAAGGAAGTTTCTACCAAATACTTGTGGAAGATTGTTTTTTGGACTTGTCAAACAAGATTGCTACTTGTTCAAACAAGTTGCTACTTGTTCAAACAAGGTTGCTACTTGTTCAAACAAGTTGCTTCTTGTTCAAACAAAGTTCCTACTTGTCTCCATTTTCATCTCTATAAATAGAGGTCTTCTTTCTCAATTGTAATACACATCAAATTACAAGAGTTCTCTTTCATTCTCTTGTATTTATTCTTCCTTCCTATTAGAGTATTAAGTTAAGAGAGTTGGTGTTGGGAAATACTTTGTGTGAGTCCTTTCTTTTGGAGTGATCTTGTGAGGTTTTCTCTTGGGATATTTGGGTTAATTAGAGTGACTACTCTAATTTTGTGATCTCTCTATTGTACTCTTGTTGATATAGTGAAGTTGTTCCTCTCCGCTCGTGGACGTAGGTCACACTGACCGAACCACGTTAAATTTGTGCCTCCTTTATTTTTTCTTTAAGTACCGTTACTATCAACTTGTTATTGTCTTCGTTATTGTCATTATAACATTATTTGGCTAAATTCTGCAATAATCGGGTTCTCGATCCTAACAAATTGGTATCAGAGATGAATCTAACCAGGTTATTTTTCAGTGGTCAAAATGACTATAACAAAGACTTACGTTGAGAAATTTGATCGAAGTGCAAACTTCGGCATGTGGCAATTAAAGATGGAAGCTATCTTAATTCAGGATGGCTTAGATATGGCACTAGAAGAAAAGGAGAAGAAGCCGGAAAAAATGACGGATGAAGAATTTGCCGTCATAGACAAAAAGGCAAAATCAGGTATTATTCTAAATCTCTCAAATGAGGTTTTACGTGAAGTATCTGCAGAAACCATAACAAAAGGTATGTGGGAAAAACTAAAAGCCTTGTATATGAAGAGGACAGTGGAAAATCGACTTTACCTGAAGCAAAATCTTTACACATTTCGTATGGTAGAAAGTACCTCTACTCTCACATCTTGATGATTTTGATTCTATTCTTATGTATTTGAGTAATATAGACGCTGAAGTTAATGATGAATACCAAGCCGTCTTATTACTTATTTTCTTACTCCAATCATTTAAGCATATTAGAGATACTATGCTTTATGGAAAGGACAATATCTCTTACAAAGAAATCAAATCTATCTTAAAAACAAAGAAACAGATAGATAGAGATATTACTGGAAAAAGTAGCGCAGCCCATGGGGAAGGATTATTTGTAAGAGGTAGATCAAATAAGAAAGAATCAAACAGTGAGAGGTCTCAATCAAGGTCAAAGTCTAAACCTAGAAATGTTGTGTGCAAATACTGTCATAAAAAAGGTCATCTCATTTCTGAATGCTATAAGTTGAAAAACAAAGAAAAGCGTAAGGAAAACAAAAATAAGCACCAAAATGCTGACTCCGCCGAAGCAAGTGTAGCTATTGATGAGTCTGAAGGAACAATATTCTTAGCAACTAATAATAGTTTTAAATCTAACGATAAGTGGATTTTGGATTCGGGTTGTTCTTATCATATGTGTCTCAATAGGGATTTGTTTAACACATTCGAATCTGTTGGAGGTAGAGTTGTCTTGATGGGCAACAATACTCCCTGCAAGGTTTTTGGTAAAGGTACTGTCCGAATTAGAATGCATGATGGTGTGGTGAGAACTCTCACGGATGTTAGATATGTTCCCGACTTGAAGACAAATCTCATGTCATTGAGCACTTTAGAATCTCTTGGGTGTAAATACACAGGTGAAGGTAGAGTTTTGAAAGTATCTTCAGGAGCTCTTGTGATCATGAAAGTACACAGATCAGGTACGTTGTACACTTTATTGGGATCCACTGTTATAGGTGCTGCTGCAGTTTCTACTTCAAATCAACTTGATCCCAACATCACCAAATTATGGCATATGCGATTAGGGCATATGAGTGAAAAAGGTCTTTCCATCCTCAGCAAAAAAGGTCTACTGTGTAGACAAAGTATTGGAAAAATGGAATTCTGCGAACACTGTGTGTTTGGAAAGTAGAAAAAAGTCAGCTTTAAATCTCCAGCAGTTCATCGAACAAAAGGTACTTTGGACTACATTCATTCAGATCTTTGGAGTCCTTCCCGTACCCCATCAAAAGGTGGTGCCAGGTATATGTTAACTTTCATT
Source organism: Capsicum baccatum var. pendulum (assembly GCA_030864225.1). Classification (NCBI taxonomy): domain Eukaryota; kingdom Viridiplantae; phylum Streptophyta; class Magnoliopsida; order Solanales; family Solanaceae; genus Capsicum; species Capsicum baccatum. The sequence goes on along the minus strand of CM061554.1, from coordinate 21,950,137 downwards.
GATGATTATTCAAGGAAGGTTTGGGTTTATTTTTTGAAAAATAAAAGTGATGTTTTCTTAACTTTCAAACAATGGAAAGTTTTAATTGAAAAGCAAATAGGAAAACAGGTCAAGCGGCTTAGAACAACTAATGGCTTAGAATTTTGTAATGACGAGTTCAAAGAATTTTGCAAAAATGAAGAAATTGGTCGACATCGCACTGTGAGGATGACACCTCAACAAAATGGTGTTGCAGAAAGGATGAACAAGATTCTTTTGGAAAGAGCCCATTGTATGATTTCAAATGCTGGGTTGACAAATGCTTTTTGGGCTGAGGCTATCTCTACAGCTTGTTATATTATCAACCGTGCTCCTTCTGCACCTTTGAACTTTAAGACTCCGAAGGAAATATGATCAGGTACACCTGCTAATTATTCTGACTTAAAAGTTTTTGGTTGTCCTGCTTACATGCATGTAAATGATGGAAAATTAGAGCCAAGGGCTAAAAAATATATTTTCCTTGGTTATGCATCTGGGGTGAAAGGATGCAGACTTTGGTACCCTGATCCCAAGTCACCAAAATTTATAATTAGCAGAGATGTAACTTTTGATGAATCCTCCATGTTACATTCTAGAAAAGAGTCTTCTAGCTCTTGTACCAAGAACAAAGAGCATGATGTGTATGAATAGGTAGAGGTTGAGCTTGACATACCTTCTGAGCCAAGCTCATCATCAACTGTGGAACAAAATACAGTTGAAAATCCAGAAGTTGTGACTTCTGAAGTTGAACCAAATGAGTATTCCATAGCAACACATAGACCAAGAAGACAAATTCTCAGACCAGAAAGGTATGAAGATTATGTTGTATTTGTTTTTTCAGTTGCACAGGAAACTGAAGAAATTGGAGAACCATCAAATTATTCAGAAGCAGTTTCTGGTGCTGATTCAGCCAAGTGGCTGATTGCAATGAATAAAGAAATTAAATCTCTTCATAAGAATGGTACTTGGTCTCTTGTGAAGCTGTCGTCAGGAAGTAGAATCATTGGTTGGAAATGGGTCTTCGAGAAAAAGGATGGAATTCCAAGGGTTGAAGATGCAAGGTATAAGGCACGATTAGTTGCAAAAGGCTATAGTCAGGTACAAGGAGTTGATTTTAATGATATTTTCTCACCTGTTGTTAAACATAGTTCTATTCTTGTCTTGCTTGCCTTAGTTGCCATGCATGAGTTGGAATTAGAACAGCCTGATGTTAAAGACAGTTTTCTTACATGGCAAACTTGAGGAACAAATACATATGCATCAACCTGAAGGATTTAAAATTGAAGGAAAAGAAGATCATGATTGTTTGTTAAAGAAATCCTTGTACGGATTAAAACAATCTCCAAGATAGTGGTACAAGAGGTTTGATTCCTTTATGTTGGGTCATGGTTATTCAAGAAGCATGTATGATAGTTGTGTTTACTTTCGAAAGTTAAATGATGGTTCATTCATTTACTTACTATTATATGTTGATGACATACTTATTGCTGCTAAAGATTTGATAGAAATTCACAATTTAAAAAGTCAGCCGAAAAGTGAATTTGAAATAAAAGATTTGGGAGCAGCTAAGAAAATCTTTGGCATGGAAATCAAAAGAGATCGAGAAGCCCGCAGGCTATTTTTGTTCCAGAAGAAGTACTTGGAGAAAGTTTTGGAGAGGTTTGACATGAAAGAAGCTAAACCAGTAAGTACTCCTCTTGCTGCTCATTTTAAGTTATCAGCTGCTCAATCACCGTAGTCAGAGGAAGAAGAAAGTTATATGCCACAGGTACCGTTTTCTAGTGCAGTTGGCAGTATTATGTATGTACACGTCCGGATATTTTACATGCAGTAAGTGTAGTAAGTCGATAGATGGCTTATCCTGAAAAAGCACATTGGCAGACGATGAAATAGATTCTCAGATACTTGTGTGGTACCTCAAACACATGTTTGGAATTTGGTAGAAATACTAACCCTTTAGTTGGTTTTGTAGACTCAGATTATGCAGGTGATCTTGATAAAAGAAGATCACTGACTGGCTACGTGTTTTGCATTGGTGGTTGTGCTATCAGTTGGAAAGCTACATTACAACACGTAGTAGCTTTATCTACTACCGAAGCAGAATATATGGCAGTGGCCGAGGCTATCAAAGAAGCCTTATGGTTGAAGGGTCTATTTGCTGAATTCAGTCCACACCAAGGTGATATTATTATTTTCTGTGATAGTCAAAGTGTCATCCACTTGACTAAAAATCAAATGTATCATGAAAGGACGAAGCATATTGACATCAAGTATCATTTTATTCGGGAACCTATTATTGAAGTAAAGGTCTCTGTTCAAAAGATCAACACTAGAGACAATCCTGCAGACATGTTCACAAAGTCTCTTCCGGTCAGTAAGTTCAAGCTTTGCTTGAGCTTGATTGCCGTTTGTGAAGAATGATTTTGCCCACACGGGCTTTTGCAGAGAGGAAGCAAATTTACTATATTAACCAAACTCAAGCCAAGGTGGAGATTTGTAATGTGGCCTTTGTTTGATTCACTCTTGCTTTGTCAAAGGAAGTTTCTACCAAATACTTGTGGAAGATTATTTTTTGGACTTGTCAAACAAGATTGCTACTCGTTCAAACAAGTTGCGACTTGTTCAAACAATGTTGCTACTTGTTCAAACAAGTTGCTTCTTGTTCAAACAAGTTGCTTCTTGTTCAAACAAAGTTACTACTTGTCTCCATTTTCATCTCTATAAATAGAGGCCTTCTTTCTCAATTGTAATACACATCAAATTACAAGAGTTCTCTTTCATTCTCTTGTATTTATTCTTCCTTCCTATTAGAGTATTAAGTTAAGAGAGTTGGTGTTGGGAAATACTTTGTGTGAGCCCTTTCTTTTGGAGTGATCTTGTGAGATTTTCTCTTGGGATATTTGGGTTAATTAGAGTGACTACTCTAATTTTGTAATCTCTCTATTGTACTCTTGTTGATATAGTGAAGTTGTTCCTCTCCGCTCGTGGACGTAGGTCACACTGACCGAACCACGTTAAATTTGTGTCTCCTTTATTTTTTCTTTAAGTACCGTTACTATCAACTTGTTATTGTCTTTGTTATTGTCATTATAACATTATTTCGCTAAATTCCGCAATAACCGGGTTCTCAATCCTAACACAGTGATTTTACAAAGTATAGCAAAGAATAACTTTATTAATAGAAATTCTCATAAATCCTTCACAACATTGTTGCCTATGTTTTTCAAGCATATTAGTTTCTTCAGTTTTATTTGTCGGCTTAAAAATAAGTAAGAATCTTTTTACTTCTAATCTATATCTAATAATATTATTTCATTTTAGATTATGAATATTTTCTATTTGTTAGTTTCAATTTGATTAGTTAGGATTTCTAAATAGCCTGAGTTAGAATTTTATTTTACATTATATTAAAAGTAATATTTTAGTGATAATAAATTAAAATTCACGTGCAACGCACATGTACTAATCTAGTATAGTATTATATAAATGACTGTCACAGACTTGTGCTTACTTTTTAATTATGCTTTAAAAGGTCACATTTCTGTTGTGTCAGCGGTCGAATAACGAAGAAGAGGACCGTAAAAGATCCTTCAGAGATTTTGTCCATTCAATTTCAGAATTCCAGATTTTCAGTGCGTTATACTTTTTAGCGATGAAAATTGGACATTTGAATTCTTCCTTATTCCTTATTTTTGTTTAATGAACCTAACCAGTTCACCAAAAAATAAATAAATAATGAACTCTAACCAATCTGGCAAAGAGAATCAGTTGACAATAACAATATGAGTATCTATAACAGAATTCAGGAAATGAGAAAATGGAAATAACTGAAATATTACAAACTAGCAGATATAATTAACCACAATGGACAATAACTGCAATTCAACACGACGTTCAGCTCAATTACACCATGTGTCCTTAGCTTGCTTACCCTTTTATTCAAATGTCGTTAAAGTGGTTAATCCTATATATCCTTAACCACATCGTTTCTACTAATTGTGCTGGAAAATTAAAGGGGATATATAATTGAGGGATCATTACTTTATAGCAACACTTGGATTAGGAGAACCATCCAAATTACCTTACTTCACTTTTTTTTTTGGGGGGAGGGGGGGAAGGGGGTAATGGGATTCGTGTAACAAACCTACAAATTTTATTTTCATCTTGCCTTAGGAAGAACTATGCATGCTTTGTGAAGTTATATGCGCCACAGTTGAATAACTTTAAGCATGTAAGATATCATCTATACTTTCATTCAGCTTCATTGTAACGGGTAGTTTAAGTCTAAACATTAATTTATTGCATTTTCTGAAATAACGGATGCCCATTAACTTTGTTGGTACATATATAGGCAGTTTGTTTTATACTGAAACTTTTGATATATTTGTAGTTTTTGTTCATGTTGATTCTTTTCATCAAATTTTTGTAGACAAATCTAAGTCACACCTATAAGCTAAGAACAATGTGTCCAAATGTCAAAAGATTCAAGGTGCAAGTGGGCCGGGTTGGTCCAAACCGGAACCGGCCCGTTAGTTTAACCGGGTTGTCGGCCGGTTCCGGTCTGGGTTGGGGTTAGGTGGACCGGGCTGGTTCCGGGTTCAACAGTAAAAATGTTGAAAACAATCCTGAACCGGCCCACTTAACCCAACCCGGTTAAATCCACCTAAACCCGGTCAAACCCGATTAAAAATCGGTCAAACATGTTTAAAAAAAAATGAAAAATCCAATATACACTACATACACTACAATTATATACACTATATACACTACAATTATACAATATATATTTTTTAAAATATATATATAGAAACAATTACACATATATACATATCATTCAATATATAATTATATATGACTATACGTACTACTTTAAATAAAACATATACTACAAATCTAAAATAGTACAATATATATATATACACTACAATATATATATATATATATATATATATATATATATATATAGTTATATACTAATTTATAAAACATATACATATTTATACGTTAAATATATACGCTTATAGAAGATATATACACATATGTACGCACCATTGAATATATATGTACTACTTTAAATAAAATATATACTACAATATACATATATATATACAACAATATGTGTATATATATAATTACATACTAATTTATTGAACATATACACTTGTATACGTTAAAGATATACGTCTATAGAAGATATATACACATATATACGCACCATTCAATATATATGTACTACTTTAAATAAAGTATATACTACAATATATATATGTATATATATATATATATACTAATTTATAAAATATATACACTTGCATACGTTAAAGATATAAGTCTATAGAAGATATAATATATACGCACCATTCAATATATATGTACTACTTTAAATAAAGTATATATATATACAACAACAAACCCAGTGTATTCCCACATAGTGGGGTCTGGGGGGGTAAGATGTACGCAGTCCATACCTCTACCTCTAAAGAAGTAGAAAGGTTGTTTCCGATAGACCCCCGGCTCGAGACACGAGATACTATACAAATACATAGTAAATCATAGAACAACATGACATAACATAAATACGACACCCATAAGTAATAAAAAATAGAGAAAAGCAAACAGATTCGTAATAAAACATGGAACAAGGTATCATAACAAGAATAATACCCCCACCAAGTGATTCCCTACACTAGCGACCCAAACTGGCCCTAGCTTTCTGCCCTAATTCGCGTCCTCCAGATCTTCCTATCTAGGGTCATGTCCTCGGTGAGCTATAACTGCTCCATGTCCCGCCTAATCACCTCACCCCAGTGCTTCTTCGGCCTACCCCTACCCCACCTAAAACCATCCAAAGCTAGTCTCTCACACCTACGAATCGGGGCATCCATGCCCCTCCTCCTCACGTGTCTGAACCATCTCAATCGGACTTCCCGCATCTTATACTCCACTGGAGTCACACCAACCTTCTCCCTGATAGTCTCATTCCGAACTCTATCCCCTCTAGTCAGCCCACACATCCAACGCAACATCCGCATTTCTGCCACCTTCATTTTTTGAATGTGGGAGTTCTTAACTGGCCAACACTCCGCTCCATACAACATGGCCGGACGGACTACCACCTTGTAGAATTTGCCTTTAAGCTTGGGCGGCACCTTCTTATCACACAACACCCCCGACGCGAGCTTCCACTTCATCCATCCCGCCCCAATACGGTGCGAAACATCCTCGTCAATCTCACCGTTACCCTGGATCACGGACCCGAGATACTTGAAACTATCCCTCTTACATACCTCCTGTGATTCCAACTTCACTACCACCTCATTCTCCAGCCTCACGTCATTAAACTTGCATTCCAAATACTCTGTCTTACTTCTGCTCAACCTGAACCCTTTAAACTCAAGAGTTTGTCTCCACACCTCTAATTTGTCATTCACACCCCCTCGCGTCTCATCAATCAAAACTACATCATATATAATATATATATATATATATATATATATATATATACTTACATACTAATTTATATAACATATACACATGTATACGTTAAATATACACGTCTATAGAAGATATATACACACCATTCAATATATATGTACTACTTTAAAATTAAATAAACTATATACTACAATATATACGTATTACAATATATAGATAGTTATATTATACTAATTTATAAAACATATACACATGTATACGTTAAATATATATGTCTATAGAAGATATATACACACCATTCAACATATATGTACTACTTTAAATAAAATATATACTATTCTACAATATACATTTATATATAGTACAATATTTATATATATATATATATATAGTTATATACTAATTTGTAAAACATATAAACTTGGATACATTAAATATATACGTTAAATATACATGTGTATAGAAGATATATACAATAATATACAAAACATATACTACTTAATATAATAAATTAATAATACTTGATAGTTAATTAATGAATGTTGAATTTTATTTATTGTAAAATGATCCAAAATTTATAATTAAATGAATAAAAAATCTACAAACTATGCATTATTTTTTCCAACTCATCTATGTTAATATTAACGGGAACTTGCATAGGATAGTCAAAGTCAATGGGGGTAAACTCATGCATTGGACTTGATTTTGCTGAGTTCTCCTGCGAAGTCATAATTTCTTCAAGTTTCTGCTCGTCATTCGGCTCCGGTTCCATTCCTTGATTTCTTCTTTCTGCACTAATCCAATATCTGAGGCAAACTAGAACATTCATTGCATTGCTTCCCAATGAGTGTCGGTTGTCTCCAAGTTGCTGTCGTCCCTGACTAAAGGCGCTCTCTGATGCAACGGTTGACATTGGAACGTTCAAGATATCTCTAGCTAATCTTGAAAGCACAGGATATTGTAATTCATTATTCCTCCACCAATCCAACGTGTTGATCCGTCGTCTGCGATCCTCTGGCGGCGACCGAAGATAATACTTAAGCTCTTCCCGATAAGTTGATGTGTAAGCTCCCTCGTCAACACTGTTCTAATAGGGTAATTCGTAGAAGGAATTAGGAACACCACAATGTGCTGGCCTTTTAGAAAATGATGGAACCTTAGGAGGATGAGGAGTGACAGTTGGACTGATATGTGTCGGTACAGCTAAATCAACTAAATCAGCATAGTGGTTATATAATTTATCTATGTAAGCATTCGCATCAGACTTAGCCGTCCACAAATCAGGTTGTACTTGTTCAGAATCATTGTTAGTATTTATTTCTAAGTTACGATAAATAAGAGTACTAAAGTGGCACACAGTATGGTATTTAATGCACGGATTTAGCATAGCACCAACCAAGAAAATAGGGGGAATCGGGAAAAAATATTTTTTAAATTTAGTAAACATGACACCAACAGCATTTTCATAACCTTCTTTATTTTGATATTCTTTGAGAAAACCAGAAATATCGGTTATATATCCCAAAATATTACAAACAGTAGGATAATAAGCACCGGAAAATTTAACCGTAGCTACATAAATTTTTTCCAAAAACTTAACAAGATCATTAATTACAACCCAATTAGAATCAAGTAGCATGCAATTGGTATAATCAGCAAATGAACCATAATGTTGGTTAAAAGCTAAGGTAATAGAAACTCTATATTTATAACAAGTTTTTAAAAAATCATACGTAGAATTCAATCTAATATCAATTTCCTCAGGCATCAATATCGGTGCAAGTTCATTTTTTTGACATTTAACTTTAAATTATTTAATTCTCGATCTACGATTATTTTCTTGTATAAAACCAACAGCAAGACGAATTTTTTCAATAAAAATCTCAAAAAACTCAAGACCATCTTTTACAATTAAATTATGTATATGACATGCACACTTAATATGAAAAATTTCAGGTAACGGCGGTGATAGCTTAGATTTCAACTTTGTTATAGCAGTCTTGTTGTTAGAAGCGTTATCAAAAGCGATACATAAGATTTTGTTTTCGATACCGTAAAATGCTGCAACTTTATGTATCGAGTGAGCAATAAATTGTCCAGTATGTTTACGATCTTCATCATATAAAAAATCAAGAATACGTTTTTGCATCAAAAAATTACTATCCATCCAGTCACAAGTAATGGTTAAATAATCATTTTTATTTACAGCATGACCAAGATCAGAAGTTAGGGATATTCTACATTGAATATTTTTTAACAATGTAGATAAATAAAATCAATATTGTGAATGAAGTCTAAAAATATCAGATCGACAAGTACTTCTAGGAATACCATTAAACATAGGATTATAAATTGCTTGAATATAATGAATAAAAGCATTAGAAGAAGGAAAACTAAAAGGCAAACAACCTACAGCTACCATTTTTTCTATTTCTTCCCGGTCCGTCAATTTATTATACTTCTTCGTTACGTGATCGGTTGTTGGGTCCATTCTAGTTTGTGTGGGCCCACCAACAGCCTCACCACCTTGTGCAATTTTTAACTCACTTTCATGGTCTTCAGCTAAATGTCTCATTAACGTACTCGTACGCCCTTACTTGCCTCCTCTTTTATGCTTATATATTTTTTGACAAATATTGCATCGCACCTCAGTATCTGATATACGTTCAAAAAATTTCCATGCGACACTAGTTTGTTTACGATCTCTTGGGGCACGGAGAGGACGGGGAGGGAGATTAACCGATTCGGATCTAACGTTAGCATTTCCTACTTCGGGTGTCTCACCAATCTTTTCATCATCTTCATCTAAATCAACCGCATCTACTTCATTTTCTTCTTCTATACCGTAATTTTTCTGAACTTTTAAATAATCCATATCGTGAGCACCTACACCTATTTCTTCCTCAAAAGGTTGACTAAGTGGTACCAGAGGCGAAGGCACACGGGTATATCTAGTACTTGAAGTACCTCTACCGCTAGTAATTCGCTTTTTGCTACCACTACCACTTCCGAGACAAAAAATTTTGACACTTTTGCCGAGGTTTCTTAATTTATCCATAGTATAAAATATTCAAAATACACAAAAAGTAATAAAAATAAATATTCAACAATTAATACACTAATTATAAATTAAAAGTAAGAGATGAAACGACAATACCAAATTTTGGAAGTATCCGAAGGTTGCGACTTTAGAAACTTCCATTCGTACTTAGTAATTGCAAAATTAAAAAAATTAAAGTAAGCACTTTAGAAAATAAATATATCGAATATTTGAGAATTGAGAAATGAGATTTGAGAGAGAATGAGATTTAAGACTTGAGAGGATGAAAAATTGTGTGGAAAATGATTTGAAAGTGTAAGGTATTTATAGAAATTTTTTTGGAATTAAAAAATGATTTTAAATAAAAAAAAAAATTTTTTTTTTATATTTGGGCCCAAACTAGCTGTTACAGCCGTTGGGCAAACGGCTAGTTTGGCCCAATTTTCCAAAATCTTTAAAAAAAAAAAAATGGGCTTATCCGGGCTTATCTGGGCCGGTTAACCGGCGGGCTCTAACTAGGTTGAGTCCAGTCCAAGTTAACCAGGCCCAAATTCAAAATCCAACCGGATCGAGACCTGGGCTTACCGAGCCGGGTCAAACTGGTCCGGTTTCCTTTAGTGGGCGACACCCTTACAAAAGATTACTTGAAGACTAGCAACAAATGATTACTTTGAGTTCAATCTCTTTTTGACCATTTGAATTGAAGTAAAGCACAGAATAAAAACATTGCCTTTCGCAACAAGAAATATGGGCTTTGCCAGTTTGCCTCGAGAGTCCCATGGTGAAAGAACAGAATAAAAACTTCAGCATCTTGCAAGAAAAGTTATCTGAACATGATCACAATAAAATAAACAATATAGCACCAATCGGGCTAAATTTACTCGTGGATTTTCTTGTTTCTGGAAATTATATATAAGTACAATTTCAATTGCAACAGAACTCGTTAACTAACTGTTTCATCAATAAAATTATTGCAGAAATAGTTCATCCAACAAGTCTTATCTATGGCACATTATGGGGATCACAGAGGAGGGACTAATTGGACAAGTTCAGTCAATTCGGTATATGAAGATATTGAACCTTCCTATGTCTGGATAGAGGATACGGAAAACCATTATCTTATTATTGATCTCCCCGGTATACATACTTCATCATTTCCTCATTTGGGTTCTGTAAAAAAACTGCCTTTCCAACTTATCATTCGTAGTGTAATCTGTTATAAATTATTCATTCGATCGTTGCTATTATTTGCAGTTATTGAAATTATCTTATCAATTATGAGGTTGATTTTTAAAATTTTTTAAATCTTGCTATTTAAATTGGTTAAAAGGGTTCAAAAGGGAGGAGGTGAAGCTTGAAGTTGATATATTTGACAATATAATAGTAAGTGGAGAAAGGAAGGTGAGCGAATACAAATCTATTCGCTTTCAAAAATCAATGAAAGCACCTGAAAAATCAAAATCTGAGGATACCAGCGCAAGGCTTGAAGACGGGATTTTGTATGTCATAATCCCGAAAGAGTCATCACCAGAAAATAATGAGCGCGACGAGGCAGCAATTGGTAGCTCTGATCACAAAGAGAATCAACAAAAGGAAAAGGAGGAAATAGAAAGTTGGAAAGGAGATGAAACAGATCAAAAAGAAAATGACAAGGAGGGTATGAGTGAGGACGAAGAATTTCATGATGTGAAAATGGCGAAGAAGTGGCACGAGGGAGCTCTAGTAACGGCAGGAAAAGAAATTCTGTGGAAGAACAAAACGATTGTAATTACAGCACTGTTAGCATTTTCGTTTGGGGTATTCGTATCTCAAAAATGTCAGTCCAAGTAAAATCAATTGAAGCTATGTGACTACTATTTCTTCCATCATCTCGGTGATCAATAATTTAATTATTATGTACTGAACATATTCAACGTGCAGTGAACGTCAATGACAATACACATCGGTTGGGGTTGAGCAAAATTGAACCACACCAAATAGCACCAAATCGCAATTTGAGTTAACTCATAAAAAAAACTGATTAATGGTTTGGTGTTGGAAAAAAAAAATTCTGACTATAGTTGGTTTGATTTGGTATCAACTTAAAAAAGTCAAATCGAACCGAATCAATTCTATGTTACATTTGTATTGTTTTTAAAAATATTTAATACATAAAAATATTTACTATTATGAAATTTATAAATATTTCTTAAATTTTTCATTTTTTTTATCTTTCCATTATTATTTAAAATTTTAAATTAGAATTTTGAATGGTCCAATAAGTCTTATTTATAGTCCATAGATATTAGTAATTCAAATGAAGTCTAAATCAATATGAATGCTAACAAAAATATCTATAATATATTAATAGTGTGAAAATCCCCCTTAGAATAGTGATTTGAACATTTTGTCCTCCATTAAAAGCCCCACCTTTAGTCAAAAATGTCTTTTCACTATTTTCTTCAATTTATAATTTAATTATTTTTATTATATTAACTAAACTCCTAAAATATATGGAAGGAAAATCAATTAATATTTTCCTTATCAATTAGAAAAATACTCCTAAAATAAGACTCTATTAAGAAAATATTTCTATAAATATTGAGATGCACGTTAAATTAGAGAAGAAATTGGTTTACTTATTGAAAAAATATAATTAATGATCATCTAACTTGATTCGATTGCATGTCTAGATTAGTGGATGTTTAATTTTCTATCCCTCAACTTCTTTACTGTTTTTGTCAACATAATAGAATTCAACGTGTATGTGTATATATATCTTCTTTATTTTCATTCAAGTCATTCTCTAGGGTCAAAATTTTTTATCAGATAAGAATTATTTTCATCAAAACTGAAGCTTTGTGATCACTATTGTATTATTTTGTTGTAGTTTACAGGTCGTAAATGAAGTTACAAGTGGTTGATAAATGTCGGTCGACTTTGAAAAAAAAAATTAGGTAGAGTTTAGGTTTAATTGTATTATTTTTTATATCTCTGTTTTGAGAATTTTTTTTGTGTAAAGATAAAGTTTAGTTGTATTATTTTAAACAAATATCCTATTTAGTGTAATGTTTAAACTCAATAAAGTGAGCACCTAAATTAGTTCAATTAAACACTTGGAATGACAATAATGTTGGATATGTATTCTTTAGTTTTTGTAAATACATAACCTAAATTTACTTTTTATTTAATATTTAGTTTTATTTTGTTTAGGAACACTTGATAGTTGTATCTTGTTAGGATTAAAGAAATATTTAAGCATAAGTTAATTATATGTTTGTGTGAAGACTTAACAGAAAAAATCCAAGCAAATCTGAGAAAATCGAAAAATTGAAGTTGAAAAATCCAAATTTTATTAGTCTGATTTTTAAATTTAAAAATTTGACACGAATAATCTGATTTGATACTTAAAAAACTTGAACGAACCCGATCATGTACACCCCTCGTTATCATTTAGTTTTGCAAAATTGTTCAAAAAATTATATTTCGACAATATCAATTCAATAGCACTTTACAAAAGTAACCAGAAATATGGCATAACAACTTTTTAGAGGGGAAAGCAACAAATCCAAGTCAATTGGATGTAACTAGGGACTCATTTGATTCTGATTGTTACAAGAGAAAGATCCACAAGAATAAGCATAAGTTCAAAGTTTCATTTTATCTTAAAGGGACCTGATTCCCCCAATCCCATGAAATCTATCCACCAATTCATAAAAAAGGCAATATACTGTTTATACTTCTTACTTTATCCCTTTTCCTCGTAGATATTTTAGTGGCAATTAGTAACCACAATAGCTTGATTATGATTAAATTATATTTCTTAGAAGTAATTATTAATGATAATACATTTTAATAATTTATAAATGTTCTTGAAGCCTATAGCGGCATTGCATCCACGTGCATATTTATTGCTCCTAATTTTTTTTTTTTGTTATTACAGTGTGGATATGTCAAGTCTCTGATTAGTAGTTAAAAAGATAACATGACACATAAAAAGTGTATAATACTTTGAATAGTGTGAGGTATTTGAGAAAAATCGTGTGTACTTAATTCAAGATGAACAATATTACATCATACTCCTTCCATTCTCGTTTACTTGTCACAAATTTTCTAATTTTATTTGTCATTTTTAATATCAAGAAAAGACGACTTTTTTTTTACTATTTTACCCCTAACCTTAATTATTTTTCTTCAAATTAATATGAAGGCACGATATAAACATCATTTAATAGGGATAGTCATGTTATTAATTATTTTTTCTTAATATATAAATATGTCATTTTAATTTGTGACGAGTAAAATCGAACGGATAAGAATTAAGAATGTCCTTCAGCGGTTTTAGCACAACAGAAACTTTTTCGGCTCGTGTGCCAGAACACCCACAAAGCAATAAAAGACAGAATCCTCATTTAATATAAGGTGAACATAACGTTATCTATATAATCCCCATAAGCATGGTCTTAATTTATATTTCAGGAGAGAAAATTAAGAGCACTAATTCTGGAAGTTTGTTGGTTATTTCCAACATGGTGCAATCAAGGCAATTTTCTTAACTTTAGTCGAGCTAAACCCATCTATTATGGGTAGAACAGAATTATTTAATACGAAGTCTATAGTGAAAACATTACTCATAAAGTAGAATGGAATTCGAAGCTTGAGGATATAATTAGTGGAACTCAATATTAACTTTTTTTGAGCTATAAAGTAGGCTAGTTGAAGGACAACACATATAGCAACGTACAATATAATGTTCCTGTTAATATGGCTCATTCAAGTCTGTCAAAAGGGTCGGGTTGATCCGGCCTGAGCCGGCCCATTTAATAAAATTGGCCTGGTTTGATTCGATCCGGCAAACCCAAGGACTTTAGGGTACCGGGTATCGGGCTAATTTTTTATTATTTTGGATCCGACCTGGTACGGCCCAATTTTATGTTTTTTTTTTTAAAATGGATTTTTTTTTCAAATCATTTTTCACACAATTTTTAATTCTCTCAAATCTCAATTCTCAATTCTCAAATATTTTATAAATTTAATTTCCTAAAGTTCTCACTTTAATTTTTTTATTTTGCGATTACAAAGTACGAGTGGAAGTTTTCAAAGTCGCAACCTTCGAATACTTTCAAAATTTGATATTTCCGTTCCATCTCTTATGTTTAATTTTTATTTAGTGTATTAATTGTTGAATATTTAATTTTATTATATTTGTGTATTTTGAACTTTTTTAGTTTAATTTATATTATGGATAAATTAAGAAACCTCGCTACTAAAGGTGTTAAAAAAATTTGTCCCAGAAGCGGTAGTGGTAGTAAAAAGTGAATTACTAGCGGTAGAGGTAGTTCAAGTAGTAGATATACCCGTGTGCCTCCGACACCGCTTAGTCAACCTTTTAAGAAAGAAGTAGGTGTACCTTTAGGTGTAGGTGCTCACAATATGGATTATGTAGAAGATTAGGAAAATTACGGTATAGAAGAAGAAAATGAAGTAGATGCGGTTAATTTAGACGAAGATGATGAAAATATTGGTGAAACACCTGTAGTAGGAAATGTTAACGTTAGATCTGAATCGGTTAATCTCTCTTCCCGTCCTCCCCATGCCCCAAGAGCTCGTAAAACAACTAGTATTGCATGACAATTTTTTGAACGTATATCAGATACTGAGGTGCAATGCAATATTTGTCAACAAATATATAAGCATAAAAGCGGAGGCAAATAAGGGGGTACGAATACGTTAATGAGACATATAGGTGAAGCTCACGAAAGAGAGTTAAATATTGCACGAGGTGGTGGGGATGTTGGTGGGCCAACGCAAACTAGAATGGACCCAGCAACCGGTCAGGTAACGAAGAAGTATAATAAATTGAGGGACCAGGAAGAAATAGCTAAAATGGTACCTATGGGTTGTTTGCCTTTTAGTTTTCCTTCTTCTGATGCCTTTATTCATTATATTCAAGTAATTTATAATCCTGTGTTTAATGGTGTTCCTAGAAGTACTTGTCGATCTGATATTTTTAGACTTCATTCACAATATTATTTTTATTTATCAATATTGTTAAAAAATATTCAATGTAGATTGTCCCTAACATCTGATCTTGGTCGTGCTGTAAATAAAAATGATTATTTAACCGTTACTTGTCACTGGATGGATAGTAATTTTGTGATGCAAAAACGTATTTGTAACACCCCGTATTCAAGTACATGTATTGGCGTATTCAAGTACGTGTATTGGTCTTATTTATATGGAATTAATTTTTTTTTTATTTATACCGGAATTTTCCCGTCGATGGTTCCATACGAAGTTTATTGAATAAGCTTTTCAACGATATAAAGATTTCCAAAAATGGATAAGTTTCGGATATAATCGAGCACGTTCGAAACTATAAAACGGCGGCCGGGATAATTGTGAACAGTAAATGTGCAGGAAATTCAAACTACTGAGGCCTGCCAGTTTTTTGGGTCGACTTTGAACGATCATAACTCCCTCAATATACTGAACTGGGAGAGCTACCACCTATCAAAAGAAAGATCTTTGAGTCTTCTTTCCAATGCAATTGGTTTCATCCAAATCCAACATCTGAGTAAGGAGTTATACTCATTTTACTTCAGCCTCTCAAAACAGTTTTTTAGGGTCAACTTCAAACGATCATAACTCCTTGTAAAGGACGAACTGGGTGGCCTACTTTATATGAAATGAAATCCCTTTGAATTATCTTTCCAACAATACCAATTTCACCCAAATCAGATATCGGATCAAAGAGTTATGGCCGATTTACTTTAGCCTGTCAAAACAGTCCACCATGGACAGATTCGGACTTACTTAACATTTTAAGGGCAATATGGTCATTTTCCATAACCTCATGGACGAAAATTGGTCTTTATATACATACACTTAGCCTCATATCCATCATTTTTATCCAAATTATTGAAGAATAAGGAAACCCTAGCCTAAGTTCAACTCCAATTATCTTGTGATTCAACCGTAGAAAATCCAAATTGATTCCGTAGTTGTGTTCACCGTCTCAAGGGCTTCGAGAAGCACCCCTTATTTGGGCCAACAGGACTTCAAAATCAAAAGGGTCATTTTATGATAAGGATGTAAATTATGTTGGTGTTATTTATATGGATATGTATATATATATATGCATGTGAGCATAAGAAGTATGTTATTTGATTGTTGTTGAAAGATGATTGGAAATGATGTTGAATCATTCTTGTGCATGGTTGGATTATGTTGAATTGTGAAAGGATTTGGTGTGATGATGTGGTATTGAAATGATGATTATATATATATATACACATAAACCTATTGTTCAAGTTGATTTTTGGAATGTTTTGCAAATATTGGTTGTATGGAATTATGGAAGAGAATTGTGGTGTTGGGTTGCTAATACTAGATGCCAAACATTTCATTGTAGATAAGTGATTTGTAAAGGCGGGAAGTTGTGTTGAATTGGTATCCGAATCTACGACGAGGTATGTAAAGCATACTCTACCGATGTTCTTTGGCATGAAAACACCAATGTTCCATCAAGTAAGATTCCAAGGTTGTACAAACACATGTATTGTTCTACATTACCAACGAAGTTTTTTCCATTCTATAAAGTGTCAAAATGTTTCATTGATATACCAAAAGGCTCCTATTTCATTTTTGTGATATTGATGATTCTGAAACACATTGTTGATGTATCAATGAGTCCTTATTACATCGTTATTGTATAGAAGGTCTATTACTTGCTTCCTATTGATGTATGGTTGTTCCAAAGGTACTATATTGGCATGAACACTAATGTAATAATCTCAAAAGCTTTTGAACTAAGTTATTGGAAAGATCTCTTATGTGTGTTACTTGATATACGTGTGGGTGGTATCCTAGAGGCATAAGCCTAGCATGGGTCGATCCCTATTTATGTGTTTATGGATGGTATCCCAGGGGCATAAGCCTAGCATGGGTCGATCCCAGTTGATATGTACTGGAGGCAGCCTAATGGTCACAGTATGGTACAGTATTGATTATTGTTAGGTGGTTGGAGGTTTGGGAGGAGGAGGTAATGGCGAATGATAATTGTAAAGAATGAAATGAACGAATGTATACCGTTCCACAAATGTGTTTGAATTCAAGAACCCAATTCAGATTAATGATAATGTACATGATCCTAAAAGTGTTTATGAAGTGTGGTTCACTTCTATTATGATTTATTCACTTGCGTCTGATTTTCTTGAACCCCTATATCACATATGATTATTTACAGCTTTACATACTCAGTACATATTTCGTACTGACGTCCCTCATGGGGGACCTGCATTTCATGCTGCAGGCACAGGTGCTTCAGCTCACTCACAGCATAGATAGGAGCCAGGTCATACAGCTATTGTTGGTGAGCTCCAGTTTGCTTCAGAGCTTTCCGAGTCGGTTCCTTATGTTTTGTTATTGTACAGGAGTCATGTGTGGGCGGGGGTTTGTCCCGACCCTAGTGATGTCATGTATATATATCCTAGAGGCTTTGTAGACATAAGGAAGGGTAAAGTCATGAAAGTTTATATAGTGATGTTATATCTGTATACGTGGTGGCCCCAACGGCCAAGTGTTATATACATATCTATATATTTGTGCGTGTTGTGCTGATACAGGTAATTAGATTCTTCTATCTGCAGCGAAGTGCTGTCCAAATTTTTGGTGACATGTAAGTGAAAGTACAGGTATTTGAACGGGTTCTCCCGGGCCTTCTCGGCTTCGGGTGCCAGTCCGGCCCGATGGGATTTTGGGGCGTGACAGTATTCTTGTTTTTTTATATGATGAAGATTGTAAACATACTGGAAATTTTATTGCTGATTCTATTGTTAAAGTTGTCGGATTTTATGGTATCGAAAATAAAATCTTATGTATTGTTTTTGCTAATGCTTCTAACAACAAGACTGCTATAAAAAAATTAAAATCTAAGTTATCTCTGCTGTTGCCTGAAATTTTTCATAGTAAATGTGCATGTCATATATACAATTTAATTGTAAAAGATGGTCTTGAGTTTTTTGACCTTTATATTGAAAAAATCTGTCTTGTTGTTGGTTTTATTCAAGGAAATAATCAAAGAAAAAGAATTAGAGAATTTAAAGTTAAATGTCAAGAAAATGAACTTACACCGACATTGATGCCTGAGGAAATTGATATTAGATGGAATTCTACATATATTTTCTTAAAAACTTGTTGTAAATATAGAGTTCCTATTACACTAACTTTTAACCAACATTACGGTTCATTTGTTGATTCTGCTGATTGCATGCTACATGATTCTAATTGGGTTGTAATTAATGATCTTGTTAAGTTTTTAGAAAAAATTTATGTAGCTAGGGTTGAATTTTCAGGTGCTTATTATCCTACTGTTTATAACATTTTGGCATATATAGCCGATATTTCTGGTTTACTCAAAGAATATAAAAATAAAGAAAGTTATAAAGAAGTTGTTGATGCCATGTTTACTAAATTTAAAAAATATTTTTTTCCGATTCCCCCTATTTACTTGGTTGGTGCTATGCTAAATCCGTGCATGAAATATAATACTATGTGCCACTTTAATACTATTATTTATGCTAACTTAGAAATAAATACTAACAAGTAACAATGATTCTGAACAAGTACAACCTGATTTGTGGACGGCTATGGGTGATGCGAATGAATACATAGAAAAATTATATAATCACTATGCTGATTTATTTGATTTAGTCGTACCTACAAATATCACTCCAACTATCGTTCCTCATACTCCCGAGGAGCCATCATCTTCTAAAAGGCCAGCACATAGTGATTTTCCTGATTCCTTTTATGATTTACCTTGTTGGAACAGTGTTGATGACAGAGCTTACACATCAACTTATCGGGAAGAGCTAAAATATTATCTTCGGTCGCCGCCGGAGGATCGCAGGAGACGAATCAACACGTTGGATTGGTGGAGGAGTAATGAAACACAATATCCTGTGCTTTCAAGATTAGTTAGAGATATCTTGAATGTTCCAATGTCAACTGTTGCATCAGAGAGCGCCTTTAGTCAGGGATGACAGCAGCTTGGAGACAACCGACACTCATTGGGAAGCAATGCAATGAATGTACTAGTTTGCCTCAGAGATTGGATTAGATCGGAAAGAAGAAACCAAGGAATGAAACCGAAGCCGAACGACGAGCGAAAACTTGAAGAAATTATGTCTTCACGAGAGAACTCAGCAGAATCAAGTCCAATGCATGATTTTGCCCCCGTTGACTTTGACTATCCTATGCAAGTTCCCGTTAATATTAACATGAATGAGATGGAAAAAATGATGCCTAATTTGTAGATTTTTCATTCTTGTAAATTATAAATTTTGGATCATTTTGCAATCAATAAAATTCAACATTCATTCACTCCTTAATCATTACTTTGTAATTTTTTTCATTTAATGATTTAAATTGAATTTCTACTTTAAATTAAAAACTTACTTCTAGTATATTATTAATTTACTACCAAGTATTATTAATTTATTATATTAAGTAGAATATGTTTTGTATATTTGTGTATATATCTTCTATAAATGTGTATATTTAATGTATACATGAGTATATGTTTTATAAATTGTATATATATTGTAGTGTATATATATATATTTTAGTATATGTTTTATTTAAAGTAGTACATATATATTGAATGGTGCGTATATGTGTGTATATATCTTCTATAGACGTGTATATTTAACGTATACATGTGTATATGATTTATAAATTAGTATATAACTATATAACTATATATATATATATATATATATATATATATATATATACATATATATAGTATATATATATATATTGTAATGTATATATATTGTAGTATATTTTATTTAAAGTGGTACATATACATTGAATGGTGCGTATATGTGTGTATATATCTTCTATAGACGTGTATATTTAACGTATACATGTGTATATATTTTATAAATTAGTATATAACTATATATATATATATATATATTGTAATGTATATATATTGTAGTATATTTTATTTAAACTTTAAAGTAGCAATACGCATTGAATGGTGCGTATATATGTGTAATTGGGTATATATTTTTTAAATTTTAATGTAGTATATTATATATATATATATATATAGTGTGTATATATTGTTTAACGTATTTAAAATGTTTATAGGTGGGTATATATAGTGTATATTGAAAAAAGGTTTTTATTTTTATTTTTTACCTGGTTTGATCGAATTTTTAACCGGGTTTAGGTGGGTTTGACCGGATAGTATTAAGTGGGCCATGTTAGGATTGTTTTTAAAAAGTTTACTGTTGAGCCCGGCCCGGCCTACTTAACCCCAATCCAAATCCGGCCCGACCCACAACTTGAATAATTTTAACGGGCTAGTTTCAGGTTGGCCCAGCCCGACCCACTTAACATCCTTAGCTCATTCTTATGACATGACCCAATGTTAAATATGAGCAGAAATTACTTCATAAAATGTAAAAAGTTAAAATACTCATGCGACTTATGCTCCACACTTCTAAACTTACATATTATGTCTCACCCTATAGTAAGTAAAATAGCTTGTGTTATGCTCACGCCTTTTAAAACACTATGACGTCCCTGTACATCTCAACCATTAGTTTCAAATGTAAAACTAGTATGGAAAAAAAAACTACACTAGAATAATTTGACAATATGGGCAAGTATTACTAATATATAGAAGTGGTGAACAGCTCTTCACGTGGAAGCTGGCAGGACAATCTCCACCTGCCAGCTTCAAAGGGTTATTTCCGTCATTTGTGGCATCTTCTGAAGGGTCATTTTCGTCATTTTGATGGGGCCCAAGGACTATTTTTGTTACTACAGTGCATTTTATACGTGTTATTAATTGGTTTCACCAAATACACGTGTCAGCAAGAAAACAGCAGCAAAAAAATACATTTCAACGTGTTAATCTCATTTTACACGCGTTAGTTTCTTCTTTCACCAGTTGCACTTGTACGCATGAACATGCTCTCACATCATACATCACAAAATTCCGCTCACTTTTAATTTAACCACTAAAAAAAGGGAGATTCAATTACTGATCTTCTTGATTGCTGAGATCTTCTTCTTCTCGGGTGCGTTCATAGTTGTTACCGTTATTGTGCTTTTTGATTGGTTTTACACATTGCTAAACAGTAAACTATTGTTGCAATTTTAGCTTCCAATTTTTTCTTCAATCTTGTAATAATGTTCACCTTTTCACTGCATATTCTTTCAATTGGTTTGATGATTTGTAAAGTTTAGTATTTTTATTTTCAGTTTTCTATTCGTCTTAGCGTTTTCCTTCGGTTTTGAGATTTGTTTGAATGGGTTTATTAAATTTAGATTTTATTATAAAAAATGGAATAAAGATGAAGGCGCTCGCTGGTTTGAAAGAACTGTAAATTTGAAACCTGGTTAAATATTAATTTGTATGAGAAATTTGGAGTTTAGTGGAAGTAATAGCTGAAACAACATGCAAAAGGTGTTTGTCAAAATGTTTAATTTTCAGTTTGTGTTGCTGTCTACTCAATTGATTGTAGTGGATGAGAAATTGTGTCTTCTCTTTTCGCATATTCTCAAAATACGGGATGGTGTATAGTAAGGTAAGTTTATCTAACATGAAAATTAGTTGATGCTACAGTTAAGATTCCATCAAAGGAAGAGCTTCCGCCATATCTGTCAAGTACTGATGAAATAGTAGAGGTCTGTCAATTTTGTTTAAGCTTCTAATATGATGATACCAATGTAGCTAATTTGATTCTCATGTAAGCATTTTATTTAGTTGATATGTGTACCAGAGGTGGTGCATATTGGGCAGTCTTGTATCTGCAATTATATTAGCTTCTACCAATTTTCCTAATGGTTGCCTTAAGTCTAAATTCCTGATTGGTTTGTAGAAGAGTGTTTAAGAGAAATCAAATTATTGTTTAGACAGATGCTTCATTCAGAGAAAGGTTAAATTAGCGTCACGTCGTAAAACCAAATATATGTATCTTTATTTTCTTCTAAACAGAATAAAGAAATAGTCTAATTTGTCACTCTTCATTTTCTATACTTATTAAAATAAAATTAAGTGTAAAGAACGTGTATAGTACTAAAGCATATGCTTTGCTGGACTACTTCATCAAATTATTGTTTAGACGAGTAATTCCTGGTTGCTTGAGACTATATTTTCTTGACCTAGAAACAACTTTTCTACCTCTAAGATAATGATAAAGTCCGCGTACACTCTACCCTCTATTTTATTCGATTATAATGGGTATGTTGTTGGAACATGGCTGCAAGATCATTGGATCTTTTGTATCTGTTAAACATCTGGAAAAGTGTTAATACACGTCAATTTAGAAGGACCAAAATAAATTTAAAAATTTGACTTAAATAATGTTATTTATGTCGATAGCTACTGGAGCAAATATACTAATTCGTCTCCTCTATTTTCCTTTGAATGAAATTTCCATATGGGTTGACAATTGGTAAATATAATAATGTTTTTCAAAGGAAAAACATGATGACGATGGAGAAAACATCTTAAAGCTTTCTTGAACTTCTCTTCTGATTTATTGATAATGCCTCCATGTGTATCTACCCTCTGCATTGCTGTGTCAGTTCTACTCTATGGATGAATACATAATCTTATATGTCTTCTCTTATATTGCAAAGTCTGCGGCTTAATTTTGCTTGCAAATGTTTCATTATAGCTTCGTATATTAATTTAGTATCTTATATGTCTATGGTTCATGGACACCTTCCCTGTAATAATGAAACAGAAGCTAACCCAATGGATCAAAGGCTCCCTGTAGACGCAATCACACCAGAAACTACAGACTGGACCTGTAAAATACAGGTAGTAGACAAGTTTCTGTCTCGCAAAAGCAGTGACTCAGCCGTGTATTTTCAAACAATACTTGTGCAGGATGGAAGTGTAAGCTTGCCTCTCCACATCTGTTTTGAACTCTTAAGAACTTGTTACGTAAATTGTTCCAACACATGTAAAATTTGTTCTCTTTTACTTGACTACAGGAACAACAGGTTTCTATAATACTCTACGGTAATGACATTCCGAAGTATGAGAATTTGTTTGGCCTTTTTAAGACATATTTGGTGTCATGTGCGAAAGTCAGAGAGCCCCGCAATTACTCAATACGCGCGGCTATGTACGAATGGGTGGCGGACAGATACACAATCGTCGAAGCAGTTACCAACAACAATGGATCTAAGGCACCCCTTACTGCTCCAACAAAATTGGATACGCCCTCTTTCTCATCTATTGAAGAGCAACTTCCAGGTGTCGAATTTGGTAAACATCTATCTTACATTCTAGCCTCTTTTCCCATCAACTAACTAGCACCTACTAATCAAATTAACTGTTAATAAGTTAATCTTAACAGACTTACTAGCAGTGGTAGTTAATTGTAGTGCCATCCAATATACAACTGACCAAAGCAAGCACTTCCGGAAAGAGATCGTCATAGACCAGAGGTAAGTTACGTACCAACAACAACTTCAGCAAACATTTTATTTCGTTGTTGAAACATGGTTGGACTATAATAATTTTTGTATCTACTATTTCGACCAGCAAGAAACCTTTCCTCTTCACTATATGGGGCGATCTAGCGGACAACGAAGGAGCTACATTACTCCACCATCTGCATGAATACCCTGTCATTCTTGCCAGACGTATAGGTGTTACTGAATTTTGTAGTGGTATATTCGTTGGCCCATCTTCTACAACTCTATTTTTTTTACTTTTCCCTCCTTTATATTGAATTTAAAAAGCTTTCTTTCACGTGTGCAGCTCTAAGACTAGCAATAAGATATCAGTCGACAATCTTAACGAATCCTCAGTATGTACAGGCTACTGCATTGACAAACTAGTATACACTAATATGCTACCTATTTGTACGACAAAGAAAAAATATATTCTTACTATTTCGTTTAAATTTTCCCGGGGTGAATCACAACGAGCGAATGTTGTTGTCTTACACTTTAAGAAGCTCATCAACGTCATCATCCTCACTAAATCTTGCACCAATTGAAGATCAAGTGCTAGCTATATATCTACGATTCCACAGATGCTATCTACAGTTAGTTTATCCCAAAACGTATACATGTAGTAATTATATTCTCATCAAAGTAAATCTATATCACAGAGTACAACTCGTGAGGTCGAACAAGCTTCTAACATTATTCTACATTAACACTGTAGGTACAAAGTTTCCCCGTGGAAGACAGATTATTGCTCCCTGACCGTCCTCAATCATTTTATCTGCTTGGATGCTCACATTGCAGCCAGTTCGTGCGCCCAAAAACCAAAAAAATGGTTCGCTGCTTCAATTGTAAGCTAGAACGGCTATTAGTTCCCAAGTAACTACTACAACTATATCATACCTAGATTCTATAACGCACTTTCTTTTTTCTATCATCTATCGTAAAACGTGAAAAAAATGTTCTTGCTGTCCTGTTTTTGGAATTTCTGAATTTTATTTCTGCTGATCTCAAATAAGGAAAGCTTAGCACTTTCTCGGACCGACCTCTTCATCTCAACGACATAAAGGTAAGGTTTACATATATTCTATAATTCCGCAAAATCGATTGACGTGACTATGTTCTGAAATAGTGACAGTAAAATAGTTCCCGAACACAGCCTCTTTATCCCGACAAAATGAAAAGGCAAAATGACATTTCAATCTAATCTTTTGAGTTAGCATTTTCATAATAAGAAATTTGCTAACTTAATAGTATTTAATTCAGCTTAGTTGACATGTGTTATCCATATTGTTTTAATAGAAAAATATGTTAGTTGTGCGGACTCTTCATTTTTGATACCACACCCATGTCTGATTCTCCAAAGGTACACTAGGTTTGCTGAATTCGCCACATTCCCATTGGTATTTTTTGAAGACTCTAGGCATTATGATTATAACGCAGAACATCTTCAATACGACTATCCTTAACCTCGCTTGCTCAATTATTAAAAAAATGTGCAATTAGGAAGCTTTGGCAAAAGTTGGAAAATATGACACATTGTAATCAAAGGAAAGTTCCCGACAACTAAACCTTCTGAGAAAATCAGAAGTAAAGTTGATAATATTTCCTGCCCTAAACTGATTTGCCACAATAATGTAGAGCCTAAGAATGTATAATTGTCTCTCCTTCAAGTTTAAAACATGAAAAAATATATATATTTCTTTTAAGTTTTTGCTTTTTTCTTTTTATTTGTAGTTCATTGTTAGCTGAAATATAACTTCTTTATTGACTTTATCCATAAAATGTATGAAAGTCAAGAAGATTTAGCTCCAAATCACAAAAATGAGAACCACAACAGACATTAGCGTCTTCGTTATTTCTAGGGACATAAGATATGCACTATAGTTAATGCAATTGGCAAGGTTTCTTTTATTTTGGTTAAAAAAACTTGCTGTGGTATATAAATAAACCAATGACTCCTTAGAAGTGTCGAACTCAAGAAAATGTTGATACAATATATTCAGGGGATCGGTCGAATCTCCTTCGACGGAACAATATACTATTTATCGACGGAACAATATACTATTTATCGACAACTTCTACATTTCATCTCCAAGTATAGTACATGCAAACTGAAAATAGACAGGCAACTTCTACATTTCATCTCCAAGTAAAGTACATATTCTATTCTCTGTTTTGTACAAAAAAAGATCTTCGGAAGTACTATCGAATATTTTCAGACTGGTTCACTTCATCTACACTCCTATGTTAATTACAGGTGCCACTTCGAGGTTAACATCATGGATGCTAGCGATACAATTATGGTGATGATCTCAGAAACGCTGGGTGAAAGAATGTTGTCCTTAACCTCTGAACAAATATATGAACAGGTTGCTGTACAGGTACACATATACATACAATTAACAACCAAAAAAACTCATTTCCTTAAAATTTGGTTCTCTCGGTACATAAAACCCCTACATTAGACAAAGTTTGATTTACCGTGGTATCTTTTTTTTTCCCTATTTAGCAACAACTCTGTATTGCCCGCATTAACCAGCTGCTCGCTCATAAATTATTTACGCTCGAACTACAAAAGCCATTATACAGATTTCCTGATCAAAAAGCTGGTATGCTGGCTATCACCTCCTTCACTGAAACCCCATTTTCTCCCGAGCAGACAGGTAAGAGGCAGAAAATTGATCCACCCACCCCAGCGAAAACCAAATGAAGGTACCGATACTTAATTATATGCATCTTTAATTTTCCTGTCCTTATGAATTGTATTGGCAGCAATTAAATGTTACAAATGTTATAAGCTCAACAACTATAACATATACATTACAAAAAAATTGTACTACCATCAACTATTCTACCCAAATGAAATCTTTTCAAAATATGTATAGCTGCAGAAAATTGACATTTTGTATCCAGCATTGACAGCATATCAATCTCAGCAGGTAAGTACAACATCCATCATCTCCTTTTATTACATTCTACTTGATCGCACTTCTATATATTAGTAATAGCTAATATCTATATATATTCAACACATTCAAGTAACTGCAGTCATCTTCCTCCTCTTAACAACTTGTGGATTCTCTGAACTTTCTGTGACAGCTGACTACAACAACGTTTTGGTGACCTCTACCAGTTTCATCACATGGTATGGTATGTATAGAGAAATTTTGCTTGGCTATACCAGCATCACAAAGTCAGGCTGCCTAAACAAAGTTTTTGTATTTTTATGTAATGCACTTCAATGTCTGAAACGTACATACTAATAGTTTGTTTCTACATTTTCATGTAACAATCAGTTTAATGTACAAATAGTACATGTTAATACTACTAATAATTTTAATATATAACGTTTCCCTTGCAATATCATTGGATCCGTGCTTGCACGGGCTCCCGCATCTAGTAATCTAATATGCGTGGGATAACTGAGAATGGAGACAATCTATTTGACAGCTACATTTTTTTGTTGACAATAAATGGTGAAGAAAAAGGGGTCCAGAAGAGAGAAAAAGTGGATTCTTTTTCACTTACCTTTGCTTCAAATTTTTTGACAAAAGAGAAGGCCCCATCCAATTGTTGGGCAGTGGAATCGTGCGCCAAATCAAGCATTTTCTTTTTATTTCGCCACTCCGGTTTAGTCATGGTCAATCCTTCCACACTAACATTGGGAGAAACCATGCCCTCGGTGTCAAAAATTTATCGAAAAATATATAAATTTTCTCATAAAATTTAAAATATATTCACAATAGTTAATATTTAAACTATGTAAATAATATTATTTTTTCAATGAAGAGTGTGGATCAGGTCATCCTTTGTCTAAGATGGCTCTGGCCATGGTCGTCGAGTTGGCTCAATTGGCAAAGATTGACGAATTTATGTTTAAGGTTATAGGTTCAAGTCATACAGAAATAAACTAAATTTAATATTTAAATAAAGAAAAACAAAAAACATAAATCCTATGAATTTCAAGTTTGGAAAATTAGAATTTACTCAAATAGTTCTTTATACGAATTTATTTTTATCTACCACTACAAAAGAATATATGCTCTAAAAAGGAACCAAAAAGTGAAATATCTAATGAGAATAATATTAATCGTTACAACGACATACTTTGGTAAACAAAATGGCAAAATAGCTGCTATAAGGCTATAAGCCCAACACTTTTTGACAAGAGAGCTATGACAAACACTACATCGAAAGTAACAAGAAGATATTGAAAGAGATATTATAGACCCTTATTCATTTTCTTTATCCGTTAATGTCAGATGACTTGTATAAAAAATATTTGAAATGATGCTCATCTGATTGTATCATCACTAAGTATCACTTTTTTTTCTTAATCACCTTATCTGTCATGATCCATATATGTTCTTGAACTGAGATTTACTTCATTTATAGTTGCATAGATTTAGATAGTTATGCAGAAAATGGCGTGGAGATCCAACCACAATTTTGTTAAAATAGTTAGCGTTTCAATTATATCCTAATGCAAAATGGGTAAATAATTTGAACTGTACTGTGATTAGTTGTTGGTTATAAACAATATATAATGGAGGATAACTTGAGACAAACTCCATGTATGCCTCACCTTAGCTCTCCGCAAAGCATAAAGCTAATCTCAATCTTTTAAAAACCTAAACGTAATTAGTTCAATTTTCAATAGATTAGAATAACTTGATACTCCTCTTGTCCTCCATGATATTTCTTTTTAATTATTAAAATATATAGTTATTGGATGTTCCCTCATTTTTAAAAAAGAACAAACGTAGGATTATTATTTAAGAGCAAAAAAAAAAGAGAGTTAACCGAAAGGCAAGAAGAACAAGGAAAAAAATTAAAGGAAACTTCACGAGAGAGATTGGAATATAATCCTTCTCTATTTTTTCAACCATCTAATTCGCATCAACTACGGCACTTGCTGTCACTGTGCTCTTTTCCTAATCAGATATTTTTATTTTAAGTTTTAAAATAAAAAAAATTTAGTAAAAAAATATATTTTTAGGTGAGGTAAATTTATGGTAATAGAAGTTCAATTAAAATATGACACAAATAGAAAACCAACTGAAAAAAGAGGCATCTGCTGTCGCTATCTCACACCTCCACTCGATAAACATTCTCCAAAATTACCATTTTACTATCCACACAAACAGAAAAAAACGCCAAAAATTGAAAAAACCCAAACCCAAAACTAGAAAAAGCAGAGAGAAAATAACAGACAAATTAAGCAGAAAATTTTTCATAAAAGACAAACCAATCCCTTCCAACTCTTTTACTCTCAAGGCCTACCTCCCATTCTCCACACTTACTTCACTTCACCGCCATTAATGGCATCTCCAATTTCTATGAAACCATGAATATGTCATCTGGGCCACCACCGGAACAGCCACCCCAACAGCAAGAACCGCCGTCAAAGCCACCACAACTTGTCCGTAAACTTGTTGTGGAAATTCTTGACGCAAGGAATTTACTACCGAAAGATGGGCAAGGGAGTTCGAGTCCGTATGTAGTTGTGGATTTTGATGGTCAGAAGAAGCGGACTTCGACTGTCGTTAGAAATCTTAACCCGGAATGGAACGAGGGTTTGGAGTTCATTGTTACGGATCCGAGGACGATGGAGTTTGAGGAGCTGGATATTGAGGTTTTCAATGATAAGAAGTTGAGTAATGGGAATGCGAGGAAGAATCATTTTTTAGGGAGAGTGAAGTTGTATGGGAGTCAATTTGCGAGGAGGGGGGAAGAGGGGTTGATTTATTTTCCATTGGAGAAGAAGAGTGTGTTTAGTTGGATTAGAGGTGAGTTGGGTTTGAAGATTTATTACTATGATGAATTGGTGCAGGAAGAAGAACCGCCGCCTCCGCAACCGGAGCAACAGCAACAGCAGCCGCAGCAGCAGCAACAGCCGGACCAAGAAGTGAAGAAGAACCCTGTTTTTGTTGTTATGGAAGATCCTAGACAGAGGATGATGCTTGAAGTTCCTATGCCTTCGGAGGTTGCCATGGAAGCGATGGAACAATCTCCACCTATTGTAACGATTGAGGAATCTCCTCCACCGATGAATATGCCACCGGAACAACAACAACAGCAGCAACAGTTTAGTCACAGGCATGAGGAGGGTCCGGGTCCAGCTCCAGGTCCACAAATGATGAGTGGTCCACCACCTGAGTACCCACCACCGGAGGTGAAGAGGATGCAAGCAGCTCGAGCTGGTGAAAGAGTGAGAGTAATGAGACGTCCAAACGGCGACTATTCACCTAGAGTAATCTCCGGGAAAGTCGTCGGAGAGTCGGAAAGAATCTCGGCTTTCGACCTCGTCGAACCAATGCAGTATCTATTCGTTAGAATTGTGAAAGCTAGAGGTCTTGCTCCGAGTGAAAGCCCATTCGTAAAGATCCGAACATCAAACCATTTCGTCCGGTCGAAACCAGCGATTATCCGGCCAGGCGAACCGTTATCGAATCCAGAATGGCAGCAAGTGTTCGCACTATGCCACAACAAGCAAGAAGCTAGCAATTCAACACTTGAAATTTCAGTATGGGATTGCGCATCAGATCATTTTCTTGGCGGCGTTTGTTTCGACCTCTCTGATGTACCAGTTAGAGATC
Source organism: Capsicum baccatum var. pendulum (assembly GCA_030864225.1). Lineage (NCBI taxonomy): Eukaryota > Viridiplantae > Streptophyta > Magnoliopsida > Solanales > Solanaceae > Capsicum > Capsicum baccatum. Next base: position 21,919,570 of record CM061554.1, on the reverse strand, counting down.
CACCAGATAGTCCTCTTGCTCCTCAGTGGTATCATCTCGAAGGTGGTGCCGATGATCAACACAAAGTCTCCGGGGATATTCAACTCTCTGTCTGGATTGGAACTCAAGCAGATGATGCGTTTCCTGAATCGTGCAGCTCAGATGCACCGTATGTTGCCCACACTCGTTCAAAAGTTTATCAATCACCGAAGTTGTGGTATCTAAGAATCACGGTGATTGAAGCTCAGGATCTTCATATAGCTCCAAATCTACCGCCATTGACCGCTCCGGAGGTAAGAGTAAAAGCTCAGCTAGGTTTTCAATCCGTTAGAACTCGACGAGGGTCCATGAATCATCACAGTTCCGTGTTCCACTGGAACGAAGATTTGATCTTCGTAGCCGGTGAGCCACTTGAAGATAGCCTAATCTTGCTAGTGGAAGACCGGACGACGAAGGATCCAGTGCTTCTTGGGCACATTATGATTCCAGTGAGCTCAATTGAGCAACGACTCGATGAGCGACTCGTGCCAGCTAAGTGGTTCGGATTGGAAGGTGGACCAGGTGGGGCTTACTGTGGAAGGCTACACTTGAGGATGTGCTTAGAAGGAGGATATCACGTGCTTGATGAAGCAGCGCACGTGTGTAGCGATTTTAGGCCCACGGCTAAGCAGCTATGGAAGCCTGCTGTTGGCATTTTGGAGCTGGGGATTCTTGGAGCTCGCGGGTTGTTACCCTTGAAATCCAAGGGTCCAGGAAAAGGATCCACGGATGCGTACTGTGTTGCCAAATACGGTAAGAAATGGGTTCGAACTCGGACCATAACCGATACCTTTGATCCGCGTTGGAACGAGCAGTACACGTGGCAAGTATACGATCCGTGTACAGTTCTTACAATTGGAGTATTCGACAATTGGCGTATGTTTGCTGATGGTGGTGATGATAAGCCTGATTATCGTATAGGAAAAGTACGTATACGAGTCTCTACTTTAGAGAATAACAAAGTGTACACAAATTCCTATCCATTGTTGGTTCTGTTGCGGTCTGGGTTGAAGAAAATGGGTGAAATTGAGGTAGCAATTCGATTTGTTTGCCCATCGTTGTTACCAGAAACATGTGCTGTTTATGGGCAGCCAGTGTTACCCAAAATGCATTATCTACGCCCACTTGGGGTGGCTCAACAAGAGGCATTGAGAGGAGCAGCTATCAAAATGGTTGCAGCATGGTTAGCTCGATCCGAGCCACCATTGGGACCTGAGGTAGTTCGGTACATGTTGGATGCGGATTCTCACACATGGAGCATGAGGAAGAGTAAGGCTAATTGGTTTCGGATTGTAGCCGTGTTAGCTTGGGCTGTTGGTTTAGCAAAATGGTTGGATAACATTAGGAGATGGAGAAATCCAGTAACAACCATCCTAGTCCATGTTCTATACTTGGTGCTTGTTTGGTATCCCGATTTGATTGTCCCCACCGGGTTTCTATACGTCTTCTTGATTGGTGTATGGTATTATCGGTTCAGGCCTAAAATACCAGCGGGTATGGACACCCGAATCTCCCAATCAGAAACCGTAGACCCGGATGAATTGGACGAGGAATTCGACACAATACCAAGTTCAAAGCCACCCGAAATAATTCGTATGCGGTACGACAGATTGAGAATATTAGCAGCAAGGGTCCAAACAGTTTTAGGTGATTTTGCAACCCAGGGAGAAAGGGTCCAAGCGTTGGTAAGCTGGAGGGACCCAAGGGCGACAAAATTGTTCATAATCGTGTGCCTAATTATAACCATAGTGCTCTATGCAGTGCCACCAAAAATGGTAGCAGTGGCCCTAGGATTCTACTTCCTGCGCCATCCCATGTTCAGGGACCCAATGCCACCAGCCACTTTGAATTTCTTTAGGAGACTTCCAAGTTTATCTGACCGTTTGATGTAGTACACACAGTCACTACAGTCATCTGATTAAATAAAAAATTAGTCAACAATTATTTTTCTGGCGCCAAAGAGAGCTAGCTAGTGTGTGAAAATCTCCTTTTTTTCCACGATTCCTGAAAAGGTGTTTGGGGGGGGGGGGGGGGGGGGTTAATTACAACATGGGAAGAAGTGAAAAGTGTAGGGTGAAAGGGCTAAGTGGGGATGATTGACTAACTGTTGGAACAAGTAAAAAAAAGAAAGAGCCATTGGGCCGGAAGACTAATGAAGTGCGAGATTAAAGGGCGTAGATTTTTGCAAGGACAAGATTATTTTTTGATGTAATTTTTGTCGTCAAAAGTATTGACATTGGTTTCTATTCCACAAATATAAAAATGAAAGATAATGATGTCTTTCTTTTACTGCATTCCAAGCTTTAGACTCAATTCGGTTCCAACTTTGACAAGCGTTCTCTCACTCAATTTTAGTTGATACAAATGAGATAGACACACACATGTGCACATATAGTTATATCATTAGTGCTATGTTTTCGTTGACCGAATATGTATCGAAAACAACTCTCCACCTCATTACTGATTATGTAGGATCAATTAGGTGCTATTCTACACCTCATTACTGATTATGTAGGATCAATTAGGTGCTATTCTACAGCAGTCAAGGCTACTTGATACACTCATTTCGGTGGCATTTGTTTGGAAAACAGGTGAAAGAATGAGAAATTATTTTAGGAGCAAAAACTTATAAAACTGATTTCTTTTTTTTCCTCTCACGAACGAAGGCTTCCTCTATCTTTAGTTTCGTTTGGAATTGAGCCTCGAGAATATCGGAGGCGCCCGGGCCTGGTCACTACGACCCCCTTTGTGATGTGAAGAGGCACCCCTTCTCCCGAAGTTATGGGGCAAAAACAGAAATTCTTGTGGTATCCTTTGAGAGTTGAAACCAAAAAGATCTTCCCGTCTACTCAATAGAAATTGTTTCATCTCATTAATCTTTTAGCCAATCAACAACTAACTTTAATTTTGATTTCTAAATTAGCAGCACTAGTCTACAATATGTTAATTACTATTTCCCATCTCAATCTATGTAGTACCATTAGATTTCACACAGAATTTAAGAAAAGAAAAAAAAAAAACTTTTAAACTTTGTAGTCTAAACAAATTTAGACATTTGTGTAACTATAAATCATTTCATTGTGCGTAAAAGCAGAATTTTAAAATTAAATTATTTTAAATTATTGACGATATTTCATTGTGCGTAAAACAAACTTAGACATTTGTGTAAGTATATATCATTTCATTGCGCATGAAAGTAGAATTTTAGAATTAAATTGTCTCTAATTATTGACGGTATTTTTTTTGACACGAACTAAAAAGAAAAGTGTATCACGTAAATTGGGACAGAGATACTTAGTATCTGTCATCCAGGATTCAGAATTATGGCCCACATTGTTGTGCCTATCGGGCGCTCGGATTAAATGTAGCATGAAAATGCCTACACCAATCAATATGTTACCTCTTTTGTGTCCATGCCAAATAAATAGGGCCATGGATGGAGGCTCTCAAATCTTGGTGTCCTATTTATTTTCAACACAAATTGACCATTGTTGAAACTATTTCAGGTCTGTTAATTCATCATCCAATATCACTCGACTGGTAAATTAAACTATCAAGGTAACAAATGCCAGAGACGGATGATACACGAAAAGATGACGCTACAACCAAAGCTGAAAATGAGGACATACATGATGAGAAGAAGGAGAAAGAAGTTGAGCATTCGAATGAAGATGGAAAAGACGATAAAGATGAGAAGGAAGGTAAAGATAAGAAGACGACGAAGAAGAAAGACAACGATGAAGAAGACAAGGACAAGGATGAAAAAGATGACAAGAAGAAGGATAAAAAAGAGAAGGATCCCAATGATAAAAAGGACGTAGAAAAACTCAAAGTTAAAGTGGAGAAAATTGATGCCAAGATGCAGGATTTGGAAGACAAGAAGGAGGTTATTCTCAAGTTGTTTGATGAAGCTGGGAAAATTGCAGCCAATGCAAGTGCTGCTCGTCTTCCATTCGATCCATTATCGAGCCACTCGACAAAGAAAAAGAAAAAAGCCAAGTGATGCTTCTCCATTTTTGTAATTTTGTATGATAGAGAGTTGAGATGAACTCGTGTGAATACCATATAGTGTCTATATAACCCTGCCTAAAGCAGGAAACTAAAGTTTCTGCCGCATTATTTCTTCAGATAACAAGATTGTAAAGAGAAATGATAGGAAAATACATAAATGTAATGGATTAGTTCGGAAGGCAGAATTGTAAATCAATCTGTTTAACCTGCAAAATTACCAAGCAAGTTATTCCAAGTGCTTATTTTTGGTCTTTAATTATGTTGTGATGAACTACTTACGCAACATTCATGTGTCTGCAGTTATGTAACTTCAGAGATGTGTCAAAGCTAAAAGAGTAGGTACAAGAAGTAAGTTGTTCGCAGAGTTTAATACATTGTTTAAAGGAAATTTTAGAAATTATAACTTTTTCACGAAAAGCTCATGAATATTCCTACCTCTTTGTCTCCGTGAAGAGCAACTTATGGTTAATCTAATCTTTTACTTAATCTCTCTTGTAATATATTCTGAGGGGAAGCTTCCTAAATCCTAAGATGTGAAATTTCGTTTCATAAGGAAGCTTCATATTTGTCTTGTTATTACCTTGCTTGCACATATCAACTTCAAACATTACTTAGAAAATGAAGGATCAACTAACAGATTAGGATCTCACTCTTGGAGACAAGAAAAAAGATGAGCAAACATCCAAGAATTTATTCTCATATTGGCAAAAATGCAACAGGTACTTACTGTCATTTATTTAAATGAAAATTGAAAAAGATGTCCTTCAACTTCTGGAGATCTTCTCTTTCAAATATTTATAAAATTTTTTGAGGATCTAATATGTTACTTGTGTACATTAGATCTTTTGTATGGAGATTATATCAGACAATCGCCAATTCATTATCACTACAATTCGGTTGATTGGAACGTATACTTCAAGTGTCAAGGTATTCATTGTTCTTTCTCTCCTTATATTCTGCTTCTAACAATTACTGTATGATTATTTTTTTGTTATCATTGTAGTTAGTGGCATTGCACCTGGTCTAAGTGCACTACTCAAGTTGTGCTTACCAGATCAAAGGTCTAATATGGTAAGAATTTCTCTTATTTCTTTATGAGAATACTTTTCCTTTCTTATGCCTATATATGTATATAACAGGTGGAGGTGCAGTACATGAACAATTATTTTGGAGTTGCAACAGGCATCAGTTTGACAAGAACCCCACTGTTAAGTCTATCTGGTGTCACTGGAATTGGATTTTTCAACATTGGAACTGATATCTCTTTTGATACAGCAACGACTACACTCTCCGAATACAATGCTGGTTTGAGCTTCGATACTGACATTCTCACTGCTTCACTCTCCCTGTAAATCTTCTCCAGCGCGATTCAGTTTTTTTCTTGAGAAGTAAATATCACTCAATATTCTGATGCAAGTAAAATTTGCAGGAGCGATAAAGCTGATACTTTGAGAGCTCAACTTTACGGGTCAATTCTACCCTTAACAAACACTGGGATTGCAGCTGAGTTAACACATAGGTTTTTCAGCAAACAGACGACTCTAACACTGGGAGCTCAGCATTGCCTGTTTCCTTTCATGCTGATTAAAGCTCGAGTTGCAAGTGATGGCTGTTTGGGTGCTCTCGTCCAAAACAATATTTTCTCAGCACTCTCTCTCACTATTGCAACAGAGGTGAATGCCATGGATGCCATGAAACCTGTTAAATTGGGGATCACTCTGGCATTTAAGCACTAAGTCACAACATAGTACTCTCTCCCAGAGCCGTATTTCCTACAACTATTTATGCAAGCTTAAGTCCATATCCTAGAATTACTTAAGTCCAAAGGTGAATTCAGAATTTGAAAATAAGTTCCTACAACGACCTCAATTTAATATTACAATAAGAATTGGTTTTACAGTCAAATATTTACAGATTATTAGAGATCTCTTAATATATATATATATATATATATATATATATACAAGATCTAGGCAAAACTTACTAGGTCCTCGTGAACTTACAGGCCTCTGGGTCTGCCCCTTCTCTGAACTTGTTATAAGCTGCATGTTTGTAGGCAAAATTTATTCTGCGATTAAATCTCCACCTACATAAAACAAGCTTAGAAGACAAGTTGACATTGCTGAGCTTCTTTAAGGAAAAGTCTTCACAATCACCAGTCCGTTGACATAATTAAATAGAAGCAATTTAAGACTAATTTAGAAGGAACTGTCACGAGTCGAGACTAGTAAACTGACAGTTCTCAATTCTCATATTGTGGTGGTCTTGACCGACAAAATCGTCAGTCTCTTTTTTTTCTTGGTCGATAATCTTCAATCGTAAGTCATGATAGTAGTAGTTGCTAACATTAAAACTACATGGATCTGGCAAATGTTCTGGAGAACTAGAGGTTCTTTTTGATTGGATTGCTTAGATGTGTCTAACCTGATAAAAGAGTAAATGATATTTATGCAAGAGGTTATGTAAATCTGAAATTTTGGGTACTTTTGGGGCTCACTGGGCGATGCCTCAACTGACACCAACATTACAAAGACCTTACATAACTTGAAGGCCACACGTTAGCTACTTCCGTTTATTTTGGGGTACTGTTTATTTTGTGGATAGTATGATGAATGCTAATAGTTCCCTAGTTGTTCAATGGGGGACTAAATCTTTTTGTACTGTTCTATATATCAGCACTCTTTGTTATGATGTTGTCAATGAATTCATCAATTCTAGGTTCTGCCCAATATCACAACTTTATACATCACAATTCACACCTGCATATGACAATCAAAATGCCTGATTAGCAAAAAACCTATTAGGTGTAACGGGTAATGATAGTTGCAAAAATACGCGATCTCATGAATTCTTTAAACAATATATTCAAAACCTTACCAAACCATTTATAAACATAGGTAGCACTGGGATTCACAAATATCTAACAAAGTCAACTCACCACCATATACTTGAGAAAGAAAAGACTAAAACTTTAACAGTTTGCTTTGATATGAAAACCATTAACATTGATGAGCAATAAGTACTTAATGCCCAACAGAAGCCTGAAGAAGTCCATCACGAATCTGCTGTGCCACATCTTTTACAGCACCAGGCCCGTGGGGGATGAAGACAGCAGATGATTTGCTGGCAGCGCCAATTTCTTTCATGGTGTCGAAGTACTGGGTTACCAGGACCATGTCCATAACATCCTTTGCTGTAGTTCCAGGAACATTGACTGAAAATCCTAGCACACTGTCTCTCAGACCATCCACAATGGCTTGACGTTGTCGCGCAATACCTAATCCCGAGAGATACTTAGACTCAGCCTCCCCTTCAGCCCTCTTAATTTGCAAAATCTTCTCAGCCTCTGCCTTCTCATTAGCAGCCACCCTCAGACGAGCAGCTGTAGAGTTGAAGATAGTTAGGACATTAAAAATAGCTGGAAGACTGAACAAGAGTATCAAAATTTTCAGTTCAGCAAACTAAAATTCTCGAATTACCACCCTCAAAGCCTTTGAGTCTGTGTGTACGCACCAAAATACTAAGCAAAAAAAGAAAATGGAGATTGGTCTTCCAGTTGGTGCTTAATAGAAATAGATGAAATTACAATTTCCTAAAACTGCAATGTTTTGCATCCTTGTTTAAATATGTTTATCCACAAAAAGATCATTATCATGGTAAATGAAAAATCAGTCAACTGGATTGTATGTTCCTCTCTATTAAAACAGTTGAAAAACAGTAAGCATGTAAGGTAGGCTTAATCAGAGTAAAGGATTTATATTTACCAGCATTGATTTCATTCATAGCTCTCTTTACATGCTCATCTGGTACTATATCAACTATAAGGGTCTGAACAATTTCATATCCATAAGCAGACATAGCCTGTAAAAGAGCAAGAAAGCACTTATATGATCAAATTAAAGATTAAGATCAACGATTCCCATGAAAAATCGTCAAGAATCCACTTACTTTCTCAAGTTCCTCCTCAACAGACTTAGCAATTTCATTTTTTTGCTCAAATACATCATCAAGATTGAGTTTTGGAACACTCGCTCTTATGACTGACAAAATAAAGAACAGAAAAGTCAAAATCTGTCGTATCTTATTAAATTAGTCAAATGAGCAAACATTGCAGGAAATAAATCATCAGATCTAAATAAAGTGAAAGTATAGTTACCGACCATCAAAAACATATGCCTGAATCTGACCCTTAGTGTTACTTAGCTTGTAGAATGCTTCATTAGCTTTGTCTGCCAGGGCGCGATACTGAATTGATGCAACAACATTGACAAAGACATTATCCTGAAAATTATTGCAATAAATGTATTAGCGTAACAGGTTAATTTGGATAAACTTACAGCTACTAAGTTAAGGTTAAAATTAAACCGTGCTCCGTGATAGGGAAAAAAAAGTAAACCTTAGTCTTGGTTTCACAGCGCACATCTAGTTGCTGCACCCTGAGGGAGAGATGACCAGCCAACTGGCTTCCAAGGAACCAAGGTACACAGTGGCACCCTGGCTCAAGCACATCCCGATACTTGCCAAATTGCTCCTTAATCGCAACCGTTGATTGATCAACTTGCACACAGCAGAACAAATTGCCCATTTTCTGGAAGGACAGCACAAACAACAAATATTAAGCGTATTAAGTCCAGACGATGTCCACATAGTGACCCACTAAACCAGCTCAAATAACATCAAAATAAATTAGATCAAGTATACTTTTTCCTTGTAACACTAACAAGAAAATTTCAGATTTCCAGTAGAAAAGTTCAACCTTCCAGAAATTTGTCAAACAACAAATTAGACAAAACAAAACCCCAAGTTTAGTTCTTCAGAATTCAAAATGGATTAATATAGAGCTTCTGATTCAGTCTTTCCCTGGTTTCCCCTTCTCTAGCATAACAGGACATGGGGAGGGCAACCTTTTGAAATGTTTTTTAAAAAATAACTTTTTTGGGTATGCAAATTATGTGACAAGGTAACCACCCTACACCTCCGACCTTGAGGTCGTGGGTGTTCAAGTCACCAAGGGCGCAAAGCGGGGAGGCGGGAGCTCCTAAGGAGGGGTAAAAACAAAAATATGTGGCAGAGCGGGGGGTTTGAAGGCTTTAGATCATGGGCTAGAAAACACAGAAATATTAAATCTAACCATTGATATGCCAACAATAATGAAAGCCATATCCCACCTATTAACACTGAAGTTGCAGTTACCTGTCAATTCTCTTGAAAGGTAAAAAAAAAATTTAACCAAACAATTTTTTCTCACAACTAAATAGCCTGTTTAATAAATACTATAACTTTTTAACCTATTAAGCCTCATCAAACCTAGCCTTGATGGACAGATATCTAGTGGAACGTGACGAGTATCATGGGGATTTAGTCGAGGTATTGGCCCGGACACCATGATTAACAATAAATAAATAAAGAAATAAATAAATAATTAAACCTCATGAAACCCAACAAAACGCTTTTCAGAAAGAGAAGCACAAGGAAGTAAAATCGACGGCATTACAGAACCTGAACAGCCTTTCTCTCACAACGATGCATAAAAACAGCGTAGAAATCAAAAGTTGTGTTAAATTTATGTTTTTTCTTAATATGTTTGTCAAAATCTAACAATGTATTTATTATTATGAAACAGAGGAGCATTAAAAATCAACAAACAAAAGGGTCAAAAAAAACTTAAAGCCATGAAAGTAAAACAACAACATCTACACAAACAAATAAAAATTGTATCTTATGTTTAATATATTCATGCAGAGGGACTGAGTAAGGGGGTAAAAGGGAGAATGGACTTACAACTTCTGAAGCAAAATCAACAAGTGTAGAGTACTAGGAATACACAACTCAACCTATGGACTTTACCCTCTATATATATTATGAAGACGAGGATCCCAAGTAGGTCAGAAACTGCGTGGAAATTGAGTTTTTGCTATTTTTAGGTAATACTTTCAAATTATCCGTTTAAATTGAGATAATATTAAAAATAATAATTAATAATATAATTAATTTTTAAAAAAAAGTAATTAGTATAAAGCATAAAATATTAAAAAAGAACTTTGTCTATTAATAAGAAATTAATTTAAAAATTTGAAACGAATAATTTGAGAAGGAGAGAATATAAAGAGTTTTTAGATAAGTACCGCTCCAGTAAAAGAATTAAGCCCTTCCGTCTATCATTAGAATAGTATTTAATAAAAATAATAAATTATTCATTTATTTTTCGAATTGTGTTGCTCAGCATTTATTTTTAATACAGTAGACAAATAAAATTGGAGAAACAAATGCTTTTGAAAAGTTTGAAATCTGGGTGATTAATTTTTATACCTTTCTTAGTCTTTTGTCCTCTGTTTTGAGTTTAATAGGCACTATAACTATTCGTTTTGTTAGAAAATAGTTATTTTAAGATAATTAATTTTGGGATTAATTAAATAACTTATTCCATCATCTATATCGAATAACTTATCGCATCTCTATAGTATAAATTGTGAGATAAGTTATCTCGATATTAACTAATACCTCCAATCAAACATAAATAAAATAATTTTTTATTTTATCTTGAAACTGCTTATTCCTTATATCTCGTACCAAACGATAATCTTCTTTCATGGTATCGCTTTATAATTATTCAGGAGTATTGCTTTTAAGGTATTGACGATTAGAAATACCTTTGATAATAAATAATCAAATAGTCCAAAAATAATTAAACTTAAGAAAAAGAGTCCAAAATATCTTTAATTATTCAAAAAGAGTAATTTTGCCAATATTCTTATCCTAGGTGTTGAACAAAAATATCCTTGTCATAGGCGTTAGATAATGCCCTTTTCACATGTCAATTTGCTCAAAAATAATGCTCCACACCCACAGTTATTTCAAAACATGGGGAGAAAAGTTAATTTTTCTTTTAAACAATTCAAAATGGGATAATTTTGCCCTTCATTTGTATTCTCAGTATTCAGACCATAAGAACGCAAGTTAATTAATTATAGTTATAGTTAAATGATAAAAGATAGTCATACTTGGTTAATGAAACTTTTAAGTCATTTTACATCATGTACTTTTACCCACATATAAACTACTTGGAAAAATAATACTAGCTCCTACAAGGAAAACACACCAAAAGATTTATTATTAATTCTTTAGATATGCAGCAATGTGAACCCGTAATAGCGTCAATATAATTAGATAGAGAATTTTTTGAGAAAAATGACATCATATTGTCATCTATTAAAATGATAATAAAAAATTATAATTTTTATATATGCTTATATAATAAATATTGTATATTATATATTTTATCTAAAATAAAATACTTTTTATATATATTTAATTTGCGAATGTAATTATGACGAACAAATATAATTTTCCCCCTTCTTTTTTGGTTTGGTACAGTAATAAAGTGGACTACTTTTTTCTCCACTTTTCTCTCTATTTGGATGAAGTATTATGCAGCACGTCGGAACCAGGATTTCAAGTAAGAGTTTTCAATATTCAAAGAAAACTAAGTCAAAGGGGGTTCAACACCTACTATAACCACATACGAAAATTTTTTTTAATCATGTATAAATAGTATATTTTTCCATCGAATGAGGTTCGGACGAACCCCTAAAGAGGGCTGGCTCCGCCTCTGAGCACGTCATATATATGGTTCGTCTCGGATAAAGATTTGATTTTTGATTTTTGATTTTTTTTACTATAATTATGCAAAATAATATCGTGGGCATCAAAATTACTTATTTTTTGGTCTATATATTAATGGGAGAAAATTGATTGATGCTAAAAATGGCATTGACTTTAGATGAAGAGGAAGACTTCAATGGTTTCCACGATGTGTCGTGTATGGTACTACTACAGATTCAGATTTTTCCATAAAATGGAAAACTAATTTATGTGTAACCAATCTACATATTAATTGTTTTGCCAATTATATAATGAGTACCATATTCTCGTGGCCTTCATCGTAATTTCCATGCGATTGCAATGCATAACTTTAATGAATCTATCCCTAAGTATGGTTGAGTTGATACAAGAAGTAATATCTCATAAAAGAGATCGAGAATCGATTTTCCAACTAATATCTTTTCAATCGTTCATCGCACCATACCTGACACATTTTTTTTTTGTTTAGGTTTTATTGTTACTAGTAGATAATATTGGTTTCAATTGGTGTGAATGGAAAATGAAGGGATACAACCTTTTATGAAAAGACATATTGTTTTGGAAAAGGAATTACTGTTCAGATAGTTGTGTATGTTCAGGAAAAGACACAATGTTTCGAATAAACAGACATGACTCTTCCAAAGGATACACCTTTTCGAATGAACCATTGCCACCTATCGGAAGGGGCACTTGATGGCTATATAAACCTGCATTTATCCACAGGTTTAATTTAGGAATGAAAAATTTTCTGAAATACAAACTCTTCTTGTCTTCAAAACATTCCTTGTGATCAATCAAATCGTTGAGTGAGTTCGACAAATCCAATTATTTGAGGTCTATAGTTGGATTGAAAGTCATTTTATCTTGGGAGAAAGATTCCAAAACCTCAGGTACAGTGAGGGGAACTATTCCTTAAGGACACTCCGTGAAGTCGGGGGACTTGGCTTTACATTTCTGTTTCATCTTAATTTCTGAAAAAATAGAACACACTTCTTAGAAAGATCACTTTGATCTTGTGTTGAGCGTGTTGTTGTACTTCATAGTGTTCTTGTTTTAAACTTGAACTAGTGTTGAAGTTATTGTGTCAAACTATAGATTCTTGTACTCGAGAATGTTGAGAAACAATAATCTTAAGGAATAATTTTTGAAAAAAAATTATTTTTTTTTGCTTGTTTGGTGAAATTTTCTTTTCACTAAAGTTTTTTTTTTCGGAATCTGTATTGTTTGATTTTTGGAGATTAAAGCTTTTAGCTTTCTATTCCTTTTAAACTTAACTAGTGATTTGAAGATATAAAATTTTCATCACAAGTTAAAGATTTCTCGGTTGAAGATAGAAAATCATAAAAATTTCATCATTAAACTAGAAACAAGAGGTGTTTAAAGTTGTTGCAACTTTATTAGTAGTATTTTGACATACTAAAAGTTTTGTCTTGTTGTGACAGGAAAATGACAACTGATAGTCAAATGCATGATGCTGGAACGACTATGGCGGCAACTAGTATTGCCATGATGAGTCGTACTAATGCTCCGCAAGCTATGGCACCGGCGGAGAAACCCGAAAAGTTTGCGGGTATTGACTTCAAGAGATGGCAACAGAAAATGTTCTTCTACCTCACAACTCTCTATCTTTAAAGGTTCACGGTTGAGGAAGCTCCGAAGGTGCTCGAGGAAACCTCTGAAAAAAAACGCTTTGTGATTGTGGAGGCTTGGAAACACTTAGATTTTCTTTGTAGGAATTATATCTTGAGTGGTCTCCAAGATGACCTTTACAACGTGCATAGCGGAACCAAAACTGCAAAAGAGTTATGGGAAGCGCTAGAACAGAAGTACAAGACGGAGGATACCGAAACTAAAAAGTTCTTTGTTGCAAGATTCCTAGAGTACAAAATGATAGACAACAAGGCTGTTATTTTTTAAGTGCAGGAACTGCAAGTGATCATCCATGATCTCCTAGCGGAAGGTGTGATTTTGACAAATACTATTGTTGAACAATTTAAAAATGTTCTTAGTATTCACATGAATTTTATTGTAGGTTTAATTGTGAATGAAACGTCTCAAGTAGAAGCAATAATAGAGAAGCTACCACCTATGTGGAAAGACTTTAAAAACTATTTGAAACACAAATGTAAGGAGATGTCAGTCAAAGATCTGATTGTACGACTACGCATTGAAGAAGATAATAAGACTGCGGAAAGAAGGTCAAGAGGCAATTCTGCAATGAGTAGACCAAACTTTGTAGAAGATGACCAAAACAACTCTAAAAAGTGAAAAAAAGCAGGAAATGAAAGCAATCAACCTAAGAAGAAATTCAAGGGAAAGTGCTTCAACTGTGGCAAGATTGGCCACAAGTGTACGGATTGACGTGCCCCAAAGAAAGGGAAGAAGAAGGACCAAGCAAATTTGGCTGAGCTTAAGAAAGAAATGGATGATCTATGTTCTATGCTTTTCGAATGCAACTTGGTAGGAAATCCCCGCGAATGGTGGATGGATTCTGGTGTCACCCGTCATGTTTGTGCTAACAAGGATTTGTTTTCGACATTCGCTGGTGCTCAAGTAGAAGAAAAGATCTACATAGCAAACTCCGCTACTGCAAAAGTGTAAGAAACGGTAAAAGTGTGCTTGAAGATGACTTCCGGCAAAGTGTTGACACTTAACAATGTCTTGTATGTTCCTGAGTTGCGAAAGAGCTTGATTTCTGTTTCACTTCTAGACAATAATGAATTCAAATGTGTATCTGTTTCCAAAAAATTATACTTAGTAAAGGAGAAGTGTATGTAGAAAAAGGCTACCTCAATGTGGGCCTATTCAAAATAAATGTAATGAATGTTGAAATCAATAAAAGTTCAAATTCTTCTTACTTGCTTGAGTCTCCGAATTTTTGGCATGAATGACTAGGCTATGTTAATTACAAAACACTACGAAAACTGATTAACTTAGAAGTTTTGCCAAACTTTGAGTGCAATAAATCAAAGTGTCAAACTTGTGTGGAATCAAAGTATGTTAAGCATCCGTATAAGTCCATTGAAAGGAATTCTGATCCCTTAGACTTAATCCACACTGATATTTGTGATATGAAGTCAACACCATCACGTGGTGGAAAAAAGTATTTCATAACTTTTATTGATGATTGCACTAGATATTGTTAGTAAGGGTGAAGCAATAGATGCGTTTAGGCAATACAAAACTGAAATTGAAAATCAGTTAGAGAAAAAAATCAAAACTATAAGAAGTGATAGGGGCGAAGAATATGAATCTTTCTTAGCCAAAATATGTGTAGAGAATGGAATTGTCCATCAAATTATGACCCCGTATTCACCTCAATCTAATGGAATTGCGGAAAGAAAAAATCGTACTTTGAAGGAAATGATGAATGTCTTACTTATAAGTTCAGGTTTACCGTAAAACTTATGGGGGGAGGCTATCCTTACAGCCAACTGTATATTCAATAGAGTTTCCCATAGTAAGACACAATCAATTCCTTATTAAAAATGGAAAGGAAAGAAACCCAACTTGAAATACTTTAAAGTGTGAAGGTGTCTAGCAAAGGTCCAAGTTTCGATGCCAAAAAAGGTTAAGGTAGGACCTAAGACGGTAGACTGTGTGTTCATAGGATATGCTAAAAGTATTAAAGCATGTTGATTTTTGGTTCATTAATCCGAACATCCGGATATTAATGAAAATACGGTAATTAAGTCAGATAATATTGAATTCTTTTAAAGCATTTACCCGTATAAAACTAGACATGAACAGTCTAGTGGAGGATCTAAACGATCTCGAGATGAACCAAGTGAGGATGTACATAACGATTAGAATTCGAGAGGGAGTACACGTCAAAGAACGTCAACTTCATTTGCATCAAATTTTGTAACATTTCTCTTAGAAAATGAGCTTCAAACATTTATGGAAGCGATGGCGTCTTCGGACTCTTCCTTTTGGAAAGAGGCAATCGATAGTGAGATTGATTCAATCTTAAGCAACCATATGTGGGAGTTGATTAATCTTCCTCCAGAAAACAAATCCTTAGGATATAAATGAATTTTCAAAAGAAAAATGAAAGCAGATGGTACTATTGACAAATACAAGGTAAGACTTGTAGTAAAAGACTTCAAATAAAAAGAAGGCCCTAATTACTTTGATACATACTCACCGGTAACAAGAATAACGTCGATTCGAATGTTAATTGTCTTGGCGGCGGTATATGGTCTTGAAATCCATCAAATGAATGTGAAAACCACATTCCTAAATGGATAATTAGAGGAAGAAATTTATATGGAACAACCTGAGGGTTTTGTGGTTCCAGAAAAAGAAAATAAGGTGTGTAAACTTGTTAAATCACTTATGGACTAAAACAAACACCTAAGCAATGGCATGCAAAGTTTGACCAAACCATGTTGTCAAACGGATTCAAAATTAATGCATGTGATAAATGTGTTTATATTAAAGACACTTCAAATCACCAAGTCATTGTGCGTTTATATGTGGATGATATGTTGATCATCAGTAGAGACATTTCACACACAAATTCAACGAAATGAATGCTCAAGAGCAAGTTCGATATGAAAGACCTTAGAGTTGCGAATGTGATCTTAGGGATAAGAATCCATAGAACTCCACAAGGGTTGTCATTGTCACAGTCTCATTACATCGAAAAGGTACTTGAAAAATTCAAGTATATGGAATTTGGTATTGCAAAGACTCCATTGGATGTGAGCTTTGCACTTCGAAAGAATGAAGGTGAAAGTGACTCACAATTGGAGTACGCAAGAGTATTGGGATGTTTAATGTATATAATAAACTGTACACGACCAGACATAGCATGTGCTATAAGTAAATTGAGTCGGTATACGAATAATACTAATAAAACTCATTGGATGGTAATGAAAAGAGTTTTGGGGTATCTTAAATACACTCAAGACTACGCTTTGCATTATAATAAATATCCACGGTATTTGAAGGATATAGTGATGCAAATTGAATCACCGGATCAAACGAAGTAAAATCCATTAGTGGATATGTATTTACTATCGGTGGAGGAGCTGTCTCTTGGAAATCATCCAAATAGACTTGTATTGCTTGCTCTACAATAGAATCTGAATTTATCGCATTAGATAAAAATGGTGAAGAAGCAAAATTGCTCCAGAATTTCTTGGAAGATATTACTTATTGGCCCAAACCAGTGACACCAGTATGTATACACTGTGATAGACAAACGACGATAGGTAGGGCAGGGAACATGATGTACAATGGTAAATCTCGTCACATAAGACGGAGACATAATACCTTTAGATAACTTCTCTCTAGTGGAATTATCACTGTTGACTTTGTGAAGTCAAAGGATAATGTGTCAGATCCACTTACAAAAGGCCTATCTACAGAAGGAGTTGAGAGAATATCCAAGGAAATGAGTTTAAGGCCTAGGACAAGTCAGCATGGTGGTAACTCAACCTAGTAGACTGGAGATCCCAAGAGCTAGGTTCAAGGAGATCAAATAAAATTGTGTCTGACAGGTTCAACATTGTCAAAATACCAACCCATTCTCGTGATCTAAACAATATTTAGTAAACAAGGATAAGACTTGAGGTGAAAAGTCTTTTAATGATTAGCTAAATTTGACAGATTTGACCAAATAGTTTAATCTATAGGATAAAACGTTTAGAAATCACCTATGTGAGGGCAAAGTGAAAACCGCTTCAAGGAGAATGTTAGTAAAGGCCTATTCTCTAAGCTCTCATAAAATCGGGACGTGTTCATGGCTGAAAAGAACAAAATCGTGAGAATCATAAATGGTAAAAGGTTGGTTGTGTGACATGTATTGTCTAGGTGTACATTAAAGCTCGATGGTTCAAAGATATCAAATCTACCGATTGACCGAGTGCATCCGATACATGTTCACTACGAAAAGTTCAAAGGGAAACCCACTTATCCAGATACAATCAATCTTTTCTTGATGATCACATATTTGTTCGTAAAATTTTATGAAAAAATAGACATTCCTTATTCATGTGGGGTATTGTTGGGTTCAATTGGTGTGAATGGAAAATGGTTTGACACAACCTTTTATGAAAAGACATATTATTTTGGAAAGGAGTGACTGTTCAGATAGTTGTGCCTGTTCAGAAAAAGACACAATGTTTTCGAACGAACAAACATGACTCTTCCAAAGGATACACCTTTTCGGATGAACCATTTCCACCTTTCGAAAGGGGCACTTGATGGCTATATAAACCTGCATTTATCCACAGGTTCAGGAATGATTTTTTTTTTTTGAAATACAAACTCTTCTTGTCTTCAAAACATTTCTTGTGATCAATCAAATCGTTGAGTGAGTTCGACGAATCCAATTATTTGAGGTACCACTATAGTTGGATTGAAAGTCATTTTATTCTGGGAGGAAGATTTCAAAACATCGGGTACAGTGAGGAAAATTATTCCTTAAGGACACTCCGTGAAGTCGGGGGACTTGGCTTTACATTTCTGTTTTATCTTAATTTCTGAAAAAATAAAACACACTTCTTAGAAAGATCACTTTGATCTTGTGTTAAGGGTGTTTTTGCACTTCATAGTGTTCTTGTTTTAAATGAACTAATGTTGAAGTTATTGTGTCAAATTACAAATTCTTATACTCGAAAATGTTGAAAAAACAACAGATAATTGTGCCAGTAATTGGGCACAAAAAGGTAAGAAAAATATGTATATTTGCGATATTAAATTCATCTCAATCTAGTACTACTTTAGATGCAAAATATGTTACATGTGAAAACTCACCAAAATTACAATAACTATTAGATCTAACCAACATAAAAGCAACTCGCTATAATCATTAACAAAATTGGAAATTAATGATACCATTATAGAAAAGTTTGATAAGGATAAAATAAATATTGGATTAGGATATATTTGATTTAGTGGTAACTGTCAAATGGATACCATTGCTTGAGGATATGACAATGTTAAAAATCTTCCCAATTATGAAAAGGTTTGATAAGATTATAGTAAATAATGGATTAGCATATGTTTGATTTTTTGTGGTAACTAACAAATGGATATATACCACTGGCTTAGGATATGACTATGTTAAATTTCTTCCCAATTTCAATCATTATCAAGTATCACATCAATTATTATCGAGTATCACAAAGTCATGGACGAAGTCGACAAAAACTAAGAAAACTATGTAGAAGTAAATGCCAAATGCATATTAGATACTCCCTCCGTTTAAAAAAGAATGACCCACTTAAAATAAAAAAAATTGTCTAAAGATCCACCTGGTGCTTTATGTCAAAATTATATAATTGTTATAAGACTAATACAAGTTGAGTAATGTATGTTTGAAAATTACCTGGAACAGTATGTATCATGAATGTGTTTAATAAGGTCACCTTATTATCCTAGTTGACTTTGGCAATTTTTTCTTTTTGTATTTCTTTTTTATGACGTTCTCCATTATGATCTTATACATAATGGGATGGAGGGTGGAAGAAGAAAGGTTGGTGTGGTGAGTTGGCATGCTATTTTGGCTAAAATAATAGTATACAATAACATTAACATATATAAATCGATAGTATAGCAAAAAAGCACTATTAATTTTTTTTCAATTATAGAGATGTAAACAGTGACCCTTTTCCCTAGATGTATACACCTCTCTTCTCTTCGAGAGGTAAAATCAAACAAGGTTTTGGTTTGATGTTATGGCCTACAAAAGATTATGGACAAAGTTCAAGTCACATGATTGGTACCAACCTAGCTGTTGAAATTGCCCATTTTCGAGCAAGGAACAAATGGAAATCGAAGCTTAATATTGGGAGTAATTTGCAAGTAATAAGTCGAAATCAAGAGCCATAACATTGCCCCCACAAGTGTAAGTTATTGTGTAAAAGTCCAACGTATATACACTGCATATCGTGTATCTGTTACAATGACGAAATGTATTTGTAAAAATATACCAGAAATAAAGACTATTTCACCATAAGAGTCAACTCGTCAGGTTGGTTAAATCAAAGACTTATTTGATCATAAGAGAATCAACTCCGAGACCCACCTCATTCATCTGTCCAAAGCAATTATGACTAACTTATCCATTAATCTTGTTATTGTTAAGATTTTTGCTCCGATTTTCTTATCAAATTTAAGTTTTATTTTTTCTTCTAACAAAAATAAAAGTAATCATGAATACTTTTACTTTTCCTGAAAGACAAATATAAAACTTTCTTTATTTGACAAACTTTTTTCTTGGAGAAAAGGTTTTAGACATCTATAAATAGAAGACCCCTTCTAATACCATAACATAATAGCATCCACAATCAGAGGCGGACCCACGTGGTACCTCAAGGGTGCACGTGCACCCGGTAGCTTTTAAAAAAAATTATATATATACATATATATATCCTACTAAAGTGTTAATATATTTAATTGTGCATCCTCAATAATAAAACTTGTGTGGGTACACTAGTTTGGAACTCAAACGCTAATACTCTTCTGACCCAACGTCGCGTGTTCGATTCCTGATGGAGTCTCTCAATTTTTTCATTTTACTTCTCCTTTATATACATTCAAATGCCACAATTCCTGATGGAGTCTCTCGATTTTTTCATTTTACTTCTCTTTTATATACATTTAAATGTCAGCAGATAGGCGGGAGCAATTTTTCATTTGATGCTAATATATACTTCTCCTTTCATTTTTATTTTTTTATTCAAGTTTGGGTAATGTTAATTGCTTTTAATATTTACTTTTTGCTTGAAAGTTGGCGTGTAAAATATATTTATTTATCTTTTCTTGCTTCTATTTAAGTTCATGGGATTTGATTAAAAATAAATAAATAAATATTTTTACTTATATTCTTGATGAATTTTTTATTTTGTAGGAATTTATTATTGATTCTTGTGAATTAAAATGGATAGATATTATTCTCTTCAATCAAGTTCTAGTTTTAAAGACAATTCTCATCGCCTTAGCAAAAGTAAAAAAGGGCAAAAAAAGCCTCAAGGTCCATTATATTTAAGCACAAATTATAAATAAAGCGTGAGATTTAACCAAAAAAAATATAAAGGAGAAAAAATATAAACATATGTCTAGTTCAAGACTAATAATATAAGTATGAATGACAAATATATGAACACAATTTTTTTTATTATTATTTAGTGTTCGTATCTCCAAAAAAGCCTCATTGACAAGGAAAAGTATATCTTATAAATTAGAACCTAAACTGCACATTAAACTAGACGAGCGATCAACACAAATTTGAGTTTTTATTCAGAACTTATGCGCGCCTTTGACAATATTAGTGCACCCCCAGACTTCAAATCCTGGGTTCGCCTCTGTCCACAATGTAGTCTTTTAAGAGTTTCGTTTAGGAGGAGATTTTCTCTCTCATTAGTTTTATACTTTTTAATATTATTTTTAACATTAGGTTTTATATGTAGGCCAATTGGCCAAATAATATAATAATATTAAGTTTTTTAGTATTGTTTTATGTGTCTTCTGAATTGTCACTACAATGGTTTGCAACTAATAGCTTCCGCATGACGCCCTCTCGATTTCGAACCCAACAAGTGGTATCAGAGCCAATGGTTCAAAGATCAGATGGTTCGATTGAGGATAGTTTAAGATGAAAATTGCAACAAATTTGATAATAATGAAGATATATGTTCAAAAACTACCTGTGGAGAAAAACTTCAAACAAATATTCAACAATCCTACTGCTAATCATCTTTAAAATCAAAATCAATTTTCAACCCATGTTTATGGGCTTCAATTTTCAACTCATACTTGCTTTAATGTTTGGGCTCCTTTCAACTCGTGCATTTATTTTTAACGCATGAGTTTCACTCTTAACCTGTGCTTACTTTCAATGCACAAGACTCTACTTTTAATCTTATCAACCCGTGTTTTTATTTTTAATGCGTAGAGTTCCAACTTTTAACCCATATCAAATTTTAATAATGGTAAGCAACAGTGGTATGTGAAGATCGTTGATATATGAAGATCGTGTGAAGAAGAAGGATCAAGAATATTTTGCCAGAAAATCAAGCTAAAAAGAAAAAATTTGTTAGGATTCTTGCCCCGATTTTCATACCAAATTTAAGTTTTACTTTTTTTTGTAAGGAAAATAAAAGTAACCATAAATACTTTTACTTTTCCTGAAAGAAAAATATAAAACTTTTCCTTATTTGGCAAACCTCTTTCTTGGAGGAAAGGTTTTGGACATCTATAAATAGAAGACCCCATTTTGATACCATAACATAATAACTTCCACAATGTAGTCTTTTAAGAGTTTCGTTTAGAGGGATATTTTCTCTCACATTAGTTTTATATTTTTTAATATTATTTTATGTATCTTCTGAATTGTCACCACAATGATTTGCAACTAATAGCTATTTCGAACCCAACAGTTATTCATCATTGTTTTTCGAAGATCATATCGGGTAAGATAATGAAGTAATTTTTTCTCTCTCTTACATAATTTCTCAATCATCTCCCTCTATTATCTGCTTTATTATTCTTAATGTCGTTTTTCTTATATTCTCATTGTCAAAGTATTAAGAGTAAATAAATAATTACACCGCTGATCTTGTCCGAGATTTTCAAAAAAACATCTAAACTTTAACATCAACGTATTACCCCATAATTCTTCTTTATTTCGTTGCAAGCGCACCATTTTTCACTGAATCTCAGTCACAATAAAATGAGTGAAGACACGCACCAATCAGGTGTTGTCATGTGTCAACTACGTTTAATTTTATTTTTTTTAAATAAAATTTTCCTTTTTATTTAATTTAACACCCCACCCACCTCCTCTCCCCCACCCCCTCGAGCACCTCTCCCCCCGCGTCAGCAGCTCCTCTCAACCCCCACCCCTATTCAGCACCCCCACCCCCATCAGCATCTCCCCCTAACCCCCCAACCCCCTCCCACACTCCGTCAGCATGTATTCGTGTTCTTTTTTTTTTTGGTTCAAATCACTTCAAAAAATAGTTTTATGATTGAATTGAAAGTTTTATGATTGAATTGAGTTTTAAAGATAGTTAAATGATATGATTTAACTGAAAAATGGAGCTTTAATGATATGATTTAAAAAAAAAAAAAAGCCTCAATGGAGGAGCTTTAATGTTGACATTGTGTTGAAGAGCTTTAATGGTGTTGAAGAAGACATTGTGTTGAAAAAGAAATGGTGGGTAGTTAAATGATATGATTTAATTGTAAAATGGAGCTTTAATGAATGATTTTTTTTTTAAAAGAAAAAACTTCAATTGAAGCTTTAATGGTGAATTGAGTTGAAGAAGAAAGAGTGGGGGGTGGAGAGGGGTAGGGATAATTTTATAAAATAAATAAATAAATATAATTTTTTTTAAAAAATATAAATTATATATCAATTATTTTACACGTGGTAGCTTTTGATTGGTCAAAAAAGTCAAATTCGAGCCCTTTCACGCGCCTATGGCGCGTGTATACACGCAGAGGGTCAAAATGGTGTGTTTGCAACAGATTAAGTAAGAATCGTGGGGTAATAGGTCGAATTCAAAGTTTAGGTATCTTTTTTGAAAATCTCGGCCAACATCAGTGGAATAATTATGTATTTAAGCACAATTTGGTTTTATTATGTTGTTTCTGACCTCATTATTAATAACTTCACAATACTAAGATTAAGGTCAAACATTCCTGTATAGATATAGGAGAATACAACACATAGAAGACTAGAACTTCCAGCCAGTATGGGTGGAGCTAGATAGAACACAAGTGGGTTCAATCGAATCTCTTCCATCAAAAAACTATACCATGCATGCAAGAGAAAACTGAAATACTTTGCATATATAGAAAATTCGGCACCCCCTTTACAAAGGATTGTAAAAGTCCTAGCTCCCACAGCAGTTACAAGACAAAACATAATTGAAAGGCTAAAAACTTTCCGCTAACATAAGAACACTTGGTGAAATCAGGAAAGTTGGAACTTGATCCGCCAATTAATACCCCAGCTGGTTATCGAAGCTAATTTCAGGAATGTTTTGCTGTATACGATTTAGCCTCCTCTTTGGAATCCGAATGTATGTTTATATCCTCGAATGAAGTGACGTCCTGCAAACCAGCTGCACGGCAGATTCCCCTTTGCAGGTTCCAAATATCTCTCTGAAAGTAATATCGCTAACCTGTACGTCTGATTTCTGTAACAACCACTGAACAACTAAATGTCTAAGAAGCCGATTTCACCAGAAGCAGAACGTTGTAATTGTAAATAGAAGTTACCTACATGTTCAGAACATCGTTCATAACCACAATAGAACTGATTGATACTAATACGGTTTCGACTATCTTGCAACAGTATTCTCTCAAAATTGATGTTCCTAACGTGCCCTTTGCTTACCTGATTAAACAAAAACAAAAGATTGTCAAACGACCATATATTTAGGCTGCTCAATCTTTTTAACTCAATTTACACACGATTGATTTCTTTTTCAGATAATCCAAG
This sequence comes from Capsicum baccatum var. pendulum, assembly GCA_030864225.1. Lineage (NCBI taxonomy): Eukaryota > Viridiplantae > Streptophyta > Magnoliopsida > Solanales > Solanaceae > Capsicum > Capsicum baccatum. Next base: position 21,895,437 of record CM061554.1, on the reverse strand, counting down.
GTCAAATTAACACTTTAATTACCTTCCCCATCGTCTTTATCTGAGCACCATTTCTAGTGTTTATGAACACAACATCACTGACAACAATATTTTCAATGTTGCCAGTAGATCCAAGCTTTCCAACACTGCATCCGAATCCAGTTTAGATTAAATTACGTACTATTGCATCTTCAAAAATTAGATTCAAGAGTCCAACAAAAGTGAGGAGATAAAACTAACCTTATACCGCCCCCTGTTCCGCATACTATGTTGCTGATTTTCAGATTGAAAGATCCATCTACAATCGATATACAATCACCCACTGCATTTTTCAACAATATTTAGCGCCATCTTCGTGAAAATAAGAATAACTACAAGGAGTTTATCCACATATATGTATATTCAAAATTACCAGTTGCAATTCGACAATGATCAATGGTAACATCTTTGCTGCCCGAAACATGAATACCGTCAGCGTTATAACTTGATTCTGCTATGGTTATGTTAAAGATTCTGGCAGATGTCACGTTATTCAAATGAACAGACGTGTTGTGGCTGTCCATAAATTTCAGTCCGCTTAGACTAATGTTTTTAGAATGTGCAATTTCGAAAACCTACAAAAGAATTCCATTATTAAATACTACCAAATACATGCTGTCATAAGTCATTATTTTTTTTTTTTAGAAAAAAAAAAACTTACTATGTGTATGAAATGTTTCCATAGCATCCAAAACCCACAGTCCGAGATTTTATGTATAAACTCGATATATTATGTGTATAGTTTTAAAGTATATGTCGCGGGGTCAAATCCTAGTTACCATCGTTTTAAATGCAAAAACAAAACTAAAGTTTAAAAGAATAAGTTAAAAAATTTGCCAGCCAAGTTTTGTCACTATGAAATCTTATATATTTATCTTAAAATGATGGTGCACCTGTGTTGCGATAATTTTGGGTAGGGGCATCAGAGATGTTGGTCTCATGCGATCCTGGAAATAGATGTAAATAAAATGATCTGTTAGAAATACCATTAAAATAAAATTGGCATCGACCTAATAAAATTTACTGAATCGACTTACTTGAACTTCCCACCATTCAGGTGGCTCACCATAGATAATTCTTCCACTCCCACGTACTGAAAGGCCATTAACATTTTTAATACAAATCCACTTAATACAATGAGTGTCGATCCACCTCCATCTCCAACCTCTGTATGGTGGAATTATCGTTCCATTTATCTGCAAAATCAGTGCATGCATTAAGGTGGGAGATAATTAATTAGATTCAAAAAAATTATGAAGAACAGGAATTGGCAGTAAATTTACACAATGCATAACCAAATACGTACCACAATAGTGATGTCCGGTGATAAGCAAGGGCCGCGCAACATCAATGGGTGAAGCAAGAACGTATTGTCAGAAGGAACGTACATTGTTGGAGAAGAAGACGATGATGTACATGCTGCTGCCCATGTTAAGTTGAAAGCCTATAAAAAGAACAAATAAAAAAAAACTTAGTCCATTAATACCACCTAGTAATTATGGAATTCATAATCTATTCAAGGATTGCTTATAAATTACACTGGTTGAATCGTTATATCCATTGCCAACTGCACCATAATCAAGAACATTAAACACTGGAGAATCAGGATCTGAAAATATCAGTGAAGGCAGAAGTAGAGCAAGAAAGAATGAGATTAAGATCCTCATCATGATCTTATACATGGAATATGGAAATTCCTTAAATGAATGAGAGCTTAAGTTAGTGATCACAGAAAAGTAGTAGCGAGTGAATTTAATTTGCACCAATGTATAATGCATTGAATTCAAGGACTCATTTGATTATTTTTATCCTACTAAAACGTAACTAATCTAATAAAGTATTTTAATTCAGACGTGACACAGTAAAGTAAATAAAGAGAGATTTGATAAGAATAAAGCAAATATTGGATTAGGATATGTTTGATTTAGTGGTAACTGCCAAATGGATATATGTAAAGAATGGCATGGATTGAGGGGTGGCTCAAGGGTAAGGCTTGCAAAACGTTTGTTTTAGGCCTCAAAATTTTGAAGCCCCAAAAGAAATTTAATAAAACTTTTCTAATTTTAATTTTACTTAAAATAATACAAAGTTGTAAAATATAAAAAGGTACAAAATTCAAGTTAATTTAAAAAAGAAACTACAACAACAACAACAAACCCAGTGTATTCCCACCTGGTGGGGTCTGGGGGTAAGATGTACGCAGTCCATACCTCTACCTCTAAAAAAGTAGAAAGGTTGTTTCCGATAGACCCCCGGCTCAAGACACAAGATACCACACAATTACAAAGCAAAACACCAAACGAGGTTACAAAAATACATAACATAAATACGGCAGCCAAAAGTAAAAGTGAAAGTGAAAGTGAAAGTGAAAGTGAAAGTAAAAGTAAAAGAAAAAGAAAACAAAGGAGAGCACCCAGATTCGTACTAAAACAAGGGATACGAAAACATAACCAGGATACTACCCCCAGCAAGTAATTCCCTACAAAAGCGACCCATACTGGCCCTAGTCCTCTAGTCCTCTGCCCTAATTCGCATCCTCCAGACTTTCCTATCTAGGGTCATGTCCTCGGTGAGCTGTAACTGCTCCATATCCCGCCTAATCACCTCACCCCAATACTTCTTCGGCCTACCCCTACCCCGCCTAAAACCATCCAACGCTAGCCTCTCACACCTACGAACCGGGGCATCCATGCCCCTCCTCTTCACGTGATCGAACCAGCTCAATCCGACTTCCCGCATCTTGCACTCCACCGGGGTCACACCAGCCTTCTCTCTGATAGTCTCGTTCCGAACTCTATCCCCTCTAGTCAGCCCACACATCTAGCGCAACATCCGCATCTCTGTCACCTTCATTTTTTGGATGTGAGACTTCTTAACTGGCCAACACTCCGCTCCATACAACATGGCCGGACGGACTATGCCTTTAAGCTTGGGCGGCACCTTCTTATCGCACAACACCCCCGACGCGAGCTTCCACTTCATCCATCCCGCCCCAATACGGTGCGAGAAATCCTCGTCAATGTCCCCATTACCCTGGATCACAGACCCGAGATACTTGTAACTATCCCTCTTACATACCACCTGTGATTCCAGCTTCTTAGTAAATCTTCGTATTAGTGATAATTTAAGGCCTCATATCAAATTTTCATTAAATATTGGGATGGACATCGAATTACCATTGTCTTAGATAATGATAATGATAATGTTAAATTTCTTCCGGTGATAATGTTAAATTTCTTCCCAATTTCATCATTATCGAATATCATATGAAATTTCTATCATTATCGAATATCATATAAAAATAAAAAGAAATAGTCAAAGGAACACCCTTTTGCTAATATTAAAGCTAATACAATTGGATATTTATATATAGAGCTAATACAATTGGATATTTATATATATTAAAAAATAATCTCATAGAATTTATATATATTAAAAAATTATCTGATAGGATCATGAATTTCTTTAATAAGATCGTCTTGAATTTGTTTAATAAGATTGTGTTGTGCTAGTGAGTATATAGATAGAGACCATTATATAATAGAATCATTTTCAATAGTAAAATAAATAACCCTTTTCCCTAGATAAAATCAAAGAGGTAAAATCAAACAATTAAGATTTTGATTTGATATTTGTTTCAATAGTAAAAGAATAAATAATCCTTTTCACTAGAATCAAAGAGGTAAAATCAAACATCAAACAATTAAGATTTTGATTTGACATTGTGGGCGTAAAATCAAACAATTAAGATTTTGATTTGATACTGCGGTTTACAAAAAAATCATGGACAAAGTGGAAGCCGATTGGTCACATGATTGGTACCAACTTATAAGCTGTTTGAATTGTCCATTTAATCGGTTTTGCCAGTAATAAGTCGAAATCAAGAGCGTTAGCATTGTCCCCACAAGTCATGTCAGAATATCCATTTAAATTGTGCTTATTTCCAGTTATTACTTCGATTTTATTCTCATTGTCAGACCTCATTGTTAATAACTTCAACAATATTTTGGTTAAGCTCAAACATCCGTGCATAAATATAAGAGTGAATACACTACAACAAGGCTAAAACTTCCGGTCAGTGGAGGAGCTAGGTAGAACGCAAGGGGGTTCAATAGAATCCCCTCCATCAAAAAACTATGCTGTGCAAGTACGGTAAAAATAAACTACTTTGCATATATAGAAAATTTGAAATATCCTCACATTATAAAACTCCTTCACGCCAAAAAACTTCCACACTAAGCAGCAACTTTAATTTCTACTGGGAGATGCACATAATTCAGAAACTAATTAGTACTACACTAACATAAGAACAATTGCTGAAACGACTACTTGGTGAATTTAGGCGTGATACAGGAAAATTGGAAGTTAATCCTCCAATTAATGGCGTGGGTTGTTGAAGCGAGTTTCGGGAATGTTTTGACCCCTGATGACTCCTTTAGCATTAGCTGTGAACGATTTAGCCATATTTTTCAAATCGGAGTAGATGTTTATATCCTCGAATAATATACCCGTGCAGGGAAGTGATTTCCTGCAAACCAGCTGCACGGCAAATTCCCCTCGGGATGTTCCAAGTATCTCTCTGAAGGTAACACCGCTAATCTGTACTGCTGAATTCTGCAACAACCAATGACCAACTAAATGTTTCAAGAAGTCAAATTTCACCAGAAGCATAACGTTGTAATTGTAAGTAGAAGTTACCTACATTTCCAGTACAATGTTCTTTATCACAATAAAACTGATCGATACTAATAGGGTAGCGACAATCTTGCAACAGTATTCTCTCAAAGATGATGTTCTTAACATGCCCTTTGCCTCCCTGATATAGCAAAAACGAAAGATTATAGTATTTAGGCTCCTCAATCTTTTTAACTCAATTTACACATAATTGACTTTTTTCAGATTATCCAAGCTCAAATTTGATTTAGATTATCATGATAAGTGTTTAAATTAATACAGTAACACTTTACCTTCTCCATCGTCTTTATCTGAGTACCTTTTCTAGTGTCTATGAACACAACGTCACTGACAAGAATATTTTCAATGTTGCCAGCAGATCCATGCTTTCCAACACTGCATTTGAATCCGGTTTACATTAAATTACTATTGTATCTTCAACACAGAAATTAAATTCAAGAGGCCAACAGAAGCGAGGAGATAAAACTCACCTTATACCACCAGGTCCCGGTCCGCATATTATGTTGCTGATTTTCAGATTGGAAGATCCATCTACAATTGATATACAATCTTCACCTGCATTTGTTAAGAGTATATTGCGCAATCTTTACAAAAATCAGAATTACTACAAAGAGTTTATTATCCATATATATATATATATATATATCCAAATATATATCCAAAATTACCCGTTGTAATTCGACAATGGTCAATGGAAACATCTCTGCTGTCCGAAACATGAATGCCATCAGTGCTAGGACTTTTTAGTGCGGCACCTATGGTTATGTTAAAGATTCTGGCAGATGTCACATTATTTAGATGAACATGCGTGCGGGGGTTGTCCATAAATCTCAGTCCGCTTAGGCTAATGTTTTTAGAGTGTGCAATTTCGAGAGCCTACAAAAGAATTCCGTTACTAAATGCCAAATATAGGCTGCCATAAGTCATGTTTATGAAAGGTTTCCAGAGCATCGAAAACTTACAGTTGGCCTCATGTTGTCCTGGAAATAGAGGTAAATAAAATCTGTTAGAAACACCTTTTAAATAAATTGGCGTAAACCCAATAAACTCTACTGAATTGACTTACCACAACATCCCACCATCCGGGTGCCAGACCACTGATTCTTCCACTCCCACGTACAGTAAGACCATCAACATCTTTAATAGAAATCCACTTATCACAAAGATCAGCGATACACCTCCATTTTGAAGGTATAACTGGTGCAAGTATAGTTCCATTTATCTGCAAATTCAGTAAATCAAAGTGGGAACTATTTAATTTTGTCAAAAAATTGATAAGAATTGAGTACAATCTAATTACATAACCAAATACGTACCACAATAGTGATGTCCGGTGATAAGCAAGGGCCGCTAAATATCAAGGGGTGAAGCAAGAACTTATGGCCAGAAGGAACGTACATCATCGAAGAAGGAGACGATGATGTACATGCTGCTGACCATGCTAGGATGAAAGCCTACGTAGAAACATAAAAAAAAAAAAAAAAAAAATCTTAGTCCATTAATACCACCTAATATCTAACATTATGTAATTCATCATCTGTTCATGGACTGTTTATAAATTACACTGGTTGAATCGTTAAATAAACCGCCAACTGTGCCATAATCAAGAACATTAAACACTGGAGAATCAGGTTTCGAAAATGTCAGCGAAGGCAGAAGCAGAGCAAGAAATAATGAGATTAACATCTTCATCATGATCTTATGGAATTTTAGGAAAATGAAGGAGAGCTAATAGCTAATAAACTAAATTTGCACCAATATATAATGCATGGAATTCTAAGACCGATCCGCTTACTTAGTCTTTTTATCCTACTAAAATTAGTCTAGTGAAGTACTTTAATTCAAACGTGACGCAACAACTAGAACTACAAACCAATTGAAATTCTAAATCCAGGAGTTAATTGAACTATTAAAGATATCGTAGCATACGAAGTGAAGTTATTATTCTAATTCCGGCAATCAAACAGCTACCAGTCAAGGTGGCTCAATGGTGAGGCTAGTAAAGCCTTTGTTTTAGGCCTCAAAAAAATTTAATTGTTAATTTTATGAATTTATTTTCTTGTTAACAATATTGAATATAGTTAAAAAAAACTATCATCATTCAATAAAAATATTTTAAAACTTTGAATTAAACTACTCAAATCTTTATAATGATAAATAATATATTTACAATAACATCCAAGGTGATATATTAAAAATACATTGTTTAATATTTTATTAATTTGAATCAATCCTTACTATTATAAACAATAATATTACTACGTAAATATAATACTAAACTTAAAAAATAATTATAACAAAAAAATGCAACATTAACTTTTTATTTATTATATATATGTATATATTTTTAAAGCCTCAGATTAAAATTTATCTTTCATTAATTTTATTGAGAGCGTCTTTGTTTCGGCTGTTTTTATCCTACTAAAACAAAGGAAAAGTAAATCACTCCAAAAAAAGTCTTTCTCAAATCTCTCCTTCGCCCAAATTCCACTTGCTCAGTAAAATCCTCAAGCCAACGTTCAATGTTACTCATGAAATCTTTTCAAGTCTCTCCTTCTCCCAAATTCCACTTGCTCAGTAAAATCCCCAAGCCAACACTCAATGTTCCTCATAAAATCATAGTATAAGCCACAAGTAACATGCATTTCTACATTTGATAAAGCAATATCTTAACACATTTCTTTGGGGTCCGCTCAAAAACACATTCAAAGAGTTTACATAAGAAATAATATTTGTAGTAGAGTTTTGACATCTAAAAAAAGAAAAAAGATGTTGGACTAGAGTTTTGACAAAAAAAAATGAATGATATTTGTAGTAGAGTTTTGACATCTAAAAAAGGAAAAAAGATGTTGGATTAGAGTTTTGACAAAAAAAAAAAAAAAATGAATGAGAAGGCAGATAGGCAAGTCAAATAGCCTATTTGCCCTTGTTTCATTGAATAATTCCTTAAATTGAATTGAAAGTATACAGGTTATTTTTTTTAATTGAACAATCGATGGAGATAGACTAAAATTTATAAAAGAAGATCGACATTATAATTATTAAAAAGAATATATTAATTTATGGTAGACTAATGATTTAAAAGATTTCACAATTAAAGATTGAAAACAAATATTCATTTTGAAATTTAAATATTCATAAATTTAAATATTCATAAGGACTAGGTATTTATTAACCACTAGTATTATAAAAAAGAATAATCAATTAATTAAAAATATTAGATATATCTATATCTATAATCTATAAAATCTATATCTATATTATATTAAAAGTGTGATTATATTAAAAGTGTGAAGAAGTAATTTGAACTTTTTGTCCTTCACCTAAGACTGTTAAGTGGGTCGGGCCGGGTCAGCCCATAACCGGCCCTTTAAATTTATCCAGGTTGTGGGCCGGGACGGGTTCAAGTTAGGGTTAAGTGGGTCGGGTCGGGTCGGACTCAACAATAAATTTTTTAAAAATAACCCTAACCCGGCCCACTTAATCCAACCCGATCAAACCCACCTAAATCCGGTCAAACACGATCAAAAGTAAAAATAAAAAATTTTCAAAGTACACTATACCCACCTATATACATTTTAAATACGTTAAACAATATATATACACTATATATATAGTATATACTATATTAGAATTTTAAAAATATATACACATATACACAATTACACATATATACGCATCATTCAATGTATATGTACTACTTTAAATTTAAATAAAATATACTACAATATATATACATTATAATATATATATATATATATATATATATATATATATATATATAGTTATATACTAATTTATAAAATATATACGCATGTATATATTAAATATACATGTCTATAGAAGATATATACACATATATACGCACCATTCAATGTCTATGTATTACTTTAAATAAAATGTACTACAATATATATATATATATATATATATATATATATATATATATATATAGTTATATACTAATTTATAAAATATATACACATGTATACATTAAATATACACGTCTATAGAAGATAATTCACATATATACGCTCTATTCAATGTATATGTACTACTTCAAATAAAATATACTACAATATATATACATTATAATATATATATATATATATATATAGTTATATACTAATTTATAAAACATATACACATGTATACGTTAAATATACACGTCTATAGAAGATATATTCACATATATACGCTCTATTCAATGTATATATACTACTATAAATAAAATATACTACAATATATATACATTATAATATATATATATATATATATATATAGTTATATACTAATTTATAAAACATATACACATGTATACGTTAAATATACACGTCTATAGAAGATATATACACACCATTCAATGTATATGTACTACTTTAAATAAAATATACTACAATATATATACATTACAATATATATATATATATATATATATAGTTATATACTAATTTATAAAACATATACACATGTGTACGTTAAATATACACGTCCATAGAAGATATATACACATATATACGCACCATTCAACGTATATGTACTACTTTAAATAAAATATACTACAATATACCTTACAATATATATATATATATATATATATATATATATATATATATATATATATATATATATATATAGTTATATTCTAATTTATAAAACATATACACATGTATACGTTAAATATAAACGTCTATGGAAGATATATTCATATATATACGCTCTATTCAATGTATATGTACTACTTTAAATAAAATATACTACAATATAAATATATTACAATATATATATATATATATATATATAGTTATATTCTAATTTATAAAATATATACACATGTATACGTTAAATATACACGTCTATAGAAGATATATTCATATATATATATATATATATATATATATATATATATATATATATATATATATATATATATACGCTCTATTAACAAATATTAATTATTTTTTTTAAAAAAAAAACTTATCCGGGCGGTTAACCGATGGGCATTGACCGAGCTTGGTCTTGGTCCGAGCCGGGTTAACCGGACCCAACCAAAAAATTTAACTGGTCCGTGACCCGATACCCTACACCCCCTGACCGGACGGGGTCAAACCGGGTCGATTTTATTAAGTGGGTCAGTTCGGACCGGGTCAATTCGGTCCGTTTGACAAGTTTACCTTCATCAAAACATTTTATAATAGACAAAATTATTATTTATTATTTTTAAAAAATAATCATCAATTAATTATTATTTAAATATTTAAAATACAAAAAAAGAAAAGGAGGGCGGGGGGGGGGGGGGGGGGGGGGGGATCCACACCTAAAATTAATTAAATGTAACGTGTGAAATGTTTTAGTGGGAGTCTTATGCAAATTCATAGGAGAAAAACGATAGAAAGAGGGGGAAAAAAAATTAAGAACCAAATTTATATTTATTGAAAAAGGAAATATGTAGAACAACTTTTAAGGAAAAAATCTTACTAATCAAAATATATATTTTCCTTTAAAAAATTCTACGTATGAAAATGAAAAAATTTATTTGATTCAGATAAGAAATCATAGTATTTAACACTAATTAGAATTTTACCTTATATAAAAACTTCTAAATCATATAGAATTTTACATTACATAAAAAAAAAATGTCTATAATTCTATTTAAGTGGTATTTTGATCAAATTTTACTTATAAAATACGTGTGATTTTTCTACTTCTACGTTTTCTTCTTATTTTATTTTGATTTTAATTATTGATGATTCATTGAAGTTTTCTCCTTGCATTCATTTCTAGAGTTTTCTAGCCTTCTTCGTTATATGAATTCTCTTTTAGATTTTGATTATTCACAATTATTTTAATTATGAAGAAATCATGAGAACTAGCATATCATCATTATATTTGTTAATGGACTTAATTATTGTTGTGTTTTTTCTTACAGGCTCTAACGGTTATTGCTGCTCGTTGCCTTCTCTGAGACATCACAAGAGTATTATTCATAAGACTTAGTTCTAAATTTGAGATTTTCTTCTATATCACTAAATATGGTGGAGTTGTTCTTATGCTTTTAAAAGAAATGAACACAAAGTAATATCGAAGGCTGGACGACCTAATGTTATGCTAATGACATTAATAATCTTCTTGATGAAAACACTTTCATGCCTACAATATTCATACAATATTATAACAAATTAAACATATAATTCTAACATAGAATTTGATGGTTATAATGATTATAGAAATGTGAGTTAGGGGACGATCAAGGGTATTAATGTAATTTTCATTATTATATAGAAATGTGAGTTAGGACATTAATGTAATTTCATAGCTAGATAATACATTCATAGTTATCTCAAATAAAGAATTTCATTGGTCATTTCTTTTTTTCTAGCTTATGTGTTCGCCATTTATGGGTGTTATGTGGCTAATAACAATTTTTCTTATTTTAAATATCAATTTATTCAACTATATTATGTACAAAGTACTACTTCAAATAAATTTAAATTTATACAAAGATACTATCTCTTGCAATCGTATGTATTTTCAATTAAGGGTGGAGTTAAATAAGGCTAGTGGGTTCATTCGAATTCTCTTTCACAAAATATTAGATTGTTTACATAGAATTAAAAGTATTTTTATTTTTATATGATAGATGTTGAATTTTTTTACTGCTTCGTATGTTTACTTTTTAATATCTCAAAAAATTTAAGTGAAAATAGTGACTCCTCCACTACTTTCAATGCTTCAACTTTCTAAATATTATTAGTTTTTAGCCCAATAAATATTGTCACACATGAAATTCTTCAAGCAAATTTATAAAAATTATGCGGAATTAATTATGTAAATCATATCTTAAAAATATATAATGCAGTAATTTAGTTTTTTTACTTGCAATTTAGTTGGCTTAAATTTTATAATTGTTAACCTATTTCAAGATATTTATTTTTGTTAGTTTTCAAATAATTATGTCAAAACAATTATCGTTAAATCAAATAAATCATTAATATATTGACATTCATAATTTTAATTTATTTTCTTGTATAATTTCAAATAAAGTCAAAAACATTAAAAAATAGTTATTTAATTCAAGAGAATATGTTAGGCCCGAAGTAAAAATAAGCATATTATATTTTAAGGGAGAATCTACTTTTTGGCAGTCATCACAATTTTTTTGTGCAATTATATAGTCACATATGTTTATTGTTTGTTCCATAGATATTGTTACATTTGTCCTAATTTATTATTTTACTAGTTTAGGTGTACACGCTTCACGCGTGTACCTCACTATAATGAGTTTAAACGTTACACTAAATATGATAGTTACTTAAATAATAAAAGAATTTATTTAATTAGTTATATAGTAATTGTAAATATCTAAATACAAATGAGGTAGGTAAAAAATAGATTGATAATTCCTTAAATTACGGTTGGTGTCTTAAGAAAAAAAAAAATAATCATAATATTTTATATGACCCAAAATTTTGATCGTCAATTGTCTATATTATCATTATCATCATTCATCTTCAGGATAGCTACAAAATTGGGGGAAAAAGAAACCTACCAAAGCAATGCATCAAATTAAATCAAATATTACAAAAATATACTTCATGACAACAAAGAATCATTTACAAAAATAAATAAATCTTGCTTCATATGTTCATATTAGATATTATTGTATGGTTGTAGAAGAATTTTAAATTTATGAAAGTTCCAAATATTTTTCTTTGATAAAGAAATAATCTAAATATGATAGATTTTTACTTTTTTCATAAATTATTTATCAAGATTAGAATTTTTTGAATCTCAAATAAACTAAACTAAAATACATATTATATTTTTTTAAAGATTTCTACCGAACCTTTTTAAAATTTTGATAGATTTTTGCTTCCCTTTTATTTAATATATAAGATAAAGGTCATGTTTTTTTGTTTTAAAAAAATTATATACGCATGATTTGAAGTCCTAAAAAAGAAAAAAGAGGGAGAGGGGTGGGGGGAATTCGATTTTAGTTAGGTTTGAAGTTCTAAATTAATTAAATATTATTAGATAAATAATAAAAAGATGATTTTATCTAAAAGGGAGTCTTTTAATAACGACAAGAGGTTCCAACAATATTGGTAAGACCCTTCACACTATAATATAATATAATATAATATAATATAATATAATATAATATAATATAATATAATATAATATAATATAATATAATATAATATAATATAATATAATATAATATAATATAATATAATATAATATAATATAATATAATATAATATAATATAATATAATATAGATTTGTAATGAAATTCAAGTGATAAAGTCAAGAATAATTTAAATATTCAGACAATACCATTTTTAGTTGTTCTTTTTGCACCATGACTAATTATAATTAATTATCCAAATTCTTCTCCAAATATCAAGCAAGATTATGGGTGCCAAGAAAAAAAATCAACATGCATGAGTCTTAATATTATCAAAATAAAAGAGTTCGAATAATGTTATCGGTGCAAAACTTTCACTGTAAATATAAAATGGAGAATCAAATTTAAAAGGGAAAAGGCATCGTTTCCACCTTAAACTATACCCGAAAAGTTGAAGTCATACCTAAACTATACTAGTGACCTATTACACACCTAAACTATAAAAAAGTGAAATTATTTACACCCTGTCAGGCTACCACCACTTGCATGTGGTGTAGTGTTTTACACGCTCTGCCACGTCAGCATCACGTCAGTAAAAAATATCATTTTTTTATAGTTAACGTGTGTAATAGGTCACTTATATAGTTTAGGTGTGGATTCGACTTTTCGACTATAGTTTGGGGTGGAAACGATGCCTTTTTCCTTAATGTTTTTAACCGTTTACTTTTGTTATTTAATAGGTTGGACGCGCCTAAAATAAGTGTAACACACGCGCCTTAGAATGGGGGTCGCGGGGAGGTAATAATATCAGTTTTATATAGTTAAGGTGTGTAATAGGTCACTTATATAATTTAGGTGTGGCTTAAACTTTTCTTGTATAGTATGGGGTGAAAATGATGCCTTTTCCCAATTTAAAAACTCATGGATGCATTTATGAATGCTTGCAAACTAATATTCAAAATTGGAACATAAAACCAAGTAAAAAATGATTATAAAAAAAGTCAAAAATCTGTGATATTAATAATCGAAGTTTCAAGTACTCATCTTGATCTTATGTGCTATAATTTAATTGCTATATACTGCAAAGTAAAGGTATCACTTCCTGCTTTTTAAATATATATTGAACAATTGATAAGACCTTTTAAAAATGAATGAATAAAATTTTTAAATAAAATAACAATACTTAATTAATTGCTGAAAAATAATTCCGAAGGATATAAACGGATTTTGGCATATTCCCCTTGTGTCATCTGTTGATTGCAAAAATAAATATCTATACATATAACACAACTCAATTATTATAAAAACTTGTTAACTCTATGTTATTCTATGTAGTGATCTATTAATCCAAATACACAATTAAAAACAAAATGATAAAGAAATGAAAAAATCAAAGACCAAAACAACTATTTCTACGCACTTTTTATTTACCTAATGATTTAATCACCACATAAAAGAACTCCTTTTATGAAAGGAGTATTCATAAATTGAAAAAAAAAAAAAACTTAATTTTAGACTCCTATATATTTTGTATTAAAATATCATCCATTGATTGCAGAAAGAAAAGAGGACTCCTATTTATAATAAAAATGACTCTCATGTTAATTTTTATTTAACAAAAAATTATTTCCAGGGACTGTCACACCCTTTTTTCGCCCGACGGAATCGATTCGAAAGGTTTTTCCAATTAAAGTGACGGTATTGAATAGGGATTATTTTTTATCATTTTCAGAGTCTCCACTTGAAATTGAGTTGTGGTGTTTCAAGTCACCTTATTGAATCCCTAATCAAACGGAAATGACTCTTTGTTAGTCTGCGAAAACAGAAGACCGGGTAAGAAATTCTGTTGATCGAGGGGAAGGTGTGAGGCACCCCTCGAGTCCCGTGATTCTAGCACGGTCGCTTTTATTGACTTATCTTGACTTAAATTATTTTAATAAGTTATGTTAAGGCCTAAATCGCTCATTTCTAATATCTAAAAATTTGTCTAAAATCTCATATTAACTCAATGAAAAATTATTTTTTAGAAAAATATTTGTCAAGGTGCATTATTGCATTCTTGAATTTTAAATGTCTCGGAAAGATGCGTATGCTGCATTCTTAATTGAGACGATTATTTTAAACTTGTCTAAAATTTATCTAATATTTAAAAGTTTTGATTCATCATTTATAAATTCATAATAATTTTTATCTATTCGAAATGCTATTTAACTTTAATAATAAACCAAAAATAATTAATTAATTTAACAAAAAATTATCAAGCTTTATTAATGAAAATAATATAAATAAAATAATATAAATAAATGAAAATTAACCATATTATATTAATTATATTAATTTATTATAATTTCCTTATATCCGTAATTTCAACAAGAAGTAGAACAATTACAAAGACTCATTAAAAATTAACACAGTCAAATATGTAAAACTATTTAATAATAAGATTAAGAAAAAGAAAAACGGACTTTAAATTTAACCAAGGCATTTTGACTCTCTTTTTTAAAACAAATATTACGAAAGCTTAGTATGTATGCTTAATATATAGAAAAAAAACTATAATAATAGCAATAATAAAATAAAATAAATTTTACTAAATGACATATTTTTGCATTTTTACAAATGAGTTCATTTTTGAAATATTTTGAATATATTAACTTAAATTATGAAAGAAAAGATAATTACTTAAAATGCTTTTTTTTTAATTAATAATCAAAGAACTTTTTTTTTTTTTTTATATATAAGAAGAAACTATCCTAACAACACAGTAAATACAATTCCATTAATATTTAACTTCATTTTTTCTTGAAATGGAAAACCAGTGGCGTCATGGCTTCGCCGTTTCGACAACGTTCGTCGGAACAATGACGGATTATGAAAATCCGACTAGATCTGGAGTGGATGTTGCTGGATCCGTAAGGTTGAAGTCGACGACAGTTTTGCCGGTTCATCAGAGATTGCAGCGGCGGTGTGAGGAAAGGGGATCGCCGGTGCATCATTTTCCAACGGGAAAAGGGAGGTCGGCACGGGTGATGTTTTTCCGGCCAGATCTGGCCGTTTGTTCGCCGGTTGGTTCGCCGATCAGAAAACAGAGGGACGGGGTCAACATTCCGGTCAAGGAGATGGAAAAAGAGGGACGGCAATCCCATTTTCGACCAATTTTCTCCCTTTTCCGATCGGCGTTCGATCTCTCTCTCAAATTTTTCAGTTTTCTTGCTATTTTTCTCCCTACTGCTTTTCTCATATTTTATTTTTTTTATATCAAATGTTCTTTACTGGTTTTCTGCTAATCATTCTACTGTATGTGTATTTTTGTGAAAGATAAAATTCTGTGTACATGAATGTAAATTAAAGAAATATTAGTGAAGTAGTACATACTGTGAATATAAGTTTGTGTAAGTAAATTTTACTCCATTTTTTATCATATACAAAACAAGTCAGGTACTACTATTGTCACGGCCCAAAATTCCATCGGGCCGGACTGACACTCGAAGCCGAGAAGGCCCGGAAGAACTCGTTCAAATACCTGTACTTTCACTTACATGTCACCAAAAATTTGGGCAGCAGTTCGCTGCATATAAAAGGGTCTAATTACCTGTATCAGCACAACACGCACAAATATATATACATATATATAATACTTGGCCGTCGAAGCCACCCCATATACGAATATAACATCACTATATAAACTTCCATGATTTTATCCTTCTTTATGTCTACAAAGCCTCTAGGATATACATGACATAACTAGGATCGGGACGAACCCCCGCTCACACATAACTCCTGTACAATAATAAAATATAAGAAACAGACTCGGAAAGCTCCAAAGCAAACTGAAGCTCACCAACAACAGCTGTATGATCTGGCTCCTATCTATGCTGTGAATGAGCTGAAGTACCTGATCCTGCAGCATGAAATGCAGGTCCCCCGTGAGGTACGTCAGTACGAAATATGTACTGAGTATGTAAAGCTGTAAATAATCATATGTGATATGGGGGATCAAGAAAATCATACACATGTGAATAAATCATAATAGAAGTGAACCACACTTTATAAACACTTTTAGGATCATGTACATTATTATTAATCTGAATTGGGTCTTGAATACAAACACATTTGTGGAACGGTATACATTCGTTCATTTCATTCTTTACAATTATTATTCGCCATTACCTCCTCCTCCCGAACCTCCAACCACCTAACAATAATCAATATTGTACCGTACTGTGACCATTAGGCTGCCCCCAGTACATATCAATTGGGATCGACCCATGCTAGGCTTATGCCCCTGGGATACCACCCACACGTATATCAAGTAACACATAAGAGATTTTTCCAATAACTTAGTTCAAAAACTTTTGAGATTATTACATGAATGTTCATGCCAATATAGTACCTTTGGAACAATGATACATCAATAGGAATTAAGTAATAGACCTTCTATACAATAACGATGTAATAAGGACTCATTGGTACATCAACAATATATTTCAGAATCATCAATATCACAACAATGAAATAGGAACCTTTTGGTATATCAATGAAACATTTTGACACTTTATAGAATGGAAACAACTTCATTGGTAATGTAGAACAATACATGTGTTTGGATAACCATCGGAATCTTACTTGATGAAACATTGGTGTTTTCATGCCAAAGAACATCGTTAGAGTATGCTTTACATACCTCGTTGTAGATTTGGATACCAATTCAACACAACTTTCCGCCTTTACAAATCACTTATCTACAATGAAATATTTGGCATCTAGTATTAGCAACCCAACACCACAATTCTCTTCCATAATTCCATACAACCAATATTTGCAAAGCATTCCAAAAACCAACTTGAACAATAGGTTTATGTGTGTGTGTATATATATATATATATATATATATATATATATATATATATATATATATATATATATATATATATATATATAATCATCATTTCAATACCATATCATCAATACCACATCATCCCTTCACAATTCAACATAATCCAACCATGCACAAGAATGATCCAACATCATTTCCAATCATCTTTCAACAACAATCAAATAACATACTTCTTATGCTCACATGCATATATATATATATATATATATATATATACATATCCATATAAATAACACTAACATAATTTACATCCTTACCATAGAATGGCCCTTTGGGTTTTGAAGTCCTGTTGGCACAAATAAGGGGTGCTTCTCGAAGCCCTTGAGACGATGAACACAACTACGGAATCAATTTGGACTTTCCACGGTTGAATCACAAGATAATTAGAGTTGAAAATTAGGCTAGGGTTTGTTCTTTCCTATAATTGATGATGAATATGAATTTTTGAACTCATATACATGTATATATACACATATTCCCGTCCATAATACCATAGAAAATGACCAAAGTGCCCTTAAAATTTAAATAATGTCAAATATGTCCTCCGGTGGACTGTTTTGACAAGCTGAAGTAGATAGACCATAACTCTTTGCTCCGATATCGGATTTGGGTGAAATTGGTATCATTGTAAAGATAATTCAAGGTTCTTTCATTTCATATAAATTAGGCCACCCAGTTCGTCCTGTACAAGGAGTTATGATCGTTTGAAGTTGACCCTAAAAATCTATTTTGAGAGGCTGAAGTAAAACACGTATAACTCCTTACGCAGATGTTGAATTTGGATGACACCAATTGCATTGGAAAGAACACTCAAAGATCTTTCTTTTGATATATGGTAGCTCTCCCAGTTCATTATATTGAGGGAGTTATGATCGTTCAAAGTTGACCCAAAAAACTGGCAATTTTCCTGCAAATTTACTGTTCACATCCCGACCACCTTTTTATAGTTTCGAACGTGCTCGCTTATATCCGAAACTTATCCGTTTTTGAAAATCTTTATATTTTCGGAAAGCTTATTCAATAACCTTCGTATGGAAACATCGACGGGCAAATTCCGGTATAAATAAGGTCGATTCCTATACACATATAATCAAACTATACACGTGAAACCATCTCAAAATAATCAATACTCATATATACCTAACTTAGGATCAATACATATACTCCAACACATATAACAATGGCTAATGCACGTAATTGAGTACGGGGTGTTACATCCTTCCCCCCTTAAGGACATTCGTCCTCGAATGTGAATGTAGTTATTTAGCCGAAACAAGTTCGAATTCATAATTGATATTCACGTCATCATATAGATGTTATGCATATGTAAAAACTTACTTGTTAGTGTCCCAGTTCCACTCCTTGCACTTCTTTTTCACCTTTGAACAAATAAGGGTATTTCGATTTCATTCCTTCCTCTGCTTCCCATGTAATCTTTTCCCTTTGTTGATTACTCCAAAGTACTTTCACCGATGCTACTTTTTTATTTCTCAACTTCTTAACTTGACGATCTAATATAGCAATAGGCATCTCCTCATAGGTAAGATCTTCTGTTACTTGCACATCTTCAGTAGAAGTAATAAGGGATGGATCTCCGATGCACTTTCGAAGCATCGATACATGAAATACTGGATGCACTGATGAGAGTTCCTGGGGTAGCTCTAATTCATAAGCAACTTGCCCACATCTTCGAATAATCTTATACGGGCCTATATATCGTGGACTCAACTTTCCTTTCTTGCCAAATCTCATCACCCCTTTCATTGGTGATACCTTCAAAAATACCCAATCGCCTAACGAAAACTCTAGCCCTCTTCTTTTACTATCCGCATATGACTTGTGTCGACTTTGGGCTGTTTTCAACCGTTGCTGAATCACCTTGACTTTTTCTATGGCTTGATACACAAGATCCGGTCCGAACATAAGAGTTTCACCCGCTTCGAACCATCCTACTGGTGATCTACACTTTCTCCCATATAAAGCTTCATATGGTGCCATTTTGATACTTGAATGATAGCTATTATTGTAGGCAAACTCAATAAGAGGTAAATGATCATCCCAGCTGCCTTTAAAATCTATAACACGTGCTCGTAGCATATCTTCAAGTGTTTGAATGGTGCGCTCTGCTTGTCCATCCGTCTGAGGGTGAAAAGTTGTACTCAGATTCAATTGTGTTCCCAAACTCCGTTGGAAAGACTTCCAAAAGTTTGCAGTAAATTGAGTTCCCCGATCTGATATAATAGAAGTTGGCACTCCATGTAATCGGACTATTTCTTTAACATACAGCTTCGAATATTCTTCAACTGTGTAAGTGGTCTTAACGGGTAAGAAATGTGCGGATTTAGTAAGCCTATCCACAATCACCCATATAGAATCAAATTTCCGAGCTGTACGAGGCAAACCTGTAACAAAATCCATGTTGATCATGTCCCACTTCCAAGTTGGAAGATCTATGCATTGCATATAGCCTCCGGACTTTTGATGTTCCACTTTAACTCATTGGCAATTTGGACATTCAGCTACAAATTCTGCGATGTTCCTTTTCATGTCATTCCACCAATACATATCTTTCAAATCTTGATACATTTTGGTTGATCCTGGATGAATGGAATACCTTGAAAAATGTGCCTCTGTCATAATCTTCTTTCTTAGCCCGTCTACATCCGGCACACACAATCGGTTTTGGCACTGAAGTACTCCTTCTCGTGTAAGCTCAAATGCCTTGGTTGCACCACTCTGAACGTTCTCCTTAAGCTGTAATAAAATAGGATCTGCATATTTCTTCTCTTTCACTTCAGCTACTAATGAAGATTCCGCAGCATTATGTACGATAAGCTCTTTGTCCGGAGTTTCAAGAAGGCGAACTCCCAAACTAGCTAACTGGTAAAGATCTTTAACCATCCCTTGCCTTTCTATAGGCATCATCATAGCCTTACGACTTAACGCATCAGCTACTATATTCGCTTTCCCTGGATGATACAAAATATCGACATCATAATCTTTTAATAGTTCCATCCACCTTCGCTGCCTCAGATTTAGATCCTTCTGACTGAAAATATATTGTAAGCTCTTATGATCAGTATATATATCAACATGAACCCCATATAAATAGTGGCGCCATATTTTTAAAGCAAAGATAACCGCTGCCAGCTCAAGATCGTGTGTAGGATAATTTTTCTCATGTGGCCACAATTGTCTAGAAGCATATGCTATTACTTTACCATGCTGCATCAATACACATCCTAAACCAATTCTAGAAGCATCACAATACACTGTATACCCTTCTGTACCTTATGGAAGTACCAACACAGGTGTAGAAGTCAACTTATTTTTCAATTCTTGGAAACTCTCCTCACACGTATCATTCCATTGGAACTTGGATGCTTTATGCGTTAGCTTGGTTAAAGGTGCTGAAATGGAAGAAAAGTCTTTAACAAACCTCCTATAATAACCGGCCAACCCGAGAAAACTACGAATCTCCGTCGGCGTTGTGGGCCTTGGCCAGTTCTTCACAGCTTCTATCTTTTGAGCATCAACCTTTATCCCTTCACTAGATACAATATGACCCAAAAATGCCACCGACTTTAACCAAAACTCACATTTAGAGAACTTTGCATAAAGCTTACAATCACGAAGAGTCTGCAATGTCTGTCGCAAGTGATTGGCATGGTCCTCTTCTGATCTAGAATAAACTAGAATATCATCTATAAAAACTATCACAAATACATCCAGGAATGGCTTAAACACCCTATTCATCATATCCATAAAAGCTGCAGGTGCATTTGTTAGCCCAAATGACATAACTAGAAACTCATAATGACCATACCTTGTTCGGAAAGCTGTTTTGGGTATATCTTTTTCTTTGACCCTCACTTGGTGGTAACCTGACCTCAAATCAATCTTAGAAAAGCACTTGGCGCCCTGTAACTGATCAAATAAATCATCAATTCTTGGGAGAGGATATTTATTCTTAACAGTTACCTTATTCAATTGCCGATAATCAATACACATCCTCAGCGAGCCATCCTTTTTGCGTACAAATAACACTGGTGCTCCCCAGGGGGACATACTAGGCCTTATGAATCCCTTCTCAAGCAAATCTTTCAATTGCTCTTTCAATTCTCGCAATTCTGCTGGGGCCATTCTATATGGAGGAATGGAGATTGGTTGGGTGCCTGGAATTACACCAATACCAAACTCTACTTCTCGTTCAGGAGGCAAACCTAGAAGATCTTCAGGAAATACATCAGGAAATTCATTTACCACCGGAACAACGTGAAGAGTTGGTGGCTCCGCTTCTGTATCCCTTACTCTAACCAAATGATATAGGTATCCCTTGGAAATCATTTTTCTTGCTTTGAAATAAGAAATAAATCTACCTCTTGGTGCGCCGATCTTACCTTGCCATTCAATAACTGCTTCATTTGGAAAATGTAAATACATCTTTTTTGTACAACAGTCAATTTTGGCATAACAAGACGCCAACCAATCCATACCCATTATAACATCAAAATCTACCATTTCTAGTTCCACGAGATTAGCCATCGTGTCTCGACCACACACAGTTACTACACAATCTTTATAAACTCTTCTAGCAATAATAGATTCCCCAACCGGGGTAGACACTTCCAACGGCTTATCTAACAATTCGGGGGTTCTTTTGAACTTTTCAGCAACCAAAGGAGTAACATATGATAATGTAGAACCGGGATCAATTAGAGCATATACATCAAATGAAAATATGGACAACGTACCCGTAACCATATCTGGGGAAGCCTCTAGATTCTGTCGATCCGCTAAAGCATAAGTGTGATTCTGAGTCCCACTGGAACTGGCGACTCTTGTTTCGTTTCTAGCGTGACCCACGGGTCGTGCGCCTCTACCAGAATAAGATACCGGTGACGATAATGAAACAGCTGATCCCGAAGGTCGTGCTACACCACCTGCGCCCCTTCGTGGGCATTCTCTCATCATATGCCCCGTCATACCGCACCAATAACAAACATTTATTCCCATTCGACATGTGCCCATATGATTCCTTCCACATTTATTGCATGGCTCTCGAGGATGTCTCAGTTGGATCATATTCCCTTGCCCATGATAACCCACTGATCGTGAACTATGACCCTCACTTCTTTGCCCAATTTGACTGCCTTTGAACGCCTGATGCTGTGGTGGAGCACTAGCTGCAGAATAAGAAAATAATGGCCTAGGTGGTCTAGCAGAAAATTGAGGTCTAAAACCTCCCTGTGGAGCTATAAACTGCCCTGTAGATCTGGACCTCTTAGAAGATCCGCTTTCAAATTCCTGCGTTCTTCTTCTCTGCCTCTGATCTTCCATTTTCTATGCAAATGCTTGGATCCTAGCTATATCCATATCTTTATTCAGTGCAGCAATAGTACAATCCCTAACCAAATACGGATCCAATCCGTTCACATACCGATGAACTCTGTCATTCATAGTAGCTATAACATTAGGAGCATATCTGGACAAGGAATTAAATCGAAGACTATACTCCCTCACACTTGTATTACCCTGCCGAAGATTTAAGAACTGATCCGCACGGGCCTGACGAGTCTCATATGGAAGATAATGATCAATAAATGCCTCTTTGAACTCTTTCCAAGTAGCTGGGGGTGCATCAATGCCCCTCGACCATTTCCAGTCTTCATACCAATATATAGCCTCACCTTTGAATCTATACGCGGCTAACTCCACTGTCTCTTTGCCCGATACATGCATCACCTCTAGGGCCCTTTGGATTTGATCAATAAAGTCTTGCGGATCTTCGTTAAGATCGGATTCGGTAAAAGTAGGCGGATCCATCTTAAGAAAATCTTGCGTCCGAAGATTAGCCGCCCTATCAGTACTGCTAGAACCCGCGACAGGAATGGCTGGCCCTTGGACTTGCCCAGCAACTATACGAGTCAAAAATTGCACTGCATTTCTAAGATCTTGATCAACAACATTAATAGGTGGCTCTGGGGATATAGTTCTCCTCCCCCTTATTTCTTCTGGACTGGGGGAAGTTTCTGATGCATGCTCAGCTGGAGCCTCACTTTGATTAGCCGGTATAGTTGGTGACTTACTAGTCCCCTCTCCGGCAGCCACATCTACTTGCTTACCGGTATTCTTGCTTCTGGTAACCGGCATCATTACTATAATAAGAGAAACAAACTGACTCAGTGGTCAACTATGACTTCATATACAATATAAGCTCTATCGCACGATCTAAGACATGAAGAAAAGAAACAATTACTAAATGTCCATAGCCTCTTGTTTATAGATGTGGTGCACAACACACCGATAAATAAGACTCTACGTAGACACGGCTTTGTAGACTCACTAGGACGAACCGCTCTGATACCAATTTTGTCACGGCCCAAAATCCTATCGGGCCGGACTGGCACCCAAAGCCGAGAAGGCCCGGGAGAACCCGTTCAAATACTTGTACTTTCACTTACATGTCACCAAAAATTTGGGCAGCACTTCGCTGCATATAAAAGGGTCTAATTACCTGTATCAGCACAACACGCACAAATATATATACATATATATAATACTTGGCCGTCGGGGCCACCCCATATACGAATATAACATCACTATATAAACTTCCATGACTTTACCCTTCTTTATGTCTACAAAGCCTCTAGGATATACATGACATAACTAGGGTCGGGACGAACCCCCGCCCACACATGACTCCTGTACAATAACAAAATATAAGAAACCGGCTCGGAAAGCTCCGAAGCAAACTGGAGCTCACCAACAACAGCTGTATGACCTGACTCCTATCTATGCTGTGAATGAGATGAAGTACCTGATCCTGCAGCATGAAATGCAGGTCCCCCGTGAGGTACGTCAGTACGAAATATGTACTGAGTATGTAAACTGTAAATAATCATATGTGATATGGGGGATCAAGAAAATCATACACATGTGAATAAATCATAATAGAAGTGAACCACACTTTATAAACACTTTTAGGATCATGTACATTATTATTAATCTGAATTGGGTTCTTGAATACAAACACATTTGTGGAACGGTATACATTCGTTCATTTCATTCTTTACAATTATTATTCGCCATTACCTCCTCCTCCCGAACCTCCAACCACCTAACAATAATCAATATTGTACCGTACTATGACCATTAGGCTGCCCCCAGTACATATCAATTGGGATCGACCCATGCTAGGCTTATGCCCCTGGGATACCACCCACACGTATATCAAGTAACACATAAGAGATTTTTTCAATAACTTAGTTCAAAAACTTTTGAGATTATTACATGAATGTTCATGCCAATATAGTACCTTTGGAACAATGATACATCAATAGGAATTAAGTAATAGACCTTCTATACAATAACGATGTAATAAGGACTCATTGGTACATCAACAATATGTTTCAGAATCATCAATATCACAACAATGAAATAGGAACCTTTTGGTATATCAATGAAATATTTTGACACTTTATAGAATGGAAACAACTTCATTGGTAATGTAGAACAATACATGTGTTTGGATAACCATCAGAATCTTACTTGATGAAACATTGGTGTTTTCATGCCAAAGAACATCGTTAGAGTATGCTTTACATACCTCGTTGTAGATTCGGATACCAATTCAACACAACTTTCCGCCTTTACAAATCACTTATCTACAATGAAATATTTGGCATCTAGTATTAGCAAACCAACACCACAATTCTCTTCCATAATTCCATACAACCAATATTTGCAAAGCATTCCAAAAACCAACTTGAACAATAGGTTTATGTGTGTGTGTGTATATATATATATATATATATATATATATATATATATATATATATAATCATCATTTCAATACCATATCATCAATACCACATCATCCCTTCACAATTCAACATAATCCAACCATGCACAAGAATGATCCAACATCATTTCTAATCATCTTTCAACAACAATTAAATAACATACTTCTTATGCTCACATGCATATATATATATATATATATATATATACATATCCATATAAATAACACCAACATAGTTTACATCCTTACCATAGAATGACCCTTTGGGTTTGGAAGTCCTGTTGGCACAAATAAGGGGTGCTTCTCGAAGCCCTTGAGACGATGAACACAACTACGGAATCAATTTGGACTTTTCACGGTTGAATCACAAGATAATTAGAGTTGAAAATTAGGCTAGGGTTGGTTCTTTCCTATAATTGATGATGAATATGAGTTTTTGAACTCATATACATGTATATATACACATATTCCCGTCCATAATACCATAGAAAATGACCAAAGTGCCCTTAAAATTTAAATAATGTCAAATATGTCCTCCGGTGGACTGTTTTGACAAGCTGAAGTAGATAGACCATAACTCTTTGATCCGTTATCGTATTTGGGTGAAATTGGTATCATTGTAAAGATAATTCAAAGTTCTTTCATTTCATATAAATTAGGCCACCCAGTTCGTCCTGTACAAGGAGTTATGATCGTTTGAAGTTGACCCTAAAAATCTGTTTTGAGAGACTGAAGTAAAACGCGTATAACTCCTTACGCAGATATTGAATTTGGATGACACCAATTGCATTGGAAAGAACACTCAAAGATCTTTCTTTTGATATATGGTAGCTCTCCCAGTTCATTATATTGAGGGAGTTATGATCGTTCAAAGTTGACCCAAAAAACTGGAAATTTTCCTGCAAATTTACTGTTCACATCCCGACCACCTTTTTATAGTTTCGAACGTGCTCGCTTATATCCGAAACTTATCCGTTTTTGAAACTCTTTATATTGTCGGAAAGCTTATTCAATAACCTTCGTATGGAAACATCGACGGGCAAATTCCGGTATAAATAAGGTCGATTCCTATACACATATAATCAAAGTATACACTTGAAACCATCTCAAAATAATCAATACTCATATATACCTAATTTAGGATCAATACATATACTCCAACACATATAACAATGGCTAATGCACGTAATTAAGTACGGGGTGTTACAACTATATATTATTAACCTTCTTTTCGTTGTTGCAATAAGATACAAATATTACAACATACACGTGCAGAATGAGATCACTAAAAATAATGATTCAACTAATAACCAAACTTACAAAATAAAATACAGAGTTGAACAAAAACCTAAATAATTTAGAATGACTAATGAGATTTGTCACTGAAAATTTCGAATGAAAACTTCGACTTCAGCTTTCTTCCTTTCTCTCTTTTGGCTAAAGTTTTCCTCTCTTTTCTCTGTGTTTTTCTTTACTCTGATTTTCACTCTCTTTTTGCAGTCTATAATACAGTGTATGTGGTGAAAATAGTAGGTAGGATCCTCTCTTACTTTCCTCTGGTTTTTCTTTCTGACTTCTTTTTCCTCTCTGATTTTCTGGAGTTCCAAGTACGTTTTTCTCTGGGGGGAAAAGTACTTAAAAATATGGACTTTTAAGGGGAACAATTATCTTTTTTTTTGGGGGGGGGGGGATGGGTTATTGTTTAGGCAGATAAGAGAGAGATTTTAAAGAACTATTTTTATTTATTTTAATAAAAGATAATACTAATAATAAATAAATAATAATATAATAATAATATATATAAACAAAAATAATAATTAATTAATTTAACAAAAACATAATAACAATTTATAAATAGATAAAAACAAATATAATAAAATATTAAAACTAATAATTTATTTATTAAAATTTATAAAAGAAAACATATATTTTTAATTTTTATATTATTTTTTTAAAATTAGAATAAAATTAAAAAAATAATATATAATTAAATATAAATATAAATATTTAATATTGATAGATAAGTTAAAATTTAGGGCGGATTAAAAATTACGTGTCTACATTTTTGCCCCTTTTTGTGTGAAATCTCGAAGAGTTTTCATACAAAGAAGTAGACGAGATATGATTTTTGACCTTTCAATTATTTTAAAGGTAAGAATAAAGATAAAAATAAAAACAAAAATAAAAGAAAAAATATAACCGAGTCCTGTTTTTTGAACATCCTACCTATCCCGGGTTATTAGGAAATCAGGTCACCAGTAGTTCAAAAGTAATTTGGTGAGAGAAAAAGTTGAAGTAGAGTGAGATTCCATCAAGTTTTCGGTTAACAACTTCTGCCTTTTACATTCAAATGACTAATAAAAAATGAAAAAGTACAAATGAAAATTGTAATCTTAGAATCTTGATTCTAATCTTCGCGACTTGAATTTAAAAATTCACTCTATTCTTCAGGTGGGCTCCTGAACTTCTTCTTATTCATCCTTTCTTCAAGCGGGCTCCAATGCCGCTTGAATTACCAAAACAAGGAAGTACGTCTCAATGCCACTTGAATTACCAAATCAAGGAAGTGCGTCTCCTTACCAATGTCGCTTGAATTACCAAAACAAGGAAGTGTGTTTCCTTATCGATACCGCTTGAATTACTCAAACAAGGAAGTACGTCTCCTTACAAATACCTCTTGGATTACCCAAAACAAGGAAATGTGTCTCCTAACAAATGTCTCTTTTAATTACCCAAACAAGGAAGTGCGTCTCCTTACAAATATTGCTTAAATTGTCCAATCAAGAAAGTGTGTTTCCTTACAAATGTCGCTTTAATTGTCTTATCAAGGAAGTGCCTCTCTTTACAAATGATGCTTGAATTACCAAATAAGGAAATGCATCTCCTAACAAATGTCTCTTTAATTACCTAAACAAGGAAGTGCATCTCTTTACCAATGCCGCTTGAATTACCCAAATTAGAAAGTGTGTCTCCTTACAAATGCCGCTTGAATTATCCAAATCAGGAAGTGCGTCTCCTTACAAATGTCTCTTTAATTACCAAAACAAAGAAGTGCATCTCCTTACCAATGTCGCTTGAATTACCCAAATTAGAAAGTGTGTCTCCTTACAAATGCCACTTGAATTGTCCAAACAAGGAAGTGTGTCTCCTTACAAATGTCTCTTGAAGTGTGTCTCCTAACCAATGTCTCTTTAATTACCCAAACAAGGAAGTGCATGTCCTTACCAATGCCGCTTGAATTACCCAAATCAGGAAGTACGTCTCCTTACAAATGTTGCTTGAATTGTCCAAACAAGGAAATGCGTCTCCTTACAAATGTTGCTTCTCCTAACAAATGTCTCTTTAATTACCCAAATAAGAAAGTGCACCTCCTTACCAATGCCGCTTGAATTACCCAAATTGGAAAGTGTGTCTCCTTACAAATGTCGCTTGAATTACCAAACAAGGAAATGCGTCTCCCCACAAATGTTGCTTGAATTATCCAAATCAGAAAGTGCGTCTCCTTACAAATGTTGTTTGAATTGTCTTAAATAAGGATGTGCATCTCTTTACAAATGTCTCTTTAATTACCCAAACAAGGAAATGCATCTCCTTACCAATGCCGCTTTGAGAAATTACGGCCTTTGATGTTTAGGCTTTGAAATCATTGATTTGAAGGTAACATGTGTTCCTGAATAATGAACTAACTACAAGAAGCATGATAGACGTCACCAAAAACTCGAATAGAAATTTACTTCAACATTCGATTTACAACTCTTTCTTTTCTTCAACTTGTTCTTCAGGCGATCTCCTGGATTTCGTTTTTTGATTTTTCAAAATATGTTCCTGAACTCAAAATAAAAGGTGAAACAGAAAAGTAACATCCCATTCTTCAGGAGGGTCCTGGACATAAAATAAATTCTCATTCTTCAGGAGGGTTCTGTCCCATTCTTTAGGAGGATCCTGATCATAAAGAGTAAATTTTCATTCTTCAGGAGAGTCCTATCCCATTCTTCAGGAGGGTCCTGAGCAGAACGTAAAATTCAATAAACACGAATAAAATTTTTGCCCCAGTTTGTACAAGAAAATTTTGTGAACATCATCCGATTACAATTTTTGAAAAGTATAGAAAAAGTGTGAATCAAACCCTGCTAAGGAAATGTGTCTCGTCAGAGTAAAACTGATGACCAAAATTAAGAAGTGTGCCTCCTACGAGTTAAATTGAAGGACGCGACTAGAAAGTGCGTCTTCTAGGAGTGAATGTTCAAGTTAGGAAGTGCTTCACCTAACCAATGAAAACTGACTTATTCAGACTAGGAAGTGCGTCTCCTAAGGGTTAAATGAAATGACTCGACTAGAAAGTGCGTCTTCTAGGAGTGAATGTTCAAATTAGGAAGTGTTTTACCTAACAAATGAAAACTGACTTATTCAGACTAAGAAGTGCATCTCCTAGGGGTTAAATGATTCAACTAGAAAGTACGTTCTCTAGGAGTAATGTATGACGAGTTTTTACCATGATTGTGATTACTAAATATGTGTAGCAATATTTCTTCTTGCCAAAAATGAGGAATTGCATCTTTTAATATTTAGGCTTTGAAGTTCTTGATTTGAAAGTAACATGTTTCCTGTTTCATCAAAGGAAACTTGTGAGTTCAAAAACATGGTGGTAGGTTTGTGGCTTTAGCTTCCATGGCAATCACTCTTTCCTTCGTCACATTTAACCTTGCTCCCAATCATTAGCATCTGTCACCAACTTGATGCATCATTAACCCAAACTCATATTATCAAAAGTGACTTTGAAACAAACACAATATTTCTACTTTGCCATGTTTCTCAAATAAACCCTTTGAACCCTGGTATTTTCATGAGTTCCCAGACTTGTCTGTTGACAAAACTTTCTGCATGTCTTATTTCGGCTCACAATCATGTCGTTTTCATGTGTTGACTTTTTATCTTGCTTTGTGCAATTGAAGAAGTTGGTAGTAAATTTTGAGATTATTTCTCACTTGTTATGACATGGACTCGACTCAAGAATACGAGAAAAATGACAATAATTTTTATCTAATGAAAAAGATACCAAAAAAAATCAAAAATAGAAAAATAAAAAGAAAAGGGAAAAACAATAGGTATCCACTTATTGAGTTTGAAATGAAATCAATTTTGAATATGCTTTCTCTAGATCACAATCCTCCTTCGGCTAGTGGCACCTTAATAGATTTTTGACAACGTCTATCTCATTTTTATTTCTTTCTCAGCTCACTTTCGCCTTATGGTGCCCAAAAGGGTTTTCACCAATAAGACTCTCTCATTTTTACGTATTTATTTTTTCATTCATTTTTTTTAAAAATAATTCCTAACATACAAAACATCATGTACCCATAACATGTTTAGCCTTGACATTCTCAAAGATCGATATGAAGGTCTTTCTTTGGTTGCAACTTGGCTTTTGAAAAAAGTTAGAAAGAAGGGTAGGCATGAGGCTAAAAAATTTACATAATATTGGGTGAAACATACAACTTTTGGAATCGACTCTTTTAAAGAAATAAACTTTGCCCCAGTTTTATTTCATTCTGGGTAATTTGCATTTTCTATTGGTTGGACGGAACCCCAGAGTAGGGCTGCCTACGTATCTTGTCATAGCAAGAATCAGGTCAAACGTAGTTCAGACATCTTGTTCTTTTGCTTGATTTTTTTCTTGACTGTTCTCTCCTTTTTTTAGAGAGAGAGAAATATATATTTCTGACTCAATTTTTTCTTGACACTTTTCTGACTCTATTATTTTTCTTGACACTTTTTTTTTTAAAAAAATTTTAGACTCTATTTTGATTCCAAAAGAGAGATAAAAGAAATAAAACAAAAGCTCAAAAGGGATAACAAAGGATGACACAACATTTGGATAGCAAAATGAAATGCCTTCATCATATCAATCCTTAAAACGCAAGTACATAACATGCAATCTAGGAATGGAACATGAAGATCATACATACTTTTTCAATATTGACCATGACTAAGCATATGCACGTGTGTCACTTCTTTTAAACTTGTAAACCATACAGGTCTACTTGTATTGTACTTTCCTCACACCAAATGACTTTTTTTTTAGCTAACTTCCTTTTGCTTCTTCTGACAATAGAAACTATATATCCTCTGGTTGATCTCATAAAAAAATGCTTGAGTTGAATCTTCTCATTGAAGATCAAGTCATTTTTTATTCGCAAAGTGATTGTCTCAAAATCTTCAAGTGAGGATGTAACTAGGTCCCCAAAACATATCAACACTTTACTTATTTTCTTACATTTGTTTTTCAACTCTAGGTTCTTGATCGAATATTTCAGCATTAGATTGGGTTTTAAGATCTGGCTGAAAATTCAATATGCTTATCATATTACCAGAATTACCATAGAAAGAGCTCTTTGAAGAAAAAAAAGACAATATATATTGAGAAATAAAAATAAAAGGGACAATACTTTGTTGACAGAAAGATAAAAGGGTTTGAACAAAAACGATAAGAAAATCAGACAAGATAGGTCCTAAACTACAACCCTAAAATAATTTTGGTAGCAGAAAAGAAAAGAAAAAAATTACTAGACCTCTTCCTAGTAGAGAGAGGGGTGACTTCTCAATTGCTCAACCTGACAACTTAGCCACTGATTTGCATATCAACATGAATAGAGCTTCCACCACGATTAGACATATTTCCTTT
Source organism: Capsicum baccatum var. pendulum (assembly GCA_030864225.1). Taxonomy (NCBI): domain Eukaryota; kingdom Viridiplantae; phylum Streptophyta; class Magnoliopsida; order Solanales; family Solanaceae; genus Capsicum; species Capsicum baccatum. Next base: position 21,863,212 of record CM061554.1, on the reverse strand, counting down.
AACAAATAAGTTCTGAAACCCCATACTTGACTCATTGTTTCCCACATATCGTGCAGTACCATGTGCTAGCGAAGAATTCTGTGGGGCGAATGAGGTGCCAACGTTTTGCACCACAATCAATTTTTCTTGAATCATTTTCTTTATTTCTCTTTTCAAAATACGACAATCTTCAGCACTGTGACCTTGCATATTAGAATGATAAACACATCGTACATTAGGATCAAAATATTTTGAATGTGGATCGGAAATATACCCAGAGATGGGAGTAATCATGCCCCATTACCTCAATGTCTGGAACAAACTGGTATAGGACTCCCCAATTGGCCTGAAATTATCCTTTGCCTTCATCCTCATTGCAAACTCTGGCCTCGAATGAAACTTAGATTTAGAGGCTCCTTGGTAAATTTATGAGTGTCGAGGACGATGCCAGGGTCCGGGGTATGCCATTGTGGATAGAAAGACGAATGAGCATACGACTGTGCACTGTGCAAAGGATATTGAAGAAGTGGAATGGAATTTCTTGAATTTTGGAGAAAGGAACCTTGTTGCATGTGGTTGTATGGATCTAATATGTAAGCTCGGGATTGAGGCTGAAAGTATTGGTGGGTTGGACCTCTCAAACTTAGCTTTGGCCCTGGCATGACAATAAATGTATTTTCCTGCTTCTTTCCTTTTTCAATTTCCCTTGATCGATTGCAGTATCGTCCCAAATGCTTCACAGAATCCTCATGTCCATCATGTTTCTTAAATTTTGATATCTCAAAGCTTTGAAGAAGGTTGACACTTGAAGACATGCCCCAGTCTTTAATAGTGGGGAACGGAGGAGGAGGATGCCCACTGGCCCAAGTTTGGTACATTTCCATTATTTGTTGCCTTAAGTCTCAAATTCTTTTCCTTTAAACTCTCATTTTCCCGACTCTTTGTTTGATCCATGAGGTCACTCTCTATATCTTTGTTGGACACAGCTAAACCTACTTTAGATTTGGTGTGATGTGGAGGACTAGCCAAAATACGACAAACCAACCATCTTAAACTAACTGTATAAGAAATAACAAAGACGTCAGAATGCAATATTTTTTTCAAAAACTCTTTCTCTTTTATCTTTTTTTTTTTAAAAGATCACCGAACCCCAGCAGGGTTGCCTACGTATCTCACTAAGATGAGAATCAGGTGTGCTTAGTTCTCAAAAATTGGAGATACGAAGAAATATACCTTTTGTTTTTTGAATAATGAGAAATTTATTTATTTATTTATTTATTAAATAATATATTTTTTCATTTTTGAAAATAACTTTTTTTCTTTTTTTTTTAGTTTAAAAGAAAAAACAACCATTTTTTAAACGATCACCAAATCCATTGAGGACTGCCTACGTATCTCAATAAAATAAGAATCGGGTGTGCGTAGTTCTTGAAATATATGTCGTACAAAATTTAGCCTCAAGACCCCTAAAGGTTCAGGGCTGTTAAGATTTATATATATATATATATATATATATATATATATATATATATATATATATATATATATATATTTTGTAAAAACTTAGCCTCATGATCCCTAAAGATTCCGGGCTATTGAAATATATATTTTTATTTATTTATTTATTTTTGTAAAAACTTATCCTCATGATCCCTAAAGATTCAGGGTTATTAAGATATATATAAAAATTGAACTAGAGAATTAGAAAAATAATTATGAAAGTAATCATATTTTCAAAATATTCTCCAATAAATTTATGAATAATTTTTCAAAAGATAGGGTCGTATCCCGAAGAGAATTTCCTACGTATCCCACTAAGATGTGAGAATCGGACCCTCGTAGTTCATAAAAATCGTAAAACTATGTTACTAAAATTTTTCTTTCTTTTAAAAATAAATTTTTTCTTTGAAAAAATAATTCACTAAATGTGAGGATAAATTAATCTCTTGCATTTTAAAGTTATCTAAAACCAGTCAACAAACAAATAGCCTTCCAAACAAATGTCAAAGAGCATGTAGGATGCATATGTTAGTCTTTATAAAGTAGGTCACCTGTCCCAGATAGACCCTGCCCCTGTGCCGAGTCCCTCTAAGTCAAATGCATATGATGCAAATAAAGCATCACCTAATAGGGATAATCAGATTCTGAGTTTCAGTTCTTCTAAGTTTAAGCCTAATAGGGATAGGTGTTTAGACTGGCTTACCTGAGCGGACACTTAAGCCGGGGAGGGACAACTTGTTCTGTAGCAGGGCAACACCGTCTTCATTGTCGATCCGAACCCCACCTAACATGTATGACTATAATCCTTCACCAGGTGTCTTGACACTCCGGCTATGTCAAAAAGAAAGTAGGATGCATGTGCTGCATTCCTTCTATCCTATTTCAGAGACTTAGAGGAGGTGCGCAAGAAAAGACAGTATATAATACAGTTCAATCAATATCAAAGCGGTAAATAAGCGACAAGTAGCACAATACGGCCAACAAACACAATATTAAAAATAATTAAAGCAAGAATAAGTCAATATAAAAAGCTCAAATTCTTATTAATCCCCAGCAGAGTCGCCAGAGATGTCACATCCCTTTTTCACCCGACGGGATCGAGTCGAAGGATTTTTTCAATTAAAGTGACGGTATTGAATAGAGATTATTTTTTATCATTTTCAGAGTCGCCACTTGGAATTGAGTTGTGGTGTTTCAAGTCACCTTATTGAATCCCTAATCAAAAGAAAATGACTCTTTGTTGGTCCACGAAAACAGAAGACCGGGTAAGAAAGTTTATTGATTGAGGGGAAGGTGTGAGGCACCCCTCGAATCCCGTGGTTTTAGCACGGTCGCTTTTATTGACTTATCTTGACTTAAATTATTTTAATAAGTTATGTTAAGACCTAAATCGCTCATTTCTAATATCTAAAAATTTGTCTAAAATCTCATATTAACTCAATGAAAAATTATTTTTTAGAAAAATATTTGTCAAGGTGCATTATTGCATCCTTGAATTTTAAATGTCTCGAAAAGATGCGTATGCCGCATTCTTAATTAAGATGATTATTTTAAACTTGTCTAAAATTTATCTAATATTTAAAAGTTTTGATTCATCATTTATAAATTCATAATAATTTTTATCTATTCGAAATGTTATTTAACTTTAATAATAAACTAAATAATATTTAATTAAAATAATTAATTAAATTAACAAACAATTATCAAGCTTTTTAATGAAAATAAAATAAATAAAATAATATAAATACATGAAAATTAACCATATTATATTAATTATATCAATTTTATTATAATTTCCTTATATCCGTAATTTCAACAATAAGTAGAACAATTACAAAGACTCATTAAAAATTAACACAGTCCAATATGTAAAACTATTTAATAATAAGATTAAGAAAAAGAAAAACGGACTTTAAATTTAACCAAGGCATTTTGACTCTTTTTTTTTTAAAATAAATATTACGAAAGCTTAGTATGTATGCTTAATATATAGAAGAAAAAAAAACTATAATAATAGCAATAATAAAATAAAATAAATTTTACTAAATGACGTATTTTTGCATTTTTACAAATGAGTTCAGTTTTGAAATATTTTGAATATATTAACTTAAATTATGAAAGAAAAGATAATTACTTAAAATACTTTTTTTTTTAAAATTAATAATCAAAGAACTTTTTTTTTTTTTTGATATGTAAGAAGAAACTATCCTAACAACACAGTTAGGGGTGTACATAGGTCGGGTTGGTTCGGTTTTTCATTAAAATATACCCAAACCAAAAATGTCGTTTTTCTAAATCTATAAACCAAATCAAATCAATATACAATCAGTTTTTATATTTCGGTTTTAATCGTTTTTTTTCCGGTTTTTTTGATTTTTTAATTTTTTCTAAGTTTTTTTGAAATTATAATGTGATTGAAGAAAAAATTATATGATTTCACTAAAAAGATTAAAAAAAAAAAAAACAATGGTCATAGAGTAGTTCCTATTAAAATTAAGTTGACAAATTACTAAGACGTTTAAACTACTATCTGTCAAAGTAATATTATGTGGATACTCAGTGGTTCAATTTGCAAGTCACTAGTCACAATAGCTTGTCTAAAAGTTTCCTTCACATAAAATGTGAGCACAAATAAGAATGAAGAATTGGAGACAACTTATTAAAAATTTAACTCCATAAAATAATTGATTATAACATAATTTCACAAGAAAAAATAGGAGAAACAAACCTAAATCAAAACTTGACGAATGAGGAGAATGAGAAAATTAAGATGAAAGTAAGATGAGGAAATAATGAGAACCCTCTGAAAACTTGAAAAGTAAAATGTAAAGTGAAACAATTGAAGAGTTATAGATTTTTATATTAATATTGGGTTTGTATTAATCTGTTACTAATGGATAACTATTAGGAAAAAGGACAACAATAACACCTAAAACTAAAATAATATAATAAAAATAGCACTCAAAATTAAATAGCCACAAACTAATTTTACTAGCTAACCTTCACTGTCAAATGCTTAAACATAATCGAAAATGTCGTTAAAGTAACTTTCTCTTTCTTTCTTTCCTTTTCATTTACAATTTCCTTACAATTCAAACTCCCAAACCTCCATTCTTTTACTTTTTTCGATACTTCAATTAATCTTTCTTATTCCATAAATTTTGTATAAAATCTCAAAAAATCTGCATTCAATTAGCTTCCTATAATTTTTTTCCAATGTAAATTTGCTCAAAATTGATACAAAATAATGGCTTCAACTTCAGTTTTAGTTTCAATAATGATAAAATACGGAGGTCAGTGGATATCTGATGTTGAATTTAAGTGTATCAATGTGGCATAAAAGAGTATCAACTGAATATAGGAATTGCATGTGCATGCAAAGAATTCCCTCTTCCTTTTTTAAAAAAGTATATCAATGTAGTATAAAAGTGTATCAATGTGACATAAAATGTATTAAATGAGTATAAAGACTGTAATATGCATCCATAGGTTCCCCTTCACTTTTTTTTAAAAAAAGTGTATCAATGTGGTATAAAAGTGTATCAAACTGGTATAAAAGAGTATCAATTGGGTATAGAGACTGTATGTTCATGCAAAGGTTCACTTTATCTCTTTTAAAAAATGTGTATCAATCTGATATAAAAGAGTATCTATTGGCATATTTTTTTTTTATCTTTTCATGCATAAAAACATCTCCGACTCACCGTGATTGAGTCAGCCTCTAAGAAGAACATCTCCGACTCACCGTGATTGAATCAGCCTCTAAGAAGAACATGGACCAAGACATGACTTTTCTCTTACCTTGAGATCTCATTATTTTATTTTTTTCTTCTTTAAGTTTAAAAAACTATGACATTGCTTCAAGTACAAACTTGTATGTAATGATTCTGTAAAATAATCATCATTAACAATAAATTTGAGGTCAAAATTGACCGTTTTACCCATTAATTTTAACTTTCCTTTATTTCCTATTTTTTTGCTAACTCCATAGTTTTCAATGCTGCAATGCAAGAAACAACAAATCAATTTTTGATATTGATCATAAAATACAGTAGATTGATCGATGCATAATAGAGGAGAATTTTTTTTTTTGAGAAAGTATATTTAGAAAAGAAAAGTGATTTAAGAGTAACAACTATAAAGAGCATTTAATTTCCTTAATTGTGTAAGGAGAGTGGTTTTGGGCCAAGTGGCTAAAAAAAGGAAATAAATTGGGGCCGACTGGCTCCAATTGTCCATATTTTCATAGTGTGAGCCATTTTTTTTTAAAATGATCAGTTCATGTCTCTTTCCCTAAATATTATAATTAAAGGCCAAGAATATATATCTATTTTCTTTTGAATATAAAAAAGTTATAAAAGTATTAGAAAGTAGATTATAAGTAATATTTTTTTACGTATAACAAATTAAACTTATATATGTATTATGTCGGTTCGATTTGATTTTATTTTTGCAAATACCAAACCAAATCAAGAATGATCGTTTTTTTTTTAACACAAAACCAATCAACCAAACCATAAGTCGATTTTTTTTCTCGGTTTGATTCATCAGTTCAATTTGACTTAACAGTTCAGTTTGTACACCCTTAAATACAGTAAATACAATTCCATTAATATTTAACTTCATTTTTTCTTGAAATGGAAAACCAGTGGCGTCATGGCAACGCCATTTCGACGACGTTCGTCGGAACAATGACGGATTATGAAAGTTTGACTACATCTGGAGTGGATGTTGCCGGATCCGTAAGGTTGAAGTCGACGGCAGTTTTGCCGGTTCGTCGGTGATTGCAGCGACGGTATGAGGAAAGGGGATCGCCGATGCGTTATTTTCCAACGAGAAAAGGGAGGTCGGCACGGGTGATGTTTATTCGGCCAGATCTGGCCGTTTGGTTGCTGGTTGGTTCGCCGGTCAGAAAACAGAGGGACGAGGTCAACATTCCGGTGAAGGAGATGGAAAAAGAGGGATGGCAATTCCATTTCCGGCCAATTTTCTCCCTTTTCCGATCGGCGTTTGATCTTTCTCTCAAATTTTTCAGTTTTCTTGCTATTTTTCTCTCTATTGCTTTTCTCATATTTTTTTTTTATATCAAATGTTTTTTATTGGTTTTCTGCTAATCATTCTACTGTATGTGTATTTTTGTGAAAGATAAAATTCTGTGTACATGAATGTAAATTAAAGAAATATTAGTGAAGTAGTACATACTGTGAATATAAGTTTGTGTAAGTAAACTTTACTCCGTTTTTATCATATACAAAACAAGTCAGATACTACTGTATATTATTAACCTTCTTTTCACCATTGCAATATAAACAAGATACAGATATTACAACATACACATTCAGAGTGAGATTACTAAAAACAATGATTCAACTTATAACCAAACTTACAAAATAAAATACAGAGTTGAACAAAAACCTGAATAATTTAGACTAACTAACGAGATTTGTCACCGAAAATGTGGAACGAAGACTTTGACTTCAGCTTTCTTCCTTTCTCTCTTTTGTCTAATGTTTTCCTCTTTTCTCTGTGTTTTTCTTTACTCTGATTTTCACTCTCTTTTTGCGGTCTATAATACAGTGTATGTGGTGAAAATAGTAGGTAGGATCCTCTCTTACTTTCCTCTGTTTTTTCTTTCTGACTTCTTTTTCCTCTTTAGTTTTCTTTCTGTCTGATATTTTTGAGTTCAAGTATGTTTTTCTCTGAGGGGGGAAAAGTCCTTAAAAATATGGACTTCTCGGGGAACGATTATCTTTTTTTGGGGGGAAATGGTTATTGTTTAGGAAGATAAAGAGGGAGAATTTAAAATTTAAATAACTATTTCTATTTATCTTAATAAAAGATAATACTAATAATAAATAAATAAATAATATAATAATAATAATAAATATAAATAAAAATAATAATTAATTAATTTAACAAAAACATAATAACAATAAATAGACAAAAAAAATATAATAAAATATTAAAACTATTAATTTATTTATTAAAATTTATAAAAGAAAACATATATTTTTAATTTTTATATTATTTTTTTAAATTAGAATAAAAATAAAAAATAATATATGATTAAATATAAATATAAATATTTAATATAAATAGACAAATTAAAATTTATGGAGAATTAAAAATCACGTATTTACATCGACAATTTTAACATAATTTTTGAGACCGTCTTTGTTCCTGCCGTTTTTATTCTACTAAAACTAGTCTTGGTCATGGCTCCAAAAAAGGAAGTCAACATAATTTTTTTAACATTATTCTTCGACATTATTCTTACTTGTGATAAAGGAAGTCAACATAATTTTTTCAACATCATTCTTAGCTATGATATTCATTTGTCTAAATTTATGTATATTTAACGATTTAATTTTGGTTTGGTTGAATTTTTAAATATAGATAGATGAATAATTTTTCTTTCTTTTTCTACTACTATTTCTTGACAATAAATAAACAAATAAAGTGACAATACTTGTTACTATATATTCAGTTCATTCCATGTCAGTCATATTAGGAGGTTAATTTTTTTTACACGCATATTAAGAAATTAATCTTTCCGTTGACATACATAGAAATTATAAATAAAAAAGTAATGTTACTTTTCACTACTTTAAAAACTTTACAAACAAGTGTGAGTACTTTAAAATTAATTGCAAGAACAATACGGAAAAAATTTAATTAATATTTTTGATTTAATAAGATAATCAACTAATATGAAATAATTATTTTAAGAAGATAACTAATTACTATGGAACCAAGGAAGTATACAACTAGATATTCTTGAATCTCTATCTTCCTAACGGTATACTAGAAAAGATTGACTAATCCTTGTAGAAGGAAAATATGGTGATTAAATTTCGTGGTTATTTTGATCTGAAGTAAAAGCTACAAGTAAATTAGAGCCAGGACAAACCTGTGAATAAAAGTTGCACTTGTAGATATTTGATACTCATTTATCTTATGGACAAAGGTCGAGCCTACCCAACACGTGATAGGTACCAACAAGAGTGAGTTATGGGGTAAGAGCCTCTTTGAGTTCACTTATTTTAATTTTTTTTAAAGTGCTTTTAAATTGAAATAAATTTTTAATATTTTTATTTTATTAGGATAAAATAAAAAAATATTTTAATTATGTCAATAAAAATTAATCTAAAATTATAAGTTAGAATTTCTAACTTATGACTTATGCTTTATAAATTATAAGATTATCTAAGGTTGTTTGACCGTTTGAGAATCAACTCTCACATTGAACAACAAAAGTTTGGAATGATCTATCTCATTTGATCGTTTGAGAATCAACTCTCACATTGAACAACAAAAGCCTGAAATGATTTATATCCGAAATGCTTCAAAGTGGATGGTTTAAACAACAATGACGAAATTTAGGAAATTTTATTTAATCTTATTTAATATCCAGGATCTCAGCCATGTCACGAATGAAATAGATTGGGTTAGGAAATAGTTGCTGTTGGGTTCATAGTAGATGAAAGAAGTGTGAATGGAAAAATGGAGAGTAAAAGGGTGGAGGGAAGGAGACACTAAAATGGAAAGTGTACTCTCAAATTGGCAAGTTTACTCTTTCTCCCACACTGGTGGAAGAAGATAACTTGAGAGTTCTTATATTGATGAATACTTACTCCACATGGTAAGTGAGGCAAGAAATAATAGATGTCTTGCGCTGTTGTCATTGTGGCTCGCTCGACTTCAGTTTCGGATTTGGATTTGGATCGATCGATGAGATCTATCTTTTTGGACAAATTTTATTTGACAGAAATAAAATAAATGAAATTTAAGAAAAGTTCGTGAATTCGGACGACTTGGCCTTAATCATTTCTGTTTCATCTTTATTTTTCTGAAAAAATAAATACACCTCTTGGAAAGATCATTTTGATCTTGTGTTGAGGGTATTTGATACTTCATTGTGTTCTTGTTTATACTTGAACTCGAGTTGAAGTTATTGTTCTACTATACAGATTTCTACGTACCCGAATATATTGTGGGAAATAACAATCTTAAGGAAATAATTTACAGAATCTGTATTGCTTGTTTTTGGAGATTAAAGCTTAAGCTTTCTACTCCGCTTGAATTTAACTAGTGATTAAAAGACATAAAATCTTCATTACAGGTTAAGGTTCACTCGGTTGACGATTCGAAGTAATAAAAACTTCGTCGTTAACTAGAAACAAGAAGAAGAGTTTCAAGTTATTTAACTTTATAAATAGTATTCTGAAAAAATACTAAGTTTTTTGTCTTGTGGTGATAGGAAAAATGACAACTGAAAGTCGGGGGCAAACAATATTGCTTCATTAAGACGCACAAATGCTCCGCCAACGATGGCACCGACGGAGAAGCCCAAAAAATTTTGGGGCATTGACTTCAAGCGGTGGCAGCAAAAGATGTTCTTTTACCTCACCACTTTATGTCTGCAACGGTTCACTAGTGAAGATGCTCCTGAGGTACCCGAGGTAACCTCGGACAAAGATCGCTTCGTTATTGTAGAAGCTTGGAAACATTCGGACTTCTTTTGCAGGAATTATATTCTGAGTGGTCTCCAAGACGACCTCTACAGTGTCTATAGTGGAACCAAGACATCAAAGCAACTGTGGGGGAAACTTGAATGGAAATATAAAATGGAGGATACGGGAATTAAGAAATTTCTTGTTACACGATTCCTGGATTTCAAAATGATAGATAGCAAATCTGTTGTCTCTCAAGTACAGGAGTTGCAAGTCATCATACATGATCTCCTAATAGAAGGTACATTTTTAAAAAAATACCGTAGTTGAACAAATTAAAAATGTTCTTAATACTCACATAAACTATTTTGTAGGTTTAATTGTGAATAATGCTTTCCAAGTAGCAGCGATAGTTGAGAAGCTACCACCGTTGTGGAAAGACTTCAAAAACTACTTAAAGCATAAACACAAGGAGATGACCGTTGAAGATCTTATCGTCCGACTCCGTATTGAAGAGGACAATAAAGCTGCCGAAAGAAGGTCAAAGGAAAATTTTACAATTAATGGAGCATGTATTGTAGAAAATGACCAAAACAATTCGAAGAAAATAAAGAAAGTTGAACATGGAAGAAATCAACCCAAGAAAAAGTTTAAGGAAAAATGCTTCAATTGTGGCAAAATTGACCACAAGTCCACAGATTGTCGAGCCCCGAAGAAAGGCAAGAAAAAGGATCAAGCAAATATGATTGAATCCAACAAAGAATGCGATGATTTGTGTGCTATGTTCTCAGAATGCAACTTGGTGGGGAATCCTCGCTAATGGTGGATGGATTCTGGTGCCACCCGCCATGTATATGCCAACAAGGAGTTGTTTTCGTCATTTGCTCCTGCTCAAGCAGAAGAAATGATCTACATGGCTAACTCCGCTACTGCTAAGGTGGAGGGAACGAAAAAAATTTGTTTAAAGATGACTTCCGGCAAGGTCTTGACACTGAACAATGTGTTATATGTTCCGGAGTTACGTAGGAACTTAATTTTTGTTTCACTCCTAGATAATAACGGATTCAAATGTGTAACCGTTTCTGGAAAAATTATAATTAGCAAAGGACAAATGTATGTAAGGAAAGACTATCTAACCAAAGGCCTTTGTAAGATGAATGTAATGACTGTTGAAATAAATAAAAGTTCAAATTCTTCTTATTTACTTGAGTCTTATGATTTGTGGCATGAACGTTTAGGTCATGTTAATTACAAAATATTACGAAAACTGATTACCTTAGAAGTTTTGCCAAACTTTGAGTGTAATAAATCAAAGTGTCAAACGTGTGTGGAATAGAAGTATACAAAGCATCCTTATAAGTCCGTTGAAAGGAATTCCAATCCCTTAGACTTAATACACACTGACATTTGTGATATGAAGTCAACACCATCACGTGGTGGGAAAAAGTATTTTATAACTTTTATTGACGATTGCACTAGATATTGTTATGTCTACTTGCTAAATAGTAAGGATAAAACAATAGATGCATTTAGGCAATATAAAACTGAAGTTGAAAATCAGTTAGACAAAAAGATCAAAATGATAAGAATGATAGGGGCGGAGAATATGAATCTTCCTTTGCGCAAATATGTGTAGAGAATGGAATAATCCATCAAACTACGACCCCATATTCACCTCAATCTAATGGAATTGCGAAAAGGAAAAATCGAACTTTGAAGGAAATGATGAATGTCTTACTTATAAGTTCTGGTTTACCGCAAAACTTATAGGAAGAGGCTATCCTTACGGTCAATCGTATACTCAACAGAGTTTTTCATAGTAAGACACAATCAATTCCTTACGAAAAATGGAAAGGAAGGAAACCCAACTTGAAATATTTCAAAGTGTGGGGGTGTCTAGCGAAGGTTCAAGTTTCTATACCTAAAAGGGTTATGATAGGACCTAAAACGGTGGACTGCGTGTTCATAGGATATGCAAAAAGTAGTAAAGCATATCGATTTTTGTAAACACCTAATTTTTGACCAAACCTAATATTTTTATACCATTTTAATGTTCAAATAATTTTTATTTTATTTTATTTTTATTACTTATTTAAAATATTTTTTTTTAAAAAAAAAAATTACCCTACTTCCCATTACCTCCAACATTCCCCTAACTTTCCCATTAAAACTAAAAAAAAAATTACCCTACTTCCCATTACCTCCAACATTCCCCTAACTTTTCCATTAAAACTAAAAAAAAAATTACCCTACTTCCCATTACCTCCAACATTCCCCTAACTTTTCCATTAAAACTAAAAAAAAATTACCCTACTTCCCATTACCTCCAACATTCCCCTAACTTTCCCATTACCTTCAACATACTACATACTTACACACTCCCTATATAAACACACACATGCACCCATAAAAAGGGGGAGAAGAAGGAAGACATATGGACTAATTTGAGAAAAGAAAAGAGGAACACATAGGGGAAATAAAATCCAAAAATTCCTCACATCAAAAGACTTTGAGTTTTGGTCACGGTTTAAGTTCGAGGCTTCTTCTTGTTGTTGTTAGGAATTATTTTCGAAAGAGGTAACCCTTAATCTTCCTTTATTATGTAGTTTAAACAATTGTATGAAACTTGATTCAATATTATGAAGTTTCTTAAACTCACATGTGTTGAACCTATTTTAATTTCGATGTTATTAATTTGAGGTTTGTTTAGATTTTAAAAATCATAAAATTAAAGTAAAAGTATGAATAAGGTTATTTTCAATGATTTCTTATGTTATCTAGTGTGTATATTTCATTACTTTTGCGTAGTTTGTGCTCAACATTTTAAAAAAAATAATACAATTTGTTTGTTGGTTTGAACTAATATTCATAAAAATGGTTTCGATTTTTGCGTAAGATAATGTTTAGAGTTGTTAATGTTAGAAGACATAGCGGTACATCTAATTAGTGCACGATTAGTGTAATTGTGTTTAAACTAGAACAAGAACATAGGAGTCATGCATGCATGCATGCACGTAAAAATAGAAAAGAGGACACATAAAAAAAAAAAATAGAACATAGGATTCATGCATGCATGCATGCACGTAAACTCATGCCTAAAAATCATCTTTAGTTAATGTTCCGAACATAGGATTCATGCATGCATGCATGCACGTAAACTCATGCCTAAAAATCATCTTTAGTTAATGTTCCATTTTTTTTTTAACTTTGGCTTTTAATGGAAACTTTTTGTCCTTTTCTTTACAAATATTAGACTATAAACTTAATTTGCTATCATTGGAAGGAGCACTTCAACCAATTCCAACCAACCTATGATTCAATAAAATATCTTTTAAAAAGTTTAATGTACAAAAAAGGTTAATGAGGAAGTTAGAAAGCCCGACTACCACCGATCATTCGTTATAATAAAATTAACATACCATTTAAAGTCGTTTGAACCGGGTTGGGTAGATTCTATACCTGTTAGGAGATTATCTAGACTTGGAAAAATGGGACGATCCATAAATGCCCCAAAGGTGTGAGAAATGTACCAAAACCCGTGGTGAGGCCGAAAAGTACTACTATCGGTAAGCCACGCATCAACGCAGTTTTAAATAATTTAAAATAAATTAAAAGCGGGAGGCAAACAACTTTTAGGCCAATAAATATTATATATCCAAAAGACTAATTTAAGCCAGATGTAAGTCATTAAAGCGACCCTGCTAGAACCACGGGACTCGAGAGGTGCCTAACACCTTCCCCTCGGTCAACAGAATTCCTTATCCGGATTTCCAGTTCGCAGACCAAAAAATAAAAATTGAAGAGTCATTTCCTTTTGAATAGGGATTCGATAAGGTGACTTGGAACACCCAAACTCAATTCCAAGTGGCGACTCTGTAAACAAAATAATCCCTTCTTTTCAAAACGTCACTTTAATTGGAAAAACCCATTTTCTCTAAAACCGACTCCCTAGCGGGGGTCGGATGCGGTGAAAAAAATGGGGTGTGACAATTTTTGGTTCATAAATTCGAACATCCGGATATTAATGAAAATACGGTAATTGAATCAGACAATGCTGAATTCTTTGAAAACATTTACCCATGTAAAACTAGACATGAATAGTCTAGTGGAAGATCTAAATGAACTCGAGATGAACCAAGTGAGAATGTACATAATGAAGAAAATCCAAGATGTAATACACGTCAAAGAACTTCAACTTCATTTAGATCGGATTTTGTAACATTTCTCTTAGAAAATGAGCCTCCAATATTTAAAGAAGCGATGTCATCGTCAGACTCATTCTTTTGAAAAGAGGCAGTCAATAGTGAGATAGATTCAATCTTAAGCAACCATACATGAGAATTGGTTGACCTTCCTCCCGGAAATAAACCTTTAGGTTCTAAATGGATCTTCAAAAGGAAAATGAAGGCGAATGGTACTATTGACAAATACAAGGCAAGACTTGTAGTAAAAGGCTTCAAACAGAAGGAAGGCCTTGATTACTTTTATACATACTTGCCAGTAACAAGGATAACCTCAATTCGAATGTTAATTGCCTTGGTGGCGGTATATGATCTTCAAATCCATTAAATGGATGTGAAGACTGCATTCCTAAATAGAGATTTGAAGGAAGAAATATATATGGAACAACCTGAGGGTTTTGTGGTTCCAGGAAAAGAAACTAAGGTGTGTCAACTTGTTAAGTCACTTTATGGACTAAAACAAGCACCTAAGCAATGGCATGAAAAGTTTGACCAAACCATGTTGGCAAACGGATTCAAGATAAATGAATGTGACAAATATGTATATATTAAAGATACACCAAATCACCAAGTCATTGTTTGTTTATATGTGGATGATATAGTGATCATCAGTAGAGACATTTGTGACATACATGCAACCAAACGAATGCTCGAGAGCAAGTTTGATATGAAAGATCTTGGAGTTGCAGATGTGATCTTAGGTATAAGAATCCATCGAACTCCGCAAGGGTTAGCATTGTCACAGTCTCATTATATCGAAAAAGTACTTGACAAGTTCAAGTATATGGAATTCGGTATTGCCAAGACTCCATTGGATGTGAACTTTGCACTTCGAAAGAATGAAGGTGAAAGTGACTCACAATTGGAGTACGCAAGAGTATTGGGATGTTTAATGTATATAATGAATTATACACGACCATACATAGCATGTACAATTAGTAAATTGAGTCGGTACACGAGTAATCCCAACAAAACTCATTGGATGACGATGAAAAGAGTTTTGGGGTATCTTAAATACACTCAAAATGATGTTTTGCATTATAATAAATATCCTGCGATAATTGAAGAATATAGTGATGCAAATTGGATCACCGGATCGAACGAAGTAAAATCCACAAATGGATATGTATTTACTATCGGTGGAGGAGCAGTTTCTTGGAAATCATCCAAACAGACTTGTATCGCTCGCTCTACAATGGAATCTGAATTTATCACATTAGATAAAGCCGGTGAAGAAGCAGAATGACTCCAAAATTTCTTGAAAGATATTCCGTATTGGCCCAAGCCAGTGGCACCAGTATGTATACACTGTGATAGCCAAGCGGTAATAGGTAGGTCAGGGAGCATAATGTACAACGGTAAATCTCATCACATACGACGGAGACATAATACCGTTAGGGAACTTCTCTCTAGTGGAATTATCACTATTAATTATGTAAAGTTAAATGATAATGTGTCAGATCCACTTACAAAAGGCCTATCTAGAGAAGGAGTGGAAAGAACATCCAAGGGAATAGGTTTAAGGCCTAGGACGAGTCAGCATGGCGGTAACTCTACTTAGCAGACTGGAGATCCCAAGAGTTAGGTTCAAGGAGATCAAACAAAGTTGGTTTCGACAGGTTCAACATTGTCAATTACCCAACCCATTCTCATGATGTAGATAATGTATAGTAAACAAGGGTAAGACTTAAGGTGAAAAGTCTTTTAATGATTATCTAAATTTGGCAGATTTTATCAAACAGTTTAATCTATAGGATTGAACGTTTAAAAATCGCCTACGTGAGGGCGAAGTGGAAGCCGCTTCAAAGAGAATGTTAGTAAAGGTCCATTCTTTAAGCTCTCATGAAACCGGGACGTGTTCATGGCTGAAAAGAATAAAATTGTAAGAACCATAAACGGTAAAAGGCTGGTTGTGTGACATGTGTTATCTAGGTGTACATTAAAGTTCGACGGTTCAAAGATATCAAATATACCGATTGACCGAGTGTATCCGATGCATGTTCACTACGGAAAGTTCAAAGGAAAACCCACTTATCCAGATGCAATCAGTCTTTGCTTGATGATCACATACTTGTCCGTAAAAATTTTACGAAAAATTTGCCATTTGCCATTAATGTGGGGGATTGTTGGGTTCATAGTAGATGAAAGAAGTGTGAATGGAAAAATGGAGAGTAAAAGGGTGGAGGGAATGAGACACTAAAATGGAAAGTGTACTCCCAAATTGACAAGTTTACCCTTTCTCCCACATTGGTGATAAAAGAGAACTTGAGAGTGTTTATATTGATGAATACTTACTCCACATGACAAGTGAGACAAGAAATAATAGATACATCACTCCGTCATCGTCACTCGCTTGGCTCGGCTTCGGCTTTGGATTTGGATTTGGAAAATGATCGATCGATGAGATCTATCTTTTTGGACAAATTTTATTTGACAGAAATAAAATAAATGAATTCAATCCGAAAAGTGTTTTGAAACTCCATTTAAATATACATGCATGTAGTAATAACAGATGCAATATTCGAAGTGAACTGGTGCCACTGTTTCAACGAATCGTGCACTGCTTCTGTGTTACTGTTCGAACTGGTGCACTGTTTCAGCAAAATACTGCACTGTTTTGGATAAACAGACATGCATTTTCAAAAACATCACACCTCTAAGATGGACCATTGTCTCTTTTCAGAAGAGGCATCTCTTGGCTACAAAAACCTGATTTCATCCACAGGTTTTCACACAGTAAAAATTTCAGATTACAAACTTCTTCTTGTCTTAACAAAAACTCTGTGTGTGATTATTAAAACGTTGAGTGCGTACAAAGAATCCGTCTATTTGAGGTACCGCTATAGTCGGATTGAAGGCCATTTTATCCTGGGAGGAAGATTCCATAACCTCGGGTACAGTGAGGGAATTATTTCTTAAGGAAAGTTCGTGAATTCGAACGACTTGGCCTTATTCATTTCTGTTTCATCTTTATTTTTCTGAAAAAATAAATACACCTCTTGGAAAGGTCATTTTGATCTTGTGTTGAGGGTATTTGATACTTCATTGTGTTCTTGTTTATACTTGAACTCGAGTTGAAATTATTGTTCTACTATACAGATTTCTGCGTACCCGAATATATTGTGGGAAATAACAGTTGCCACCCACTTATGTTCTGCCAATCTTGTTGTTCATCGTGTTCTTTGGAGATAATCATTTGAATTTAGAGAATTAATAAGATTTTTTCTATATCTTACTTTCTCAGTCATTTTGCTTTGATTTTCTGGTTTGTTACTAGCATGTCCTTTGCCTCCCTGACCATATAAAACAGAATATTATCAAATAATAATGCTAGCAAGTATTTAGGCTGCTATATATTTTTAGCTCAATTTAAACATGATTAAGTTCTTACTTCTTTAAATTAATACAGTAACACTTTACCTGCCACGTCTTTATTCGAGCACCATTTGTAGATTTTATGAACACAACGTCACTGACAACAATGTGTTCTTGTCATTATTAGATCCATGCTTGCCTAGACTTCCTATACTGCATTCAGATCCGGTTCACGCTAAATTACTATTCCAAGTTCAAACACAGAAATTAAATTCATCAGGACAAAATTGAGGAGATAAAACTAACCTTATACCATGCCCTGGTCCGCATAATATGTTGCTTCTCAGTCAACCCAAAAATATTTTACATGTGATATTGTCTGTTTTGAGCTAAGTCATCACGATTTTTTCAAAAGGCCTCACACTATTAATACACCTTATGTGTAGTTTTTCATTCTTTTCAGCTATTAATGTAGAACTTTTGTTTGCAGACATGATAATCTTGACAAGAATGAACCTTGGGCCTAACTCAACCTCAAAACCTAGCTCAAGAGGTAAGGATTACCCAAGTCCATATAAGTAAACCACTAGTCCATTCCCCAACCAATGTGGGACTTTTACCTACTCTAACACCCCTCACGCCCAGGCAGGAATTTTACCCACTCTAACACCCCTTCACGCTCAGGCCTAACTGGCACTGACGCGTGGACCGGGAGCCCAAAACGGGAATGGACTTGGCTCTGATACCATGACAAGAATGAACCTTAGGCCTAACTCAACCTCAAAAGTTAGCTCGAAAGGTGAGGAGATATAATCAAGTCCGTATAAGCAAAACCACTAGTCTATTCCCTAACCAATGTGAGACTTTTACCACTCTAACAAATCTCTCCCTCGAACTAAATTCCACATGAGCTATCACCACAATCCTTGGGTCATCTAGATTTCATTATGTGACACCCATGTTATTTGAGTATTTTATGGCAATTGAAGTCCGTAACAAGTTTCTTATTGTGTGTGCATGCATCTCCAAATTCATAATGGTAAGCAAATCGAGCCCCGAACCCCATTATTCCGCCGCATACTGTCCAATTTGAGCTTTGATACCAACTTTTAAGCTCAATCAGCCGAAAGATACTCTTATCCACTTTGGGCAATGCTCGCACAGTTTCTCCAAAAAGCCTCACACAATCCGATACCTTGCTTCCCAATATTTTCAGCTCCACTTGTGAATCTCGTTAAATTCTTGTGTTATTTTTCATTCTCTATTTTCTTTATGTTTGATCGTGTGCTAGTAAACCCACAATATTTCCACAACAAACTCTTTAATTTTTTTTTTAAAATAAAATTTTCAAATTTGAAAACTATGCTAAAAGTATTATAAGTCACAATAATTGATAATTCAACATATCCAAAAATATATGAAAAAACTACTGTCAGATACCTATTTGAATCTCGAAATCGAAAACACCACATAAATTGGGACACATGGAGTAATACTTAGGATCAGTGGCGGAGCCACATATAATTCAGGGGGTTCGTCCGAACCCCCTTCGTCCGTTATACTATTTTAAATGGTCAAAAATATTTTTATGTATATATAGTAGATGTTGAACCCCTTTGACTAATCCGTATATTTACTTCTGAACCCCATCAATAAAAAACCTGGCTCCGCCACTGCTTAGGATAATACAATGTAATGAATAAAAATTGGCAGTTAATGAAGTACCTCAGTAGTGACGGCTGATGATAAGCATAATAAGGCATAAGGGCCTTCCAATAGTAAGAGATGAAGCCAGAATGCATTGTTAGAGGGAAGGAAAGGTACATTGTCGGAGTCTCGGAGAAGAAGACGATGATCTACATGTTCATGTTGCTTCCCATGTTTTATGGAAAGACAATAAACAAGCCAAAAAGAAATAAATAAAAATTTTCCTAGTCCATTAATACCACCTAACTTCTACATTATGTAATCCATCATCTATTCATGGATTGTTTATAAATTACATTGGTTGCATCTGTCGAGCCATCACCAACTGCACGCACCATAATCAACAACATTAAACACTGGAGAAAATATCAGCGAAGGCAGAAGCAGAGCAAGGAAAATTAAGATCAACATTTTCATCATGATACTATAGAAATTCAGAAAATTAAGGGGCACTTATAATGCATGGAATTCTTGGACTTGCCTAATTCCTAAGTGCTATCCTACTACAACTGGTAAACGTGACAAACACTAGGAATCAATTTTGTTTTCTTTTTACCCCTCTCTATGAGCTACCATCCTTTTTGCTTTTACGGTGACTCAAACTCACAATTGCAAATGAGGGGTGCTAACCTTTCCAGCAATTTTCTTTTGTCAACTAAATGCAGGAGTCAATTGATCATTTGATCCACTAATGTAGAAGTGTACAATAATCCCACTTGAGGAAAAAAAATAAGCAAAATTGAGGGTATATTTGGAAATTCAATATTTGGTAAGGCCACGTCATATGAAATTCTCCGGTCCAGATAGGATAAGCTACAATATGATTGGTGGAATAATTAGGAGCCACAGATTTGTGAGTTTGATTCTTCTAATGAGAAATGATGTGAAAACAAGAGTTGTTGTAGAGAAAAGCTGAAACACTTCAATGGCAGCTACAACAACTGCTTATCTGAGAAATTTGGAATATGGGTTGAGTTCCAAGGCCCGATTTCGCCGCAGCTTATTTCCATCAAGTAGCGCCCCGCGAGTATTGGCCATGGCTCCTGAAAAGAAGGTATGTATAGTTAGCTATGTCCTTATTTATCTAGAACAAATCAAATATAGTTGAATTAAAAATCATACTTATTCGTAATTCAGTTAAGAGGGAGTTGGGGATGAGTTGCTTGGTTATTGATTAAAAAAAAAAAAAAACTTAAATTGATTCCATGAGCTAATTCCTTACAATCAAATCAATGATTCTGCATATTCTTTTTTCACCTTATTAGGATTAATTGATATGTGTACTTTATACCTGTAATAACTTGTAAGTTACATTGGTTTGGTGTAAACACCAATATGGACCTTTTGTTTTGGTCTTATTACGCTTCATTATAAGCAGTGGCGGGGGTTCGACATTTACTATATATACATAAAAAAATAATTTTAACCATATATATATAGTATAATTTCCCGTCGAAGGGGGTTTGGATGAACCCCTATCACACATGTAGCTCCGCCCCTGATTATAAGAGTGAAGTGTCAAAAACACATCTAAACTATCTCTTTTTTTGAGTTTCATACATGATTGGGTGTGTGAGAAACACACCTAAACTATATCACTCATTAGTTTGAGAAACATACCTCAAAATGAATAAAAATCAATTAAAACTATTTAAAAAATAATGTGTTAGCAAACAAGAGCAAAAATATGTCACGTGAACTGATTTTAAATGGCTGGATACACCTATAGAGTTTGTAAGCAAATATTTGGTCTAGATAGCTTTTAGGCGTGTTTCTCAAACTAAAAGTGATAGTTTATGTGTTTCTCATACTTTAATTAGTTTAGATGTGAAACTCAAAGAAAGGGATAATTTAGCTGTGTTTTTAAATACTTTACTCTTAATTATAATTCAACTACTTTAATTGAATAATTCTCTCTGCAAATTGAAAGAACAGTAGAGCATTGAGGCAGAGCTATCTTTAGCTTTAAACATAAATTTGTGCTGAAAGTAAAAAATATGACTTGGAAATTTGGTAATGATGTCAATTCTTTTGAACTTAATAGACTTCCACCTTTGAAGTTTTAAGTCAAATTCCATTTTAACTAACACAAAAGAATATCAATCTCTAGCAGCATTTATTCTTATTTTAGATTTGGGAGTTGGGACTGTATTTCACACTCACATAAGTTGTGTTACATGAGATCCTGAGTTACATTTGAGCCGAGATATATCGGAACCAGTCTTTCTGGCCATAAAGGTGAATCACTAATGCAGGTGAATAAGTTTGATGACAAGTGGAAAAAGCAATGGTTCGGAGCAGGACTATTCTACGAGGGCAGCGAACAAGTGGAAGTGGACGTGTTCAAAAAACTGGAGAAGCGTAAAGTTTTGAGTACTGTGGAGAAAGCTGGGCTTCTATCAAAGGCAGAAGAGCTAGGATTTACGCTCTCATCCATAGAGAAGTTAGGGCTATTTTCAAAGGCCGAGGAACTGGGGCTGCTCAGTTTGCTGGAGAAGTCAGCCAGTTTTTCGCCTGCTGCTTTGGCGTCTGCAGCGCTTCCTATTCTAGTGGCGGCTATTTTAGCAATCGTGTTCATACCTGATGACTCCGTGGGTCTTGTGGTGGCTCAGGCTGTTTTAGCTGGAGCATTCGGGTTGACTGCAGTCGGGTTGTTTGTCGGGTCAATAATTTTGGATGGGTTGCAGGAGGCTGATTGATCATCGGTATTATCCAACTTTACTTGAAATATATCAAGTAAAGAGTATATTTTTGTAGTTGTCACCGTGATTATCATATGGTCAATCTCAAAGTAACTATTGATGTTGTCCTTTACAGTTGTTACATGGCTTAGTTGACATTAGATTTCTCTTGAAGCTCAACAATTCCTCGTGAATTCATTTTATGTTGTTATTGTATGTGAAGCAGTATAGTCAAATACTTTTTTTCCTCCATGAATCTGAAGCTAAGTAACACGAATTTCTGAATTCACAGAGAAATTGTTTTTACTATATTTTAATGAACAAACAGAAGGCTTTTAGGGGAGGACAATCGAAAAACCGACCACAAGCTTACGTGCAAAATGTAGACTGGAATGATACCAGGAGTCAAAACAGGTGATTAATGTGCTCGCTCACAGAATGTAGGGATTAAAATGGTTCATGAAAAATAATTTTTTACTTTACAAATTTGTAGTGTATCCATGGAGGTGTGTGTATTAACATGCTTTAAAATGATTGACGAGTGAAGGGGAGAAAAAAAAAAAAAAAAAGCAGACCAAAAAGATTGGAGATGCGGGGTATCGATCCCCGTACCTCTCGCATGCTAAGCGAGCGCTCTACCATCTGAGCTACATCCCCTTCTTGTTACAAAAATCCAAATATGATAGTATATATTTATAAACATGGTTCATTTTTCATGAATTTGACATCAATTGTGATGAATTAACGGTGCATTATAGCATTTGGTGCAAATTTACTCTTCCCGAATTGCTAGTTCCATGCGTATGTTAATTGGCTCTGGAACTCTCATCGTCAAAGTTGTACCAACATGAGCATCTAATTTCACCGCCTCGAAATTAGTGCAGAGCACGGAATCACCAGGCGAACCAAGCGATATACAAAAGGCGAAAAGATGCAACAGTTGTTACTGAACATTTAATTTGGTTAGACTCTCTTAGCATTTACTGCTTTTTCATAAGGCTAATCCCAAAAATTGCGGCTGAGCTCTCCTGTCAGTCAATTATATGCAAATAGCCTCGTCATTCTAATTCTCCATTCTCTGACCGACTGCCAACTTCTTTTGAAGTTCTCTGTGTTGTTCTTAGCATTAGTAGCTTAATCGAATGCATGATATTGGGGTAACCTATCTTCCTTTGACTTTTTCCCTCTGTATTGTTTCATAATGTATCGCTACTGTGTTGCGTTGAATCGTAGTGCATTCTTTTAATGAATTCAATGTTTGGATATACTGTTCATTTCCCATGATGAACCTACAAGAAAAGTAGGATACGAGGTAGAGCTACAATTAAAAAAAACAGCATAGGGTAATGATAAAATAAGATTATTAAATAATTAGTAAAGACAAAAAAATAGTAAAGTTACACAATATAGGTCTTTTAGTCCTTACGTAAAGATGGATTTAACAATATGATACAAAAATTTATGTAACGATCAAAACTAACATTGTAGTTTTGTATTTAAACTAACAACAAAATACAATACCATAATTACAATGACAGAAACTTAAGTAGCTGACTACTTCAGATGTTATTATATTATTATGAAGTAACTATCCTGGGTGTGAAGAGGAGGAGTACATGTGCTTGATTTCATGGGGAAAATACAAAATTATGGTGTAATAGCATTTTCTATTAGTAAAAGTAATCGGCATTTAGAAAGCTACCAAAACACCTGAGGGTAACGAGTGCTCCGGCCTTTAGAAACTTACAATTTAGGTAAATAGTAGCCAATGTATGATAGCTGCTCAGATCCCTTCCTGTTCCTTCTTTATGTGCTTAGCATTTGAACATCACATATATGAGCAACTACAATTAGGCTTCTGATGGCGTGTTATCATCTCGGCCTCTCTCGTAATCAGGCTTTGTTGATTTGTATTTGTAGCGACTGGCCCATAGAAGATAATGTAAGAAATTTAATCCGCTTAATATGCACATTAGCCAATAAAACCTTTCAAGGTGATAGTGATTCAAATTGTTCCCGTAGAGCCATGGTGTTTGCTGAAACCTACCAGTTATACTGTTTACTATTGATACAATCACTGAGCTGAGGTAATAACCCATGGCTAGTGATGCCCAAGAGAGTGCTGTTGACATTGACCTCATGCTTAAGGGTGCCTCTGTAAAGAAGAATTCCATCAGTCCAGCTAAGCTGAAGAGATCAGCTGATCCCAGGAACAGATATTGCAATGATATCCAAAGAAATGTGATAGGCAGTGGTTCAGTTGTATTCATTAATCCAGATTGTTCAGCCACTCTCTTCCTCTTCATCTCCACCAGAGCTGCAACAGCCATGGCTACAACGGACAGGAATAGCCCGGTTCCGATCCGTTGGAGATGGGTAATGCCCATTTCACTTTTTGTCACTGCCCTGGCGAAGGGGATTATAATATGGTTATATACTGGTGCCAGTATCATGGTGAATATGACCGGAAATATTGGAAGAGAAGCTGGTGGAACTTTTAGAGCACCAATATATGTGTTCATGGTAGCTGCTTGTTGTACAGAAAATGTGGAAAGCTGAGCCAGGCAACAGTTCAGCATGACGGTTGACATAAATATTGGCACGACCTGAACGACTATTTTCACATCTTGTACTTGTTTGACTGTGCAGCGCAGTGATGGGTAGGCTGTGTTCCTCACTGTTGCTTTACCGATGAACTTGAGGTCCTTCATTTCAGTTTGAATTTCTTCCCCTTGTTCTCTGTGTCCTTCTTCATCCTCACTAATCTCCGTTGTGTTTTCGGGATTTTCCCTCGTGTCTTGCACATTACCGATAGAATTCTTAGGGAAGAGAGAGTTGGAAAATGCTGCCACAAGAACCTGTTCAAGCAAGTCAATGCGAATTACTTTACCTTATTTTAGTATGCATGCATGTATGGGATGCCTACTAATAACAGAACCGTACCTTAAAAATGGTTGTAATTGGGCTTCCTGTGGGAACTTTGATCCTGTAAGTCCCAGATCCGAGGAGGAAAATGGCAATTGAACTCAGTATTGCTACGGTTGAGATACCAAAGCCCCACTGCCAGCCTTTATTATCTTCTACCCACACTACTAACGTTACTGCAATCAATGCTCCACAAGCAAGGCAGAAGATGTAATAATTGAAAAAGCTAGATCTGTGCTTCCTTCCTTGTGGTGAATTCTCATCGAACTGCTCTGCTCCATGTGAAGGAAGTGAACCTTTTATCCCTCCAACACCCAAAGCCACCAGGTAGAGGCCAGAAAATAACATTGCTGTGTGTCCACCACCTACTTCTTTGCACGGGATGTTTCTGTTTACTGATGCACAGATGGGCTGCCTTAAGGAAGGTATGCAAGCTTGTAATGTCAGCATCAATAGTCCCTGGTCCAGTTTTTTCAGTTAGTAATAGTCCCTGCAACATACCATACTACTATATGTTTCATGTAAAAGGAGAAGGCTATGCGTCACGTCTTTTTTTTTTTTTTGCCAGGCTAATTAAGTGCTTAAGAAGCAGAGTATTCATCATCATGTTAGGAAGCTTAGGCACTTCCTTTTGAGATCCTTTAAGTGGTTCCTGAAAACATAGTACGTCCATGCACAACGTCCATCTTTTCCTGGAACAGAAAAAAAAGCCATGGACGGTTCTGAATAAAAGCCTTGATCACTTGAGAATTTTACTTTGTGAAGTTAGATGGACTGGTTAATACCTGTCTTCAGTTACTTTTGGTTACAATATTTTCTATGCACTGAGTTTTCCATTATTTCTCCATGCAAGCTAAAGTAACATTTTGTTATCAGCATGTCTTTTTCATTAAAAATTAACTTGAAATGAACTATACTGGTTTCTAGCCAGCAGTCATCAATCAGGTGATTGTGCTGAGGACCCTGTTTGCGTTCCTGATATCTAATTGGACAGAAAAGTTCAAGATATGTGGAATTTGGGGTACATCATTTGTTTCTTAATAATTAATTTTATTTCTATTATGCTGCTGACCCCATAGGCCATAAGTTATTAAATGGTGTGGATAGAAATATATGTGATGTGGGGCAGGTAAAGTTATGAAGTGAATATTGTGCTTGCTAGTATCTAGTCTCCGTCTGCTAATATTCTTAGCAAATTCAGGACAACTATTTGAGTGTGGCATAATTGCTTCTTCCACAGAAGACCTCCAAGATCTTTATAATGGCATCTTATGGACAACTTGGAGATTCGGTCTGATTCTGTTTTCTCAAGTATGGACCTAAAAGAGCTGATTGTTTTCTCATAGTGCTGTAATGGTTAATGACGCACACGGCCATTCCTTTGGTCCAATTTCCTGTGGTTGTTGTTAAGGTCCATATTTACTTCTACTTGTGTCTTTTGATATAGCAGACTATACAAAGCTGGGGAAAAAATTTGAACTCAAGGAGGTTAAACTAATATTATCTAGCTGGTGCATATAATCAAACAAACGATAATGTCAAAGAGAAAGATATTTTACCATAAATTCAATTGTTGCACTTATGATATAGATGTAATACGTGGAGAAGAAATCAGATGAGAACCCCCCAAGTAGAGCAAGGAGGAAAGCAGTTCCCATAAAGTTTGTAACAATGTTGGCTGAAGCAGATGGAGAAAAATTCATGAACTTTGATAGATAAAGGACTAGATTGCTCGCATTTGCCAGGTATGCTAAGTTCTCCAAAATCTCCACCACTGTGTCCACAATTGAAAACAATCAGATTGATAATTGATACAAGCAATATTTTACCATTAAAACTAAGTTTATACAGATTATAGTTACTAATTAATGAATTTCAGCTGTAGCGTTTATGAAGAGAGAGTGGTTTACTGACCCAATACAAAGGAGGCAGCAACAGCTCCACCATGACATCCCTTAATGGCTGGCCTGTTTCTCCAGTCCACATAGCCTTCCCACGTGGTGAAGCCCTGCGCATGATCCTGCAGTATAGTGCACGTAAATTAAGTAAAATTTGCTGTGAGAGAATATGAAAAAGAGGATATGAGATCTGGAATGTTCACCATTTATCTCTCTGCGTGCCTATGTAATATTTCAGATATCTTGATGTAGAAGTCCTGAGCTAAAAGTTCTCCAGTCTAACAAGGAAGCTATGCCAGAGTCACCTTTAAATACTGGAAGGATGAGGATGTTCAAATTGTGTGGAAAAATCTGGACCTTTGATTTTGACCTGCACTAAGGATATATTCGGTATGAAGGAAAATCTTTTCCTCGATTGGTTTCTTACTTATTTTCTGGTGTTTTTGTTAGCAGAAAATATTTTCCAAAAACATTTTATATAATCTAGACAAACACTAACGGTTGGGGCGGAATGTAGGAGTGTGGGGATGGGGTCTATGAGGTGGAGTGTATTAAAGGTTGGGGAGGAAACAATTAAAGCGAAATGCCACTTGTAGAACTTGTTTTCCCTACTTCCATCAGGGAAATCGTTTTACCTCATTTTTAAGGAAGTTTGTTTCCTAGAGAAAATATTTTCCAAAAATTTTTGACCGACCAAACATGGGAAAATTAGAAAACTACAACAACAACAACAACATACCCAGTGAAATCCCACAAGAGGGAAAATTAGAAAACATTTTCCATATTTTCCTCCGTATCAATCACACACTAAGTGATATCTTTTTTGTTACACCATGGTAAAACCTCATATCTTTGTGTGTAAATGCTTCTTGGTGCACAATTGTGGAGGGGAGAAAAGAACAAATAAGTGGTGAGTGCTTGCTCATTACTATTTTCAGAATGGTATCCGAGTATTGGTTACATAGGTGACGTGGAATAATTTACTGTATATTGAATTTAGTTTCTTGGTTCATGTCAGTTCATATACTGTACACGCTTGTCTTTTTCTTTTTATGTGTGTATCTGTTATATTTCTTCCTTCTATCACAAATTGCCATCTATTCTATGTAGAATGTTATGTAAATGAGGGTGGAATGAACCCAATAAATGGAAATCATCTGATGAGATTGATCTCATCTTCAAGCCTGTCAGCAAGGTGATTAAAACTCATGATGGCGTGTTGTATTTCTTCGATTTTATTTTTTAACTTAGCTACATCTCGCCCCCACCATCTCATTTTTCAATCAAAACTCAGTTCGGTCGAATGGCAGGGCTCTGTTTGAACTTTGAAGTATAGGCTTCAAACTCCGTTCTGTAAACTTATTTCTTTTTTGTGGCTGTGTGAGTACAAAAATGACTGAATCCTTAGGGTTGTGAAAGGGAAAGGAGAGGCAAGTGGTTCAGCTGAATCCTTAAACTTCACCGCCCTGCTTGTATTCTGTATTACTATTGTTTGAACATTCCTATAATGGAGTAATCGTTTCATTTTGTTTAACAATATTATTTATTCCTTTTTTAAAAAAAAAAAATTCGCAAAATAAGCTATTAGAATTGTTCTATCTTTGTCTTGATGCTCTTCTGTAAAATGAGGTTGTTCATAATATAATAGTCGCTTGTCTATATGGATTAGTCGGTTTCTACTTCACGTGATTATTTGTCCTTGGCTGATTCTTAGGAAGGTTTTCAATTCTCTAGTTGCTTCTTTTGGTACTTGAGTAACCTGTTAATTTCAGCTTATCATCTAGTGGAACTCATGCCTGCAAGTTTACTACGTGGGCCCTCATTATTTATGGAAAGCATACTCCAAAGTTCTCCAAATTGAGTGGCTGGAAGTCCTTAAGATCATAACCAATTAGCATTTGCTTCCTTCTAATGTCCTGTCGAACTCTGTTGTGTATGCGAGCAATTTTAGGTAGACCATAGAAAAATTAAGAGCAGGTAACGATATTAGCTTGTCCAGAGAAAAAATAATATTTGTTTTCTAGTTTTACTCATGCAATTGGTATCAAGTTGAAGTGACTAGCCTTTTCAATAACAAAGAGGCAGACAGATTGTAATTTTATGGTTCCTTAAATAATTATAGATGTATGCTTCAGATCAATCATGAGATTTTGGAAAAGAATTTCCAAAGGTCCCCGAAAATGGAACTTTTGAAATTCTTGTGTCGGTAACATTTTATAGTCCTCATACCAAATTAACTTCTCCAAATCATGTACCATGTGATTTAAGATTTTTTTTTCTGAAATAAATATAGATATTCCATTTTTTATTCCGAAGTTTATGTTTTAGCAGCTTTATTTACATATCTCAGAGGAGTGAATAGGCCTAGATAAGATAAATTAACTGATCTTTGTTGATCAAATAGTTTCTAAAATTCGTGGACAGAGTTACCTAATATTTATTGCTGGTGGGAGGTGACAGGTATCCCGTGGATTTAGTTAAGGTGCGCGAAGGCTAGCCTAGATACCACAATTGTCTAGGATATTTTATTTAATATGATTGGACATCAGAATGAAATCCATCGTAGATTTGCATATATGTTGGAAGCAATGATGAAATACCAAGACACATCCTGACTCCTTTGAATTTTACTCATGATTCTCGAATGATTTATTCTTATCCACTTTCAGGATGGTTCTTTTTTTACTTTTTAGATCAAGAAGGGAATGGGACAGGAAACAGTGCCAGATATGCCTGAGTCATTTCCATATGTGATAGTGGAAGTTCCAAAAATATGAAGTTACGTACTTTGTCAGGTCATTCTATCATCTTATTTCTTGCTATATTTAATTATGTCATGAAGCAGTTCTTAGAAGTGTTTAAACTTTCCTTAAGTTCCAGTTTTAGTTTTTCTATTGCAGTGATCCCCAGTGACTTCGTGTCACAAACTTGAGCAGTAACCTGTAAGCAGCCTTCTGAAATGTGCGTGAAGAGCATCTTTAGATGCAGGTACATCTGTATGAATATTACATCTGCTTTTCCAAAACCTTGTGTTGGGCAGGGGCGGAACCAGCCTTTGGCTAGGGGGTTCATCCAAACCCCCTTCGACGGAAAAATATATTATTTATACATGATTAAAATTATTGTTTATGTATAGATAGTAGGTGTTGAACTCCTATGGCTAGTTTCTCTTCAAATATTGAATCCCCTTGGTTAAAATCCCGGATCAAGTCTCTGTTGTTGGGTGGTTTTAGCGCTGGTGCTCTTTTCTAAATCAGACCTGAAAGAACTTCATAACTTCAGTACATCTGAATGTTTTTTGCATTACCACAACAGAAATTTGATAGTAGACAGGTAATGATTTGATGGAGGCGGTGTTAATTTTTTTGCATCAAACTGAATTGTTACGATCAGGTTCTAGTTTCATGATGTGGATTGAAATTTTGCAAGGCATTATTATTCATATATGGTTTATTGAGACGTCTAGAAGTTGGAATTTGTGAAAATACTGTTACATAGTATAACTGTGTTTACCTATCTTGCTTTTCGGGAATCCTCTGTTTTTCCTTGGTCTTTTTTTTTTCCGCATCTACTTTCTGGTAATAACCACCTATGACTTGTGCACAAGTTCATCATTATCTGAAGTCAGTTAGCACTGTATCTTGCAAGACTTCAATACTTTTTGCCTAGGCTCATCCAACATCCCTTTCTTTTAGTTGACTTCGGATGTTCAACAGCCTTCTTATGCTCAACTAAAGGAGTTGGAAAGCCTTCATTTATGGCACGTCTGGTTATGCCAAGTTGACAATGCATCTTTTAAGCATCCGGAATCTGTATTCTCATCCATAGTCCCAGGTTGTGGTAAACTGATCATACTGCAACTAACCTTAGGCCCATAAGATAATTAGAAAAATAAAAATGTTTGATGGCTATTGCTATTCCTATTGGGACCTTACTTGAGTATGATGTGATCAATTCTGAAAGCTCTCATTGTGGCATGGAGATCTAGTCAAAGACTTTGTGTATTTGGTCTAATTCTGTGGTTCACAGAGTTTTGAGTCTGTTCCGGTTGCATATTTTCTATACTAACTGGCCAGAAGAGCATCTTTTTTCCTTTGTTTAAACTTCAGCTTTTTGCATGGATTAACTCCTCTGTTTTGGTATCCTTGTTTGTTTACTTCACTATCTTGGGACATTTCAAGACAAAAAGCTATAGTAACCTGTAACCACATAGTTTTTAACACTACCGTCGTGTGCCTATCATTTTTGACTCTGTCTTGTATAGAAAGCTGGGAATTGGAGTGATGTGAAATAAATGCAAGTACGCTACTTTTATGACAGAGATGGGAAATGTTTGAATGAAAAGGACATAGAGAGGAAAGGGCTTACCTGATTGGTTGCTTGGTGTCAGCACATGTGCCCTTTTCCTTCTGAAAGAGGGAACTTTAGTGGTGCTATCCTTAATTCTAAGTCGACCATTTCAATGTCTTATCTGGAAGATGTCAGATACATTTTCTAGAACAAAATTAAATCAGTTTATAGCTAGTACACCACAACTTAAAATATTAGGAGCTTGGTTGGTGCAAGTGTCTACAAAATAATTCGTTAAAATATTCAGTAAAATTTGTTCTTACATTCTAAATATGGTTTCAACTTTCAAGGAAAAAATGTGTTGGAATTGATATGCCTAGCATAAGTTTGATGTTGTTAGCTCAATTCTGATCATTCTTTTTTACTGCTCACTATTATTTTGGTAAAATAGCTAGGTGACTATTATAAACATACGAGTTAACTCGACTCCTCGAGACAAGTTATCAATCAACCTGTTTATTCCTACCCTTGTTGGATGTCTATTTGCTGAGCTTTCTGTAAGTTTCATTGTCCTTTTAGTCTACTTTGGTTTAACTAAGAATAGTTAAAAAGGAAGTTCATTTCTTGGAAAACTATTGAGTCAAAGTTCCTAAGCTTTCTTAATCTAATGGAAAAAGACTCAAATATGTTATCGAATTATTAGAATTGACTCGTTTATGCCATCGGTTATAAATTTCTTATAAGTTTCTTATTAGAGGTACACATTACTAAATCCAAATCAACCAATATTACTTAAAATTAAAAATTAAAAATTAAAAATCGAACCTATGAAAATAAAATTTGATCCACGGTTAAAATAGAAATTAGACTTATTAAAAGTAAAAAATCAGACTAACTAAAAATAAAAATCAATTCCATTAATTGTGTTGGGTTTTATTTTAATGGGTATGATTTTTTGTTTTGATTTAAGTAATACTGGTTGATTTAGATTTGGTGACATGGACTTCTAATAAGAGGTTATATGACAAAAATAGTTTTACAAAATTACCGTTGCAAAATTACAGCACAAATGAACTTTTTTGAAACGACTGTAGATGGGCCAAACTTTTTAAGACAATATCATAGATGAATCAAACTTATAACGGATGACATAGATGGACTATTTTTAATAGCTCGATGATATTTTTGAGTCTTTTTCTAATCTAATTCATCATTTGAGGAATTAAAAGTTTAGCATTTTGGAAGAGCTTGTCTGATACGTATGTTTTGTAAGATGAGTATGAGGGAGATTACCACAGGGAGTAGACTGAAATTGAACGTTTTAAAAGTCTCTTTCAGTTTGGTCTCTTCAGACATATTTTGGAGAACTTTCGTGAAAGTTGTTTAGGCATAGATTAGGAAACCGTCCAATTCTTTTAAGACATGAAAGTACTAGGGAGAGTTTGAGTGCACCATCATAGCTAATGACAGGTAGTATAAATTCACATTTGGTTGACATTGACTGTTTTACTCTACCATCAAGGGTTATGCTGGAATAGATAGGATTCATCAGAGTCCCTAGTTCGAACCTTAGATATAGAAAAATTCTAAGCACTTCTTCCTTTTACGAGTGTTACACGGTGCAAATTTGAATTAATTGAGATTCCAATGCGGCTACCGGATACCGGCTAGAAAACAAAGAAAAGACACCTCGCACTTTCTTCAGAATGTTGGTAGGAATATGTTCAAATCAGGGATTATTGTTGTATACGCACTCTGTTTATTGAAGTTGAAAAGACACCAAATTTAGCAATTTGGATAGTACATATCTTTACTAAAAGTATCTCCAGGGGATATTCATTTACCTTAATGAAACGCAAAGTGCTAATTGATCCTACCGACAATGATTGTACCAACATATTTGGGGGACTCATTAACCACAAACTAATAGTACAGTTTTAACTAATTTGTGTTTTAATATATCTTCTTTTAGTTTGGTATACGTAATCCATCCTAAAAAGGTCTTTGGAACATTTTAGATTAGTGTTGCAATCAAACAAATGAGCCTTCCAAAGTTATGAAATAAAGCAAATATAGACATAGTAGGCTGTCTTATAAGCTACTACTTAATAATTATGTTATGCTAACTCATGAGTTCTTAACTATACGCGTTTTGCATATTCCTGCCAAACTATTTGTCTCTATCAATTGTAAACCATTATCGATTCTAGTTTATTTTTTCCTTCATGGTAAAAAAAAATAGAGAATTTGAATCAAAGCTACTTTGTTTTATCAGATAGGATTTGGATCAAAGCTACTTTGTTTTGTCAGACCCACATGACATAAGTTATTTTCGCCCTTGCTTGAATAAGCTTCTTGTTAGGCGTCTATCATCCAATTATCCAGCGTCCACATCAAACTGCAGGCTTTCCCAATAAGAAAAAAAATATTTTTGACCTGAAATTTATTAGAGTGATAAAGTGCTAGAATGACGAGTAATTTTATGCTGACGCTACAAAAAAAAAATTTTTTGGTCATCTTTAATTTTAAAGCTATCCAAGCATAATTTGGTAATTATAGTATGATAAACAAAAAATAATAATTTTATGAATTTACTGTTATATTTTGATGCAATAAATAAACAATTTTGACTTTATTGTTATAGTGGATAAATTTAAAAATCATAATGTGAAACTAACACACTAATGCATTTGGGATGTAGAACAGTGGGTGAGCACTCACTTGGCTGTGGATAATTGATGAAACAAAAAACAAAGGTGCAGACTGCAAATAATCAAAATAAGAAAAAAATTGTGCATATTTACTGCATTTGACGCCTCACAACTAAAAATTTGATGAAAAATGCAAATTTTATTTTTAATTGCGTTAAGTGTGTTACACTTATAATAATACAATAACTCTATGCAGATAATATAATTTTTTTGATGAAGGATGTGTACGCCACCTTTTGATAGAATTGGTTTCGCCCATGTCTATTAGCCATAATAGGAAGTCTATCTAATCAGAGTGCTGATGATGATACTCTTTGGTCAATTTAGTCTTTTGTCAAAAATCTCGCTTTGAATGACACTCACGTGTTCTCTAGCATTTCATCTCATGCTGCAAAAGATATTGTTGGGCTCTCATTCCCCCGGCTTAGTTTCGCACTATTTTTTTTTCCGAAGAACAAAGTAACTGGATGCAAATATAAACTCAGCATTGTCGATCAAGTTCTTTCGGACCTTTTTTGGTTCTTTAACATATTTTTTTGGTTATTAACTTTAGTATAAATAACATAAATACCAATTCTTTTGAAAATAATTACACTCTCTCATTTTTTAATTTATTTTACTCTCTCTCCCTATTAATATACATAATATAGCCGACATATACATAGCATTCTGTGTACATGTTGGAATTTTTGTAATATGTTTAGGAAGTTGAGATTTTTTGTAATATTAAAAATATAAGTTGTGTAATTTTTAGAAATAAGTAAGGTGGTTTGAGAAATAATTTGATGAGCTGATCAACGTTTTGAGGGCCAATGATTTGAGGTTTATCCAATAATTTTGAGCTTATACATCTTTTTAAAGCAAAAGTAAACACGACTTTTTTTTTTTTACTTTTTTCACATATAAAAGATAAAAAACTTACGCCCATTCAGTGTATACATCAAATTAATATTTTTTATCATGATTAAGTAATTAAATTAAGTAAATACATGTTAATTAATCATAAGTAAGTAACACGACTTCTACGTTCAAACACATGGCATGCATATATTAATTTGACGTATACACCAGGTGCATGTAAGTTTTAGTGATTCATGTCATTTGAAAAAATTACATATATACACAAGATAACTATTACTTATTTCATAAAATCCCTTATTTGAAAAATACAAAAATTTCACATTAATTACATAGAATCTCTTTCTTTTAGACTTTCTTTCTCTTTTGCCTCATACATCCCAAAACATTCATTTTTTACTCTATTTCTAATCCGATTTTTACTCCATTATTACACTCCTTATTTTATGTCTACTTTCAAGCTACGGAATTTGGGGGTTTCAAATTTGTCCAAATAAGGTCTATTATTTCAAATTATTATAGAAATAATTTATTTCATAATAATTAGTTAGTCTATTATTTTAAATTATTATGGAAATAATTTATTTCATTATAAATTTTTATAAAATTAAATAATACATTTTATTTTAAGTCGTTCAAATTTGTTCTATATTATAGAAGAGAGATTCATTATTTCTTCTATTCCTTAATTTGAACTATAATATGAATTACAAATTATTATGAAAATAAAATAAAATTCAACTATTTCTATAGTCAACGACTTGAAAGTTGATTTGAACTATAACATCCAAATTATTTCTCCTTTTTTACTGCATGTATGATTTTATCAAATTATCTGTTTTTGCAATGTCATACGTAGAAAGAAAAGTATAATAAAAACGAATACACTTGCATCATACATAGAAAGTAAAGTATAATACATTCTCATACATATAACACATGCGGTTGTTGGAGTGTAAATCATACATATAACACTGGCATCATACATAGAAAGTAAAGTATTATGCGTTCTCATACATATAATGTAAAATGTTTTTACTTAGATATAAAATCGAAAACATTTGCATCATACATATATAGAAAGTAAAGTATAGTATCACATA
The DNA here is from genome assembly GCA_030864225.1 of Capsicum baccatum var. pendulum. Classification (NCBI taxonomy): domain Eukaryota; kingdom Viridiplantae; phylum Streptophyta; class Magnoliopsida; order Solanales; family Solanaceae; genus Capsicum; species Capsicum baccatum. Next base: position 21,827,551 of record CM061554.1, on the reverse strand, counting down.
GAACATGTTGTTGTTGGAGTGTAAATCATACATATGACACTGCATCATACATAGAAAAAAATGTGTAATACATTCTCATACGTGTAAATTTCATAAACAATGTCAAAATATCATTCAAACTAGGTAATGTATTATAATTATTCATACAATACTGTGCAAGTTTTTACTTATAGCTAAAAAACAAATACACTAAGAGGGAGCGGAGACGCCGTTGGCTGTTTGTGATGGCGCCGATTGTAGCGACAGTGGGAGAGGAACGAGAAACGACGTCGATCGCCTTTGCATTTTCACCGACGTGAGAAAGAGAAGTGGAGCGGTGAAGACGCCGTTGGCTATTCGTGATGGCGCCGTTGGTGGCGACAGTGGGAGAGGAACGAGAAACGACGTCGATCTTTGGCGATTGGTCGCCCTTGCTTGTTCACCGGCGTGAGAAAGAGGAGTGGAGTGGTGAACGACGGTGACAGCCGTAAACCAGCGGCGACGGGGTTGGTTTTTTTAGGGAGATGAAGAGAGATGTTTGAGGATATTTTTTGAATTTGAATTACAGTTACTATTTTTAAGCATCCACAAAATCATAACATTAATTACTGCCGTTATTAAGATAAGAGAATAACTGGATCTGATTTTATTTCCATAATTTAAAGAGAAATGGTTTCCTCATACATTGGAGTTATGTATGAGGTACATTGACATGTATATTTTTTTTTTCAAATTTGGGAGAGAGAAAGTCAATCCGAGATTTTATGTAATTAGTTTCATTTAGGATGGGATTTATGTTGTTTATACTTTTGTTTTCTATAATTAGTCAAATTTGATTTTTAAGAAGTATAAATAACATAAATACCAACCCTTTTGAAAGTAATTGCACTCTCTCCCACTTTTTTAATTACTTACTGTTTCTCCCTATTATATTCATAACATAACCGACATATACATAATATTCTGTGTATATGTTGAGATTTTTGTCATATGTTTAGAAAGTTGAGATTTTTTTTAATATTGGTAACATAAGTTGTGTATTTGCGTAATTTTTAGTTTTAAGAAAGTGAATAAATAAGGTTGGTAAACTTGGGCTCTTGGAGGAGAAACAAGAAGAAAGTCTTTTAACAGGCCTTGTTTCCCTATTTTGTTCTCTTGGATAGATTTGAGTTGGGCTTGGAAGTGTCCAAATCATAGAAATTGTCATGTCATAGAACCATTAACCTAAATAGCCGTTTACAACTGTTTAAACAAAAAATTGATGATAAATGTATAATATATATTAATTCATGTCTAATATATGTATGATTGTTTATAATCAGTATATAATTATTAATGTATATTTGTTAGGATTGAAAAAGCAAATAGTGAATTCGACCGGCTATTTATGTAAAGATTCAAATTATATATCCACACCATCGTAATCATATTGGTGAAAATTATGAAATCAATGCGGCTTACAAGGTTAAGATCTGAAAATATCCTTTTTCAAGATTTGTAATTGTGAATAACCACAAAGTCATTAAAATAATTCTTTTTAAAAAAGATCGTTCAGGAGAAGCTCCACAGTATTTTAGACAACTTTTAAATTCCATGATAGTATCATGAATTTTTCACTTGCTTTAGTTGAAATTCATGATGCTGTCATGCTGTTTTCCAATTAAAATACCTACTTCTAGTGAATTTTCAAACACTAACTCGTTTGTCTTAAAAAATCAGTAAAGTGACTACTCCGTGCACTTTTTACGTCTTACAATTACAACCATATAAAAAAGAACAGCTTTAATGTAAGTTAGTTGAAACTGAAACTGTTAAATTCTCATTTTATTACAAAAACTCAACTTCATTTGGCTACTTGTTCGTTACTTAGCAGAAGATCAAGAATTCATGGGAAAGTAAACTCCTAGCCTTTGATACAAGTAAATTTTATATATATACCGACATGTTTACTATGAATTACTAAAAATCCCAACATCTTTCAAAATCTCCTAAAATCCCAACATTTGACCTCTGATGATACACGTTAATTACACTAGATACATACTACTGATACACGTATTAATTAACTAAATCAACATATTTTAAGGAATGTAACAGATAACTTTGCAGTAAATCAGCATTTAAGCTAACTAATTAAGGTAAAAAACAAAATCAAATCTCACATTTAATGGGATTCCGTTTATTACTCCATTTCGTTAAAACTTAAACGTTGTTTTAATATATTTTTGAAATTGAAAAATATTCTTTCTTCTTGTTCAGATTAAACACACCAATTTTTTTTGATTTGATTTGTTAATTTCGATTGTTTGATATGAATATTTCGGTGCTTTTACGTCATTCCATTCCGGTGTTTGAATTAATGATATCGAGTATGTTGATTATAAGAGTGATGGAATTGTGGTCAGTGAACATGTTACTTATGAAAAACTGATTTCTATAATTGCGGGAGAACTGGAAATCGACGAAACAAGGAAAAAAATTGAAGCTTGTTACATTGTTGAAGGAAAATGGTTGTCCGTTGTTCATTCGTAACGAAATGAGTGTGAAGCTGTATGTTGAAATTAAAAAAACAGAGCATGGATTTGGAACGTATTCTCTTATCATCACTACGTTAGATTAGTCTGATAGTGAAATGCTTTTTGATGGGAAACTTGGTGCTGTAATGTGTTTGGAAAGTCCATCTGAAAAAGTTGAAGAAATAATTTGTTATAAATCTAATTCTACTTCTCCTATGCCTTTGTTGGATAACAAAGGGAACAAGATCATTACTGATTGCAAGCATAGTGATGTTAAGGTTGGACAAATATACAAGGACAAGTGTACTCTTATTTTGGTTATGGCGCTATTTGCAATTGAGCATTCCTTTAATTACTATGCCAAAAGATTGGACAAGAAAAGGTATGTTTTTTTTTTTAGTAGCAGGGCTTTGTAATTTTGTGTACATTAACTGGGAAGGATTGTTAATGACGAGATACATTTTGTTATGAAAATGATACATTTTTCTAATCTTGTATCTCATTTTATCAAGTTATGATTAATTATATTTCTTGTTGTGTGTTATAAGAAATGTTGTAGATACATATAAATATCCTAGATACATGTTGTAAATTTACAAGATGCATGTTGAGCAAGTTTCAAGCCGAGATACATTTTGTTATGAAAAATAATACATTTTGCTCATCTTGTATCTCAGTTTATGAAGTTATGTTTAATTATATTTCTTGATGTGTTTTATTTTCTCATATATATCAGAATTGTCCTAGATACATATTAATGTCCTAGATACATGTTGCAAAATTTCTACATATATGTTATACAAGTAGTCAATGTTGTTAATGAATATAGAAATCTATTTTTCTATATTTATTAAGAAGAATAATTTGAACTTTTGTTTTCATTTATTCAGCTATGTCCTACAATATTGTTCGGAGAATTGTGTTTGGATCTTTAAAGCATCATGTCGTCGGGGTACAGAACTATTTAAAGTTAGATTTTTCCAAGATGTTCACACATGCCCGTTGAAAGATCGTGGTTTTACTTAACTCCAAGCTACAGTTGGGTTTATTAGTGGTTTTGCCGCACCAAAACTTGTCAACTATAAGAGAATACACACCCTGAATGATATAATAGAAGATATTAAAAATGCTTTTGGTGTAGACATTAACTATCAGAAGGCTTGGAAGGCTAAAGAACGTGCGATTGAGATTTTAAAGGGGAAAACCTGCGGATGGTTATCGACAAATGACTCGATATGTATACATGCTAAATTTCGTATATCCAGGTTCACATATTAGAATGCATAAATCCGAGGATAATAAATTTATGTATTTGTCCGTTGCATTGCAACCTTTGAAGAGTGAATTCGAGTATTGCAAGCCTGTAGTTGTGGTTGATGGTGTGCATTTGAGTGGAGAATATAAAGGTACATTTGTTTCCGCAAGTATTCTTGATGGAGCAGGTAATTTATATTTATTTGTATGTATATTTATTTTTGCAATGTAATTAAGATCATAATTTCAGTTAAATTATTTTTTTAGTTTGAGAAATCTTTTACTTGTATCTGATTAATTAATTTGTTATATTATCAAAATTGTAGGACGCATTCTGCCTATTGCGTATGGTGTTGATAGTGAAAACGATAATTTCTGGACTTGGTTTTTTGAGAACTTCAGAATTGCTTTTGAAGAGCGCGATAGTATGTGTGTTGTATCCGACCGTCATGAAAGCATAATAAAGATTGTGAGTGTTGTATATCCGAATGTGCCGCACCTCACATGCATTTGGCACTTGTGGAAGAATGTTTGCACAAACTTCAGGAAGAGTAAAGATAGACTTAGCGATATTTACTATGCTATGGTCAAGGCTTACCGCAAAGATGAGTTTGATTTTTTTTGGAATCGAGTTGGGAAGATTGATAAGAGGGTAAAGTCTTATCTTGAGGATGCTGGATTTGAAAAGTGGGCACGCGTGTATGCACCAGTTAATCGTGGTAGAATGATGACTTCAAATATAGCGGAGTGCATAAATGGTAAATTGAAGCTAGCACATGAGTTGTCGATAATAGAATTTTTGGAGCAAGCTAGGAAATTGTTCGGAAAGTGGAATTGAAAGAATAGAGAAAGAGCATCGTATGCAAAGACATCACTTGGTAGTAGATTTGAAGAAATTCTTCAGCTAAATACTTCAAAAAGTACAAGGCTTAAGGTTAGTTTTGATGTTTTGTTTTGTTTTACATATTATAGAATGCTTGATTCATAATACAGAATAGTAATTGTTTTAAAAATGTTGTTTTGAAAAATGCTACAGTAACTTAATCAAACTTTTTATTGAATTTAAACAAAATATTCTATAAAATAACAATATGTATTTATGTGTAAACATATTATGACTAATCTTGTAGGTTAGTGCGTCATCAACATATGTATATTCTGTTTATGATGACGGGAGGAAGTACATAGTATGCCATGATAGGAGGACTTGCTCTTGTGGTAGATTTTAATTGGACGAGATAACATGTGAACACGTGATTGCAGTACTAAAAAGCAAGCATGTAGTTGATATGAAGCCTTATTGTTCAGAGTTTTATTATCCCGAAACATTAAGGAAAGCGTATGAAGAATCCATGTTTTCAATGCCCGATAAGAAGGACTGGATTGTGCCACAAGAAGTTATGGACGAAGTTGTGTTACCATTCAAAATACAAACGTCAACCCGGAAAGCCAAAGAAAAATAGGCACAAGAAATCAAGTGAAACTATGACATCGAATAGTAATTGTTGCGGGAGATGTGGTTATGCATGTCACAATAGACGTACTTGTAACTTCTTTCCAAAGGAGGACTGATCATGAAGTTGACTAATTATTAATGTGGAATAATTTGTTATCTTCTAGTTGAATTTCTTTCCTTTTTAATGAGAAGTTTTAATTGATGACATTGTTTTTTTTTTAAGAATATTAAGAGAAGTAGTCTATAATAAACAGTTGTTTTCGTTCCTTTTTAATTATTTACCCTTATTTTTTGGAGATTGAAATTGTCGTGAAACTTCATTTAGAAATTAGGATAATATTGAACTGATAATGTTATTGTAGTTGTTATACTGTAGTAAAAGATTGTAAAGATTTATACTTTTATAGGATGTATCTTTCATAAATTTGTAGATACAAGTTTGCACAATTTGTAATAATTGAAAATTGTTTCATGTAGGACTGTAAGTTTTGATATAATGTGTTAGTCTAGTTGAAGGCAAACATGTATTCTGAGTAACTAAAAATGGATATAAAAACATAATAATGTAATGTGTTATTATGTACATTTATTATATAGTAAAATATGTATTTTTTTTTACTAGACACATATAATTTAATAAGAGGTTTCTCAGTTAATTTTATAGATACAAGATTAAATTTTCACTTCTATAGTATAATGTCATTAGTTTTTTGATATAGTACCATTAAATTGTGCTATAATTTGTTATGCATTTTAGAGACAACAAGTATTATTTGGAATAAAAAACTATTGTAGATACTAAATAATGTAATATTGTCAAGGTTAATACCATTATATTCTAAATTATGTTTCGTTATATTAGATACATATGATTGTAAAATGTTATAAAATATTTTTCTAATACTATGTCTTTAGAAAGTGCTAGAACAATGTAGAGTTCGATACAAAAATATATATGAAATGCTTTAGCATTGCATTATAATGGATAACAAAATAAAACTATTTAATCATTAAAAAACATAATGTATCAGTACCTAACATTACCAACATCATCAAAAAATCATTAATGTTTCTATCAACTTCCTAGTTTTGTAATATCCAACAAGCAAATAAATAAACAACTACTTAATATGTAAAACACTGTCTCTTTTTTTTTTGTGCAAACTTACTCCTTGGCCTTGGTGGATCATCATTCTCACTAAAGTATCTGTTTTCTGCTTTTTCAGACCCATACTTGCACAAAAGAGAAGAATATCTCAGACGATGGTATTGAGCATCAATACCCAAACATAGAATGTCTAATCCCTCACTCAGATACTCGTCATAAACAACCACAAATACACCACAATCTCTGCATTCCAAAAAATAATTAAGTTAAAAACATTAATATACATGAGTACGGTAGTGAAAACAAACGAAAAGGTAATGTAATACGTACAAGCTTTCACTATCTTGTTATGCTATCTCAGATATATATTCCACTTGAAATGGATCTTGTTCGGACTTTTCCTCGTATGATTTCAGTGCAGTCCAGTCAGTGGGTACCTTGTGCTAAAACTTACTGTACTGAAGGTAAGTCGGAATCATTACAGCCAACTTTTCAATGTCACTTGTTTGTTTTGTTTTCCGTGAAGAGGCCATTGAATCATACACACGAATGCATCGATCCTTTAAAGCAATGACTGCCAATACCCAGTGAAAGGCGTCGTCACAGTTAATTGGGACAAATACCTCATTAATCATATGCCAAGGCTGACCTGCGCACGTACTCAATCCTTTGATTGTGTTAATCAGTGACTTCTCCATATCAGCAACCTCATCAGTTCTGGCAGATGTATCTTGAGTTGCAAGATCCTTAGCAACGTCTGAATTGTAGTAATTCACATATGCCTTATCGATGTACACTTTGAAAAAAATAATTTGTGGTAGTGTATCTGCTGATTGAAAAATTCATGTTCTTGTACTTCTTCCTCAAGTAGTACATAATAACATCCAAATGCTGTTCAAATTGTAATAAAGTAGTATGTCATAGCAATCAACTGTAATAAGTAATAATTAGATACAAATTATTGATTATGTATCTAATGTAATGACTTTATAAATAGTGGTAACTGTAAGATCAACAAATGAACAACATAAATATTCATATAGAAAAATTTCAATAATTTCAATTATCTTTATTAACAGTAAAGATGCAAATATTACAAAAATAAGTTTCGTTAGCACGATGTTTAGCTTAAACAATTATCATAACATGCGCAGTCAATGTAACTCATGTAATAGACTTTAATACTTCATCATAGAAATCACACAATACGAAAACTATTTACTATTGAAAATCTGCTTAAACAAAGTTTTAAGAAAAAATGAAGGTAATACCTCATCATTCCAGCACTTGTTCTGTTGATACATCAAGTAAAACCAATTCTTTGATTTTGAAAAAGCAACTACGAAATCTAATTGACGAAATTCAAGTGTTGAACAATTAACCTTGTAGTGATCATCATCATCTTTTCTGTAACATAAAATTACAGTTGATTTGAAAAAATAAATAAATAGTAAGTTGTATATTACTGGCGAATTTAGAATAAGACGTGTTGCTTACTTTTTCGTGTGTTGCTTGTAGAGGCCATCATGAATTCATTCTTCAAACATTTCCATCTCCACAGTAGGTGAATCCCCAATAATGTGATAGCCTTCGAATGAGAATTTTTTTCGCTCATTAGAAGCCAACTTTTTTTTTTTAGAACTTGATCCAAAATGGATCAAAAAAGGAGAACGATAAATCTTTGATGGCTTTCTTGAGCGTGGTGCAGGTGCATTTTTATTAGCAGACACATTCTTTTGTGGCGTAGAAAAGGCAGACAAAATTGTGGTGTAGCTAATCTCGTACTCTACTGAAGTTGTTGGTGGAGGCTTGTAAATCGTCAATGGCAAATCATGTTCTCGACCTGAAATAATACTTTCAAGCGGTTGAATTTCTTCAACAGCTATGTCACTCTGCTTCTCAATTCCAACATCCTGAAAATGATTTGAAACCTTAACAAATTTATTATAAATAAAGTCCACTATTTTTAAATTTATCAATAAGTAGAAACTTGTATCTGAAGTTTATTATAACTTGTATCTGAACTTTATTTTAACTTGTATTTTAACTTTAAATTAACTTATCTTTAGACTTTAGTTTAACATGTATCTACACTTAACTTGTATATAAATTTTGTGTTAACTTGTATCTGAACTTTATTTTAATTTATATTTCAACTTTAATTTGACATGTATTTGCACTTTAGTTTAACATGTATCTAAACTTAAATTGTATATAAATTTTGTATTAACTTGTATATGAACTTTATTTAACTTGTATTTGAACTATATTTAAACTTGTAACTCAATTTTATTTTAACTTGTATCTCAACTGTGTTTTAACTTGTATGTAAACTTTATTTTTAATCTGCAATATTAATAACATAACTGTGTTCATTTTTTTAGTGAATTAGATTCGTACTACTAAATTAACTAAACTATACAAGATATGTAAATGTTGATTACATATATGACTTAGTTTACATTTATCATTTCAAGCATGCAAAAATAGTCATGTTAATTAGAAAACACATACTGAATGTTTATTACCTTTTCATATTGTTCACCCTTCTTGAGAAATGATCCTGCTTGGTTGGCTTTATCATCCTTCAACCGGTTTGTCAGTTTCTTTTACTACACTGTCAGTACTCGTAGGCCCTGCATTATCAACAACGGTATCTGAAGAATCAAATTCTTGCCGGCTCTGTTTTACAATAGTTTCCTGCAGAGAATGAAAAAATTTAATATAATATAATTAGTTAATTACTACCTTTGAGAAGTACGTATATATTGATACATATAAACATTTTTTATAAGATAATTCAAATAGTAAATATGTACTAATGGGTACCTCCATTTCCTCTGATTTTTTATTGAGACACTATGTGGACTGACCGGATTAGTATGACATTCAAAATTAGTAATATCATCTGAATGTGCAGGAATTTTTCGGCTTTATTTTGCAATTTTTTCCTAAAATTGAAAGATGAGAAGCATGAATAAATTCAATATACTCGTTAATATGTGTTGTTTTACAACATCTTACCTACTTCACAGTCTCATTTTTCTGCTCCAATGAATTCAAAACTTCAGTGAATCTAGCGTTCATCAGACGCTCCAAATCTCTGAATTTTTATCAATCTAGTAAATATGCAAGTTGATTAATTAAAATGGATACAATTAATAAATTTATACAACAATAAATTGTAGATCCTTACGTATGTCTTCATGTATGCCTTCATTTCGAATCTAACGAATGTAGATTTGATTTAACCACAAGGTCTTGCTTGTTTAATGTGGATGTTGAATCCGTATCAACTTTACTCTTTTCTTTCATATTTGCTTGTTCCGCCAGTATTTGTTAAGCATAAAAAATAACATAATATAGAAACTTTTTCATTATGAGAAAAATATAAAATATGTTGATAAGAAAAATACCAATTGTCTGGTCTTTTTCTGCCTCTCGCAACTGCGTTTGTTTTTTACGATTTGATCTTCTTCCTGTCGGAACATCTTTTTCAGTCTTTGTCATAGGTTTAGATACTGTACGAGATACATGTATCGACTGCCTCATTAAAAATTATGGAGGGGTAGAACTGAAGTCATCAAAATTGTCATGATCTTCGGTAACTTGGGGTACATTGACTCTGTAATTCCTCCGATCTTGAATTTTAGATGATGATGGCATCGAAGATGTACCATGCTATTCAGATGAAAAACTAGTGCGCGCTAAATCAAGTTTTTCAAACTCTTCCGCAGTAGGAACAATGTTGGTATATGAATACTATGTACAAGAAAATTATTCATTAAATATTATTACGATTAAAAATACAAAAATTATAATGCAATGTATGACAAAAGTTCAATCATTGTCGTACCTTGCTAAACATTTCGGTCATAAACTGATTAAACTGTGGTCGGACTGCAACAACCTTCCAATTCAATATGCGAGGTATGTTATTTCCCTCCTTGACAGCAGCTTTGGATTCAACATTTGAACAAAGTTCAAATATCCACACATTAAGAACCCGTGGGATACCACCCAACCTATAAAGTTGCTTCTCCATTGAAAATTCTTGCCTAAGTGAGGCCATCAACCTGGAGAAAGACACTTTACCCCAAGGAAAGAATTGATATTTTTCATCTTCAACCATTTTGAAATCAGAAAATGATACGGGAGAAGCATTCAACTGTGAGTAGATAAAAGTGTGTATGAAATATAGAATTGTCATCTAGAGGGCATCCTCATTGTTTTCAAAATTTCCCTTCAGAAAATGTTCCACCAATGCATCCTTATCTACACCATTGATTGACTGTGGAAAATACCTTTTCATAAGCCTACTTGAAGAAGACTCTACATAATTGAAATCATCAACATTCCCAAAACAGTTTAAGCCAATAATCAAAGCAAATTCATTGACGGAAAATCTAAGGATCTGACCTTTGACAGAAACATGTATCTCTTCTTGATTTGTTTGCTCGATCTTGAGCATAAGAATACATTTTGTTATTTGTCCAATATAATTAGAAATAGGCATGTTGAGATAACATCCGAAGATAGTCTTCTCAAATAAGTGTAACACTTCTTGGCCGACAACTGTATTAATTTCATCCTTAAATCTTAAATTGCATAAACTTACAAATCTAAGAGGGTGACTTGGAATTTCCTTTATAACATAACTCAATTCTTAAAACAAAAAGAAACAATAGTGAAAAAAATAGTCTATATGCAACAACTCTACATTAAGACATTACAATAAAAACAAATACTCTAATAACAACATACTTTAGAAACAAGTTAATACAACATGTATGTATGTAGGTATTAACTTGTATTTTTTGTTGTATGACTTTCAATAACAATTAAACCAACACTAGATACATTTTCAAAAATTAACAGTAAGTACCAGATACAAGTCAACATAACATGTATCTATTTAAAAACTTGTATCTTTTGTTATATCACTTTGAATAATAATTAAACAACACTAGATACATTTCAAACTATTAACAGTTAGTACCAGATACAAGTTAACATGACATGTATCTATCAAGTCATAACTTGTATCTCTTATAATATAATTTCTAGTCAAGCTTAAACATCGACGGATACATATCAAATCATTAACAACAACTCACGGATACAAGACAACATAACATGTATCTAATGACATGAAACTTGTATCTTTTGTTATATGACTTTCAATAACAATTAAACAACACTAGACGCATTTCAAGCAATTAACAGTTAGTGCCAGATACAAGTTAACATAAAATGTATCTATGAAGTCATAACTTGTATCTTTTATAATATAATTTTCAGTCAAGTTTAAACACCAATAGATACATATCAAAGCATTAACAACAAGCAACAGATACAAGACAACATAACATGTATCTAATAACAAGAAACTTGTATCTTTTGTTATATTAGTTACAATATCCAAATAAATCACAAGATACATATAAATTATTAGCAACAAAGCACCGAATAAAAAAATAAATTTTATCAGAAACGTATCATCCATCACAAAATATGTATCTCGGCCTAAAATTGAACAAATCTGAACATGCAATTACCTTAGGAAGCTCATCTCTACAAATTTCTTCAACAACTCTTCTTATCTTGGCGGGAGTTTTACTTTCAGGACTGTTGTGTCCTCTTTTCTTATAACCACTTTCTTTTTTCTTGTCCTTCTTAGCAATTTTTTGACATAATTTCTTCATAGTTTGGAGATCGTTTCTATGTTTTGACCTATTTTCATGAAAATCATCAATATCATAGTCAAAATCTCCCGAAATAAAATTTACAACATCTTGAGATTCTTTGAAACATTCTAATTGAGAAACCCCAAGACTAAAAGAAGGTCCAGACTCTCTATTCATGCTGATAATTCAAACAATGGAGAAAAAAAAAGTGAAATTGAAGAAATCTCTCTACCAAAATACTCAACTTTCAGATATCTTTACTTGTGGCAACAAATTTTACGAAAAAAAATGTAAAAAAAGAATTAAATAAGTTGAAACTGATTTTATGGGGGAAATTACCTTGATTGAATTTTTTGAATCAAATGGAGAAGATGGATAGAAAATAGCAGATTTTGCGCCGTTCAAAGAGGAGATGTGGAATATTTTTTGATAAAGAGCCGCCTTTTTAGTTATAGGGTTAACTTGTATCTCACAACTAATAAAAAATATGAAATGTTGGGATTTGAGTAATTTTTAAGAAGTGGGGAGATTTTTAGAAGTTTAAAAACTTATGTTGTTTATTTAGGTAATTTTTCCTTGATACAACCACATGATATGTAATTAAAACAAAATTAAAAAGCAACATTTTTAAGCCCAAAGGCCCAAAAAAGAAAAAGATTCCCTACTCCGGTACTCCCCACTCTCTCATGGTTTAATTTTATTTTTTTTTTAGCTTTTATCTCCGTGTATTAGATATTAAGTTTTTTTTTTAACTTTTTCATATGTTATCTTTTTAATTTAGATTTTGTTGAAAATCTTGACTCGAACACTACTTAAATATGGTCTAAATCATATATAAGGAGAACAATTTTCCTATTACCTTCTAGCTTCTTGTGTGGGCACATAAAAAAAAGTGAGGACCTTACTCTCACTTTCTTGATTCAATGTAACCTTAAAAAAAATTGTAATCGAGGTGTATCAGATATTAATTCCAGAATCATTAATCTTTTATATTCTACCATAGCTTTTTATCTTTCATTATCTATAATCTATAATCTATATCTATAATATATTAAAAGCATGAAGACCTTAGAAAAGTGATTCAAACTTTTTACCCTTAATTAAAAGACTCTTCTTTAGACAAAACTATTTTTTCACTATTTTCTTAATTTATTATTTAATTATTTTTTATTATATTAACTTCCTAAAATATATTGGACTCCTAAAATAATTGGTAGAAAAATTAATTAATATTTTCATATCTATTAGACTTCCTAAAATATATGGTAGGAGAATTAATTAATATTTTCATTTCTACTAGACTTCCTAAAACATATGGACTCCTAAATTGTATGGTAGAAAAATTAATTAATATTTTCCTTTCTACGGTTCAATTAGAAAAATACTGCTAAAATAGACTCTATTAAGGAAATACTTCTATAAATATTAAAATGTACGTTAAAATAGAAACAAACAGGTTTGTCTATTGGGAGAATATGATTGATGTTCATCTAACTTGATTTGATTGTATGTCTAGATTGATGGATGCTTGATTTTTTAATTCTCAACTTCTTCACTGTTTTTGTCGGCATAATAGAATTCAACATATGTGTATATATATATCTTCTTTGTTTTTAGTCAAAATCATTCTTTAAGTTAAAAATTTCGCTCAGACAAGAATTAGTTGGATCAAAATCATAGCTTTGTGATCATTATTATATTATCTTACTATAGTTTACAGGTCGTAGATGAATGTCGGTTGGCTTTGAAGAATTTCTTGTGTAAAGGTTAGGTTTAATTGTATTGTTTTGATATCTTTATTATCTTATTATTTTATTTTAATTTACAGATGTTAGATGAATGTGGATCGACTTTGAATTTTTTTTAGGTAAAGGTTAGGTTTAATTGTATTATCGTAATATCTCTATTAGTTTGTTATTTTGTGGTAGTTTACAGTTCGTAGATGAAGTTTAATTATATTGTTTTGATATCACTTTTATAGTATTATTTTGTTGCAGTTTACAGATGATAGATAAATGTAGGTCGGCTTTGAGGCTTTTTTTTATGTAAAGGTTAGGTTTAGTTGTATTATTTTGATATGTCTATTATCGTATTATTTTGTTATTGTTTACAGGTGGTAGATGAGTGTCGGATGACTTTGAGAAAATTTTTGTGTGTAAAGATTAGATTTAATTATATTATTTTGATGTCGGACGACTTTAAGAATCTTTTTGTGTTAAAGATTAGATTTAATTGTATTATTTTGATGTCTCTATCATTATATTATTTTGTTACAATTTACAGGCGGTAGATGAATGTTGATCACCTTTTAAAAATATTTTTGGTAAAAGTTAGGTTTAATAAATAAATTCTCCATCTTTACATATGCAAAAGATATTAAATTTAATTATTATATTCATCTTTATTATTTAAATAAATATCCTATTTAGTGTAATGTTTGAACTCATTAAACTGAGGTACAAGCGCAAGACACGTACACCTAAACTAGTATTTAATATATGTCTTTTGTTCCTTGTAAATTCTTTTTATTCATTATGTATATTGATTTTTAATAGATCAAGTCACTGCTTAAACAGTTCTAAAATATTTACCTTACAGATTAAATGAAATATATCGATCAAATATATCCTGGCACGCCACGGTAAGCAAGCTTACCGCTGAGCCAGAGCCATCTCTTCCCGACACCTACGGAGTAGGTATGAACCGGGTCGTCCCTTTTCCCTTTTACTTTCATTGATTGACTATTTTTTTCTTTTGTTATACTATGGAGCTATTTATACTGTTAGCAAACTTGTCAAATATACCCTTCAACTTAGTTTTCACGTTCATATCAAAATTGCCCCTTTAAAATTGAAATCACCAGCTGAAAATATAGGACACGAAACTCGTCCTGAACCTAATTTCCTCACTGTTGTGCAACAACTTATTGCCAAGAAATTTCCTGCAACTTCTGTATTATATGTTTTATCAACTGATGTATAAAGAATACGTGCAATAGTAATCATCAGATTACTGTTCAAGAGATTTGCTTGCAGCACAAGACGGCTAAAATAACCTGATAACAAAGCAATGGTCGTTAAGGACATACCGCTTCCTGCATAATCCACAGACCATTTCTTGAATAGGGAATGAACATTTCAGCAATCCGTGGCAGCTCTGGTGTTCTAATTAAACCATTGCACCTCCTCAAATTCAACTGATTTTTTATGCGCTCTCCAAGAAAGTCGGATGATTGGGGATAGGCTGATGTAAAGCAAGAAGGAGAAGAACATGAAAATACGAAAAAAAGGACCAGAGATTACAAACTGTGATATACAGTCCCTTCTCCACATATAGAAGACACACAAACATATAAGAGTTCATGATGTGAGCTCCAGAATGAATATGATCAAAGGAGAGCATAAAAACTGAATGAGCCAGAAATCGATAAGCTTAACACTTAAACTACATAACATTACATGCAAGTCCATTTGTGGAGAAGTTTAAGATAGTCAAACTTACATTTCATGAACATAAGAAACATTGTTGCTGCGCTTGCGAGAAAGAAATACTTCCACTTCTATTGCTGCTTTGAACAAAGCATAAATTGCTACTGTGCAATAGTATATGCTTTTAGTTGTCGCATGGGTTCCAAAGTTCGGGAACTTGGCAATTATTATATGTTGGTCAACAATTGTTGCTCTCCTTTTGTCAACAATTGTTGCTCATATTTCAACAATTGTGGATGATGAAGACATTTGTGACTTTGTGTTTTCAACATCGGTGGCTGCATTCATACATGAAGGCAAGACTTTTGAGGTCCAGATTTGGCTATAAAAGCCAATGCTACTTCATTTGCAAATACACCTCCACAACATTTCAATAGTCAATCTCTCCTTTATATTTTCTTCTTTCTCTACTTCTTGGTTGAGTATTTCTATACTCGTAGAGAATTTGTAAGGGGCTATTTTGTCTTGTTAGTCCCGAGAAAATATTTTGTACTCTCGTCAATATTAGTGGAATCTTTGGCTCTCTCGCCGGTGGTTTTTTACCTCTATTTAAAGAGGTTTTTTCCACCTAAAACCTCGGTGTCAATTTTACTGTTTTTATTAATTTCTCGTAATCTTTGGTTGAATTTATCACGCTTCCACACTCTGTAGCCCTACAAATTGGTATCAGAGCCACGATAATTCAACCGGGATTTTTTTTATTAAAAATGTCGACGAAGTTCGATATTGAGAAATTTGATGGTAAAATTAGTTTTGCTATCTGGCGAGTCCAGATGCTGGCTGTTCTTACCCAGAATGGCCTAAAGAAGGTTCTGTCCGGCAAATCGGCGAAGCCAGCCACTACAACGGAGGAGCAGTGGAAAGAGACGGATGAAAAGGCGTTATCCACAATCCAATTATGCTTGTCCCGTGAGGTGCTACGCGAAGTCATCAATG
This sequence comes from Capsicum baccatum var. pendulum, assembly GCA_030864225.1. Lineage (NCBI taxonomy): Eukaryota > Viridiplantae > Streptophyta > Magnoliopsida > Solanales > Solanaceae > Capsicum > Capsicum baccatum. Next base: position 21,811,127 of record CM061554.1, on the reverse strand, counting down.
AGAAAACTGCAGCCGGCATATGGAGTAAATTGGAGTCTCTATACATGACCAAAAGTCTTGCAAATAAACTCCGGTTAAAGGAGCGACTTTTCACACTCCGTATGTCTGAAGGTACACCCATCCAATCTCATCTTGGTGAATTTAATTCCATCATAATTGATTTGGAAAATCTGGATGTCGAAATTGATGATGAGGATAAAGCCGTACTACTTATTGTTTCTTTGCCACCCTCATATAGACATTTCAAAGAAATTATGCTATATGGTAATAATGTTACCTTGAGCTTTGATGATGTCAAGTCTAACCTACTGTCCAAAGAAAAATTTGATACCCAAATTCATTTTGAAAGTTCGGGTGAGGGACTAGTAGTTAGAGGGAGAAACCACGAAGTAGGTGCTAGCGGTAAAAACCAATCCAAATCCAAAGGTAAAAACTCTAAGTATTGCCGTTATTGCAAGAAAAGAAATCATGAAATCTCTGAGTGCTACAAATTGAAAAATAAGCAAAACAGAGAAGATAAGGGTAAGCAACCTGAAAAATCTGCCGAAGCTAGTTTTGTAGAAACCGAATCTGATGGAGAGTGTTTTATTGCTTCTGGTACTGAACAAAGGTCAAAAAATGAGTGGGTTCTTGATTCTGGTTGTACATTTCATATGTCTCCTAATAGAGACTGGTTTACCACTTATGAATCTTTTAATGGTGGTCTTGTCTTAATGGGCAACGATGCTCAATGCAATGTTGGTCAACAATTGTTGCTCTCCTTTTGTCAACAATTGTTGCTCATATTTCAACAATTGTGGATGATGAAGACATTTGTGACTTTGTGTTTTCAACATCGGTGGCTGCATTCATACATGAAGGCAAGACTTTTGAGGTCCAGATTTGGCTATAAAAGCCAATGCTACTTCATTTGCAAATACACCTCCACAACATTTCAATAGCCAATCTCTCCTTTATATTTTCTTGTTTCTCTACTTCTTGGTTGAGTATTTCTATACTCGTAGAGAATTTGTAAGGGGCTATTTTGTCTTGTTAGTCCCGAGAAAATATTTTGTACTCTCGTCAATATTAGTGGAATCTTTGGCTCTCTCGCCGGTGGTTTTTTACCTCTATTTAAAGAGGGTTTTTCCACCTAAAACCTCGGTGTCAATTTTACTGTTTTTATTAATTTCTCGTAAGCTTTGGTTGAATTTATCACGCTTCCACACTCTGTAGCCCTACATTATAGGCATGAGCTAAGTGTTCAATATGGAAAATCACAATTGATATTAACCTTCACAGTTTAAAAATTGAATCACAAATGAACAATGTGTCAGAAATATTTACTAGCGGAACTGCAGGCCGTACTTCCATACCTGATATGCGATGCTTTTATGTCAGGCATGCACATAAACCCCAACCCATGCCATCGCAAGCTCGGGCCTATTTTTAGCCAATTCAAAGGTCTCTGTACTGCAACTGAAAAGTTTCTTGCAGATTGATGCAGTACCCACACAAGACAATTGACTCAACTGAAGTCCAGCTCATCTCTGTGACTACTGACAAAAGAAGAGTCCAATAATGTTTTGGTCAGGGTTGCGCTGCCACTGATCCTAGTGCTTATGAAGGAATGCATTTCACTCAAATATTTTGGGACGATGATAAGAAAGATATACTTGCAGAATGAGTATTTTACATAGCCAAAACTTCGGTCTTTCATATATATATATTTGATGAAAACAGTTTCTTACAACCACATTTTGATAAGTTTCTTACCAAATCCATCAGTAAATTCTATTTATGGATGAAATATGAAGACATCAGATGTCTCAAGGACTTTTGTATTCTCACAAATATGCATAATTTAGAGACTTGTGATGGGCTATCAATTTAATAACCGTAAATAAACTAGTAGAAATGCTTAACCTTTTATGCAGATGGTGTTTATAGTTTCCGGAAAAAATCATTCAACGTTAGTGGTTAATTTTCAATTCCTTCAAACTAATTTTAGACAACTAAACTCAAGTGGTTAAGTGAGAACTTAACGCTGAATGAAAGACAATCACATAAGAAGTATCAAATCTTGCATTTGTCAATCGGTTGTATTACCACTGTACGCATTTTTTCAGAGAAAAGGAAAACATAATGAAAAATTTATCATCAAACTTTTTACTATTGCAAGAATGAAAAAGAAACACAGTGCTTAGTATTTACAATAACGCATCTCATCACGTTTATTCAAGGACGTCTCAATAAAATTAGTGGCTTAAAATTATATTTTAATTTGAGTTCATAAAAATATACATATAAATAATAAATGACAAACTAATGTTATTTTTTCTTGTTTTTTTATTATTGTTTTTTAGTGTAGTATTATATTTCACATAGTAATATTATTATTTATAATAGTAAAAATTAATTCAAATTAATAAGATATTAGCCATGAGTTTTCAATACATTACTTTGTATGTTATTGTAAATATATTATTTATTATTATGAAAATTTGAGTAGCTTAATTTAAAGTTTCAAAATTTCTATTGAATGATGATAGTTTTATTTACTTTATTTGATATTGTCAAAAAGAAAATAAAATTATAAAATTAATAATTAAAATAATTTGAGGCCTTGAAATTTTGAATAAAATAAAATTTTTACTAATCTCACCCTTGAGTTACTCTTGCGTTCATCACATGTATATTTCTGCGTTCATCACATACATATTTCTTCTCTCCCTTTTCAGTAAAACGCCTATATACATCAGGTGTTTGTTAAACTATGTGAGTATAATTTTATTGGCTTGTGTAAACACCTCCAATTTTTCTTTACAAGATAGGACAAGATTGAGCAACATCTAACAACTTCACCCCTTCTTATTTATATTAAAGTGGTTGAAATAGTCCTTGTGGAATCTATTCTCTCCATATGAGCTTTCAAATATATATCCACGATAGACATTTAACCATCAGATGTCATAGTTCTAACACCATTAATATTTTTGATTTCATATATTTCACGTAAATAAAAGCTCTTGTCATCTTCAGTACCAATCAAATTTTCAATCTCTTGCATTATCTTAATAAAAAGAAAAAATAATGACAAGAGAAAAAGAGATTCGTGTGATAACTTTTTCGTACCCATCAATTTTCCCAAAATTTATTTATAAAATTACACTAAATATAAATATACCGTAAACACCTCTACTACATTTTCTCTCTTTTCTTGTTTTCCATTTATTTATCTGGGCCGGCTAGATAAGCACAATAAATGGAGGATACCTATTCACAAAAGTCAACTCTCGATCGACTTCCATTCTATTATCCATATCCATAATTATATATATATGAACATGTATGCCAGATGTTTCATCAAGCTTTTTTCTAGTTTTTATTACCTTTGATTTCAACATAATTTTAACTATTACATGCCTTTAAGTCAAAAGTTTAGTACCCCCCTAATACGCAAAGATTTTAAAAAGTCTAAAGATTCTTTGTTTTATTACTTCCATTCGATGCTTGATATATTTATTGAAATTCTAGTTCATTTGAATTGTATTGTGTATATATAATCTGTTTACGAAGAAAAATATTTTTCCAAAAGGATTTATTTTAAATTGAGAAGTTGAACTTGAGACATGTGATAAAAAATAAGGAGATCATATTCATTCCATTACAATTCAGATTTCGCTTTACTTCACGTACACATATCATTTTTCCTCCGCTTAATTCCATTCGATGAGAATCAATATTATTTCTACTTACTCGATTTTTAATAATATACGTCCTTCGTTTCAAAAAGAATAACTCACTTTTCTTTTTAATTCATTTTTAAAAGAATGAACTCTTTTCTTTTTAGGCAATATTTTAATTTTAACTTTTCACATGACATATTTAAAATCACAAAATTAAAGAATATTTAGATATATTTAATATAATTTTAATTTAAAATCACAGGATTGAAATAAATATTTTTTTAAATATTGTGTCAAATCACATTAAGTTATTCTTATTTAAATGGATGAGGTAGCATTTTTTAAATCAATTAAAAAGAAAAATATATCGTGAGAGTAACTAAAACTTGCAAATCCCCAAATGACAAGTGGATGGAGTGAGATGCTATAGTTACATCGCCGTTGTCGTACCAACATCTAATTTTGTAATGCTCAGAATTGTAACGTGGCAAGTAAAGAGGAATGAAGTGAATAACAGCTATGTTCATGTAACCTGGCTTTTCAAAATTTATAAAGATTAGTAGGGGACTTCTTATTTTATTTGATTTGAAAATACAAAAAGGTCCCAAAGGGGCAAAGAGAAAGAAAAACAGTATACGTCACCCCACCGACTGATTGGGACTTTTTTTGCAAATTTTTTTTTTTTTCATGTCGGGTTGGGTGTTGGATGCCTATATTAAAGCACGGCTAATTGAAATTACATGTTGCAGAGTTTATTCGGAAGGTAGCGCACCTAACACGAATTTACATTTTTATTGCTTCCTTAGTCCGTTTACCTATGACTTAATATGATATTTAAGAAAAAAATAAAATTTTTAAAATTTGAAATTTAAAATAATTATTAGATATTTGTATTGGTATAAATACTTTCATTAAGAATAAAAAAAAGGTTAGTAAATTAGTTCTAATAATATAAAAATATAAAATAAATATAAAATGATAAATTAACTCTTGATGATTTAAAGTAATTATAATTTTATATGATGTCTATTTAAATTTTTTTCACAAGTATTTTTTATAGCAATTTTGTTATATCATTTCTAATTAGTTATTATGGTCATTTAAGATGTGTCTACTTCGTTACTTCAATCGTGATATTTGGTTGATTCTCGAAATTATATCAGTGTCATATAAATTGAAATAGAAGAAAAAATATTATAAATTATAATAATCAAAAGCTTAGATTATTTTTAAAATATATTTGACTATCAATGCAATAAAAATTTAGACAAAAAAAGTGTTATAAATTACAATAACTAACGACTTAAAATGGTAAATTACAGTGCCAAAAAGGTATTATAAATCGCAATAGCTAACAACTTAAAATATCTAAAAATATATTACAAAAATTAATTATTTAAAGTTTATTTGTGTCACATAAAGTGAGACTAAAAGCATACATAAAAAATAGTATAAATCATAATAATTAATAATATAAAAAATTTAAAAGATATAAAATATTTATCGGACTCTCGAAATTATATCAGTACCACTTAAATTGAAATAGAAGAAAAAGTATTATAAATCATCATAAATTAAAATGTAAATTATTTTAAAAGTATAATGGACTATTAATGCCATAAAAGTTTAGACAAATAGAGTAATATATATTAATTGAAAATTACAGAACAGTATCATAAATTATAATAGTTAACAACTTGAACATCCAAAAGAATTAATTTGTTATATATTTATAAAAAATACTATAAATCACAATAATTAACGACTTAAAAAATTAAAAGATACAACATATTTGGTTGATTATCGAAATTATATCACTATCACTTAAATTAGAAAAGAAAAAAAAATATTATAAATCTCAAAATTAAAAATTTAAATTATTTTTAAAATATATTTGAGTATCAATTCCACTTCTATCTTGAGCCGGGGGTCTATCGAAAACAACCTTTCAGCTTCTTTGAAGGTAGCGGTATAGACTGCTTACATTCTATCCTCTCCAGACCCCACTTTGTGAAAATATACTGGGTTTGTTGTTGTTGACTATCAATACCACAAAAGTTTGAACAATGAGAGTAATATATATTATTTTAAAATACATAAAAATTATTATAAATTACAATAGTTAACAATTTAAAATATTTATAAATATATTAAAAATATAATTAATTATCTAAATTCTATTTATGTCACATAAATTGAGATAAAAAAATAACATATATATGAAGCCGCTGCTAGCCCGGACCCTCGGTGTCTAGTATTATATATATTTAACTAAATTCGAATAAATGAAAAGAAACTAGTACTACTCCTACTAAGAAAACTACTTTCCCTAAATAGGAAGATATATTTTTAGAAAATTTTGAATGATAAACTTCTGCTTAGTACAAATGTTTGTCATTATAAGTTTTCATTTTTTTCTCTTTATTCTCATTTCCTTTCTATTAACCTTATCGTCTCAAACAATACATAAATAAAGATTGGTTGAAGTGGCATACTGTGAGGGCATATATGTACCATTTTATTAACGGTAGATTTATATATATACTCAAAATATAACGGAGATTATATACGTATCATTTATCATAATTTAAAAATATATTTGTCTCTTTTCCGAATTTGTGGCACTCTTCGGCTTTACTCAAGTCATAGGTAAAATAAATGGGTTAAATTCATTTGTAACTAGTGTTGTACTCGCCAGTGTACGCATTTTGTCAAAATCAGGTATTTTACTCTGAAGTATAGGGTATGCTTGGTATTGAAAAACTAAGGGTGTGTTTGGTACGAAGAAAAATGTTTTCTTGGAAAACAAGTTGATTTCTTACTTGTTTTTCTATGTTTGGTTGGTGGATAGAAAATATTTTCCGAAAAATATTTTGTAATGTTTGGTTGAAAAATGAAAAAATAATAATCTTTAGTTAAAGCATAAAAATACATTTTAGAAAAATATTTTTTGATCTCAAAAAATATTTTTTGGGGTGTGTTCGATATGAAGGAGGAGAAATATTTTTTTAAAAAATAAGTTGTTTCTTACTTATATTTAGGGGTGAGCATTTAGTTTGTTCGGTTTGATTGTTGAATATCAGTACGGTTTTTTAGTTTTCGGATTGACGAAAATAACAATCATAACCAAACCAAAATTATTTCGGTTTGGTTCGGTTTTTACAGATTCAGTTCGGTTATTTCGTATTTTTATTTTGATTTTGAAGATTAAAGTAGTGATCATTTAAAATTGATAATTTTTCTAGAAAAATAATCTTTTGTTCAAACTTATTTTCATTCTCAAATATAGTTAATTCAACACGAATGAAATAATCATAAATATCGACTTCGCCGAGTCATCACCGTTGGCATGACGACAATGGCCGCACGCAACAGCAACTGTCGACGACAGTGACGAACTGAGCAAACGACTGCAACTGTCGTTGGCGATATTGAAATTTCAAATGAACTGAGGATGGATGAACGTCGTTGCAGCCTTCACGTTACTATTACGATCAAAAGCAAAACAACATATTAGGATTTAGGTTTACTAAATGATTATAATTTATATATTTATATGTTATATTAGATTATATTATATTTTTAGTAAATTACATATAATATGAAATATATATACATACATATATATATATATACATATATATATATATATATATATTATAATATATTATTTATATAATTTTGATTTTTTGATTTATCCGATTTTTTTTTTAAATTTCAAAAATCAAACCGTTTAATCAAATTTCTAAAATTTGAAACCAAAACCGTTTAACCGTTTAATAGAGGAGTCTTTCTTATTTTAGAAAAATATTTTAAAACTCTTTTTGACTAAGTAAAATCATTTGTTTTAAAAAAAAAAGAGTCCATACGAAACACACATAGGTGTTGCATAAATTAAATTAAAATTTTCTAGATGAATTTTATTTATAATAAACGGTAAAGACTATCTTTTTTTTTTTTTTTTTTTTAGTTATAAGTATCTGTTGCCAAGAGGAACCAATCAAAAACTTTAGTCACATCTCTTCTCTGCTCCAACACTGCTCCGCCTTATTCCCCCAAACACACACACACACACTAAAAAATAGTCTTCTGGTTCTATTGATCTTGGTCATCCTTGTTTGTTTGTTATATCATATCCTTGTTTTTGAGTTATTAAGCAAGGGTGATGATGTTCATGGTGATCGGCAGCAGGTGCTCTCATACTTCCCACATCACTGAAATTATAATCACAAGCTTCTTTCGCCACAAGCTGTAGATCCTTAGTATTTTCTACATATATACTTCTTATACAACAAAAAGATTAAAAAGGGGTACTTATCAAGAGCTCCAAATTCTTGATTAACATAAAGGAAACAGGGGGCTATGGGTGTTTCTTGAAAAGGATCAAGCTTGGCTTTATATATAAAAAAAAAACATCTGTGGAATTTTGAAGCTATGATGGCTCGGGGGATGCTCTACGGTGGTGGTTCTAATTTCGATCAGAAACAGAGAGATATGTATTTTTCTACTGCTAAAGAGCATCTTGGTTCTCTTTTTGGCCCTGACTGCTCTTCTTTCTTCGGTACATACTCTTATTTTGATAGCGTTGACTTTGTTTCTCCTCTATATTTGGATTTAGGTAGTATCATGATCACATATTGACAATTAAGCTTATCAGTAAATCGAATTCTTGCATGATTAGTTTCTACAAAGTAGTCTCTTTTGTTTCTCTTCCACATTTAATGAATTTTCTGTATATGGTTAATGTTGGTATAAGTATGAGTCTTAGTTCCTTGAATTTGTGATGATTGCTTGCAATCAGGGGCAGAGATAGGTGGGATCGAGGGGATTCATCCAACCATAGTAGAAAATTACACTGTTTATATATGGTTAAAATTAATTATTTTTTTACGTATATGTAGTAGAAATCGAACCCCTTCAGCGTCTTTTGTGTTTATTTCTTCATAGTTTGATCCTTCTAAGCGAAAATCTTGCCCGCACCACTCCCTTCTATATATACAGAATTGAACTCTGTTGGGATAGATATGATATTTGGTAATTGATCGTGTGTTGTCCATTTGATTGATGAAATTGAATATGTATAGAGTGTGAAGCATACTAGATTGAAATAATATCTTGAGTGAAGTATACTAGATTTTGTCAAAATTGATACCTTGGTAATATGTTTTGTTGATATTTTTATCTTTCAGGATCCAGTTCTATGGTCAGTTTCCGCGGTGTAAATGGAGGGAAGCGGTCATTCTTCGATTCATTCGATCAGGAAGACAATGAAGCTGATGAATTGGGGGAGTATTTTCATCAAGCAGAGAAGAAGAGGAGACTTACGGACAACCAAGTCCAGTTTCTTGAGAAGTGTTTTGGGGAGGAGAACAAACTTGAACCTGAAAGAAAAGTCCAGCTTGCTAAAGAACTAGGTCTGCAGCCTCGCCAAATTGCAATTTGGTTTCAGAATCGTCGTGCACGATGGAAGACTAAGCAGCTAGAGAAAGAGTATGAGGAACTCAGGAATAGATATGACGATCTGAAATCAAATTACAATACTCTTCTAAAGGAAAAAGAAAATCTTAGAGTTGAAGTAAGGAGCTTTACATTTTATATTATTGTATAGTTATATTTTATTTGCGATAATCTTCCCGTGGACTATGCTTTATGTGATGGTTCAATCCTTATTCAGGTTTTCCAGCTCACCGATAAACTGCTTGTCAAGGAGAAAGGAAATGGGCAATTGACTTTGTGCGATATACAAAAACAGTCCAATGCATCGGTAGAAGTAACTGTGGCTGATCCAATTTCGAGGGTAGAACTGTCCAATGTGCCATCTCGAATTCTTAAACAGCAGAAGCAGGAAGATTTAAGCTCTGCTAAGAGCGATGTCTTCGACTCAGAGAGCCCACATTACACTGATAAGAGGCATTCCACTTTCATAGATCAGGGTGATTCTGCTCGTGTATTTGAAACTGAGCAGTCAGATTTATCTCAGGATGATGATGAAAATTTCGGAAAGGCTATGCTTTCTACTGCCAACCTGCTTGGCAAAGTCGAGGATGATGATTATCCCGCGACATCCTCAAATATGCACTACTTTGGATTTCCAAGTGACGACCAAGGTTTTGGCTTCTGGACTTACTAAGTTCACGATTGTGTATAGAAGTAATGCGGAATACTATTTTATGTGTCTAGTAATGTGTCATATATTTGGAGACAATGTATAGAGCATATATCTGTAATAAATAAAGTCCTATGTATGGATCCAGAACCCAAATGAAGTGATGAGTTCTGGTCACCAAAACAGTTGGGAACTATGGCTATTGTGCTTTTGTAAACCTGTTATGTAGCTGGTGCTTTATGTTGTGCAATCTGACTTTTTTTGTCAACTAGGAGATCATGTTTTTGCTGAAACTCCGCTATTGGAGTCACTGTTTTGACAAAAGGAGTGATCGCGAATTCAATTATATCATGATCAATTGCATAAGGTTAAAGGTCCATATGAGCCCTTGGATTTTGCGAATATGGTTATCGTTGTCCTCCATTAGGTTTAGTTCATTCATGTGTCTGTTAATAATTTTGGCTCGAAATTGCCCTTTGCTCACTTACGGACCAATATTATATAAGGAAAAGGTTCGGAGTTGGCCTTTTGGATTAAAAAGTTTTTAACTTTTTTCTTCAACAAAATGGATTACACAAAGAATTCACTCATTTTTACTGCATATTGCTTCTTCCACTTAAACTCATTTGACACCACAAGTCACAACTTACCACTCTAGATATTGCCTCCACCTATAATCACCTGTTAACGATCACGCTTCTATCTTCTTCCTTAATCTAATATATTTCTCGTTCATCATCCACCTATTCTCAAAGACGAATTTAGAATTTGAAGTCACAAGAGTCTATGGTATGCAGTTTTATCCTTCATTTTTGCAAAAGATTATTTCGATGGCTTGAATTCGTAACCTTCTGATCACATGACAATAACTTTACCAAAAGATGATGGATATATACTTTTCAAGTTTATGGAACCAAGACGTTGAAACTTAAAAGAGTTGACGTGACATGATAAGTCATAAAAAGGAACAAGTGCGATGAAAGAAGGAGCAACAACAGCTGTTGGGTGGATATTACTGGTAATAGAGGACTAATCAAAGTTGAACTTGTCAAACAGTAACTTGTAGGGTCCTTAATTAGTTCATGAAATAAAAAAAAAAGGATCATTATCTTTTGGATCTCAGCACATTAATATACCTAGCTTTAACCTTATTTATTCAACAAAATTGACATTCTTTTTTGGACATATATTCGATACAAGGGTAAACAAAATAAAAAGACGTTTTGGGGGGTCAGAATTGCTCTATACCTGGTCGAAAAGACAAAAACTATTTCACCAACACAATAACGAAGAAGATATATTAATGCGAAATCTAAAAACATCTCTACGGGAGATACAAGTACGTCGGAAGTAAATCTTATAAGATGTACATGAATTTAATAGCTTTTGTCTAGACTTTGTATGTATATTAAATAGAGAATATTATGGAAATTCATAAACTTCAAATCATGAATCCACCATTCACTTCAGCTGTCTTGTCTAATAATAATATTAATAAAATTTGTACATCTCATACGACATCAATAGTAGACCTATTCCTACTGATTAACCAACGAAAAATATTAGACTTGTTTAAAAGAATTTGAAATAAAAATTGATAATGCTGACTCTAAAAAATTACAAGCACTTTTAAAAGAATGATAAGCTAACCAACTATGACAAATACTCTACCAAGTCATGAAGGAGAATTAAATTACTTTGTTGATTTTTAATATAACGAAAGTACGATTTTATACTTAAATATAGTTTCATGAGTTGGATATCACCACAAGTTAAACTACGTAAACTGATTATCACTTATGAATTAAATAAATTAGTGGCTAATAAGCACTTACCATAGGTGGTTGAGCAAAAAGAGTGAAGCTTTTATTAATTAATAAAATTTCATTTCTATTTTGCTTTCCTCAGGCAGAAAGGGCACTCATATTAAACTCAACAACACCAAGAAAAAGAAATAATCCTTTACTTTTGAACGTTGAAAAAGCTTTTAAGGTCCCTTTTGAACTAGAAAAGTTTTTAAAATAATAAGATGGCAGGTTTTTCATAATTCAGTTTTTTTAAAAACTTAAGTAGAAAAGAGAAATTATGTTTTTGGGAAAATTGTCCATTTAATGATGTTTTCGCAGAAAAAGAAATTATTATTTTTAAATTAAAATTTAAAATCTTGTAAAGCTCCCCACCCAATCCAAATTAATTATGGGTGAATTAACTATATAAACTTATTAAATTAGTTATTACAAGTTATAGCAAAACTTTTAAGTTTTCAAGTTATAGCAACTTTCATCTTAAAAAATATATATAAAAGATATTTTTCTTTTTGTTGAAAATACAAAAAAATAATTAATGAAAAAGGAAAAGTAAGATTTAATACAATTAATATACAAATTACCTTCCTTAAAAATAGTTAACCTTAATTAAGGATATTTATCCACTCCAAATCCCTCTAACAATTTATTTTTGTTCCTATTTTAATGCTTGCATTAAGATTCCCATCTTTATACACTACCTTCCTCTGTTACACGATTTTTCTCTACCTTACACAAAAAATGCTTGCTAACTAAGCGTTATTGAATATAGTTAGAAAAAAAAAGCAAAAACAAGTATTTCTTTAGATAATAAATATGAATTCTATTAATTTGCATTCAATCGTGATACGTTATGGAGGGAGATGAGATTCGTCAGGTTTGTTAATTTATTTTTACGCTTTCTAAACAAATTTAAATATATATTTTTTGTGTATTTCTTCAATTATCTATTGTTACAATGTTGAATTTTGGACGTTTATCAATTTCACTAAAATTGTTGTATAAACAGGAATATCGAGGGACTTCAGAATTGATGGGATAATGTATGATGCAATGACCAAGTACAAACGATTAGTAGAAGCAATCGCAGCACAACTGATGATAGACACATCTATAAATAATCTTGAAACCCGATACATAATAAGTGATAGATGCCCAACTATGGTCATACACAATGATAGAAGTGTGCAGGTGTATCTGGAACAGAAGAAAACGGTTGTTGATTTCTTCTTAAAATATCCATTGTACGTTACAACTTTGGATAAATCGGACGATGCAATTCACCAAACTGAAGGAGCAATTGTTTGTGTTGGGCAACAGTGTTCTAACGAAAAGAATGAACAAAGGAGAAAGTTATTTTCAAAAGATTGTGTTCGTTTGATCGGGATAAGTCCAGATTTTGAAGAATTTGAAGAAGAACGTAGGGATATAATTTGTGATATAATGAATATCAACATAGATGTAAAACAGACTTACAAGGATAAACAAACCCTGGTTAATGTTATGGAGTTGCACGCATTTATGAAACAGTTCTTTTATCGAACTGAAAGATCAAGTGGAACCAGGTAAAAACATTTGTATTTTTTTTGTGTATTAAGTTGGATATAATAGTTGTATGTTAATTTGATATCTATTTTTTTTTTTGTAATAATAATTTTTTAATTTAAAAGCTACTATTTGGTTTGTGTGGTGGAGGACTGCACTTGATTTCTTCGTTCTTCCAGAATTAACAAATCAAAGTTTTTTAAGATAAGAAAATATTGTGACATTCATACATGCTCAATAAAGGATCAAGTTTATGCAAGGCGTCAAGGAATGACAAAAGTGGTAGCCGGATTGATCTTAGGTAATTATGTGGATACCAAAAGAATATACACTCCCAATAAAAAAATTAAAATTAATTCAATATCAATTTAACCAATTCAATACATATTTGAAAAAAAATTAGATTACATTAACCTTGCACACATTTCTTGATTTCTTTTTGTCAGACTTGTTATCATCCACCTTGCCAATAGCCACACTGACCTTAGACCTTGTAACTCTAGCATTTTCACGAGATTCTTTTTTTGATTTTTTCATTTTAGGCACGAAAATTTCATCTTCAAAATCTGAATCTGAATCATGTTGACCAACATTTTTTTTCCTCTTGTCAACCTTCTCAAAATCTGGAACAAGAACCTTTTTTGATACTCTATTATTTTGCATGTTGAGTTGTTGTTGCTTCAAGAATGGTGAAATCTTTGAACAATCTGATTTCTCCGATAAAATTTTAAATTTATTGTGAGGAATAGAATCAACTTCAACTACTTTTTTCTTGCTCTTTGATTTTGGAGATGGGGTAAAGCATCCCAAATCAAACGATGGTCTTGAAAAATTAATAGGACTATGTTTTGTATAATTCTAGGGCTTTTCCTACTAGGGGTAGAATTAAACTTGATTTTTTCGGACATTGTCTCAAGAAAACAATAAAAAACTTAAGATATTAATCCAAAATCAATGGTTAATGGACATTGGGAAACCAAAAAGCATACTCAAAAGAAAAGAAAATAAGTTGAAAAGACTATATTCAATGAATATGCTGTATAAGAAGGGAAAAGTTTCATTGATAATCAGTAAAATTTAAAAGTTAAATTGAGTATAAATATAAGTTAAAAAAGATAAAGAAATAGACTTCTATTGATAATTAAATACTGTAATTAATTAGGAGTGATAAATATTAAATGCTAAATATAAAAAAATAATACAAATAATAAATATTAAAAAATTAATTTTCAGAAATTTAATTAAAAAATAAATCTCAAGAAAACAATAAAAAACTTAAGATATTAATCCAAGATCAATGGTTAATGGACATTAGGAAACCAAAAAGCGTACCCAAAAGGAAAGAAAAGAAGTTGAAAAGACTACTCAGTTGAATATGTCGTAAAAAAAAGGGAAAAGTTTTATTAATAATCAGTAAAATTTAAAAGTTAAATTGAGTATGAGCATAAGTTAAAAAAAGTAAAGAAATAGATTTCTATTAGTAATTAAATACTGTAATTAATTAGGAGTGATAAATATTAAATGCTAAATATAAGGAAATAATACAAATAATAAATATTAAAAAATCAATTTTCAGAAATTCAATTAAAATATTTTTTTTTAAAAGTTGCTATGACTTGTAATTATTTCTTTAAGTCTAGTAATTAATGAAAAGTTATGCTAAAACTTGTAATTAACAATCTAAAAATTATATTTGGGATAATTTTCACATTAATTATCTGAACAGTCTTTTTTCTTTTCAAAAGTAAATCTTTTTCGAAAACTTTTTTCAAAATAAATTAGCCGAAAGTACTCTTATTAATATCCACACACAAATGTCTTTCTTACTTTCTATTTTGCACCAAAGAACATAAGAAAGAAATTATAAAGTTGCTGATTCCAAAGGCAACGCGTGTAAGAACAAGGCACCAACGTCTTTTTTTGCCATCAACAAGTGTCATTAAGATACAACAAAATTCTCTACCTTTAATTAAATACTTTAAATAAATTTCAAAAATAAAAAAAACCTTTGATAAGTAATCTTTTTTTTCTTTAATAGATCTTATATCACGTAAATCTGAATTAGTCAGCTACTTGACACGAGATAGCCACACTATACTTTAAAAAAAAAAAAAAAAAAGAGGTCGTTGTCAAGATGATCGTAATTAAAACCGTGCTTAGCACTAAACCACTACATCAATCAACTATCATGACAACCCCATCAGGCAAAAAAACTCCAATATACACTAATATGGTCCCACTCTAATTTGTATTTATGCCTTTTATGTGGCAATTGGCACTAATCTAAAAGATTATGCTTATACTTGTACGGTCTAAAAGTCCACTGGCCCTACACACGAAAATTTCTTCTATTTGTTTTTTGATGATGAAATCCAATTTTCAAAAATAAAATAAAATAAATTAATGTGAACATTTTAAGTTTTATATAGAATTTCCAAACTTCCCATTATTAAGCTCCCACATATAGAAACTAGAATTGCTTTGAATGTTAATGTTTATTGGCTTTTCAAACATAAATTTATAAGTCATGAATTAATTCATATATTACTTTTATGTGTGATCTAAGATAAAAAAAAAATTAATATATAATAACTAAGTTTAAAATATATACATATTTTGTATAGTTCTAGCCTAAAACCAAACGATCCCTTACCTAATGAAAAATCATAGTAAAAAGAAATAAGTACCTACTATCGAAATAAAAAAGCAAAACCACTATTTAGCCCTTCTAGCTTTTGAGCTTAAGTTCATGCATAAAGACGCAAAGTTCTCAACTTAAATTAATAATCTTGATTTGAGTTCTCTTTGTCATAGTACTATATTATAAAACTTTCAATTTTATTATTTATATTAATTTAAGTAATGGCTCTTGCTTCACATGCATTCAACACACTCGTCTATAAAAGCAAAAAAGCAACACCAAATCTTTCACTTTTACTTTTTCTTTTGCTGCAACCCCATTTTCCACTTGGCTGCTCCTGGCCAAGATTTGGGGGGGCGGGGGTAAGGGATTTTCACCTGAATTTTGTTTGACGGAAAATTCATATTGTGCATGTAAAATTAAAATTATTTGTGTTTAAAGGAAAAATAAAACATCTTTTGAGTATTATATTCGGTATCAATCATTGGTTCAAAAGTTATACTCTCTTTAGACAAAGAGAACAACGTGCATTATGGAGTAATTTATCATGGATAAGTTTGTAACCCATGTTGTAACTTTCTTTCAACATCACTATATATATTCCATCAGGTTCACAATAAGAGATTTAGAGTATGCTTGAACAAGGAGATTATATTGTACAACAACAACAGTCTCAGTGTATTCCCACAAAATGAGGTTTGGGGAGGGTAAAATGTAAGCAGTCCATACCGCCTCCCTGATGCAGCTGGCCGCCTTGTCCCACATAACATGCACGTCCCCCCTACACTTCCACACCCCTATCTCCAGCGCACTAACTGGCGTCAAGCCACCCCACTTAATTCTGGGTCGACCCTCTCCGGCCCTACTCTTCTTGCTCTTCTTGATAAACAAGTCCATAACCAGAAGCCTGTGCTGAGTCGAAAGATGCTCAATCGGAATGACTTTACAATCCTTACAAAGCACCCTATTCCCCTTCCGAAGCAACAGAAAGTCAAAGGAGATTATATTGTAAATAACTCAAAAAATTTAAGTAAGCTAAGAAAGATATTTTTAAGGATCAACAAGGGTTGTGGTTGAGTGGTAAGTATCACTTCGTCCTTATCCAGAGGCCTTGAACTTGAGTGCCCTGAAATATGAAGTTGTCTTTGTTAGGAGACACCTATCCCTCTAATGTGAAACTTTCCGGCGCGAAAATGGATTTAATTGGGCTCAAGATGGTACAGGGTGGGAAACAAAAAAAAAAAAAAAAAGACACTTTTAAGTGATGAAATTGATTTACAAATAAGTAATTATGTGTTTAAATAAAGGTATTGAAACTGCTAATAATAATTAGTTGATGTATTTGGCAAAAAAATTTACTGATCAACCGCTATAAATTTTGTCTTAGTTGATCTATTTGGCAAAAAAGTTTCTTTTAAACTGCTATAAATTATGTCACATCTGTCTTAAAAAAGCGAGCCATCGATTTAAATACAAGATACTACTATTATTGTCCCGACAACAACACATAATCGCAACAACCAATTGGTCATGTATTAACACATGATATATATTGAGACTGCAATGTATTCCCACTAGAAATAAAGACATTGATACTGAACTTGTAAATCAATTCAGAACCTTTTGGGCACAACCAATCTCCATTCAAATAACTTTTACTTGTGGAATTACATTTCAGATTTGTCAATTATGTTATGGCCTGAGTCCTACTCTACTAATCCAGATTGGAACAGGTGGCACAAAGATTTTCAGTCATCAACCAATCCCAATCCAGACTGAAACAATATTAGTAATTTGTGATCATAGTAATATATAGCTTATGATCACAATTCAGTAATATTTTCTAATAACTTTTTAATATATAGTAAAAGAAGCAGAGCTCCATAACAACAATTTCCAGAATGATATACATGTTATTCACAAATACAATTTCTGGGTTGAATGAAAATCATATCTTATTCACAAATATAAATCGAAATTTTGCGCTCGACGTTTCACATATATTCACTTATGGTTGAATCCGTGACTGCTTTCTTGCAAAATGGTGAATTCCCTCTTCAATTTTAACCATGAAAAAGAATTTTAATACAGCTACATCTCATATCATTTTACATCAGAATTTGACATTCTCTTTTAGGTAGCACACAATCTCTTGCTGCAATGATTTGGAAAGTAAGAGAATTAATAAACAATTGGATTCAAGAAACAAAAAGTGTATTGTACTCACTAAACTAGATATTACTGGTTTTACCCAACTGCATCTTGAGACACTAGCTAGCTAAATGGTGAAGAAGCTATAGAATAACTGATGATAAACATGTCATTTTGACGAATAACAGCAACTACATATCCAGTTTAGTCTCACAAATTGAGATCTAGAAACAGATGAGTGCATGCAAACCTTACCACTATCTCATAGGTAGAGAGGCCGTTTCCAACAAACATGTCATTTGAATTTTTTTAAAATTATTATTGAACGTGCTTTAAAAGATTAGAATAGCCTTTTTAGATGGACGTATACATCAAATTTGATTCTTTTGTTTTTTACTAAACTCATAAAAAAAAAAAAAATAGACATTCAACCTAGTGCAACAGAAAAATTAGCTTAGAAGTAAGGATTGATCAAAATTATACTATTAATTAAGGAGACAACAATTCATTCTTTGAATCAATATGAGTCATGCACTTAACGATCAACCCTAGGCATGGAGAAAACTCTGTTGGAAGCGCTACCCCCGAATGGGGCCCTACTCGATGCGAATCCGAATTAGTTGGGCTCAAATGCGGGTACTGAAGACCGGATGAGAAACCAAAAAAAAAAGAGTCATGCACTTAACACGCACTGCACATCGAATATTAAACCTCGAGTGCACGTGAACACTAATAACATAAAGGCATAATATTTAGAGCCGTCAACATGGCCAGGCCTAGGGGTGTTCATGGTTTGGTTAAAAATCAAATTGAACCGCGAACCAAATCAAACTGATTAAAAAAATCGACATTTGGTTAGGTTTGGTTTGGTTTGGTTTTAAATTTTTAAAACCGATACTTATGTGGTTTGGTTTTGATTTTATTGTAAAATAACCGACAAAATAATCAAATCGAACCGATAAAAATTATATATATATATATATACACACATATATACATGTATATATATGTATACACACACATACATATATAAATTATTTATATATTATTCATAAATAAAATATAAATATTTTTTATATTTTAAATTTTAATCATGAACAACAGCATACAAACGCATCAGTTATAGTCGATAACAACAACGCTGTAACAACACCATACCAACGCAACAAACAGCGAACCAGCTCCAACGTTACAAACTCCACACCAACGGCGTTATCAACAACGACAATAAACAACCAATATCGGCTAAATCCTAGCCGTTTTTTCCGGTCAATTACTCTTTTACCCTCATGTTCAACCTTTTTCGGCTACAAATTTGTCCACCTTTCCTTCTTTCAGAAAATGTTCATCCATTTTCGGGAAAGGATTTAATACCCAACGTCTCTTTCTGATTTAATTAAATTCAAGTTATGTCTCACTATGAACTTCAAAAATTTCCTCAAAAAAATCAACTTAATTTCAGATTTCAAGTCTGAAAACCCTAATTCTTTTCCCTATAAATAGAGGTTGAAGGATAGAGGTTAAGGAGGATCGAGCTTCTAATTCTATCTTGAGCCGGGGGTCTATCGGAAACAGCCTCTCTACCTCTTTAAAGGTAGTGGTATGGACTGCATACACTCTACCCTTCTCAGATCCCACGATGTGGAAATTTACTGGGTTTGTTGTTGTTGTTGTTGTTGTAATTTTAATTATGAATTTAACTTTAGTCATAGCACTTTTAGTCATATGTCTCTGTCTAGTTGATGGTACGTTATGAGATTCTATATAATTTTCGCACATTGAATGACAAATGATACTAATTGTAAAATTATCTTATCGTCTATTGGATTTTATAGGTGAGTTTTATTAGATTATAGATAATCATTAGTTTTAAACTTTCTTTTTGGTCCCTATTAAGCAAAAAAATTATGTGTTTACCTTTTTGGGGGTTTATCATATCATTTTCTTATCTGTAGTTTCTAAATACTTTTGTAGAAGCGTTCATATGGTGTTGTTCATGGCTTTGTCTAAGTATAACACTAAATTGACATCTTAGTTTCAAGGTTGAGGAACAACACTCGGTTGACATCTCATATGTTGGATTGAATTTTTTTAAGAAAAATTTCAACTTTTATTATTAACTAAAGTTATAAATCGAAAAAACCGAACCGAACTAAACCGACAAGAACCAAACTGACGGTTATTTTTTTGTGTTGGTTTGGTTTGATTTTAGAAATTTAAAAACCGATTAAGTTGGTTTGGTTATGATTTTGACCAATAACTGATCCAAACCGATCTGTGAACACCCCTAGCCAGGCCCGTTGGGCCGACTCAATCCAACCTGTAATTTGATGGAATTGGGCTTCAGCTTTTGCAGCCCATTTAAGAACAAGGTTTTTTAACCTGACCTGTATACGCCCGTGGCTCGTGGGGCTTGAGTAATGTGGATTGGGTTAGCCTGTGGGCCAGACCGTAAGTCAAATACATGCAACTATTAGATTGCTTCTTAGTATTTTTATTTGGTTCGAATGATATCATGTCAAAAGTTAGTATTTAATTTCGCTATTAAGAGTATTTTTTGGGTGTTGGAGACTTGATTAACAAGTATTAACACTATGTAATATTGTCTAGTAATATTTATGTTTATTAACATTTTAAAATTAAATTATAAAATATCATTTTTTAAAAGTGGGCTGGTCCATGAGGCCCGCAGCCCACAGAGTAATGCTGTGAGCTTGGTATTTTTTGAGCCCGACTTGGCCCGTTAAACTCAAAGCCTGTGTGGGTTAGTCCGAATGGGTTGGGTCGACCCGTATTGACAACTCTAATAATATTGGGTAAACCAAGAGTATGAATGACTCCAGTTTAAGGAAAGTGAACCTTTGAGTCTAAAGTAAAATTAAAAGTTAGTTCATGAGGTGAAAATTATCGAAAACAAATACTACTTATCATGCTTTTACTTATGTTAGAAATTTCACATGAGGAGCTAAAAATGGTCGAGAGAGGAAGCAGAACTTACTATTAAACAGAGAAGAATGCATCCAGCAGCTCCAGGGAAGAGAGCATACCAATAGTTGAGGTGATGCAACTTAACTCCATCAATGAATAGTAACGGCAAACTTGCAGCTATCACACATTTACACAAATTTAGCACGTCAACTTAGATTACATTATCGCGAGCGAGAGAGAAAAAGAGATAACTCGTCAACAAATTACCAGGAGGATGAACAGAACGAGTGTAAATCATGAAAGCCATGGCAGCAGAAAGAGCTGCGCTTCGAGCTAACCAACCAGGCCCCAATATTGTGAATGCCAAAACACCAATCGCTGCACAACCGATTTGTGCCATGAACATATTGTACTTCTGCTCAACTCACAGCATACACAAACAATATTTCATGGTGAGTTTTATTAATAGAACCTGAATTGTTGATTATTTTGCTGCTACAAGCAGTAGGTTCAAATACAGCACTGCAGTGATTACAGCTTATTGAAAATTTTTCTGTTTGAATTGGCGGGTAAATTCACATTGACTTTCAAACTTGGAGAATATGACCTCCCTAGCTCTTTATTATTTCTAAAAGTACAGGTATTATAGTATTATGTTATACTTTTTGTACTAATCATTTTAATGTGTAAAAGTTCCTTTCTACGAATGCACTCATTCTCCCAGCACTAAAACTGTCAGAGGTGGAGTCAGGATTTTCACGAGGGAGGTTCAAAATTTAAAGAGAAACTTATTGAAGGGGGTTCAACATCTATTATATATACATAAAATATACTACTTTTAGTGATGTATAAATAGTATGTTTTTCTCTAAAGGGGGTTCGATGAACACCCGTTACAAAGGCTGGCTCCTCCTTTGAATACTGATAAAGATTCCTCTTTTTTTATTGATCCGGTGGTTGAGACACGCCAAGGGATCCTTTGGTTAGAGACATGTTGTGCAGAGATTAATAATGTAGAAACTAATAATGCAGAAATTGTAATCCAAGAATTGTAACCGTCCTTATTATTCAGGTACCATTTATTGTGCGGTCTATATTTAAAATGTGTGTTCGTTTCTTAGAAAAGGATTGTTAAAACATTAGGGTCATTTAGTCATTTTAAATGCTCTAATCCATGTAATACTAATCTCTATATTCTTATTTTACATTTTATACCAACAAACATAACAAAAGAATAACACGTACAAGTAAGGTTGATGCTAGTGTAAGAATCTAAACAAAGATTCTATTGCTCATGCTGAACTTTTTGCAGGTATTATCACTTCTTGTACTTGAAAGCAAATCAACACTAAAGGATCTTTTGGTTCCAAATACATATTTCATAAGGATTAGTTACGTAAGTATTGTATAATCAGAGACTAGCTAGTAATGTTGGGATTGTAGTTCATGAAGCAGTAATGCACAGATTAATAAAATAAAATTGCAATGCAGAGATTATTTATTGTGGGATATTTGATTTGTTGTATTATACAATGACTAGTTCTTTCTATAGGCCAGCCAAACAGGCCCCTAAGTAACCATGCCAATTATCTACTAATTTTGTTCGGGATAATGATATGAAATTGAGTCATGATAAGCACAATCAAGACTTTTAATTGACATTTAATTGATACTAAAGACAAGTGGTTATACTCCTGACCAATGATACAATTCCAACATGTTCACTTGTGGACAAATTTTGGAAGGCAGTTATCTTTTCTTTGTTCTTTTTGTCATATCAACCAACCAAACAGAGTTGAGCAATGTGGATCATATCTAGTAGGTACAATTTATATAACAGAAAATGCACAAGCCACGAGAAAGGCACTGAAGGATCCTAGACAGACTGAGCCAAAGCTTTTAAAAAGGATAACCCAATCAACACTTGCAAGACAAAAAATTAAAAAATTCAAAAGGTAGTTATATATGTACTAGTATTTGAGTAGTTGATACTACTGGTACATAAGGACATATTACTGTTTTGCTATCTTTAAACACTTTCCTTTTTTGGGAAGATGAGAAACAACCCAACTAGCTAGTGGAAGTTTTCACTTTTTGTTGCTCAATGATTCAAAGATTGTTCATGTTCTAGTGGTTGTTTCCCAAAGAGTTCTCATTTGTTTATTCAAATCTGATTTGATCCTGTTCCCTCATAGGCAAATGTGGATGAAGATACAATCATACAAATTACTCCTTTTATTTGACATAATTTCTTTCAATACAAAGTTTAAGAAGGAAAGAACTTAAAAATGCATAGTCTTTGGGAGACCTATACTCTGACCACTCGATGCTCAAGCACGTTTTTTATTTTATTCAAACACTATATATGATACATTTGCACTAGAAACTTGTAAATAATATACAAGGATTTTGATTGAGCATCCAATGTGAGAAGGTAACAATTCTGAACTAAAAGCTTTGAGTATTCCTGATTTGAAAATTTTGGGTCTGTCATTTACTTGTGATTTTAAATATGTCAT
Organism: Capsicum baccatum var. pendulum; assembly: GCA_030864225.1. NCBI lineage: Eukaryota > Viridiplantae > Streptophyta > Magnoliopsida > Solanales > Solanaceae > Capsicum > Capsicum baccatum. The sequence continues at coordinate 21,787,765 of CM061554.1, read as the reverse complement.
TATAGCTATAAGACTTTTGAAAGGTGTGATTTTAATTATAGTATAACATTTGTGTGACCATTGAATATTTAAATAAGAAAATTATAGAAATGCATTATTATTTTTAAAAGAATTAATTAAAAAAAAAGTGGGAGGGAGAGTGTAGTTACAGAAGGAGACAGGGCCAAGTCACTACCTTAGATAGTACTCCAATGGGAGAGAGTACTTAAGTAAGGCTACTCAAATGACAACATAATATAGAGTCCAATCCCACAGTTGAAGTTTGAAGAAAGTAAAATGTGCATGTATTTTATTTCTAACTTTTGAGGATAGAGAGACTATTTTCAATAAATCCTCAGCTAAAAAGACTGCTCAAATAAACTTTATCAAAAAGAGGGAAGTACGTTTTACCCCCCAAAAAAAAAAAACTAAGTACTTTAGCAACGCTACTCAAGTCTTTATCAACAGTATTTAAAGAAGAAACTTTTGAAAATATTAATATTTTTTGTTAAACAACATTTACAAAAAATACTAGAAACAGCTTCTGACAGAAATGTAAGGTAAAGCTACGATACATCCTTGTGGTGGGGCCCTTTCCCGAACACCGCGCATAACGGTAGTTTTAGTGCACCGGACTGCCCTTTTTTCTTTTTTTTTTTTCGAACAACATTTACAAATTTGTTAATCGTACGTATCAATGAGGTCATACAATTGAGTTAATCCTCATATCTTAAAATGAACTAGCTTCGAAACTCATCAGTTCAATTATTACTCCTTTCATTTCAAAATTGATATTGACTTGATTGAAAACTGAAATTGTTTAGTGTTAATTATGAGTACAAATTACAAAGGCTTATAATGCTGACTTTATTATAATATTAGAAAATACAAGTGATTACAATTGATAATTTGCAACTAACAGTTTGATGCACTTGATACGATGGAAGTGATTATTTTCAGATGTTTAGTTACCAAAAATAATTTTCAAGGAAACGACAGTGCCATCAAAAGAGAAAAATTTGACTTCCATCGTTTATTAGAGGAAGTGACCTTACAATTATTTTAGTAATTTTTTAAGATGATCTTGTCGAGGTCAATTTGACATTTGATAGTTAATGCCTTACACCAAAAATATTATAGGGTAATTTATCCTCCGTGATAAATAACCTATAATATTTTTTTGTCTCTATTAGGATTTGACTTTCGAAAAGTTCATGATTTTCCTTTCATTTCATTTACCATTTGAATATTTGATCACAATTCTTGAATATTATAATTATGTAGCTTCCTTTTATGGTCAAATTTTTTGCTCCAACTAAACTTAAATATTAATGTCAATCTTTCAAATTAAAGCAAAATCATCAAAAACACTATTAAATCCCCCAAAAAATTGGAAATTATTTTTGGAGGGATTGTTGCGTTTCATAATAAATAAACCCACCTCGGTTCAATTCTCTAGCATAAAAATTGTAGCTTGCAAGTGGATACCATAAACTAATATATGATCATATTTATCCCATGTATATGAGCCAGATAAAATAAGATTATGGGGCTATTTTATCCTTCCCCATTCACCCACTCCCATCCCACCAAAAAATAAAACAATAGCACTCCACAATATATGCTCTTCCAGCAAAAGAATATACTCCCTATAATTATACATATCATAGTCTTTGATTGTATTAAAATATTTCTTTTATCATATGATGTGTTTCGTTTAGTTTATGATTTAACTCAATTTAGCTTTGAGGATTAATCTATTTAAAATTAAAAGAAAATCACATGAATTGACACATAAGATCGTAAATATAAAAGATAGAAATTAGAGAGAGTACCCTAGCACCAGGAGTAGAAGGGGTGGCAAAGAGGACAGCACAAACAGCTCCTAGTGGAGCTATAGTCATTGATATTCCTTTGGGTGCCAATATTTGGTCTATCTTCCCTAGCATTGCCATTGCCGCAAATGCCCCTATACAAAAAAATGCATTCACATTATTAGAATTGATGCTCCCATGACCATAATGGAAACAACTAGTATTATTACTCCTATTATTTTAACCACATGTTAAAAGCTTACTGTAGAATTACTGAACCCAACCTGCAGAAGGCCAAAAAATGTCACTTAATGGAGGAGCTTTCGATGTCTTATCGGGCAACCAACCATCCCATACTGCACCTCCTGCTGATGCTCTTATGGCCAGAGGACCTGTCTTTCTTTTGATAATCGCTGTCCTCCTTCGGTTTTCTAATATTCTTTCATTCAAACCCAAGAAGGATCTCCCCAGGCCTAAGACGACTCTGTTTTCTCTTGAAGAATTCAATACAGAAGATGTGTGCTGCAAGGATGTCGATGGCAACAAAATGCATTGATTAGGGACATGACCAGCACGGAGATGGACCTGAGCACTCATTCTTTTCTCTTCAAAGATTTGCTTTTTCGGGTTCTATAGAAGTGACAACATATGAAAAAAGGCAAAATGAACAATTTTGGAGGACGATTCAACTGACAACAAAGATACCCCCCTGGTTGGAAGTTGAAATTGGGACGAGTGCCAAGGACGAGACTCTTCAATATATTGAAAGGGCACATAAAGAATAGGGACCCCCAATTAATAGTAGTGGTGGGGTTTCCAGCTCCGCCTATTTTGTCCAATTCTCTTGTTTTTTTATTCGACCGTCCAGTGTGGTTTTAAGGGTCAATTGAACTCGAATAATATTCTATTGAAAAAATTACCTAAATAAACAACATACATTTCTAAACTTCTAAAAATTTCTCTACTTTTAAAAAAATTACTTAAATTCCAACACTTCATACTTTTTAGTAAATTTGAGATACAAGTTAAAATCTATAACTAAGAAGTCGATTCTTTATAAAAAATAACCCACTTCTCCTCTTTGTACGTCACAATTTCTGATGCGATTTCTATCCAATTTCTCCATCTAATTTAAAACTTTGAAGTAAGGTAATTTTCCTTCCTAAAACCAGCTTCAATTTCTTCTAATCCTTTTTACGTTTTTTTTTTTAAAGTATTTTGCATCTGCGTTTACAAAGTGAAATTTCATTATTTTGGTTGAGCAATTTCTTCGATTATTCGTTTTTTAGGCTTTGCTGTTTGAATTACCATTATGAATAGAGATTTGTGACCTTCTTTTAGTCTTGGGTTTTCTCAATTAGAAAGTATCAAAGAATCTCAAGAAGTTGTAAACTTCGTCCCCAAAAGTTTTGACTACGAATTTGTTGGCTTTGATGAAAATAGATCAAAGCATGGAAATGATTCCCAAACTATGAAGAAGTTGCGGCAAAAGTATGCTAAGAAGGACAAGAAAAAAGAAAGTGATTTTAAGAAAAGGGGATCTAACAGTCTTGCAAGTAAAGCTCCTGCCAAGAGAAGAAGAATTGTTGAAGCAATTTCCAAAGATGAACTTCCCAAGGTAATTGCATGTTCAGATCTGTTGAATGTTAGACCGAGATACATATTTTGGCTTGTATGATACATTTAGAAATTCATTGTTTATTTTATTTTTCATTAAAAAAACATGCAAAGCAACTTGTTTCTATCAATTTTGATTATATGTTGCAGTATAAATGTTGGATCTTTTATTTTGTTCTTATATTGTATTAGATAAATAACAACAAAAGATGTATCGTCATATATTAATATGTTTCTTATATAATTGTTGATCTTTCAATTTCCTTCATTTTTTCCTTTAAACATTGTTAAAGTAGATTTTCATTAGTATATGCATTACTGATTGTGTGATATCTATGATGATGCATTAAAGTCTATAACATGAGATTGTTACTTTAACTGCACGAGTTAGAAGAATTGTTTTAACCCAAAGATCATGCAAAAAGAAATTTGTTTATGTCAAATTTAATTTGGTGATTTGCTGCGAGGAAAGAACTTTGAGATGTTTTTAGCTCAATGTAATTTGTTTTAGATACATAATAACAAAATATGTATCGTTCTATATTAATATGTATTTTTTTTCATTTGTTGCACTTTCAATTCCCTGCATCTTTCCTTTAATCACATTAGATACAAAAATAATTTAATTTTTATCTAAGTAATAATCATTACAGTTGCCTGCTTGAGGAAGAAGTACAAGAACAAGAATTTTCCAACCAACAGATACACTACCACAGATTATTTTTTCAAAGTATACATCGATAAGGCTTATGTGAATTATTATAATGCTGACGTTGGTAAGGAACTTGCAACTCAAGAATGGTGGAACATTTAAAGATATAATTATGTTTCGATATATGAGTATATAGGTGATTTTAATTAAATTAGTGATTGCTATGCACAAATTGTGGTGTATTTGTAGCTGTTTATGTTGAGTATCTGAGCAAAGGATAGACATTCGATCTTCAGGTATTGATGCTCAATACCATCGGCTGAGATATGCTAGTCTTTTGTGCAAGTACGGATCTGAAAAAACAGAGAATGACTACTTTAGTGAGAATGACGATTCACCAAGGCCAAGTAGTAAGTTCGCACCAAAACAAACAGACCGTGTTTTGCATATTCAGTAGTTGTTTATTTGTTTGCTAGTTAGATATTAAAATCATTGATGATGTTATAAACTTTGATGACGTTAGTAATATTTAGATAAACGTACATTATGTTTCTTTAATGATTAAAAAATTCTACTTTGTCACCCATTTTAACGCAATGCTGAAGCATTTAAAGATATAATTATATTTTGATATACGTTTTTCTTACACTTTATAAAGACATTGTATCAGATACATATTTTACAATATTTTACAATTGTATGTTTCTAGAAGAATGAAACGAATAATACAATATAATGGTAGAAAGCAACACAACATTGCATTATCATGTATCTATAATCGTTTTTTGTTCCTACTAAGACATGTTGTCTCTAAAGTGCATAACAAATTATAGCAGAACTTAATAGATCTAACTCTTAAAACTATTAACATATTAAATTTTACAAGTGATACAAATTATTTAAGTTTGTATCTAAAAATTTATATGAGATACATATTACTAAATTATATGTATCTAGTATAAGAAAACATATTTTACTATATAATGATAGTAAACAACATAACGTTGCATTATTATGTATCTGTAACAATTTTTTGTTAATCCGAATACATGTTTGTCTCTAACCTGCATAACAAAAAGTATAAGAACTTATAATACCAAATCTTAATAATATTGACAAATTATATTTTACATTAGATACAAATTTTGTAAACTTGTATCTATAAATTTATGAGAGATACATCCTATAAAAATATTTCTCTTTTCAATCATTTACAATGGCAGAACTACTATTATACAATTTAATAACATTATCAGTTCAATGTATCTTAATTTCTATATGATATGTCACGACAATGAGCTCATGAAAACATATATAACTAAGTAACAAAGGTACGGAAATAATAATTTATTTCGATAATTGTTTTTCTTAAAATTCATAAAAAAACAACAATATCATCAATTAAAATGTCGAATCAAAGAGTTAAAAAAATTCAGCAACAAGTAGAGAAATTATTCAGCATTATTCATTAGTCAACTACATTGTCACTCCTCTTTTGGAAAGAAGTGACAAGTACGCCTGTTGAGACCTTCAAAGCCACATCTCCCGCAATAATTATTGCTCGATGTCATTGTTTCACTTGATTTCTTGAGCCTGTTTTTCTTTAGTCCAAACACAATCCTCCAAACGACATCGTAGGACATAACTGAATCAATGAAAATAAAACTTCAACGTATTTTTCTTCAGTTACTGCCAAAAAACAGATTACTAGATATATTAATTGCACAAATACGTATAACATGTATCTAAAACAAAACTTTTATGTTTGTTTCGTATATTGTTATAGATAAAACTAAAACAAAATGAGATACATAATTAATCAGAACTATATAAACTCAGATACAAAATGAGCAAAATGTATCATTAGCATTAAAAATGTATCTCGACCTTATTAACATAAGGACAAAAAATTACTGTAAAACAATGATTAACCAAACGTTAGATACAAAATTGAATTAACGTAGAGATAATTAACAACAACTGATAAATAAAAAACATATCATACCTTTTCTTGTACGATTTTTGTCCTAGAAATTGTAACGGGCCTCAATTTTTTTTTGGATTTCGTCGATTTCCAGTTCGTCAGCAATTATTGAAATCAATCGTAAGTTGTATGTTCGTTGATCACGATTCCATCGCTCTTATGGACAACATAGTTGATTTCGTTAACCCAAACATCGAAATAACGTAACAACATTGAAAATTCATTTCGAATACACAAACAAAATTAACAAATAAAAAAAATGATCGATTGATTATTTTAAAGAAGCCGTATGAAGTTTTTGAAACTTCAAAATAAATTATGGAAAATTTTAGGATGTGTTTGGTATTGATACGAGAATAATCATGGAAATAAACTTATGTGGGTGTGCATTGAAAGCAACCAAGTGTATGTGCAAGAGAAGTGTAATTAAAGTCCCAAATACACACCAAAACAGCCCACTCCATACACTAGAGGGGCAACCCATTCTTAAAGGGCCTTTTTGGTCATTTTAACTTTTATTTGTTTTTTAATATATAAGGAACATGTAGGGTTTTATTTACTTAGTTTATGAATGAAATTGTAAGTCTTACAAGACAAAGAAACACAAGTCCTCTTTCCTTGAGGCACCCAAAATCGAAATTAGGGCTTAGACAAGTGTAGAATCACTTGTGTTTGCATTTGCTTAGAAACACTGATGCTTGGAAGGTAGATTCTGATCTTGTGTCTTTGTAAGGGATAGGTTTATTGTTGTGTGTAGTGTTAAGGGTCCAAGAGTTACCATTATTGGGTTCTTAACATTATACCTTCATGTGGTCTATCTATCTATCCTTTTTCTTTTGTAATCTTGTATCCGTTTTGTATCTTGTATTGTGAAGCCGCTTTTGCTGTTCTTCTTCTTCTTCTTATTGTTGTTTCATCTTGTGTTGTTAAATTAGTTTGTTATTGGCTGCAAAATGTGTCAAACACCTAGTTATATTATCCTTCTTGTATTTCATTTTTGAATCCGAGAGTGGTCTTCAAAAGGGTCCTCGATTCTTTGAATTAGTAGCCTATTTTTGGAGTGTGTTTGGATTATTTTGAGCCAATTTCGTGTGTTCTTTGATTTTTTTGTATTATTTGGTATCAAAGCCATCTTCGATATTGTTCTTACAATACCAATCTTGGGTTTTCTTGCTAAGAAAATTAAAAAAAAAAAACAAATTTGGTGTTCTTGTTGTTCTTGGCCTTGAAAGTGTTGTTCTTGTTGTTCATCTTAGCTGAGGTTGCTTGTAACGTCTAGATCTAGTAGTCCTTTAGTGTGTATTGTTGTTTCTTGTGTTAGTTTCATGATTCACTAACACTAAAAGGTGTCTAGATCTATATTTGAGCTTGAACTTGTTAAAGTTGTGTTGTGAACAAGGACCTAGGGTGAGAATTTGTGACTTGTGGCCAGTTGGGTCTTGAATTCGTGAATATTGTTGTTGTTCTTGAAGGATTGTTGTGGTGTTCATCTTATTCTTCATCTCATATTATAACTTAAGACAACTAAAAGTATAATATAGATTCAAAAAGATGAACCTACAAGTTGTAAAGTTTTTTGTGAGAAGACTTGAGCCATCACTTGACTGGACATCTACTTTTCAACCACTTTTCCTTGTTTCAAGGGACCTTGTTTTGTGAGAATTGTACAAAGTCAAGTCTTGCCTTTTGAAGATTAGACTTAAAGGAGATTCAAGACATATACTTTCGCTCCAAAACCAATTGTTTCCATTACATAGTAACTAAAGTTTGTAAACTTCAACTAGTAACTAATTGTGGGACCGTGACCAATGGTGTGCTTCCATGCCACCCAAGTTACTGTTCAGACGAAAATTTTAAGCTCAAATTGTGATCTTTTAGTTTCATTTTTTTGTCTCATTAGTTTTGTTAGTTGATTCCAACACTAACTTACAAACTAGTGACAATGTACTAGATTATGAGTTGGTTTTGAAATCATTTTTTCCGTGTTTACGTTTCTTTGTGTGTTTTTATTCTTTTGAGTCATTGTACATACTCGGTTCATCTCTCAACATCTCATGGATTACAAGCAAACTTACAATAATTGTGAGATCAAAAGTGAGAAAATCCGAGGGACAAAGGATTAAAGAGAGCAAATGAGGACCATTCTTTGAACAACTAACTTGTTTATTGTTTTGTAGGTAACTTCTCGGCTATAATGGACAACAATGCTCTTGGTGCTATCTTGGAAAGACTTGAAACTATCAACCGAGGAATGGAAAGTATGCTCACGGCTATGTCCTCAATCCGAGGAGAGATGTCTACTATGAATGAAAGGTTGGATCGAATGGAGAGTCGAATGAACTCTCGTGCTTCTACTTCTCGACTCCATGTTTCCTCAAGTGGTCATGACCAAAACCCTTCCATAACCATTGCCCCCGAGACTTTGCATACAAAAGTCAAACCTTCAAGTTCACCACAAAATGCCATGGGCCAAGTTACTAATTACCCTCAAAATTGAGAACAAAGTAGATCATTTCTCCCGCAAGTTGATCAAGTCCCACAAGAAGGACTTGGAGGCCCATTCCCTCCCATTCAATCTCCACAACCGAAGCTCCACATTACCAAAATAGCCTCCTCAACCGAAACTCCACTTCCACAAAATCGATATGTCTATATAGAGGAGTATGAAAGAAAGGGACATGAAGTATATGGAGTCTACGGTGATGCTTATATGATGGAAGGAGACTTGAGTCGGATAAGATTGAATCTAAGTCTCAAGATGGAGAGGAAGTCGAGGTTCAAAATGAAGATGTTGGCCGAGACTTGTTCATATTGAGTTCTCGGGTTCTTTATGTTTTGTGGACTGTTTTGAGTGCTTATTTTTGAAGTGACCAATTGAACGAAATGAAGCCATGAATTTGTGGGCAAATTCTTCTCAAGATGGAGAGGATGATACGAGAATAATCACGAAAATAAACTTATGTGGGTGTGCATTGAAAATAACCAAGTGTATGTGCAAGAGAAGTGTAATTAAAGTCCCAAATCCACATCGAAATAGCCCACTCCATACACTAGAGGGGCAGCCCATTCTTGAAGGGCCTTTTTGGTCATTTTAACTTCTATTTGTTTTTAATATATAAGGAACATATAGGGTTTTATTTACTTAGTTTATGAATGAAATTGTAAGTCTTACAAGACAAAGAAACATAAGCCCTCCTTCCTTGAGGCACCCAAAACTGAAATTAGGGCTTAAACAAGTGTAGAATCACTTGTGTTTGCATTTGCTTAGAAACATTGATGCTTGAGAGGTGGATTCCGATCTTGTGTTTTTGTAAGAGATAGGTTTATTGTTGTGTATAGTGTTAAGGGTCCAAGAGTTACCATTATTGGGTTCTTAACATTATACCTTCATGTGGTCTACTATCTATCTATCCTTTTTCTTTTGTAATCTTGTATCCATTTTGTATCTTGTATTGTGAAGTCATTTTTGTTGTTGTTGTTCTTCTTCTCATTGTTGTTTCTTCTTGTGTTGTTAACTTAGTTTATTATTGACTGCAAAAGGTGTCAAACACCTAGTTATATTGTCCTTCTTGTATTTCATTTTTGAATCCGAGAGTGATCTTCAAAAGGGTCCTCGATTCTTTGAATTAGTGGACTATTTTTGGAGTGTGTTTGGACTGTTTTGAGCCAATTCCGTGTGTTCCTTGTTTTCTTGTATCAGGTATGATGGAAAATATTTCCTGAAAAATGTTTTCTTATTTTTCCTTGTTTGGTTATAGTTAAATGTTGAGAAAATATTTTTCATAACAACTCATTTTCCTTCATTTGAGGGAAAATAATTTTCCTCATGGGCTAAGGAAAGTCATTTTCTGAAAAATGACAAATGTGACTTATGCCCCCATCCCACCCCTCTTTCCCACCCCAACAACACTCATATTCACATTTCTCAAAAAATTTACATTACTCAAAAATACTTTTCACTGTGTTTTGCTTCAATTTTTACTGCTTGAAATAAAAAATAGTGAAACCTGAATTTTTTTCTTTTCCAATGTTCGTTGAATGTATTGTTATTTCCATATGCAAAGAGGAAGACTTACCTATGTTACTTTTGCTAATTGCATATTTCATTTTGTCATCGATGTAGCTTGTTTCACAAGGTTGAATAAGCTTGTTGTTTAGTTGTATTTCTATTGATTGTAGTATCTTGAGATTGTCCTAACAAAATGTTGAAAAATGTCCCCTGTATTTGCTAATTAGTAGTTGATTAAATTTAGTGATTGTAATATTTTAGTATTCGATATTGATATTATTTGCTATACTTAAATTAGTTCTTATAAATTGTTGAGTTGTCAGAGGCACTAATATACTAGTTAACAGTTAGTAGTATTTTCTATAAAATATTTTTTTTCACTCACCAATCAAACACTAGAAAATATTTTTCTAAAAAATATTTTCTACTCACCAACCAAACACCATAAAATATTTTTCAAAAAATATTTTTCCTTCGCCAACGAAATATGAGAAATATGTAGAAAACTAACTTATTTTCCAGAAAAACTTTTTCCAGGAAAACATTTTCCATGAAAAATAATTTCCATCATACCAAACGCACCTTTAGTTTAGAATGATGGAATAACAAACTAATTATCATAAATCATGAAATTTTATTTTGATTTTTACCATAATTAGTTAGCTTAATTATTTTTTTATTGCTACATTATCTGTCACATCTCTTAAGAAGTGCTAGTTAGTTTAATTAAAATATTTATCCGTAGTATGTATCTAAGTTAATAAACATGTATCATCAAGGGTGAAAAGTTAGGATTTTATGAGATTTTTAAAATAGTTGAGATTTTTAGCAAATACTCCCTCTGTCCCATTTTACTCGTCCCAAATTTTCTAATTTGTTGTCCCATTTTACTTGTCCTTTTTTTACTTATCAAGACAAGACAATTTTTTTTCATTATACCCTTAGTGTAATTGATTACTCCTTATTATTAACATTTTTGAAAAGTGTTGCAAAGAGGAGTATCATTAAGAGTACATCATTAAGAATATAAATAGTTCTTTGGTATTAGCCATCCATCAATATTGGAACTAACAACAAGACACAATTAAAAGGGGTAAAATGGTAAAGTTACATTACCAATCATTATTTTCTTAATAGTTGTGTCATCTCAATTTAGGACGGATAAAATTGGACGGAGGGAATACTAATAAACATGTCGTTATATATGTAATTTTTACTATACTATTCCCTCCGTTCACTTTTACTTATCACTAATTTTTTAATTCAATTTTTATTTTTATTTATCATTTTTTACGTATCAAGACAAGATAACATTTTTTTCCTATTTTACTCTTAATATTAATTATTTTTTTCTCAAATTAATTTAAAAATACAATGTAAGCATTATGATTAATTAATTTTTTAATAGATTTGTCAATTTAAAATGGGACAATTAGAACAGACGGAGTATATTATTTTGACCACATCTTAGTTTTTCTAAACTAAATCCACGATAACAACCTACTCGATATAATTTCACAAAGTCGGATCTTGCAAATACACTTCTTAAAGAAAATTTTAACTAATTTATTTTTATTAATTTAATTTTATTATTAATGTACTAAATCTCTAAATTTAATTACTATTATTATATAGTTATTTAATTGAGGATAATATGAGGAAAAAAAAATTAATTTGTTATTTTTAATATAAAGATCAAGTAGAATAAGACAGAATGAGCATGTAATAAACTATAAATAAGGTATAAAAGCTCTAAGTATTATTTTTTCGTTTAAAATTATCAACCACAACAATACACCTAGTGCGGAGTCCAGATGAATGTAGTATGCATTAACTCATTCCTAATTTGTGAAGATGGATAAACTATTTTCAATCGACCTTCACTTAATATAACGTATATATATCAAGGTAATATGAGAAAATACAATACATACAAAGTCATTGTTAAAAATAATGATCGTTTAAAATTGACAGTAGTTATAAAAATTTATTTCTGATATTGTTGTTATACTAGTATTTGTTTAAAAGTATTTGAGCAGGAAAAGGACCGTGGAGTTTGGGAAAAAGATAAGTAGTGGTAACATCTCATTAATCTTAAATTTATGCATTATGTAAAGAGTTATGGCTGACCATGCTCTTATCAGAAAAGGCGCCGTCTTTTCCGGTTCAGCCTACCTAGGAATGTTTCCTTAATTATACTTGCCCCCGAATGTTTTACACTTTTGATATAACTAACTTAGCCGTGCCTCGCACGCATAATTTTTTATTATTTAAAATTAAATAATTTTATCTATCATAAAGTTTTAATGAAGTATAAAAAATTTAAAATAGATATGTTATCGTAAGCACATAAATATAAGAGAAAAATAATTACATTGTTAGATTCGAACATACAAGAATATCAAATCTAGAAATCAAAATTTACGAACAAAATAGATGTAATAATGTATGGTGTATTAAACTTAAAATCACTCTCTAAGCTAAAGAAAAAATAATAAGTCACGACAACCAATAGAAAAGGAAAAACAACTCAAAAAAGAGAGAGAATAACATACTAACCTAGCGGATGACAATTAAAATAGTTGAAGAAAACACAAAATACAAGCGTGGGATGGGATAATATATATTAATATAAAAATATGTTGAAAATTAAATTTAGTCCTAATTTAAGAAAAGAAACTAACCATATTTTAAAGTCCTAATCCATTACCATGTTTTAAAATCCTAACCCATATATTCAAGGATTCAAAATTATTTATATAATTAAATAATAATTGGAAAAAAAAAAGTGAAAAAATGGTTTTGTCTATTGTAAAGTGTTTTAATGAAGGGTAAAAAATTCAAATCACTTTTCTAAGGCCTTCACACTTTTAATATATTATAAATTATAAATTATAGATATAGATATAAATTATAAATATAGATTTACTATGACCACATATATTAATTAATCAAACTATAGTAGTATCATTTTCAGTAAGAGTTTGCCTCATTTTATATTCCCTCCCTTTCAATGTAACTCTTTTTTTATTTTTTTTCACGTCTGTTCAAAAATATTTTCTTTATCTCATTTTACGTATTGTTATTTTCTTTTTTATTGTATTATAAAAATATTATTTTTTTACATTTGATAATTATTTAAAGACATAATTTCATTTTACTTTTATTGATCCCACTTATAAGGTGTCACTTTATTAAAGATGGTAGAAGTACATTTTTTAATGAAGAAAAATTTAGTAAACGTCATCAAGTATTTTCTTAATTCTTAAATTTTTGCCTATTAAACTATGACACGTAACATGAGGTGGAAGAATTAATAAATTTTCAGTAAGAGTTTGCCTCATTTTATATTCCCTCCATCTTAATTTAACTGTTTTTGATAAAAAAAAATTCACATCTGTTAAAAAAATAGTTTATTAAGTTATTTCGATTTCAAAGTAGATGTATTTTGCGTATATTTTTTTATTAAGTATTTTGAGTATTTATAAATATAACTTATGTAATGTTTTTTCTATTATAATTTTTTCATTTATCCCACAAAGCTAATAAAAATTTTCTTTATTTTATTCTAGTTATTATTTTGTTCTATGTTTGACAAGCTTTATCATTGACTGAAGCTTTGACGTGGACCACCTAGTAGGCTAATACAATGCCTTAATTTGCCAATGAATAGATACCTAACCCAACCCAAGATTTTCATTACTAATATTTGCATAATTAGTGTTTAATGCTTTATATCGTGTACTAACTCATTATTATTAATATTTGCATAATTTCAAAATAGTTATTATTTTATGTGCAAGAAAAAATATAGAATATGAGTAATGTACTAATGTATTAATAATATTTGAATATCAAAAGATAAAAATATGGTTAGAGTAGACAGTTAATGTGTTAATCCTCATAATATTATTAATCACATGTAACTCATATGAATTCAATTATTTTACCACTATGCGAATCAAACCATCAAAAGTCATTTATGAAAAACAATATATCAGATTTTTTTATTATTATTCTTATACCCAAAGTTAAAAAAAAAAGAAAAGAAATGAAAAGGTAGTTTATCATACGTCGATTACTTGGATTGGACATATCGCCGCTGCCAAAAATGCCAACGTTTTATGTGTTTGGACATGCACCGTTACGCAAAAAATGATCTCTTTTTTAATTGCCACTGCTTTAATAAAGTACTTTAAAATGATGATTCCATGATAATATTTGGGGAATCTTATATGATAGTTGAAGAATAAAAACAAACAAATAATTTTTAGTTCCACTGAATTCGTTTTATTAGTCTAATAGTACAATTATATTTTTAATAAACACGAATTACATTGAAAATAGTCACATGAGTCTAATTTACGTACATGTTACATAAGTTTGTTATTTAATTTCAAAGAAGAGTCTTCAATATAATTCTTTCACAAGAACTTGAGAGATTAAGAGAAGAGAAGATACTCTAAAGTATTTCCAAGAGAGTGTCGGAGGCTTCTGTTAAGCGAACATTTTTATAGTCGTTAGTGGTGATGGTGAATGACAGTAATGATTGATGACAGTTATTGGTGACAACGGCTAATAGTTGTGGTGCATGATAATGATAGTTAATGATGATGCTGAATGATGGCTGACAGTGTTCAACGATCTATAATAGTGACTAATATGGTGATCATCGATATTGATTAATTGTTGGCTAGAAATAATGATCGTAATGGTGGTTGATTGAGGTGATGGTTGATGGTGGTGGTGTTGAGTGGTGAATAGTGATAGTTGATAATGCTGATTGGCGACAACATACTTATGATGACAAAAACACTGATAAATTGGTTAGCTAACATCTTCAATATTTATATATTTTTTTAAATAAACATTTTAATGACATTGAAACTCTCACCTACATCTTAATAGTTCAATCTATTCAGATACTAGTAAAAATCGAGACATAAAATAATAAACACATTTAACGATTAAGATTCAGACAAAAAAAAAAAAAGAAACGAACTTAATTACTGAGATCTAAATAATTAAAAGAAATTTTCTAGTAAGTGCCAAATGAGGCCTTATTTTTGAAATATAAACAGATCTTGAAACCCAAGCCCATGAGCCCAACAAAGATACAAGCCCAAATAAAACCCAAAGTTGCAGATGAAACCCCCCACTGTAGCCCAAACAGCATTCAGACAGGAGGATGAAAACCTCCATCGACGACCAAATTATGTCCGGTGACAAACTGAGAATCATCGGAAGCCAAAAACAACACAGCATCAGCAACATGCGAAGCTCTTAGCACTCCATTTTTCAAGCAATTCATCGACTCAAACAATTTCTCTATCTCATCTACACTCATTTTCATCGATTTCTCTAACATAGGCGTTGCAACTGCTGCTGGAGATACACAATTTACGCGTATACCATACTTACCTAGTCCTTTACTTGCACTTTTCACCAATCCTAGTACTGCATGTTTCGACATTGCGTAGTCAATCTGCTTTGTTACTCCCATAGTCGCTGTCACGCTCGTTGTGCATATTATTTTCCCTTTTATGCCACCATTCACCATCGCTTTCGCTGCGTGTTTCACGCATGCCACTGATCCACGAACATTGATAGCGAATAAGTTGTCGAAAGCATCTAGGTTGAATCCTAGGATGTCTTGTTCGTGATCGTTGGTGCTGGAAATTCCAGCGTTGCTGAACATGATGTCGACCTGACCGTGGAGATCAATAGTTGATTGTACCAATGATTGAACCTGTTGCTCGTCTGTGACATCGCATTTGATGAAAGTGCAGTGAGTTGACCCGATTGATTCAGCTAATGATCGACCCTTTGCTTCTTGTATGTCAGCAATTACCACCTTAGCGCCATGTTGAGCAAAGAGTTTTGCCGTGGCTTCGCCGATGCCGCTTGCTCCTCCGGTGATGATGGCAATTTTGCCCTCCAATTTTTTGTTGGTTAGTGGAATTGGGTTTTCCATTTTCTTTATTGGAGGCAATTTGAAGGTAACAGTTTGGTACTTGTGTGCTATTTATACATAACGTAATAAGACGACCAGCTACTTGCACAGGTATATTAGATATTAGACAAAAACAAATTGTTTATGCTAAAAGTAATGATTATGATTAGGTAAAGTCCAACATCAGTTGAATTTAGGGAGTTATTTAATGAGTATAACGACCCTCAAATTTGTCAGTTCGTATATTGGAATCAGCGAGAAAGCAGATCCCAAGAAGAGCTTATTGTAGCCAGCCACCCTGGCCTGGGGACCATGGGAGCTAGCTAGGGGTCTAAACTTAGTGATATTTCATTTTCTTGTTATAATCCAGCATAACCCGCCCATTAAGGCGCAAAAAACTTTGGCTCACATGCACTTAGTAGTTTGGCTCAGTGGTCAATGAAGCGCGTGATATTCGTGCGGTCACAAGTTCAAATTCAAGTGGTGACAAAAATATTGGGTGATTTCTTTCAATCAGTTTGTTCAATAAATTTATTTGGTGAGAGGTAACAGGTGTCCCATTGAATTAGTTGATGTGTGCACAAGCTGATCCGGCACTAAGCCCATAGAAAAAAATTTGGCTCACATGTTATAGGAATCTGCACTTCACAAGGAAGATGTTCCTATTTTTTCAAGATCCTATCTGCCATATGTAATTTAAATAAGCAATAGCAGCTGTGTTTTGAAGTAATCTCGTTTTCTTCTCAAAGCATCCAATGCCACCTTAGCTGCAAAGCATCTTCTTATCATTATCGCCAAGTTTCAAAATGGCCGACCAAGAAAACGAACTTGTTGATGCCACAGACAGTTCATATACAAGTTGCAACATAAATGTGCTTTGACTTTTTAATTCTAGAACAGGTAAGCTATAATGATATAACTTTAATTATGCAGAGTATATGTAGAGCAAATACAGGGTATAACTTTAGTGATATGTCCCACATAATTTTCTTAAAGGTCAGTAGCAATCACACAATAAGTCGCTAGCAAATTTACATGCAAGTAATAACCAAGTTTCTTCCTTATGCCTGACAATTTGTCTTAATTGATGGATCCAGTGTTGGGAATCTCCATCAATAGTGATAACATGGCGAGACATAATGCAGCGTTGTTAGAGATCAAGAACAAGGACTGCATGTGTGTTCTGCCACATGATTGAAGTTCTATAGATGTAGCTTTCAAATAGCTCAAAATGCTTCTTGAGTTCTCAACCCTAACCTGCAGGTCTCTAGTTAAAAGGTAGTATATAAGAAGAGCAAAGGGGTGATAAAAGTCACTCTCATTCTGTGTTAGGGAAGCTTCCTACGTTAGCCAAATGGTAGCATTCTTTGATGTTATCCCTGGCTAAATGGTTAGTGATCAGTGACATTCTGAACCCATAAAGTTTAAATTTTTATCGAGAAAAGTCATCGTTTCCATCCCAAATTATACATGAAAAGTTTAGGTCACACCTAAACTATATCAGTGACCTATTACACACCTAAACTATAAAAAAGTTGAACTATTACCTCCCCGCGACGCCCATTCTAAGGTGCGTTTCTTACACACGTTTTAGGCGTGTCCAGCCTTTTGAATAACAAAAATAAACGGCTAAAACATTAATACTACAACACTTTTAATTTTCAATGGATCTATTGAACCCTAATTCCTATTTAAGCTAATTTGGGGCTCCAAACTAAGAACCCTAATTTCCAAATTTGTGTTTCAAAATCGAAATTGAAGATAATTTGTTTGAAGAATTTTTTTTTATTTTTTCAATTAACTAAAAAGATCATTTATTTTTTATTTGAAGAAAATCAGATTGATTAATCTTCACAAATTCAATGAAGATATTAGTAATTGTCAGTGGATATTGAAATATTAATGATTAGTCCAAATTGGAAAATTTGAAGTAATTTGGAAGGAAGAAAAGTGATAAATAAGAATAAGCTTATGAAGATCTGGTGTAAATTGAATTTACGATCGGCTATATGGAGATTTAAGTGTGTTAAATTCCTTCACATGAATGGTGGACTTCATACACTCCAAACTCATCGCATTTTTGCCGGACAATTCTATTACAAAGTTCATGGTACTAACGAAATTTCTTCGACCTCTGAAACACATAGAAAAACATCTTCCTCAAATCTTTCTCCTTGTAATTTCATCCCAAGATCTAAAAGTATCGATTGAAAACTTTTACTTTCGTCGGAAAATAAAATTCCGGCGACCTTCACTTTTTTCTTTGCCGCTATCTATCTCACGACTCATCCTTATTGAGAAACCTTTGAATCTTGATTTGCTTGATGCTCTGCTACTGTATTCGTTTGTTGGTGAAGCTCCCTTTTAGAGGTGATGGGAGAGATGAATGGTGTAAGGAAGATGACTTGAAAATTTTTGTTTAAAATTATTTTTGACGTGGAAAGTGATCTGGAAAGTGACATGAAGCGAGTGGAGTACACTCCACTCATTCAACTTGGGCATGGGTGTCGCGGGGAGGTAATAGTTTCACTTTTTTACAGTTTAGATGTGTAATAGGTCACTACTATAGTTTAGGTGTGACCTAGACTTTTCGTGTATAGTTTGAGTGGAAACGATGATTTTTCTCAATTTTTATCCACCTCCTTGTGCAAGTGATGCTTCCCCTTTGTTGCGAGGTTGTCCCCAGTAATTGTGTCCCTAGTCAAGATGAAGGACCTCTTGGACCTAGTCTATGGCAGCTCCTTACAAGTGCATTGTCAAGCATCGTACAAGTTGGTCATAAGTCTAGATACCATGACCGCAACTTTTTTCTACATGGGTATCGTATCAGAGGATGTTTGAGACAACTGATTATGGTTCCTTCTAGTCATGATCTATTTGAATTTCGCCACTGTTTTCTAGAGATCAGACCTTCAGAGGCGGATCCAGAATTTCAAATTTATGGGTTCTCAAGGGCTTCTTTCCTACCACTAAGCTATCCCTTGATTTAGTTATGGGTTCCCACCTATTAATATCTATAACTTTTGATGATTTTTCTATGTAATTTTAAGTCTTACAGTAGCGGGAACCACACTTCTATTCTACATCCGCCACTGACCTTAGACTAAAAAATTCTACATCATACTTTTGTATAGGCTAAGAGGTTAAGGTTTATGTCCATCTTTTGTACAAATAAGTTCTATATTGATTAGGTTGGAGTCTTGCACCTCCCAACATTTCGGGATGAACTGCAAAATGTTTTCCACTTGTGCTGTGGGTACAAGCCCGTTTAGACTTTGTAGATACGTGATTTTTGATCTTCGCTAAATTTTAACTTGTTTATCGATATTAAATATTTTATATTTATATATTTAATCATATATTATTTTGATTCTTATTCTTATTTTTATTTTAATAAATTTTTAGTTAAAAAGTAAATAACTAAATAAAGTTAATTTTTAGATATTTTGTTTATATTTTTATTCTAATTTTAAAAATAATATAAAAATATATTATTTATTCTAAATTTTAACTAATAAATTAGTAGTTTTAATACTATTTTGTTATATTTATTTTTTTCTATTTATAAATTGTTATTACGTTTTGATTAATATAAAATTAATTATTATTATATTTATTGTTATTATTATTTTATTTATTTATTATTATTATCATATTTATTTATTTATTATTATTATTGTCTTCAATTAAAAAAAAATATTTTTCAAATTCAAAAATCTTATCTAGTAAAAATTACTCCCCCCCTCCCCCCCTCCCCCACCAACAATCCCCTATTTAAAGGACTCTTCACCCAACTATGTACATTCTCACCAGACCATCACATCAGAAACCAGAAACTAAAAAATCAGAGAAAAACTACGTACATCATTCTACAACTAGACACTAAGAAAAGAAAAACAAAAACCAGTAAGAGTAAAAAAAGAGAGTGAGTGAAACATTCGAAATCATCAGAAGAAAAACATCAGGCAAATAGAAAAAAGAAAAGAAGAAAGTTGAAGTTGGAGTTCCGTTCAAAGTTTTTGGTGACGATTGTTTCTCGCATTATTATCCAATTCAAGTAATTGAAGGTTTCTTGCTACATTACTCGTCTTAATTCATATTTCAGGTTTCATTCAATCCTATATTTTTATTCTATATGTTTTATTGCGAATTAAATCACGAATAAAATTGTTTTCAATGATTTCATCGATTATGTAATATATGTTGTTATTGTGGTGTCATGTTTTTATTTATACTATTATTCGAATTAGTGGCTATCGTTTCTTGATTATTCATTGAATTTAATCTTAAAGGTTGAAATATTCTGTTAAGGTATATGTATGGTGATTTGATTTCCACACACACAAAAAAAAACTCACGCCCACACTGATATTCATACGCACACACAGACACTTCACAATCCATTACCTACTGTATTTATGTAAAATTGTGCATAATTTTTTTTTCTTTTTCCTTTCTTTCTTGAAATCTGTCCTCTTAGAATTATTCCAAAACCAAAATTTTCACAAATTGATTTAAATCATTGGTTCCGTATTAAACCAATATATATACTGATGGAAGAAGTTGAAGATTCAATGTCAGTAGTAGCACATTTCTTTCAACACTTTCTCTTCACACATAAAATTAAGCAATAATTTATGAGTTTTAATTTCTTAAGGTACACCTATACAATTTTCTTGAAATGGACTATATTCTTGTTTTGACTATAATGTTTTAATACTAGGCAAAGTTTCAGGCGATTAAAATATTCGTCTCAATTAAGAATGCGGCGCACGCTTCTTTTGAGACATTTAAAAATTCAAGGATGCAATAATGCACCTTAACAAATATTTTTCTTAAATTAATTTTTACTAATTTATTAAATATAAGATAATAGACAAGTTTTCGGTATAATAAAAATGAGCGATTTTAGGCCATAACACAATTTATCCAAAATAGTTTAAGTTAAGATAAGTTAATAAAGCGACCGTGCTTGAACCACGAAACTCGAGGAGTGCCTCACACCTTCCCCTCGGTCAACAGAATTCCTTATTCGGTCTTCTATTTTCGCAGACCATGATAAAGAGTCATTTTCTTTTGACTAGGGATTCAAAAGGTGACTTGGAACACCATAACTCAATTCCAAGTGGCGACTCTGATAAATATAATCCCTACTCAATATTGTCACTTTAATTAGAAAAATCCTTCGACTTTGACCCTTCGGGCGAAAAAGGGTGTGACAGATAGTAGAACAAAATGCCTTCATCGTTTCAATCTTTCTAAGATGCAAGTACAAAACATACATAATGTAATTGTACATGTATCATACATAATATCTTTTAACTGCATCAGCATTGACCGGTATTCCCCCCATTTTGCCTTTTACATCAGTCAGATATAACGCGCCATTAGGTAACACTTTCTTCACCATGAATGGTCCATGTCAATTAGGAGAAAATTTGCCTTTAACTTCAATCTGATGAGGAAGGATGCGTCTTAGTACTAACTGACCAACTTAAAAATGTCTGTGACGCACCTTTTTGTTCTATGCTCGTGCCATTCTCTTCTGGTATAGTTGTCCATGACATACTGACTGTCACACCTCAAATCCTATTGGGGCGGACTGGCACCCGTAACTGAGGAGGTCCGGGAGAACCAGCTCATAACCTTATACTTCCCATGCATACCTCTATGACAACCCAAAATTCGGACAACATCATGTCGCATATAAAAGGAAATAATCACCTGTATAAGCTCGAGCACACACACACACACACACACACACACACATATATATATATATATATATACAATACTTGACCGTTGGAGCCATCACGTCTATTAACAAAACACCACCTTGACTGTACATTAGGTCTACAAAGCCTCTAGACAATACACAGAGTTTAACTAAGGTCGGGACACACCCCGCCATATAACTAACTTCTATACAATACCAAAAGTGACTGGATATGACACGGAAAGCTGCAAAGCAAACTGGAGCTCACCAAAAGCAGCTAGATATCCTGGCTCCTACTTGTACGGTGTATGAGCTGAGGTACCTGTGCCTGCAACATGAAATGCAGGTCCCCCATGGGGGACGTCAGTACAAAATATGTACTGAGTATGTAAAGCTGTAGATAATAACATATGATATAGGAGCTCAATAGAAATCAGAAACAGGTGAATAAATCGTAATAGGAGTGGACCACACTTACTAGAGCTTATGACAACCTGTACATTGTATTTATTCAATCACTTTACCTTCGTTCTTATCATCTTTGTAATCATTACTGTACTGTACTGTGACCATTAGGCTGCCTCCAGTACATATCAACTGAGATCGACCCATGATAGGCTTATGCCCCTGGGATACTACCCATAAATACATAAATAGGGATCGACCCATGATAGGCTTATGCCCCTGGGATACCACCCGATAAGAGAGAACTTCCATCACTTAGTTCAATTAATCTTTGAGATTGTTATTTCGGTCGCCACCGTATTTTTGATACTTTGAAACAATGATACATCAATAAGAGACATATAAATAGACCATCAATGCAATAACAATGAAGTAAGAACTCATTGTCACATCAATGAAGTGTTTTGGAGTCATCAATGCCATAACAATGAAGTAGGAACTTATTGACATATCAATGAAATATTTTGGAATCATTAATAGCACATGGATCTTGTTTGAGTAACCGGATACCTTCTGACATTCATTAGTGCAATAAACATGTAAGATTTGGAAAACAAGTAAGTATTCGAATGTCTTGACATCTTGTAGGGTGGAAACAAGTTCATTGGTAACGTAGGACATCATACAAAACCATTATGGATCACATGTTACTGAATAACTTTGGAAACTTTCTTAATAGAACAATTGTTCACTTTCATGACAAAGATATGGTATAGAGTATGCTTTACATACCTGACTGTCAACCTTCAATACTAGTCCCAAATGGACTTCCCGTCTTTTCGGATTACTTATCTACAATGAACATATATAGCAATCTAGTATTAGCAACCAAACGTCACAATTTAATTATTTGAATTCACCAACCTAGTGATTAAGTAGTAAGCCTTAATTACACCATAAAGGGTGCCATTTTAACCCTCTTATACTCCAATTACATTCACATGCCATGCATATTCATACAACATCCTCCAATATCAAGTTTGGATTCATTTATCTTTCCAACCAATCCATTAAACCAAATTGAGCCATAGACATAAATAATCATCAATTCAATAGTATATCACCATATCCACCTTCCATAACTCAATTACTATATCCACCTTCCATAACTCAATTACCATATCCACCTTCCACAATTCAATACAACCAAACTATGCAAAATAGTCCATAACCCTATTTCCATCGCCTTTCAATAACAACCAATACATATAATTGTAACACCCCATACTTAATTACGTGAATTAGCCATGGTTATATGTGTTGGAGTATATGTATTGATCATAAGTTAGGTATATATGAGTTTAAGTATGAGTATTGATTATTTTGAGATGGTTTCAAGTGTATAATTGTATTATATGTGTATAGGAATCGACTTTATTTATACCGGAATTTGCCCGTGGATGGTTCCATATGAAGGTTATTGAATAAGCTTTCCAACGATATAAAGATTTCCAAAAACGGATAAGTTTCGGATATAATCGAGCACGTTTGAAACCATAAAACGATGGCCGGGATATGTGAACAGTAAATGTGCAGGAAAATTTCCTGCACACAAACTACTGAGGCCTGCCAGTTTTTTGGGTCAAATTTGAACGATCATAACTCCCTCAATATAATGAACTGGGAGAGCTGAGACATATCAAAAGAAAGATATTTGAGTCTTCTTTCCAATGCAATTGGTTTCATCCAAATCCAAAATCTGAGTAAGGAGTTATACTCATTTTACTTCAGCCTCTCAAAACAATTTTTTAGGGTCAACTTCAAACGATCATAACTCCTTGTACAGGACGAACTGGGTGTCCTACTTTATATGAAATGAAAGAACTTTGAATTAACTTTCCAACAATACCAATTTCACCCAAATCCGATATCGGAGCAAAGAGTTATGGCCGATTTACTTTAGCCTGTCAAAACAGTCCACCATGGACAGATTCTAATTTACTTAAATTTTTAAGGGCAATATGGTTATTTTCCATCACCTCATAGACGAAAATTGGTCATTATATACATATAATTAGTCTCATATCCATCAATTATCATCAAATTATTGAAAATAAGAAACCCTAGCCTAATATCAACTCCAATTATCTTGTGATTCAACCGTAGAAAATCCAAATTGATTCCGTAGTTGTGTTCACCGTCTCGAGGGCTTCGAGAAGCACCCCTTATTTGTGCCAACAGGACTTCGAAACCAAAAGGGCCATTTTATGGTAAGGATGTAAATTATGTTGGTGTTATTTATATGGATATGTATATATATATATATATATATATATATATGCATGTGAGCATAAGAAGTATGTTATTTGATTGTTTTTGAAAGATGATTGGGAAATGATGTTGGATTATTCTTGTACATGGTTGGATTATGTTGAATTGTGAAGGGATTTGGTATTGATGATGTGGTATTGAAAGGATGATTATATATATATATACACATAAACCTATTGTTCAAGTTGGTTTTTGGAATGTTTTGCAAATATTGGTTGTATGGAATTATGGAAGAGAATTGTGGTATTGGGTTGCTAATCCTTGATGCCAAACATTTCATTGTAGATAAGTGATTTGTAAAGGCAAGAAGTTGTGTTGAATTGGTATCCGAATCTACAACGAGGTATGTAAAGCATATTCTAACAATGTTCTTTGGCATGAAAACACCAATGTTCCATCAAGTAAGATTCCGAGGTTGTCCAAAAACATGTATTGTTCTACATTACCAACGAAGTTGTTTCCATTCTATAAAGTGTCAAATGTTTCATTGAGATACCAAAAGGCTCCTATTTCATTGTTGTGATATTGATGATTCTGAAACACATTGTTGATGTACCAATGAGTCCTTATTACATCATTATTGTATAGAAGGTCTATTACTTGATTCCTATTGATGTATGGTTGTTCCAAAAGTACTATATTGGCATGAACACTAATGTAATAATCTCAAAAGCTTTTGAACTAAGTTATTGGAAAGATCTCTTATATGTGTTACTTGATATACGTATGGGTGGTATCCCAGGGGCATAAGCCTAGCATGGGTCGATCCCTATTTATGTGTTTATGGGTGGTATCCCAGGGGCATAAGCCTAGCATGGGTCGATCCCAGTTGATATGTACTGGGGCAGCCTAATGGTCATAGTACGATACAGTATTGATTATTGTTAGGTGGTTGGAGGTTCAGGAGGAGGAGGTAATGGTGATTGATAATTGTAAAGAATGAAATGAACGAATGTATACCGTTCCACAAATGTGTTTGAATTCAAGAACTCAATTCAGATTAATGATAATGTGCTTGATCCTAAAAGTGTTTATGAAGTGTGGTTCACTTCTATTATGATTTATTCACTTGCGTCTGATTTTCTTGATCCCCCATATCACATATGATTATTTACAGCTTTACATACTCAGTACATATTTTGTACTGACGTCCCTCACGGGGGACCTGCATTTCATGTTGCAGGCATAGGTGCTTCAGCTCACTCACAACATAGATAGGAGCCAGGTCATACAGCTATTGTTGGTGAGCTCCAGTTTGCTTCGGAGCTTTCCGAGTCGGTTCCTTATGTTTTGTCATTGTACAGGAGTCGTGTGTGGGCGGGGGTTTGTCCCGACCCTAGTTATGTCATGTATATCCTAGAGGCTTTGTAGACATAAGGAAGGGTAAAGTCATGGAAGTTTATATAGTGATGTTATATTTGTATATGTGGTGGCCCCGACGGCCAAGTATTATATATATATTTGTGCGTGTTGTGCTGATACAGGTAATTAGATTCTTCTATATGCAATGAAGTGCTGTCCAAATTTTTGGTGACATGTAAGTGAAAGTACAGGTATTTGAACGGGTTCTCCCGGGCCTTCTCGGCTTCGGGTGCCAGTCCGGCCCGATGGGATTTTGGGGCGTGACAAAAGTGGTATCAGAGCGGTTCATCCTAGTGAGTCTACAAAGCCGTGTCTATGTAGAGTCTTGTTTATCGGTGTGTTGTGCACCACATCTATAAACAGGAGGCTATGGACATTTAGGAATTGTTTCTTTTCTTCATGTCTTAGATCGTGCGATAGAGCTTATATTGTATATGAAGTCATAGTTGACCACTGAATCAGTTTGTTTCTCTTATTATAGTAATGATGCCGGTTACCAGAAGCAAGAATACCGGTAAGCAAGTAGATGTGGCTGCCGGAGAGGGGACTAGTAAGTCACCCACTATACCAGCTAATTAACGTGAGGCTCCAGCTGAGCATGCATCAGAAACTTCCCCCAGTCCGGAAGAAATAAGGGGGAGGAGAACTATATCCCCAGAGCCACCTATTAATGCTGTTGATCAAGATCTTAGAAATATAGTGCAACTTTTGACTAGTATAGTTGCTGGGCAAGTCCAAGGGCAAGCTATTCCTGCCGCGGGTTCTAGCAGTACTGATAGGGCGGCTAGTCTTCGGACTCAAGATTTTCTTAAGATGGATCCGCCTACTTTTATCGGATCCGATCTTAATGAAGATCCGTAGGACTTTATTGATCAGATCCAAAGGGCCCTAGAGGTGATGCATGTATCGGGCAGAGAGACAGTGGAGTTAGCCGCGTATAGATTCAAAGGTGAGGCTATATATTGGTATGAAGACTGGAAACGGTCAAGGTGCATTGATGCACCCCCAGCTACTTGGAAAGAGTTCAAAGAGGCATTTATTGATCATTATCTTCCATATAAGACTCGTCAGGCCCGTGTGGATCAGTTCTTAAATCTTAGACAGGGTCATACAAGTGCGAGGGAGTATAGTCTTTGATTTAATTCCTTGTCCAGATATGCTCCTAATGTTATAGCTACTATGGATGACAGAGTTCATCGGTATGTGAATGGATTGGATCTGTATTTGGTTAGGGATTGTACTATTGCTGAATAAAGACATAGATATAGCTAGGATCCAAGCATTTGCACAGAAAATAGAAGATCAGAGGCAAAGAAAAAGAACATAGGAATTTGAAAGCGGATCTTCTAAGAGGGCCAGATCTACAGGGTAGTTTATGGCGCCACAGGGAGGTTTTAGACCTCAATTTTCTGCTAGACCACCTAGGCCATTATTTTTCTTATTCTGCAGCTAGTGCTCCACCACAGCATCAGGGGTTCAGAGGCAGTCAATTTGGGCAAAGAAGTGAGGGTCATAGTTTGTGATCTGTGGGTTATCATGGGTAAGGGAATATGAGCCAATCGAGACCTCCTCGAGAGCTATGCAATAATGTGGAAGGCATCATATGGGCGTATGTCGAATGGGAACAAATGTTTGTTTTTGGTGCGGTATGACGGGGCATATGATGAGAGAATGCCCACGAAGGGGCGCAGGTGGCGTAGCACGACCTTCGGGATCAGCTGTTGCATCATCGTCACCGGTATCTTATTCTGGTAGGGGCGCACAACCTGCGGGTCATGCTAGAAATGGAAAAAGAGTCGCCAGTTCCAGCGGGACTCAGAATCGCACTTATGCTTTAGCGGATCGACAGAATCTAGAGGCTTCCCCAGATGTGGTTACGGGTACGTTGTCCATATTTTCATTTGATGTATATGCTCTAATTGATCCCGGTTCTACATTATCATATGTTACTCCTTTGGTTGTTGGAAAGTTCAAAAGAACCCCCGAATTATTAGATAAGCCGTTGGAAGTGTCTACCCCGGTTGGGGAATCTATTATTGCTAGAAGGGTTTATAAAGATTGTGTAGTAACTGTGTGTGGTCGAGACACGATGGCCAATCTCGTGGAACTAGAAATGGTAGATTTTGATGTTATAATGGGTATGGATTGGTTGGCATCTTGTTATGCCAAAATTGACTGTTGTACAAAAAAGATGTATTTACATTTTCCTAATGAAGCAGTTATTGAATGGCAAGGTAAGATTGGCGCACCAAGAGGTAGATTTATTTCTTATTTCAAAGCGAGAAAAATGATTTCCAAGGGCTACATATGTCATTTAGTTAGAGTAAGGGATACAGAAGCAGAGCCACCAACTCTTCACGCTATTCCGGTGGTAAATGAATTTCCTGATGTATTTCCTAAAGATCTTCCAGGTTTGCCTCCTGAACGAGAAGTAGAGTTTGGTATTGATGTAATACCAGGCACCCAACCAATCTCCATTCCGCCATATAGAATGGCCCTAACAGAATTACGAGAATTGAAAGAGCAATTGAATGATTTGTTAGAGAAGGGATTCATAAGGCCTAGTATGTCCCCCTGGGGAGCACCAGTGTTATTTGTGCGCAAAAAGGATGGCTCGCTGAGGATGTGTATTGATTATCGGCAATTGAATAAGGTGACTATTAAGAATAAATATCCTCTCCCAAGAATTAATGATTTATTTGATCAGTTACAGGGCGCCAGGTGTTTTTCTAAGATTGATTTGAGGTCAGGTTACCACCAAGTGAGGGTCAAAGAGAAGGATATACCCAAGACAGCTTTCCAAACACGGTATGGTCATTATGAGTTTCTAGTTATGTCATTTGTACTAACAAATGCACCTGCAGCTTTTATGGATTTGATGAATAGGGTGTTTAAGCCATTCCTGGATGTATTTGTGATTGTTTTTATAGATGATATTCTAGTTTATTCTAGATCAGAAGAGGACCATGCCAATCACTTACGACAGGCATTGCAGACTCTTCGTGATTGTAAGCTTTATGCAAAGTTCTCTAAATGTGAGTTTTGGTTAAAGTCGGTGGCATTTTTGGGTCATATTGTATCTATTGAAGGGATAAAGGTTGATCCTCAAAAGATAGAAGTTGTGAAGAACTGGCCAAGGCCCACAACGCCTACAGAGATTCGTAGTTTTCTCGGGTTGGCCGGTTATT
Organism: Capsicum baccatum var. pendulum; assembly: GCA_030864225.1. NCBI lineage: Eukaryota > Viridiplantae > Streptophyta > Magnoliopsida > Solanales > Solanaceae > Capsicum > Capsicum baccatum. The sequence goes on along the minus strand of CM061554.1, from coordinate 21,758,755 downwards.
ATAGAAGGTTTGTTAAAGACTTTTCTTCCATTTCAGCACCCTTAACCAAGCTAACGCATAAAGCATCCAAGTTCCAATGGAATGATGCGTGTGAGGAGAGTTTCCAAGAATTGAAGAATAAGTTGACTTCTACACCTGTGTTGGTACTTCCAGAAGGTACAGAAGGGTATACAGTGTATTGTGATGCTTCGAGAATTGGTTTAGGATGTGTATTAATGCAGCATGGTAAGGTGATAGCATATGCCTCAAGGCAATTGAGGCCACATGAGAAAAATTACCCCACACATGATCTTGAGCTGGCAGCGGTTATCTTTGCTTTAAAAATATGGCGCCACTATTTATATGGGGTTCATGTTGATAGATATACTGATCACAAGAGCTTACAATATATTTTCAGTCAGAAGGATCTAAATCTGAGGCAGCGAAGGTGGATGGAACTATTAAAAGATTATGATGTTGATATTTTGTATCACCCAAGGAAAGCGAATATAGTAGCTGATGCGTTGAGTCGTAAGGCTATGATGGCACCTATAGAAAGGCAAGGAATTATTAAAGATCTTCATCAATTAGCTAGCCTAGGGGTTCGTCTTCTCGAAACTCCGAACGAGGAGCTTATTGTGCATAATATCGCGGAATCCTCATTAGTAGCTGAGGTGAAAGAGAAGCAAGATGCAGATCCTATTTTATTACAGCTTAAGGAGAACGTTCAGAGTGGGGCGACCAAGGCATTTGAGCTTACGCGAGAAGGAGTACTTCAGTGCCAAAACCGATTGTGTGTGCCAGATGTAGACGGGATAAGAAAGAAGATTATGATAGAGGCACATTTTTCAAGGTATTCCATTCATCCAGGATCAATCAAAATGTATCAAGATTTGAAGGAGGTATATTGGTGGAATGACATGAAAAGGAACATCGCAGAATTTGTAGCTGAATGTCTAAATTGCCAACGAGTTAAAATGGAACATCAAAAGCCCGGAGGCTATATGCAATGCATAGATCTTCCAATTTGGAAGTGGGACATGATCAACTTGGATTTTGTTATAGGTTTGCCTCGTACAACTCAAAAATTTGATTCTATATGGGTGATTGTGGATAGGCTTACTAAATCCGCACATTTCTTACCCGTTAAGACCACTTACACAGTTGAAGAATATTCAAAGTTTTATGTTAAAGAAATAGTCCGATTACATGGAGTGCCAACTTCTATTATATCGGATAGGGGAACTCAATTTACTGCAAACTTTTGGAAGTCTTT